>OX327000.1:20473333-21720416 GCA_946800695.1 Geum urbanum | reverse complement strand
ATGCTTAAATGATCTCCAATCGATTAATTTCTATTGCCAAAACATAATTATCAAAAATTGTAGTCATTGGACTATGACATATTTAATGAAAGTACAATATGTTGTTAACCACAATCCACGTACAAATGGGATGGAACTAATCATGAAAGACTATAAATCGAGTACTAGAAACAGTTCATATATATGCGTTGTTCTTTTGGTTCTAGAGATGCCCTAGTTATCAATAAGTGCAACTTTGAGGTAAAGCTTGTGTGAACTAAGTTCAATCTCATTATCCAGATTACTTGCATGGACGTTAGGACGGATGCTGTCATATTTTCTATAGGAAAAAAAATGCATAAGAGGTACTTGTACTCTCATGTACATGTCAAAATGATATTTGAACTTTCAAAACTATCAATATGATATCCAACCTTTCAAATACCTATCAATATAATACCTTTGTCACTAAAAATCCGTCAAACATCCGTCTACTTGTTAACGTAGCCTAGCCGTGTTTATTTGAATTGAGGGGTAAATTGGTCAGTTTCATCTTTTATTATTTTTTTGGATAATCCATCTATTTAATTCAAATTCTAAAAAGTATGAGAAAATTTTAAAATTTCAAATAAAAATCAGAACTTAAAAAGTACATTCAAATAAAAAAATAAGTTAAATTTCTCATATATCGAAAAAAATTAAATTCTCATTTATCAACCAACAACTCTTCTTAACCCAAATATTTAACCTAATCTTTTCCAAAAAAAAGTAATTAACTTAATATTGCTGCCGCCTAGAACCCGACGACACAAAAAGAACCTAAACCCATAACAATGACGAAGAATCTTTTAAGTTAGTACCCATTAGTACTTACTGAATACTAACTTAAACCAAGCCCAGAACCCGACGAACTTCTCAGTTCTAACCACTGTTCTAAAAAACTGCTGCCTAGGCCGCTTAGGCACCGACTAATCGGAAAAAATCATCTTATCGCCTAATTTTGGTCCTGGGCGGGGTAGTTAGGCGAGAACCGACTAATCGGCAATTAGGCGGGCGTCTAACGACTAATCGGCAGAAAAGCACCGCTTAGGCATTTTTTTAAAAAAAATTAAGAGGTACAACGCAAAGGAATGAATTTTAAATAGAAAATCCAATCCAATTTCTTTCGTGAAATGTCGTCTCTCTCCCTCTGCAAACGCCGCGACTTGGACGCCGCTCGCCGATCACCGTCGTCGCCGCCACTTGCCGTCCACCGCCGTCATCCTTGTTTGTTATATGTTGATAATTTAATATGGTTAAATGTGGGCAAGAGCATAGTGTCTATGGCCATCACACAAACAAAACTTGATTCCGTGAAACTTTATGTTTGAATGGTTCCATGGTTGCAAGTTTATAATGTAAGCTGAAATTGTCATAAACTCATAATGTACTATGATTTATGAATTATCAGCTTTGAAATAGATAATTTCATATTCTTGAGATTCTTGTTTATGCACATCTATTTCAAAAATTTGAGATGGATGGTTAATTAGATTTCTTTATAAACTTAGTTTATAAATTTTATGATATTTCTTTATAATTTTTACTTTATGTTTCAAATTACAATATACCATATAAATATATAATTAATTAAATATATATAACAAATGATCCGCCTAATTACCGTTTAATTATCAATTAAACTCCGCCTAAACGCCTAGGCGCTAGGCAGTAGCTCCACCGCCTAATTCCGCCTAGTGCCTTTTAGAACCTTGGCTCTAACTGCGTGGTCGCAAAGCCAAGACCAACCCAGAACCCGCAACAACTCCAATCTTGACCTTAAACCACCCAAACCCCAGTCGTTGCCGCCCTTCTCTGACGACCCATTCTCGTGACTTCGTCTACCCAGCGAGTCAACGTGACAAGACTGGTGGAGATCAGCACGGCGAGACCGAGGTCGTCAAGGAGGAGCTTGATCGCAGGCAGTGAGAGAGCTTGGTGGGCAACGCATGTTGGCGGATCAGAAAGAGTAACACACGATGATGATTTTGATGGCGATGGCATCCAAGTTTTCGATTCAACACATATTTTTATTAGTTTTCGTCTTTTCCATCAGAATTTTCACTGTATCGATATTTCCGTCGATATATCCATATTTTGGATCATCGATATATCCTCGATATCCGATATTTTACTCCTTGATTCTAAGTAATCCCATGCTTTTCTGCCCATTGTCATCAGGATTCAGTATAGAAGCAAAGCAGAATGCATCTGCTTAGTTAGACCACCCCTTCCGATTTCCGAACCAAAATTTTAATATCCCAAATGCAACTTTAATAGCAGGTAACTTCAGGGTTTCAATAAAATGAGGGAGATTGGGAGTCCTACCTCTCTTCCCCAACCTTGGGCTGAAGCATTGGACATGAAAAATGAAAATAGGGAGTATGGCACCAACACTACGACAGCCATGGAGAACACTGAAGATAACACCAAAGATGGGGAGAGACTGGCACAGAATGGGAAGAACTCTCCTAACATTTTTTTTTTAGATCAACATTTTAACAAAATCTGGTGATTTCCCTGACAGAATTCTCAATGAAAAATTTAATCTAAAATCTGATCGTTCCATCTTCTATGCCCATCAAGTTTTGACGGAAATGTCGCACAAGGCAGGGTTTAAGTTTCTATCTACTGTTTAGTTTTCTTTTCTTTTCCCTGCCTCAAAAATTCAAAATTTGGTTACAATGCTTCATTATCACTCATTCAGAATATTATCTACAATTGGTACAATAGACTAGTGATTAAATTGGAGGTTACCATGCTGAAAAATCCTGGAATTGTCCAGCAGAACCCAATTTCCTTCTCTTTGTCACAGCAGGCTCTGTTGGAGCACTGTCGACAGTAGCAGATTCTGGTAGAGCAGTCCTGGCTTTCAAGTACTTCCCGACACCACCACCACCGACATTGCCGGATCCTGCTCCTGTACCAGGATTGCTGTACCATGACCCAACCTTATCCTGAAAGTAACAGATGATTGATTATACCTACTGTAGAATATGCAATACATTATACAAGCACAAGTATATATTTAGGGGTCTAATTGACATACATTATCTTCATCCACAGCTTCCTTCTCTTTAGTCTCTTCTTCCTCTTCATCAGGCTCTGTGTCTGGATTAACAAAAACTGTGGAATTCGTTATCTTTATTTCATCCTGCACCATACAAAAAAAAAAATTAAAAAAAGAGGAAATTCCCAAGCATTGATCTCAGTTCAAAAGTATCTCATCATCCAGCATATTATTTATTATTTGTTGCACTGAGCATCGTGTTTGAAACCCTGATGACAAACTACAGACATTTATGCAGCCCTCTGCGTAAAGAGGTGCACACACAGCCAGACGCATGTACACGAACATAATAAAAAGCATGAAATAGTTTTCAACAATATATAATAAGTCACAATGAGATAAGAATACAACAAAATAACAATATTGTAATGAAAGACTATATTTAGAACTGTAAAACATGTATAATAAAGTAAGAAACAAAAGACATACCAAAGGTCGGTCATCATCATCCACAGGAACCTTCTCCATAGCTGCCAGTGTGGTCAGGCCACCGACTACTTCACCGAAAACTGTGCTTAAAGTTCAAATGATTTGCATATTTGTAAAGGATAAAAAACTGGGAACCATTTGTGTGAGGTCCACTGTTAGCCATACTAACAACACCCCTTCCAGAGTGAACTAACTTGGAGTTCAATTCATCATTAAAAGGCTTTGCCCATATAGATTCACCTCCTTTCCCAGTACCAGTAGGATCACCACCTTGGATCATAAAATTCCTAAAAATAAAAGATAATGATGAATCTCTAACATTAGCCACTTTAAAAAAGTAAATTTAAAAATAAATACAAAACTTGACCCAAAAACTCTTCACCATACCTAATGCTTCGATGAAAAGCTACTCCGTTATAATAGCCGCGTTCGCAAAGTGTGATGAAGTTCTCACAAGCCCTGGGGGCTATATCACAGTGAAGCTCAATGTTTAAATCGCCATGAGTCATATGAAGTTGTACATATCCTTTTTAACTTGGATTCTTCTCAACCTTCACATACTTGAATTCATTTTCAGTGACTGGATCAAAGGCAGTTGAAGTAAAGGATCTCGAAGCAGCGCCAGTGGTGTATTTGCTCTTTATCTACATTTCATGTGTGTCACATCAACAGAAGCAAAAATGACTGATGCTGGAAAGATAGTAATCTTGACACAAATTCTAATTTTTATTAGACGAAATAAGTTATTGTACTGATGATGAATACTATTTAACCAGTAGGAGAGGTCACAAATAAGATCAACTAACCATCTTTGCGTTTACTGGTGCCCTCTCACCCGCCTTGTGCATAGCTATTCGAGCAGCGGTCTTATCACTAGATGTGGCTCTTGCGGCAGCAGCACTTCTTTCATGTACAGAAGCAGAAGCAGCATCTACAATACTATATGCCTGAGGAGACTCCCCGTTTGACTTTGATTTGGGATCCTCTTTGATACGTACCCTTGCAGCTAAAATAGCTTCAAGTGCAGCAGCCCGTTCATTTTGGGCCTTCAACCCACCACCTCCATGCATTGCAGTTTGCTTTCCCTTCTCAGTTCCAAGCTCTTTTAGCATCTGCTTGATATCTCCGGTTACATTGATGTTCTAGGTAGGATCCAACGACATTTTATCCAACTCTGAAAAATACAAAGTAAAATAAATAACAGGCAACAAAAATTAGATGGGATATGAAAGTACATCTGACCTACAATGATACAGAAGGCTCTAGCTCACCTTCATCATCAATCTTCAAACCATTTTTAACGTGGTCAAATTCCACAGGGACCTTCCTGTCAAGTGCATTTGGATTCTACAAAGTGCGTCCATATAATATTGTTAGTATTTGAGCAAAAACAAATGAGTTTTACAAACTTTTGACACAACAAAATAGTAATTGTCTGAAAAAAGTTTGTTTACCTGAATTGTTATCAGGTCTTCCCTAGAAAATGGTTCATCTGTGAGGAGCTCCTTCCAGTTCTTGGTCTTGATGTTTAATTCTTTAATTGCCTAAAATGCAGTAAAAAAAGAAGTATAGATAAGATGGTTGCTACAATAGGCTTCTTTTTGGAGAAACAAATACTATACAGTACAAACAAAACTATGATAATTAACTGTGCATAACAAGAGGATAGCAAACCTCGTAGGAGAAGACATTTCCTGTTGTCTTCACAGCAACTATGTGGGTATATTCAGAGAAAACTTTGTTTAAAACAGGGCACTGAAACTCTCCTACACAAACAGCAAGTGTATTTCCATCATCCAAGAATCGATAACTGAAAAAAAAAGAATAAAAAACTGAACTGCTAAAGTATGATATCAGAACTACGAAGTGAGGAACATTAGCTGTTTTCTTAGCTACTCCAAACTTATGATCCTTTTTTACAGAAAGTTATATACCAAACCTTAACATATGCAACTCAAATGATAAAAGTTTTCAAAGTGTAAAGCAATGCAGTATCTTTTCCTTGTCATGTTGGCATTATATCCGGGACTGTGATTACCACTTCCCCTAAACAATCTTGAAGATCGCTTTTCAATGAGCTATTAAAAGAATGATGTGTAAAAAATACATCATTTTTTGCAACCAAATACTTAATTCTCTAGTTCATAGGTTAAGGTTTTTATACATGTAAAACTACCTACTTAACTGCTGTTTAATAGGTCACGTACTCCACCCAACTAAGTTCTCTCAGCACAAGTTTAAATACAAGCAACTCAATCTGTCATCATACTTCTAGTTCATTACTCGAGTTCCAACACTAAAACCTAAGAAAGCTTATTATTTCTATCCCTCAATTTTCTTTACAGCCATAATTTCCAACTCCATCTACTCTACTCCGATATACACAAAATTCATTGAAACCCTATAAAGAAAAGTTATGTCGACAACAAGCACAAACCATCACTGTTCTTGTGGAATGTCAATGGAATGAGGTCTTCCTGCTTTAGTGGAGTAAAACAAAGTTGAAATCTTTAGAGAAATTAAAGAGAGGAGAAAGGGAGAGAGAGAGTACGAGCAGCAATAGAAGGGGAGGCGTTTGAAAGGAGTGGAGGTGGACTTGGCCTTGGCGCCGCCCCATTCGGTGGCTCACTCCGTTTTGGTCAAGTACATTCGGTCTTTGCTGTGCTGCTTCTTCCCCATTGCGCCGGCTTCTAGGGTTTTACTTGCTCTTCAGCAATTGAGTTTTAACTCCGGCGAGTATACAAGTCAATCGGAAAGTAACGATGACAGTTTTGGTTGCGCTGATTTGAGAGTGAGACAGCGAGACGCGCTACTGGAGCTTATTATGGTGCTCGGGGGATTTTAAGACGGAAGACCACCGCTTACTTTCAGAGCGGTTTTATCAGAGCATCCGCGCCCATTTCATGGAGAATTCTTCACCCATCTGAGGAATTCCTCTTTAATAGGAAATCTTATTGCTGTTTTTCGTGCAACAGTGTCAAAAATAGAACTTCTTATTATTATTTATTATTATATAATTATTATTTTTTTAAATTTGATTAATATTTTCACCTAATAATTAGCTGACACGTGTCATTCAGGATCAGATAATTGGTAGCGGATTTCCGATAAGATTTCTAACAAGTAATTTTAAGACATGTATCATGTCTACGTGTCGGTGTCGACAAAATTATTGATTGAAGATATTCGAGTAATGTCTACGTGTCGGTGTCCTATTGATTGAATAGGAAATTATTGGTTTGTAATCCTATTGATTGACACATTACACACGTAGACATTACACATGTCCTATTGATTGAACTTCTTCACATTTTGGTTTCATCAAAATAAATCCTATGGGTTTCGGTACTTTTTTCAGTAGGAGGCGACAACAACACCGATGAAATGTAGAAATTGCCAATCAATTCGTTATCGACGCCGTGGCGATTGATGTAGCATTTGATGATTAACCACCACCACGCTGCCGTACAAATCAACCGAGGATGAGGAAGTCCAGGGGCAAAAATCTTATGGAAGATTACTTCATTGAACGCTTAGTCTTCACCGACCACGAATTTCGTTGGCCTTTTGTCGATTTTCGGTGATGGAATCAACACTAAAACAACAATAAGAGATACTCAATTGTACATCTTCCGAAAGAAACCAATTTGTTGCCATTTTTCCCACAAAAAACAAAGGATTTAGAGGAGAGAGGGAGAGAATGAATTTGTTGTGCACAAATTGGTATGAGAAATGAATGAAATGAAAGTAGTATTTATTGAAAAACTGTAGGGGGTCATTTTTTTTTGGGTTCTTTTTTTATAATTATTTCATTTTTGGCCGAAATGGCCGTTGCATTTAAATTTGGGCCATCGGATGGCTTATATCCGTTCGAAATGAACGGCCCAGATCAATTTAGCTGTTGATCTGTCCGTTGCTCTGATGCTGCCACGTGTCGCCACGTGATTGGCGCGTAATTTTTTTAAAACTTTTTAACCGGCGCATGTAATGGTAGAAAAAAAAAGTTGGCGTCAGCCTGGTGTCACCCATGTGAGTGGGCCCACCAGGAGGACGATCTCGAGCTCTTCCTCTCCATAAGACGCCAGCGAGGACGTCCCTCGCGTCAACATCCGGTCCACGTCGCTTTCCTCCCCTACTGCACCGATCTCCATCGCTGGACATCCTATTTTCGGCGGGTCCCACGTCGGACGTGAATAGACTTGTAATAGACTTTTGGTTTGAATCCAGACCTGAATTTAAATCATGTGCTGGATATGAATTTTTTTTCTCTTTATTTTTTACTAGATGTGGACACACACCTAGGCATTTCAATGGGACAGAGTCGAACCGAATCAGATCCGGATCTGTTTAAGTAAAGAAAAAGTTAGACCAAATCCGCTTAGTTGATCCACCGAATCCGGATCTGGACTTGGTTATTTATATGCTAATTACTAAAAAAATTATCAATATGATAATTATAACCAATATGTCACATGATCTCGTGACACAACCAAAATATTTGATTAAAGCAAACTAGATAGATTAAAATAATAAATTTCTAATTTACATTGAGAAACTTGACAAGAAACAAATTATTTTGAATTTTAATCATTTAATTAATTAATATTTTAATATAAATTTGGTAAAGAAATTTAGATTATTTTTTTAAAAAGGACTTTTAGGTTACAAATATTTCATATATTTAAATAAAATAATTATATTTAATAGATTTAAAAAAAATAAACGGGGTGAATTATAAAATGATCGAATCGCTTGTGATCTGGATCTGATCCGTTAAGTAAACGAATTAACGGATTCGGGTTACAAACGGATCAACGGGTCCAAAAATTATATTCAAATCCGTTTAATATGCACGGGTCTAGAACGGGTCCGAACCAAAACCCGCTCCGTTGACAGGTCTACACACACCCCAGGGTGTGTAGTAGTACAAACTACATGGCAATTTCTTCTCTCTTTGCAGCTTCTTTTTTAGTTGAGTTTTACTTTTATATCCTTGAGTATTTTTTTTCTCTAAGTTAGACATATATGACTGGAAGGGAAATTTTAGGCATTATATATATTTGACTTTGGTAACTGTCAAAGGTCTTTCTCTTTTAAGTAATAAAGATAGTTATTTTTGATCTTTTTAATTTCCCTCCAAATTTAATAACAAATATGAATTTTTATAGCTTAGTTTTCATGTTATGATGATGGAGTTTCAATCTTTTTCTTCAATAAGAACACTTAATGATGTGTCTAAGTTAATACGTTTTGACAATTGTATTGTCAATCAAAGTACACTATTTGTAGTGTGACAAGTCATACTATGCATCATCTCTATTTACCAAAAATGAATTGGAGTGCCTAATATTCATGTCATTACCACTCTTTCAAGTCTTTAAACATAGATTGATCTAATTGAGAGATTTAATTCTATTTAATGTAGAAATTATTCTAATTTAAATATGTGTGTTTCAGTGTTTTGAATTACAGACCCTTACCAACTCAACCACTTGTGATGTACATTTAATAATCCGTTAGTTAAAATAAAATCAATGCTTACATGCTCTACACTGATTATACAATAGGTTCTTATCATATTGGCAGAGTTTGGTTTTAGACTTTTTAGTGTGTTGGTATTTTTGATACTTTGACAAGCCGTTTCTTAATCAACGGTATTGTTACTACTCTAATCAAATTGATAGGGTGGGTCGAGTCAGAGTAAAACATTGTTTGCTTCGACCCGAAGGTAGTCACTAAGGCCATCTCTAGTCTTCAGGGGTTATATTTAACCTTGAGTTATAATTTAACCTCTCAAATATACTATTTTAATGAATAGTGATGACTATATTTTGTGATGTCTCTAACCCGTAAGGGATATAATTTTAATTTTTATATTATTTTATTAATTCAAACTTTTAAACCTATATATATTCAATGGTGGAGGCCATATTTGGAGAAAGAAAAAGAATATGGGAGAAAGGAAATGAGAAATATGAGGAACAATTTAGAAATAAGAGCAGTATATTTATTGAAGAAAAATTACTATTGCATTTAATTTATTTGTTAAAAATATTACCTTTGATATTTATACTAATGTTTTAATTGTATTGTATTTATTATATTCACTTATAGTTTATTTAAAAAAATTATTATTAATATTTTAAAACATTACATTATTTGTTTTTATTTACTATATTATCATTGTATATATTATATTTATTGAAATTTTAGAAAAAAGATTTATAATATTTTTAAAGTATACACATGATAAATTTATTATTTTACAAAAATATTGTGATTATTATTGGAGTTAAAAAATTAAAATTAATTAATTAATTAATTAAATGTTGTCACAATAAAGGTGTGGCTTGCTTGATAAGGGAAACAGAAGACGCGTTGTTTAAATTGACATGAACACTAATTAAAATTATAGGAAAATTACACCTAAGGTCTCTTTAGAGACCTTAAGTTATACATAAGGTCATTGTATAAGTTTTACACACATAAGTTCATTATACCTTCTTTAAAAAAAAAATAGTTTTCAAAATTGCCCCTCATTTATAAACTATCTACTGATTTCAAATTCAATTCGAATCAAAACGATCGAAACGCAGGGAGAGGGAGAGAGAGCCACGCAATCGTTCTAGAGAGAGAGAGATCCAGAACGAAGCTCGATTCTCTCCATCAGCTTTGTGTTTGTATGTATGTGTGTTAGAGAGAGAGAGAGAGAGAGAGAGAGAGAGAGAGAGATAGGACATTCCGGTGACAAAAGCTTCTGTGAGAAGAAGTTTCGGCGAATCAGAGGAGTCTGGCAATAAAAGCTTGGGTAAGGCTTCAATTATGTTCACCTGTAGATGTTTTGTGCTTTGTGTAGTTCGATTGATGCTTTTGTTTGAGCTGTAATAAAGGATTTCCTAAATGCACATCGATTTCGAATTTTGGTTTTTCGATTTCGATTTTGGTACTTTGGATTATGTATGGCACATTGTAGTGATATTATTGTATGTTTTTTCTTTTGATTTATGTGTTTGTGTGTGATTGATGTGGCTGATTTGTGTGTTTTTGATATTTCGTATAAATTATGAGATGGTACAGACTGTGAGTACTACCTTTGTTGAGTGAATACACTACTTCATCCCATTGAACACACTAGTTAGTTGTTCTATGTATTCTTTGTGTGTTTTGACTTGATAGTACTACCTCTGTTGAGTGAGTATACTACTGCATCCCATTGAACACACTAGTTAGTTGTTTTGTGTGTGTTTAGACTTGATAGTACTATTAGTGTTGAGTGAATACACTACTGATGACCTATTAAGGATACTACTTCTATTTTGTAAGCATTTTTTGTTTGATTTGCAGATTGGTAGCCATGGATTTGGATTTGTATACGAAGTGCACCTACAACAACCTTACAATCATGTTCGATCTTACGCCAACTAAAACTTTCATTGACGTGGTGATAGAAGTGTCATCGCATTTTCTTGGCTTCAGACTGGATTCTTTCACTCTTGGTTTCTCACTGCCACACTATCCGAATTGCATGATATCTTGCGATAGAGACTTGAAGTTGATGATGAAGACCATGATCGAACTTGAGGTAGCCTCTGTGGATATTGTTGCTAGGGAATGTGGGCAGAGTAGTTCGGGTACTCTTGTGCATTCCGGCATATCCTCTTTTGATGACGCTTCATCTTCTCTGACTTGCACGTCGTCATCTTTTAATAAATTGCTTGATCCAAATGACTATTTGGTTTCCTTTAGGCCAGAAGCTCTAATTGTTTACTTTACGATTGAATGGGCAAGTTATATCAGCCATGTCAATCAGAAGTTTGAAGGTGGAGTTGTCGAGTTTAGGGAAAAGCTGAATCGTTATGCATTCGAGTCTGATTTTACTTTCAAGTACTTCAGAAATCACAAGGATAGAATTGTTGCACAATGTTCTCGGAAGGAAGGTAACTGTCCCTGGAAAGTTCGTGCTCTAAGATGGAAGGAAATAACTTTTTTGTCATCCGAGAGCTCAATAACACTTATACATGTACTGCTGGTATTCGTGACCAAAAGAGTAAGCATCTTGGTTCTCATGTCATCAAGTCCATTGTTTGTTCTGAGTTGAAGTCCAATCCTTCTGTAAAGCAGAGAGAAATCATGTCAACATTGCAAAATTCGTATGGCTTCCATGTGTCTTATCGCAAGGCTTGGTATGCAGGAGAGTTGGTTGCACATGTGACGACCCGAATCCGAATTAGCACGATAATCGATTTAATCCACGAGTTTGCGAGTAATCACAGTTTATCGTAAAGTAATTGAATTGGAAGTTCGGTTCACGACTTAATTATCGGGCGAGAATTTGAGTTAAGTCTCTTCACGAGAATTATAGTACGCGTGATTTCGAGTGGCGGTTTCGGATAATTGTTTCGACAACTGAGGAATATGTTATGAATATTTGAAATTGCGTAATTTCGTCGTGTTTATCCGTTTGTATTTGAGTTATCTGAAACGTGACTGTGATTCGTTTTGGATCGTCGATCGTATCGAGCCGCGAGTATAAATATCGGAAATAGTCGAAAATACTGTAAGTTTGACCGGCGTTGACCGAAGTTGGACCGTTGACTTTCGTTGACCGGAGCTCCACCGCGTGTTACGAACTGCCGCCGTCAGACTTCACGATTCCGGCCACCTCCGACCTTGAAAATGGTATGGTTAGAATCCTCTCTTGATTTCCTATGGTTTGGAACTTGGTTTTGTGTGATTTGATGAGGTTATGAGCGAGAACGAACTCGGTAAAGTTCATGGATTTTGCCGGATTCGGGTGGCCGGCTCTGGCCACTTTTGGAGTTAGGTGTTTGGGGGGAAAAGTTCCCCTCATCCTTGTGAAGCTTTTGGGTGAAGGAATTGTGATTTGGTTGAGGTTTGAGGCTCGCCGGAATCTCACCGGAATCCATGGATTCCTTGAGTTTCGAGCTTAATTCCGGCCGGTGGGCTTGGAATTGGGTCTCGGTGTAGAAGAGAAATGTGTTGGACTTGAGGAGGACTTGTGATCTGGAAATTTTGGCCAGGATCCGTCACCATTGACGCCGCGCACCCCGCCGGCGGCGGCGGTCAACGGTGGCGCTCCGGCGAGGGAGTTGACTTTTTGGAATTTGACGAGTTTTATGTCGTTTTTCTCGTAATCGTGCCCCGATCATCGCCTTGAGGTTTTCGAGTTGATTTGGATATCGGATTTTTAGTCGAGAGTTTATGTGGAAAGTTTGAGGAATTTCGACGATTATTTTGTATCGAATTATATGTTTCCGGAAATGGTTGGTTTCCGAGGTGTGGTACAGAGTAATGATTTGTGATTTTGATCAGTTATATTTTGTGATTATTCGGGGGATCAAGATCGTACGTTTGGCGAGGGATCTTCCGCCGGATCTCGTGATTAGCACGTTTGCGTGCTGTGCCTATCTGTGAGTGGACTTTTATATTTACACTGTCGTAGTGAGTTCTTGATTTCCGTATTTATTTACAGTACGATGTTGAGATTATTTATTGTTTTTGGAGGTATTGTTTTATATTTTATATGGTGATGACATTTACTTAGCATCGATGCATTGGCTACTATACTAATCACCGGTAGTCCAGATCCAGGGTTGAGAGATTCCCCTGATGTGCCCACTAGGCTTGAGAGATTCGCCTAGTCTATCACCGTCGGGCTTGAGAGATTCGTCTGACACCTCCATTCATTTTATGAACTCGCTTTGTTTTATGATATATATATATATATATATAAATGGTGAAAGGCATATGATTATTTTCGTCCACTCACTCTAACGATTTTATTTGCCTTTCCCCTGAGCTTTTCGGTTTCCGTACCCAGTTTGCAGTTCAAATTCTGGTGTCTCACGTTGCTATTGGAGGCTTAGTGTTAGAGCTACTTTTCTTTTCCAGTAGGTTTCTTGTTTTGCCTACTGTTGTATATTTTTGTATATATACACTAGAGGTCGCTCTGATTACACTACTATCATATTTTCATATATTTTTCCCCGGATTTTTGTAAAGTATAGTTTTGATTATTACTTTATATTATTGTTATGATATTGAGAAATCCAGATTGGATTGGCGCCCACGGTTTGGCTTTTGTGGCATAAGATGAAGTGTGTTTTCGGGTGCAGGTTAATGGCAATTCCACGTTATAGCGAAACTCTGCTGAAATTTTTATAGTTTTTGCAAGTTCGTGTTTTCAGAAGGAGTTCGATTCCGATTTAGGAAACTAAATCGGGGTTTGGTCCTTTCAGCTTGGTATCAGAGCATTTGGTTTCAGGTTTTGTAGACTTCTGTAGTTGTGATACTTAGGATATTTGAGTTTGTACAGCATGTCTGGAACGATGACCCGACTGGCCAGCGGTTACTCATCAATGCTTCGGGTGTTGTATATGTTCAAATGTCTGAAGTCTCATGATTACGTTCCTTGTGCTTGTGACTAATGCTTTTCCTGCATCATTAGGATGCCTCCTAGACATGGTCCCCGTGTTAATAGGGATGTAGATCCTGATGAGGATCGCCAGACGCATGACTTGCTGATGCGAGTGTTGCGTTTGGATGAGCGTTTTGACCCTGTTGTCAAAGCTCGAACTGCTGGAGCGACTGTCTTTTCGGGTTCAGAGATTTTTGAGGCATGGTTGGTTCAGGTTGAACAAGTTTGTGAGCGTCTGCGTTTCACTCCTGAGCAGATGACAGTGGCAGCAGTTGGGTTACTTGAGTCTGATACATACTTCTGGTGGGTTAGCACCGATAGAGTTCCAGTTGATACTCCGTGGACTTTGTTTAGAGATTTGTTTATGCGAAGATGCTTCAACCAGGCTACACAGCAGCGGAAGTATGAGGAGTTCACTAATTTGAGGCAGGGTAGCATGTCTGTGCTTGAGTATCGGGACAGATTTACCCGCTTATCTCGGTTTGCTCGTGACATGGTGGCTACAGAGGAAGCCAAGTGCCGTAGATTTGAGTTGGGCTTGAACTTGAACATCAAGGGGACACTGACTACGATGCCTCGGAACAACTTTGATGAGTTCGTGAGTGCTGCACTTCGAGGCGAGGATATCGAGAAGGAAAGGCAGATGAGATTCCAGTCTCGACGATTTGAGGAGGGTGGACCGAGTCAGGGACCTTCCAAGAGGCTGAGTTCTGATACTTCTGGATCAGCATCGTCGGGCAGTGGACCATATAAACCATAAGGTAGTTCAGCTAGACAGAGGCAGAGATGGAGGAGGGATTGACCTCACAGACCACAGTCTAGTGGGGGTTCTAGCGGATCCAGCTACCCTCGTCGTACCGATGGTACTTTTGCCGTACCGAGGGAGTACCCATTGTGTAGTCTCTGCAACAGGAATCATCTTGGTCCATGTCAGCGAGGCCCTGTCGTTTGTTATCGTTGTGGCTAGGAGGGTCACTATGCGAGGGAATGTTTCCAGCTTGCTGGTGCTGGTGGAGAGGCAGCTCAGAGTTCCGGAGGAGAGCGAGGTACCACTTCTGGGGCTCGACCAGTATAGTCTTCTAGTCAGGGAGGACAACAGGGTCACCCTCAGCGTGGACGACCAGCAGGGCAGGCCAGGGTTCATGCCATGTCTTTGCGTGAGGGCAGAGCTTCACCGGAGGTTGTTATTGGTACGTTGCATGTCTTTGGTTATCCAGTACTTACATTGCTAGATCCAGGTGCTACACATTCATTCATATCATATAGATTATCATCTTTAGCTACTATGCCTGCATCTCCACTTTCGGAGTTGTGGAGGGTGTTGTATCCGTCCGGTGAGGTTGTGAGTATTGGCTAGGTATATAGGGATTGTGAGATTTTTATTGGAGGTTATGGTTTAGCCGCGGATTTGTTATTGCTGGATATCGTCGACTTTGATGTGATATTGGGTATGGACTTCTTGGAGACACATTGGGCTATGTTCGATTGCCACAAGAAGGAGGTTGTGTTTAGACGACCAGGTTTCCCTGAGATATTGTTTCGTAGTGAGAAGAATACTTCATTGCCATGTGTGATTTCAGCGATGAAGGCCGAGCGGATGATGAAGAAGGGTTGTGTTGCATACTTAGCTCATGTTGTGGATACACAGGCTGCTATATCAAACATTGGTGATATTGAGGTTGTTTCTGAGTTTCCAGATGTGTTTCCGGAGAAGTTACCGGGTATTCCTCCAGTTCGGGAGATCGATTTCACCATTGAGCTATTACCAGGCACTGGACTCATATCTTAGGCACCTTATCGTATGGCGCCAACGGAGTTGAAGGAGCTACATATTCAACTTCAAGAGTTGTTGGAGAAAGGTTTCATACGACCCAGTGTATCACCGTGGGGTGCTCCTGTACTATTTGTGTGGAAGAAGGATGGTTCCATGCGGTTGTGTATTGATTACCGGAAGCTGAATCAGGTCACTGTGAAGAACAAGTATCCGTTGCCACGGATTGACGACTTGTTTGATCAGCTCAAAGGAGCTTCAGTTTTTTCGAAGATTGATATCAAGTCCGGATATCATCAGTTGAGGATCAGAGAGTCAGATGTAGCCATAACAACTTTTAGATCACGGTACGGGCATTATGAGTTCTTGGTTATGCCGTTTGGGTTGACTAATGCCCCCGCAGCTTTCATGGACTTGATGAACCGGGTGTTCAGGCGGTTTCTGGATAAGTTTATGATCGTGTTCATCGACGACATCCTGATTTACTCCAGGAGTGTGGGCCAGCACAAGAAGCATTTACGAGCCGTTTTGCGGACTTTGCGAGACAATCAGTTGTTTGCGAAGTTCAGCAAGTGTGAGTTCTGGTTGGATAGTGTGAAGTTTTTGGGACACGTGATATCAGCTGAGGGAGTCAACGTAGATCCTGACAAAATTGAAGCTGTGTTGAATTGGAGTAGACTTACCACCGTACCAGAGATCAGGAGTTTCTTTGGTTTGGCAGGCTACTATCGGCGCTTTGTGCAAGATTTTTCACGGATTGCCATGCCACTTACCCGATTGACGAAGAAGGGCGTCAAGTTCGAGTGGCCCGATGCATGTGAGGAGAGTTACTTACTCTTGAAGGAAAAGTTGACTACTGCACCGGTTCTGACTCTACCTGACGACAGTGGAGAGTTTGTGGTTTACAGCGATGCATCGAAATTAGGACTTGGTTGTGTTTTGATGCACCATGGCAGAGTGGTGGCATACGGTTCCAGGAAGTTAAAACCACATAAAGTCAACTATCCTACACACGATTTGGAGTTGGCTGCTATTGTATTAGCTTTGAAGAGTTGGAGGCACTACCTGTACGGAGCTCAGTGCAAGATATACACCGATCACAAGAGTCTCACTTATTTGCGCACGCAGCCAGACTTGAACATGAGGCAGCGCAGATGGATGGAGTTGATCAATGACTATGATTGCACTTTCGAGTACCACCCAGGGAAGGCTAATGTTGTTGCTGATGCACTCAGTCAGAAATCTGGAGCTTCGTTGTTTCATGTGTGTATGGCCAGAGTTTCCATGTTAGCCGAGCTTCGGGCCATAGGAGCTGAGTTCGAGTGGGACGATGATGGAGCTTTGTTGGCTAGCTTCCAGGTTCGACCGGTATTGGTTGATCAGGTTCGGGAAGCTCAGGATGCGGATTCCTATCTGTTGGATAAGAAGACCATGATTCGGAATGGTGCGCCAACAGAGTTTCGGTTGAGTGATGATGGTACGTTGCTATTCAAAGGCAGATTATGTGTACCCAGAGATGAGAGTTTGAAGAAAGAGATTTTAGACGAAGCTCATCGTTCGGCGTATGCGATGCATCCCGGTGGTACAAAGATGTTTCGTACACTCCGAGCTTATTACTGGTTGTGCAATATGAAGCGGGAGATTGTCGCATATGTGAGCAGATGTTTGATTTGTCAGCATGTTAAAGCAGAGAGACAGAAGCCTGCAAGAAAGTTGCAGCCCTTGGAAATTCCGGTTTGGAAGTGGGAGCACATTACCATGGATTTCGTGTATCAATTACCGCGTACTTCGGCTGGTAATACTAGTATTTGGGTTATCATAGATCGTTTGACGAAATCCGCTCATTTCCTTGCACTTCCAGGGAAGATTTCAGTGGGCCGACTGGCTAAGCTTTATTTGACGGAGATTGTTCGTCTGCATGGTGTGCCTGTATCTATTATTTTTGACCGAGACAGTCAGTTTACTTCAAAGTTCTGGCAGACATTGCAGCGAGCCTTGGGTACTAGATTGCATTTCAGTACAGCTTTTCATCCTCAGATTGATGGACAGTCTGAGAGGACTATTCAGACTCTCGAGGATATGTTGCGGTCTTGTGTTTTGCAGTTCAGAGGAAATTGGGACCATCAACTGCATTTGGTTGAGTTTGCTTACAACAACAACTATCAGGCCAGTATTGATATGGCACCGTACGAGGCTCTATACGGGAGGCAGTGCCGCACTCCATTGTGTTGGAGTGAGGTGGGCGAGCGATGGCTTATTGGCCCTGATTTGGTGAAGAGCACGATGGAGGATATTCAGATTATCCGGGATAGATTGAAGATTGCCCAGGATCGCCAGAAAAGTTATGCGGATGTGAGAAGAAAGAATCTCGAGTTCAAGGTGGGTGATTGGGTCTTCCTGAAGCTATCTCCTTGGAGGGGAGTTGTGCGTTTCGGGAAGCGCGGCATGCTTCTACCACGGTACATTGGTCCGTACGAGATCACAGAGAGGGTTGGTGCCGTAGCTTACTGACTAGAGTTACCTTCCGAGATAGCTCGAGTACACGATGTTTTCCACGTCTCGATGTTGCGGAAGTATATTCCAGATCCATCACATGTGTTAGCGCCACATCAGCTTCCTATCCGAGAGGATTTGACATATGTGGAGGAGCTGGTACAGATTCTCGATCGGCGTGAGTAGCAGTTGATGCACCATGTTATACCGCTTGTGAAGGTCTTGTGGCAGAATCATTCAGTTGAGGAGGCCATCTGGGAGTCTGAGCAGCATATGCGGGAGCAGTATCCTCATCTGTTTACCTAGCAGGTACGTAAATTTCGAGGTCAAATTTTTTTTTTAAGGGGGGTAGATTTGTGACGACCCGAATCAGAATTAGCACGATAATCGGCTTAATCCACGAGTTTGCGAGTAATCACAGTTTATCGTAAAGTAATTAAATTGGCGGTTCGGTTCATGACTTAATTATCGAGCGAGAATTTGAGTTGAGTCTCTTCACGAGAATTGTAGTACGCGTGATTTCAAGTTTGTGGGCGGTTTTGGATAATTGTTTCGACAACCGAGGAATATGTTATGAATATTTGAAATCGCGTAATTTCGTCGTATTTATCCGTTTGTATTTGAGTTATCCGAAATGTGATTGTGATTCATTTTGGACCGTCGATCGTATCGAGCCGCGAGTATAAATATCGGAAATAGTCGAAAAATTGTCGAAAACACTGTTCGAGAAGTTTGACCGGCGTTGACTGAAGTTTGACTGTTGACTTTTGTTGACTTGAGCTCCACCGCGTGTTGCGAACTGCCGCCGTCGGACTTCACGATTCCGGCCACCTCCAGCCTTGAAATTGGTATGGTTAGAATCCTCTCTTGATTTCCTATGGTTTGGAACTTGGTTTTGTGTGATTTGATGAGGTTATGAGGGAGAACGAACTAGGTGAAGTTCATGGATTTTGCCGGATTCGGGTGGCCGGCTTCGACCACTTTTGGGGTCGGGTGTTTAGGGGGAAGGGTTCCCCTCATCCCAAAAATAGCTTTTGGGTGAAGGAATTGTGATTTGGTTGAGGTTTGAGGCTCGCCGGAATCTCACCGGAATCCATGGATTCCGTGAGTTTTGAGCTCAATTCCGGCCGGTGGGCTTGGAATTGGGTCTCGGTGTAGAAGATAAATGTGTTGGGCTTGAGGAGGACTTGTGATTTGGAAATTTTGGCCGGGATCTGTCACCGTTGATGCCGCGCCGCCGGCGGCGAGGGAGTTGACTTTTTGGAATTTGACGAGTTTTATGTCGTTTTTCTTGTAATCGCGTCCCGATCATCGCCTTGAGGTTTTCAAGTGGATTTGGATATCAGATTTTTCGTCGAGAGTTTATGTGGAGAGTTTGGGGAATTTCGACGATTATTTTGTATCGAATTATATGTTTCCGGAAATGGTTGGTTTCCGAGGTGTAGTACAGAGTAATGAATTGTGATTTTGATCAGTTATATTTTGTGATTATTCAGGGGATCGAGATCGTACGTTTGGCAAGGGATCTTCCGTCGGATCTCGTGATTAGCGCGTTTGCGCTCTATGCCTATCTGTGAGTATGCCTTTTTATTTACACTGTCGTAGCGAGTTCTCGATTTCCGTATTTATTTACAGTACGATGTTGAGATTATTTATTTTTTTTGGAGGTATTGTTTTATATTTTATATGGTGATGGCATTTACTTAACATCGATGCATTGGCTACTTGGCTGATCACCGGTAGTCCAGATCCAGGGTTGAGAGATTCCCCTGATGTGCCCACTAGGCTTGAGAGATTCGCCTAGTCTATCACCATCGGGCTTGAGAGATTCGCCTGACCGTCGGGTTTGAGAGATTCGCCTGACACCTCCATTCATTTTATGAACTCGCTTTGTTTTATGATATATATATATATATGGTGAAAGGTATATGATTATTTTCGTCCACTCACTCTAACGATTTTATTTGCCTTTCCCCTGGACTTTTCGGTTTCCGTGCCCAGTTTGCAATTCGAATTCTGGTGTCTCACATCGTTGTTTGAGGCTTAGTGTTCGAGCTACCTTTCTTTTCCAGTAGATTTCTTGTTTTGCCTACTGTTGTATATTTTTGTATGTATACACTAGAGGTCGCTCTGATTACACTATTGTCATATTTTCATATATTTTTCCCCGGATTTCTGTAAAGTACAGTTTTGATTATTACTTTACATTATTCTTATGATATTGAGAAATCCGGATGGGATTGGTGCCCACGGTTTGGCTTTTGTGGCATAGGATGAAGTGTGTTTTCGGGTGCAGGTTAAAGGCAATTCCACGTTATAGCGAAACTCTGCTGAAATTTTTATAGTTTTTGTATGTTCGTGTTTTCAGAAGGGGTTCGATTCCGGTTTAGGAAACTAAATCGGGGTTGGGTCCTTTCAGCACGTTCTGTATGAGGCAACGAAGGTGACTCCTACTCTCAGTTGTCGTCGTATCATGAGCAAGTGTTGGCTACCAACCCTGGTTCTTATTTGTCGTCGTATCATTCCTACTATTTCTATCACTTGAAAAAGAATGTGGAAAATCTTTATGAGAAGAAAATGGGAGTTTATGATATAGAAACCATCACTTATGATTTCATGATTATGGCATACTCTCCAACAGTTGCTGGTTATGAATTCAACCTTCAGAAGTTATTGATTTCTGGCCAAGAACTTATGAGGAACTTCTTGAGTACGTTGATTTTGGAGAAGTGGTGTAACGCATTCTTCAAAGGTGATAGATATGAGAAAATGTCCAGCAACGTGGCTAAATCTTTCAATAATTGAACACGTGAATTGCGTCGTCTTCCTATTTTTGAGATGCTCGAGGCTTTGAGATAGAAATTGATGGTGAACATGGGTGAAAGAAATATGAGATCGGAAACGTAGACCTCTATGTTATGTCCTAAAATGGAGGAGACTTTGAATGCTAGGATGAATGTGGGGAGGCACTGGACAGTTTGAATGTCTAGTGTGACGCTATATGAATTTCAGGCGTTAAAGAATGTGGCGGTTGATCTCGGGGCATACACTTGCAGCTTCCAACATTGGCAGATCGATTCTTTTCCCGTCGTCATGCTCTTGCTATAATACAACATGCTGGTATTGAGCCTCTTTACTCTTACATTGAGAATTTCTATGAGGTTGGAAGTTACAAGGCTGCCTATGAGTATGGTATTCAGCCAATACCAAACATTGAAAAGTTTTACCATGATGCTCTGAATGAACTGGCCATTGTGAAGCCTCCATTGACAAGAATCTCATCCGGTCGTCCAAAAGATACTCGCATGAAGTCTTCCATTGAAGGTGGGAAGGCGCATAGGCCAATCAAATGTGGTCGTTATGGCGAAAAAGGAAGACACAACAGATTGACATGTACCAAAGTCATCAGCAGCTAACTAGTGTCTATATTACTCACTGGTAGTGTGTTCACCAATCTACAGTAGTACATTCTGCCTAAACAGATAATTTTCCCAACTAGTGTCTATATTAGTCACAAGTAGTGTTTTCACCCGTCTACAGTAGTACACTCTGCCTGAACAGATAATTTTGCTGAGGCATGTCCATTTCTTTTACATACATTATATTAGTCACAAGATATACTTGGTCTAAATCGCTTGTATCTAGTGTTTTTTGATAAACATATAATTTGATTCTTCATTATATGATACATACTACTTTAACATAATTTTTCCTTGTGCGATTTGTTTAACATACTAATTCGAGTTTGTTGTCTTCGGTTTTGTGATTTTGTGTTAGTCAATTGTGTGTTTTTGTATGCAACAATACTTTGTGTGAGAAACCAATTACATTAGTACTATCCAACAACAATAGTAGTACACTCATCATATAAAAAAAGTAGCACTACTCCTATTAAAAACATTCATCGCATTAGATCAATTTTAAACATTCATCGCAGTACTCTAGTAAGCACTACTGTTTCACAATAGAAAGTACTACTTCACAAAAATTTAGTGTACTAACACTACTATTGTCTGTAGTAAGCACTACTCCGAAACATTCAGTGTACTACTTCAACACATGGTAAGTAGTTTCACAACAGAAAGTACTACTACACAAAAAGTTAGTGTATTATTAACACTACTGCTGTCTTTAGTAAGTATTACTTCAAAATATCCAGGGTACTACTTTAACACAATACAAGTACTACTATTCTGTAATATCAGACCCTAACACAAAAGAAAGTACTACATGAAACCTAGCACAACAGAAAGAATAGAAAGAACTACTTAGACTTTGCTTTGTTTCTTGGGTTTCTTCTTGTAACTTGGTAATCGTAACGTGAGTCCTTTGTCGTAGTCTTCCTCTTCTTGTTCTTGACAGTTTTTATCATTGAAGGAGGTGACTTCCGTTTTTTTCTTGTCCTTCTTACTTTGCGACCTCAGTTTTCGTGTCAGTGCTTATGCCATGCTATCATATTTGAACTTTGATCTGATCTCATATCTGTCATCGTTGCTGCCATGCATGTCATCAAATTCAAAAAAAAGAAAATCAAATTCTGGAATACACAAAAGTGGGCTGTTCAGAATACTATAAATGATTACTAAATGCACTAATACACAACATACCAGGGTGATTTCGTCATCTTAGGCTTCTTCTTCTTCTTCTTCTTCTTCTTCTTCTTCTTCTTCTCCTCCTCCTCTTTCAGATTCTTCTTCCTCTTCGGATCATCCTTGTGATTCTTCTTCTTCTTCCTCTGATTCTTTCTCATTCTGTAATCACACTGGAAACAACACATTAAACTTTTTGGAAATTGAAATAAGAGAACAACACATTAAACTTTCTGATATCTAACATACCACACACTACCACAGATTAACGTAGACACTCCTGCTTAACAACATATGCACTATCACTATTTCATATATGCACTACTACTATTTCACAAATGCACCACTACCACTGAATTATAGATGCACTACTGCTGTTTTACAAATACACTACTACTGCTTCACAGATGCACTACTACCACTTTCACAGATGCACTACTACCACTATTTCACAGATGCATTGCTACCACTGAATCACAAATGCACTACTGCTATTTCACAAATGCACTACTACTATTTCATAGATGCACTACTACAACTTTCACAGATGCACTACTATCACTATTTCATAGATGCACTACTACCACTGAATCACAAATGCACTACTACACTTTCACAAATGCACTACTACTGTTTCACAACCAGTATTCAAACAAGTGATATTTACTCAAGCACATGCACATATATCGAAGAGAGAAAGCTACCTCCTCTTCCTCATAAATTGGAACTTGAGAATCCAAAAGCTTAATTTTGGCTAACTCTCATTCAAGCTCTTCATTCTTCGATTCCAATACTGTAATCTTCAAATGTGCACATCCGAGCAGCTTTAGAGCTTGGTCTCTTTCATTCTTGGAGTCATCTTCGATGGAGGACTTCCCTTTCAACTTTGACTTCATAATCTCCAGTTTCTTGGCACATTCCTGATTTTCATGCATAAACTTTTCCACCATCCCCATCTAGAAGTAATTTTGCTCTGCCATCTTCAGTTTTTTGAGTGTTGTCAACCACTTTCTGAGTTGGAGACGACTGCGATGCTGCCATATCTTGTAAAGAGGCAATGATGTCTATAAGGTTCTCTTGGGCTCTCTTCTCCCTCTCCATCAATTCTTCTTTAGATATTTCCTCCTTCAAATTTAAAACAAAAAGCACTAAATCAGACAACAAAACACATGAAGCACTAATCTAGACAACAGAGCATACTACTAGTGTTCAATGAATATACTACTAGTTTAAAATAGTGAATACTTACCCATATATTGAATAAGGGAGCATCCATGATCTCTTCAAACCAAAGGAAGTTCTCCTCCCTCACCCGTACCTTCAGAATGTTGACATGCATCTTCTCATTAATCTCCTTATCAGAGAGCTTTTGGAGCTCTTTGTAAAACTTCATCAGCTGCCAATGCGCGAATTTAAAAGGATAGTTTTTTCTCGCCTCAACTCTGGGACATATTTGTGTCCTCTCCGTAATCCAATATTGTTCCACAACAAATAGACTATCAGAGACCAACAAACACACTATCACAGACTAACACTTATATTATCAGAGACCAATAAAGATAGTACCATACTATTATTAGCGGGAAACAACCCAATACGTTTAATGGACTCTTCTTTGACTTTTCATGCCCCTTCCCTAAATGTTTCAAAAGTATTTTGGACCAACCGTAGTTTTGAAGGCCATTCAAATCTTGAGCCAAGTTTATTGCATTCCACGAGACTATAGAGGATGAATTTGCGAAGAAAAACGTTGATAGTAGATAAATGATCAACCATATTGCAATGTCCTTGTCATCCTTATCCTTATTGTCGAATGCTTCCTTTACAAAATCATCAAGGTTCGAAATTAGCACATGTTATGGAATATTGTACTTCTTCGTGAAGCATGTCTCGCTCCGTTTTCCATGTGTCGAATCCATGTCAATTTCTAACCCTGGAGCATCAATACCAGAAACAGTACATGGGTGAACATACTTCTGTAAACAATTTCATGTACTATCACATGAAAGAAAATGCACTAACACAATAAAATAGCATAATTATACCATCAATTGGAAGACCTAAGAGGTTCTGAACATCTTCTGGTGTGAGATAATGCGCTTTCCCACAGATTATAAAAGCTCTCTTTTCTATGTCCCAAAATCTCTTCATTTGTATTATGTCATTCGTACACTTGTGGGTGTCTTCGGATAACATGGTGCCGTGAGCAAATAGCCATATCACCATTCCAAAGGGTGTATTCTCGAGTTATTTCATCATCTCATCAGTCAAATCATTTTTGTGTCGCTGCATCATGTTGAAGAAGCCACAAAACGTAGACC
The DNA here is from genome assembly GCA_946800695.1 of Geum urbanum. Taxonomy (NCBI): domain Eukaryota; kingdom Viridiplantae; phylum Streptophyta; class Magnoliopsida; order Rosales; family Rosaceae; genus Geum; species Geum urbanum. The sequence continues at coordinate 21,695,287 of OX327000.1, read as the reverse complement.
AATTTTGAACTTTCGACTGTTTTTTCACCACTACATGCATTTTTTCAGCTGCGAAACAACAAAATGGACTTCAAAATACTACTACAGACTACCACACACTACCCCATATTAACATAGACACTACTGCTTAACAAAACATGTACTACCACTGAATCACAAATGTACTACTACTATTTCACTTATGCACTACTACTGTTTCACAGATGCACTACACTTTTAACAAATGCACTACTACCACTGATTTAAAAATGCATTACTGCTATTTCACAAGTGCACTATCACTGTTTCACAGATGCACTATCACTGGTTCACAAATGCACTACCACTGTTTCACAAATGTACTACAATCACAAATGCACTATCACTGGTTCAAAGATGCACTACTACTGTTCCACAGATGCACTACAATCACAAATGCACTATCATTGTTCCACTAATGCATTATCATTGTTCCACAGATGCACTACAATCAAAAATACACTATCACTGTTCTACGGATGCACTACAATCATAAATGCACTATCAATACAGTAAATCTTTATAACCTTTATCTATTTGTGTTGCTTGTTTCGACGGGATGCACTTTTTTGCAGCTGCGGGAGGAGCTATTGGCGGAGGCTAGGGTTTACAACTGTGGGAGGGCAAAACTCATAGTTAGAACTTGAACTGAACCCTAACAAACTGATGTGAAGTATGAGACACAAAAAGTACACAAACATTCACAAAACAATCGCTATATTTCATACAATAGAAGGCACACGCAGAGAGAGAGAGAGATAGAGAGAGAGAGAGAGAGAGTGGTTCAAACGGCATCGGTTTGATTTGAGGAGCATACTAGTTCGGCGGCGAGTTAGGCGGAGCGACGAAGACAAACGGCGGCGGACGATGGAGCTCTACTAGGGCACGTTTTTTATTTTTGAGTATTTTGGGTCTAATTTTGGTCAGAAGAAGAGAGAGTGAGAGAGAGATCAGTTTATATAGGATGACATTAGCCGTAAATAAATTGAATATGAGGATTTTTTTGTTAAATCAGGTGACCTTATTTGGGTAAACAATATCAGGTGACCTTATATGTAAGTAATGTTACGTATGTGACCTTACAAGTAATTTACCCATAAAATTAGTATTAACTATTATGAACATCAATTTTTTAGTGTTTAATATAATTATGGTCCCTACAAAAATATAGTCCAGGACTATACCAATAGTCATATATAGCCCAACTTTTAACCCGATTGGGCTATATTCAACATTTTTTGTACAACTCTGCACCGGATTAGAGATAATATTTTGTTAATTTTGGGACTATATCAAATTATTGACCCTAAACCGGAGATGGCCTGCCAGTTGCAAAGCCCAACGATCCCCTTTTCACTAAAACCCTGCAAAAAGCTAATCTAAAACCCCAAATCGTCACTCACAGAAAATGAGCAGCAGCAGTGAGGAAGACGGAGACGCCGCGTGGAAAGCCGCCATTAGCTCCGCCGCGGCAGTTGCCTCTTCTTATATCAACGGCCTCTCCGCCGCCAAACCAGACGCGGCCTAAAATTCAAATCCCAGCAAAATCCAGCAGTTGCCCAAGCACTACCAGATCAAGGTCAGTTTTTTTTCCTTCTCTTATTTAATAGTAATGAATGGACAATTGGGTATATAAATTTGAAGCTCAAAGTATCAACCATGTGTTCTTTTACTTCATTGGTGGTTGCAGGCACATAAGCTTTTTGATGATATCATAGGGAAGTCACTAGAGATAGTGCAGAATCAAATTGATGATGAACCTGTGGTTAATGAAGACGAAGGCGTTCGATTGTTTAAAAATGCTCCACCTGGAATAGTGTTTGATCATGTTGGTTAGTAACTCCCTCTTTAAGAACTTCTTATACAACAAAATGATGTGTCCAATTTTAACTATAAGAACCCAAGATTCTAGAGAATGTAGAATATGTTAATGTAGTTTGTGAATGATGCCAGAGGAGCGAGCGCCGAGAAGGAGACCGAGAATTCTTCTGGGACAAGATATTGATGAGAAATCAAAGACGGTTTGTTTGCAGCTACTGTGTTTGTTGTTTACAGAAATCTGTTCAGTTTTGTTATTCGAATAAAGGGTTGGAATTGTGTGGGAATGGTAACAGTTTAAACGACAAATTCGATCTGTTGCTGTTGATGGGAATGACAGTGTCTGAAGCAAGAGCTCGGAGTCAGAGAGCATTGTCTAGGCTAGAAGCTAAAGATGCATCGGCAAAAGAAGCTGCGAAAAGAGAAGAGGAAAGAGTTGCACAACTCAAAAAAGTTAGGGGAGAAAGATGGCTACCGTCTATTGCCAGAGAAATGCAGCGTAAAGTCATACACTGATGATGATTCAATCTTTTTGATTTGTCACAACACTCTTGTATCGTCTTCCTGCACTCTTTGCTCGTTTGTGTTTGTTCAGTGGTGCAGAGATTCCCAGATAAACAAATGTAGACAGATATTCACCTGCAATTTCCCATGATTTTTGTTCACATGATAGTGAGATTGTATTGCCATCTGGTTGGACCCTTTCATATGTTTTTGTAGTTAAAGTCAGTTCTACTTGACAACTAAACGTCACTTATCTAACCTTTTAGCTCCAATCAAGTGATGCATTCAGTCAAGAGCACAGCAGTACATTGTTCAAGCATATGACCACATCGGTCTGCCAAGTTTATAGCGCAGAGTCCTGGTGCCAAATATGAACTCAAAACCAGAAACACAAGGCCCTAAATATATGGTGTCACTTGGTTTTAGACTAGCTACTTCTATAGAGTACTAAGGGCATCTCGAATGGAGAGTTCTATACCCCATTTTTCTAGCTTTGTCTCCAATTCAGCTTCTCCAATGGTGTGTTTTGGGGATCTAAAACCTAGCCCAACTAGCTTGAAGTCTTAAATGAAGTCCTAAATTAGATCTTCATATAAGACCCGGTCTATAAATTGAGAGGGAGAGCATGTGGGGCCAAGCCAGCGGAAGGAGAGAGAGAAGAAAAAAAGACGACGCGCCGGAGAAGAAACAGATGAGCCACGCGACGCACTGGAGGAGAGAGGGAGGGACGATCACGCACGACGCGCTCCACCGAGGAGGCGAGTAGCAGACAGCTAAGGCATAGTGGGACCCGCCCCACGTGATGCTTGCTTCAGCCCGTTGGAGCACCAACGGTCAAAATGAAATGGACGGCCCGATTTGATTCCATCTTGAAATCAACGGCCAGATTTCAATCTCAGTTAAATCTATTTTTTTTTTTGAATTTCTAATTCTGATCTAACAGCAAAGAATATATGCTGAAATCGATCAAACGGTTATGATTCGATCCAACTCCCATTTTTAATATAACAGTCATAAAAAATTGAAAAAAAATTTAATTATTTTTTGGGAATATTAATCAGTCCGTTGGAACTGTAAATTCTAATTTTTTCTATAAAAACCAACCCAAATTTTCATTCATTTCACACCATTTCTTACATTCTCTCACACCATTTTTTACATCCCCTCAAAATTTCCTTCCTCCTCTTTTCTTATAGCAAATTCAGTTTTTTTGTTCAACACCATGGGTCCAAAGAGAACTTCACCAAAACCTAGGGCACCACGATTGAAAAATTAGAAAGAGGCGAAAGATAGAGCTTTGTGCGTGGCCGTGTTGAATATTGGTGGAGATGCCGCCGTCGGCACTAATCAATCTGGTGGAACCTTGTGGGATCGTATATATGAGCATTTTGAAAGTATCAAGCCAACCAACGCACCTACGCGAACCCAAACAAGTGTCGAATCTCGATGGAAGAAGATCAATCCCGCAAGTATGAGATGGAGCCAAGCAATGCATAAAGCCATCAAAAATCATGCGAGTGGTGAAAATGATCAAGATGACGTAAGTATTTTTATTTGTCACTTAAAATATAGTAATAAATCATGATAGTAAATTAAATAATCACTACTATGTTTGTAGTTAAGGAATGCAAAGGGGTACTATTTCGATGATTCCCATGGAGAGCATTTTGTATATTTGCATTGTTGGGATATCTTGAAGGAGTCACCTAAATTTTCATGTCCGCCAACAATGGATGAGGATATTAGAAATTGTGACTTGGATGATAACAATTCGCCCGGAGACGAAACAACTCCAAGTGTGGCATCTAAAACTAGGCAAGAGCGTCCAATGGGACAAAAAGCGGCCAAGGCGACAAAGAAGAAAGTTAATCAAGAGCTAACATTGAGTATTTATTCTCAAATGAAAAGGCTTGCCGATCAAAATGATCGAGAGTTTGCACGAAGGGAACAACTTATGCATGAGGCAATGGCGGCTCAACAAAGGGAGGAAGATGCTCGCACAATGGCGGTGGATCCAAGTATATATTCACCATGTAAAAGAGGAGTGTTTGTGAATTCGTGAGAGATGAAGGAGTGAATGCTCCGGTTTTATAGAATATCAACATGATCTTCGAAGAGCTTCACCTTTACATGTGGCAGATAACGTAATCTAGTCAACTAATTAGACGTTGACACGTGTTGCACAAAATTTAATTCGATATCTCGATAAGTTACGTGGCAGATAGCGTAATCTTGTCCGATATTTTGATACTTTACATGTGGCAGATAACGTAATCTCGCAAACTCGGATATCTATACAATGTATAAGTGAAACGACCAACACATGTGAAACGAAAGTATATCCGATTTGTGAATAATGCATAAGTCACTCAAAATTTTAATTTTTTTTTAAATTAATATAATTATTAATTATCATGTACAATTATATTTTACAAAGTCTAAATATATAAAATTAGAACTTTGAGATAGGACTTTAACCATTGGAAATGATTGAAGTCCTACAAATAAATTTAAGACTTCATATAAGACTTCTCCATTGGAGATGCTCTAAGGTCACCCCATGCTGCCGAACTGCCTATGCCACTCCTTCCAAGGAAACAGGAAGCAACGGTCTCTTTAATCCTAAAGTACCCTCTCTGTACATGCTCTATTACCGGAAACGAATTAGTCCAAAAAATATTAACTTTTGATAATGGGTTCAACATTTTGGTAAATCTCTTGTACACAAAGATCTGCCTTGTGTTTTCTCCCATTGCTAGTATCATCATTTTCACTTGCCTGCATGCTTCTGTGTGATTTATTCAGCTTATTATAAATTTATAATAGAATGAACAATTGTTCATGATTTAACTAGGATCTAACTCGTATTATGCAATCTCCACCAGCATCATTCTAGGTTATTAACTGGAAGATTCAGATACAACTGCTGCAAAAATGCAGCCATTTGCGTCATCACGTCTGCAGGAAATAGTGATATTTAATCTTTTATTCACCAAGTAGATCCCATACAAAATGCTTTACAGATTAAAGATTGCATGAACTTTCTATTCCAGATTCCATGACCAAATCAAAGAATAAAAAATGAAAATGAAACAATACTCATCTTTCCCAGGTTCCACTAAGTTAAGCCACATTTCAGAAGATAGCTCTCAAACAACTTAAATTGATTAATCGATTGATTAACTAATAATACCGGAGCCGGAATCCGCAATTTCCTAGTGGCGGTGAAACGAGAGATGCTCTAATTTGCAAGTTTTTTCCTTTTAGCTCGAGAAAACAATGTTTTGCAGCATACTATGTTACAAAGTAAGAGCAGCTCTGGCACTCTGAAGAGTGGAAGCCTCTCTGCTATCAGGCCTGCAAATACTCTTTCTCCTCTAAGTAAGCTATAACAGTATCAGCCATATTACACGGGGAGACGCAGTCCCCTTCTTTCTGCTCCAACACTATCTGAAAAATTAGCAACCTCAGTTTACACATAAACATCAGATGCAAAATTAACTACGAAAACAAACATCCATTTGAAACAAGGATATCGGGACATGATTACATGAATGATAAAGGTAGAACAGTACTAAAATACAAACTTAGTGGTGCTACCCTTCACAGAAGCAGAATGGCACGATCTAACACAACACATATACCTCACAATTTAATGGCGGCTCATATGGATCATCCACTCCCGTAAACCCTGTACAGTGCCAAGAAATTATAGCTGAGAACTATTGTGCATAGAGCAAGAAACGGAACATAATACATTAATACCTTAATATCTATAAGCGCAATAAAAATCACATTTCCTCATTCCTGGAAGAAGAGTCGTGATAATTCAGAGTTTCAAACTTCAAAGTGATAGGAATAATGAACTCTCACTATGACAAACAAAATCAAGGAACGCAAACTAAAACAAAACACAGGCCATGGAATGGAACAGCATTGCCCATCTATTCAGAACCCTACAACCCACCTTTGATTTTTCCAGTTCGTGCAAGCTTGTAGAGACCCTTCGGATCCCTAGTCTCGCACACATTGAGTGGCACATCCATGAATACCTAAGAAATGTTAGCTTTGTCAGCTCATCACCAACCACCGACCACAAGCTGTTGTCTATTCTTGTGAATGAAAAAAATAAATACATATAGACACAACCCAAACATAAACCTCTGAAAAGAAAAAGCCTTACATACCTCAATAAAATCTCCTTCTGGAAATAGTGCACGGCAGGCATCTCGGTCCTTTCGGTAAGGAGATATTAAACTAGCAATACAAATGAAGCCAGCATCCGCAAAGAGCTTAGCTACCTCAGCTTTTTTTGTATGTCATAATATTAGTCAAAAGAAAATCTAAAATAATAAACTAAACAAAAACTCTTTAAATCTAATATAAAACACCTACCAATTCTTCGTATATTCTCTGCACGATCTTCTGCCTTGAAACTAAGATCACGATTTAGACCATGCCGAACATTGTCACCATCAAGAATGTAGGTTAACTTTCCTCTAGAGTGTAAACTGTGACTCAAAGCACACGCCACAGTGCTTTTCCCTAAAAACACAGATTGATACTTGAGACTTATTAAGACCGGTGAGCAGTCAAGTATACCAAATTTAAATGGAAGGGTTGCCAATGGGAGTACGAGAAGTCGTAAGCAGTACAGAAATGTTATGGTTGGGTCGAAGTGTTACACATTTGTTTTCATGTCTGATAGCTCTTCTTTATCAGTGTATCATTCAGTAACCACTTTTGATCTAAAATGATACTGCTAAGGCATGAAAAATTGAAAATCCTTTTGGCAAGGATGACATACACAAATCAAGAATATGAGAGAGGCAGAGACATAGAGAGAGAAGGAAAATTAATATTAAACAATGTATAATGCTTATCCAGTGGAAAAGAAGAGTTTGGGCACGGTAAATTACCCCTTGGGCAAAAATAATATTACAGAGTATTCTGATGTTTAACTTTGTAAACCAGTACAACACGTCCACACAACACATTCAAAAATAGTTTTCTAGGCCACTGTATGTTCATGTGTATGAGAGACAGAGAAGCCTACACACTCTTTCCATGTCACATTCATTCTCTTTACTTTGACATATTTACTGAAAGGAAAGCCTGAATCATATGATAACACCTATATGTTGATGAACTTTCCTTCTGGCAATTGAGATGTGCAAGGGCAGAATTCATGAGCATGACTGCATGAGTATCCTATGGAAGTATGACTACTAACTGCAAGTCCAGACTCAATAAGATAGTTCATGCCATAAACTCTCAGATTACTATAAAAGTACCTTAAATCAATTCTACTATGGATGAAACCTTGGTGTGGACCGTGGTATTGTTTATGTGCATAACTTTACTTGTTACTCTTTTTGAGGAACCAATGATAGATGAATCAAATGATATTCTTACGAGGACAACACTTAGCGCAATGCTGCTTACATAATCACTTCTTAGCATTTTATGTAGCATAACTTGGTAGAATCAACCAACCTGAGCCACTAAGACTTGGTGCAATGCTGCTTACATAATCACTTCTTAGCATCTTATGTAGCATAACTTAGTAGAATCAACCAACCTGAGCCACTAAGACCAGTAATCCATATCACGCAGCCTTTCTGCTGAAGTAAATTCTGCCTATCCACTTTCTCCACTGCGCATTTATGCCACACGATGTTCATTGAATTTCCCACAGTTGACATCTGGTGAAGACTTTTACCTAGTTAGATAGTTGGTTAAGATTAGAACAATAGCTCCAAACAAAGAATCAAATCATTTGCAGACTGGAGGAAAATAACAACACAAATTTCTATCTGCTGAGAACTATTCTTAAGCTGATATTTAACTCCCATTAATTTCATGAAAGCTTTAATTATAAAGCATGTACATTTACCAATTTTCCAAAAGAGAAAACCAAATTGAATAAAATCTCCAAGCATTCAAAAAACCCACCAGATCCGTCATCTGACAATCAATTTGCAAACACAAGTATGAATATTCTACTAACAGCACTGAATCTAAGGGCAGTCATGGAGCCAAAACAGAAAGAAACAATCAAGATTCTACGATTTCTGAATGATCAACCTTGTCGGAGTCGCTTGAAATGCTCCGATTTCCCTCAAAACGAAACGAACGGTGTGGCAGTGTTGATAATGTTGCTGTGTATAGAGGAGAAGCAGAACAAGATGCAAAGAGGGTTCAGGGTTGACAAAAGCATAGATATAGGACAGGCAAACGCCTTAGCAACCATTCAATGAGTAGTATGACTCAGCTAAAACCACTTATTCTACTAACACCAAAAAAGATGACTCAAACACCAAATTTATTACGCATCCAACAAAAAATTCCAGAATAAAATTTAGAGAAATTTAGAACCGCAACGCCAACTATATCAGATGTAGAATCAGAGACGCAGAGCTTTAGATTGATAGACAGAAATGGTACCACTAATGGCAGCGCGATCGTTCCTCACTGAGACGGTTTGATCCTCCGCGGCCTTAATCGGCTTTAAAACCCTGGATCGTGTCCTCAGCCCCAACTTCTGGCTCGCATTGCTTCCATTCACCGTCGAAAACTCTAGCCTCGCCACCGAGAGTCCAGAATCAGCTTCCCGCGGATGGAGGCCGCAAATCGACTGCGGTCTTGCTCCGTTGACCACATTCATGCTAAGAATTCGAAAGAGAAACACGCTGACTCGATCGCGCTGAATTAATGGATGCGTTGGAGAAGTAGTTGACGGCTCACAGGGATTTTTTGATATTTTTGTTGCATATTTATAATTTATTGGTTGAAGTAAAATTAGAGATGAGCCATGGGAGGCTCACATGGAGAGAGAGGTGTTGACTGGTCGTGGTTGGCGAGGGTGAGAGGTATTGGGACGAATGGCACTGCTTCCATTTCTCACATATTTTTCTCAGCTCTGCAATCTCTCTCTTTTCTATCTACTACTCGTAGGAGATGAAGAAGCAGCGAGTCTGTAATTATACATGGCGGGTACCTGGTTTGTTTCACGCGCGCAACGCTCTGGAAGGCGAGAATGCGGAACACGTGGCAGTCATGCATCACGTTTTTTCTGCTGGCAATCGTTAAAGATAATTTAGTGGGTGGTGTGGGTCTACTTAGAGTTTGTTGGGTAAGGTCTATGTAACAAAGACTCCGCCTTCGCGGGAGGTAGGTCGACCGTTAGGTTTGTCCGACGGTTGTATTCGTTTTTCATTCGGGTCTCTTTCGTGTGTTACAGTTTAGTTTAGTGATAAGACTAATATGGTGATCAATGAAATTTTGTCTTCGAATCTCATTATATATTAATTATCGGCTATTTTCTTTTAAAAAAAGACGGATCTTTTTTGTACCCAATAAAAAACAAACCGAAATATTTAGGAATGATCCAAATTTATGACTGAAATCAAACTAAGATTTTGATTTACCAAAATTTTAGTAATTTGATTGTTTGGTTGCCTCAATACTAGATAGATTTTTTTTTCTAGGAAAAATATAGGGTAAATTACTAATAAGGTCACTTACGTAAGATTACTCACGTATAAGGTCACTTGATTTTTCTTTTATAAATAAGGTCACTTAATTTAACAAAAAAAATTTTTGTTTGATTTATTTACGTTAAATACCATTACACTGCTCTCTTCCCTCTGTTGCTTCAGACGAAAATTCAGAACGAAAATTTCAAATTCTAAAACGTGCCCTAGCAAACCTCCATTTTCCTCTTCACTCTGATTTCGATCCCATCCCTTCTACGGCTACACACCTCCGCCTCCGCCTACACACCGGTGACTAAACCCTAGCCCCCTCCTAACCTGCCCACAGACCTCCGAGTTCGGATTCAGTCACAGTAGCCCCACCTCCATCTCCACTTCGATTGCCATCGCCATCGTGTGGTTTTGGAATACCGACGAGCCGTCCCTACAGACAAACGCCGCCACCTCCCTCCCTCAAGAACCCACTCATCCCAATTTCAGGTATCTCTCTCTCTCTCTCTCTCTCACACACACACACACATATCTGATTCTCTGTCTCTCTCTCTCTAACACTAAGTTTCTCCCCTCCCACAACTTTAAACAATGACTCCTCCAACAGCTACAAACCCTAGCCTTCGTAAAAAGTACCTCCCGAAGCAACAAACTACAGCTCATGCAGGTGAAGGATTTAGTGTGCTCTGTACTAGTTTGTAGTGTTGTATGTGAGTAGTATGAAGATTTGTTGTGAGTAATTTGTAGTGTTTCTGTGATTAGTATGTAGTGTGCTCTGTACTAGTTTATAGTGATGTCTGTGAGTAGTATGAAGACTTGTTGTAAGTAGTTTGTAGTGTTATCATGATTAGTATGTAGTGTGTTCTGTACTAGTTTGTAGTGCTGTCTGTGAGTAGTATGAAGACTTGATGTGAGTAGTATATAGAATTTATGTAAGTAGTATGTAGTGTTTTGATGGTCTATCTTATTGTTTTGCAGAAATTGCATAAATGGAGGACCCTAAAAAACCCAAGGTCCAAATAAGATCGACATTAAGAGGCTTCTGCAATGTCATGGCTGAACTTCATACAAAATTGCCTCCAAAAACAATGAGGATCTTGCAAAAAACACCATTTGGCAGTTTCATATGGTTGTTTTCACAAGGCTTGATGACAGCTGATGATTCGCACAAGTCTATTGATGATATCACAAGAATGGTGGGATTCTTGGATGTTGAACAGAGGGCATTCTTGATCGGTGGAAAGACACATCATCTCACAATAGATGATGTGGAAAAACTCTTTGGTCTTCCAGCTAAGGGTACGATTCTTCTACTTTAATGTGTTACTACGTTTGACTTTTAAGTGATTCTTCTAGTTTAGTGTTATTTACCTGTGTTTTGTTTCTGGTCATGATGCTCCAGGCATGATCCATGATATGGATTCAAAGTCTGAGAGAAGACGCAATTTAAGCTTCCTGCAAAGATACAAGATTCAAGATTCTATGCCAACTTAAAAACTTGATAAGGCTCTGGAGATGGTTGTCGTCAAAAAGAAGAATGACAAGGACGCTGCATTTTGGATGGTCAGGTGTTGTCAACATTCTTCTTCACAAACTCCTCTTCCACAGTCACGTGCAGGATAATCAATGTGGCTCAAGCTTTAGATGGCCTTCATAATTACAATTGGGCGAAGATGATTCTGAATTATCTGGAGAAAGGGCTGGACAAATCGAAAGAGAACCCGACTTCTCTTTCTGGATGTTTCCCGCTAATTATGGTACGCCCTTGTTCCCTTGTTGTATATCTAAATGGAAGAATCTATATTGGTCTCTAATAGTATCTATATTGGTCTCTAATAGTGTATTTGTAGAAATGAGTAGTATATTGTGTGGTCAGCAGTAGTATATATGTTAGAACAACAGTATGTGCTGAGAGTAGTATGTAGTGTGGTCTGTAGTAGTATATAGTGTGGTCAGCAGTAGTATATATGTTAGAACAACAGTGTGTGATGATAGTATGTAGTGTGGTCTATAGTAGTATATAGTGTGGTCAGCAGTAGTATATATGTTAGAACAACAGTGTGTACTGAGAGTAGTATGTAGTGTGGTCTGTAATAGTATGAAGTGTGGTCAGCAGTAGTATATATGTTAGAACAGTAGTGTGTGTGTGTGTGTGTGTGTGTGGTCTCTAATAGTGTATTTTTTGTGGAACAATATTGGGTTGCAGAAAGGACAGAAATCTGTGAAAGAGTTTAAGCGAGGAAGGGTTATCCTCTCAGATTTTCACAGTGGAAGCTGATGAAGCTGCACACCGAGTTAAGCAAGCTCTCTGACGAGGAGCTAGGTGACAAGATGTAGATCAAGAATGAGATGGTACGGGTGATGGACGACACCTTATACCATTTTGAAGAGAGCATTCATTCTATATGTGGGTAAGTATCAATGTTTTGAATTAGTAGTATACACATTGAACACTAGTAGTATGTTTTGTTGTCTAGAGTAATGCTTCATGTGTTCTTTTGTATGAATTAGTGCTTTGTGATTTAAATTTGAAGGAGGAAATATTCAGAGAAAAATTGATGGAGAGGGAGAAGAGAGCCCAGGAGAACCTTGTTGAAATCATCGCATCTCTCCAGGATATGGCAGCATCACAGTCATCTCCAACTCAGAAGAAGGTTGACGACACTCAAAACATGATCGCCAAACTTGAAGACCAAAAAGTGAAGATGACAGAGCAAAATCAATTCTGGATGCAAGTGGTCGACAAGTTCATACGCGAAAAGGAAGAATGTGCCAAGAAACTGGAGATTATGAAGTCAAAGATGAAAGGCAAGACCTCCACCACCCAAGAGAACTCCTTGAAGGAACGAGGTGAAGCTTACAAGCTACTCGGAAAAGCCTATACGAAGATTGCTTCATTGCAATCGAGGAACGAGGAGCTTCAGCGTGAGCTAGACCAAATTAAGCTTATGGATTTTAAAGTTCCTATTTCGGAGGGAAACAACTCTATAGAAGAGGAGGTCACTGTCTCTCTCTGATGATGTGTTTTTCTCTTATTTCAATTTCCAGAAAGCTTAATGTGTTGTTTCCAATCTGATTATAGAATGAGAAAGAAACAGAAGAAGAAGAAGAAACTGAAACAAAAGAAGGAGAAGAAGAAGCAGAAGAAGAAGAAGAAGAAGAAGAAGAAGAAGAAGAAGAAGAAGAAGAAGAAGAAGAAGAAGAAGAAGAAGAAGAAGAAGAAGAAGAAGAAGAAGAAGAAGAAGAAGAAGAAGAAGAAGAAGAAGAAGAAGAAGAAGAAGAAGAAGAAGAAGAAGAAGAAGAAGAAGAGACACAAAGTCAGAAGAAGAGACACAAAGTCAGAAACCAACAGATGATGAAGAACAAGAAGATGAAACCAACAGATGAAGAAGAAGAAGAAGAGACACAAAGTCAGAAACCAACAGATGATGAAGAAGAAGTGGCAGCACAAGAAGATGAAGAAAAAGATGAAGAAGAAGCAGTAGCAGAAGAAGAAGAAGGTGAAAAACAAGCCGAAGATGAAGAAATCAACCTAGTATGTTGTGTATTAGTGAGACACAAAGTCAGAAGAAGAGACACAAAGTCAGAAACCAACAGATGATGAAGAATAAGAAGATGAAACCAACAGATGAAGAAGAAGAAGAAGAGACACAAAGTCAGAAACCAACAGATGATGAAGAAGAAGTGGCAGCAGAAGAAGATGAAGAAAAAGATGAAGAAGAAGCAGTAGCAGAAGAAGAAGAAGGTGAAAAACAAGCCGAAGATGAAGAAATCAACCTAGTATGTTGTGTATTAGTGCATTTACTAATTTACTTTCAGAATCCACAACAGCAAATTCAAAAGGGTAGAATTCTACAAAACATTACAACAGTTTGTTGCATGTACTACTTTAGTTTTTAGAAAGTATTACTCTAGTTGTTGGACAGTACTACTTTACTGGGACTTGATGCATGCTAACTAAAACTTTGTTGCATGCACTACTGTAGTTTTCAGAAAGTACTACTCTAGTTGTTGGATAGTATTACTCTACTGGGACTTGATGCATGCTAACTAAAACTTTGATGTGTGTACTACTGTAGTTTTCAGAAAGTACTACTCTAGTTGATTTTTTTTTTTTTGAATTTGATGATATGCAGGGCAGCAGCGAAGACACATATGAGATCAGATCAAAGTTCAAAAATGATATCATGGCATAAGTAGCGACACGACAACTGAGGTCGCAAAGTAAGAAGGATGAGAAAAAGAAACGGACGACCTCCTTCAATGATAAAAGCTGTCAAGAACAAGAAGAGGAAGACTACGACAAAGGACCCGCATTATGATTACAAAGTTACAAGAAGAAACACAAGAAACAAAGCAAAGTCCAAGTAGTTCTTTCTGTTCTTTTTGTTGTGTTAGGCTTCATGTAGTACTTTCTTTTCTGTTATGGTCTGACATTACTGAACAGTAGTACTTGCATTGTGTTAAAGTAGTACTATGGATATTTGTTAGTTGTACTTACTAGAGCCTACAGTAGTGTTAGTAATAGACTACCTTTTTGTGAAGTAGTACTTTCGGTTATGAAATAGTAGTATTTATCATGTGTTGAAGTAGTACACTGAATGTTTTAGAGTAGTGCTTACAACGGACAACAGTCGTGTTAGTAGACTAAATTTTCGTGAAGTAGTACTTTCTATTGTGAAACAGTAATGCTTACTAGAGTAGTCAGTAGTATGTTTAATAAGAGTTGTGCTACTTTTGTTGTATGATGAGTGTACTACTATTGTTGTTGGATAATACTAATGTAGTTAGTTTCACACACAAAACGCTATCGCATAAAAAGAACAATTGACCAACACAAAATCACAAAAACCGAAGAACAACAAACTCGAATTAGTATGTTAAACAAATTGAACAAGGGAAAATTATGTTAAAGTAGTATGTATTATATAATGAAGAATCACATTGTATGTTTATCGAAAAACAGTCGATACAAGCGATTTGGACCAAGTGTACTACCAATGACTTGTATTCGTACCAACTATATCTTGTGACTATTATAGTGTATGTAAAGGAAATGGCCATGCCTCAGTAAAATTATCTGTTCAGGCAGAGTGTACTATTGTAGATTGGTGAATTCATTACCTGTGAGTAACATAGACACCAGCTAGCTGCTGATGACTTTGGTACATGTCAATCTGTTGTGTCTTCCTTTTTTGCCACAACGACCACATCTGATTGGCCTCAACGCCTTCTCTGAAAGGACCCAACCCCGATTTAGCTTCCTAAATCGGAATCAAACCCTTCCGAAAACACGAACCAACAAAAAAAATTTGAAATTTGGGCAGAGTTTCGTTACTAGCGTGGAATTACCATTACTTGCACGTGGAAAATACACTTCATCCTATGCCACAAAAAGCAAACCGTGGGCACCAATCCCATCCGGATTTCTCAATATATCAACAGTAAAGTAAACAATACATATAATATATACTTTACTGAAATCCGGGTAAAATCGTATAACATATACCACAGAAAGCTCAGAGCGACATCTAATACATAATCGTATACGCATACCACAGTAGGTAGAACAATAAACCTACTGGATGAAACAAAGTAGCTCGAGCACTATGCCTCCGACCACGACGTGCAACACCAGAGCCTGAACTGCAAACTGGGCACGGAAACCGAAAAGCCCAGGGGAAAGACAATAAACACGTTAGAGTGAGTGGACGAAAATAAATGTCTTTCACCAGTTAAATATATGTTTAAAATAACATATGCGAGTCTAGGTAAATAAAAACAACAAGTACACGAGGTAAAACCATAATCCTCCAGCGTACTGAGCATGCAAGTATAAATCCCACGGGGTCACTCATGGACACACACCGTGCTAGTACAGTCCGAATCACGAGGTCCTTGGTCCCCGTGATTCTAAGCCAGAAATGGCCTCGGTTCCGGAGAAACGCTCCTCACTGGTCAGGTCGGGATGATGACGTCCCTCCTGGCAGCCTACCATCGGGGATCAGCCGAGAGGCAAAGTGTATCGATACAACAACGTAACCAAGACTGTACTATGTGAAAACCAAATCATAAACAGTTCGATGCAAATGCATGAAACAACATATAAATGTATGTATATTCGTATACGTATATCCGTATATGTATAATCGTAAACACATGTTCATATATAATATAATTTCGTATGAAATCTCATGCCCGTAAATCATCATCATGCTGCATGCTCAAGTTCATAAAATCATATAAAAGACTCCCAAACAATCCGTGAAAAGAAATTGTCCACTCACAGACTGGCGTAACGCGTATCGCGTTAACCCGTGATCCGGCGGAAAGTCCATCGCCAAACGAACGATCACAAACACCTGAATATTCACAAAATCCATATCTCAAAATCATATCTCAACAATGCAAGACAAATCACGAGAAACCACCGTTCCCGGAAACACATAACTCAAAGCCGACGAATCGTCGAAAATCCATATATAACACCTCAATACCTCGCTTTACTTTCGGATGCTCAAATCGAGAAACAAACCTCCCCATTGCGATCGGAGCGCGATTTCGAGTCAAATGACCTGCAACTTGCCGAAAGTCCAAAAAGTCAAACTTTGACCGTTGACCGCCGTCCACGGCGCCGCCACCGCCGGACGTGAAATTTCACAGCGGAGCCACCCCTATTCCACTCCAAATCGTCTACTGAGCAACTTTGTCAACTGCACCGAAGTCCAATTCTCACTCTAACACATCCAATTTCATGATAAACCAAATTGTACACAAATTTTCAATCGCAAAATTCTCCAAACTCAAGCAAAATTAGAGCTTCAAACTTACATGGTAGCTTCAAGAGGGTGAGAGCTACAAAGCCCACTAAAAAATTCAGCTCGAATCGGTCCGAATCCAAGAACCCGAATCACAAAGTTTTCCTCCATTTTCTCGCCGGAAATTCTTCCTCCACCGTGGACCATGCCGAAAAATGAGACCGGGGATAGACTCGCAAGGTCGAGCCGAGGAGAACACGACCGGAATCAAGCCACGGGGTGGCCGGAAACCCCTCGCCTCCATGGAAGCCGTGAGCCACCGTCGAACACCTCACCTCCTCCATCGGTCAACCAAGTCAACATGGTCAAAGAAATAAATGCCAGGTTTGACTTTCCCAAAGGGGAAAGTCACAATATATACACTTTTCCAAAATGGAAATCCCAAAATTCGTATTTCGATAAACTTCAAACACACGTAACTCCCACGTCATATCTCTGATTCTGATAATTCTCACGGCCACGAACTCGTCTCAACATGTTCTTCAATAATCACCCGAAGTCAAACATATCGGCCAAACGGATAAAAAGTCAACCCTTTAAAGCAACACACATTTAATTTCGACTAAACAAACAACAACGGAAATATTCGCAAGTAATTCTTCGTAACTCAAAATCATGCTCCGGAAGTTCCTACGAACTCGAAATTAAATTCTGAACAAATTTTGTGAAGGATCTGAAGCCAAATTCTCGTCCGATAATTTAGTCGTGAAGTAGCTCGCCATATTAATCTGTTTCCGTCGAAACTTCAAATATTCATAACTAATTCCTCGGTCGTCCAAATAAAGATCCGAAACCGCCCACGAACTCGAAATCACACGTAGAACGACTCTCGAGAAGAGACCCAGCTCCAATTCTCGGCCAATAATTAAGTCGTTATCAAAGCTGGTAACTCAATAATCAGTCGAAAGTCCGCGATTAAGCAGTAACTCACGAATCAAGCTGATTATACTTCTGATTCTGGTCCGGGTCGTCACATTTTCACCTTCAACGGAAGACTTCATGCGAGTATCCTTTAGATGACCGAATGGGATTCATGTCAACGGAGGCTTTACAATGGCCGGTTCATTCAGAGCATCATGGTAAAACTTCTCAATATTTGGTATTGGATGAATACCATACTTATAAGCAGCCCTGTAACTTCCAACCTCATAGAAATTCTCGATGTAAGAGTAAATAGGCTCAATACTGGCATGTTGTATAGTAGCAAGTGCTTGGGGACAGAGAAAAGAATCGATCTTCTAATGTCGGCAGCTGCAAGTGTATGCCCTGAGATCAACTGCCAAGTTCTTTAACCCCTGGACTTCATACAACGTCTCACTAGACCTTCGAACAGTCCAGTGCCTCCCCACATTCATCCTAGCCTTCAAAGTCTCCTCCATTTTAGGACATAACATAGAGGTCCAAGTTTTCGATCTCATCTTCCTTTCATCCATGTTCACCATCAATTTCTATCTCAAACCCTCGAGCATCTCAAAAATAGGAAGACGCCGCAATTCATGTGTCCAATTATTGAAAGATTCAGCCACGCTGTTGGACATTTCCCCATATCTATTACCTTTGAAGAAGGCATTACACCACTTCTCCAAAACCAGCGTACTCAAGAAGTTCTTCATAAGATCTTGGCCAAAAATCAACAACTTCTGGAGGTTGAATTCATAACAAGCAACTGTTGGAGAGTATGCCACAGTCATGAAATCATGAATGATGGTTTCCACATCATAAACACCCATTTTCTTCTCATAAAGCTTTTTCACATTCTTTTTCAAGTGATAGTAACAGTAAGAATGAGGAGAGTCAGGGAATGTTGTAGCCACATCATCCAATAAACCTTCATGTCGATCCATGAAGAAAGTAATGGTTTTTCCTTGTGGCAACAAAATAGTGTAGAGATGATCGAAAAACCACTTCTAATTGGCTTTATTTTCAGAATCCACAACAGCAAATGCAAAAGGGTAGAATTCTGCAAATTGTTAAGAGATGGAGTTAGAAAAAAAAAAAGCACTTGGATAATTATTCTATCACATGGAAAACACTACAAGTAGTTTGTTGAAAGTACTACTGTAGTTTTCAGAAAGTACTACTCTAGTTGTTGGAAAGTAAAACTCTACTGGGACTTGATGCATGCTAACTAAAACGTTAACGTTGTGGCATGTATTACTGTAGTTTTCAGAATGTACTACTTTATTTGTTGGATAGTACTACTCTACTGGGACTTGATACATGCTAACTAAAACTTTGATGTGTGTACTACTGTAGTTTTCAGAAAGTACTACTCTAGTTTTTGGATAGTACTAATGTTACTAGTTGTACATACTATCCAGAAACTGAAAAACGAACCTTCATTCCCATTCTTTCCAGTGGCACAGAGCATGTATCCCTTGTACTTACCTTTGAGATGAGCAGTATCAACAAAAAAAATAGGCACGCATGACACGAACCCCTTAATATAGCCACCAAAACATAAGAAGCGTTCAAAACGTCTAGTATGAGGATTCACCTCTAAGATGCAATAAGAACCAGGGTTGGTAGCCAACACCTGTTCACGATACCACGACAACTAAGAGTAGGAGTCACCTTTGTTGCCCTGTACAGAACGTGCAGCCAAATCTCTTGCATACCAAGCGTTGCGATATGACACATGCAAGCCATAAGAATTTTGCAATGTTGACATGATTTCTCTCGGCTTTACAGAAGGATTGAACTTCAACTTAGAACAAACAATGGACTTGATGGCATGAGAACCAAGATGCTTACTCTTTTGGTCACGAATACCAACAGTACATGTATGAGTGTTATTGATCTCTCGGATGACAAAAAAGTTATTTGCCTTACATCTTAGAGCACGAACTTTCCAGGGACAGCCGCCTTCCTTCTGAGAACATTGTACAACAATTCTCTCCTTTATGATTTCTGAAGTACTTGAAGGTAAAACTAGACTTGAATGCATAACGATTCAGCTTCTCCCTAAACTCGACAACACCAGCTTCAAACTTCTGATTGACATGGCTGATATAACTTGCCCATTCATTCGTCAAGTAAAGAATCGGAGATTATGGCCTAAAGCAAGCCAAATAGTCATTTGGATCAAGCAATTTATTCGAAGAAGAAGAAGAAGCATCATCAAAAGAGGAAATGCCGGAATGCACAAGAGTACCCGAGCTACTCTACCCCCAATCCCTAGCAACAATATCCATAGAGGCTGCCTTAAGTTCAATCATGGTCTTCATCATCAACTTTAAGTCCTTATTGCAAGATATCATGCAATTTGGATAGCGTGGCAATGAGAAACCAAGACCGAAAAAATCTGGTCTCAAGCTAGGAAAACGCGATGACACTTCCATCACCACGTCAATGAAAGTTTTAGTAGGCGTAAGATTGAACATGGTTGTATGGTTGTTGTAGATGCACTTCGCATACAAATCAAAATCCATGGCTACCAATTTGCAAATCAAACGAAAAATGCTTACAAAATAGAAGTAGTATCCTTAACAGTCATGAGTAGTGTATTCACTTAACACCAATAGTACTATAAAGTCCAAACACACACAGAACAGCTAACTAGTGTGTTCAATAGGATGCAGTAGTGTACTCACTCAACAGAGGTAGTACTATCAAGGTCAAAACACACACAGAACACATAGAACAGATAACTAGTGTGTTCAATGAGATGAAGTAGTGTATTCACTAAACAGAAGTAGTGCTCATAGTCTGTAACATCTCATAATTTATACGAAATATCAAAAAAAAAAAATCAGCCACATCAATCACACAAAAACACATAAATCAAAAGAGAAAACATACAATAATATCACTATAATGCGCCATACATAATCCAAAGTACCAAAATCAAATCGAAAAACCAAAATTCGAAATCGGTTTATCGTCGGAATTGAATCAAACAACACATCAATCAAAAGCATCAATCAAACAAAACAAAGCACAAAAACATCTATAGGTGAATAGAATTGAAGCCTTACCCAAACTTTTATCACCGGAATCCTCCGATTCACCGGAACTTCTTCCCACAAATTTTGTCGGAATCTCTCTCTCTCTCTAACACACAAACACAGAGATGATGGAGAGAATCGAACTTCGTTTTGGAGCTCTCTCTCTCTAGAACGATCGCGCTATCCCTCTCTCTCTGTTTCGGTTCGGCCATTTTGGTTTGAATTCAATTTGAATTCAAAATCAGTAGATAGTTTATATATTGAGGGCAATTTTGGAAACTATTTTTTTAAAAGGAATGTATAATGACCTTATGTGTGTAAAACTTATCCAATGAACTTATGTGTAATCTAAGGCCTCTAAGTGACCTTAGGTGTAATTTCCTAAAAAAAACTCCATAGGTATTAAGACTTAACTGCTTTAGTTAAACCTACAGATTTTACTATAGACGTGGCCAAAAGACCAGCCCATGCCCGAGCCGTTGCCAGATGAGAGGAGAGATCAACATACAAGCCGCCGATGGTGTTTTTTCCCGAAGATAAAGCATAGAAAACTAGGAGTTTTCTTGGGGTCAATAGATCTTAGGTAAAGTTAATTAATCTTTTAGACAATCTAACTAAATCATACCACTTATTTTTTTGATTAATGTAAGTAAATAACATTTTCTTGTGAGCAAATTAGAGCATCTTCAATAGGGATCCTTATTAGAGATCTTTAGATAAAAAATAGAGAAAAGTCAACTTTTTAGCTCTCACTTATGCTCCCTATTAGACTCCTAAAATAAGGAGACCCTTAGAGCATCTTCAATGATGCTCTTTCTTTTTTCAACAAATTTGTTGAAAAAATAGCTAAATGTTAAATTTTTAGGGAGCCAAAAAAATTGTGCTCCATTCATACAAAAAAAATAGGGAGCCACATTAAATGCATCTATTTTTAAATGCAATTTTTTAAATAATTTCACTAAACTTTTTCATTCATTTATGTTTAATAAAAATTACAAAGAAATAGCATAAATAATTTCATAATCTTTATTAATTAAGGTTACTACGTACTCAATCATGCGTTATGATGCCCTTTATTTTAAAGGAAACAAAATATCGAGGGACATATAACCAAAACTCAATAAATTTTAATACTTAGAAAAGTCATTTTACGCCCGTTTCATTTTGTAATAATTTTCATTTGATGTGCTTTATTTTATTAATACTCATTATCGTATTAGAGATAAGTACAATCATTTTAAACTCCAATTGGATCTTGTCGAGCATTTGTGGAAGCTATATGGAGAAGAATAAACTAATGACTACTATGAACTAATATGTATTTTTCCCGTTTCTAATAATACGAGGGTCAAAGAAAACCTGGTAGACTGGTGTATATGGCTACATCCTCGTTCAATATGCAAACTACAAAGTTATAATATTTTTATTTGAAAATTGTTGATTTATAAGTTTGAATTAAATATATATATTTTAAAATTATTTGATTTACAAATAATGTATTTTTGACCAAAATACAAATAATAGAAAATGTAATAAATTAAATTATATAAATTGTAATAATCATCAATTTAATCATTCACAAACTACTTTCATTAATGCTTCAACAACCTTAGGAGCTTCTTTCTCTCTCCTTAGATTTAAGAGCTCCTAAGGGTCTCCCTATTTTAAGAGCCTAATAGGGAGCGTGGTTAGGGTACTAAAATTTAATTTTTCTCTATTTTTTGTCTAAGGAGAGCTCCATATTGGAGCTCCCTTGGAGATGCTCTTAGGAGCTCCTAAATTTGAGGAGAGAGAAAGGAGTTCCTAAGGTTTTTGAAACATTAATTAAAGTAGTTTTTATAGGATAAAAATGATTACATGATGATTATTATAATTTGAAGAATTTTAATTTATTGCATATTTTATTCTTTGTATTTAGGTAAAAAATAAATGATTTGTAAATCAAATAATTTTCAAACAAAACTATTATAAATTCAATGTAGCCGCCTATTTTTTTTTAATATTATAGAATTTATAAATTATTTTATATTATTTCTTTGAATTTTGTTAAATATAAATAGATTAAGAGTTTAATGAAATTATTAGAAAAATACATTTAAAAGTAGATGCATTAAATTTGGCTCTCTATTTTTTCTACATGGTTGGAATATAAATTTTTTGGCTCCCTAAATATTTAACTTTTAGTTATTTTTTCAACAAATTTGTTTAAAAAAATAGAGAACACCATTGAAGATCATTGAAGATAGTCTTAATAAATTTTTTGAGATACTTATTTACGAGATCTAGCTCGCAAACTTCATTAAAAACATCTTTAAAGTCTTAAACTACTAATCTACCTCAGATTTGGACATCCAATTCGACCATATCTTTCAACTTTTTCAAGCCTATAAATTAGTGGGTAGGCGTATTAAGCCTTCATAAATAAATTGATTCCTATCTCACTTTCTAAGTGTATAACAATATCCTCTGGCTCTCTAAGAGCACCTGCACCGGGCTTGCTCCTCCCATCCTCTTTTGCTCTTTCTATTTTGCTCCTCCCATCATTGTTTATGGAATAGGAGAAGCAAGAGTGAATTTTCGTGCACTGGTATATCAACAGAAGGAGCAATTTTGTTGCTCGAGCAAGGAGGTAGAGCATCGGCACCGGGCAGATTTGTTGCTCGAGCAGAGAATCCGGGACACGTGGCACTGGGCTCCGCCATCTGCTCGTCCCCTGACACGAGCAAACTTTGCTCGAGCTGCCGGTCAACGTGCGGTCGCCGTCGACCTCGCCCCCCGCTGCACGCTCCATCGATGCTGTTCGTGCTGTTTTCCGGCGGGCCACCACCTGCTTGCTGCTGTTCGTGCTGCCTCCGGTGCAGGTGCTCTAATAGACTTCCATCGGCTGGTTGGCTGTGCTATATATATGTATGCAAAACCAATTATGTCGTTGGGTGTTGCTTTCCAGTCGTGTAGCCACCATCACATGATGAGGAGTGTAAAAATGACACTGCCAAGTTTTGAATTGAATTGAATTTGTGTTAATCAATCACATAATTTCACTTAATTATTAAAAAATTAATATATATAATAGAACTTATTTTGACACTGCTGATTATATGAAGAAAAGAGTTTTTTTAGAAAAACCTTAAGTTTGTTTTAATTATGTCGTCTTAGCAAGTGAAATATATTCGTTAACTCTATATATAAGAAAAGAGACTACTAAAATCAATGAATTATTAACGTTTTAACTTTACAACCATTTACATTGATAACAATTATATATCGTTTTAGATTATCTTTTTCTTTAGTAAATTCATTCATCAAAATAATATATATTTCTATTTTAAGTTCGAGGTATGAATTCTCAATTTTTTTTTTATATATAACTTTTGTGTCATTTAAAAAAATTGATACGTCTGAACAAAATTTCTCACTGCGCCGCCACTTTTGCTTCCATCACCAACAGTCATTGTCACCCGGGCTCGTTGTGGTTTCCTAATCACAACAAGACACGAACGACATCGCAATGGTGGTACGTACTACTAATCCGCATTTTGTTGTTTTCGATCATAGTGGTAACTGACGTTGACAGTACATACTAATTGGTACGTGATTAAATTCTTCTTAATGACCAACCATCTATACACTCGTGATTATCCAAATTTCTTTCATCGATAATTCATTTTCAAGTGCTAACCAAGTAATTTATATATGGCCTCTGTGCTCTTACGAAACAACATCAAAGTTGGAAATAAAGCAACGTACACATGAATTCATATCGATATAACTTTTTGTTTTTAGTGAAGTTATTCAAAAAGTTCTTTTTCTGATACAATATTTCAATAGATTTCATATTGTCACTACAAGAAAAAATAACAAACCACACGAAATTTATGCCTACAGAATTTTTAAAATTGATAGATATCTGTAAGAAATAGTATAGAAAAAAAAGGACAAGATAAATATAGTAATACATACATATAAGTACACCTATCCCACATTATAATATCTTGATAACACACACTACCAAAAAAATGTACTTAAATGATGGAGAGATTGCGTCGTCTAAGAGTCATTTTTCGTAGTCAGGTACTTAGAGGCCAAAAGTTCAGTCATCTAAGTGACGTCACCTAAGTACTTAGACGAAGAAATAAAAAAGTTTTGTTGCCTCAGTGAACACTAAGACGAGCAAATAGAATCGTCGTTTAGGATCTTAGACGACTAAATAGGATGAACTAAAACGGCGATATGTTTCGTCGTCTAAGATGAAACACTTAGACGACAAAACTACAACAATTTCGTCGTCTAGGTGTTGCATCTTAGACGATGAAATAGAATCGTCATTTAGGGTCATAGACGAAATAGGATGAACTAAATGATGAAAAGTTTCGTCGTCTAAGATGAAACACTTAGACAACGAAACTACGACACTTTCGTCATCTAAGTGTTGCATCTTAGACGACGAAATAGAATCGTTTTTTTTTAGGATCTTAGACGACGAAATAAGATGAACTAAAACGACTAGACATTTTGTCGTCTATGATGAAACACTTAGACGACGAACTAACTACACTTTCGCCGTCTAGGAGTTGCATCTTAGACGACGAATTTGTAGAAGTTTCGTTATCTAAGTGTTGTATTTTGTTAAAATAAATAAATAAATGAACCACTTAGACAACGAAAATACTACAATTTTGTCGTCTATGTGTTGCATTTAGATGACGAAATTGTAGTAGTTTCATCGTCTAAGTGTTTTATTTTGGTAAAAAAAAATTAAATGAAAAATTCATTAGATGCTAATTAATTCATTAAATTCTAATTCTTAATTTAAATGCAAAAATCATAATAAATAATTTTTTGGAATAAAATGGAATTTAGAGAAGAAGGCTCTATTGATAATTGATACTGTACTTTGATGTGTAGAATACATGATCTATATATAGGGACTAAATCCTAGTCCATACAAGATATGAAGATCTTGCTTATTTGATTACTAAGTAATAGGATTCCTGATTACATATATATTCTACATCTAAATTTACCTAAGGAAGGATTATCACACTACAAAATATTTTGCATATTTCAATACTCCCCCTTGTGATGTCCTGACGAAAGCCTAGGCGTCATTTGGTAGACTTCATCAATGGTGATAGGCTTCAGCAACTGCTTCCCATCAAAAACCTTGTCGAGTAACAAAAACCTTTGCAGGAAAAACACTCACGAATGAAGTAAAAACTAAGAGCAATCTAGCCTTATCTTGACTTCATTGCTGCCTCTTTAAAACCTTATCCAAGTAACAAAACCCTGTGAGAAAAACAAACTTGACAGGAAAAAGAGTACAACAAAAATTCTTCATAGTCCATCTATGATACGTCGTGCCTAACTTTAACTCCTCCTGAAGTTAACGTCTCCCCTTCAGGCATTCTAAATGAGTAACCCCTACACCGAATGTTACATCGTCCATGGGAGTAATATCACATGGAAGTGGACTTTAAACTCAAAATGCTTCGATGAAACACTCATACATAAAGTATTTTTCATATTTACTTGAGAAGAGACTACACAACCAAACTCGATACACTAAGTGTAGATGTTAGTTCAAGATTTCTCAACTTAAAGCAACTAATTTCGGGATGTCATTGAGATGATAAAGGAAAGAATCATCCTTAACTCAAATAAACTTAGATGAGAGAAGTTTTTGAAGCATCAAACAAACGAAATGAGGAACACAAGAAAAATACACAAAAACCAGTCAGTGCGTGGGATACACATGCGTGACACCTGCGATGCGTGGGAGCACGTGCGGAGGCCCGAGACTGCCAGCTTCCGGCGGCGGCTCATGAAGGTTGTTGTCGGTGCTGTGTAGTATGCGGCCAAAGCAAGGTCACTACAAAGTTTCTTGTTTCACTTCAAGTCTTTTGTTAATTGTGTGGTTAAACCAATATGGCTTCGAATACGAGGTTCGAATTCATATTTTGTTTCTCTTAGGATACACTACGTTTCACTAATCTAGAGGCCTTGGAACTCCAACATGGAAACCCACTCCTTGGAACATGACTTACCATCAAGCTCACAAGTTTTACGGATGATAAAGTGCAATCTAAGTATCTCGACAATAGGAGAAGATGGCTTCTCTAGTACCAAACACTACAAGAAAAATGCACCTAGACCACGGACGATTTCCGTCGTCTAGGTGCAATTTTCCGTCGTCTAAGTACTTAGACGACGGAATATCTGTCGTCCAAGTTCCGTGCTCCAAGTGCTGTCGTCCAAGCACTTGGACGACGGAGATGGAGAATTCCGTCGTCTAAGTGAGACTTAGACCGCGGACATTCTCCGGGGTCTAAGTGAATTTTTAAATTTTTCATCACAAAAAAAAATTTATTTTTTTTAAAAAAAATAAAAAATTAAAAAATTCACTTAGACGACGGAGATTGTCATCTCCGTCGTCTAAGTGAACACTTACATTTTTTCAAAAAAAAAAATAACTTTATGTTTTTTTAAAAAAATTAAAATTTAAAAATACACTTGGACGACGGAGATGACAATCTCCGTCGTCTAAGTGGTGATTTTGTAAAAAAAAATTAAATGAAAAATTCATGAAATGCTAATTAATAATTTAATAATTAGCATTTAATGAAGTTTTTATTTAATTTTTTGTATATCAATATTCATAATATTGCAAAATTTATTGAAT
Organism: Geum urbanum; assembly: GCA_946800695.1. NCBI lineage: Eukaryota > Viridiplantae > Streptophyta > Magnoliopsida > Rosales > Rosaceae > Geum > Geum urbanum. Next base: position 21,668,016 of record OX327000.1, on the reverse strand, counting down.
ATTAATTATTAATAATATATAATACGTACAAAATTCATAATGAATAAATAATTTAAATTATTATGGATATAAATACAATGAATACAAAATTCATAATATAATAAAGTACATTAATCTAGCCTAAATAAACAAAATTAAGCTAAAACTAAACTAATTATAGGCGGCGGTGGTGGTGGCGGCGCCGGTGGTGTTGGCCGGAATGTGGAGGCCGGTGGTGGAGGTGACAATGTAGGCGGTAGCTAGTGGTGTGTGGTGGTGGTGGAGGCGACGTTGTAGGTGGTGGTGGTGTGTGGTGGTGGCAGCGACGGTGGTGATGTCGGCGGTGGCGGAAACGGTGGTGGTGGTGATGATGATAGTGGATGGTGATGGTGATGATATATGGTGGGTGGTTTGATTGGGGGGGGGAGAGATGGAGAGGGAGAGAGGGAGAGGGAGAGGGAGAGTGGATTGAGGGAGAGGAAAAAATGAAGAGAGATTGAGAAAATGATGAATTTATAGAGTTTTAAAACACTTAGACGACGGAAAATCAGTATTTCCGTCGTCTAAGTGCTTTAAATTTTCAAACAATACCGCCAATTTTTCACTTAGACGACGGAAAATCAGTATTTCCGTCGTCCAAGTGATTTAAATTTTTGCCAAAATTTTAGCGGGAAAAGAATACCGCCAATTATTTTGACTTAGACGACGGAGATGACAAATTTCCGTCGTCTAAGTGGATTTAAATTTTTGCCAAATTTTTAGTGGGAAAAACACCGCCAGAAATTAAAAATTTAAAAAAACACCGACGGAGATGAGTTTTTCCGTCGTCTAAGTGAATTTTTTTAATTAAAATAATTTTTTTATTTTTTTAAAAAAAATTAAAAAAAATAAAAATTCACTTAGACCACGGAGATGGTCATCTCCGTGGTCTAAGTGAATTTTTATTTTTTTTAAATTTTTTTGATTTTTTTTTTAAAAAAAAATTAATTTAAAAAATTCACTTAGACCACGGAGATGACCATCTCCGTGGTCTAGGTGAAAATTCCGTAAAATTATTTTTTAAAAATAATTTGTAATGAATTTTTGGACCTGTAATTTGAATGGAATTGTCGTAAAATATCGATTAAAGAATCGTATATATAAAAAGTGGGATTTAAGACGATGAATTAATTTACGTATTCAAACTTGTTAAGTATTTACTAATATGTATAACTTAAGTGTCGGTACGTATAGGCTCATTGCACATCGATATTAACGAAATTGAATTTGGAAAAAACGACCATTGGATATACTCACCATAACACAATATATAAGTAGAATAATTTCCACTAAATACTGAGTTCGTTCAGGGTTTCATCGGCACAGTTAACCGCAAATCCAAAATTTTTACAAACCGGAAACCTGGATACACAAAAATCCGTAAGTCCTATTTTAAAACCGTCGACGCTCATACTCCAAGCATTGTTTACTCTATGGTCTCAACGAAAAGAATATGTATTGGGACATGGTCTAGATGGTCGTTGTCTTAGCTGAAATTACGAAATTTTCATTTAGACGACGAAAATGTGCATTTCCGTCGTCTAAGTTCTTACTTGGACGACGGAAATGCACATTTCCGTCGTCTAAGTGAAAACATGGTTTAGGGGAAAGGGCCTTAGGGTTTAGGGTTAAAGTACTTAGACGACGGAAATGTGCATTTCCGTCGTCTAAGTGAAAACTTAGACCGCGGAAACTTTCTCCGCGGTCTAAGTGAAATTTTTAAATTTTTGAAATTTCACTTAGACGACGGAGAAGTGATTTTCCGTCGTCTAAGTGACACTTAGACCGCGGAAATTTTCTCCGCGGTCTAAGTTTCACTTAGACGACGGAAAATCACTTCTCCGTCGTCTAAGTGTTCACTTAGACCGCGGAGAAGTTTCCGTGGTCTAAGTGTTACTTAGACGACGGAACCTTTAAGGTTCCGTGGTCTAAGTGCATTTTTCTTGTAGTGAAAGTGAAGGGCTTCTCTTAGTTAAGACCATGAGAATGAAGAGGACTTTTTAGTCAAGATTTATGAATGCTTTACTAGAACACTTATCCAAATCTAGAAACTTGTCATGTATGTGAACACAGTATGTTACTCGATACTTTGTATCGACATACATACGATCATACATGCATCTAAAACAGTCACCTATAGGCGGGTCATACCAATTTCAACTTCAAGCTAGATGAACGAGGTCAAACGACATGACTTCATACTCAACAAAGAGTCCAGTATGAGATAATGTCTTCTCCAAATCTCGATGACAACGTATTCAGATCCTTGGAATAATTGTCACACTGTGGAGGAAGGGATCTAGGTATATTCTGCTACACTAGTTCCTTGGAAGTACTACTAACTTTCATAAGAGGTCAGGAAGTGCGAGTTCTTACATCAATCGAAATGTAGTGAATATGTTCTCAATCAATGGAGAAAATAATGAACACGAAAATATTACTATTTTTAATTACAGATGGTTGAGGATGTATGATGAAAACTTTCATATGAAAATTTCATGGCTTCACACGTTTTCTATCTCAAGGTGGAATGGAGAAACCGACTCCCATTACTCTTCCTTGGTCTAGTGAATAATTAAATTCAACCTTAATTGAATTTTCAAGTTAATTTATTTTGTTGTCTTATCTAAATGATTACATCATCAAGAACCCTTATAGTTATTACGACATCTAAGTCCAATGTACATGCACATGTAACTAACTAGTTTCAAGTGTCTACACAGATAAGTTAAATCCAGAAACAATTGATTGATATGGATCATATAACAAAGGTTTTGAGGACACATGTTATAGATGCATGACTCCCCCTGACCAGGAATCACGGCATCACCTGAACCGTGGCATCACTCGGTGCACAACCAGCGACACTTCGGTCTCCATCGTGGACCGGCTGGCGGTGGCCCCATCTAGGCTCCTCTTCTAGAATGGTGTGGGTGTGTGTATGGTATTTCACTTTGTAGCACATTTGGCATTATAAGAATGGTATCCATCGATTATCACCAAGTTTGGATTCAGTTTCGGACACTGCAAATCCTTGATCTCAATGAGACAGAGTGGGGTTGGAACCACGATAATTCCTATCGTTTTCTTTAAAAACTCGGTTCCTATCTCCCCTTAAACAGTGGAAAACTGGCTCATTGTAGTGATTTAATTACTAATGAATTCTCATATGCAATACATACATGCATATCGTCCTACCGTAGATGAGAGAATGGTCTTTTGTCCCCCAAATATCTCGACTTTGCCTCTTTGATGGAAGGAGATTAATTTTCCATCAACTTACGCTAATTCATGTGTCTATTTCAACATCTTTGGTGAAGAACGGTTGAATCACTTATAAAAGTTAGATTGCAGACCACCTAAGCGTTATAAATGTAAGCCAGAACACTCGAATGAGCATAAACGCAATTATCGAATTCAATCATGTCATCATAAGATTCCATGAGAACTGATATAAACCCTTTCAAGAATATCTTTTACGGATAAATCCAACGATTTAGAGTTGGTACTTCTCATAATCGACAGTATTCAAGAACTACGAGTTTAGCGTATAGGCATGGATGGTTAAAGTAATCGACATGACCAATGTCGTCACTCTAATTAGATTCTTAAGTACCCGTGCGAGAAAGTGTACGAAACGTTCAGCCAATCTGACTTCACTTTAATTAATGGTCTTGATTGTCATATAGAATAGAAAAAGTCATTTAATAAGTATTCAGAATCAAACTGTGAGATGAATGGAGATTCTAATTAATTCGTCAACGTTAAGGGAGGGGAGGGGGGGGTTTATAATGTCAGTATTAATTGATCAAGTATATTCACTTAGTAATTAATCGAGCTTATATTTGGAAAAATCAAACTTGAAAGTTTTACCGGTACTTTAAGTGACAAGTGGTTGTAATGTTATCAGCAAAAACTGCACAGTCATCTCGTCATGTCAGCACTAATTTTTACATGTCAGCATTGATGTATTGCCACATCAGTGATGATGTGGTGCCACATCAACAGGCAAACATATTAGAAAATTGGGCTTGGCCCGATTCTGACCTGACCTGGCCCAAGACCAAAGGTCTGGCCCACTTTGCTTCTTATCTGACCCGACCCAACAATCTGGACCCGACCCAAAACCAGGCCCGACTCGTTTCAAAAACCCAATTGATTTTTGGTGGTTAGGGTTTCGACCCAGTTCAGTGGTAGAGCTGGCGACAATTTCTCTCGGCGGAGGCGCGCTGTAAGGGCCGGCCATCAATGCGTCGTTGACGATGATCCGATGTATCGCGGCCGAGATCGACGCGATCGACTTTGGTCTCGAACAAAACCCGATTCAAAATCGATGGGTCCGTCGAGTTTGTTCGTCGGGGGGGCGAGGGGTTTTGGGAGGAGGAGAGTGTCTCCAGTCGGTGTCGCGAGTTCCCACCGGTGCGGCTTTGAACGCCGGTGGCCATGGTGGAGATCGATCGATCTGGATCAGAAACGATCGAATTTTGCCACTTCCGAATCCGAAATAGGTTCCGTCTCGGTCTCGAACGGTGAGGTCCGATTCCGTCACTGGAGGTGATAGTTCGGTCCTTAACCAGGGCAGAGGTCCTTGATTGGTTCGTCGGCGGTCACCAGAGGTGACTTCGTCGGAAAATCCAATCAGTCGAACTCGGGTGTCCAAGATTTTAGCTTGGCGCCACGAGTGCGATTCACGAAAGAGTTAGAGGGCTCAGATGCAATTCCTGAGTTTTTGAAAGTTTTATTTTTTAGTTCCTGTACTTTATATTTTTCAGAATTTAGTAATATCTTAAAATAATTAAGTGTTCGAAGTTTTTAAAGTTCTTTAATCGTATCAGAACGAAAAACACATAGTTTTATAAACTGATTCCATAGAGAATACAAGATTTTGTTAGTGGTGATCTTATGTCATAGACATAGTCATCTATCTTTTAATCAATTAATTAATTGTCCGATCAAAACACAAATCGTTCAAGATCCAACAAAAGTACATAAAAGTAAACTGATTTAAAATTCGATAAAGTAAACGTACTTCTTCAATCACACAAAATAAAATTGTTCATTGATTGAAGGAAAAAAATTACAAGGTAATCAACTTAGCCAAAAAGAAAATAAGGAAAAAGTATGAGTGACAAAACATTCTTATTACATAAAATAAAACATCAACGAGAATAAGCTAATCTCCATATCCATGAGTCTCCATAGCAGCTGTGCCAGAGGTCTCTAAGTCTTATCTCTACAGGTTATGAGCTTCAGCTAAGTTTTTATAAGCGCGATAAGCGTCAACCATGGCTCTTGCTGCTTTGCATTATGGTTGTCAATGATCTGTCATACCACACCTGTAACACATTCCACCAGGATTGGTAGTATTCTGAACTTGGAGTTTTCCGTGCGCAGGAGGAGAGCGAGAAGGCTTGTTGGCCTCTTTCTTAAGCCTTTTGTTGGCTCATCTCTCATGGTGAGTGCCATCCCTTGGCTTTGCTCCTCTACAACGACACGTCTTTCTATCTTACGATGGTTACCTTTGAATCTCCCTTTCGGGTTATCATTCTTGGCATTCAAGGCATGTGCCTCATTAGCGGGAATGACCCCAACATGTCGAGCATTGAAATTCTTCAAGAGAATCATGTTGTTCTTCTCTGGTTTCACCATTTTGGTGAGGAGCTGAGAGTACCAGGTAATTCGCCTTGAATCAACCTCAATTTGATAATTTTCGAAGAGGGTTTGTGATGCAGGAGGGAAGGTGGAGAGAGTTTTCTCTATTTTAGCTGCGTTGATCACGAGTTCTCCACAGAAGCAGAACTTTGAGTAGATTCTCATAAGTTTAGAATTATAACCTTGGATAGTCTAGAAATTAGTGACTCTGAGATGTGTCCAACAATCGTGTCGATAAGATTTCCATTAAGAGGCATGATTTACGCGAGTAGTCAGTGGCTCTTGAGGAAAGTCTTCATGTTTCGGACCCATATGTGGAATCCGGCGTTGTAGCGTTGAGCAGCTTGTAGTCTAGTTTTTTTAGGGTTGTCATCCTGTAGAACAAAGAGAGACAATGTTAAGTTCTATGTTCGGATTAAACCAGAACTCTATGTAGGTCAATATATGATCGATTCCCCACTATAGAAAATTCTTCTATCTTTTACGTCTCCGGATAAATCGGGAGAAGATGGTCTTTAATGTCTCCAAGAGAAGTCGGTAAGACGGAGTAGAAGAAGGGTGTTGTAAGCCTCGAAGAAAAAGAATCGTGAAGTCATGTAGAAGGAGAAGAGAAAACTTTTGTTTTGTTAAGGGGACTTACTTTTTGATTGGAGGCCGAGAACTTGATGGTAGCGGACGACAGCAATAGAAGGCGGCGATCCCAGCGGTGGTCGGCGACGGTGATAGGTAGGGAAGAATGTGAGGGATTTTTGGGTTAGAGCTCGTGTGTGATAACGTGTTGGAATAAGATGAAATTTAGAAAAGAAGACTCTATTGATAATTGATATTGTACATTGATGTGTAGAATACATGGCCTATATATAAGGACAAATCCTAGTCCATACAAGATATACAAATCTTACTTACTTGATTACCAAGTAATAAGATTTATGATTACACAATATATTTTACATCTAAATCTACCTAAAGAAGGATTATCACACCACAAACTATCTTGCATATATATTTCAACATAAATAATTTAAATAATTTTGTATTTAAATCATTATAATATATTTAAATAAAAAATTCATAACATATTAATTAGCTAATAAACAATATTGGAATTTGGAGTATTGCCACTGTGCCTGCTCCCACTATCGTCGTCGTCGTTTCTCCTTGGAGGCGGCACATCTCGGACCATCGATCACCTTAAAAAAATTGATAAATCAATTTCACTTATCAAATTAATAAACCACCAATTATCACAACATTCACTAAAAATTCAACAAAAATCACCTAAAAATCACACCAATTATCTTAAAATTCACCAAAAATTTTCAATTAATAAACTTAGAAAAAAACAAATTAACCTAACCTAAATAAACTAAATTAACCTAAATCAAATTAACCTTAAAAAAAATTAACCTAACAAAAATTTACCTAACCTAAATCAAAATTAACACGACCTAAATTAACCTTACATAAATCAAACTAACGTCACTAACCTAATCTAATTTAGCTAACCTCAATTAACAAAAAAACTTAACTTAACCTAATTAAGCTAACCTAAATGAAACTAATTAACCCAATTAAGCTAATCTAAATTAACAAAAAACCAAAAAAATTATTGTATGTACTGTGATGGCATGGTGGTGTCGAGGTCGGTGGTGGTCGTGGTGGTGATGGCGGTGGCTGGGGAGGGAGGGAGCGAGCACTACAAGAAAACAGCACTTAGACCACGGAAACACTAAGTCTCCGTCGTCCAAATGACACCTAGACGAAGGAGAAAACTCCGTGGTCCAAGTACCACCTGGACGACGGAGAATTCCGTCTCCGTCATCCAGGTGATCACCTGGACCTCGGAGTCATCTGCGTCGTTCAGGTGATCACCTGGACGACGGAGAATACAATCTCCGTCGTCCAGGTGATCACCTGGACCTCGGAGTCTTCTCCGTCGTCCCGGTGATCACCTGGACGACGGAGATTGTATTCTCCGTCGTCCAGGTGGATACTTGGACAACGGACCGACACGCCGTCGTCCGAGTTCACAAAACGTACTTCCACTTAGACGACGTACCGACACCTCCGTCGTCTAAGTGAAGCATTATATATATAAGCCCACTGCCAAACTGATCGAATTCATTCCTAGCTAGCCTCGATCTCTTCATGATTCCATTTGAAGAAGAATTGAAGGAGAAGGGAGAAGGAGAAGCTAGGGAGCTCGAGGTAGCTAGAAGCTAGCTAGGCCGAGAAGAATCAGGATCGATAAGGGATCTCCGCTGACTAGCTAGTTAGCTTAATTAACGTAAAGATATCGAGAAGGCCAGCAGGTACGTACGTACGCAGTTAAAATTTGCTTAATTAATATGTATTTAGTGAAAACGTACGTACATATATATATATATACATGCAAGGATGTTAGCTGATGTTAGCTATATATATATATGTACAGATCGATTAAATTACGTACATACGTACGTAATTGATGGATCGATATGTAGATCGAGTACGTATAATTAAGCGTAAATTAATGGACAAATATATATATATATATATATATGTAATAATTAATTAAGTATAATATTTTGTAGCAGTATGGATAAGAGTTGGATGAAGTTGAAGAATAGATGTGATGTCCGGTATATGGATGGAATTAGCGAATTTGTGAATTTTGCGATAGAACATGGTCAGGGAAAGAAACGTTTCAGGTGTCCGTGTCAGAAATGTCTTAATTGTCAGTATGCGGAGGTTAATGTTATGGTGCAACACTTGTACGAAAATGGTATGATGTGGAGTTACACTACATGGAGCGAGCATGGTGAAGCAGTAGAGTTCAGCGCATCAGACTTCAGCTCAGGGTACAGTTACCATGGTGCCTCATCCAGCGGCAGTGGTGCCGGACCCCCAGCTTGCAACCCAACTGCAGATTTGGTCCATGATGCGTTTCCGGGATGTAGTCATGGCGGACACCAACACCAAGACGGAGGTTACAGTACCACCAATGAGCATGATGACACATTCCCCGCAGCTAGCTTGGCCACTGACACCAGTGAGATGGAAAAGTACAACCGGATGCTACTTGAAGCGCAGACCCCGGTGTTCCCTGGATGTCGAGAGAATGTGTTGCAATATGTGATGGAGCAAATGAAGATAAAAGTGAAGCACAAAATGTCAGTGAATGCTTTTGACGAAATTCAGGAGCAAATATGTAAGTTGCTTCCTGATGATCACAATCTTCCTAAATCTCATTATAAGGTTAGAAATATCCTGAGCAGCCTCGGCCTAAAGTACAGGATAATTGACGCATGTCCGAATGATTGTGTGCTATTTTACAAAGAGTATAAAGAGTTGGACTATTGTCCCGTATGTGGCCAGTGCAGATTCCAGTTGAATAGGAAGAGTTCGAAAAAGAGAATTCCTGTGAAAGTTGTTCGATATTTTCCCTTGATTCCCAGATTGCAGCGCCTGTACATGTCTCTACACACAGCAGAGGCGATGCGATGGTACGCAGAAAAGCGAATAGATGACGATGTCCTGCGACACGCCGCAAATGGGGAGGGCTTCAAACATTTCGACAGAGAATTTGGAGACTTTGCTTCAGAGGTTAGAAATGTTAGACTCGGCCTATCTACAGACGGATTCAATCCTTGGGGAAGTAATAGCTCCGCCGTCAGCACTTGGCCAGTTATTCTGATGCCGTACAACTTGCCTCCGTGGATGTGCATGAACAAGGAATTTAATTTCCTTACCGTATTAATTCCAGGTCCTAAATCTCCATCGAAGTGCTTAGATGTCTACCTCAGACCTTTGATCGACGAGCTGAAACTGTTGTGGGAAAATGGAGTCCCAACTTATGACAAATTCACTGACACGATGTTCACGATGAGGGCTGCCGTAATGTGGACGATCAGCGATTTTCCAGCTTATGGCATGTTGGCAGCCTGCAGGACAAAAGGATATAATGGATGTCCTATATGTTTGGACGACGTGAACTCTAGTTGGCACGCGAGGAAGGTGTGTTACTTGGGTCACCGTAGATGGCTTCCTCAAGACCACCCGTGGCGACAGGATGAAGCTCATTTCGACGGTACGGTAGAGAACAATCCTAAACCCCGTAGTTGGTCTGGCGAAGAGATTTTAGAGAGGTTGAGCTATTTCGACTTTGGTGTGTTGAGCAATGACGCGGATGTAAAGAAATGCAATCCAATTCCTCCACATGATCTGAGCTATTGGGATCACAAGAGTATATTCTTTGAACTCCCTTACTGGTCGAAGTTGAAGCTGAGGAACAACTTGGATGCGATGCACATAGAAAAGAATGTGTGCGACAGCGTGGTGGGAACAATTCTCGGTATTAAGTTCAAGACTAAAGATACTCCCAAAGCGCGCAAAGATTTGGAATCAATGAATCTACGTCGTCCCTTGTGGTTGAGGAGGGATAGGAAAGAAGTGTACAACAAGATGCCAGATGCACCTTCCACAGTGAAGCCGACGCTTAGACGTTCTGTATTTCACTGGTTTAAGGGCGTTCGTTATCCGGCTACGTATGCAGCTACTATAACTGGAGCAGTGGACGAGGTGCAACACAAGTTTGTTGGTCTAAAGACACATGACTATCACGTTATGCTGCAACGTCTGATTCCAGTGGTAATTCGACCATACTTGCCTCGGGACGTCGTAGAACCAATAGTAGCATTGTGCAGGTGGTGGCAGAGGTTATGCGCCAGAGAATTAAAGAAGTCAGATGTGGTGGAATTGCAACAACAAATTGTGCACATCATTTGCAAACTAGAGAGGATTTTCCCCCCTGCTTTCTTTGACATCATGATTCACCTAATGATCCACCTGCCCGAGTAGGTGCTTATTTCTGGTCCGGTCCAGTACACTTGGATGTATCCTCAAGAAAGGTACGTACAACTAATTAATTAATTTGTTCCACTGGAGATTATATATATACTAGCTAGCTAGCTATATGTACTTATGTAATGTGTACGTTTGATTTTGTAGACAGCTTGGACAGTATAAGTCATTCGTCAAAAACAGGTCGGCCCCGGATGGCTCCATAGCAGAGACATACCTAATGCATGAGTGTGTTACTTACTGCAATAGGTACCTCAAAGATCCACCCCCTCCCACTGCCTCCGATCGCAGTGCCCGCATCAATCTTTCTGTCGTCACCAATGTCGTCCGACCGTTTAGAGGAGTATTAAAGGAATCGTTAACATGGGAAGAACTTATTGAGGCACATTGGGTAGTGTTGCGAGACTGTGACGAAGTTGAGCCGTACATGTTGTCATACAGGGAGAGGCTTCAGGCGTTAAATCAAAACAAGAGTTCGGCGTGGATTGAGAAAATGGTTAAGAAGAAGTTTCCTGATTATTTCTTCCAATGGGTACGTACGTACGACTCGGTATTAATTATTTAAATACATATCGCTCATGTTTGTAGAAAGTAAACCCTTATATTAATTTGCCCTTTTTCGCAGATGATTGATCTGCAAAAATCTGATAACCACGGAGGGTGGTGGTCATGGCCAAAGCACTTGCTAGCAGGGAAGCCGGTTAAACACTATATTTATCCCGGATGTTTTGTGAACGGTGTAAAGTTCCATTCATTGGCCCGAGACGAAGGAAGAAGAACACAAAATAGTGGGGTAGCGGTTGGGAAAGACAATGATCTATATTACGGGGCTATTGTATACGTGGTTCAACTATGTTACGGGAATGATGTCAACGTTTTCCTATTCAAGTGCAGATGGTTCAAGCGTACAAAGGAAGACCTGGGACTATTATCAGTCGATACAAACTCGCACTGGTATGAGGATGAGCCTTTCGCTCTCGCCACCTTAGTTCGGCAGGTGTTCTATCTCGACGATCCGAAAGCCGGTGAAGGGTGGAAAATAGTGAACCATATCTCTCACCGAGGAATATGGAATACAGAGACAATTGAAGGGACACCGGCGACGACTGAAGATGCTGCTGAACCAGAAAGAGACATTCCTGCCTATCAAGAGCCTAATATTTCTATGGTCCGCTCGGATATAATGGACCTGGTTCAAGATGGTGAACGGTTACCCATGCCTGATGGTTGTACAGATCTAACTGAAGATGAGATTATCAATGAGGTAGATGAAGAAGACGAGCAGGAAGAGGACGCGGACGAGGACTCAGGTTATTCGTCGGACGATGTTGAGTTCGATGACGAGGATGAGCCGTCGTCTAACGGGGATGAGGACGATGATGATTATGACGAAGAGTACGGTCATACGACGAGGGAGATTAATTGGTAATTAATTATTGTAATTATTGTAATATATATATATATATATATATGATCGATGCAGGTTAATTTACGGTAATTAATTCATCCGAATTATATATCCTGGACAACGGAGAAATTAATTGCAGGTTGTCGCCTTTGGGTATTTTGGCTATCTCCCTAAATCCTCGACCCTAAATATAGCAAATCGGATCGATCGATCATTTATTTAATTTTTTTATGGTCATTCAAAATAATTGAACGGACACCTGAATTCCGTCCACATTTATATTAGGTCCCCCGCCATTTTCACCTTTGGCGCCACGCCAAATCTCAATCTCATATAAAACCCTAAATCCTGGACCCTAAATCTAGCAGATCGGATCGATCGATTAATTTTTTAATTATATTTTTGAATCAGAATAATTGAACGGACACGTACACAAATGACCGGGGACGACCTAAACCGTAATCCCTAAGGCCCTAACCCCTGAAATCGGGGTCTATGCACCTGGACGACGGAAAATGGTCATTATCCGTCGTCCAGGTGCACACTAGGACGACGGAGATGGTAATTTTCCGTCGTCCAAGTTCACAAACCCTAAACCCTAAACAGTAAGGCCCTAACCCCTGAATTCAGGGTCTATACACCTGGACGACGGAGAACGTCATTCTCCGTCGTTCAGGTTAGGACCTGGACGACGGATAACTTCACATCCGTCGTCCAGGTGATTACCTGGACGACGGAAACTCTCATATCCGTCGTCCAGGTGCAGATATCGTAATTTTTTCTAAGACAACGACCCTCTAGACCTTCTTCCAATGCATTTTCTTTTCATCAAGACTTTAGAGTAAACAATTCTTGGTGTGTGAGCTTCGACGGTTCGAAAATCGGAGTTGCGAAATGCCTTGTATCCACATTTCCGGTTTGTGAAATTATCGGTTTTGCGGTTGACTGTGCCGATCAAACCCTTCCCGAACTTATTATTTTATGGTCCTTTGAAGACAATTATATATTATGTTACGACGAACATATCCAACGGTTGTTTTGTCCAAATTCAATTTCGTTAATACTCTGCTGCAAATGAGCGTCTACTCATGAACACTTAAGTCATAAAGATTAGTCGATACTTAACATGTTTCAATACGTAAAATTAATCGTCGGTTCAAATTTAACTGTTAATATATACGATGCGTTCATCGATATTATACGACTATTTCACTTGAATGACAGATCACTAAATTCCTAGGGAATTATTTTTTAAAATATTTTTTACGTAATTTGAACCTGGACGACGGAGATGGTCATTTTCCGTCGTCCAGGTGTTCACCTGAACGACGGAGAATGACCATCTCCGTCGTCCAGGTTCAAAATCATGGCGGTTCAAATAATTTTTTGTTTAATTTTTTCATGTAATTTTAACTTGGACGACGGAAACTTACCATCTCCGTCGTCCAAGTCCAAAATTATGGCGGTTCAATTTACCGCTTCCGTTTTCGGCGCCGCTTGAATTTTCACTTAGACGACGGAGAATTCATTCTCCGTCATCTAAGTCCAATTCCATGGAGGTTCAAAACGTCCCGCCGATTGAAATTTTTTAAACCGCCACCTAGACGACGGAGAATAGTTCTCCGTCGTCTAAGTCAAACTCTATAAATAGAACAGCACCCCCCCTCATTTTCTCATCATTCTATCTCCTCCTCTCCCTCTCCTCTCCTCTCCTCTCCTCTCCTCCGGCGATCCTCCTCCGGCGACGCTCCGACGACATTATTTCCGCCGTGGTTCCTCTTCTCCGACGACTCAACTCCGCCGATATTCCCGCAAACTCCGGTTCGGTAAATTTCTATTTTTCTCTTATTAAAATAATTTTATTTATTTAATTAATTTAATTCTAAATATAATTAATTAGTAGAATTTAATTGAATAATTAGTTTAAATATTTAATAAATGATTAATTATTGTTATTAATTAATTAAATCATAATTATTGTAATTATTGTAATTATTTATATATTATTAGTTGCATGATTAAATGAATTTACTATTAAATTATTTATTATTAGTTGCATGATAAATAAATATAAATTATTGCATCTAATTAAAGGAAATATTAATTAATATTTACGTTTATTTTCTAGTAAATTAATTAGTAGTACGTGTTCGATTTAAATTTAGTACATAGGCTTGGTAATTATTAAGTCGCACTCTTTGGAATAGATGGCGCCTCTTTTCCTTGCTTATCTCCTTAACCCCTCGTGATGTGTGGATTTCATCACCGCACACCATAACCTAAGTGAAGTTATGGACACGAGGTTGAGGGCGGAGTTTGCAAAGGACTTGAGGGAGTGTAAATTTTCGAAAAATTGGCCGAATGTCGGACATGGTGTCTAGAAACGGGTTATGACTGGTGACAGGATTTGGACTAAGAAAGACTTTTGTCGAAATTAGTCCTGCCTCTCGCGTTATCTCTATCCCTAACTGGCCATGTTTTTCGATTTAACCAAGGCTGATTAATTGAAAATTTACACTTTATCGCGCGGGTCGCACGTCCATTGAACGACCAAAAATGCCAAGCTAGTGTACTCTATTTAAATCTTAAACGTATTTAATTAATTAGCGTTAATTTTTAAGTTGTAATTATTATGGTAAGTAGGTATTTTAACACCGTACTCTTAGGTTTAAATGGCTCCGCCAAAGACCACATCCGGCAAGAAGAAAGCCCAACTGGAGGCTGAAGATGAGATGCTCCGAATGTTGGCGGCCCAAGTCGGTTGGGTTCAACAGGAGGGCAACGACGCTCTCAATCCGGACGGATCATCTGGTCCGTCCGTAGAGCCCTCTGGGGAAATTCCCGCTCCCCCATTCATCTCGAGCGGTGATGACGTCGACCCCTTCCAATCTCCGACGCCCGGTACCCATTCAACGGGAAGTACTCAGGCGTCCTCCACCGCCGAATCAATCATGTACAGCGCCCGCCGTAGGCAAAGGAGGGCCCCCACTGACCCGGAACCGAAAAGGACTCGGGGTCTCGTTAAAGGGGGGAAATCGGAGCGTATTTGCAAGGCGACCGGTAAAAAGATCGACTTGCCGTACGACGAATTCACCGGTGGCCCTCCCACAGCTCAACTAGCAAGTCTCTCGGCGCATGGGATAGGGTCAATCATCCGTAACCGGGTTCGTATCACTGCCCCTACTTGGAAGGAGGCGCCGGATCATGAGAAGGTGAAAGTCTTCAAAGATCTTTCGGTACGTAATACGTTAAATTTAGTTATTATATAATATTGTTAATCTCGGCCTAAAATTTCATAATATATACGATTATAATTTTCTATTTATTTTTCATAGGAACAATTTGACGTGGATCCGACACCGGCTATGTTGAGGCATATCAATCAAACCGCCAACTCCATCTACAAAGATTGGAAGTACAGGCTCCATAAGTACTTCAAAGATGTCGGTCCCGTGTCTCCCCCGGTAGAGCTGCAAGGGGAGAGAGAAGATGAGTGGGAGTGGTTGTGTAACCACTTTGCCGATGAACAATTTAAGGTATTAATTTAATTTTTTTATTTCAATTAAAATAATTGAATTATTTAAATTGTAGTTATTCATTTTTTAATGATTTAATTATCTTGTGTAACAGAAATTCTTCGGTGTCAACAAAGCCAACCGGGGGAAGAAGGAGAAACACCATACTACCGGCGCCAAGCAGTTCATTCAAATTTCCAAGGAGCACAAGGATAAGGGTTCCAAACACCCTTTTATTGATGCAAGCGTAAGCGCGTACGTGACGCCAGGGCTCGATAATGAAGCGAGTCAATGCAGGGTAAGTGATATATATATATATATGTGCTTTTCATTATAGTAATTATTATTTAAATATGATTACAAAATTATAATAAATTAATTATAATTTTGTAGGCAAGGGCGATAGAGCGTGCGCATGAAGAGTTGGCCAACACTCAGCTTGCGTTCCCAGATGTGCCGCCGGAAGACCTGCCTCCTCTATCCTTAGAGAGCCAAATTGCAATCGCGGATGAGGTCTACGGTCGTAGAGCTGGCAAGGAGGTTAGGCACTTTGGGCCTAGGGTGGTACGAGATTTGTCGACGACCTCCGGCTCATCATCTACGGGAGGTTCGGGGCAGCGGAGAAGGAGTCAGGCAGCGGCCGTCGAAGCAGCCATTCAAGAGGCTCGACTGGCACGAGAGGAGAATCGACGGACACAAGAGCAGAATGAGTCAATGCGGCAAAGACTTGACGAACAACAAGCACAAATAGCCCAACTCATCGCGCTCATGAACCAAAATCGAGAAGTATGTCAACCTCCTCCGAACCCACACCCCGACGACAACGACCCGGCTGGAGGCGGAGGACTCGGCCCCGCATTTGCACCTCCAGTGTATTAGCTAGCACGTAGTATATTATCTCGTTTCTTTCCGCATTCCGAACAATATATTAATTTTTAATTTATGGGTTTTTTCGTATGTACAAATTAATTTACTTTGATTATTTAATAATTAAGTTATTAATTTTAATATTCAAAATTTAGTTTATTTATTTAATTTTAGCATTTTTCATTATTTAAATTAAAATAATAATAAATTAAATTAATAATTTTTAATTTCAATTTTTTTTTTAAAATTAAATATTCACTTGGACGACGGAGATTATGTTCTCCGTCGTCCAGGTGCAGAACCCTAAACCCCTAACCCCTAACCCCTAAACCCTAAACCCTGTCGTTATCCGTGGCCCAGGTGTTCACCTGGACGACGGAGACTTAGTGTTTCCGTCGTCCAGGTGAACACCTGGGCCACGGATAAGCTACCATTATCCGTGGCCCATGTACACACTTGGACGACGGAAACACTAAGTCTCCGTCTTCCAGGTGAAAACCTGGGCCACGGACAGACGAGCAATGTCCGTGGCCCAGGTGTTCACCTGGACGACGGAGACTTAGTGTTTCCGTCGTCCAAGTGTGTACATGGGCCACGGATAATGTCCGAGGTCCAAGTGAACTTGGACGACGGATCACTAAATCTCCGTCGTCCAGGTGCTTGGACGACAACACTTGGAGCACGGACCTTGGACGACGGAGTTTCCGTCGTCCAAGTACTTAGACGACGGAAAACTGCACCTAGACGACGGAAATGGTCCGTGGTCTAGGTACAGTTTTCTTGTAGTGGAGCGAGATTGGGAGGGGAAGGGGGAGGGAGAGGGAGAGGGAGAGAGGGACTCGTCATCTAAGTGATTTGAATATTTGTCAAAAAATTTGGCGAATAAAAATTTGCCAACTTTTATGACTTAGGGTTAGTAAGTCAGACGCTAACCCATAAAATATGTCATACTTAGCATCTAGAACAATTATCAAAATAAACCAAAACGACATATTTCGCTCGGGATCGCACCACACGGGGTCAGCAACATAACGCAGAGATAGAGAGAGAGAGATTTTGGTTTTAAAATAATGACTTAGATGATGAAACCTACTAGATTCGTCGTCTAAGTGATTTGAATATTTGTCAAAAAATTTGGGGGAAAAAAATCTGCCAACTTTTATGACTTAGTGTTAGTAAGTCAGGCGTTAATCCATAAAATACGTTATACTTAGCACCTAGAACAGTTATCAAAATAAACCAAAACGGAATATTTCTCTCGGGATCGCACCACATGCGATCAGCAGCGTAACGCGCCTTGCGCGTCAGCTAGATTATGTAGGGTGTGACCCGCTGAAAGACTAGACTGTCCTTCCTTGCATCCAAAAGGGGATATTGGCATTAGTCCCACATCGAAGATGGGGAGGAAGTGTCACTCTCAACTACCTATATAAGGAAGGTATTTATGACAAAGTAAAGGTAATGAATCTATTCATACTGAATTCACTTACGCTTACTACTATAACCCGGATTGACTTAGGCATCAGAGCGTTGAAGGTGAGTCAATCCTGTCTCAACTTCCTAATGCTTATGAAGTGTTTTGTAGACTAAGCGGAGAGCGAGAGGAATATTGTTCAAGCACTCGGGAGCAATCCCCCCATAACATCCCTTGGTCTACTAGCAAAGTTCTCTATAGATTTCAGTAGAAACATTTGGCACCATCTAGCAGTTTCGTTCTTTCACCCACCAAAAAGCCTCATTTTACACCCACATTTTTTCCCTTTCCCTCCGCCTTACATCGTTATGCCTCTCCCCGAGACTAATGATTTCGAGACTCCAGCTGGGGTTCACCTATGCTCCATTAACGAGCTTCTTACGCCCAATCCCATGCCCACGGGAACCAACACCGATGAAGGTGGAACCAGTAGCACCACTCTTGGAGAAGACAATGCCCGCTTAATCCAGGAGTTAGCTCTGATCCGAGCGGAGCACGACACTAAGTGGCAAGCAAACTAGCAATTGCACGAAGACCTCGCTGCCTTGCAAGCTCAATATTTGAAACTTGGTAGGCAAGAAGAGCACCACAACCTCATTCTTATGGTCGCGCAGCTCAACAACCCCAGCTGCAAGGGAACCCGCCTCCTCGAGAACCCTAACAGCAGGCGCCCGACACCACCGCCAGAATCTTGGCCCGACTAGTTGGTATCAAGGGTGAGCTTTGCCACATGCGTCACCTCACCAATGCCAGCCTTCCATACACGCCACGCATGACCCTATTCTCTTAGGCTATCACATATATCGGGAGCGATAGGCACACCAAATCTCTAAAGGACGAGCATTATTGTGGACGCAGAGACCCTAGTACACACGTAAATAAATTTCTATCTGCAACAGCAGGGCGCCAGCATGACGGTGCAACATTGTGCTACTTGTTCCTTGAAACGCTTATCAAGGAAGCGCTAAACTAGTTCTTTGAGCTCGCCCTAGCTCTATTGACTCAATCTATGATTTTACAGATGTATTGCTTAAGCGCTACAGGCTGTAGGTACATCACCACAACACTAACTCATTATTCTCCATCCGCCAGGGCAGTTCCGAGCCACTCTCCACCTACATCAACCGCTTCCGTACAACCACCCAGCTCTGTCGGAACTTGGACAAGCATACGACCTTGTCTGCCCTAATTGAATGGTTACAACCCTCGTTGTTCAAGGAAAAAATTATCAAGCGCGACTACCTATCCTACAAAGAAATTGTCAACATGATCGTCAAAAGGGCAGATGTCTACTATAGGATTTGGGGCCATAAAGCTCACAATCTGCCAGGACGCATCTCACCACCCGCTCCTAAGAAAGCTTCACCTTACACTAGTGTTTTCAGAGTTTTGGGTGTTGAGGATAGAGGGTTTCGATTCATCTCCCCATTTTGGGTCGATTGAGACTAAGCCCGAGGGCTGTCATAGCACGACAACGTCGATTTATGTTTTCGGCCAAAGTTGGCCAGTTTGGGTATTCGGCCAATTCCGGCCACCTCGGTCGAAATTACACAATGGTATAGTTAAGAAATTTTTTGGGTTTGTTGAGATCTTTTATATTGTGGGTTAACCTTCACCACTAGCAGTGGTCGCCGGTGATGACATGTGGGTGGTATGCGCCGTCGTCTGTGGCAACGCGTCTGGCCGAAAAAACAGTTTGAAACGAGTCATGTTATATATCATTAGAGTCCCATCGACGCTACGAGCGTATTCATGAGGTTAATAATTTTATTACATTTCGTCTCTCAGTGGGTGAGCGGTGGTGACTAGTGTCACTGCCAGTGGCAGTGCAGACGACAGAGAACTAGATGTAACTTATATTATTAAGATCGTATTATCGTATTGGGTTCATTGATAAGGTTTTTAACTCGTATCGAATGAGTTTAATCCTAGTCGAGTATTTACTAGAATTATCTGAATAATTTACCATTTTAACGATTTTCGACAAGGGTTAAGTTGTCATAAAGATACTGCTCACTACCAGAAAACTGCACTTAGACGACAAAATCATTAAGGTTTCGTCGCATAAGTGGTACTTGGCCGACGAAATCGTTATCGTCGTCCAAAAAAATATTTCGTCGCCTAAGTAAGACTTAGGTGACGAACAATGCCATCGTCGCTTAGGTATTTTCTTAGACGTTGGTTCACATGAGTCGTCACCTAAGTGTACACTTAGGTGATGAATAATTTCATTTCGTCACCTAAGATTCACACTAAGATGACGACCATTTGTTGTCGTCCGCTTAGTATTACACACTTAGACGACAATACAAATTTTATCGCGATGTGGACTCTTAGACGAGGACTTGAGCATTTCGTCGCCTAAGTGACCACCTAGGCGACGAACCTATGCGTCACCCAAGTGATAACCTAGACGACAAAACATGACACTAAGAAAAGTCAATTATTAGATCTCTCGATCAGATTTCCTTATAACTAATAGGCATCTCGAAGGTGCGAAGGCCTGGAATCGACCATCCTTTTCAGCCTATTCATTCAGACTCGATATGATAGAAGAATTCTTCGATAGGCTAAAGGACATGGGGCTGATTTTCTTTTACCCAGTTAATAAACTTAGACAATTACGGTACAAAGAGCCAGCCCAGCACTTCTGCAGGTTTCATAATCACTTTGGTCATCGAACAACAATGTGTTCAACCTTGAGAGATAAAATCCAAGGACTGATCAACTGGGAAGTGATTGAAATCAACGACAGGGGCGAGGTAGATTTTCACCCATAGTATCCTCACAGGGTATGACCTCTTCCAGTTACAACTTCTCCTACCGTCGGCACTTCTTCAGGGGGTACTCAAATTGAGCCAACGTACGCGAAGAAGAGGTCAAGACGGAGGTCTAGACAACATATAGCATTTGTTCGACCTAAGCGGACTCAAATCACATACGACGTGTCTAGGCAAGAGGAGATATTCAACGAGCTGTGCCAAGTAGGAATAACTGTGGTTCCTGACAATTGGGGAACACCAGACCCACATCCTGAGGATGTCAGGGGTTTGCTTTATTGCCGGTACCACCATAAATAGGGACGCCACACCACAAGTGCTTGTCAAGATTTGAAGTTCAAGATACATCAGTGGATTAATGAGGGAGTAATAATGATAGAACAAAAACCCTCGCAGGGCCTGGCGACCCCCATACCAATGATAGTTGGAATGTTGGAACTAACGCACGACAAATCAAACAAAAGAAAACAATCCAATGATCATCCAACTACTGGCGAAAGTCTACCATACATACCAAGAACTAAAGGAAAATAAAAGTTGGACCCCAAGGCAGAATCGCCAGTAGCCCTTTGCGCGCATTGCAAATTGAGAAGCGGACTGAAAATCTCTTATGAAGAACTGGCTGAGGCAGCCAAGTTTTTCCCAGAGTTATTTTCGAATGCAGATCATCAGCCCCAGCAAACAAAACAAAGGGATACTCCAACTCCCAAGCGCTCGCGAGCAACAGACAAAGCCAGTATGGCTGGAACAACTGAGTCTAAGGTTGCACGTACGCTCGCGAGACCATATATACCTCTAGCTTCAACAAACATTACAAAGGAGGATGTCTGGTACGTAAGGGAAAAAGGAAAAACCATTGAGGTAACTCCAAGCAGGAGAAGAAATCTTCAACGACGCTTTGGAAGAGCCAAGAGAGCACTAGAGGCTTATGAAGTAGGCTTGATCAAAGAGGAAGAGCTGGAGTGTTCTCTAGAAGCGTTGCAGAGGCGAATGAACGCCCTTGCAGCGAACCCATTGGTGGTTTTTGGGAAAAAGTCTCGCGAGCCCAAAGTGAGAACCCAACGACCAGGAGTCTTTGACCGAAACCCAAAATTAGGACCCAAAGGCAAAGAGCCCGAATCTACTCCCGAGATTCATCGTGAACCTATACAACGGAAGCTAGTGAGGAGACGCCTCACTTTTGAAGAAGATACGATGAAAACGGTAGGGCTACAGACATCCCCTAAGGGAAAGAAGGATATTCAGAAACAGAACGTTCCAAGCAAGCCCCCAGTCTTGCGATGGAAACCTAGGCCTTTAGTTGTGGAAGAATAAAAGAAGACTCGACAATTGTTTCCTGATCCCAAGGGGCAAAATCCACCATTACTACTACCAACAACCATTGATCCTATTCCTGAGGGTCAGTTACAACAGGTAGCTCATCTCGAGGTTACTACAACTTCGAATGAGGACGGACATCAGGCTGAAACTGACAACTACAAAGAGGATGAGCAGTTGGTGGATTACGGTGAAGACGAAGATGAAGAAGCAGAAGTTTGCATTGAAGAAGATGATTTCGCCATTAACATGGTGTTTGTCTTATCCTCCAAATACGCTTTATCTCCGTAAGCCTCGACAGTTGAATCCATTACAAGCAAAAGCGTCAACAACTTAGTATTACCAGAAGAAGAACCGGATCTAGCAAGTGGTCCG
This sequence comes from Geum urbanum, assembly GCA_946800695.1. NCBI lineage: Eukaryota > Viridiplantae > Streptophyta > Magnoliopsida > Rosales > Rosaceae > Geum > Geum urbanum. The sequence goes on along the minus strand of OX327000.1, from coordinate 21,645,768 downwards.
ACATCAACCGAAATACCAGAGCTGGATTCAACGCACACGAAAGGACAGATGATGTTCTCCAAACCCACTATAAATATGGCCATGCACATGCGGCCGTTATACGTCACAAGAAAAGTCCAAGGGATTCAGTTAAACAAACTCCTAGTGGACTCGGGGGCAGCGGTAAACATCATCACAGTCAAGGCAATGGCCTTATTAGGCATCCCCAAATCTGCTATCCAAGAAACCTCGTTAAGCGTCATAAATTTTCAGGGTAGCATAACCAAGACTTTGGGCATTGTTTTCTTACAGGTACACATCGGTCTAGCCTCAGGCACTTACACATTCTTTGTAGCAGAGTGTACATCTCCATACAGTGCAATTATGGGACGTGACTGGATTCATCGGAGCTATTGTGTACATTCTTCCCTCCATCAGCAGATGTTACTCTGGAATATGGAGTCAGGTGAAGTAGAACTTATCGATGCTGACCCCCGACCATATTTCGTCTCTGCTAATGCATTAGAAGCCAGATATTACCACAGTGACCTTAGGCCATTGGAGGTATGTGGCGTCGATAATAAAGGCCGCCCAGTTGGTGTTACGGCCTCTGAACTAGTTCAGTGGGGTATAATTCAAGCAAATCAGGATAGCAAAAGACCCTACACCATTGAGCTACCATCCAAACGTTCTCAATGACTGGGTCTCTATCAAGTATAGAGGCCGAGGCTTGTTACTCTCTACACGAACGCTTTCATAATTTTCTGCTAGAGAGCCAAGCCTTTGAGAAGGTTCCAATGGTTGCAGCCTTGGAATACGTGGATGAAGATGTTTTGCAAGACTTCGAGGAGGAGGACGAGATTAAATTAGCTCCAGCAGCTTTAGATGATTTACCTCCTAAAGTCAAGGATCCCATTGAATACATCAATCTTGGGACAGATAAAGAGTCAATCTCTGTGGCCATCAGTACCTTCCTGGAGCCTGAGGAGAGACTCAAGCTTATTGAATTACTTCAAGAATACGCAGATTGTTTTGCAGAAAAATACGACGATATGCCCGGACTGTCACCAGATTTGGTTTGTCACAACTTGCCCATCATAGAAAGGAAGAAACCTGTGAAATAAGAGATGCGTCGCATGAATACAGAGACAGCAATTCTAGTCAAGGAAGAGGTCGAAAAGATGCTCAAGTCAGGGATCATACGTGTAGCCAAATATAATGAGTGGCTGTCTAATGTAGTCCCGGTCAAGAAAAAGAATGGAAAGATGTGAGTGTGTGTTGATTACAGAGACTTGAACAATGCAACCCCAAAGGATGCATACCTCATGCCAGTAGCTGATTTGTTGATAGACTCAGTTGCCCGCCATGAAATGTTGACATTTATGGATGGCACTGCTGGATATCATCAAATTCCAGTGGCTGAAGCTGATCGACATAAAACAGCGTTTCAGTGCCCAGGATTTGCAGGTGTTTTTGAGTACGTAGATATGCCATTTGGACTTAAGAATGTAGGGGCAACTTACCAACGAGCAATGAATTTGATCTTCCATGATCTTATTGGTAAAATCATGGAAGTATATATTGATGATGTGGTAGTCAAATCGAAGCGCAGAAGTGACCATTTTGAAGACTTACGGCAGGTGTTTCTCAGAATGAGGCAACATCAACTAAAGATGAATCCAGCCAAGTGTGTGTTTGGCGTCCAGGCAGGAGATTTCCTGGGTTTTTTAGTTCATCAGCGTGGAATTGAGATACCGGACGACAAGAAACAAGCGGTTCTTAATGCAGTCCAGCCACAGAGTAAGAAAAAACTACAGCGTTTATTGGGAAAGATCAATTTCTTACGACGGTTTATTGCCAATGCTGTTGGGAAGACACAACCATTCTCAACTCTGCTCAAGCTTCAAAATCAAAAGGACTTTGTATAGGAGCCTATTCATCAAGAGGCCTTTGATACCATTAAAGCCTACTTAACAAACCCACCCGTCTTGGTGCCCCTAAGACCTGGGGTTCCTCTCAAGTTGTATATATCAGCTACCAAACTCTCCATTGGAAGTCTACTAGCTCAGGACGACACATCAGGAGTTGAACGTGCTATTTTCTATCTAAGTCGTACCTTGAATGATTGTGAAACAAGATGCTCTCCAATGGAAAGACTCTGCCTAGCCTTATACTTTTCAGGGTGTAAATTGAGGCACTATATGCTTTCCTTCACTACGTGTGTCATTGCACAAACAGATTTAGTGAAGTACATGCTGTCCATACCGATTCTCCGGGGGCGCATTAGGAAGTGGATTCTGGCTTTGTCAGAATTTTCTTTGCAATATGTTCCCCAAAAGGCAGTAAAAGGCCAAGCTGTGGCTGATTTTTTGGCTCATCATCCAATGGAAGAGGTTGTTGAAGGGCCAGAACTGGATCTTGCTCGTATTGATTTGGCTCCTTGGTGTCTGTACTTTGATGGGTTCAGTACGAGTACTATGGCTGGGGCAGGAGTAGCTTTAACTTCCCCACGTGGCCAAACTCTTTCTTATTCTTTCAGGTTGGACTTCAGATGCACAAATAATCAAGCAAAATATGAAGCTTTAATCATTGGATTAGAACTTTTGTTGGATATGGAGATCACCGATGTGCATATTTATGGAGATTCGTAACTAGTGATCAGGCAACTTGAGAAAAAGTATAAAGCATGCCCAGTCTTAGAGCCTTATGCTAAAAAGGCGCGAGACCTGCTCAGGTTGTTTACAGAAGTGGAGTTGAGTCATGTTCCTCGCGAAAAGAACTATGCAGCCAATGAGCTGGCTCAACTAGCAACGGGTGTAAGTTTGCAAGATGAAGTACGCGAACGAATATTAAAGGTTGAAAGAAGAACCCCTCCATCTTTCTTTACATGACTAGAAGATAAAAACGAATGGTATGTTGCTACACTTGATCACATTGATGTGGATTGGAGACAGGAAATCATCTCTTATCTCAAGAATCCAAATAATCCGGTAGACAAGCGGATTCGATTTTTAGCCCCCATTATGTGCTCAAGGATGTTGAGTTATATCGAAGGGGAGAAGAAGGCATACTGTTGCGGTGTGTCTTTGGACGTGACGCTAAGCGGTTAATGAGAGAGGTCCACCTTGGGATAGCAGGGGCACATTAGGCTGGTCCCAAGATGAGATGCTTAATAAGAAGACATGGCTTTTATTGGACAGGAATGCTCAGAGATTGCATCACGTTCGCAAGAGGTTGTGAAGAATGCCAGAAACATGGTCCGGTCAACCATTTGCGCAGAATACCATTACAGCCAATAATCAAGCCTTGGCCAGCTCGAGGATGGGCTTTGGACTTAATAGGAATGATTCATCCTCATTCATCTGAAGGGCATAAGTTTATCATAGTGGCTACTGATTTCTTCACAAAATGGGTTGAAGCTCGACCTCTCAGGGTATCATCCGCAAAGGCCATCTGCCAGTTCCTATTTGAAGATATCATTTGTCGGTTTGGCATTCCTGAGAGTTTTGTTTCAGACCGAGGGGCAGCATTTATGTCTGGAGAAGTGGACACACTTATGAAGGATCTTGGGATTCACTTTCTTCATTCTTCTCCCTATTATGCCCAATCCAATGGTCAAGCTGAAGCAAGCAACAAAATCATTATTCACATTCTTAAACAGATGCTTGCGAGCAATGCCAGGCTGTGGCATGAAGAACTATTTAACACCTTGTGGGCTTATAGGACTAGTAAGAGGACACCCACAAGTACGACTCCTTATGCACTAATGTTTGGGCACGATGCAGTTTTGCCTTTAGAAATCAATGTTCAGTTTTTACGAGTAATGGAGCAACACAACTTGATTGGTGAAGACTATGTACAAGCAATGTGGCAAGAACATGAAGACTTAGATGAGAAACGTATACAAGCATATGATAATCTACGTGCTGAGAAACAGAAGGTGGCTCGTGCCTATGACCAACGTACCAGGGGCATGAGTTTTGCAGAAGGAGAACTCGTCTGGCGAGTCATTTTGCCTGTTGGCGAGAAGACTGAAGGACGAGGAAAATGGTCAGAGAAATGGGAAAGACCATACATTATCGATCGATTGTTGGGTAAATGAGCTGTTCGTTTGCGAGATCGAGATGGTTCAATACACGCTAATCCAATAAATGGTCGTTTCCTCAAGAAATTTATACAACCAGTTTGGGAGTATGAAGATCCTCCAACTACGGCTTAAATCTAGTTTATTCATGCCTTCGCATGAGTAAACTACAGGGGCAACACATACCGAGGATCATATACATCATAACAGCCTATTCATGGGGCTAAATAGCTAGAGCCTGTATCCGAGGCCAATTTTTTAGAAAATTTATTGTATTTCTTCTAAGTCAAAAAGTTCATTTTAGCCAGTAACTGTGGCCTGAGTTTTGAACAAACTATATCTGAGTTTATCAATATAAGGAACTTTTGTGCTTCAAATAAAATATTACATTCAACATACTAGGAGAATACAAAGGCTTTACGGCCTCAAACTCTGATACCATACGGAAAAACAAACTATGAATCAGCAACAGAGAAAAAATATAAAATAGTTTGTTTCTCATAAATCCTCTTAGTTGATAGCCATCCCCTGGGGTCGATGTATCAAATATGTACACATGGAGATCGACCTCGGTGAGGAGATGGAGAGGATTTGAAACGCCAAGGACTTGGCGTTTATTGCCTTTTCTCCCGGGTTGAGGTCCCTATCTTTCCTCATCTTTATAGGACCTTCAAGAGGCCTACCACCTCCAATGCATATCGACACCGAGCAGGTGCACTGGAAGGGGACTGGGGCGTCTCTACCTCGGGATTGTGGCTTCTCCCTTCTTCCACTGTTTTAAGTTGGGATAGCCAAGGCAACGCCTGGACGTAGATATTGCTATCTAGTCCAGGTTTGGACGTGGATATTGCTATCTAAGGAACACGACATGGAAGGATTTATCTGGAGGTTTCTTTAGATAGGAAGACCAGAGCAAATAAATAGAAGGGTAATTCATTCTTGCGAGAGAGTTGATTCATAACACAAGGGAAGGGAAACCTTTTATAGCCAGGAGTCACAACGGTGTGGCTTCGCGAGAGTAATTACACCCAAGAATAGAGTACACATGTCCAAATGAAAGTGGACCATGAGGACGGTTTATCTACCCGCAAGAAGTGCATGATAAATGAGGAGATTTCTGGGGCAGGTGAAACGTATTTCAAAAGATTTTGATTGTTTGACACGATACGGATTCCAAGCTTGGAATTAAAATTCTATTTATTGTTGAACAGTCAGAATGGTCAAAACAGTTACAGCTTAAATATGAGGCTGGACTAAAGGTGAAAAGGGGCTTATCAAAGAGGCCCAACGTGGTCTTTGGACCCATTTCATGCTTTGTCATTGTAATCAATTTGAATATATAAATAGTTGAATAGTTTTGGACAAATAAATAGGACCTACATCTGAGGCCCAAAAGATTTACAATAGGAGGAAAAAGTTCTTTACTGAGATTTTAGCAATCTCTGAGGCCACCCAGGCTTGTTGAGCTGCTTGGCGAGCATTGTTGGATTCTTCGCGTGCCTCTTGCAGGAGCTGAGCTTGGCTCTCGCCTTCTATCATAATTTGGTGCATTGCACTACAAGAAAAACGGACTTAGACCACGGAGCATTTCCGTCGTCTAAGTGACGTTTTCCGTCGTCTAGGTACTTAGATGACGCAATCTCCGTCGTCCAAGGTCCGTGCTCCAAGTGTTTTCGTCCAAGCACTTAGACGACGGAGAATAAGCTCTCCGTCGTCCAAGTTCACTTAGACCGCGGACGTTCTCCGAGGCCCAGGTAACCACCTGGACGACGGAGAACTACATCTCTGTCGTCCAAGTCACAACCTGGGCCACGGAGAATGATACGTTCTCCGTGGCCCAGGTAAACACCTGGACGACGGAGAACTACATCTCCGTCGTCCAGGTGTTTACCTAGGCCTCGGAGAACGTATCATTCTCCGTGGCTCAGGTAGTCACTTGGACGACGGAGAACTACATCTCCGTCGTCCAGGTGACTACTTGGGCCACGGAGAACGTATCAGTCACCGTGGCCCAGGTAGTCACTTGGACGACGGAGAGTTAGTTCTCCGTCATCCAAGTGACTTTTTAATTTAAAAATAAATAAATTGTAATTAAATATTATTAATTTAATTTATTATTAATTGAATTTAAATAATGAAAAATGCTAAAATTAATTAAATAAACTAAATTTTGAATATTACTTAAATATTAAATAATTAAAATTAATTTGTACATACATGAATAATCGAAAAAACCCATAAATTAAAAATTAAAATATTGTTCGGAATGCGGAAAGAAACGAGATAATAAACTACTAGCTAGCTAATACACTGGAGGAGCAGATGCGCCGCTGAATCCTCCGCCTCCAGCCGGGTCGTTGTCATCGGGGTGTGGGTTCGGAGGAGGTTGACATACTTCTCGATTTTGTTGCATGATGGCGATGAGTTGGGCTATTTGTGCTTGTTGTTCGTCAAGTCTTTGCCGCATGGATTGATTCTCCTCTCGTGCCAGTCGATTCTCCTCTCGTGCCAGTCGAGCCTCTTGAATGGCTGCTTCGACGGTCGCAGCCGTAGTCCTTCTCCGCTGGCCCGAACCTCCCGTAGATGATGAGTCGGAGGTCGTCGAAAAATCTCGTACCACCTTAGGCCCGAAGTGCCTAACCTCCTTGCCAGCTCTACGACCGTAGACCTCATCTGCGATGGGAATTTGGCTCTCTAAGGATAGAGGAGGCAGGTCTTCCACCGGCACATCTGGGAACGCAAGCTGAGTGTTAGCCAACTCTTCCTGCGCACGCTCTATCACCCTTACCTACAAGCACATAATTAATTTATTATAATGAAATAATATTTAAATAATAATTACTATAATTAAAAGCACATATATATATATATATATCACTTACGCCGCATTGACTGGCTTCATTATCGAGCCCAGGCGTCACGTATGCGCTTATGCTTGCATCAAGATAAGGGTGTTTGGAGCCTTATCCTTGTGCTCCTTGGCTATTTGAATGAACTTCTTGACGCCGGTAGTATGGTGTTTGTCCTTCTTCCCCCGGTTGGCTTTGTTGACACTGGAGAATTTCTGTTACACAACATAATTAAATGATTAAAAAATAAATAAATACAATTTAAATAATTCAATTATCTTAATTGAAATAAAAAAAGTAAATTAACACCTTAAAGGAGTCATCGGCAAAGTGGTTACACAACCACTCCTACTCATCTTCTCTATCCCCACGCAGCTCTACGGGGGGAGGCGAGGGACCGTAAGTTTGGAAGTACTGATGGAGCCTGTACTTCCAATCTTTGTAGATGGAGTTGGCGGTTTGGTTGATATGCCTCAACATCGCCGGTGTCGGATCCACCGCAAATTGTTCCTATCAAAAATAAATAGAAAATTATAATCGTATATATTATGAAATTATAACTAATATTAACAATATTATATAATAACTAAATTGGACGTATTACGTACTGAAAGATCTTTAAAGACTTTCACCTTCTCATTATCCGACGCCTCCTTCCAAGTAAGGGCAGTGAGACGAACTCGGCTACGGACGATTGACCCTATGCTATGCGTCGAGAGACTTGCTAGCTGAGCTGTGGGAGGGCCACCGGTGAATTCGTCGTAGGGCAAGTCGATCTTTTTCCCGGTCGCCTTGCAAATTTTCTCCGCTTTGCCCCCTTTAACGAGACCCCGAGTCCTTTTCGGTTCCGGGTCAGTGGGGGCCCTCCTTTGCTTACGGCGGGCGCTGTACATGATTGATTCTGCGGTCGAGCACGCCTGAGTACTTGCCGTTGAACCGGTACCGGGCGTCGGAGTTGAAAAAGGGTCGACGTCATCACCGCCGGAGATAAATGGGGCAGACGGAATTTCCCCAAGAGGCGCCGCCTCCAAACCAGATGAAGGGTCCGGATTGAGGGCGTCGTTGCCCTCCTGTTGAACCCAACCGACTTGGTCTGCCAACATTCGGAGCATGGCATCTTCTGCCTCCTGTTGCGCTTTCTTCTTGCCGGATGGAGCCATTTCAACCTAGGAGTACGTTGTTAAAATACCTACTTACCATAATAATTACAAGTGCAAAATTTACGCTAATTAAGTACGGTTAAGATTTATATAGAGTACACTAGCTTGGCTTTTTCGGTCGTTCAATGGACGTGCGACCCGCGCGATAAAGTGTAAATTTTCAATTAATCAGCCTTGGTTAAATCGAAAAACATGGCCAGTTAGGGATAGAGATAACGCGAGAGGCAGAACTAATTTCGACAAAACACCTATTGGTGTCGTCTTTCTTAGATCCAAAACCTGTCACCAGTCATAACCCGTTTCTAGACACCATGTCCGACATTCGGCCAATTTTTCGAAAATTTACACTCCTTCAAGTTCTTTGCAAACTCCGCCATCAACCTCGTGTCCATAACTTCACTTAGGTTATGGTGTGCGGTGATGAAATCCACACATCACGAGGGGTTAAGGAGATAAGCTAGGAAAAGAGGCATCATCTATTCCAAAGAGTGCGACTTAATAAACCAAGCATATGTACTAAATTTAAATCGAAGACGTACTACCATGCAATTTACTAGAAAATACATGTAATTATCAATTAATTAAAACAATAAATAATTACAATAATGAATTATTATTTATCATGCATTTAATAATAATTATTCATTTACCAATATAATTAATTATTATTAACAATTATTATTATTACTATTATTTAATTTTAACTAATAATTATTCATTACCAAATAATTAACAACTAATAATGATTACTAAATAATAATAATAACAACAAAATAATTATTATAATTACAACTATTTATTATTTAAAACTAATAAATTAAAACTATTTAGAAATTAAATAATTAATTAAATAAAAAAAGTGTTAAAGAGTTAAAAAATAGAATTATTACCTCGTCGAAATTTCGCCGGAATATCGGAAGAGTAGAGTCGTCGGAGAGGGGGAACCACGCCAAAAATTTGGTCGTCGGAGCGTCGCCGGAGGAGGATCGCCGGAGGAGAGGAGAAGAGAGGAGAGGAGGAGAGGAGAGGAGATGGAATGAGAAAATGAGGGGGTGAGCAGTCCTATATATAGAGTTTCACTTAGACGACGGAGCACTAATTTCCGTCGTCTAAATGCACTTGGACGACGGAAATAGTGTTTTCCGTCGTCTAAGTGAAGAGTTAAAATTTTTCACCCGCTATAAATTTGGACTTTTCACCCGTATTAAATTTGGACTTCCGGCGCGTATTTAATGGGTGGGACGTTTCACCCGCCATAAATTTGGACTTAGACGACGGAGAATTGATTCTCCGTCGTCTAAGTGGAAATTCAAGCGGCGCCGAAAATTGAGGCGGTAAATCGAACCGCCATGATTTTCGACTTGGACGACGGAGAATGACGTTCTCCGTCGTCCAGGTGTTCACCTGGACGACGGAAAACGACATCTCCGTCGTCCAAGTGAAATATTCATTGAAAAAAAAAATTAAAAAAAAATTGAACCGCCATGGTAAATTGAACCTGGACGACGGAGAACGTCATTCTCCATCGTCCAGGTTCAATTTACGTTAAAAAAAATTTTAAAATTAATTCGCTAGGAATTTAGCGATCTGTCATTCGAGTGAAATAATCGTCCAATATCGATGAACGCATCGTATATATGAACAGTAAAATTTGAACGCATCGTATATAGGAATTTTACGTATTGAAACATGTTAAGTATCGACTAATCCTGACGACTTAAGTGTTCATGAGTAGAGGCTCATTTGCAGCAGAGTATTAACGAAATTGAATTTGGACAAAACAACCGTTGGATATGTTCGTCGTAACATAATATATAATTGTCTTCAAAGGACCATAAAATAATAAGTTCGGGAATGGTTTCATTGGCACAGTTAACCGCAAAACCGAGAATTTCACAAACCGGAAACGTGGATACAAGGCATTTCGCAACTCCGATTTTTGAACCGTCGAAGCTCACACACTAAGAATTGTTTACTCTAAAGTCTTGACGAAAAGAATATGCATTGGAAGAAGGTCTAGATGGTCGTTGTCTTAGAAAAAATTACGATATCTGCACCTGGACGACGGATATGATATTATCTGTCATCCAGGTGGTAACCTGGACGACTGAGAATCTCATCTCCGTCGTCCAGGTGTATAGACCCTGAATTCAGGGGTTAGGGCCTTACTGTTTAAGGTTTAGGGTTTGTGAACTTGGACGACGGAAAATGAACATCTCCGTCGTCCTAGTGTGTACCTGGACGACGGAGAATGACCATCTCCGTCGTCCAGGTGTAAAAACCCTGAGTTCAGGGGTTAAAGCCTTAGGGTTTAGGGTTTAGGTCGTCCAGGGTCATTTATGTGTCCGTTCAATTATTTTGAATAAAAAAAAATTAAATAAATGATCGATCGATCGATCAGATTTGCTAGATTTATGGTCGAGGATTTAGGGAGATAGCCAAAATACCAAAAGGCGACAACCTGCAATTAATTTGTCGGTTGTCTAGGATATATAATTCGGATTAATTAATTTAATTTAGTTTACGTACGTCGGTCGATCTGATATATCTGATCGAGCATGGACGCGTGTAATTAATTAATATATATATATATACGTACATACATACATTCTCCTCCTTATAATATTAATTTATATTAATTTTTGATCGATGATGCATCGATCATATATTACAATAATTACAATAATTAATTACCAATTAATAATCCTCGTCGTATGACCGTACTCTTCGTCATAATCGTCATCGTCCTCATCCCCGTTAGACGACGGCTCATCCTCGTCATCGTACTCAACATCGTCTGACGAATAACCTGAGTCCTCGTCCGCGTCCTCTTTCTGCTCGTCTTCTTCATCTACCTCATCGATAATCTCATCTTCAGTTAGATCTGTACAACCATCAGGCATGGGTAACCGTTCACCATCTTGAACCAGTTCCATTATATCGGAGCGGATGACAGAAATATTAGGCTCTTGATAGGCAGGAATGTCTCTTTCTGGTTCAGCAGCATCTTCAGTCGTCGCCGGTGTCCCTTCAATTGTCTCTGTATTCCATATTCCTTGGTGAGAGATATGGTTCACTATTTTCCACCCTTCACCGGCTTTCGGATCGTCGAGATAGAACACCTGCCAAACTAAGGTGGCGAGAGTGAAAGGCTCATCCTCATACCAGCTAGAGTTTGTATCGACTGATAATAGTCCCAGGTCTTCCTTTGTACGCTTGAACCATCAGCACTTGAATAGGAAAACGTTGACATCATTCCCGTAACATAGCTGAACCACATATACAATAGCCCCGTAATATAGATCATTGTCTTTCCCAACCGCTACCCCACTATTTTGTGTTCTTCTTCCTTCGTCTCGGGCCAATGAATGGAACTTTACACCGTTCACAAAACATCTGGGATAAATAGAGTGTTTAACCGGCTTCCCTGCTAGCAAGTGCTTTGGCCATGACCACCACCCCCCGTGGTTTTCAGATTTTTGCAGATCAATCATCTGCAAAAAAGGGCAAATTAATATAAGGGTTTAATTTGGACTTTCTCCAAACATGATCGATATGTACGTATATAAATTACTAATTAAATACCGAGAGGTACGTATGTACCCATTGGAATAAATAATCGGGAAACTTCTTCTTAACCATTTTCTCAATCCACGTCGAACTCTTGTTTTGATTTAACGCCTGAAGCCTCTCCCTGTATGACATCATGTACGGCTCAACTTCGTCACATTCTCGCAACACTACCCAATGTGCCTCAATAAGTTCTTCCCGTGTTAACGATTCCTTTAATACTCCTCTAAACGGTCGGACGACATTGGTGACGACAGAAAGATTGATGCGGGAACTGCGATCGGAGGCAGTGGGAGGTGGTGGATCTTTGAGGTACCTGTTGCAGTAAGTAACACATTCATGCATTAGGTATGTCTCTGCTATGGAGCCATCCGGGGCCGACCTGTTTTTGACGAATGACTTATACTGTCCAAGCTGTCTACAAAATCAAATGTACAATAAGAATAAGTACATATAGCTAGCTAGTAATCTCCAGTGGAACAAATTAATTAGTTGTATGTACCTTTCTTGAGGATACATCCAAGTGTACTGGACCGGACCAGAAATGAGCACCTGCTCGGGCAGGTGGATCATTAGGTGAATCATGATGTCAAAGAAAGCAGGGGGAAAATCCTCTCTAGTTTGCAAATGATGTGCAAAATTTGTTGTTGCAATTCCACCACATCTGACTTCTTTAATTCTCTGGCGCATAACCTCTGCCACCACCTGCACAATGCCACAATTGGTTCTACGACGTCCCGAGGCAAGTATGGTCGAATTACCACTGGAATCAGACGTTGCAGCATAACGTGATAGTCATGTGTCTTTAGACCCACAAACTTGTGTTGCACCTCGTCCACTGCTCTAGTTATAGTAGCTGCATACGTAGTCGGATAACGAACGCCCTTAAACCAGTGAAATACAGAACGTCTAAGCGTCGGCTTCACTGTGTAAGGTGCATCTGGCATCTTGTTGTACACTCCTTTCCTATCCCTCCTCAACCACAAGGGACGACGTAGATTCATTGATTCCAAATCTTTGCGCGCTTTGGGAGTATCTTTAGTCTTGAACTTAATACCGAGAATTGTTCCCACCACGCTGTCGCACACATTCTGTTCTATGTGCATCACGTCCAAGTTGTTCCTCAGCTTCAACTTCGACCAGTAAGGGAGTTCAAAGAATATACTCTTGTGATCCCAATAGCTCAGATCATGTGGAGGAATTGGATTGCATTTCTTTACATCCGCGTCATTGCTCAACACACCAAAGTCAAAATATCTCAACCTCTCTAAAATCTCTTCGCCCGACCAACTACGGGGTTTAGGATTGTTCTCTACCGTCCCGTCGAAATGAGCTTCATCCTGTCGCCACGGGTGGTCGTGAGGAAGCCATCTACGGTGACCTAAGTAACACACATTCCCCGCGTGCCAACTAGAGTTCACGTCGTCCAAACATATAGGACATCCATTATATCCTTTTGTTCTGCAGGCTGCCAACATCCCATACGCTGGAAAATCGTTGATCGTCCACATTACGGCAGCCCTCATCGTGAACATCGTGTCAGTGAATTTGTCATAAGTTGGGACACCATTTTCCCACAACAGTTTCAGCTCGTCGATCAACGGTCTGAGGTAGACATCTAAGCACTTCCCTGGAGATTTAGGACCTGGAATTAGTACAGTAAGGAAATTAAATTTCTTGTTCATGCACATCCACGGAGGCAAGTTGTACGGCATCAGAATAACTGGCCAAGTGCTGACGGCGGAGCTATTACTTCCCCAAGGATTGAATCCGTCTGTAGATAGGCCGAGTCTAACATTTCTAACATCTGCAGCAAAGTCTCCAAATTCTCTGTCGAAATGTTTGAAACCCTCCCCATCCGCGGCGTGTCGCAGGACATCGTCATCTATTCGCTTTTCTGTGTACCATCGCATCGCCTCTGCTGTGTGTACAGACATGTACAGGCGCTGTAATCTGGGAATCAAGGGAAAATATCGAACAACTTTTACAGGAATTCTCTTTTTCGAACTCTTTCTATTCACCTGGAATCTGCACAGGCCACATACGGGACAATAGTCCAAATCTTTATACTCTTTGTAAAATAGCACACAATCATTCGGACATGCATCAATTATCCTGTACTTTAGGCCGAGGCTGCTCAAGATATTTCTAACCTTATAATGAGATTTAGGAAGATTGTGATCATCAGGAAGCAACTTACATATTTGCTCATGAATTTCATCAAAAGCATTCACTGACATTTTGTGCTTCACTTTTATCTTCATTTTCTCCATCACATATTGCAACATATTCTCTCGATATCCAGGGAACACCGGGGTCTGCGCTTCAAGTAGCATCCGGTTGTACTTATCCATCTCACTGGTGTCAGTGGCCAAGCTAGCATCGGGGAATGTGTCATCATGCTCATTAGTGGTACTGTAACCTCCGTCTTGGTGTTGGTGTCCACCATGACTACATCCCGGAAACGCATCATGGACCAAATCTGCAGTTGGGTTGCAAGCTGGGGGTCCGGCACCACTCCCGCTGGATGAGGCACCATGGTAACTGTACCCTGAGCTGAAGTCTGCTGCGCTGAACTCTACTGCTTCACCATGCTTGCTCTATGTAGTATAACTCCACATCATACCATTTTCGTACAGGTGTTGCACCATAACATTAACCTCCGCATACTGACAATTAAGACATTTCTGACATGGACACTTGAAACGTTTCTTTCCCTGACCATGTTCTATCGCAAAATTCACAAATTCGCTAATTCCATCCATATACCGGACATCACATCTATTCTTCAACTTCATCCAACTCTTGTCCATACTGCTACAAAATATTATAATTAATTAATTATTACATATATATATATTAGTCCATTAATTTACGCTTAATTATACGTACTCGATCTACATCGATCCATCAATTACGTACGTACGTAATTTAATATGTATATATAGCTAACATCCATGCATGTATGTACGTACGTTTTCACTAAATATATATTAAACAAATTTTAACTGCGTACGTACGTACCTGCTGGCCTTCTCGATATCTGTTAATTAAGCTAGCTGGCTAGTCAGCGGAGATCCCTTATCCTGATCCTTCTCGGCCTTCTCCTTCTCCTTCTCCATTCTCCTTCAATTCTTCTTCGAATGGAATGAAGAGAGGATCAGATGGAATGAATAGAGTTTGGCATCGGGCTTATATAATGCTTCACTTAGACGACGGAGGTGTCGGTACGTCGTCTAAGTGGAAGTTACTCGGACGACGGCGTGTCGGTCCGTTGTCCAGGTGATCACTTGGACGACGGAGAATACCATCTCCGTCGTCCAGGTGATCACCTGGAGGACGGAGAAGACTCCGAGGTCCAGGTGTCCACCTGGACGACGGAGATGGTATTCTCCGTCGTCCACGTGATCACCTGGACGACAGATAAGGTATTCTCCGTCGTCCAGGTGGTACTTGGACGACGGAGACTTCTTTGTCCTCCAAGTGTCACTTGGACCACGGAACAATTACGTTTCCGTGGTCTAAGTTCTGTTTTCTTGTAGTGTTGTGTCCTGATGCTTTGAGGTGTTAACTTCCGGTGCACTTACTTCAGCTTCAAGGGAGGCAAGTTCAGCTCTAATTGCATTTATTCTGGCTCGCTTGGCTGACCACGGAACAATTACGTTTCCGTGGTCTAAGTTCTGTTTTCTTGTAGTGTTGTGTCCTGATGCTTTGAGGTGTTAACTTCCGGTGCACTTACTTCAGCTTCAAGGGAGGCAAGTTCAGCTCTAATTGCATTTATTCTGGCTCGCTTGGCTGCTAAAGTTTTTTGCCGGGTAGAGTCATCCTCCAATGTTTTCTGAATTCTCTCCTTCTCTCTTTGAGTCTGTCGTTCCAAAGTCTATGCTGCTTCATTCTTACGTTCGACCTCGAGCTTTAGACGATGGTATGCTTCATTTTGACTCAAGAATTGAGAAAGATTCTGCTCAAGTTCATCCAGGCGAGGGATGAAATTTGCTGGGGCAGTGACCTTTATGATTTTCACTTGCTCATAGACAGGTTGAATGTCTGGTGGAGAATCCAAGGGTCCAGAGAGAATTTTTCGAAGCATGACTTCAGTGTCAGAAGGAGTGCTCTGCGTACCCAGTTTGCCTACAAGTTCTTGTAACTTTGTGGTGGTTTCTTGCACATTGAGTAGCGGAGGGTTGCTTTCTTGCGATGAAGTTGGTATGAGATTTTCTATGATTTGAGGTACAGGATCTTCATCGTTGACACTTGAAGGATTGCTAGGCTGATCCTCAGCGGCCACTATAGGAGATTGGTCTGATGAGCTTATCTGTTTCTTGGGACTGTTGGAGGTTATCTCGCGAGCAACCGGGTCCTCAAGAACATGTTTGGACTACAATATGAATAACAGAATGTCAGGACCAATTAAGAAGTCGTTAATCCAGAAGTGAATATAGAAAGTTCTTACTTGTTGGGGAGACAATAATCGTGTTCCTTCAGTTGCTTGAACTTGGAGTTCTGGCGAGGAGGGGCTCGGTTCCTCGCGTTCTAGATTATTCTCAGCCAAAACTGGTGGCTGTGTGACTAAGTGCTCTGGCGAGGAGAAGATTTGACGCTCAGGATCTGAAATGACTTACTCATTTTGAGTGCTGGTGCCTTCGCCAGAGGAGGAAGGAATGAAGCAAGATTGGACTTCAATTTGCAAATGCCGAAACAAAACGGCGGAATCAACAGGCTTTGTTTTCTCTTCTTTCTCAAGTTCTGTTCGATGGATTCCAGCCAGAAATTGGGCTATGAAATTTTTACAGCATTCTTTAGCGCTGTTGATGATTTTAGGGCCTGTATCTCGATCCTCATTGTCAAGTATGATGCTGGAATCATCGAACTTCAAAATGAAAGCTTTACAGCATCCTTCATAAAGCCTTTCTCCCAGTGAGTCTATTATGTAATATGCTCCGTCTTCAGCTTTGAGGACGAAGAAATGGTCGTTCCAACTCACTATGAATACTCGAGGCTTGTGGCTGTTCCGGATTTGCTCCCATAAAGCATCAAAGGAAGGGAGGCCATTCAAAGCTGTAAACTTTTCTGGGTCAAAATACCCAATGAAGGAGTCATCAGATGAAAACTTTAGTGGTCTGATGTTAGCCTTCAAAATCACGTCCATATCAAAGTGTTGTGGGTAATTGCTTGCGAGGGCCTAGTCCTTGCATAGTTCCTGCCACTCTTTTGAACCTTGAATCAGGAGGTCGTCAAATTGGGAGAGTGTGGGCATGCTGTTCGGATTTGCACATAACTAGTGTGCAATGGTGAAAGCCACGGTTGAACAGGCACTGGCCCCCGAGGCTTTGTCACTCCTCTGATCAAATGAAGCAAGGAAGACTCGAGCTTGGAGCTTCGCTTGCTTATCCCTGCTGATGACTTTTGTATCTAGCCAAGCTCCACTTTGAGGTCCTTTGGGCTTCAGTGTAATCTTTCTGCGTTTTGGAGACTGTCAAAGAATTGGGGTTAGTTACAGGGTCAGTGGTAAAATCAGATTGTTCTGGGAAAAAGCAGGTTCAAATACTTACGGAGGACCCAGAGGGGTTTGATCTTTTCTTATTGAGAGATTGAATGGCCACAGTCACATCTGGCTCAAGGGTGTGCTGTGCAAGGGAGATTGAAGAAAAGGTTGGTCAGTTATGATATGAAGAATTGCTAATTCATGTGGCAATTTTTAGTGTGAAAGGGTATACCTGTGGCTATGGAGTAGAATTTATGTTCTTGAATGATCCATTTATTGCAGCCAAGTCTTCTTCATTCGAGAATCTCTGGCCAAAGCCATAGAAGATGGCAGCAAAACGCGAGAGCGGTCCTTGGTGTCGTATTTCTTCCTAGAACTGGGAGCATCATGCGAGGTACGACTGTGTGACCGATTGAGAGATCACTAATGGCTTTGTTATAGGTGGAAGCATTATTGCTGGAAAGCCAAAGTGTTCATCTCGCACTTCTGCTGCAAGGGGGTGACCGTTTCCTCGCCAAAGAGTATATTTGTTGACAGAGCAGGCGAGGGGCATGGGGGCATCCTGGCTGAGCCCAAATTGTCTGGAGAAGTGGTTTGGGGCATAGAGCTCATACCCGGAGCTGGCTGAATCTGGAACTGGCAGGTCTTGGCAAGTGTTGAATCGAGTGAAAAGGTTTCTCGTGAGAATGCTTTGTTTTGGCGAAGGCATAAATCCACTCACAAGAAGGCCAGGGTGGCGACGATTCAGAATTTTCTCAACTGCTGTAGTTGGGAAGTCCTTGTGCAGACAGAGGTGCTTGAAGCAGTAAAGGTAGGACCATTGTCTGATCCTGGGTGGTGCAGAGACCAATGTCTGGCCCAGCAGTTTGTGTTCTTCGTGGACAGGAGGTGTTGAGGGACGGAAGAAAGGAAAGTAGATTTGCAACCAGAGTTCTACCATCCAAAGTGGTCCTGGTTGATTCAGGTCAAGCTTTGATAGTGTGACTCGCCTTAAGCCATAATAGATGTAGGCAAGGACGGATTCAACCAAGCTTAGTTGTTCCCTATTGAAGAGGCGTTCAGCAAGGTTGGTCCAGGATTTGGTGACCTTGGCGGAGGTGGAGCAGAAGAGGTACTTTGCTAGCCAGTACTCCAGAAAGGCTATTCCTCCTTGAGCCGTGTCTTTTTCCTCGCGAGCAAAATGTTTCATCTAGGAGGAGTAGGAAGAAGGGCGTTCAGGGGAGGCTTGGACCGCTGTTTTGTGGTGTTGTTGAAGAGACCAGATATCTTCAAAAGCAGGAACTCCAAATATGGTATACAGGTCGAGCATTGTGATGCTCACATCACCACATGGAAGACGGAAGCAGTTGGCCGAACAGTCCCAAAAGCACATGGTTGTGGCGAAGGGGGCTCTGTTGCCTCCGGCTGGAAGAGAAAAGCATAAATTGATGAGTTGTGCTATTCCGGCTATCTCCCACCGGTCGATATCTTGCCCACGGCGGTGCCGGTACCAAGCGAGATCTTCTGTACTTGAGTGTGGCCATTTTCCAATAAGACAGAGAGTGTCTTTGTGGGTCCATTCTTTTGGGTCTGCCCTGTGATTGTCTTGGAGTATGAGGGATGAGCTACATATGGGTTGACGGAGGACATTGAAAAGCTCTGGATCAAGTGGAGTGTCCAGAAAAGGACTGAGAAGGCCTGTATTTTCAACAGGGGCTATAGAGAGGGTGCAAACAGCTTCTGGGTTGTGTCGTCTGGCGACAGCTTTGAGTTGTTTGGAAAACTTCTTGGCGTTATGGGATTCATAAAGGTTGGGAATGTCTTTGCGATGAGACATTTTTTCTAGAGTTTAAGGATTGACGGCGGTGAGAAGGAAATGTTTGAACTTTTTGACCGAGAGGGTTAGAAAGTGTAGGATCAGAGCAGGTGAAAGGGTTTCGTTGAAAAATGAGATTTGTGGATATGGACTGGTGCTTTTATACTGTGTCAGTCGAGTGGCACACCTTTTTGAGAGGTTGTGTGACGTGGCGTTTGAGTGATGGGATACCGTTTTAAAGTCTTAGCACGTCAGTCAAGTTATGTTCAAGTCTTTTCGCTTGTTCAGGAAGTTCTAAGTTCAAGACCTGAGGGGCAATGTTTGGGCCTAAAATAAAGTATTTCATTTTGGGCTTGGATGACCGAGGGCTTCGCGAGCGGCCCACTATGTCATAAACGCTTGGCGAAGGGTCAAGTGAGAACAACGCCTGGCGAGCGTTCGCTTGGAGCAGGCTTTGAGTTCTGTTAAGAACTATGTCTTATTAATTAGCCGGTTCCACACGGCTTGGATTCTATTATAGCTTGTTCTATTTTAGATGGACTTCTTAGAGGAGTTATGATAGTATTAGAAGATCTACGAGGATTACAACACGTATGCTGGTGTTAGATTCAGACTGTGATTACGAGAGCAGAAAGAGTTTGAAACAGAGCGAATGACTGTTGTTTAAGCGAGTATATAAGGAGAGTAAGAGCTTTGTGGAAAAGGTCCCCGATCAAACATACAAATTTTCTATACGCAAGTACACCTAGACGTCTCGTCTTCGAGATTTCTATTCTTTGCAACCAGCCGATCAAAGTGCTTGTCACCTATTGAGTGAAAGTATTGCGATCAAAGGAAGCATCGCGACTGGAAGGTTGAAGAGCTTGTCACATATCGAGTGAAAGTTCTGATATCCAAGGAAGCAGTGTTCTCAACACTCTGTCAGCGGGATTGCTCTGCTTTGCACGGATAAGGGCGTGTGGAGTATCGATTTTAGAGACTAAGCTAGAGATTCACATATCAAGTCCTAGGACACTAGGCAGCAATGACCTATTCGAGTGGGGTTGGTGCTCTCCCCATTCTAATGGCTTATATAAGAAGTCAGGTGGCTGTAAACAGTCCATATTCCGTCGAGAGACGGTGGCACGCCAGCATACGAAGCACAAGCAGGATAAACCAGCTCATGCGGTTAAAACATCCGAAATCATAAAAGAGACTGCTTCGCGAGAAGGACCTCTCCGCGAGAGATATTTTTGCATCGAACAACTCCACCACACTTTGTCCGCCTGCTAACCTTCATCCCCATCGGCACCAAGCAAATCAAGTTGCTAACTACTGGGTTCACCCACCTCCGAATAATAAGGAACCTTTGTTGACCCACCATGCCTGAGTCCTCAGCAACCAACTGCTTCGGAGACTCGAAGACCAAATCGTTGAAACTCTAAAGAGTCGATGTGATGAACCACTGCCGCCACCTCCCGTCCAAGACCCCTTGCTCGTTCGCACCATCGTCCCCTTTGTTTTCGGAAAGATCCAGGTCAGGCCGAGCCACAGCCGTCGTCTCCATTCTCAAAACACTATACATGCCTGATATTATTTGGTGACTACCACTAGAAACCTCCAAGGCCAAAATGTTCATTCTGGAGGACACCACCACCCGTCCGGCCTTACCCACATGGCATCGACGAGGCTGGAAGCCAGCGCTGGCCAATAGAGCAGTCGGACAAGCGACACCGAAGAAGAGAGTAAGAAAGGTTTTTTGTGTGAGAGAGCGCGCTGCGTTTCCTAGGGTTTTGTTTGAGAGCCCATAAGCGAATAAATCTAATATGGCCGGAAATATCAATATAAACCAAATCAATCAAAGGCACTTTTAATTCGCAGATTAATTAAGTGGCCTCATCGTTTTGAATAAGGCCATCTTCAGCGAGGGAGAGCCAAACTGGGCTCAGGACTATAATGTAGCTCATGAAATATTACTTTTTGGTGACCATCTCCAACAAGATAGGGTCAAATTTTAGCCCTTTGAATATATTAGTATTTAATTTTTTTTAGTTTTATGAGGTTTTTATATTATGATAATATTCTATAATTAAACAAAACAGGTTTTGAAACAATTTAATTTTTTATGTCTATGTTTGATTGAGAAATTATGATACATGTGAATCTCGCCAATAATATTTTTGTATAGAAAATTTGTCACGTATATTTTAAAAATAAATTATGAATAAATTTTCCGCATATGTTTTTTTTAATTTCTGAATAAATTTTGAATCTTAAAATTTAAATTTCGAATATTTATTCATAATTTTTGAATTTCGAACAATTTTTTAAATAAATTTTGAATATTTTATTATCTAAAATTTCATTTCAGTTTTATGATGTTATTATATTATGATAATAATCTATAATTAAACAAAACTAGTTTTTGAAACAATTTAATTTTTAGTATCTATGTTTAATTGAGAAATTATGATACATGTGAATCTTAACGATAATATTTTTGTATAGAAAATTTGTCACGTATCTTTTACAATCAAATTATAAATAAATTTGCCATGTATATTTTTTAAATTTTTTAATATATTTTGAATCGGATATTATAAAGTTGACATAAAAATTATGAAGTTGATCAATTTTTTAATAATATCTATATACACATTTATTAATTAATTAAAACATAACACTTGTCTTTGTTTTTGTCCACTTTCAATCACTAATATGTATTTTTAATCTGATAAGTGGTCCCCAAATATTTGGCATGGGCTGGCCAAAGGGATATATACTTGGCCATTTCTATAGCCCTTTGGCCCTTTTATGGTCCTTTGACTTAGCTCTTATTTTTTATTGGAGTTCAAAAAAAAGGCTATAATTTAGCCTATACCCATTTAGACTCTCTTAGTGAAGATCGCCTAAATTACCACAAGAAACAATAAACGAACTTATTTGATCACAACGATTTCCTTGTTATTACGGACTCGGATCCTCTCCTAACCGAGAGACCTAACCTTTTTCCTAACCAAGATCTAGACCGTTTGTATGAAATCAGTGGCTAAAATTAATCTAATTCCACTTCTTTCTCTCAACATTCCTATCTCTCCCTCTCTATTTCTCCTCCGCTGTTGTTGATCACTGATGTATGTTCGTTATCCCATCACAAACCCAGAAACATCTCATCACGAACCTGTAATAATATTGGTTCACCAAGCTAAACCACACCATCCCGCATTCCACACATCAAAACCCACAAACATATATATATATATATATATATATATCTATATATCCAATTGATAACCAAGTTACAATCTCGACGCTTATATTTTGAATCAGAAGCTTGAATATGTACATGGAACGTTAAAAAGTAATAATAGATGGGTACAATGGCTATTATCAATTGGAACATGAACATCTATCATCGATTAGAACATGAACAATTACTATAACTATTAGTCTATCGCCAACAATCACAGACAATGAGAAATGTTGAAAATTGGATAACGATATGATCTTTTGGACCCAAAAAGTGGATGAAGAGAGATCGACAAGACGACAACGACTCCGGCGGAGGGGTTGGAAGGGATTAGTCTTGGGCTGCTGCGGACGGCTTACTGGTCGTAATGGTGGCATCAACGTAGTTGTGTCGGCCTCAAGATAATTATCAAGAATAATTGCTTCAATTGAATCTGAACCATGGAAACATATTGGACGGCTGCGATGTACGGGTTAGGCAAAAGGTTAGGTCCTCTCGGTTAGGAGAGGATCCGAGTCCATTATTACCACCATCATCCATATAGTTCACGATTTTCTTCTCCCGAGACATTCTTCGAACCCGAAACCCGAAAGGCTTTCTCCAATCCGCTAATCAGCCTTTGGCTAATACTCTTCGTTGACACCGGCCGGAGTCTCTTTGCACCAACAAGTCTCTTCTGTTCTCTCTTTCCCTCTAAACTTAATGAAACAAAAACTAGACGAAGAAGCAGAACCTCTATCACTCCTTGTAATCATCATACTATTACAGTTCTCATCACTACTCCCAAAATGAAAGCTCGCAGACTTACGCCCGCGGCCGGCGTCCGCCAATATGCTGTGTTCATTCTTCTCATTATGACACTCCTCCAGCAATTTCTTCATTCCATGCAGCTCTTCTTCTAGGGTTTTGATCCTCACGCTCCTCGCGGCCATGGTGGCCTTGAGCTGTGCTGATTGACGAAACATTATGTCACGTTGGAGTAGGGAGCCTAGTGTTGCAACCTCAACGGTGGCTGGCTCATCAAATTTGCTCAATTCATCATCATGCTGTTGCTGTAAGAGTTGTTGGGTGAGGGGATCAGCAGCCGCATTGAGAATCGTTCGCCGAGTGTACGTTGAGCTGCTCGATCAACATGGCTCGGACAATGAACCGCAGTGGCATTATCTGGTTTTGCACCGCTTCTAGAAGCTCTTGTGGAGAGAGCTTGCTGCAGTCTATGGAGCTGCATATCTGTGACTTCTGCTCCTCTGTAATTTTTCCACTGTATCTCTAAGGAAGGAAAATGAAACATTCTATCATATTTCGAAGCATGACTTATTTCATGACTATTTTGTCATAATATGAAATACTATTTATTTTATAGTAATGATTATGTAACGTACCATGATGTAAAGATCAATAAGCTTGTAAACGACGTTGTGGCTTCCTAAACGACGTTGAATGACCTCAACGACTATCTTAAAATGTTCGGGAGACACCGTTATAACCTCATGCAGCCAATCGACGTGGCTGAGGCCGTCATTGGAGAGACCCAACGCCTCGATGCACCTGCTGACCAGGAACGTCACTGTTTCGGCTTTGGGAATAGGATGTATAAAAAATAGTGATCAATATAACAATGACCAAGCTGCTGATTTTTTTTATGTTCTTTATGTAGAATTATAGAGTATGAGCTCACTTATCTAACTATCTAACTAAGAAAAAAAAACTAACCAATATACTGTTGAATTGATCACAAAATGCATATCTTTAATCTCATATCTTTCAGAGTTAAATCTGCAATTTGCAAATTCCTACATCAAATAAGTTTTAGGCATTCTCAGTTTCACACACTATTCTAGAAAGTTTCATTCCAAAATTCAAATTGAATAGAGCAAAATCAAACTAATTAATTCCAAATTTAACCAAGAAAAATCATGTACTTAAACTCAGATTAAACCCAAATTGCTGAAAAATCAAGAAGCACAATTCACTTTTACTGACATCAAGATACCCAGAGTGATGAAGACTCGAGACTTGAGATTGGTGAGAGATTGTTATAGACTCGAGCGTCGAGAGCAAAGATTCGCGAGAGATTTTGAGGGCTGGAGTGCAAAGTCCGGACTGAGAGGACTTGAAGTAGACAAGAGATAGTGAAGGAGAGAGGAAACGAGATCAATTAGGGGATTTAAGGCTGGTCAGCTGGAGAATGAGAGAAAGAGTAGTAATAGTACGTAATTTTTTTTGGGCTTCGTCACTAAACTCTGTGGGTTGTAGCCTACACAGCCTATGCTATAGGTTCGCCCCTGTACATCAGTATTGGATCCTTATTCATTTTCTTTGGTTTTGACTTCGTGCACGCATAATAGTGTGAAATGACTGATTTTTCTAAAACTTGCTTTTAATTTTTTTTTTGGTAGCTAACTTGAACTCCTAAACATCTCATCTTTGATTTTAACTTTGTGTGGGCGCAGACCCTGTAGACTATGACGGGTGAATCCAACACAACGACATCTTCTCTTAGTCTCAAGCATAGACAACTTTGTGCAACATCGCCAACAGATGACATGCCTGTGAGTGGAGGGAAACGGAACCAGCGAGACAAGAAGCCTGGACTGTCAGTTTCATATGGGTAGGACGACAAACCAAGGCAAAAAGGGATTCTCAAGCATGAGTCCCCTAAGGCTATCTCTAGTCTAGTGCCAAAGGCTTGATATAGCCCCAAAATCAGCAAAAACCCATCTTCAACTCAGGGCAGGGCTATACTAAAATATCAAAAGTAGCCCGATTGGGTTAAGGGTTGGGTTATATATAGCTCTTGGCATTGCCCTGGGTTATATTTTTGTGGGGACCACAATTATACTTAAACACTATTAAAGTGATGTTCTAAGGGCTAATATTAATTTTAATCAATGATTAGGTTAATTTAAACGTTAGGGTGACATCATTTAATTAATCAATTTATTTTAGTTTTTTAACTCTAATGATATATGGTTGGGCTATATATGGCTCTTGGCATAGCCATGTGCTATATTTTTGTGGGGACCACTATTATACTTAAACACTATTAAAGTGATATTCTAATGGCTAATATTAATTGTAATTAATGATTAAGTTAATTTAAACGTTATGCTGACATCATTTAATTAATCAATTTATTTTAATTTTTTAACTCTAATGATGTAGGAGCCAAATTTGGCCACATGAGTCGAAGGAATTCTGGTCCCTCAGGTCTGCAAACAGAAGATGCCTGATAATTAGAATATTGGGCTTGCACCTGTACGATTAGAGTTTCAAGTATGAATCAATTAACTTAGAGGTTTATCTAAAATGATGTAGAAGCCTTTAGAATGCTTGTAAGATGGTGTGACAATCCCAAGGTACGATCGAACCTCGACGGATTGCACGATCAAACCTCGAGGGATTGCATGATCAGACCTCGAGGAATTCCACGATCGGACCTCGAGAGATTGTACGATCGGACCTCGAGGGATTGACAAAATTCTCGAGGAAAAGGGTAAGATTTGTACGAATCCTAAGAGAATTACACCAAAGGGCTTGTGGTAATCAGGAAATATGATTAGCCTTGAATAAGGAGATCTATTCCTTACACTACCAGCATTTTTACTATAGCTTATGACATTTTAAAAAAAACAGGTCGACAAGATTTTTTTTCATCGGGTATAGTAGACTATAGTCGACGGCATTCACAATTTCGTCGGCTATAGTACTATAACCGAAGAAAAAACAATAAAAAATTGTCGGCTATACTTTTGCCGACAACACCTAAAATCTTCGGCTATACTATAGCTGACGACTTCGTAAAAAATTCGGCGGCTATAGTTCCGTAGGCTAAACAGCATCGACAAAAGTATAGACGATGATTTTTTTATTGCTTTTTCGTCGGCTATAGTACTATAGCCGACGAAATTGTGTATGTCGTTTGCTATAGTCCACTATAGCCGACGAAAAAAAATGTCGTCCGCCTGTTTTTTTTAATGTCGTCGGCTATAGTGAAAATGCTGGTAGTGTTAATAGACTCCTCTTATCCGAAAGTATGTAGTCCTATCCTTTTATGGATTATGCTTAGACCTTGAATGATCACTATATATATGATGCCATAGCTTGGCAAAGGTAATTGAATTCAACTCTAATACATGCTTATGCATGGTTCTATACTGAATTAAGAATTGGAGGTGCTAACTGCAATACCACCCGTGCTTGGACTTGTTTTGCAAGCTTTCCAGGAGGAATGCTCGAGGGAAGCAGAACGACGAAGTCTCACATCATCAACAATCCTAAGAAGATCTTAACCTTCAACAATCATGGGCAACGCATATGATATGGTGCTTTCATTCAACAATACGGCACAAGCTTAAAGGTGTCCAAAATCTGCGCTTACAAATGATAATCACAATATTTTCATGAAATAATATAATCAAAGTAATATCAATATAAATTAATATCAACCATAATATTTTTAATATCAATATAAATTAACATCAATATCATTATAAATATCAACAAAAATGATTTCAACAAAGAGTATTAGAAAAAAATATAGGGTAGTTGGTTTGAGACTGAAGTAATTGATGAAGTAGTTGAGATGGTGAAAGTAGTTGATTTTGAGTAAATATAGTGATATGATCATATTTATCTAAAACAAGGAGTAATAGAAAAAAATAGAATAATTATCTTCAAATATCACAAAAAAGAAACTTTCTATAAACAACACATGTAGTCTAAATCATAAATAATATTCAAAACAAATTTTTAGAATATATATAAGTTCAAAACTTTGAATTAATAAAATAATATAAAAATTAAAATTATACCCCTTACGAGTTGGAGATGGTACAAAATATAACCCTCACTATTCATTAAAATAGTATATTTTGAGGGGCTAAATTATAACGCATGAATAAATATAGTCCCTCAGGACTGGAGATAGCCTAAGAAGAAAATTTCATTGAATCCGGTAACTCTGGAAAAGGTGCATGCAGAGGAGCAGCACCTTTTTGATGTAGGTTTAGGTGAATCGTTCGATAGGTTTCCTTTGGTTTTAATTTGTGTTCTACACCTAGTCTGTTAGTTATGTAAGAGTACTTAATTAAACTGTGTTAGTGTAGTTTACTTGTAAGATTCGATTTTACCGTACTAATGTGCCACTTTGATCTAGCCCAAAAAAAAGAGAAAATATTCATTATCAATTTTCACCCATAATTCTTGTCTGGCCTAAAAGTATCTTGGGGATCAAGTTTTCATTTTTGTTACAACAATGAGTCACTTAACTGTTTCATTCTTATGACGATTATGTTTCTTTCTATCCTTATTAGAGTGGCAGCGGCTTTTTTTGGGTTTCCTTAGCAACGAGCAGCAACTAGGGCAGTGACTTTTGGACCGAAAAATGAAAAATAATCGAGCCGAAATCGAGCTGAAACCCAAAAAAATCGAAACTGAACAAAAACAAAACCGAAAAACAAATAAACCGAACCGAATCAAAACATTTGGTTGGGTTAGGTTTTCGATTCCTAACAAACCGAATTGAATTGTTTTGAACCGAAATCTGTTAAAACGACATCATTTACTCTTTTTAAGTTGATTATGTGCGAACCCTAAATCCTCATTTTCATCACGCAGCATCCTTTCATTTTCAGTCTCCCACTCGATGCTCTCCTCTTCTTTCACAAGTGCTTCGAGCCCTTCAATTGTTCGATTCTTCGACCCCTTGCTTTCTGGCCTGTTGGTCTCCATCTTCATCTTCATCAGGTAGAATAAGGTTAAAATTCCTATTGT
Organism: Geum urbanum; assembly: GCA_946800695.1. NCBI lineage: Eukaryota > Viridiplantae > Streptophyta > Magnoliopsida > Rosales > Rosaceae > Geum > Geum urbanum. The sequence goes on along the minus strand of OX327000.1, from coordinate 21,617,842 downwards.
ATGAGTTCATTAATTCATACTCTAACACTACAAGAAAACTGCACCTAGACCACGGACCATTTCCGTCGTCTAGGTGACGTTTTCCGTCGTCTAAGTACTTGGACGACGAAATCTCCGTCATCCAAGGTCCGTGCTTCAAGTGCTGTCGTCCAAGAACCTGGACGACGGAGAATTAGTTCTCCGTCATCCAAGTTCACTTGGACCGCGGACATTATCCGTGGCCCATGTATGAACCTGGACGACGGAAACGCTAATTCTCCGTCGTCCAGGTGACTACATGGGCCACAGACATTGCTCGTTTCTCCGTGGCCCACGTGTTCACCTAGACGACGGAGTATTAGCGTTTCCGTCGTCCAGGTGCATACATGGGCCACGGATAATGCTAGCTTCTCCGTGGCCCAGGTGTTCACCTGAACGACGGAAAACTTATCCTCCGTCGTCCAGGTGAACACGTAGGCCACGGAGAATGGCAGGGTTTAGGGTTTAGGGGTTAGGGGTTAGGGGTTAGGGGTTTAGGGTTAGGTTTAGGGTTTTGCACCTGGACGACGGAGAACATAATCTCCGTCGTCCAAGTGACTATTTAATTTTTTTTTTTAAATAAATTGAAATTAAATATTATTAATTTAATTTATTATTAATTTAATTTAAATAATGAAAAATAGTCGAAAATAATTAATTAAACTAAATTTTTAATATTAATTAATGTATTAATTAAATAATTAATTAATTTGTACATACACATCCAAATTAAAAACCCACAAAAATTATAAAATATTGTTCGGAACCCGAAAATAAAGAAACGCGATAATTAACTAGCTAGCTAATACACTGGAGGAGCAGATGCGCCGCCGGGTCCTCCGCCTCCAGCCGGGTCGTTGTCGTCGGGGTATGGGTTCGGAGGAGGTTGACATACTTCTCGATTTTGGTTCATGAGCGCGATGAGTTGGGCTATTTGTGCTTGTTCTTCGTCAAGTCTTTGCCGCATTGACTCATTCTCCTCTCGTGCCAGTCGAGCCTCTTGAATGGCTGCTTCGACGGCCGCTGCCTGACTCCTTCTCTGCTGCCCCGAACCTCCCGTAGATGATGACCCGGAGATCGTCGACAAATATCGTACCACCCTAGGCCCAAAGTGCCTAACCTCCTTGCCAGCTCTACGACCGTAGACCTCATCCGCGATTGCAATTTGGCTCTCTAGGATAGAGGAGGCAGGTCTTCCGGCGGCACATCTGGGAACGCAAGCTGAGTGTTAGCCAACTCTTCCTACGCACGCTCTATCACCCTTGCCTACAAAAGAATAATTAATTTATTATAATGAAATCATATTTAAATAATAATTACTATAATTAAAAGCACATAATTAATATATCACTTACGCCGCATTGACTCGCTTCGTTATCGAGCACTGACGTCACGTACGCGCTTACGCTTGCATCAAGATAAGGGTGTTTGGAGCCCTTATCCTTGTGCTCCTTGGCTATTTGAATGAACTGCTTGGCGCCGGTAGTATGGTGTTTCTCCTTCTTCCCCCGGTTGGCTTTGTTGACACCGGAGAATTTCTGTTACACAACATAATTAAATCATTAAAAAATAAATAAATACAATTTAAATAATTCAATTATCTTAATTGAAATAAAAAAAATAAATTAATACCTTAAATTGTTCATCACAAAGTGGTTACACAACCACTCCCACTCATCTTCTCTCTCCCCTTGCAGCTCTACCGGGGGAGGCACGGGACCGACATCTTGGAAGTACTTATGGAGCTTGTACTTCCAATCTTTGTAGATGGAGTTGGCGGTTTGGTTGATATGCCTCAACATAGCCGGTGTCGGATCCACGTCAAATCGTTCCTATCAAAAATAAATAGAAAATTATAATCGTATATATTATGAAATTTTAACTAATATTAACAATATTATATAATAACTAAATTGGACGTATTACGTACCGAAAGATCTTTGAAGACTTTCGCCTTCTCATGATCCGGCGCCTCCTTCCAAGTAAGGGCAGTGATACGAACCCGGTTACGGATGATTGACCCTATCCCATGCGCCGAGAGACTTGCTAGCTGAGCTGTGGGAGGGCCACCGGTGAATTCGTCGTACGGCAAGTCGATCTTTTTACCTGTCGCCTTGCAAATACGCTCCGCTTTGCCCCCTTTAACGAGACCCCGAGTCCTTTTCGGTTCCGGGTTAGTGGGGGCCCTCCTTTGCCTACGGCGGGCGCTGTACATGATTGATTCGGCGGTCGAGGACGCCTGAGTACTTCCCGTTGAACCGGTACCGGGCGCCGAAGATTGGAAGGGGTCGACGTCATCACCGCTCGAGATGAATAGGGGAGCGGGAATTTCCCCAGAGGGCGCTACGGACGGACCAGATGATCCTTCCGGATTGAGAGCGTCGTTGCCCTCCTGTTGAACCCAACCGACTTGGGCCGCCAACATTCGGAGCATGGCATCTTCTGCCTCCTGTTGGGATTTCTTCTTGCCGGATGTCGTCTTTGGCGGAGCCATTTAAACCTAAGAGTACGGTGTTAAAATACCTACTTACCATAATAATTACAACTTAAAAATTTACGCTAATTAATTAAGTACGTTTAAGATTTAAATAGAGTACACTAGCTTGGCATTTTCGGTCGTTCAATGGACGTGCGACCCGCGCGATAAAGTGTAAATTTTCAATTAATCAGCCTTGGTTAAATCGAAAAACATGGCCAGTTAGGGATAGAGATAACGCGAGAGGCAGGACTAATTTCGACAAAAGTCTTTCTTAGTCCAAATCCTGTCACCAGTCATAACCCGTTTCTAGACACCATGTCCGACATTCGGCTAATTTTTCGAAAATTTACACTCCCTCAAGTCCTTTGCAAACTCCGCCCTCAACCTCGTGTCCATAACTTCACTTAGGTTATGGTGTGCGGTGATGAAATCCACACATCACGAGGGGTTAAGGAGATAAGCAAGGAAAATAGGCGCCATCTATTCCAAAGAGTGCGACTTAATAAACCAAGCCTATGTACTAAATTTAAATCGAACACATACTACTCATTAATTTACTAGAAAATAAACGTAAATATTAATTAATAATTTTTAATTAGATGCAATAATTTATATTTATTTATCATGCATTTAATAAAAAATTTATTCATTTAATAAGTTCAATAATAAATTCATTTAATCATGCAACTAATAATAAATAATTACAATAATTACAATAATTATGATTTAATAAATTAATAACAATAATTAATCATTTATTAAATATTTAAACTAATTAATCAATTAAATTCTACTTCTAAATTATATTTAGAATTTAATTAATTAATTAAATGAAAATTATTTTAATAAGGGAAAAATATAAATTTACCGAATCGGAGTTTTCGGGAATATCGCCGGAGTTGAGTCGTCGGAGAGGAGGAACCACGCCGGAAAAAATGTCGTCGGAGCGTCGCCGGAGGAGGATCGCCGGAGGAGAGGAGAGGAGATGAGAGGAGAGGAGGAGATGGAATGATGACAAAATGAGGAGGGGGTGCAACTCTATTTATAGAGTTGCACCTAGACGACGGAGAACTATTCTCCGTCGTCTAAGTTCACTTGGACGACGGAAATAATGTTTTCCGTCGTCTAGGTGGCGGTTTCAAAAAATTTCAAGCGGCGTCAATTAATCGGCGGGACGTTTTGAACCGCCATGATTTTGGACTTAGACGACAGAGAATGAATTGTCCGTCGTCTAAGTGAAAATTCAAGCGGTCCCAAAAACGGAAGCGGTAAATTGAACCGCCATAAAAATTGGACTTGGACGACGGAGATGGTCAGTCTCCGTCGTCCAAGTGAAAATTACATGAAAAAAATAAACAAAAATAAATTTGAACCGCCATGGTTTTTGAACCTGGACGACGGAGATGATCATTCTCCGTCGTTCAGGTTAACACCTGGACGACGAAAATGACCATCTCCGTCGTCCAGGTTCAAATTACGTAAAAAAAAATTTTAAAAATAATTCGCTAGGAATTTAGCGATCTGTCATTCGAGTGAAATAGTCGTACAATATCGATGAACGCATCGTATATATGAATAGTTAAATTTGAACCGACGATTAATTTTACGTATTGAAACATGTTAAGTATCGACTAATCTTTACGACTTAAGTGTTCATGAGTAGACGCTCATTTGCAGCAGAGTATTAACGAAATTGAATTTGGACAAAACAACCGTTGGATATGTTCGTCGTAACATAATATATAATTGTCTTCAAAGGACCATAAAATAATAAGTTCGGGAAGGGTTTGATCGGCACAGTCAACCGCAAAACCGATAATTTCACAAACCGGAAACGTGGATACAAGGCATTTCGCAACTCCGATTTTCGAACCGTCGAAGCTCACACACCAAGAATTGTTTAGTCTAAAGTCTTGATGAAAAGACTTTGCATTGGAAGAAGGTCTAGATGGTCGTTGTCTTAGAAAAAATTACGATATCTGCACCTGGACGACGGAAATGAGAGTTTCCGTCGTTCAGGTAATCACCTGGACGACGGATATGAAGTTATCTGTCGTCCAGGTTCTAACCTGGACGACGGAGAATGACGTTCTCCGTCGTCCAGGTGTATAGATCCTGAATTCAGGGGTTAGGGCCTTACTGTTTAGGGTTTAGGGTTTGTGAACTTGGACGACGGATAATGACCATATCCGTCGTCCTAGTATGTACCTGGACGACGGACAATGACCATTCTCCGTCGTCTAAGTTCTAAAGCCCGATTTCCGGGGTTAGGGCCTTAGGGTTTATGGTTTAGGTCGTCCCCGGTCATTTGTGTGTCCGTTCAATTATTTTGATTCAAAAATATAATTAAAAAATTGATCGATCAATCCGAACTGCTAGATTTAGGGTCCAGGATTTAGCTAGGGTTTTATATGAGATTGAGATTTGGCGACAACCTGCAATTAATTTCTCCGTTGTCCAGGATATATAATTCGGATTAATTTCTTACCGTAAACCGGCATCGATCATATATATATTACAATAATTACAATAATTAATTACCAATTAATCTCCCTCGTCGTATGACCGTACTCTTCGTCATAATTATCATCGTCCTCATCCCCGTTAGACGACGGCTCATCCTCGTCATCGTACTCAACATCGTCCGACGAATAACCTGAGTCCTCGTCCGCGTCCTCTTCCTGCTCGTCTTCTTCATCTACCTCATCGATAATCTCATCTTCAGTTAGATCTGTACAACCATCAGGCATGGGTAACCGTTCACCATCTTGAACCAGGTCCATTATATCGGAGCAGACCATAGAAATATTAGTCTCTTGATATGCAGGAATGTCTCTTTCTGGTTCAGCAGCATCTTCAGTCGTCGCCGGTGTCCCTTCAATTGTCTCTGTATTCCATATTCCTTGGTGAGAGATATGGTTCACTATTTTCCACCCTTCACCGGCTTTCGGATCGTCGAGATAGAACACCTGCCAAACTAAGGTGGCGAGAGTGAAAGGCTCATCCTCATACCAGCTAGAGTTTGTATCGACTGATAATAGTCCCAGGTCTTCCTTTGTACGCTTGAACCATCAGCACTTGAATAGGAAAACGTTGACATCATTCCCGTAACATAGCTGAACCACATACAATAGCCCCGTAATATAGATCATTGTCTTTCCCAACCGCTACCCCACTGTTTTGTGTTCTTCTTCCTTCGTCTCGGGCCAATGAATGGAACTTTACACCGTTCACAAAACATCCGGGATAAATATAGTGTTTAACCGGCTTCCATGCTAGCAAGTGCTTTGGCCATGACCACCACCCTCCGTGGTTATCAGATTTTTGCAGATCAATCATCTGCGAAAAAGGGCAAATTAATATAAGGGTTTACTTTCTACAAACATGAGCGATATGTATTTAAATAATTAATACCGAGACGTACGTACGTACCCATTGGAAGAAATAATCGGGAAACTTCTTCTTAACCATTTTCTCAATCCACGCCGAGCTCTTGTTTTGATTTAACGCCTGAAGCCTCTCCCTATATGACAACATGTACGGCTCAACTTCGTCACAGTCTCGCAACACTACCCAATGTGCCTCAATAAGTTCTTCTCGTGTTAACGATTCCTTTAATACTCCTCTAAACGGTCAGACGACATTTCTGACGACAGAAAGATTGATGCGGGCACTGCGATCGGAGGCAGTGGGAGGGGGTGGATCTTTGAGGTACCTGTTGCAGTAAGTAACACACTCATGCATTATTTATGTCTCTGCTATGGAGCCATCCGGGGCCGACCTGTTTTTGACGAATGACTTATACTGTCCAAGCTGTCTACAAAATCAAACGTACACATTACATAAGTACATATAGCTAGCTAGTATATATATAATCTCCAGTGGAACAAATTAATTAATTAGTTGTACGTACCTTTCTTGAGGATACATCCAAGTGTACTGGACCGGACCAGAAATGAGCACCTGCTCGGGCAGGTGGATCATTAGGTGAATCATGATGTCAAAGAAAGCAGGGGGGAAAATCCTCTCTAGTTTGCAAATGATGTGCACAATTTGTTGTTGCAATTCCACCACATCTGACTTCTTTAATTCTCTGGCGCATAACCTCTGCCACCACCTGCACAATGCTACTATTAGTTCTACGACGTCCCGAGGCAAGTATGGTCGAATTACCACTGGAATCAGACGTTGCAGCATAACGTGATAGTCATGTGTCTTTAGACCAACAAACTTGTGTTGCACCTCGTCCACTGCTCCAGTTATAGTAGCTGCATACGTAGCCGGATAACGAACGCCCTTAAACCAGTGAAATACAGAACGTCTAAGTGTCGACTTCACTGTGTAAGGTGCATCTGGCATCTTGTTGTACACTCCTTTCCTATCCCTCCTCAACCACAAGGGACGACGTAGATTCATTGATTCCAAATCTTTGCGCGCTTTGGGAGTATCTTTAGTCTTGAACTTAATACCGAGAATTGTTCCCACCACGCTGTCGCACACATTCTTTTCTATGTGCATCGCGTCCAAGTTGTTCCTCAGCTTCAACTTCGACCAGTAAGGGAGTTCAAAGAATATACTCTTGTGATCCCAATAGCTCAGATCATGTGGAGGAATTGGATTGCATTTCTTTACATCCGCGTCATTGCTCAACACACCAAAGTCGAAATAGCTCAACCTCTCTAAAATCTCTTCGCCCGACCAACTACGGGGTTTAGGATTGTTCTCTACCGTACCGTCGAAATGAGCTTCATCCTGTCGCCACGGGTGGTCGTGAGGAAGCCATCTACGGTGACCCAAGTAACACACCTTCCCCGCGTGCCAACTAGAGTTCACGTCGTCCAAACATATAGGACATCCATTATATTCTTTTGTCGTGCAGGCTGCCAACATCCCATAAGCTGGAAAATCGCTAATCGTCCACATTACGGCAGCCCTCATCGTGAACATCGTGTCAGTGAATTTGTCATAAGTTGGGACTCCATTTTCTCACAACAATTTCAGCTCGTCGATCAAAGGTCTGAGGTAGACATCTAAGCACTTCGATGGATATTTAGGACCTGGAATTAGTACGGTAAGGAAATTAAATTCCTTGTTCATGCACATCCACGGAGGCAAGTTGTACGGCATCAGAATAACTGGCCAAGTGCTGACGGCGGAGCTATTACTTCCCCAAGGATTGAATCCGTCTATAGATAGGCCGAGTCTAACATTTCTAACCTCTGAAGCAAAGTCTCCAAATTCTCTGTCGAAATGTTTGAAGCCCTCCCCATCTGCGGCGTGTCGCAGGACATCGTCATCTATTCGCTTTTCTGCGTACCATCGCATCGCCTCTGCTGTGTGTAGAGACATGTACAGGCGCTGCAATCTGGGAATCAAGGGAAAATATCGAACAACTTTCACAGGAATTCTTTTTTTCGAACTCTTCATATTCAACTGGAATCTGCACTGGCCACATACGGGACAATAGTCCAACTCTTTATACTTTTTGTAAAATAGCACACAATCATTCGGACATGCGTCAATTATCCTGTACTTTAGGCCGAGGCTGCTCAGGATATTTCTAACCTTATAATGAGATTTAGGAAGATTGTGATCATCAGGAAGCAACTTACATATTTGCTCCTGAATTTCGTCAAAAGCACTCACTGACATTTTGTGCTTCACTTTTATCTTCATTTGCTCCATCACATATTGCAACACATTCTCTCGACATCCAGGGAACACCGGTGTCTACGCTTCAAGTAGCATCCGGTTGTACTTTTCCTTCTCACTGGTGTCAGTGGCCAAGCTAGCTGCGGGGAATGTGTCATCATGCTCATTAGTGGTACTGTAACCTCCGTCTTGGTGTTGGTGTCCACTATGACTACATCCCGGAAACGCATCATGGACCAAATCTGCAGTTGGGTTGCAAGCTGGGGGTCCGGCACCACTGCCGCTGGATGAGGCATCATGGTAACTGTATCCTGAGCTGAAGTCTGCTGCGCTGAACTCTACTGCTTCACCATGCTCGCTCCATGTAGTGTAACTCAACATCATAACATTTTCGTACAGGTGTTGCACCATAACATTAACCTCCGCATACTGACAATTAAGACATTTTTGACACGGACACCTGAAACGTTTCGTTCCCTCACCATGTTCTATCGCAAAATTCACAAATTCGCTAATTCCATCCATATACCGGACATCACATCTATTCTTCAACTTCATCCAACTCTTGTCCATACTGCTACAAAATATTATAATATATTAATTAATTATTACATATATATATATATGTCCATTAATTTACGCTTAATTATACGTACTCGATCTACATCGATCCATCAATTACGTACGTACGTAATTTAATCTGTATATATATATAGCTAACATCCATGCATGCATGTACGTACGTTTTCACTAAATATATATATATTAAGCAAATTTTAACTGCGTACGTACCTGCTGGCCTTCTCGATATCAGTTAATTAAGCTAGCTAGCTAGTCAGCGGAGATCCCTTATCCTGATATCCTTCTCGGCCTTCGATCTCCCTTCTCCTTCTCCTTGTCCCTTCTCCTTCATTTCTTCTTCGAATGGAATAATGAAGAAAGGATCGGATGGAATGAAGAGAGTTTGGCAGCGGGCTTATATAATGCTTCACTTAGACGACGGAGGTGTTGGTACGTCGTCTAAGTGGAAGTTACTCGAACGATGGCGTGTCGGTCCGTCGTCCAGGTGATCACCTGGACGACGGAGAATAACTTCTCCGTCGTCTAGGTGATCACCTGGAGGACGGAGAAGACTCCGAGGTCCAGGTGGATGACGAAAAATACCTTCTCCGTCATCCAGGTAGACACCTGGACCTCGGAGTCTTCTCCGTCCTCCAGGTGATCACCTAGACTACGGATAATACCTTCTCCGTCATCCAGGTGTTACTTGGACGACGGAGAAGTCTCCGTCGTCCAAGTGTAACTTGGACCACGGAACAATTACGTTTCCGTGGTCTAAGTGCTGTTTTCTTGTAGTGTAAAATGTGAATGAAAATGGGCATTTAGGCCATGAGATTGTTTCAAATTAACTCTTCCATATATCTTTTTCATAATTTTCTAGGATTGAAGATTCTAAGTATCTAGATCTGTGGCTAATGGTACATGGAAATGAAATGAAATTTCATATAATTGGTTTATTGTGCTTTTGTTGCTCCAATTTTGGTTTATATTTGTAGAAATGAAACAGCTCTATATCTATGCTAGAAAGAAAATGGCTCTCAACATACACAAACTTGATTGATGATTGATGTTTATAATAAGAATATATGTATGTTTAGTGAGGCAAGTACTTTTTTTGAGCTGAGGTAATGAACAAGATCGATACATAATTTGTTGCAATTGCATGTGTGAAGCTACTATAGTATCTAACTATCTATTATCTCTAAATGAGCATGTTTATTATAGTCTAATAATTCTTTGATTCATCCTCCTTCTATCTATTTCAGGAAGAATTTTACAATTAATCTTGCTATTTGGTCAACACAACTAGAAGATAATCAAATTGTATAGTTTTGACACGTTCTTTTACGACTAGTAGTTAACTTGGCTCAGAGTGATTATTTCATAAGTTTTCATTCTCCTAGTTCTTTATTTGGCTCATGAACCACCATAGTGGTTAGTTTCTTTCTGACTTCATTCATTTGTTGTGCGCAGCTTTTCAATCTAAAAGCAGTGTTGTAGTGTCATGACTAGCTATAGCGATCCTTTCCTAATCAAACATCTCAATCAGTATCTACCTATGGACTTGGATTGTAAGGTTATTTCAATGGACTTGTATTGTATATCTATTTGCACTTGGTTTTTTCAGTTTGTAAGCTTGATAAACTGATATGGACATGGATATATTTTCATTATGACTTGGTTTGCTGCCGCTAATGTAGGTCTAATTTGGATTTGGATTGATTTACATCGAATTTTCTGGAAAAAAAATAATGTTGATTTTTTTATAAATAAAAAAAGAATTCGTAAAAAAAACTAAAAAAAAATTGAAAAAAAATCTAACCAGACCAAACCAAAGATGGTCGGTTTCTATTTTCAAAAGTAAGAAAACCAAATCGAAAAAAAAAATTCGGTTCGATTTTCGATTCAAGCTAGTAAGCGAACTGTTTGTACCGATTAACAACCCTAGCGGCGACGGTCCTCTCATTACAGGAAATCAGAACTTTGACGATGAACCAATTAAGGTTTCATTGTCTAACAATCACGTAGACAACAAAATATAGCATCGTCGCTTTGGAAACAATTTTCATCGTCTGGTGACCACCTAAACGACGAAACTCGGATTCGTTGCCCACTCTTCGTCGTCTAAGAACACCTAAAACGAAAATACCAGCGTTTTGTCATCCGAGTAATATCCTCTAGATGACGAACATATTATTCGTCGTTTAGATAATATACTAGACAATGAATATATAAAAAATTCGTCGTCTTCTTCATTGTTTAAATATTGAACTAGATGGCGGAATAAGCATTCCCGGTCCACTTCATCGTCTAAGTCCCGTACTAAACGACAAATTTCGTTCGTCGTTTTAGGTCTTACTTATATGACGAAATGTACCTCTCAGACAACAAAGTGGGCCGAGAACGTTTAATTAACTTAGTTAGACGGCGAAAGTTTAACTACTTCGTTGTTGCCATACTTAGATGATGAATTTTGAACTACTTCCTCATCTAAGTGGCTACCCTAAACTTTAAACCCTGAAAATTAGACGACGAAGCCGTTTTAGTCCTACTTAGATGACGAATTTCCACTATTTTTGTCATCTAAGATGAGTTTTATAATCTAACCTCTAAGAGCATGATCATGTGTACCATATTAGAATGAAACTTTTATTCGTCGAGGGCAGAGAGTAAACAATTCTTAGACTTTAGTGTCGACGGTTTGAAAAATGAAGTTACGAATATTTGTTTATGAACATTTTTTTTCGTTGAAATTTCAGTTTTATGGTTGATTATGCTGATCAAACCCTTACCAAACTTTGAATTGATCAAAATTCTATATTCTTAATATTATGTTGTGGTTAATATATCTAACGGCTAGTTTCTTCTAATTCAATTTCGTTAATATCGATGTGGAGTGAATATAGACATGTGAACACTTAAGTTATACAACATTAGTAGATAAACTACAAGTCTTTACTCTTCGATCAACTTTGTATCTCAAATTTTAATTATTTTTCTACCTAGTTGATAAAATTAGTTTATATGTCAGTGGACGAGTTTACGAATTATATATTATGATCTTTTAACTATTTGTCGATAATCACTAAACTAAAGTGATCGCATCCTAAACTAATCCGATTTATGTGGATTTTTTACAAAATCATATAAATGTATATAATGGTTAATTCTAACGGTTGATTTCTGATGACTCTTAAGCACGTAACCAAAAATAATTTTTCAGATATCTCTGAAAAATACAACAATTGATTAATTCTTAGGCGACGAAAACCATTATGGTTCACCGTCTAAGTTGAAACATTTATTACTTAGATGAAAAAACCATTAGACTTCGTCGTTTAACCCCCAAAATTTCGTAAGAACTTTTTTCTACCAAATTGTTTGGGATTTTTTAAAGATCCTAGACAAAATTGGTTATCCTAGACGACAAAGTGCTTCATTGTCTAAGTGGGAATTAACAAGATCAAATGAACTGATCTCTTCTCCAATTCATTTGACCAAATCCCTAAAATTCAGAATCGATCTCCTCTCTGAACCCAGTCACTGCCCTAAGTAATTCCAATGTCACCCCTAGCCACACCGGCCACCATCGATGTCCCACACGACCCTGACGATCTCTAACACCCGCGACCATCTCCTCTAATAGGTTTCCCTCTCTCTATTCTCCTTCTTCTAATTGATGGATGTTGATGATGATGATGATTTTGATTGATGATGCTGTAATCTAGTATTGTAACCTTGGATTAATATTGTTTGCTGTTTAGGAATTTGTTTACTGTTTTAGGATTGATTGATCATATGTTCTACGAGTTGGTATGAGAATAATGATATTGGAATTGGATTTGAAATTGGTTTACTGTTTGAATTAGCCTACATTACATTTTTGAATGGAATTAGGCAAGATTTTTGTGTGGAATTAGGCATTAGATTTTTAAATGATTAGGCATGATTGATGAATTTTTTTGGTTATAGCGATAAAGATGCCTTGTGGGGAGAAGAGAGGGACCAGGCATTACAACAAGTGCAGTGGTGTATGGGTTTCATTGTCGTGTCAGAGAAGTCCATTTTCGCTTAGCCGACAATGACTCCTCATGCTCCCTCTGAAGCGATGTCATCCCTGATAGTTGCATCAGTGACATCTGCTTCACCCGTGCTACATATGGCATTAGCTAGGTCGTAACTGATTGCGACATCTATCTAATCTGTGTGATTTATCGCCTGACACAAAGTGAACACCAACACCTCAGGACTACCCCAAAATGCACTCGGGGGTTGGTGAAGGGGGCTAAAGCCAAGGCAATCGTAAAGGCAACGAGGCAGAAGATAAATGTGACATATGACTCTTTCACCAAAGGCCCTCCAACAGTTTGCTTACAAAAAGCATTGGGTCTATTATACGGAAGAAGATATCTATGAAGGTGACTTAGACAGACCTCAAGCAAGAGGAGATGATGACATTATACCACGAACTTACGGTAAGAGTTTCGATTAATTTAATTTAATTTTATTATTGATAGCTACATGATTGTGTACTTGAGGCCCGTGCAAGACGATATTGCGCTTCAAAATATTGTAAGTAACCATTTTATTATTTTAATCGTTACACAAAATATTTTTTTTTATTTTTAAATAATATATAAGTTATTATTTTAATGCAAGTTAAGATGATGTAATTGGCCGAGCAGCATATGATGCTCATACAGACACAAAAATCAGAGAAAACACCTGATGAGCTCCCTCATATAGCCTAGGAGACTCAAGTCGAGATTTACGATGTGGTACTCGAACGCCGACCAGGGAGGGAGATTCAAAGCCTTGGACGGGCAAACGTGTGAGATTTAAGCTAGTCATCATCGTCAATTTCGTTGACCAAGCGTTCAAGTGAGTTGGCTACCCAGGAGGAAGCTCGAACGGCCAAAGAGGAGGCTCGAGAAGTCAAGGAGGAAGTTCGAGCGCCAAGGAGGAGGCTCGAGCGCTCAAGGATTGCCATGAATTAAATCCCTTAGTTTATTTTTTGAAACAATTTTTATGTACAAATTAAATATTTTATTTATATTCAATTTTTCAATTATGCATTTATATTATTTTTGCAAAAAAAAAAATTACAACAAGATGTCGAAATGGAGTATGTTTCGCCATCTGAAGTGTAAATGTTCGACGATGAAATTTCAACGATTCATAGTATTGAAGGAAATAGTTAGACGGAGAATGATGTAAATTTCATCGTCTAGAAGTAAATTATAGGACGATGAAAGGTTTTTTTTCCGTCTCGAAGGGAAACGTTAGACAACGAATGACATATGTTCTATCATCTATGACAAGACCCGCCCCAGAATACTGTAGTAATCCAGAGTAAGTCTTGCGGGACCCGTATTATAGTATCTAACACTAACTAATATGTACCAAGTACTCTCACACAAGCAACCCTGAACTTCAACTGAGAACCTACACTGAGAAGATGAAAGCTAGGGACTGTCATGCCTCGAATTCTGCACGATCACGAATTCAGCTGACTAACCTGCAATCTGGGCAATTTAAAACAAATAATCCAGAGAAAGGCATAAGAACATAAAACGTTAGAGTGAGTGGACAAAACAACATAATAGTATGATATGCGTAAAACTGAAGAAAGCTGTAGCTATCTGCCTTTCCATAGTTTTAGATAAAAATGATGCGAGTTCAAAATATCATAGAATTGAAATAAAATAGGGGTGATCGTTCAAGGTATTTCCCTAACCCGGAACCACTGTATATATGAAAAGTATATTTGATGAGATTGTCTATGGTGTTTTTCCTAACCCAAGACAATCTGGGTCGGGCAGGGTATTTGTCCTAACCCAGTCCGACCGGCTATCCGGTGATCAGATGAATAACCAAGGCATCGATGCAACTAAATGAAACCATCACAAAATAAAATTCCAAATTTAAATGCTCTGAAACATAAAGTAAAGCATATTGCATAAAAATATAAACTCGCTATCGACTGTGAAAATAAAAGTCCACTCACATGACTGTGCCGTGATTTCCATCAAGCCAAAGCACATTTTTTGCGCTACTATGCATCTGTCACTGGCCGTGAACATGTCATCCTAAAATAACGATTATTACTTAATAACTAATCGTCGAAAATCAAAATGAATAGCTTAACTTGTTCACTGACGAGCATTATCGTTGAGAACCTCACATTCTCGAATAACGTACTTTTCAAACTAGTGGCGTGCTTTAATCTAACTCCAAATTCTAATTCCTGAAATGTTACGCGACTCGAAGTCGAATCAACTATCGACTCAATCGTTTGATATAATCGTAAAATGTTTTAATTAATACCCGATTAAAACACGTCTTAATCAACAATTTTCAAATTAATTTAATAACCTCTTCATTACAATCGGGACGAAATTACGAGTAAAATGACATAAAATTTACATCAAAATACCCTTAGCCGAAGCACCGCTGGCGCCGATAAATTTCTCGGTGAACTGAAGCTCAATTTGTTCAAAATCAACCCAACAACGACTTTTATAAGTACAACAAAGTCCAATCCTATCCCTAACTCACCGAATTTAGTTTTGAACCGAATGCCCCAAAAAAAAATTTCAATTGATCGACTATTCCTCATCGGTTGGAATTGGAGAGCCATCTATATATGGTTAGCTTCGTGGTGAGGCGAGTTTCAAAGCCCAGTACTCATCGTCGGTTGATTTTGCCAAAAAAGAAACAACTCCAAATTCTATGGTTCATCATGCATGCTGGTGGCCCTTCCCATGCATACCACCACTTAATCTTCAAGAATTAGAAGCTGAGGCATAGGGGGTTTGGAAGAGGAGGCAGAGATGAACAGTTTGACACCGGCCTCGCCGATTTTGGTGGCTGGACCGGTGAATTTCGTCACTGGCGACCCACGGCCCGTAAGAGAGGACAGAGACACAGGGGAGAGGATAGAGAAAAAGAAATAACCTGAAATGAAAAGTCTTACTTTCTATTTATGGAAAGTTCTATATTTATGTGCGAGTTGCGACTAACCGATTTCTATAAAATTGTACAAAACTTTCATTGACCACAATTTCTTCATCATAACTCTGATTTTAATACTTGATATGGCCACAAATTCGTCTCGATAAACTCTATGACTTTTCTCAATATAATTTTCCAAAATATAAATTTCTATTTATACTAGTCCATTTTTACGACTATTACATTTTTGATAAACTTCCGTTGATCATAACTTTCTTGTCGTAACTCCGTTTCTGGCATTCTTTTTGGTGACAAACCCATCTCGACATTTTCTACGAGTCCCACCTGAAGTCAACCAATTTTGACAATATGATAAAAATTCAACTCAAAAGTTCTCAATATTTACCGACGGTGACAAAACTAACTACCTTTCTTGATTAACCTTAAATAAATCATAAAAAGAAAAATTCTGAAGATGGGATATTACAGTCTAGGTGACACAACTAAGACGTTGAAGGTGTTACCATTTCGTCATTTTAGTGGAAACACTAAAACTATGAAGCGTTTTCCTTCTTCGTCTAAGTTTTTCTATGCAACGACAACTTTCATCGTTCTGTTTCACCATATTTCGTCATCTACAATGTTATGTGACGCAATTGAATTCGTTGTTTTAGATTGGAATTAAAGTACGAAACTTGATAATTTCATCGTCTAAGTACCTATACCAAAACACTTAAATAACCAATATTTCGTCATCTAAGTGGCTAAATGACAAAATATTGCTCATAAACGGCAAAACTAGTTTCGCCTGTCTATGAGTGTTATTTTAGTAGTGTTTCCGATATTGCCTTATGAACGTTGTCTCTCAACGTTGCATCTTGACCTTCTCTATGTTGGTCTCCTGTTATAGTCTTGGGCTACATGACGACGAGGTTGTTTGGCGAGTTCTGCGACTTGCGTGAGCTCATTTGAAGGATGTGGACAAGGATCGATGGAACTGCAGACGGTGGCAGCGTTTTGCAGCCCTCATTTAGAGGACGAGGGAGTTTCTTTTTGGTGGCTTGTTGCGTTCGGATTGTTGCAGGTCCAGGGTGAGGCTGACCGATCTGCTTAATTGGTTGGCTCTTGGCTTCTA
Source organism: Geum urbanum (assembly GCA_946800695.1). NCBI lineage: Eukaryota > Viridiplantae > Streptophyta > Magnoliopsida > Rosales > Rosaceae > Geum > Geum urbanum. Next base: position 21,601,043 of record OX327000.1, on the reverse strand, counting down.
TCGTGTTCGGAGGCTAGCGTCCAGATGGAGGTGCAGATCTAGTCTCCGGTCTGGTAGAGGTGTCGTGCAGTGATGTATGTTGTATGGCATGCCAAACCTCATCCTCTGTGTGTTGGGCCTGACTGTGGAGTTTGAGCCTCTTGCCCCAATATTCTGATGCTAGGGATTCGTCCTTAATTATGTGCCTAGGTTTTAGAGTTAGATTATTGACTCAGGTTTGATTTAGATCCAGATATGGGATCGTGGCGTGTGGGTCTAATTAATACGAGTCTTTGGACCCAAATAAGAGGCGATTAGTGGTTTTTTAGTTGTTAAATAAACAGTCTTGCTTTATTTGTGTCCGTAATCATAGTGTGATGGTTACTTAGTTACATTTTAAGTTAGAGCGCGTTAGTAGTGACATTAGTTTAATACTCGTATCCCTAGTTTATTAAATCTTAGTATACCAATAATTTCTATTTGTTCGTTGTCCCACGGTATAACCATTGTTAACAGTTAGTCATTGCTCTCTTTTAATGGAGTGACCTCAGTGACATATTATATATATTTGTAAAAAAAAACTTGAATCAATGTTTCGATTCGGGTTAATTATTGCCTTCTTGTGTGACATAGTTACCACGTAGTAATTCTATATTATTTTCCAAAACTTTGTATATATATTTTCATCATAATTATAATTATAAATTATAACACTGAAGAAGTTAAATTTTGATAACAATTAATTACAGTAAAACTTTAATAAATTAATATTTAATAAATTAATAATTTTGTTAAAATAATATTTTTTCTCCGTCCAGACTTGAGACCAGTTCATATTACTAGCAACCTTGCTAAATACATAAGATCGTCCAGGTGTACAAGGGCCGCGAGGGAAAAATCGTCCAGGTGTACCGCCGCAAGTGGATGATCCACATCGAGCGCATCACACGTGAGAAGGTGAACGGGTCAACGGTCAACGTCGGAATCAACCCTTCCAAGTGTCTCATCATCAAGCTCAGGCTCGACAAGGACCGCAAGTCGCTGCTCGACCGTAAGGCCAAGGGGAGAGCCGCTGCCGACAAGGACAAGGGCGCCAAGTTCACTGCTGAGGACATTATGCAGAATGTCGATTAAGCCCACCCCGTCCTTCATCCCTTTTGGATTGATTTTGGTAGTCATAAGTATATGAGGAGGCTTTTATATGTTCTCTAGTTTTGTTGTGTTTTTTTTCGAAGCTAAAAATGGATGGATTTGGGAACCATATTTTATGTTTAATGCTTTAAGTATCGGATCGTATGGATTTTGTGATGGATTCAATGCTATTATATTCTTGTATGTACTGGATGTAATCTCTGGTTTGTTTGCATTGTTGGTCTCTGTGTGATTTCTTTTCTGATAAGTGTTATGTTATGCCAATTGAGCGTGAATTGTTGTTGAGTGGATAAGCAACTTATGGGCTATAGGATTTCTGTCGTCGGATTCTTTTTCCCATCTGTTGAGATCGGAGCCTTGTTGGGCTACTCCCAAGTTATGAATGCGTTGATTTTAAGTAGTGTAGTGAGAACTAAGATGACGTTTTGATAATCGGTCAGCAGAGTGCTGTTTTAGTTCATCTTAGTGAGATTGAGCTTTCAAAATAAGGAAGGCTGCCTTGGGCTTTTGATCAAGTACCATGTCGATGTGATGCAATTTGTAGGTTTGAGTTATTTTGATAGTAGGCTTGTGCAGGACAGCGGTTTGATTTGTTTGATCCTATATTCTGGCATTTTGATGAGTTGGTAATGCTGTAATTTGACAAAAGGATCGGTAGACAAGATATTTAAAGGTCTTCTTTGTAGGCTGTTGCCTTTGTCCCGCATGATCTTCTTGTCTAGTAATCCCCTAGGACTTATGTTGATAATCATCTTCATTTTCTGTTGGATGCAATGTTCTGTATGTTAACCTTCCCAGAATTCTTTGATAGGTATCATCCAGTAATCTTGATCATTTTGTTACTGTGAATTAATACCTCGATTCATCTGGCCTATTTTTCAGTATTAAGGGCCGGAATAGATCGTATTTGGCTTAGCCACAAATCCTACTCTCCACCTGGCCATCTGCTCCCTTTCTATCGCTGATCCTACTCTTTTCGTCCTCGTTAGATTTTTTTTTTACTGTTTCAAAGATTCAATGACACTTGTATGTTATCTTCCCACTCACCAGAGTGATTCAGCAGTGCTGGTATACGAAATATATGGTCAAAAGATGAGCATCCAACAACAAATCAATGAAATAAAGATAGATAATAAAGAAATTACCCTGTATGTCAAACTTAAGCTAGATCCCACTAAAAAAGTTTGGGGAGAATGTTTTCTCTCCATAACCCTATTAGGGCGGTGGCGGCCTCTCTTTGGCCTCCCAAGCAGAACCTGATGGCAGCCATCACCAAATTCACCGCCCAGACGTTGGCTTCCAACGTCGCACCTCCTCCTCAATGGGTTTTAGTTGCAGTCCTAAAATTACATTCATGCTTGATTGTTGGATGAGGTTGGTACATGTCAGGTGATTGAAAGCGACCGTGTCGGGCTCGATTGAAAGGAGTGGATGTCGATCCGTGGATGGATATTCTGATCAGGCTTCAATCCATGGAAGAACCGCGTTGGAATCCTCTGCGATTTGTGGCTTGTCGTCCTCAATTCTTGCAAGTTTCAGACGGGGCGGCGACAGGTGGGCTAGGCGGTGATTGCTCGACCTCTCCCGGCGGCATATCACCATTAGCTATAAGCTTTGTGAACAGAAGGGATGGTGGCTTTGATATTCGACGACACTTGCGGGGTCGACGATATGTGTTTAGTCGGCGAAGTAGGAGGGCAAATCGGAGAGGTGCACTCGGTCAACTTTGTTGTGGGCCTAGATTTAGTTCAAAGGCTATGGCTCAAAGTCCTCATTGTGCCTATTCCTTTGGGCCAAGATTGAGGATTTGGTCAAGGGATGATTTGACTGATCTGCTGATTTGGGCTTCAGGTTGCATTTGGATCCGAATTTGGAAATCGGGCGAGCTTTTAATCCGGATTTTGTTGTCGGCTCAGATGTTCATTTCGTATTGGTTTCGGTTCTTTATGGTAGTCTTCCATTTGGATGTGTGTTTTTCCACATCTTATCAGGTTGGCCTGAAGCAATTACTTGGTCACGGTTACGGTTCTTGTGGTAGCCTCTCACTTCTCGTCCTACGTAATACGGGTTGGCCTGGAGTCACTACTTGCTATGGTTACAGCTACGTTCACATTTACACTGCCTATAAGAGTTATAGCTGCATCATCTCTTGGTTCCTTTAAGTTACTATTATTTACGTCGCTTCTATTGGTTTCGGTTCTTTATGGTAGTCTCCCATTTGGATGCGTGTTTTTCCACATCTTATCAGGTTGGCCTGAAGCAACTACTTGGTCACAGTTACGGTTCTTGTGGTAGCCTCCCACTTCTCGTCCTACATAATACAGGTTGGCGTGGAGTCACTACTTGCTATGGTTACAACTACGTTCACATTTACACTGCCTATAAGAGTTATAGCTGCATCATCTCTTGGTTCCTTTAAGTTACTATTATTTACGTCGCTTCTATGCATTGCTCTATATTTTTGCTTTCAGTTCGGTGATTGTTTACACCGTTTTATTTTTTCAGTTGTACTCTTTGTTTGATTTTCAATAGATTGTCACTCGTTTACCCTAAAAAAAGAAGAAGAAAGAAATTACCTTGTGCTCTCTCTTTTGCTGTAAGAAACATGTCAAACAATTTTCCAGTTGAACCGAAGCAACCAGAGTGATGTCTATACACTTGTATTTACACGATGTTATGGTAGGAGCTATGAAAAAACAAGGGTTATGCATTTATGCCTTCATTCCATCTTCAAGTTAAACTTTCATGATGTTACTGAACTCTATTTTGGGATTCACGATAAAAGAAGCCACTGTTCATAGAAATGACGCTGGTAAAACGAAACACGATGCATCAATCTTGCATTTATAAACACCATGGCAGTCCCTCATCGAGGGTGCATTCATTCAAAACAGACAGTAGCATACCCGCTTGCTATATGTGAACAAAATCTCTATCATTCAGATTCTATGGTTTCCTCCTTACAAGGAGACTAGAATGTGAGAATATTGAATGCATTGAAAGACCTACATTTAAAAACCAAATGAACAGAGGTAAAGGAAATTGCATCGAGCCCAATCATCAAACAAATCATCCACACGTATATTGGTGGAACTACTTATTAAGTGCTCTTCTGAGAGCCAGCCAAAAAAATGAACCAGGTACTGGTTTACAACGACAAAAACATCAAGGCTTGAGGGCGATGGCCAATCCAAATTTGGGATGTTTGTCCAAAGACTTGGTGTCAACCTCACCAGATACTGTCAGCAGAGACTTTGGTATCACTTCATGCTGCAGGAGGGCTCCCAGCTTGCCGTGATTGTTGAGCTTCGCCTTCACTACAGTCAAGGGATCAATAGCATATTGGGCTCCCACTGTGAAAGTGTTCTCGTTTGTGGAAAACCTTCTAGTGATTTCTGCGACAGCAGCACTCGCCTTCAACAGATCCAGATAATGCACATACGATGCTTTAATACTGTCTCCCTTGTCACCCCTGGAAAGAGAGGAAGCCACAGCTAATTAGATGCTGACAGAAGTTCCCAGCATTCTAGATACCAGAAACGGCGGTTAGAGCTTATTATTGTCAGTGACCATAGGTATAGTACAATTGCTTACAGAATAATTGAAGCATTGGATACCGATTGTGTCACGCTAACTCCGGCAGTATACTTTGTAAAGTTTCCAGAAGTGGTGTCATAACCAGCTTCTGCACCAAATGCAATGCTTGGGGTTCCAATGGTAGCTGAAAAATCAATGGCTGGGGATTGATTCAAACCAACAGCTGTAGTGAGCGTTGCATGGTCATGAAAGTACTGAAACTCCAACTAAAGAACAAATACAAAACATAAATAGTTAAATTCACAATTATATATATAAGTAATACCACGTATACCATAGCATGAGATTCGATATTCTATACCTTGCCCCCGTTATAGTCAGGCACTTTGAATGAAGCAATAGTCTTTGTTGATGGAACAATATCAGTAATTGTGAAGGTTGTTGAGATCTGTCACACACATAAAAATACAAGTTTTCTAATTGAACAATATAATAGCATTGCTTCATATATTATAAGAAAAAGGTGCAACCCACATTTGATTCTGTGTCCAATTTGACATTAACCACTGTGTTCTTGTACTTGTATTGTGTAGCAATGTCCCCAGTGGAAAATCCTCCTTTTTTCACTGCTGTCGAAGTGAGAGCCTAAAGAACAAAAGGGGTAATGAAAGTCATGGATACAGAAACTAGAGCTCCAAAACTCCCACATAATATTTCAGAAGTGGCATACATTAAGTGATATACCAAAAACAGTTCAAGAAATGTCCACGTTCACATGGATCTTAAAACTCTAATAGTTACTAAATCAATAAACTCAATAGTCCAAATAGTATGCCGCCAAGTGCCTACTGATAACCTAAAAGATTCAATTTATGAACCTTCTGCAACCATTAATAAAAATATAAAACTCCAAGCCATCGTCTCTACTCGATCATTTTAACTTTAAGTTTAACTCTTAAAATAACGAAAAAATAACTCAAAAAGGAAGAATGACAGAATAACATATTAAAACTGGCATGACCCACAGTACTACAACATACTCATGCAGATGATTGTGTTTACAGCATGAGGTAAACAACAAAAACGAAATCACAATGAAAACAGTACTCATCCTTTTCCATTTCAGAACAAGTCACAAAGTTAAACAAAATCGTTTTAGCAGAATTGAGCAAATTAGTACTCCAACCACACAATATGAATTTCAAACTCAAACAACTCTATATGTGAGGGACTGAGACACATAGCATTCCCTCAGACACAGCACAGCTACAACATACAAAATGACTAAGCTATCAAACAATAAGGTCTCCATTTTCGAACACACAACCAAAATATCATAGGATTTATCACTAAAGGCAGCAGATGATCGTACGGAAACCCTAAACAACGATTCAATTCCAGAAATTTCTATAACAACTAAGTCGCATATGTGCGAATGCGAGAAAAATTAGAGGTAAAAAGTGCGTACCACACCGGCGGCGCTGTAGGTGGAGACACTGAATTTCTGATCGGAATTGTAGTCTCTGGTCAGAATATCTGCAAACGAAGCCGAAACGAAGCGTTTCAGATACAAATTACAGAATCGAAATCAGCTCAAAAACAGTAGAGAGAGAAGAGTTTGTGATCGGCTTTCAGAGGATACGATTGTTTTTACCTTTGGCCTTTTTCCCGATGTCGGTGAAGAGTCCAGGTCCCTTGCTCATTTTCGCTCGCAGAGACGACGGACTTAGAGAGAGAAAGAAGAGAGAGAGAATCTGAGATTTTGGGGGAGAGAGAGAGAAAGAGAGGAGGAGGAGGAGGCGAGGAAATGAGAAGTGGAAGTGGGACGGGTTTGTTATTTTCGTGGTGGCGAGCTTGTGATCTCATCGACGGCTGTAGTGTCCTCTGCTGATTGGATCTTTTGACAGCCGTCGAATCCTATGACTTGTGCAGTATTTTGACTATTTTCCTATATATTCACTTTATTTGTGGAGTTAATCAATTATTTAGTTTTATTTTATTACTAGTCTTCTTGTATGGACGTACGTGTGCAGAAGCACATCGTGCTCACGCATACAAATTATCGGATATTTATTTTAAATAAAAATTATATAATTTTATGCAATATATAATTCAACCACTACAATATCACATACATTATTTATAAATTAAAACTAAAAACAGTAAGTTGTAGTTGCATGTCTTGGATTCGATTGTAGGTGACTGCCATAGTAGAGTAAGTTGGGTAGGAAGAAGAGTAGAGTAATACCGAGGTCAATTATCAATCATATCTTGTTCATTACCAAAAACAAAAAGTGTGAATTATTGGTTACGTAGCCAAATTAGCAGTTTTGACACACTGAATGCAATATAGATTCCATTTCGACTAATTCTAGTAAAAAGAAATAATATATGAAAAAGACAAACCTTTTTATTTGATCTATTTCAAGCTTGGGAAGCAAGGGGAGTATCTGTGTAAAAACAAAGAAATAGTAGAGACCGGAAGAACTGTATGGTAATCGACTCTCTCTTCAATTTTTCTTCGTTTAGCCAATAAAGAAGCAAACGTACATTGCGTCAATAATGTTAAAGAGTGATATAATTACGTATCAAGTTCTTTGAATATAAGCAAGTACAATAGAAACTTAAGGAAACGAAAGAAAGATTACAGCAAGTTTAAAATATTTTTTGCCATAAAACAAGAAGCTCCATTCCTGGTAAAGAACTTTCCTATCCCTAATAAGCAAGTAACGCCAACCCTTTTCTCTCTCAGCTGTCACTCATCCTCTATGACCTTCTTATCTCTTAGATGTCTCCCTCACGAACTGTTGCTCCCTATTGTTTAGGGATTGCCGAATTTGTGTTCGAGTATTCCTTATGGGTAAGATTGTTACTCATGGATGCTTCACCAGGATTTGCTGAATGACTGAAGTGTAAGGGTGTTCCCTGACATAATATAAAAGAATCAGTCAACAAAGGAAAATCATCACCAAATGTATCCAAGTCTTCTTGTCTTCCAATAAAGCATATGGATTTTGAAGGATTTCAACACTAATTACTGATTCATTTAAATAACACACTTGTGTTCTTCTGAGTTATATAAACAATACAGAAAACATGAAAAACATAATATACACTCAGTAGTCATCCAATCGTTCTGCTTCTTCACTCATCTGGCTATATTATTCTCAAAAGTGTAGAAACCAAGTTTATTCCAAGCAATCCATAGTTTTAAGGAATGTAACATGGTACATCCAATGTGATTAAACAAAATGCATTAGTAAGGTTTACATACGATCAATAATGCTTACTAAGCTACTATTAAACCATTAAACCATTAGTCTATTGTAAATTAATCACATGTATTCCTAATGATTCTATACAAGATATGAGTGAAAACTATTTAATGGAGTGTGATAATGGAATCAAAGCATACAAACCTCAATTTTCTTTCTTTTCAATCAGATGGTTTGATAATTGCAGTCACTAAACATACCTGTGAGGTGCACATAAAAACAAAGTACATTAAAGCATAACAGCATTGTAAAGTGTCGAAAATAAAGACATGTATTTCTATAGTGGGAGAACGCTTCAATGAACTTCAACTACCCTTAACTAAGATATATATTAGAGTATCCTAGAACTATATTTTAGGAAAGATAATTAAACCAACTGATAATAAGATCCTAGTGCATTTGACCAATGATGTCTGCATACTAAACTGATGCAACCAAATTTGCACTCATACAGAATGATGCATCTTAATTGAACATTGATGCATTTCATCAGTATATCAGGCATATATGAAGGAACTAAGTGGATTCAGAAAGAGAGGATAAATCAGAAAACTGATTCATAGGCTGAGAGATGTCTAGAATGGGAAGTTAAACACTTTTTCAGATCTGTCCTCTCTTTCTTAATGCCCCAAGAATTTTATTAGTAGTGAGTGTTCTATATTAGTACACCTTCGTCAAACTAATCACAGAATTGTTTTGAAAAACTAAGTCATTGAAAATCTGATTTAGGGACACATCATGCCCCAAGTTATATCACAGTACACTACCTTATAGGTTGAGAGATGTCTAGCCTGGAAAGTTTAGCTCTCTTAATCAAAATGGACATCACACTATGCTAGGCATATATGCAATCTTAAGGTAGTTTGTGTACCTTGCTTAGTGCTCCCAGCTCCTTGGCAATAGACTTTGTATTGGCTCAACCTGCTTCCTTGTCCTTGGGTCATGAGACATAATATGAAAGTTGAATATAAGGTCAGTAATATGATAGGAAGGTAAATGTACCAATGAAATAGGGAAAAGAAAGAGAAACATCACCTACCCAAGTAGAGATACCTCAAATAAATGAGTTAAAGAGTTAAATCTTTGTTACCTCTTTACTCCATCTGGATGACCAAAGGAAGAGCGAAGCAAATAAGTTGCCACAAAAAATGTAAAACCTCACTCATATTAGTCATATGCAATCAATATGAACACCAAACTAATCAAAATGATCCAAACTACAAATAGACGATAATTGAAATCAAAACCTAACACCCAAACAGACCAAAAATGCATAAATAAAAAGATTTTAGCACATGTAAGTGCTTCGATTGCATCATCTACGAACTTTCATATGTAATCAACATATGGACAAAAGAAATGAATAGATGATACAATGCAATAACAAAAGAACTACCTTAAAGCTTCCACCAACAGAAGCCTGAGACCAAAACCGACTTGAGAAAGTAAACAACAAACACCATTTTCAGTACAATTCAAGCATCAATGGCAAACAATTTATGCTAATTACCAGATGAAAACTCATTCAATGAACCAATTTGTTTGACACCAAAATCTCCCCAGCGAGGAATGCGTAGAGAGCCTATTGCAAACAGTCTCTTTTATGAATTTTGGATAATATAACCGCAGGTATCGATTTTATCTTGATGTGCTTTGTATGTTGGCATGTCACCGTCTCGCAACAGAATGTGAATGTATAGCTGCGTCGCCTGACATCTTGATTAAGCGATTTAGGCGAAGAGAGCACCAACCTCGCCTGAATGGATCCTTCTTGCCTAGTGTTCTAGGACTTTGGTTTTTTGTGTCTCTAGCAGAGTCACGGAAATCGATATTCCACACTCTCTTTGTAAGTGCAAAGCAGAGCAATCTCCTTGACGACGTGTTCAGAACACTGGGGTGTTGCTTCCTTGGATCTCCAAACTCTCACTTGAGAGGTGACAATCTCTTCAATCTTTCAATTGCGTTGCTTCCTTTAATCTCAATACCCTCACTCGATAGGTGACAAGCACTTTGATCGTCTGGTTGCAGGGTTTCTCTGACGAGATGTATTTGCGTGTAGCAAAATTGTATTTGATCAAGGATGATCTTACTCTATCGCTATCGTTCTCCTTATATAATCCACAGTAGTCGTATTTCGGTTCACTTGTACGTCTTCAACTCTTTGATTCTCAATATAACTCTAAATGTTCACCAACACACGGTCTAATCTTTATATAGTTCAATGCTATCCCAATTTGTTCTACAAGAGAAACCTAACCGACGCAGGAAAGGTTTGATAATTATTAGGCCACATGGATCAACCATCTTGATTTATAGTCTTAACCTAACATGGAATTAGACCCTGTTATTTTACTCAGGCCGCTCACCAAATCTAGCCCTCGAAGCCCAATATGAGATATTTATCTCTGGCCCAAACATTGCCCCTCAAGCCTTAAGCTTAAATTACCTATGCATGTGAAAAGGCTTGAATCTTACCGAATGACGCTCTGTTACTCCAAACGGTAACATCACATGCAAGCGCAAAGTTACACAACCCTTTTAAAATGCCGTTCCATTTCGGCTGATATAATATAAAAGTGCACGTTCACATCAGTCAGTCTCCACTTCTTAACAAAACTCTTTCACTTCTTTCACTTTCAATCTTTCAGCTTCTCCAAAAAACTAAACTTTCCATCCTCACTGCCGGCCATCTCTTCCGATCAAACACCATGCCTCATCATAAAGACTTACCTATTTCTTACACAGGACAAGATGTCGAAAACCTCACTAGAAATATTAAGGCCGTCGCCAAATGGCAAAATCCAGAAGCCATCATCCATCTAAAAATCAGCCCAAGCAACGACACTGGCTTGCTCGGTCCCTTTCTCGAAACTCCGATAAACCCAGAGCTATTCTTCGCCATCCCCTTTGTAACTTAGCCCTTATTTTCCAGAAAAACCCAAAGGCAGAACCCAAAGAATGGACTAATAAAGACACCCTTTGTATTATTGGTAAATGTCCGCACCTAAACAAGGAAGTTCGCCTGGTACAAACTTTGTCGCGAAAAGGATATTGATCGATGGGAAGCAGCCGGTATTGTTCAACTTATTGACGTATGTTTTTCACTTCCTGCTAGCAGAAAGCGAGCATCGTTAGCTGTCGCTATGTGCTTCTGGGATTGCTCAGGTCAACTGCTTCCATCTTTCTTGTGGCGACATAGGCATTACTATTCTCGACCTCTATGCTTTATTCAGAGTCCCTGTATCTAGCAATATTTTGTTCCATAATTGTACATACGGAATGAAAGTCTGAGCTTCTAAGGATCGACATCCATCTTACTCTGCCTGGATTAGTCACTTTCCAAAGAAAGAAAGCACCACCGATCAAGGAGGCATAGCCTTCCTAGAATACTGGCTATCCAAATACATCTTTTGTCCCACCTTTGCTAAAGTTAACAAATGTTGGACCAACCTTGCTGAGCACCTCTTCAACCGTGAAAAATTGGGCTTGACAGAATTCGTCCTCGCTTATATCTACTACGGCTTGTGATGAGTTATAATTTCGAGACTTGACCTCAATCAACCAGGACCACTCTAGATGGTAAAGTTCTGGTTGCGAATGTATTTCCCTTTCTTCTACCCTTCCAAGGTCCCTCCTTTCGTAGAAGACAAACTTCTGGGCCATACTTTGGCAACCGCATCATCCAGAGCCAGAAAATGGTCTTATCAAGCATACTTTACACATCTTTGCTCGCAAATAAACTTCCCAATTGCCGCAGTTGAAGTTATTTTGATTCGCCGCTACCCTTGCAACCTCGCTAGCGGATTCATGCCTTCGCCAGGACAAGATGACTCTACGAGAACCATTTTCCTTCATAGCCACACCTGCAAGGTCATACTAGTCCCTGATTCTTCAAGCCCTGGGTATGAGCTATACGCTCCCAACCACTTCTCTAGACAACTTGGGTTAACCCATCATACCCCCATGCCTCTCGTCTGCTCTCTAAACAGATACAGCCTTTGGCGAGGATATAGCCATCCTTCATTGCACGATCTACAAAATGCACACTTTGGCTTCCCAGCCGTAATAATCCTCACCTTGGCGAAGCCACTCGCCATTTCTCTATTAGTCACAGAAACATACTTGGTTTGGCGCTCTTAGATTTGGGAAAACATACGACGGATTGAACCACTTGCTCTTTTTTCCACCATCTTCTGCGACTTTGACAAACAATTCACGGATAAAGAAGATTTGACCATCATAGGCAAGCTATACAAAAACAGCAACGACACTCCCTGGCCACATGTATACTTCTTACCTTATTTATAAAACCCTGTTAACTTTGCCATATGCATTGGCAATTCCTTGATAGCGTTTGACCAATTTCCTTATTGCAATCAACAACATGCCTTAGAAACAGACGCTATCGCCAGCTCGAAAGTTCCAAAGAAAAAAAGGTCCAACACCACTGGCCAGTTAGTAAGTATTTAAATCTTTTACCAATATTCATCACCCTTGCTGTCTCACTGATTACAACTGTCTTTCTTATTCTTTACCAGTCACAAAAGCGCACTAGGGCTGACTCCTCTTCTAGAGATTTTCCACGAATTCGAGGTTCCAAATCCACCTACAAAGATGACTCTCAACAGAACCCCATTCAACCAACCTCGGTGCTCCGCTTGGCCTTGGTAGCCCCCCCAAGTGCTAGCTGGGAAGCGATAGAGGTTGTGAGGAAAGATGGACAGGCTAAACTCCGACCTATTGTCTTCTTTGCCTCCTTCGATCAAAGAAGCGAGAAAGCATCTGGGGCAAGTGCATGTTCAGCATTAGTCTTCACCATTGCTCAGTGGCTACACTCATATCCGAATGCTATGCCAACAGTATCTGAGTTTGACGACCTTATTGTTCAAGGTTCTTTGGAATGGTAGAAACTCTACATGAATGAGGCCCTCGCCAATTCCTTCTCTGACAACCATTTAGATCTTGAAACGATTCTGAAGGTAGGCATCAGGCCAATAAAGATCTCTTCTGATGACTCATTCATTGGATACTTCAATCCAGAGAAGTTTGTGAACATGAAAGGTCTTGAGTCATTTGATCAAACATGGGATAACATCAGCAAAAGCATAGAGCCTCAGGTATATTTGGTGAGATGGAATGATCATTTCTTTGTCCTCAAAGCCGAAGCTAATGCTTACTACATCATTGATTCACTGGGGGAAAGGCTCTTTGAAGGATGGGGCCAAGCCTACATACTGAAATTTGATGATTCTAGTATAATGTATGAAGGCGAGGATAATGAGACGGGGCTAGAAATCATAAATAGTGGGAAAGAGTGCTATAAAGACTTCATTACAAGATCTCTAGCTGGGAAAATACTCAGGGAGCTTGAAGAGGCAAAAAGGAAAGAAATAGTTGATCTTCTAACCCTATTTTGGCTTTGGGGTACATATCGAGCTCCAATCCAGCTATCTTTCTTCCCCCTCTGGCGAGGACAACGATTCCTAAAATGACGAAGTCATCCCAGAGCCAGAAACTCATGCTTCGCTTTTGCCAGAGTTCCAGGTCAATGTAGTCGAGGAACCACAATAATTGGTTGTGTCCAATGACTTGCCCCTGCCTCAGGTAAAACCTCAACTTATTTACCCTTTCTGTATGTTAACTATTTTGATTAAATCCTGACGCCTCACATTTCCTTCTAGTCTACACCCACTTTTCTGAGTAGTGACATAGTCCTTCTTGAACAGAATACTGACTCAGAATGTAGGACTATCTTTTCCAAGACCTTTCAAGATCGTCTACAGACGCCTATCCCCCCTCGATCTCCTGAGCCTGCGTCAATGGCCAAGATGGAACATCCCTCAAACTCGCCAAATTGTGTTGATGAAGAACAAAATATCTCACATGCATGGAGAAACTACTGCTCCTCCCTCATTATCAGGGCCTTCCAGTCAAGCACCCACTTTCCAAGATCAAATTTTGATTTTGCAGGAGCTTTCGACTAAGCTTAGCACTCTGAGCTCCCATCCGGTCGTTGCCATTCCTACCTCTGTTGCTTTCCAGAAGCTCTTCTCCGCCATCCTAGATTCTCCTCAAAGTATCAATCAGACTCGAGATCAGGTCAAAAAACTAAAGGCCACTATCTCTGCTAAACTTTCCAAGACCATGTCTGACTTTGAGGAAAGACTTTACCAGCTCCAAGATTAATACGAGGCTCATCAACATCTGAAGTACGAAGTAAACTGAAAGAACGAAGAAATGGAGACGTTGGCTCGCCAGACGCAGGAAGATAATACCCGAGTCCAAGCACTTCTGAACGATACTTTATCTTAGCAAGAAACTTTGAATGCCAAGGAAGCTGAGTTGGTCGCTCTCCAAACCGAACTGGACCACTTACGTTCAAAAGCTCACTCCAATCAGGTCAATGTTTGACAACTCCTGGACAAAGGAGAAAGCCAAGCAAAGCTGCTGCAGAATGCTAAGGAAGAAGTCGCGGACACTTTGCACTTATACAACCAAGCTTGGTGAGATTTTGAGCTTTTGAAATCATCTCTAAAGGAAAAATCTTTCTCGTTGTAGTTACTGGGCCTCAGAAATTAAGCCCTCTCCTTCTTTCTATATTGTGATATCTTCAGAACACTTCTATCAGCTTTAGTACTTTTATTTGATCAAACATTTATATTATGGACTTATTTTTATTTACACAAACCCCGCATGGGGTAGTATGAGTAAAGATTTCCCTAATACCCCATTGTTATTTACACAAACTTCATACTCTAAGTTTAGTCACAGAAGTTGGCGAGTATGAATTCTTTATTCAGAGTAAATAAAAAATAAAAAAACAAAAATTTAGCCACAGGTATTGGCTGACTGAACACGACTTTAAAAAATAATTTTAAATTTTAGCCACAGGTATTGGCCAGCTATGTCTAAATCCCTATGTGTTGCCCCTTCAGTTCATTCAGGCGAGAGTCGCCGAGGAGCATGAATAGACTAAATTAAGTTATTGCTGTCAGGTCTTTATATTCCCAAGCTGGCTGTATATATTTCTTAAGGAAATAGCTATTATTGTATGGAGAATAATGGAGAAAATGTATCCCAAAATCCTTCATTAGCTCATCTACGTCTCTAGACATGAATGCTGCCCCTCTGTCTGAAACAAAACTCTCAAGAATGCCGAACCTGCAAATGATATCTTCAAACAAGAACTGGCAAATGGCTTTTGCCGATGATACTCTGAAAGGTCTAGCTTCGACCCATTTGGTAAAGAAGTCAGTAGCCACTATGATATACTTGTGCTCGTTTGATGAATGAGGATGAATCATTCCAATTAAGTACAAAGCCCATCCTCGAGCAGGCTAAGGTTTGATTATAGGCTGTAATGGTATCCTGGGCATGTGGCTAATTGGGCCATGTTTCTAACATTTTTCATAGCATTTAGCGAACGTGATGCAATATTTGAGCATACCTGGCCAATAGTAACCATGTCGTCGTATCAACCATCTCACCATAGGGCCAGCTTTATGTGCCCCTGCTACTCTCAGATGGACTTCCCTCATCAACCGCTTGGCGTCACATCCATATACACATCTCAAGAACTGGCCTTCTTCTCCTATTCTATATAACTCTTCTTCCTTGAGTATATAATTAGGAGCTTGGAAACCGATCCGCTTATCTGCTGGATCATTAGGATTCTGGATATATGAGATAATGGGCTGTCTCTAGTTCACATCAATATGATCGAGTGTGGCAACGTACCATTCATTATTTTCCTCTTGGCAAGCGATGAAAGATGGTAGAGTCATTCGTTCAACTTTCAATATATGTTCACGTACTCCATCTTGCAAGCTCACTCCCATTGCTTGTTGTGCTAACTTGTTTGCTGCATAATTCTCTTATCGTGGGATGTGACTTAGTTCTACTTCTGTAAACAACTTTAATAACTCACCGGCTCTTTTGGCGTACGGTTCTAGGACTGGTCCTTCCCTGAACTTCTTTTCCAGTTGCTTGATCACCAAGAGTGAATCTCCACAAATGTGCACATCTGTGATTTCCATATCCAGCAGAAGCTCCAATCTTATAATGAGTGCCTCGTACTCCGCTTGGTTGTTTGTGCACTGGAAATCTAACCTGAAAGAATAAGAAAAGGTTTGGCCGTGTGAAGTAACTAATGCCACTCCTGCTCTAGCTATAGTGCTCGTACTTGACCCATCAAAGTATAAATACCAAGGTGCTAGATCAATACGAGCTAAGTCTAACTCCGGCCCCTCGCGAGCATCCTCCATTGGATGATGAGCCAGAAAATCAGCCACTGCTTGGCCTTTGATTGCTTTCTGGGGTACATACTGCAAAGAGAACTCTGAAAGTGCAAGAATCCACTTCCCAATCCTTCCCCTCAGTATGGGTCTCGAAAGCATATATTTCACCAAATCGGTTTGTGCTACTATGCATGTGGTGAAGGATTACATGTAATGCCTCAGCTTGTATCCTGAAAAATACAAGGCTAAGTAAAATTTTTTCATTGGCAAGTATCTTGTCTCACAATCTGTCAAGGTACGGCTGAGATAGAAAATAGCACGTTCAACTCCTGCTGTATTGTCTTGAGCTAATAAACTTTCAATAGAATGATCGGTAGCTGATATATATAGCTTGAGAGGAAACCTTGGCCTTGGTGGTACTAAGACTTGTGGGTTCGCTAAGTATGCTAAATCTCCTACTTGTACTCCAAATACACATTTAGCTGGATTCATTTTCAACTGATGCTGCCTCATCCGGATAAGCTCAAGTCTTCAATGTGATCTGCTCTGCATTTCATTTTAACTACCACATCATCGATGTACACCTCCATGTACTTGCCAATGAGGTCACGGAAGATCAAGTTCATCGCTCGCTGGTAGGTTGCCCCTGCGTTCTTGAGTCCAAACGGCATGTCTATGCATTCAAATACTCCTGCAAAACCTGGGCACCGAAATGCTGTCATGTGTCTGTTTGCTTTTGCCACTGGTATTTGATGATAGCCAGCCATCCCATCCATAAATGATAAAATTTCGTGACGAGCCACTGAGTCTACCAACAAATCTGCTACTAGCATTGGGTATGCATCCTTTGGGGTTGCATTGTTTAAATCTTTGCAATTAACACAGCCTCACATCTTGCCATTCTTCTTCTTGACTGAGACTATGTTTGATAACCACTCATTATATTTGGCCACTCATATTATCCTTGACTTGAGCTTCTTTTCAACTTCTTCCTTTACTAGGATTGATGTTTCTGTATTCATTCGACGCATCTCTTAATTTACTGGCTTCTTTCCCTATATAATAGGCAAGCTGTGACAAACAAATTCTGGCAACAATCCTGGCATGTTATCATATTTCTTCTGCAAAAACAATCATTGTATTCATTTAACAATTCAATAAGCCTCAGTTGTTCTCCAGGCTCTAGGAAGGTACTAATAGCCACAGATATTGGCTCTTCCGAACTCCCAAGATTAACCTTTTTAATGGGATCCTTAACTTTAGGAGGTATATCGTCTAAGGCAGCTGGTGCTAGTCTGATCTTCTCCTCCTCGCTTGATTCATTCAGTACATCCTTATCCACATATTCCAATGTTGCAATCATTGGAACACTCTCGTAGGCTTGACTCTCCACTAAAAATTTGTGGAAGCACTCGTACAGAGAGTAATAAGCCTCAGCCTCTATGCTCGATAGAGGCTCTATCATTGAGATGATTTGGATGATAGCTGAATGGTATAAGGCATGCTACTATCGTTGTCTGCTTGCATAATACCCCATTGATCTAGTTCATAGGCCGTTACACCAATTGAGCGGCCTTTGTTATCTACACCACATACTTCCAGTAGCTTGAGGTCACTGTTGTAATAGCTGGCCTCCAAAGAATTGGCAAACATAGAGTATAGACAAGGATCTGTATCAACAATTCTACCTCGCCAGACTCCATGTTCCATAGTACCATCTGCTGGTGGAAGGATGATGGCACACAATAGCTCTTGTGGATCCAATCATGTCCAAGAATTGCACTGTATGGAGCTATTCACTCTGCTACAAAGAATGTGTATGTTCCGGTGGCTGGACCTATTTACACCTATAGAAAGATGATCCCCAGTGTCTTGGATATGTTGCCATGAAAGTTTCTGACATTTAGGGTTGTCTCTTGGATGACAGACTTGGGAATGCCTAGTAGTGCCATTGCTTTGACAGTGATGATGTTCACTGCTGCCTCAGAGTCCACTAATAGCTCGTTAATTTGAACCCCCTGGATCATCCCTATCACATACAATGGTCGCATATGCATAGTCATGTTCAAAGTCGGTTTCCTGAAGAGTATATATGCCTTCCTTAATGGCAAATCGATTTTGGGTTACTTGACGAGCACCTGCTGTTCCAAAGGTTTTGCTTCATCTTTTGGCATTGCCAGGTTATTCACATCACTACTTGGGTTTGCTTCAACCACTGTTGTCTTCTGCGAAGGTCCTGCATATTTAGAGGGTAAGACAAATACCATATTAGTGTTAGTATCTACCTCGTCTGCATACTTTTGTATGTTATCTACTTCATATTCACCGTAGTCTAGTAGCTCTTCATCATTCTCGTTGATGTCATCTTCAAGCTTCCCATCTACTACATCTATGTCTGTTGTAACCTCTAAGGAAGCGACATGTTGTATCTGAACCTCAGATGTAGGTTCTACGGTTGTTGGCATAAATAAGTCAGAGCTTTGCTTCTGAAGTAGGGGAAAGGCTTTGTCCAAACTGGCATTCTTCTTCTTTTCTTCCTCAATCATAGGCTTTGGTCTCTATTGTAGGCCTTTGGTCTTGCTCATAGTGACGTTCCCCCGGACGTGTTCTTTCTTCCTCTGTGGACTATTCGACCCCACCATTTGCATTACTTCGTCGTCAAACCTAAGACGTTGTTTTGCTAATTTATGCTTTCGTATATTATGATGAACCTCAGGTATAGGTTCTGGTGTCTTGTCCCTTTTGATGTATTGTCTCGTGTTCTTCGTGTAGTATCCTCACTATAGGTTTGAAGATCACGTGTTGGTTTCCTTTTGTTTAGGTTGCCCCTTGACAATTTTATCATCCCAACCGTCAACGCTTCTTCGATCGTTAGATTTGGCGAGGGTGCTTCTATCCGTACTTCCCCCTCATCTATCTACTGCTGAATTCTATATATCAAGTTAATTCATTCATTAGTTGAATGACGCCCCCATTTATTATGGTATTGGCAGTGAGGTAGATCCTTTACATCTTCAGGATTTGGATTTACAGTTCCCCAATTATCGGGAACCACTGTTATCCCTACTCAGAGTAGTTCTTCGAAAATTTCTTCTTGCCTAGGTGCATCATATGTGATTTCAGCTCGCCTGGGTCGGATGAATACGATATTGTGTTTAGGATTTCGCCTTGATCTTTTTCATCTTTGTGTGGGCCCAGATGCATTGCGAGATAGGGAAGTTTCTGGGATTGTCATGGAAGGCAGTGATGTTTGAGGATGCCACTCTACCACTCCTTCTTGGTTAACTGTTATCACTTCCCAGTTAATCAAACCCTGAATTTTGTCTTTCAGGGTGGAACACATTGTTGTTCGATGTCCGAACACGTTGTGGAACCTACAAAAATGTTTGCCTGGCCATTTATAATTTAGATGTTTCAGTTTGAACACTGGCCAATAAATGATAAGCTTCATTTCTTGCAGTTCATCAACAATCTCTTCCAACTTATCCTACGAAAAAGTATAACGTGGCAGAACTAATGAGTTTTCTTCCTCAACTCCCATTGCACAGCTAATAGTTGGCGACCAACCGATATTGACCATATTGACTTGAGGTGCTGGGAAAGGTTGAGAATCGACTAAAGAGGCTGTTTTTGGAGCTCCCTCTAAGGCTAGTTGGCATTCATTTATCCATTTGTCGATCTGATACTTACGCTTAATACAGTCCTTAGTCTGTTCTATTCCTCCTACCATAAACCCATCCTCTTCATGCTGAGGCACAGGCTTGGGTACTTCAATCTGCACTTCACCATCGTCTATCCACTGCTGGATCTTGATGGGTTATCTCTCCTACATTCTATCCAGAATTTCCTCCATCTTGTCTCGAGGGAGAGCATGCTGCACGTAACTTGGTACACCTTCATGATCTACTCTCACGCGAAAATTAACTGTTGGTGACCAATCTACCCCAACCACGTTAACTTGAGTGGATGAGAATGGGTGAGAGTTTACTAATGCCACTGTTTTGGATGTTCCCTCCACTTCCAGCTTACCTTCATTGATCTACTTCTGGATCTGATCCTTTAGTTTGATACAGTCCTTCGTTATATGGTTCCATGCCCCATGAGCTTGTCCAGGGGGAGAGGTCCGAAGTCTGCTTTGACGATTCACATATTGTAGAGCTCATCCAGGATTTCATGAGCCATATTAGCCTTATATGTATATGCATTGAATACTGGCTTAGTAAAAGCCACTGTCGAAAGCTTAATTAGACATTTGCTCTTCTGAAGTTTACGAGGTGTTACGACCTTGTTTGTTGACAAGTCTACTACCCCTACTTGTTCTCCTTCAGAATCTGAATCCTGGTTGTTTTCCACTTCTTCTATATAAGCCACGGTTCTTGGCTTAGGTTTGTTGTAGGACCTAGCAGTATACGCTCCCTTGGATGCAATTCGTCTATTGTCTCATTCTTGCATGGTACTGTAGGCTCTAGTTACAGCCGTAATAAGCTCGTTCAAGGAGAAGTATTTGTTATTAAGGAATAGTTGGTGGTACATATCCTCCAAGCCATTCTTGGCCATTTCAACGACATCTTCTTTGCCCAATAGGGTCTTGCATAGATTATACTCTGACCGAAACTGGTGTAGGAAGGTATCTGGGCTTTCTGTAGCCGATTGACTCAAGGAAGCTAGTTTTCCAACATTGATTTCTGGTCTTGCCATCCTGAAGTGATCAATAAACAAGGCCTCCATGTCCTTCCACTCTGTGATCGAGCCCTTTTCAAACCACGTATACTAAACGAGGGCTAACCCTGACAGAGATGATCCAAAGACTCTAAGTTTGAGTCCTTCATTATCGGCGAATTGCCCTAGTTGTAGAGTAAAGTACACCAGGTGAGTCGCTGCATTAGTATCATCATCACCAGAGAAAGTCTGGAAGGTCAGGTGTCGGTAATATCTTGACCATTACCAAGCCTTTGGGTGAGGGAATGGAGTTTCGTATGATTCATACATCTTAGCGAGGTGTATGTCACAGTCATTCATAAACCTGTTTAGTCTCTGCTTCTATGCTGGCAGGAAAGACTCTGCTTACCTAGTCTTCCTGGTGAGGTCAGAGACAAATTTTGTCAAAGATGTTATATCTCTGTCTGTCCTCTGAGACAATGTCGCCGCTTGTCGATGATATTCAGCTAAACTGTTTCCAAGGTTTGCATGATGTCAATCCGCATGTTGTATTTACCTTCCGTAAGGCTTGCTACTTGGGCTCTGATCGCTTCTCGCTCCTCCTGATCCCTGTGGAGCTCTACCCCTAAACCTTGGATTTTGGCCAATGCCGAGTCTACCTTCTTGCCCTAAGTAGTGAGGAGGTATGCTTGTTGTTCGATTCTTTGTCCAAGAGTCATATAGTAGTTCATTTGATGCTCATCATGCCTAGCCGCGTAGGCTAGGTATTCCTGGAGTGTGATATCTAGGATCTCTGCTTCACTCAAAGATTTGAACGACATCTTTGAGTGGTATTCTTTAGCGAAGAGGATTTCAACCGCTTGCTTGCTCAATGAACGACACCTAGTGGAGGTGTGTTCACGGTATACTGGTTGCAGATGTTTACGACACTGAGGGTATTCACTTTTGTAAGGATCCCCTATCGTCGCTGAGAGACACAAAAAGAAAGTCCTACTGGGCGTGCCAAAATGTTTGATACTAAAATCTCCCCAGCGAGGAATGTGTAGAGAGCCTCTTGCAAACTGTCTCTTTTATGGATTTTGGATAACATAACCGTAGGTATCGGTTTTATCCTGATGTGCTTCATATGCTGGCGTTCCACTGTTTTGCAACGGAATGTGAATGTATAGCTGTGTCGCCTGACTTCTTGACTAAGCGATTTAGGCGAGGAAAGCACCAACCTCGCCTGAATGGATCCTTCTTGCCTAGTGTCCTAGGACTTTAGTTTTTCGTGTCTCTAGCAGAGCCACGGAAATCTATACTCCACACTTGCAAAGCAGAGAAATCTCCTTGACGACGTGTTGAGAACACAGGGGTGTTGCTTCCTTGGATCTCCAAACTCTCACTCGATAGGTGACAAGCTCTTGAATCTTTCAGTTGTGTTACTTCCTTTGATCTTAATACTCTCACTCGATAGGTGACAAGCACTTTGATCGTCTGGTTGCAGGGTTTCTCTGACAAGATGTATTTGCGTGTAACAAAATTGTATTTGATCAAGGAGGAACTTTCTCTATCGCTATCGTTCTCCTTATATAATGCACAGTAGTTGTATTTCGGTTCACTTGTACGTCTTCAGCTCTTTGATTCTCAACATAACTCTAAATGTTCACCAACACACGGTCTTATCTTTATATAGTTCAATGCTATCCCAATTTCTTCCACAAAGAAAACCTAACCAACGGAGGAAAGGTTTGATAATTATCAGGCCGCGTAGATCATTCATCTTGATTTATAGTCTTAACCCAATACGAAATTAGACCCTGTTATTTTACTCGGGCCGCTCGCCAAATCCAGCCCTTGAATCCCAATATGAGATATTTATCTCGGGCCCAAACACAATTCATTAAGGTAAATTGAATTGATCATTCTTACCCGTCAATCATAGAGTTGATTTGGATTTTTCTTGCTTCGCCTAAACTAGATAGTAGAAGATACCGAGTCGATTTTTGTCTTGCTTGGTTTTGCTATATGCGTCACAAAAAGGGCCATATACATTTGTCGGATCAATTCCCAATTTTAATAGTTCACCCACTATTCCATGGCAATTTTTGCTCGGTTCATAAACTGCTCTTCTTATTTTCTTTCTCTCTTCTGCCGTCACTGATCGGCTTAGCATCTCGTTGTTTCTTTTTTCTATTGTTTTTTTTCAGGTGCATTTACATTAGTGCCCCTCATATATATATTCTTCTTCTTTTTTCCTCTCATCTGCTTTTTATATTTTCAAGGATATTTTTGGTTTTCACTATTTTGGTACGGCGATGACACCAAATAGGGGGTTTTCCTTTATTGTAGTAGAGATGTACCAAATTAATAGTAATGTTGTAAATATTATATTTATGTAGATGTCTAAAAATATTAAATAGTTGCGTACTTAGCATGTAAATCCTACCTCTATATATAAAGGCCTAATGAGATGAATAATACAAGAAGATGCGCTTCCTTCTCCTCAATCTCTTTGTGTTCTCATTTCTCTCTATCTCTATTCTCCCTATTTTATAACACGTTATCAGCGCACAGCCTCTATCCACGAGGAGATGCACAACTTGAATGATGCAATCGCATCTATTATTTTCAATTGTGCGAGTGGGGATCGGTTATTGATCCGCTGTTCTTGGCGACGCAACTGAACTTCACATACCATTACACGGATGCCTGATACCAATTTGCTTTATGACGGAGTCTTTTATTACGATCTGTCTTATCATTTAGCATGTTAATCATGCTGCATATATGATATATGGCCGCCTCTTATATATCTGGTAATCATCCGCTTTTGTTTTCTAGTAATCATTCTCCTATATAAGAATCACAAGTATGTTCGATTTTTGATAGGTATGCGTGATTTAGTTTTTAGTGTGAGTTGAATCTTATTTGATCTATTGAATTATCAATAATTTATACAAAGTCACAAGTTCACAACATAAATTCGTTGTACCTCAGCCTGAAGATCTGAGAACGAAACAAAATTGTGCTCAAAAGTGAACTTATATTGTAATTTGATTTCAATTACTCGAACCCGATAAAATGTGAACCTAAAGTTTCAAATGCCAA
This sequence comes from Geum urbanum, assembly GCA_946800695.1. Taxonomy (NCBI): domain Eukaryota; kingdom Viridiplantae; phylum Streptophyta; class Magnoliopsida; order Rosales; family Rosaceae; genus Geum; species Geum urbanum. The sequence continues at coordinate 21,577,114 of OX327000.1, read as the reverse complement.
TATGTAGAATAAAAGTGAAACTCGAACTTGAAGATTCGAGTGATAGATTACAAAATAACCAAAGATTGAGACCTGAAGTTCTCAGAATTAATTCACTTAGAAGGACTAGAATATCCTCTGAATTATGCAATTGAAAATATGAAACTTATGCTTCTTAATCTCATTCGGACCTAAAGTTCCTCGATTTTATTTGATAATGCGAATTCTCTTCGTATGATTATGTAATTTATTGACTTTTTTGAACCGAAAGTTCAAGGTTTGTTTTATTTGATAATGGAAATTCTCTTCATATGACTATGTAATTTATCAACCTTTTGAACAGAAAGTTCAAGGTTGATTAACCGGAACTATAAGGTTTTCGACTATGTATTGAAAAAAATTACAAGTATATATCCAAGTAGACCTGAAGTTCTGTTGATTTTCTTCACTAATGGAACCAGAAATTCCCATGTTTATTTCTACTGCTTCAGTACAGTGGAGTCACGTGCTTGGGATTTCGCGCACAACATGATGGGAAAGTTGGAGAGTTTTTCAAAATCTGGAATGGTGAAGCTTTGACGACAGCAGCGCAAGGCTAACATGTGTCGAACCTTACACTACTATGGAGGTATTTGTGGGAGTCGTTTTTGGCCATCTGAGTTAGGGAAAGATAGGCTTGGGTAATCTGAGTCTGGATGAGGTTCGATGAGGCCAAAATTGGGCTTGGGCTTGGACGATTAGGGTTTCGATTAGAGAATGAGTTATCAAGATGTTTCTGGAAGCATCTGGAATGTCACAGAGGTTTCTAGAATGTTCAGTGGCATGACAATCCCAAGATAAGGTTAGACCTCAGGGATTTGATTAGCCTTGGATATAGAGATTCATTCCTGAATGGATTCCACATTTCCTAATAAAAAGTAGTCTGGTTCGATAATGACTATGTTTAGACCTAGCATGATCTCTATATATAGACCATCCATGCATGGACTCTAACAACGTAACTATGCCCTAATCACTATATAATTCTGAGGATAAGTTCTGACTTAAGCTTTGGAGGGACTAAACACGGTGCTACATCGTGCTCCGACTGGTTTTGCAGGTTCATATAGATTCAAGCTAGAAGGAGACAAACCTGCTCTCACAAAGAGGTATCAGGTCGGCAGACAACCTAAAACCTCCAACCATAACACTACAACCTTTATAAACTAACCCAACTAAAACCACCTCACCGTAGGGATATATCACTCGCCATATCACCGATAAGGGAGTGACATGTACATTAATTATTGATGCTAATCTCACGGAGATAAAAGAGTGTGTCACCCCCAGATTTATTAAAGTATAACCAGTATAACCAAAAACATATAACGTACCGATAATCACCTATGGAACTGTCCTGCTCTCCTGGAAGGTCATATGATGAAGTTGGGCCTGTCCAGTCTGTGCAACCGATCGTGCTCTCTGGATCCTGTCTTGATAAGTTGATTGTCTGGGTTGCGGTGCGGCTCTAACCTAGGAAGTGGCTCCCTGATCATGACCAGAACTCAGAACACTGCACCGAAAATCCACCTGAGGGGTCCCTCTGCGGATACTCCCTTGCAAAGTGACCCGTTTGGCCACAACTGAAACAAGCTGAGGTTCCAAACTCACACTTCCAGAGATAGCATTTGTGACATCTATTGTATAGAGGAAAATCTTTGGGCTTTGATGGAGTAAATCGAGACCCACTAGATCCACTGGAACTGGCTCTAGTTCCCTGCCTCTGAGATCGACGACTCCTCATCCATCTCTAAAAATGACTCGGACGACGTGAAAGAGGAGTAGGAATGTAAGATACCTCACCTGAAGATGAAGTGGAACTAGAAGTACTTGAGCTTCCCCTCTTTGAAGAACCTTGACTAGGCCCACTTTCTTCAAATCTTTGAGTCTGGCCCCACTCAGATTGAAGCCTATGCTCGCATCTTATTACAGAACTAAGGAACTCATCAAAATTAACACGTAGCACACCTACTAAGTATAGGGAAATCTCTGAACGTAAACCCTGTTCAAACCTCCAACACTTCTCCTTCACTAACCTGACATAATTTGGCGCAAATCGGGCCAATCGAGTGAAATGATCCTGATACTCAATCACAGACATATCTCCCTGTTGAAGGTTCATAAACTCATCATACTTTCGCTGCTCAGATGCCTCGCTGAAGAAGCGATTCATGAATAATTTTGTGAGCTCTGTCCATGGAGTGAGAGCTAAATTCCTCTCGGTTCCCTAGCACCAACGATAATCATGGTCCTGCAATAGACCTGTAGCTACCTTAGTTCTCTGCTCATGGGTAAACTGGGGACGCAAACGATCATGCTCATCTAATCTCAACAAGCCAGTTCTCACTAGTCTCAGGGTCATGAGAGACAGTAAAAGGAATGGCTCCTGCCTTCTTAGCTCTGGTAATTAGATCCTCACGATCCTTCTGTGGTTCTGGCATCATGCGTGAAATTGACTCACACATCTGCTGAGCTAAGGGCTATGTATCATACCATTGGGATGGTTGTCGAGAAGTCACAAACAAACTCAACTAAGAGACTCTAAACATCTAACAATGCACAACAATTGGAGTAATGGGGATCCGCTGGCCGGCCATGCCATTCTCTCGGGAGTGTTATACATTCTCAAACATGCACTATCTTGACTAAAAGAGTCTACAGAATCTGTGACTTAATACTCTAATACCAAACTGAAAGGACAAAACCCTAGTTTAGCTAGTAAAATAAGATTAAGTCCTAACGACTGACCATAATCTAAGAAATTCTACGAAAATTCTGACATAATCTCTTGTGAAACTGAAAACACCAAAAACCTGCATGAAGATAACACTTCAGAACTCAAATCCCAAAGATAGACCGTGGACCACCGATGTCCATCCGAATTTCTCAACAAATGTCATAAACCAAAACCAGAAACTTAACTCAGGAATTAAAACATATTTATAAAGTACTGGTTCTGAAAATAAAGAGAAGTAAACTCAAGAACAAAATGAGTAGCTGACTATTTACATGAGCCCCACTAAAAGCAACATACTACAACTGGTATCTAGAGCGACTACTACATACATATGATACAAACTAACAGTGAGCTGAAATATACTACTGAAGAGATGACTGGTGGACTCAAAGCCTTCGATGATACCAAGCACTCTCAGGATGTACTCTGCAGCCTGGGTGATGGAAACCGAAGAACCCAGGGAAATGCATTAAAATTTAAAACATTAGCGTGAGTGAAAAAAACATAATCTGCGTAAATTGATAAAACTGAATTATCATGCCTTTCCGCTGATATCCGTGAAATAATACGAGTTCGAATATCATAAATTGAAATACAATGGAGGTGGTCATTTAGGATGTTTGTCTTAACCTGAAACAACTATATATATGAAAAATAAGGTGATGAGATCGTCTAAGGTGTTTGTTCTAACCCAAGATAATCTGGGTGGTAGGGTGTTTGTCATAACCCAGTTTGACCGGCTATCTGATGATCATCCGAATAGCTAAAGCATCGATGAAAGTAAATAAAATCATCACAATAAACCTCCAAATCTCTGAAAATATACCATAAAGTGTAATTCATAAAAATATGAACTCATTATTGACTGTGAAAATAAAGGTCCACTCACAAGTCTACGACTACTTCTGGGATCCAACAGAATTCTCCTCGCTGGGGTCACGATCAAGATTCCTGTCCATAAGGATCACATAATATTAGAACATGTAAAATTATTGAAATTGGCTATAAAAATAACCATGAAAACTCCATTGATAAATCCTACAACCTGCCTCATTAGAGATTCGCTGTGGACGGCGGCGCATCGCCCTCACGCACCTCCACAAGCAGCTACGCGTGGTTCTAACGTGCCTAAAAAAAGTGCTCTAATGAGGACATTCAACTCCTCGTTGGAAATCTCTCAATGAGGCCCACAACTTTTAAAACTAGGTCGAGGTCCAATTCAACTGCGTTTGGTCGGAAAATACAAAAACAGACTCGAAAACCTATTTCAGGCGCCACCACCACTGGTCGTGATTAACTCCTCAAAACCTTCCTCTCCTCAAGCCCAACCATATCCCTAAACCTACGGGCTCTAACTCCGCACTCAAACCTCACGGCCCGAAATCAGCTAGAAACCCCAAATCGTCGAAGCTCCGCCGTACTGCCTTGATACACTACAAAACCTACCTAAAATGACTTAGGGGAGGAGAACTTCAACAACCCTCAACTCCTGACCTCCAAAACTCGTCGGAGTGCCGCCACCGCCGACGACAACTCCATGATTACAAACCCGAATTGGGTCACCCAAGAAACCTGTAATAACCCTAAAATATCCACATAAACATAACAAAGAAGCCTCAGGCTTGAAAGTCCTACCTTTTTCAATGGAAAAGGTGGCCAAAAAATGGCAATACGATCGGGTTGGTTTGAAGGGGGGGAACGGGTAGAGATTTTGCAGAAATGGGTCGAGCCAGAGAGTTTTTCTGATTTGGGTTTTTTCAAAAAATGCTATTTATACCCTCAAGCTCCTTAAAATATCAATGGTCCAGAATTGATCTGATCAAGATCGGACGGTCGAGATTAAATCGATCAAAACTAATTTTCTTTTTTAGAATTTCTCACGCCAATTTTCGATAAACATAAGAAATTGCTCACTTATCCAAAAGCTTCCCTGATAATTCTTATAATCTCGACATAAATTACTCTACAACTTTCATGAAGAAAGTTAAGTCAAATTCTCAGCCAATAAAAAAGTCGTTAATAACCTCGATAGTGCGACGAATTCCGCAATAAAGCTTAATACGATTCGATAAGTGCATAATTCTGGTTTGGGTCGTAACAGTCTCTTTTGGACATATGGCTTTCACAATTTTTGCATTTTTCCATTCCAAACCTTTGCGGTACTTTCACAATATAATTCTTCTAAGAAAGTCCCAAAATACCTACTTTTCTGACTCTGACTATTTCAATACCCAACAAAAATGTGCTTCTCCTATGTCCTTCATATCAAACTGATCCAACAAAAACCTCTGTGTCTTTGAGAAAGCTGATGGTGCTATTGGAAAGGATTATATCGTCAACATATAAAACCAGTATAATAAATTCATTCCCACTATTCTATATATATATACACATTCATCCATCTTAATCTCTATATGTGACGACCCGAACCAGAATCAATAGAGTAAACAGCGTAATTCTTGAGTTATCACGTAATCGCGGTTTATCGATAATTGTGTGGTTTGCCGGTTTTGTTTGCGACTTAATTATCGGCCGAGAATTTGAGTTGAGTCTCTTCTCGAGAGTTGTAGTTCACGTGATTTTGAGTTCGTGGGCGGTTTCGGATGATTTTTCCGATGAGCAAAGATTATAATATGATTATTTGAAGTTTCGAAATATCGACGAGTTTATCCGCATCGTAATGGTTATCCGTTTTGGACCGTTGATCGTCCCGAGGCGCGAGTATAAATATCGGAAATAGTCGAAAAATTGTCGAAAATCATTATTCGGGAAGTTTGACCGTCGTTTGACCAAGGAAGAGGCGTTGACCCGCGTTGACCGAAGGGAGCAAACCGGCCACCGTTTGACTCACCGACGACCTTCATTTTCCAGCCACCTCCGGCCTTGTAATTGGTATATTTCGAATCCTTGTTTGATTTCCTACTATTTAGAACTTGGAATTTTGGAATTTGAGGTTGATTTGAGGGAGAATGGAGGAGATGAAATTTGTGGTTTTCCGGCCGGTCACGGCCTTGTTTGGTGGCGGCGCTCCGGTGACTTTCCGGGGTGGATCTTTGGTGGGTTTTTTTGGGTTTTGGATGGTGATCATTTCCCGTTTGGTTTGGAGGGACGAGGTGGCGCGACGGCACCGGAATCGGTCCTGGAAGTTTTCCGGCCGGTTTGAGATTTTGAACTTTCGAACTGATTTCCGGCCACGGTGGTGGTTGGATGGTGGTGGTGCCTTGAGGAAAGTTACTCGACTTGAGGAGGAGAACAATTTGGTAGCTTGGTCGCCGGGAAAACTCTCCGGTTGACGGCGAGCCGCAGGCGGTCAACGCCGGAGCTCTGGTGACCCGTTGACTTTTTGGAATTTGATGATTTTAATGTCGTTTTTATTGGAGGCCATGGCTTAGCCGCAGATTTGTTATTGCTTGATATCGTTGATTTTGATCTGATCTTGGGAATGGACTTCTTGGAGACGCATTGTGCCATGTTTGACTGTCACAAGAAGGAGGTTGCGTTTCGACGACCAGGTTTTCCCGAGATATTGTTTCGCGGCGAGAAGAGCACTTCATTACCATGTTTGGTTTTTGCGATGAAGGCGGATCAGATGATGAAGAAGGGCTGTGTTGCTTATTTAGCTCATGTTGTGGACACTACGGCTGCTGTGCTGGACCTTGGTGGTATGAGATTGTTTCCGAGTTCCCGGATGTGTTTCCGGAGGAGTTACCGGGCATACCTCTTGTTCGGGAGATTGATTTCACTATTGAGTTATTACCGGGTACAGGACCCATTTCACAGGCACCGTATCGTATGGCGCCAGCGGAGTTGAAAGAGTTACAGGTTCAGCTCTAGGAGTTGCTGGAGAAGGGTTTCATTCGACCCAGTGTTTCGCCATAGGGTGCCCCAGTTTTGTTTGTACGGAAGAAAGATGGATCCATGCGGTTGTGCATCGACTACCGGAAGCTGAATCAGGTTACAGCGAAGAACAAGTATCCGTTACCGCGGATTGATGATTTGTTCGATCAACTCAAGGGAGCTTCAGTCTTTTCGAAGATTGTTCTTCGATCCGGATATCACCAGTTGAGGATTCGAGACTCTGATGTGGCTAGGACAGCTTTTAGATCGCGGTATGGGCACTACGAGTTTTTGGTTATGCCGTTTGGGTTGACCAACGCCCCAGCAGCTTTTATGGACTTGATGAACCGAGTGTTCAGATGGTTTCTGAAAACGTTCGTGATTGTGTTCATCGATGATATTTTGATCTATTCCAGGAGTGTGGGTCAGCATAAGAAGCATTTGCGAGCGGTGTTGCGGACTTTGCGGGACCATCAGTTGTTTGCAAAGTTCAGCAAGTGCGAGTTTTGGCTGGACAGTGTGAAGTTTCTGGGCCACGTGATATTGGCTAAGGGAGTCAGCGTTAATCCTGACAAGATCGAGGCCGTGTTGAATTGGAGTAGACCTACCACTGTACCGGAGATCCGGAGTTTCTTAGGTTTGGCAGGCTACTACCGGCGGTTTGTACAGGATTTTTCTCGAATTTCTAGCCCACTGACTAGGTTAACGAAGAAGGGCGTCAATTTTGAGTGGTCAGATGCATGTGAAGAGAGTTACTTACTCCTAAAGGAAAAGTTGACTACTGCACCGGTTCTGACATTACCAGACGACAGCGGTGAGTTTGTGGTTTATAGTGATGCGTCGAAGTTGGGACTTGGTTGTGTGCTGATGCAGCATGGCAGAGTTGTAGCCTACGGTTCCAGGCAATTGAAACCACACGAAGTCAACTATCCGACCCATGATTTGGAGTTGGCCGCTATTGTGCTAGCGTTGAAGAGTTGGAGACATTACTTGTACGGAGCCCAGTGTAGGATCTACACCGACCACAAGAGTCTCACCTACTTGCGGACACAGCCAGATTTGAACATGAGGCAACGCCGGTGGATGGAGTTGATCAACGATTATGATTGCACTTTCGAGTACCATCCAGGGAAGGCCAATGTTGTTGTAGATGCACTTAGCCAGAAATACGGAGCTTCGTTGTTCCATGTGTGTGTGGATAGAGTGTCTATGTTAGCCGAGCTTCGGGCTACGGGTGCCGAGTTCGAGTGGGGTGACGATGGAGCTTTGTTGGCTAGTTTCCAGGTTCGACCCGTATTGGTTGATCAGGTTCGGGAGGCTCAGGATTCAGATTCCTACCTGTTGGGCAACAAGACCATGATACGGAATGGTGTACATACAGAGTTTTGGTTGAGTGACGACGGTACGTTGCTGTTTAGAGGCAGGTTGTGCATACCCCGAGACGAGAGTCTGAAGAAGGAGATTCTGGATGAGGCCCATTGTTCGGCATATGCGATGCATCCCGGAGGTACGAAAATGTTTCGTACACTTCGAGCGTATTACTGGTGGCGCAACATGAAGCAGGAGATTGCCGCGTATGTGAGCCGATATTTGATCTGTCAACAGGTTAAAGCGGAGAGACAGAAACCTGCAAGGAAGTTACAGCCACTGGAGATTCCGGTTTGGAAGTGGGAGCACATTACTATGGATTTTGTTTATCAGTTGCCGTGTACTTCGGCTGGCAACACTGGTATTTGGGTTATTGTGTATCTACTGACGAAATTCGCTCATTTTCTCGCACTTCCGTGGAAGATATCAGTGGGCAGATTGGCCAAGTTGTATTTGTCGGAGATTGTTCGACTGCACGGAGTGCCTGTATCTATTGTTTCTGACCGAGACAGTCAGTTTACCTCTGAATTCTGGCAGGCATTGCAGCGAGCCATGGGCACGAGGTTGCGTTTCAGTACAGCTTTTCATCCTCAGACTGACGGGCAGTATGAGCGGACTATATAGACTCTTGAGGATATGTTGCGGTCATGTGTGTTGCAGTTTCGCGGGAATTGGGACCAGCAACTGCATTTGATAGAGTTCGCCTACAACAACAGCTATCAGGCCAGTATCGAGATGGCACCGTACGAGGCCCTGTACGGGAGGCAGTGCCGCACTCCGTTGTGTTGGAGTGAGGTGGGCGAGCGATGGCTTATTGGTCCTGATCTGGTGAAGAGTACCATAGAGGACGTCCAAATTATCCGGGACAGATTGAAGATCGCCCAGGATCGTCAGAAGAGTTACGCAGACGTGAGGAGAAAGAGTCTCGAGTTTGATGTGGGCGATTGGGTCTTCCTGAAACTATCTCCGTGGAAGGGAGTTGTACGTTTCGGGAAACGTGGCAAGCTTCGACCACGATACATTGGTCCGTACGAGATCACCGAGAGGGTTGGAGCTGTTGCTTACAGATTTGAGTTACCGGCTGAGATGGCTCGTGTTCATGATGTTTTCCACGTTTCAATGTTACGGAAGTACATCTCAGATCCTTCGCATGTGTTAGCCCCACAGCAGTTACCGATCCGAGAGGATTTGATGTACGTGGAGGAGCCAGTACAGATTCTCGACCGTCATGAGCAGGAGTTGAGGCACCGTGTTATACCGCTGGTGAAGGTCTTGTGGCAGAATCACTCGGTTGAGGAGGCCACCTAGGAGGTTGAGCAGCGTATGCGGGAGCAGTATCCTCATCTGTTCACTTGACAGGTACGTAAATTTTGAGGTCGAAATTTTTTTAAGGGGGGTAGATTTGTGACAACCCGAACCAGAATCAGTAGAGTAAACAGCGTAATTCTTGAGTTATCACGTAATCGCGGTTTATCGATAATTGTGTGGTTTGTCGGTTTTGTTTGCGACTTAATTATCGACCAAGAATTTTAGTTGAGTCTCTTCTCGAGAGTTGTAGTTCACGTGATTTCGAGTTCGTGGGCGGTTCCGGATGATTTTTCCGATGACCAAGGAATATAATATGATTATTTGAAGTTTCGGAATATCGACTAGTTTATCCGTTCGTGTCGAGTTTATCCGCATCGTAATGGTTATCCATTTTGGACCGTTGATGATCCCGAGGCGCGAGTATAAATATCGGAAATAGTCAAAAATTGTCGAAAATCACTATTCGGGAAGTTTGACCGTCGTTTGACCAAGGAAGAGGCGTTGACCCGATTTGACCGAAGGGAGAAAATCGGCCACCGTTTGACTCGCCGGCGACCTTCATTTTCCAGCCACCTCCGGCCTTGTGATTGGTATATTTCGAATCCTTGTTTGATTTCCTACTGTTTAGAACTTGGAATTTTGGAATTTGGGGTTGATTTGAGGGAGAACGGAAGAGATGAAATTTGTGGTTTTCCGGCCCGGTCACGGCCTTGTTTGGTGGCGACGCTCCGGTGACTTTCCGAGGTGGATCTTTGGTGGGTTTTGTTGGGTTTTGGATGGTGATCATTTCCCCTTTGGTTTGGAGGGACGAGGTGGCGGGACGGCGCCGGAATCGGTCCGGGAAGTTTTCCGGCCGGTTTGAGATTTTGAACTTTCGAGCTGATTTCCGGCCACGGTGGTGGTTTGATGGTGGTGGTGCCTGAAGGAAAGTTACTCGACTTGAGGAGGAGAACAGTTTGGTAGCTCGGTCGCTGGGAAAACTCTCCGGTTGACGGCGCGCTGCCGCTGGTGGCGGCAGTCAACGCCGGAGCTCCGGTGACCCGTTGACTTTTTGGAATTTGATGATTTTAATGTCGTTTTTCTCGTATTCGCGCCCCTATCGTCGCCTTGAGGTTTTCGAGTTGATTTGGGTATCCGATTTTCAGTCAAGGGTTTTTAGTGGAGATTTCGGGAAATTCGTCGATTATTTTGCACAGTATTAGATGTTTTCGGGAACGGTTGGTTTCTGCGGTGTGGTACAGTGTAGTGAATTATGATTCTGATCAGATATATTTTTTGATTATTCAGGGGATCGAGATCGTGCTTCGGGCGAGGGATCTTCCACCGGGCCACGTGATTAGCGCGAGTGCGCGCTCTGCTCATCTGTGAGTGGACATTTTTATATTTTCACAGTTGTTGCGAGTTCGTGATTTCCGTATTTCCTTTATATGATGTTGAGTTATTTATTATTTTTGGAGGTATTATTTTATATTTTATGGTGATGGCATTACTGCATCGATGCTTCGGCTACTCGGCTGATCACCGGTAGTCCGCCAGAGTTGAGAGATTCCTCTGGACTAGAGTTGAGAGATTCCCCTGACCTATCACCATCGGGCTTGATCGATTCGCCTGACCGTCGGGCTTGAGCGATTCGCCTGACCGTCGGGCTTGAGCGATTCGCCTGACCGTCGGGCTTGAAAGATTCGCCTGGCACCTCGTTATATACTTTCCGAACTCGAATTGTTTTACATTGATTATGTATATAAACTGGTGAAAGGCATATGTTTATTTTCGTCCACTCACTCTAACGTTTTATTTGCCTTTCCCCTGGGCTTTTCGGTTTCCATGCCCAGTTTGCAGTTCGGATTCTGGTGTCTCACGTCGCGGTCAGAGGCTAGTTGTTCGAGCTACCTGTGTTTTCCAGTAGGTTTCTTGTTTCGCCTACTGTTGTATATTTTGTATATATACATACACTAGAGGTCGCTCTGATACGTTACTGATACATGTTTTATACGGATTGTTCCAGATTTCCTATATATTACAGTTATGTTTACTGTTTGATGTTATTGATATGATATTGAGAAATCCGGATGGGATTGGTGCCCACGGTTTGGCTTTTGTGGCATAGGATGAAGTGTTATTTTCTGGGTGCAGGTAAATGCAATTCCGTGTTAGTAGCGTTACTCTGCCCAAATTTTTACGATTTTTGTTGGTTCGTGTTTTCAGAAGGGGTTTGATTCCGGTTTAGGAAACTAAATCGGGGTTGGGTCCTTTCACTATAAACCCAAACTGAGTGATCATTGTGTGAAATTTGAGATACCACTACTATAATGCTTGTTTGAGATACCACTACCGTGATGCTTGTTTGAAACCATAAATTGACTTGTGTAATTTGCATACCTGGTCTGGATTTTCATTGAAACCATCATGTTGTAACATATAAATCTCCTCATATAGATTTCAATTTAAAAAGGCTATTTTAACATCCATTTGATGCAAATCAAGGTTATAATAAGCTATAATTAATGCCATTATAACCATAAAAGCATCCTTTGTGGAGACTGGAGAAAAAGTCTCATTGTAATCAATCTCTTCCTTCTAATTGTAGCCTTTAGCAACTAATCTTGCTTTGTGTCTTTCTATATTTCCACTAGCATCTCTCTTAGTTTTGAACACCCACTTGCAACCAATAGGTTTCACATTATATGGTTTATTTACTAAAGTCCAGACATTGTTCTTTTACATATTGTTCAATTCATCTTCCATTGCAACTCTCCATTTTTCACAATTTACAGACTGTAGTGCTTGCTTTACTGTTGTTGGATCAACCTCCTTATTGAAAATTTCATCTGGCAATAATTGAAACACATGATAATCATTTGGTATGGCGAATTTTCTCTCCCTTGTCGATCTTCTAATAACCACTGGTTTAGCTGGTGCATTGTCCACTGCAGCATTTTCTTCCAAAATTTCATGGGCTTCAACTGCAGCATTTTTTTCATTCCGAATGACTTCATTATTTTCGATTGGAAAATTCATCAATGCACTCCCATTTTTACCATTATCTGCTGAGAAGTTGTTGTAAATGAGCCACTGATCAATATGAACTGCAGTGGCAATTTCACATTCTGGTTCAATATCCATAGGTTTTTGATCTTCAACTAATTCATCATAAAAAGTTTCTTTGTGTGATTCAATAATTATGGTTCCTCTCCTTGGACAATAAAATCTATAGCCTTTTGATTTATCACAATATCCAATAAAATATGAACTCACTGATAGTGAATCCAATTTTTCATTATTTGGATTGTGATCTCTGACTTCGGTTTTGCATCCCCACACATGTAAGTGATTCAGACTGGGCTTGTATCCACACCATAATTCAAACAGTATTTTTGGTACTGCTTTGCTTGGAGTTCTATTGCATATGTAATTGGTTGTTTTCAAAGCTTCTCCCCACAAATATCATTGCAATCCAGATCTCACAATCATGCTTCTAACCATAGACATCAGGTATTCCTCTTTTCTGAAACTCTATTTTGCTGAGGTGTATATGGGGTAGTGTATTGAGCCATAATATCATAATTTTCCAGATAAGTATCAAAAGGTCCTTTATGTTGCCATTTCTCTGAAAATATCCCATAAAACTCATCTCCTTGATTAGACCTTACAACTTTAATAAGGTGACTAGTTTTCCTCTCTACTTCAGTTTTAAAATTAATGAAACAATTCAAAGCTTGAGATTTTTCAGAAATCAAATATAAGTAGCAATATCTTGAAAAATGATAAATGAAAGTTATGAAATAAAAATTTCCATATATGGTTTTTATTGGAAATGGACCATAAATGCCTGTGTGTATGAGTTCAAGAAGTTTTTCACTTCGTTTTGATCCATATTTTCTTAAATTAGTCATCTTACCTTTCATACAATCAATTCATGTATCAAAATCAAAAAAATGAAGTTCTGGTAAAATTGTTGCTTCACCAGAGTTTTCATTCTTTCCTTTAATAAGTGGGCAAGTCTCTTATGTCACAAGAAAGAGGAGATGTCAAATTTGGTTTTTCTTTTCTTTGAATGTGTCTCAATGCAAAATATTGATTCATCTATTTGTAATTTTTTAGAAAGGGCACTGTAGTTGACTCAAGAGATTTTCTTTCTTCAAAATCTCTTCTTCTTCTTCAACACAAAGGGATATCAATTCATTTATTGCCAAAAGAGTCAGCAAGTGAGTTGAGGAGCATATGAACCATAAAAAGCTCTTCAACTGCCATGTTCGAGTCTCTAAGCTTGCCTGTAACATCAGATCCCTTAAAAATATATTTTCTGACATTTTCTTTTCCATCATACTGTATTCTAATCAGCTTGTTCATCAAGGTCCCAGTTTCATCTTTGTCTCACCTTTTGTACTTCTCTGTAACGACATTGAAAAACTTCTTGGCTAACTTGGAATCAAGAACTCCACCCCTTACATTCTCTTTCGTACTTTTCTTGATGCAAATGAGGGTCATCTTGTTGTGCTTATGCAATTTCTCATAAGCTTCCTTTCTCTCTCGAGAAGCATTTGCGGGTAGTTCTTCTGGAGGTTCCTCAGTAAGCACATAATCAAAGTCAAGTATTCCCATATTCAACTTAATGTCACTCTTCCACTTATTAAAGTTTGAGCCATTTAGAAATCCAATTTGACTTATGCTCATAGGAAAGTGCATGTCTGTATATGAATCATACATATCAGTAAAAAAAATTCTAGTTAGACTTTAGACCAGAATATACTTAATGTTCTTGAACAATTTCAGTTATGAAATTTCACTTATACTTAATAATACATCACTAAAAATATGAATTCTAGTAATAATCAAAGTTTTGACATCCTTTGTGGAGTACTAACTTCATATTCTCGTCTTCATATCAGATATATTCACATTGTATATTATAATCAATGCACTAAATGTTTGTTACAAAATTTCTTTGGAAATTCATATCAGATTGATTTTAAGTATATTGATTATCATCATTGTCATGGATCATATATAAGTTTTCGTTATATAAAGCTACTTTGACAGCATAAGTATAAGAAAATTAACAGTATCTTCATATTAACTATATAATCATGATTATGATCTACGCATTTTATGCTTGATTCTTAACGTCTTTCTCTTTACATTTAGCTTTGTTTTGACCTTAGTACTATCATTTCTTACTTACTTTGTTGTTTTAAGGTTTTGAATAAAGGAGTACAATAAAAGAGGTGAAATGGAGCTTAAAAACGCAGCAATTGGAGGTTTCCTAATTCGCTTAGGAAAAGTGGTGTTTCCTACTTTGACTAGGATTCCTACTCGGGTTAGGAATGCAAATGGTTCGACAACTCGGAAAGTTTCGCAGAGCTGAAAAATGAAGTTTCCTAAATCAACTAGGAATGACGTGGCGAAATGTCCGAGACGCGCAAAATGGTTGAGAAATGGTATTCGTAAAAGTTACTAAAATGGTGCGCACAAATGGTTTCCCAAATGAAGAACGAATGTATTTCTCCTATGTGGACCAGGAAAGATCATGTCGGCATACATTTATGGAAAGAAGACATGGCCGAACTTATGAGATCCCACTTGCCCTATTTGAAGGTCAAATATCTTGAATATATTGAAGGAATTCGGCAAGGAGGATATTCCTTGGAGATCAAGAAAGAAATATTTAGAGTGGAATAAGGAAAGAAAATCTCAGAACAGACCTGTAACTTCAAGAGACCACCGAAGTCGCAATTCAACTCCAAATATGGTGTTCCTTATATGGATTTTATAGCTCTCTGAATAAGCTTTCCAACGAGTTCAAAATCATAATTTTCTGAGCTCTAGAACTCCCGGAAAAGACGTTTCAAGACAGGCTATTTCCAGCTGGCATTTCTACCCGGGTAAACTAGGAATCCCTAGTTTGGAGAGGAAAGTTGGAGTTTTTCACCTATAAATAAGAGGGCTCGGTTTCATTCTCATTCATCACTAATTCTAGACTTCTAAGCTTGCCAAAGATCAGCTCCTCAACCTCCAAACACTCGGCTATCCCCCCCAAAATCCGAAACACCACCAACTTCATCCCGTAAACACTCTCCTCCACCTCAAGAAGGACTTTGCTCGCTTTGGCTGGAAATTCTTGGGCTCGTCATCAACTAAGGAGTAGCTACACTTGAAGATTTGCGGTGCGCTTTCACGGAGTCTAAAAGTGTAACATGACCCCTTTTTATTTTGTTTCGGTTTTTGTTTGGATTTCCTTTGTTTGTATTTTGAGAACAAGTTTTGATAAGAGGTTTTTTATTTCTAAATTCTTCTAAGTTTCTTCCATGTGTTTTTAACTTTGATTCGAATACATGTGTGTGCTTATATGTTCTTAATGCTTGAAACTGTTTTTAAGTAGATACTCGCTTTGGTTCTCTTTTAAGCATGTTTCACGAACTAATAACAAAGATAAAATTGGATTAGAGAGTTAGCTCGCTTTGGTTGCTGTCTTGTTCAATTATAAGCATGTGTGTGTGTTTTGATTGAAGTTAGGAATTTCGTTGACACTTAGGGAATCTAGGTATAAAACGGCAAAGGATGAAAGAATGAGTCGATCACATGTATATAATAGTTTAGTGTTTATTTTCGGTCTAGTGAGCATGTTTAGGGTTCTTTGTTCTTGTTTGTTTTCTACTTGTCTATGAGTGAAGCATGTTAGAACTTAGGATTTCTCTATGTGTTTGCTAACCATTTTCTGTCTTTAAATTCGTAGGAATTAGTAAAAACCAACCTTTTCAAACCCCCCTTTCAAACCATAGCGTAAATATGCATGCACCCTCAATCCCCGGTTAAGAACGATACCCTATTTACCAATGCTACATCTACAACAAAGGGTTTTAATTGTATGCGTTTTTGTTGAGTGTTAAGTGTTAATTTAATGGTTGCAAAGTCGTGTATCAATTTTGGCGCCGTTGCCGGGGATTGTAAAGAATTGTGTGTTTATGCTTGTAAATATGTGAATATGTGTAAATAAGTGTGTATATGTATATGTAAAGTGTCAAATTTTTTTTATACATGTTCATAATACGTTCCATTCTAACTTTTTGTTTTTGCAGCCATGTAAATAGGTACATATTAAAGGAAGTCTTCGATTTACATTGAGTACGCAAGTTTGGGCGATTAAGTCTCACTCATTGGAATAGATGGCGCCTCTTTTTCTTGTTTATCTCCTTAACCCCTCATGATGTGTGGATTTCATCACCGCACACCATAACCTAAGTGAAGTTATGGACATGAGGTCGAGGGCGGAGTCTACAAGGACTTGAGGGAATGTCTTTCTCGAGATTTTGGCTGAATGTCGGACATGGTGTCTAGAACGGGTTATGACTGGTGACAGGTTCTGGATCGAAGAAAGACTTGCATCAATGGAGTATATACCAATGATCCGGTAAGTGGACGAATACTTGTCTTTGAGTAAGAAATCTTTGGTAACTTGGTGTCTAGAAGGTGACGGTTTCTATGACGGGTTCTGGATCCGAGATCTCAAATCGGTCCTGCCTCTCGTGGTCTCTCTTGCCAACTGGCCAAGCTTACTAAAGTTGCCCAAAGAAGACAAGGACTAAATCTACTTTCCATGATCGGTAAGCCTCGGGATGCATCGTCGAAATTAGTCCTGCCTCTCGCGTTATCTCTATCCCCAACTGGCCATGTTTTTCGATTGAACCAAGGCCGATTGATTGAGAATGTACATTTTATCGCGCGGGTCGCACGTCCAATGAAAGACCTAAAGGCCAAATGAACGTATTCTCTTTAAATTGAAGGCGAAAATCAAAGAACAAAATACTTGTGCATATTACTTGTAAATTTCGTGTGCATTAAAACTTGTAAAGAATTAACCACGTTGCATTAGCTTGCATAACCTGCCGGCGGCTTTGTGATGCTCGGATTTCACCACCGGGTACCCTAACCTAAGTGAAGTTAGGGACATGAGGCCAAACGTATGGTCACGTTGCATCATGTATTTAGCACGTAACTTTGTGTGTTTTCTGCAGGTTTCTAACGTTTTCTCTTATGCATTCATACCATTTTTCACGTAGGATCCCTTATGTGTGCATTTAAAATCCTTCTAAGTGCATCCATCGTGATTAATGTTATACTTGCATTACCTTACTTGTATATATGTGTTTCTAAGTCTTTGCATTGTATATATGCCTAATTTTGCAGAAAACATGTAAATTGAGTCTTAACTTATTCTATCAACTTTGCATTCATTTTAGGGAGTCTAAAGCCTTGCATTCACGTTTACAATTCTTGAAGTGTCTTAACTTAGTGTTTTACAGCTTTCGTGTGTTTTTGGTGTGTTTTTGGTTTGTTTTTTTTTTCTTCGTGTGATTTGTTTTGGTGTGATTTTGTGTGTTTTTATTGCTTTCTTTTAATTTTCAACATTTTTGGTTAGTGTCTTGCATTACTTGTATATTCTTTTGATACTAACACTATTTTGAGGAGGAGGACTTAGAAAAAGATCCGGCTACTAGAGATGTCGAAAAGAAGAAGAATGTGGCTCCTCACGCCACTAAGGCACAACGCTCATCATCGCAACCTGCCCCAAACAAAGGTATTAACTCTATCCCTTCAATTTCGGTTAATACTAATGCTTCGTTTGCTAGTGCACCATTCCCCCATAGGTTGACGAAATCTAAGAGAGATGATCAATACGAAGACATCTTGGACATCTTTCGGAAGGTGCAAGTAAATCTGCCCTTGATCGAGTGCATAAAGCAAGTGCCTATCTATGCGAAATTTCTCAAAGAGTTATGCACCCAGAGGAGGCAAACGAGAGCGAAGGAGGTTGTGAAGGTGAATGCAACCGTTTCAGCGGTTTTACAGCGTCGGTTACCCCCCAAATTGAAGGATCCGGGGAGCTTTTTTGTTCCTTGCGTGATTGGTGACAACAAATTCGAAGATGTTATGCTAGATCTTGGTGCATCCATTAACGTAATGCCCTATTACTTATATGCATCCATAGATCTAGGCGAGCTCAAACAAGACAACGTCATCATTCAACTAGCCGACCGTTCGCATAAGTATCCTAGGGGATACGTTGAAGATGTTCTTGTGCAAGTCAACAACCTGATTTTTCCAGCAGATTTCTACATCGTTGACATGGAAGAAAGTCCTTTGAACACCACGCCATTGCTTCTTGGACGACCTTTCATGAGGACTGCAAGAACGAAGATTGATGTTTTTGAGGGAACGTTTTCCATGGAGATTGACGGAGAAAAGATTGAATTCAACATACTAGATGCCATGAAGGTTCCCACGGCAAGTGTCAATGCATTATTTTCGATGGATATGGTAGAAGAGGCAGTTCAACAACACTTAGACACCATTGGAGATGATGTGCTCGACATTGCCATACAAGAAGGAGCGGGGCTGACTCGACTCGGGGATGAAGCCCTTTTTGATGCACTTATCGAGATTTTGGAACCTAGAATTCTCGAGATGGCTATGGCACTCAATGAGGCTCCACGGATTGCGAATAGGCCACCTCCAATTCCGTTGGCCTATGGAGAAAACAAGCTTGTTCCATCCGTGATCAAGGCACCGGAGTTAGAACTCAAAGTGTTACCGGCTCAGTTGAAGTATGCTTACTTGGGAGAGAATGACACTTTGCCGGTTATCATTTCATCATCATTGGAGGAAGAACAAGAGGGCAAGCTCATCAACGTGCTCAAACGTCACAAAACATCAATTGGATGGACCCTTGCCGACATCAAAGGCATCAATCCGGCCACTTGCGTGCATCGAATTCTACTCGAAGATGGGGCTAAACCTTTGAGAGAAGCTCAAAGAAGACTCCATCCACCAATGATGGAAGTTGTGAAGAAGGAAGTTATCAAACTCTTGGATTGTGGCGTCATATATCCAATTCCGGACAGCCGATGGGTCTCACCCGTGCAAGTTGTTCCTAAAAAGTCCGGAATCACCGTGGTGAAGAATGCGGAAAACAAATTGGTGCCACAAAGAACCGTAACCGGCCATAGAGTTTGTATCGACTATCGGAAGCTCAATGCCACCACTCGCAAGGACCACTTCCCCTTGCCATTCATTGATCAAATGCTCGAGAGGTTGGCGGGACATGAATATTATTGCTTCCTCGATGGGTATTCCGGTTACAACCAAATCAGCATCGCCGAGGAAGATCAAGAGAAGACAACGTTCACTTGCCCCTTTGGAACGTTTGCATACCGACGGATGCCATTTGGACTATGCAATGCACCAGGTACCTTTCAACGTTGCATGCTTTCAATTTTTTCCGATTACATAGAGAAGATAATAGAAGTTTTCATGGATGATTTCAGTGTCTTTGGGAAAAATTTCGATGCATGTTTAGCTAACTTAGAACTGATTTTACAAAGATGCGTTGAAACGAACCTAGTGCTTAATTGGGAGAAATGCCATTTTATGGTTACTCAAGGGATAGTTTTAGGTCACATAGTTTCGAAAAGGGGAATAGAAGTTGATAAAGCAAAAGTAGATCTTGTGCGGTATTTACCCTCTCCGACTTCGGTTAGAGAGATACGTTCTTTTCTTGGCCATGCAGGTTTTTACAGGAGATTTATCAAGGACTTTTCCCAAATTTCTCGTCCCTTGTGCAAGCTTTTACAAAAGGATACTCCCTTTGTGTTTGATGAGGAATGCCGAGCTGCATTTGACAAGCTGAAGGAGCTTCTCACAAGTGCTCCTATCCTTTGTGCACCGGATTGGTCCCTACCGTTTGAATTGATGTGCGACGCATCCGACTACGCCGTCGGAGCTGTTTTAGGGCAAAGGAAGGACAAGAAGCCCTACGCCATCTACTATGCTTCTCGAACATTGGACGATGCTCAGAGCAACTATACAACAACCGAGAAGGAGATGCTCGCTGTGGTGTTTGCACTTGACAAGTTTCGATCATACTTGTTGCAAAGCAAGGTGATTGTCTATACGGACCACGCCGCATTGAAGTATCTCATGGCGAAAAAGGATGCCAAACCACGACTGATTCGTTGGATACTTCTACTCCAAGAATTCGACATAGAAGTGAAAGATAAGAAGGGAGTAGAAAACGTCGTGGCAGACCACTTATCTCGAATACTACATGACAAGGAGACGGTGGCAATAGAGGAAACATTTCCGGATGAACAACTCTTCGGACTCCAGGTAAGTACCTCGGAAACTCCTTGGTATGCGGATATTGTTAATTATTTAGTTACTGATAAATTTCCACCTCACATGCATAGTGTCCAACGCCATAAACTTAGACTAAATGCTAAACATTTCATTTGGGATGAGCCTTACTTATGGAAACAATGTTCTGACTTAGTAATTAGAAGGTGTGTCCCCGATTGCGAATTTGAGTCTATTCTTAAGTTTTGTCATAACGATGCATGTGGAGGTCATTTTGGTTCTAGGAAAACAGCCTTGAAAATATTAGATTGTGGATTCTTTTGGCCTAGTATTTTTCGTGACTCTCATGAATTTTGTGCCAAGTGTGACAGGTGCCAAAGATCCGGTAATATAGGTCCTCGAGATGAAATGCCACAGAACTACATCCTTAATGTCGAAATTTTTGATGTTTGGGGCATAGATTTTATGGGACCATTTCCCATGTCTAACGGTTTTACTTACATCTTACTCGCTGTTGATTATGTGTCGAAATGGGTGGAAGCAAAAGCCACCCGTACTAATGATTCGCGAGTTGTTGCAGATTTCCTTAAAGCCCAGATTTTCACACGACATGGAATGCCTCGCATTCTAATAAGCGATGGCGGAAGTCACTTTTGCAACAAGACAGTAGACGCATTGATGAAGAAGTACAGCATCACCCACAAGGTCTCTACACCATATCATCCACAAACCAACAGATTGGCGGAAGTCTCCAATCGCGAAATCAAGAAGATCTTGGAAAGAACTGTCAAGCCAAATCGCAAGGATTGGAGCCAATGTCTTGACGACGCACTATGGGCCTATACAGGACTCCCATAGGCATGTCACCTTATCGACTTATTTATGGGAAGGCATGTCATCTTCCGGTTGAGTTGGAACATAAGGCATGGTGGGCTGTCAAGAAATTCAATTTGGACCGAGACGAAGCTGGTTTGCATCGAAAACTCCAACTTTGTGAGCTCGAGGAAATCAGGAATGATGCATTCGACAATGCTTGGATCTATAAGGAGAAAATGAAGGTGTTTCACGACAAGAGGATCCGGAGAAAGGAGTTCCTAATCGGCCAAGAGGTATTACTCTTTAACTCTCGCCTTAGAATTTTTCCAGGAAAGCTACGCTCGAGGTGGGTTGGACCCTTCATTGTCACCGAAATTATTCCCCATGGAGCTATAAAAATCAGGAGTCCAACAACCGGGAACGAATTCAAAGTCAATGGTCATCGTTTAAAGCCTTATCATTCGACCGTAAAAGAGGAAGTAGTGGAGGACGAATCTCTATTTGAACCGGCCACATCAAATGAATGAAGAACTCTCAAGTCTAGGCTGTAAGACGTTAAAAAACAAGCGCTTGTGGGAGGCAACCCAATGGAGGAAATCGCCAAGGCTTTGTTCTCTCCTCCCTTATCTTTTTAATTTCGTTGTTTATTTACTTTCCTTAGCTAAAATTTTCGTGGGTCTCTCCCTTCATACAAAATTCTATGATTCCCTTAAATACATTGAGGACAATGTAGAGTTTAAGTGTGGGGGAGGGGTTTACAACCTTATTTGAGTCATAAATTGTTAAAACCGGGCGGACAATAAAACTTTCCGGCGGATGATGCCCTAAAAAAAAAAATTTGTTTTTAAAGAGTCTTTTTCATTTTAGGATGCCCTTAGTTAGTCTATGATGAAAATGGACGGAAAAAGAATACATATGGCGGTGAATAAGCACTAAAATGATTTCTTGTGATAAGTGAGATATTTTGATTGTCATAACATGTAGTGGATATGGTTTGATTAAACATGGTATAGAATTCGCATGTTAGAATAAGTTTTAAATCATACAAACCTAACAGTGAGTTTTTGAGCCTACATTACTTCATTTTAGAGTGAATTTTCGTGCATCATGTCTCAAAAACAAAACATGCTTCATCTAATTACTTGCCATAGATTTTAATGAACTAGAGATTACTAGAACTTACTCATGTAGATTTGCAACGCTTTTAAGTTGATATATGCTCTGATTTTGGATATGATTAAAGGCAAATTAGGTTACCACCACTTAAACCAAATGGCATTGTGTCCCATTGTGCGCACGAGTTGCGACACCCTTAGATTACCCCTTTGTGCCTACGTTAAGCCTTTTCTTTCATTTACCACGTACATATCTAAACACTTAGCCTAGTGTAGAATTTCCAAACCTTGTTCAAAGACTTGGTGAAGAGGTTTCGAAGCTAGCATAAAAGAAGTGGCGAAAAAAAAATGATGAAAGAATACAAAAGAAGGGAAGACTTGTCCAAAAGAGTTGATTGCCGAAAAAAAAAAAGAAAAAAAATCGAGAGCAAAAGAAAAGAAAAGAAAAAAATGTGTAAAAGTTCTCCGGCAAAAGTTCTAAGTGTAAAAGTTTGGGCAAGTGAAGTTTAGAATGAAGTTAGGGCCCAAAATGATGAAAATTGGCCCCCGATCTTGAAGTTTGACACAAGAAGAAGTGTAGAAAGGATGAGCCACGAATTCAAGAAGTTTTAAGTGCTAGACTAAGTCTTTGGAACGTGTTTTAACCACCACTTATCTAAATTTTGAATGCCTTAGCCTTAGCCTCATTACAACCTTTCTAAAGTCCTTTATGATCCTTAAGATGAGTAGCCTTCAATTGGTTGAGTAAGTTACATGAGTAAGCATATGGTTTGGTTCATTTGTGCAAGTTATTAGGAGGTATTTCGATGCAATAAATATATATTTTGAGTGAACCTCTTTTCATGAGTGAAAATATGATGAGAGCATCCATGTGAGATTGATTTAAACTTTTTCGAAACATGCATAGCTTTAACTTCACCATTGTTTTCTCCAAGTCCTACTTGTTCATGACATGATCATATTTCTCTTATCTCTCGAAAATTGTTGAACTTTTCACTATGAAATCTTGTGACTCCATCGCCATATATTTAAGAAAATTTCTGAGACAAATTGTGCTAAGGGCTTAGAAGTTGCTTTTATTTATTTGAGTCCATGAAATTTGTTCAACGTGGAGGCTAGCTCTAACGTTGGTTTTATATTTTTAGTCTTTCTTTTATTTAGTATTTGCTAGGGACTAGCAAAGTCTAAGTGTGGGGGAATTTGATCTACGCATTTTATGCTTGATTCTTAACGTCTTTCTCTTTACATTTAGCTTTGTTTTGACCTTAGTACTATCATTTCTTACTTACTTTGTTGTTTTTAGGTTTTGAATAAAGGAGTACAATAAAAGAGGTGAAATGGAGCTTAAAAACGCAGCAATTGGAGGTTTCCTAATTCGCTTAGGAAAAGTGGTGTTTCCTACTTTGACTAGGATTCCTACTCGGGTTAGGAATGCAAATGGTTCGACAACTCGGAAAGTTTCGCGGAGCTGAAAAATGAAGTTTCCTAAATCAACTAGGAATGACGTGGCGAAATGTCCGAGACGCGCAAAATGGTTGAGAAATGGTATTCGTAAAAGTTACTAAAATGGTGCGCACAAATGGTTTCCCAAATGAAGAACGAATGCATTTCTCCTATGTGGACCAGGAAAGATCATGTCGGCATACATTTATGGAAAGAAGACATGGCCGAACTTATGAGATCCCACTTGCCCTATTTTAAGGTCAAATATCTTGAATATATTGAAGGAATTCGGCAAGGAGGATATTCCTTGGAGATCAAGAAAGAAATATTTAGAGTGGAATAAGGAAAGAAAATCTCAGAACAGACCTGTAACTTCAAGAGACCACCGAAGTTGCAATTCAACTCCAAATATGGTGTTCCTTATATGGATTTTATAGCTCTCTGAATAAGCTTTCCAACGAGTCCAAAATCATAATTTTCTGAGCTCTAGAACTCCCGGAAAAGACGTTTCAAGACAGGCTATTTCCAGCTGGCATTTCTACCCGGGTAAACTAGGAATCCCTAGTTTGGAGAGGAAAGTTGGAGTTTTTCACCTATAAATAAGAGGGCTCGGTTTCATTCTCATTCATCACTCATTCTAGACTTATAAGCTTGCCAAATATCAGCTCCTCAACCTCCAAACACTCGGCTATCCCCCCCAAAATCCGAAACACCACCAACTTCATCCCGTAAACACTCTCCTCCACCTCAAGAAGGACTTTGCTCGCTTTGGCTGGAAATTCTTGGGCTCGTCATCAACTAAGGAGTAGCTACACTTGAAGATTTGCGGTGCGCTTTCACGGAGTCTAAAAGTGTAACATGACCCCTTTTTATTTTGTTTCGGTTTTTGTTTGGATTTCCTTTGTTTGTATTTTGAGAACAAGTTTTGATAAGAGGTTTTTTATTTCTAAATTCTTCTAAGTTTCTTCCATGTGTTTTTAACTTTGATTCGAATACATGTGTGTGCTTATATGTTCTTAATGCTTGAAACTGTTTTTAAGTAGATACTCGCTTTGGTTCTCTTTTAAGCATGTTTCACGAACTAATAACAAAGATAAAATTGGATTAGAGAGTTAGCTCGCTTTGGTTGCTGTCTTGTTCAATTATAAGCATGTGTATGTGTTTTGATTGAAGTTAGGAATTTCGTTGACACTTAGGGAATCTAGGTATAAAACGGCAAAGGATGAAAGAATGAGTCGATCACATGTATATAATAGTTTAGTGTTTATTTTCGGTCTAGTGAGCATGTTTAGGGTTCTTTGTTCTTGTTTGTTTTCTACTTGTCTATGAGTGAAGCATGTTAGAACTTAGGATTTCTCTATGTGTTTGCTAACCATTTTCTGTCTTTAAATTCGTAGGAATTAGTAAAAACCAACCTTTTCAAACCCCCCTTTCAAACCATAGCGTAAATATGCATGCACCTTCAATCCCCGGTTAAGAACGATACCCTATTTACCAATGCTACATCTACAACAAAGGGTTTTAATTGTATGCGTTTTTGTTGAGTGTTAAGTGTTAATTTAATAGTTGCAAATGTGTGTATCAGATTACTACATAATTGTTTTGCAGTTTATGTATATGGCCAGTTTGGCAGCACTTATGATAAATTTTCAATTTCATCATGATCTATTGATATGCTTATGTATTTGAACAAAATTGTTCTGATGGTATCAGTTATATATAATTTATATGTATGAACAATTATATATGCAGAAGATAAAATTATGCAATTTATAACTATATGCGGATTAAGATTTCATACTAGTTCCTAGAATACGATTATCAAAAAAACTGTTGTTTCTACTGAATTCTGGAAGGGAATGGGGCAAAAGAGCAATAGATATTGTGGGCAGATAACTCCTGAGTACTCGGGCGGTTTACCTTAAGCGCTCCGCTTATTTGCAAAATGAGGCAACGAGCATTAGGAAGCTGAGACGGGATTGACCCGCCTTCAACACACCGATGCTTAAGTCAGAATGAGTTTACAACAGAAAGTGCAAGTGAACAGTGGTTCTGAGATTCAATATCTTTGTCTTGACATGAATACCTTTCTAATATGAGTCATTGAGAATAACAACACCATGTGGTCCTCTATGTGGGACTATTTCTGACATTCCTCTTTTGTGTAAAAGGAGGGTGTTTTGGCAATCCCGTCCCTACGCATACAGACTGATGGGCGCAATGCTCTGTGTGGCCGACTGTGTGCGGCACAGATCTTGCATGTGGATTTACCTAGATGTCCTAGATCTTTTTATCTTTTTGTCTTTTGGGTGCTAAGTAAGGCTTGTTTTTGGGGTTAGCACATGACATACTAACAAGTCCCCCAAGCCCCTGAGTCAAGAAGATTCACCTTGATTGGGGAGTTGAAGAAACCAAGACCCAGAAAGCATCCTTACTTAGTGCCATTATACTGGGTAATATAATGTACCCTGGAGTCCCCACAACTCCTTGATCTAGGGCAATCCTTTGATTCGAGCGTGCCCAACGTTTGGACTGAACACGTTTGAATGTTTTAATAATGAATGGAGACCAAAGGAGGCTACGTGTTCAAGCGGTAGATGGTGTGTGTTGGGGCAGTGTATGAAACTTAAGACGTCGAGAGCGTGGGCAGCAAGCTTTAAGTGGCGAACGGCGTGTGCTTGAGCAACATATGTTCGGGCCATTTGAGGTCACCTGACGGGAAACGGCCGCGCTAGAACTTTTATGGGCTTGAGGGGATTTTTAGTCCCCAGGTAGCTAATGCCGCTAGGTCGGGCTCCGCATGAGGAGACGCTTCTAGGAAGGATCAGTCTCTAGGGAGATCTATACTTTTGGAGTCATGCACGATGCATTGCACGCCCTGGCCACGTGGGGCCTTCTAACGATCAACGAAGCTAGGGATTTTTCGGGTGTGAGGGGAGTTTAAGCCCCCATGTAGCTAATGCCACTAAATTGAGAACTAGGTCAGGGGACATCCTTTCAGGGTGATTAGCCACCAGAGGAGTCCGTTTGCGAGAGTGATGGGCGACAATCGTCTTTCAAGGTGGGCAGAACATGGTTCAAAGAATCCACCACACGTGATGACCCAAAACATAATCAGTAGAGTAAACAGCTTAATTCACGAGTTAGCGCGTAATCACTGTTTTCCGATAATTGATTGATTTACCGGTTTCGATCGCGACTTAATTATCGACCGAGAATTTGAGTTGAGTCTCTTCTTGAGAGTTGTTGTGCACGTGATTTCGAGTTCGTGGGCGGTTCCGAATGATTATTTCGACGACCGACGAATGTAATATGAATATTTGAAGTTTTGGAATATCGTCGAGTTTATCCGTTCGTATCGAGTTTATCCGAATCGTAATGGTTATCCGTTTTGGACCGTCGATCGTCCCGAGACGCAAGTATAAATATCGAAAATAGTCAAAAAATTGTCGAAAACACTGTTCGGGAAGTTTAACCGGCGTTGACCGAGTTTGAAGGCGTTGACCGAGTTGACCCGTGGAGGAATTTTCGGACCGTTTGAATTCTCTGGCGGACCCGCCGATTCCGGCCGTTTCAGGCCACGACCTTGGAAGGTAAAATGTTCTCCTTGTGATTCTAAGCAATTTAGAACTTGGAATTTCTTGATTTGGTTGAGAATTGAGGGAGAAATGTTGAATTGAAATTCGATGGAATTCCGGCCGGTTTTGGGTTTTGTGGACGGAGGTGCTTCGGCCACGGTGGTGGCCGGGGAGTTGGGGGTTTCTACTCGTGGGGCCATGGCGGTTCTTTTGGGAGTGGTCTCGAAGGCCGCCGTGAGTCGTGGCCGGCGGTGGTGGAACCCCGTGGGTTTCGAGCTGATTTCCGGCGTGTGTGGCCGGAATTGGTCCTTGTCACAGTTGAGAGATGTGTTGGGCTCGTTGAGATGAAGCTTCGGTGAGCTTGGCCGTCGGAAAATCTCTCCGGTTGACGGCGCGCCGCTGGCGGCGGTGGCGGTCAATGGCGGAGCTCCGGCGACCGTTGACTTTTTGGAAATGTGTCGAGTTATATGTCGTTTCGCTCGTATTCGCGCCCCGATCGTCGTCTTGAGGTTTTTGAGTTGATTTGTGTACCGGATTTTTAGTCGAGGGTTTTGAGTGGAGATTTCGGGAATTTCGTTAATTATTTTTGTATCAGTTATATGTTTTCGGGAACGGTTGGTTTCCGAGGTGTGGTACAGTGTTGTGAATTGTGATTTTGATCAGATATATTTTATGATTATTCAGGGGATCGAGATCGTGCTTCGGGCGAGGGATCTTCCGCCGGACCACTTGATTAGCGCGAGTGCGCGTTTTGCTCACCTGTGAGTGGACAATTTCTTTTCATTGATTAGTCACGAGTCTTTAATACACGTTTTACGAGCATGAGCATACGTTTAAGATTATGACTTATACGAGCATGTGTTTTACGATTATGCATTTACATTATGCTTTATACGTATGCATGAAACTATTTATGATTTGATTTACAGAGAGTACAGTCTTAGTATATGTGGTTGTATTGATACACTTGCATCCCGGTTGATCCCCGAGGATGTCTACCAGGGGGAACTGTACCTTGTGCCGATGTATTTCTGGGTGGGAACAAATACTCTGACCTGAGGCCTTTCTGGCTAGAATCACGTGTGGGTCTGGGATCCCATGATTCAGACTGTACTAGCGCGGATGTGTCCATGAGTGACCCCATGGGATTTTTCTATGCATGCTCTGTACGCTGGAGGAGTTTGGTTTCACCTCGTGTACTATATCATATTCATTCATTTTGACTCGCATATGTTTTTATAACATATATTATTCGACGAAAGACATTTATTTTCGTCCACTCACTCTAACGCTTTTCATGTCTTTCTTCTGGGCTTTTCGGTTTCTATGCCCAGTTTGTAGTTTAGATTCTGGTATTGCACGTCGCTGTCGGAGGCTTAGTGTTCGAGCCACCTTTCTTTTTCAGTAAGTTTCTTGTTTTGCCTACTGTTGTATATTTTGTATATGTATACTAGAGGTCGCTCTGATACGCTACTGATACATGTTTTATGTGGTTTTTCCCAGATTTTCTATATTATACAGTTATGTTTACTGTTTATTATTATTGGTATGATATTGAGAAATCTGGATGGGATTGGTGCCCACGGTTTGGCTTTTGTGGCATAGGATGAAGTGTTATTTTCCGGGTGCAGGTAATGGCAATTCTGCGTTAGTAGCGTTACTCTGTCGAAATTTTTATGGTTCGTGTTTTCAGAAGAGGTTTGATTCTGGTTTAGGAAACTAAATCGGGATTGGGTCCTTTCACCGCAACCTACCTTCTGTTGTGTGAAACGAAAATGGGCGGGCATCTATGATAGTGAATATGGTTGGGTTTATTGTTCGCGTGAGGTAGGGTGTGTTTATTTTTGTGTCGTCTGAATGATGCTATGATTTACTTGGAATGTGAGAGGAGAGTTTCGAATTGAAGCTTGCTAATTGGTGGTGCAGAGGTGTGAAGCCGTTGTTAGGGGGGCTTCTGCATGCGTGACACCTGTTGGCCAACGTTGGATTTGAGGGGTCAAAAAGGTGGGCCAGGAGGCATGTCCATTGATGACATCATAGTTGCGGTTGACGAAAAGATGTTCGCGGTTTGAATTTGAAATGGTGTGGGACACGCATCGTAGATCAAAAGTGAATGGAGTGTGTGCATGGATGATCATGAGGGATAAGGGTTTTTCCATCCCGGTGTATATATGTGACGACCCGAACCAGAATCAGTTATGTATTCGGCACGATTCACGAGATTCTGTTTAGTCGCAGTTTTAGTTATGTATATGTGGTTTGCTGATTCTATTCGCGACTATGTTTTCGGTCGAGAATTTGAGTTGAGTGTCTTCACGGAAGTTGTAGAGTACGTGATTTCGAGCTCGTAGGCGGTTCCAGAAGATTTTTCCGATGACCGAGGAATATTTTATGATTATTCGAAGTTTTAGTTTCCGACGAGTTTATCCGATTGTTTCGAGCTTATCCGAATCATTTCGAATATTCATTTCGGACCGTCGATTGACCCGAGGCGCGAGTATAAATATCGAGAATAGTCGTAAAATCGTCGAAAAACACTGTTTACCGTTGACCAGCTTTGACTTTTCTGTTTTGGAAAGTTGACCGTTGACCAAGAAGGGGGAAGGTTTCCCGTTTCGGCTTGCCGTCCGACGACCCATTTTCTGGCCACCTCCGGTCGAGTGAAAGGTATAATTAGCTTCCCCTTGTGATTTCGAGTTGATTGGTATAAGAATTTGTGAAAATTGATGAGGATTTTATGGTGCCCGAATCGGGCCGAGCTGGGTTACATCGTTGATAATGGTTGGCCGTTTTCCGGCGAAGTTTGGAGGTGGTGGTTGGGGGGGTTAGACTCCCCTTGCTCTGGTGAGTCTCCCCATGTACTTGGTTTGGGTGGATAATGAGGTTTTGGTGTGGACCGATTAGGTCACCGGAAAACTAATTTCCGACCTGTTTCGGGTTAATTGCCTGGGTTTCGTTTGGATTTGGCCTGAGCTGTAGTTATGGAAGTGATTCGGCTCGTGGAGAACTTCCGATCTGGAGAATCTCGCCGTGAGATTTCACGATTGAAGGCGGTGGCGGCGGTCAACAGTGGAGCTCCGGCGAGGAGTTGACTTTTTGGATTTCGACGTTTTTAATGTCGTTTTTCTCGTAATCGTGCCCTGATTATCGTCCAGAGGTTTTCGGATCGATTTGGGTAGTGGATTTACAGTCGAGGTTTCGAGTGGAGATTTCGGGAATTCCGTTAATCGTTTTGCATTGCATTGTTTATTTCCAGGAACGGTTGGTTTCCGTGATTCCGTACAGGGTTGTGGACTATGATTTTGATTAGTTATGTTTTTGTGAATATCCAGGAGATCGAGATCGAGATCGTGATCGTGCTTCAGGCGAGGGATCTTCCGCCGGACCACGAGTTTAGCGCGAGTGCGCGTTACGCGAGTCTGTGAGTGGACAATTTATTTTCACGGATTGATTGCGAGTCTTTTATATACGTTTTATGAAATTGAGCATGCAGCATGATTATGGTTTTATGAGCATGAGATTTCATACGGGATTATGTTTATTATGAGCATGTGTTATACGTTTATGCTTATACCAGTATATAGTACGTATATGCATATATACATATTGTTTCATGCATTTGCATCGAACTGTTTATGATTTGATTTACACAGAGTACAGTCTCAGTTACGTTGTTTTATCGATACACTTGCCTCTCGGCTGATCCCCGATGGTAGGCCACCAGGCGGGGCAGTACCCCGACCTGACCGGCGAGGGGCAGTACCCCGGAATCGAGGCCTTTCTAGCTATGAATCACGTGGAATTCAGGGACTCACTCTAACGAGTTATAATATATTTTATAACATATATTACTCGGTGAAAGACATTTATTTTCGTCCACTCACTCTAACGAGTTTTATGTCTTTCCCCTGGACTTTTCGGTTTCCGTGCCCAGTTTGCAGTTCAGGTTTGGTGTTTCACGTCGCGGTTTGGAGGCTAGTGATCTGAGCTACCTGTGTTTTCCAGTAGGTTCTTGTTTCGCCTACTGATGTATATGTTGTATATATTTACACCAGAGGTCGCTCTGATACATACTGATACATGTTTATACAGATTTTCTCGGATATATATATACATAGTACAGTATGATTACTGTTATTGCTTATATTATGATGTTGAGAAATCCGGATGGGATTGGTGCCCACGGTTTGGCTTTTGTGGCATCGGATGAAGTGTTATTTTCAGGGTGCAGGTTTATGCAATTCCACGTTAGTAACGAAACTCTGCCAAAATTTCAAAATTTTTTTGTTGGTTCGTATTTTCAGAAGGGGTTCGATTCCGGTTTAGGTAACTGAATCGGGGTTGGGACCTTTCAATATATACCTCGTCTTACCCTCTCTGTAAGTCCATTTCGCACTGTTGGAAATTTTTCAGACCTCTTGAGAGGTTTTGACAGCGTTTGGAGCGAGAGATTTAACATCATCCAAGTTCGTTCGAGCCTTCGATATTTGTTGCTTTAGAAGGTGAGATTGTTGATTTGCAGCTTGTTTTGCTTCCTTTTCCTCCATAGTTGCTACTGATTGATGGCCTTGTTTGAATTCTGATGAGTTTTTGCTTGCCGAAATATGTATGTGTAGTGTCATTGAGTTTTTCTATGTTCTTTGATTTTGCATTTCTTTTCTCCTGTGTGGTCTCTGTCTGTTGCTCTTGGTATGAGGTGTCTTTGACGTGTGCTAGGAATAATGTAGATTTTGTTGCTTGGTGTCTTTATGAATGTGTGTTGAGGCATGGCTGTGTGTCCTAGGCATACCTTGATCTTTGCTAGGATATATTGATCTTTGTTTATGAGAATGGGTTGGAGGTGTTGAGTGAACACGTTGATGGGTTCGTAGTGCCTAGCACATTCTGGTCTTGATTTACGTATTTTGTTTGATAGCCCGTTTGTGCTAGTATTATGGATCCATCAGCGCCCGTGGAAATATCAAGTGAAGAATCATATAGGATTATAGATGGTAGACAAAGACGTCCTAGGGAGAATGTGTCTATGGGCTAGCTAGGCCATGAGATAGGCATTGCAATGACTTCGAATAACATAAGTTAGATGTCATTCGATTCTAGTTTGGAGCCGCTCAATGTATGTTACCCTGCTAATGTTCCACCTCTCTTATTGACTGCAGCGTGAGAAATGGCTTCACCGAGCGGGAGTGTCGAACGCAGCAAGGCGAGACAACGGGGTGTATGCGTCTGTAGAACCCGAGAGGGAAGAGGAAGCCCTTCCATTGTTTAAAGCGGGAGTCTTCCTAAGGCTATTCCTTGATGATGATCTCATCCAGGAGCTTGAGGGATCATTTAGCGCCAAAGAGTGCAAAAGCTTCTATGAGAAGTACAACATTCTGCGTTCTGTCCACTTGAGGCCATTGGGTTATGCAGAGACGTTTACTGACCCGCCCGAGGGGTACATCTGTATTCACTAGTGACTTCTGAGGAATGGAATCCACCTTCCCCTTTATCCATTTTTCCAGTTCGTCTTATCACATTTCGGGATTGCCATAGGGCAGTTCGGGCCAGTGATGACAAGGGTGTTGATAGCGCTTTCCAACAATTTTGTGTTATCTCGTCCAGGGTTGCCAATGATGGTTGAGATAACCCACTTTTGTAACCTCACCTATGACAAACGAGATTATGAATATGGCATAATGACTTTGGTGCTGAAGGCGCACAAGAAGTGGCAGTTTACGTAGATGCAGTCCTCTGTAGGCATTTGGTGTCGAAAAGCTCTTTTGGTGGGTGGGGATCGGGAGTTTGGTAACTATAGGAGCATAAAAAATGTAGTAGATTCTTTCTTCTTCCACAAGACAATTCCAATGAACAACAGATGAATCTCATTGATGACGTTTCCGACGAAGATCTTCAAGATGTATGAACAAAGGGTGGGGGTACGAAATTTTTTACTCTACTCCCTTGTATTTATAGTGCTTAACTTCCCACCAAAATATGGATGAAGCTCGACCACCAACTCCCACGTTCATTGGAGGCATGTTCCCCTATTTTCGTGCCATTACTCGCATGACTTATCTCTTTTATTAAGTCTGCTGACTAAAGCAGCTATTTGATGCTGACCTTCGATACTCGTTCTCAATCCTCGATTCTTGATCCTCAATTATTGGTCTATTCTTGTGCCTTACATCTATTCTTGCGTGCCAAGCCTCTTATTCAATATTTATTGTGTTATTTACCCACCAGAATATGAACTACCTTCTTCTCAGTTGAACTTCGAAGCTCATTTCTAGAACCTCAAACCTTGAACTTTGAAGTTTCATGCCTAGAAATTCTATCCACGATCTTCGGCCTCAAACTCCAACACCCTCCTAATTTGGTGCCACTTCCCTGGGCTTAAGCCCAAATCAACGTTTAGTGCCCCTTTTGAAGGCTACGTGGGTTATGGGCCTACCAAACCTGATCAAATTCTTACCCCATACTCTGGGCCCTCAAATCTGGCCCTGGGCCTTACAATCCATTGATTCCAACAGATGGATCTCATCCTAGCCACGAACATGAAACTTCAAAACACATCTCGACCTTTGAAGGTCAGGTTTCGGACCTCGAGTAACACTTTTGAGGTCGATCATTAAACCTTGAAATACACTTTGAAATTCGAGCATCGAAGTTCCTATTCTCTTGCTCTTAACCTTCATTCTATCCTCACTTGGCTTCATAACGTCGATTCCAAGTTCAAATCCAAAACTTCTTATTCCCACAATGCCTCCAATTTTGTCTTTGGGCCAAAAACTTGAGCCTAACAGAGGAAATTCAACTTCAAAGCACAATTCGAACTATCATACTATGACCTTTGATATTCTTTGAGCTTTTCGCTATTTCTAACCTCATTTTAAACACGCACTTCCTGCGCTTATGCGAGTTCATGCACCAGTAAACTCATCAACTTCCCACTTCCAACACAACTCTTCAACTAAGTGGCATGTGTTGGCATTTTGATGAATCTGATCTTTCATCAAATAAACTTCTGTTGACCCTAGATATCTTGGTGGTTCGAATCTGTACTTTACTATAACATCTTATCCTCGAAGATCATCACCACGATGTCTCATGTACATAAGAAGCATTACACATATCGCTTACGATATTTTCTTCTCAAAATCATCACAAAAATGCCCCCGAGTCTAGGGAGGATTTCTATTTCGCTCCATACCTCTTTGAAGAATATCACAACTATTATCCCAAACCTCGTGAGGCAATACAACTTCTCTCCACATTCTCAATCGAGAAACGAATATCAAGTTTCCATGATAAATAACAGTTCTTCACAAACCAGTTTCATTTTTCTTTTTCCCATATTTGGCTCTACTTTCGACCATAGTCACTACTTCGATCTATGTTTCAAGTGATCATACCTTTAATGCTTGTTCAAAGTCCATCTACCGCAAACTTGGTAGTTCATTCTTCTATATTTGAATTTCCATGTTCACTTGACTATTATCGAACACCTTTGTTCAATTTCACTCCACCATCTCTTCGGACCCTTTGCCCAGTAGGTTGTTCTCAATCTTTTCTACAGTTTCGTTTATTTCTTTTTCGAATATTGAACTTGAAAAATTCCACCACATGTTTCGGTTCAACAATAATCTACTTTCGCTATTTGATTTTATTTTGATATCATAAGTATCATAGATATCACAAATATATCACAAACTTTCTCAAACGCATGCCCCAAATAGTTTCTCTCTTCAGATCATCGAAATTGAAGCGAGAATTATTCTTACATGTAAATCTTACATGAGAAAATTCTACATCTCAATTTCAAAGCTTATTCTTCAATGATCATCATTCAAAGCTACATCTCGATGCTTCGTCCTGCAAGAAGTCCTTCTTATAGTTCGAACTTGGTACTAAGACCTCTCATTGTCAGAGGTTTTACTAAAAGATTCAAACTTGACGCTCACATTCACATCGTCAGCTGTTCGGCTTACAACCATAACTTAACACTCATACTTTCTCGTCAGAGGTTCTACTTAAAGTTTTGAACTTGACATTCACATTCATGTCTTCAGCGGTTCGGCTCACTACTCGAACTTGATGCCAACACTTCATGTCGTTAGCGGCTCAGCCTTTCAGCCCGAACTTGACGCCTATGGTTCTCCCCGTCAAAGGTTCTACTCAAAGCTTCGAACTTGACGTCAACACTTCACATCTTCAACGACTCAACTTTTTCAGCCCAAACTTGACGTCTGTGCTAATTATCATCAGAGGTTCCGCTTATAATCTTCAAACTTGACATCAACACTTCACATCTTCTAAGGCTCAACTCACGGTTCGAGCTTGACTCCTGCCTTTACCCATTAGACTTTCTACTCAAAAGCATCGAACTTGACATTCATACTTTTTTAGTCGGAGGTTCTACTCAACAATTTTGAACTTGACAATTATACTCCCGTTAGAGGTTCTACTCATCAGCTCGAACTTGACTAAGTATTCTTTCCAAGTCAGAGGTCTTACTCAACAACTTCGGA
Organism: Geum urbanum; assembly: GCA_946800695.1. Taxonomy (NCBI): domain Eukaryota; kingdom Viridiplantae; phylum Streptophyta; class Magnoliopsida; order Rosales; family Rosaceae; genus Geum; species Geum urbanum. The sequence goes on along the minus strand of OX327000.1, from coordinate 21,541,257 downwards.
CTTGTTCTGAGTATAAATGCATCTTGGGACACTTCTTTCCTTCTTACCAAGGCTTCCAGACTCGCCGCTGACTGCTTCACACCTCATCAAGCTTTAACAATTTTTTTTCTCACTGCAATTTTTCTCATTCTCTTTTCCATGGATTTTTATTGTATCGAACTTGAAAAGTCTACCACAGGTTTTGGTGGCACAACAATTTCCGTTCTTTAACTTTATTTCAACATCATGAGTATTTGTCAGATTAAACAGGAACTTCATACATCTTCATGCATACATGTCCCAAATAATTCCTCTCTTCTAATTACCATGTTTGAAGAGAGGATTATTTATTCTTGTATGTGAACTTTACCTGTATACCTGTAGTTTCCTCTTCGAAGCTTGTCCTTTGATGTCCATCTTTCGAAGTTTGAGTCACGAAGCACCAGCTTCGAAGCTTCTTATCAATGGTTCCAGTCATAATCCAAGACTTGACGCTCGCATCGCCCATAATTATCATCATCAGAGGTTCTATTGAAAACCTCATTCTCGATATTTATACTTCTGTTTAAGGTTTTGTTCATAACCTTCGAACTTAAGGAATTATTCTTTCCCAATTAAAGGTTTACTTCAAACTTGACTAACATACTCTTCCGGTCTGGGGTTTCGCTTTCAAGCTTTTCCGAACCTGACAAATTTCTCTTTCCTAGTCAGAGGTTTCGCTCTTAAGCTTTGTACTAGACTAATTACTTCTCTGGTCAGAAGTTCTGCTTTCAAGCATTTCGAACTTGAAAAATTTCTCTCTCTTAGTCAGAGGTTCAGCTCTCGAACTTCGAACTTGACTATCGTTTTTTCCTAGTCAGAGGTTTCGCTGTCAAGCTTCGAACTTAACTAACATTTTTCTTAGTCAGAGGTTCCGCTCTCAAGATTCGAACTTGACTATTATACTTTTCCAACCAAAGGTTCCGCTCATAAGCTTTGAACTTAACCAATATACTTTCCTGGTCAGAGGCTTCACTCACAAGCTTCGAAGTTGACCAATATTCTTCTCCGGTCAGAGGTTCTACTCTTAGGCCTCGAACTTGACTAATATTCTACTCTAGTCAGAGGTTTCGCTCTTAAGCCTCAAACTTGACTAACATTCTTCTGTTTTATTACTGCAATGGCAATCACTGCAGTGATGATTAATAAGATTGAAAACATAAACGTAATTCATATCTACAATATGGCTAATCAAATTGAGATTCTTACTGGGTATATTTGTGTTGTCCATTCTTGAAATCTCCTGATTACACCCTTATAAATCTCATAGTAGTGGCTCTATGTATTTAGGAGAATAACATTTAATATCAGTAGGTTCAAGAATGCTTGCTTTTATAATGGACATGGCCGTTTCTTCCACAAAGAAAATTGTCCGTTTGTATTTGAATTTGAACATGATAATTATATTTGATCCAAATCTATTAAATTTAGATTCAAATCTTAAACTGCAGTTAACTTATGTTAAGTCAACTACAATATGCCTAAGTCATCTATTTCGTTTATATCAAGTTCTTACATGTTGTTGTTTCAACTTATAACTACCTGCACTTGGCAAATGGTATATGCAATTTATATGGCATTTGTTTGGTCGGTTGATGAATATGGCAGACAACTCGCAAGTATTACCTCTGATGAATAGTTTGTCGTGTCAATCCTAATTCATCACTGTGAGAGCAGATTCGTCCCCCACTAACTTAGATCTTCGTTAACCTGCAAAAAAAGTCGGAGCACGGTGTAGTACCATGCTTAGACTCTCCAAAGCTTAAGTCAGAACTTTATCTTCAGAATAGAGTAATGATTATGGCAGAGTAACATTACTTGAGACCATGTATAGATGGTCTATATATAGAGATCGTGCTAGGTCTAAGCATAGTCCTTATCAAACCAGACTACTTTCTATTAGGAAAGGAGAAACCCATTAAGGAATTGATCTCCATATCCAGGGCCAATCAAATCTTAGGATTACCACATGCCCTCTGGCATAATCCCCTCGGATATACCCTAAATCTTACCATATTCCCCCTCAAATTTTGCAAATCCCCCCGAGGTCTGATGAAAGGACCCAACCCCGATTTAGTTTCCTAAACCGGAATCAAACCCCTTCTGAAAACACGAACCAACAAAAACCATCAAAATTTGGGCAGAGTAACGCTACTAACGCGGAATTGCCTTTACCTGCACCCGGAAAATACACTTCATCCTATGCCACAAAAATCAAACCGTGGGCACCAATCCCATCCGGATTTCTCAATGTCATAACAGTAATGTAAAATGATAAATAAAACTATATTTTACAGAAATCCAGGGAAAATCGTATAAAAGTATACATCAGAATGCTCAGAGCGACCTCTAGTGTATAATTATATAAATATACCACAGCAGGTAGAACAAGAAACCTACTGGAAGAAACAAGGTAGCTCGAACACTATGCCTCCGACCACAACGTGCGACACTAGAGTCTGAACTGCAAACTAGGAACGGAAACCGAAAAGCCCAGGGGAAAGACATGAAAACCGTTAGAGTGAGTGGACGAAAATAAATGTCTTTCGCCGAATAATATATGTTATAAAAACATATGCGAGTCAAAATGAAAGAATATAATATAGTACACGAGGTGAACCCAAACTCCTCCAACGTACAGAGCATGTATGTAAAAATCCCACGGGGTCGCTCATGGACACATCCGCGCTAGTACAGTCCGAATCACGGGATCCCAGACCCACACGTGATTCTAGCCAGAAAGGCCTCAGGTCAGGGTATCTGTTCCCACCCGGAAATACATCGACATAAGGAACATAATTCTGTACCCACCCGAAAATACATCGGCACAAGGTACAGATCCCCTCTGGTAGACATCCTCGGGGATCAGCCAGGATGCAAGTGTACCGATAGAACCACATATACTAAGACTGTACTCTGTGTAAACCAAATCATAAATAGTTCGATGCAAATGTATAAAGCAATATGTAAATGCATATACGTAATGTATAATGGTATAGGCATAATCGTATAATACATGCTCATATAAATCATAATCTCATATGCATGCTCATGCTCGTAAAACGTGTATAAAGACTCGCGATTATCAGTGAAAAGAAATTGTCCACTCACAGGTGAGTGTAACGCAATACGCGTTAATCCCGTGATCCGGCGGAAAATCCCTCGCCAAACAAACGATCACGAACCCCTGGATGATCATAAAATCCACTGCTCAAATTCATAACTCGATACCTCAAATCATATCACGAGAAACAACTTCGACAATTTCTTCAATTTCCACCCGAAGTCAAACAACTTCGACCAATCCGATAAAAAGTCAACAAGTCAATTTATCACAACCTTATCCGATTAAACGATCAACGGTCAAAAATATTCATAACTTATTCCTCGTAACTCGGAATAATCCTTCGGAAGTTCCCACGAGCTCGAAATTGAATTCTCTACAACTTCCACGAAGGATCCCAAATCAAATTCTCGCCCGATAGTTTAGTCGCTAACGAAGCTGTCATATTAACAGATTACGTCGAAATCACGACAAATCGTGAAACTCGCAAATCAAGTCGATAACCATTACATTTACGGTTCGAGTCAATCAACGGTCCAAAATGGATCACAATCACAATTCGGATAGACTCGAACACGAACGGATAAACTCGACAATATTTCGAAATTTCAAATATTCATATTATATTACTCGGTCGTCGAAATAATAATCCGGAACCGCCCACGAACTCGAAATCACGCGTACAACAACTCTCGAGAAGAGACTTAACTCAAATTCTCAGCCAATAATTAAGTCGTGATCAAGACCGGCGATTCAATCAATTATCGGAGAACTGCGATTACGCGTTAACTCACGAATTAAGCTGATTACACTTCTGATTCTGTTCTGGGTCGTCACATCTGATCAAATAGTCCATCATGGTTAGATTGCCCAGTCTCCTTGATGTCTGATCTTACCTTGGGATTGTCATTTCATCAAACATTCCAGAAGCCTCTACAACGTACTACACACTTCTAGATGTAGCTGATATACAAAGTCCATGGTAACATGCTCTCACTTCCAAACCAGAATCTCTAATGGTTGCAAATTTCTAGTAAGTTCCAGCCACTCTGCCTTCACCTGGTGACAAATAAGGCACTTCCTCACTTGCATTGCTATTTCTCTTTTGATGTTACGCCACCAGTAGTAAGTTTTAAGTGTTCAAAATATTTTCATTCTACCTGGATTCATGGCATAAGCTATAGAATGAGCTTCACCAAGTATTTCCTTCTTTAGCTCGTCATTCTTAGGAACACACAGTCTTCCTCTAAACACTAAAGTACCGTCATTTCTTAGTCAAAATTCTGGTTGTATGCCATTTTGAATCATATTCTTTTTACTCAACAGATAGCGATCTGCATCCTGGGTCTCTCGCACCTGATCAAACAACACTGGTCGAACTTGAAAACTGGCTAACAGTGCTCCATCATCTTTCCATTCTATTTCTACTACCGTAGCTCGCAAATCATCTAACAACGATACCCTTACGACACGTACATGAAATAGAGAGGCTCCAAATTTCCTACTAAGAGCATCAACCACAATATTAGCTTTTCCTGGATGGTACTCGAAAGTACAGTCATAATGATTAATTAACTCCATCCATCTTCGTTGCCTCATGTTCAGATCTGGGTGAGTACGTAGGTAAGTGAGACTCTTGTGAATAATATAAATCTTACACTACACTCCATACAAGTAGTGCCTCCAACTCTTCAGTACCAACACAATGGCAGCAAGCTCAAGATCATATGTGGGATAATTAACTGTATGGAGCTTCAATTGTTTGGAACCATACACAACGACCTTGCCATGATGCATCAAGACACAGACTAGACCCAATTTCGAAGCGTCACTATAAAGAACATATTCCCTAATTTTGCCCGGCAATGTCAACACTGGTCATGTGGTCAATTTTTCCTTTAATGTCAAATAACTTTCTTCACAGGAATCGGACCACTTAAATTTGACCGCCTTCTTCGTCAATCGGGTAAGCGTAATGGCAATCCGCAAACAGTCTTGTACAAAACGGCGATAATAACCTGCTAAACCCAAGAAACTTCTTATCTCAGATACACTAGTAGGTCGGCTTTAATTCAACACCGCTTCAATTTTATCTGGATCAACGCTAACTCCCTCAGATGAAATCATATGATCCAAAAATATCACATTATCCAGCAAAAATTCACACTTGCTAAACTTTGCATACATGTGTGAATCCCGCAAAGTTAGCAAAACAACACGTAGATGCTTCAGGTGTTGCTTCTCATCCATGGAATATATTAAGATGTCATCGATAAATATAATGACACACTTATCCAAGTATCGCCTGAGGACACGATTCATAAGGTCCATAAAAGCAGCTGAGGCATTTATCAAGCCAAAAGGCATAACAAGAAACTCATAATGCTCATAGCGTGATCAAAATGCCATCTTAGAAACATCTGATTCTCTAATCTGAAGCTGATGATACCCCGATCTGTGATCAATCTTGGAGAAAATTGTAGCTCTTTTTAGTTGATCGAATAAATCATCAATCCGCAGTAAAAGATACTTATTCTTCACCGTGACTTGATTAAATTTTCGATAATCAATGCACAACCTCATTGAACCATCCTTATTCCTTACGAACAACACGGGAGCACCCCAGGGTGAAACATTGGGTTGAATAAAATCCTTATCGATCAACTCTTGCAATTGAACCTGCAATTCCTTCAACTCTGCTGGGGCCATTCGATATGGTGCCTGAGAAATAGGACCTGTACCTTGAAGTAACTCGATAGTGTAATCAATCTCCATCACTGGAGGAAGACTAGGTAAATCCTTAGGAAAAACATCTAGATACTCCAAACTACATAAATGTATTTGATACTCGGCGCACAAACTTCTGTATTGATCACGTGTGCCAAGTATGCCACACAACATTTCCTTAACATCTTTCCGCTTTTATTGCCGAAACCATACAAGGTGGAGAACTATTTCTTTCGCCTCGAAATAAGATTTCTAGCGTTCCTGGCCTTCAAAAGACTACCACATTTTTATGACAATCAAAGACTGCCCAATGAGCATCTAAGAAATCCATCCCCAGAATTATATCAAAATCTACAATGTCTGACAACATCAAATCCGCAGCTAACCTATAACCTCCTATGAAAATTTCACAGTCCTTATACACCCATCTGACACACACAACCTCACTAGATGGATATAACACTAGCCACATACCCAGAAGTGGAAAGGCAGGTATAGTGGTCAAAGATGACAATCTATACGACATAAAAGAATGCGTAGCCCCCAGGTCTAATAATGTACGGATTGGATAACCAAAAATATATAGCATACCGATAATAACCTCTGGGGAAGCTCTACCCTCTCGCAGAGTCATGGCATGCACCCTGGCCTACCCAGTTGGTCGTCCATGCTAATTGTGATTCTGTTGATTTGATTATCCTCTAGGCTTCGCTGGCCGAACTCCAGAAGTGGTATCCTGATCTCCACCTGAACTCTCGGTGGCTGAACCACTAAACGTGGCTAACTGTGGACACTCCCTGGCAAAATGACACTCCTAGCCACAACGATAACAGGTGGTAATGCTCCATTGACACGAAATGAAATGCCACTTGTTACAAATGTTACACAATGGAAAATCTCTCAATGTAGCCAGTGTGTCATATAAGCGTCGAGGATAACTCGACCCACTAGAACTCCCACTTAATTGTTGCCTCTGAGGTCGATTCCACCTCCATCTCTGGCTCCTAGTCTGACCAGATGTGCCAGCAGGAAATCTATAAGCTCCACTCCCAGAAGAAGAGGTTGAAACCGATGTACCTGAACTCAATTTCTTCGAAGGACCTTGGCTGGGTCCACCTTCCTCGAAGCGGCGAGACTGAAACTGCATCTGTCTCTCCCTTTCCACATCCTCGCCTCTGATTACTGCACTAACAAACTTATCAAAATTATCCCAAGGCATAGTTGTCAATGTCCCCTTAATGTTCAGATTCAAACCAAGCTCAAACCTCTTGCATTTGGACTCCTTACTTGCCACCATATCACACACAAATTGAGACAAACGAGTAAATTTTTCTTGATATTGAAGCACTGACATACTGTCTTGCCTCAGGCTGGTAAACTCTTCATATTTTTGCTACTGAGTTGCCTGATTGAAATATCGGCGCATGAATACTTCTCTGAATGTACGCTATGGGGTCTCAACAGGAACCTTCTCCGTACTAGCCCAAAAAAAGTAAGCATGTGATTCAAATAAACCAACAGCTTCTACCACCATCTACTCTGGAGTGAAGTGAAGTCATTCACATACACGCTCCAACTGGACTATCCATGCCTCACATGTTTCAGGATCTATGGAACCAGAAAAACTGGTTGCTCCAGCTGTTCTTGCCCTTGCTACAGGATCAAAACGCTCCTCTAACTGTAAAACTCGCATAAGCAAGTCACGCGTTCGTTTATCCTTAGCCCTATTAACGCGGGCTCCACGTCTAGGAGGCATCTCCTATAGAGGAGAAAATACATTAGTCAACAAAACACGAAAGATACAGTCATGAAACCTTAAACATTTAAAAACACACAACATCGTGAGCATTGATGGGGATCCGCTAGCCGGTTGAGCCAACGCTCTGGAAGTGCTGTGTATTTCTAAATGTCTTTAGTAACAAAACTGCGGAACTCTATAGAACCTACAACCTAATGCTCTGATACTAACTGAAAGGACTCGATCCCGATTTAGATGCCTAAACCGGAATTAAGCCCAAATGACAACCGAATCTACAAAAAAAAATTCAGAGTTTCTACTAAAATTAAGAAACCCAAAAACCAGCAAAGAAAACACACTTCTAAAATGTCCACAAAAACAAACCGTGGGAACCAAATCTCATCCAAATTTCTCAAATCAGACAAACACTGAATCCACTAGAAATATAAATTGTTTACAGATGGTGATAAGAACTCTGAAGACTGAATGAAAAATACAACACAGCGTAAGTCACCTCTATATAGTATTCAGAGCAACTTCTAATTTACATAATATACAGGACTAGCATGTTAAACTAGGAACCTACTAGATGAATACAATGACACGAACTCTATGCCTCCGTCGCTGACGTGCAATCCAAGGATATAAACTACAAATTGGGCAGAGGAAACCAAAAAGCCCAGGGAAAGACATATAAAATAATAAAATTGTTAGAGTGAGTGGACGAAAATAAATCCAAAATATGTAACATAAAATCTATATTATGCCTTTCCATGAATAAAATTACTAATTCTGGTAGCGAGTCTAGAATACTGAAAATATTGTACAAAAGATACGTCGAGGGGGACACCTAACCCTTCTCGAGTATCATGCTCAAGTAGAGGAAGTGACTGAGGTCCTCTGACCTTGAGCCACTAAATTTGTCCGGTGATTCCTGACACAAAGATGACGTGAATGCCAGGGGTAAGTGTTGCTACTTCCCTGGAGCCATTTGGAGATTAGCCGAGTAACCAATGCATCAACGCATAACTAACTGAAACTGAGACTGGCCTCCAAAATATATGCTAAAAACTGAAAGCACAAATGAAATTGAAACTGAAAACTGAGCTGAATATAAATGATAAATAAACTCGATAATCAATTGTGAAAATAAATGTGTCCACTTACAGTACAAAGCTAGCTCTGTGGTCCGGTGGAAGTCCCCTCGCCAAATTCTCGATCACGGTCTCCTGAATAAATAAAAGCTTCATTTAATATTGGAATTCGATAAAATGTGCTAAAATCAACTCAGAAACTATACTGGAAACCCCATAGTAAATTTTGGATTTTTGCCTCGTCGTGGACGGCGGAGCGTAAGCCACACGCGCCTCCGATGGCGACAGCTTTGATGGGAGCACTCGATACAGCAATTGAAATCTCTGACCAAGCCCAACAACATTGCCCAAAGGGCCAACACCATTTGACCACCACTGTGGCTGAAAAACGGCCCGAAAGCCACGGTCCAAACTTTCGTCGTAACACCACCTCAGCCCAAACGGACCACCAAGAAAGCATCACGAGGTTGAGGGGAGTTGAAACCCTCAACCCTCGGCCTCCAACACTCTCTGGAACACCATCACCAACAACGATGATTCCAAGCCCTAAAACCCGATTCGGGTTCAATCCTAATCACCTCTAAAATCACAATTGAGCCCACCAAACTACTCAGGAGATCAAGGGCTTCGATTTCATATCCAGAACGTCGCCGGAGGTGGCTGAAATAGCTGGGTCAGGTCGGGTTGCGTCACCGGCAATATGGGTCGTCCGGTTCAGTATTTTTTCTTCTGTATTTTCTGATTTTTCTACGTATTTCTACCATAAATACCATATTTATACCCCAAAGCTCCTGATTAGATCAACGGTTGAGGTTTGATCTAATCAAGATCCAACGGTTCAGATTAAACCGACCTAAAATAAATACTTTTGAATATTTTCTCCATGCGGACTTCCAAATATCATAAAAAATAGCTCGTTTAACCAAAAAATTTCCCGTAAATTTCTACGAGCTTGAAATAAAATACTCTACCACTTCCATGAAGAAAATAAAGTCTAATTCTTCTTCGGTGAAAACGTCGTTAACAAACCATACGATACGATTAATTAATGATAATTCTAATTCATGTCGATTTGTGCCTAATTTTTGGTTCGGGTTGTTATAGTTTTAGCGGGGCAGTCCAATTTCAATTTATGCTTTCTGTCATTTATTTTCGTTGTTTTTAGTAGCTTGTTGTTTTTTTTCCTTTGCATTGTTTCTTCTTTATTTTGTTTCTCTTATCAATGAAGGCTCTTTTCTGATAAAAAAAACCTCACTTTTGAATGATATTTAGGGTGTATTTGAGATTGCTTTTAAAATGCCCAAAAGCACTTTTGGATTATTAAGAATAGTTATATATAAATAGGTAAAAATGAAAAAAAAAATGAAAAAGTGATTTAGTTGAGTTTTGGAAGCACTTGAAAGTATTTGGGAAACACATAATAGGTGCTTCTTGGTTTTAAAAGCACTTTTCAAATTTTTCAAAAGCGCTTCCAGAGCTATAGAAAGCAATCCCAAACATGCCCTTAGTCTATTTTTGGCTAAGATGTCAATACTCGGTAGCTGAATATTTGGCTGAATTTGGTGTGGTTGGGTTCGATAATTTTCGTTCCAATTACCAGCCGTAGTATTAGGATTGTCCATTTTCGTGAATGCGACCTCACGAGGAGGTGAGTTCCCTAGATGGGTTAGTGGGGGCCGGTGACGGGAGAATGCCTTACAAGTGATGTGAGTTTTCACCGGATGCTGAGGTGAGTGTGGTTGGAAGTTTCTGGTGGCAGTTGTTTCCGTGTGGCGAAGAAGGTGTTCGCAAGGATCTATTCTCGGGTCGGGAACTCATGCAGTGTTGGTTTGCCAGAGGCAGCAATTCCGGGGCGAGACCTTGGTGCGGGTTTGGGCCAGCAAGCATAAGGAGCTTTTTGGGCTTATGGTTGGTGGGCCAAGACTTCTAGGATTTCTTAGCACTTTCCCTTGGGTTTGGACAGCACTTGGGCCTTCATGTTTGGGCTTGATGTTATGATCTTCAAGACAGTCCTCTAAGGTCAAAATTTGGGACCCAGGAGGATTCTACATATGGGATCCAGGCAGTTCGATAAATCTATGAACATGTTGGAGTTGCAGTAAGACACTAGTGTGTTTTCCTAGGCCTTGTGATAGAGGAATAAGTTCATCTTTGGTGATCTCTAGATATTTTTTCGAGGTTCTAACTAACCATATCACAATTGCGTGCCTAGATGCTTAGTTAGAACGCTTTAGTTTGGATATATATCTGGTTAATGTCAAGATGAGCTTAATGTATGTTGAGCTCAATGTTTTAAAAGTAGTACTTATTCCTTAGAATTTTAGTAGTCGAAATGATTTTTAGGATTTTGTTAGAACATATGTATTATTTCGGGTGACTTTCTTAATGGGAAAGCTTTATTTCAAAAAAATGTGGCAACTGTATTCATATTACCAACAAATTTGATTTAACTCAGGCATTGGTCCTATACATGTGACCTGCTACCAAGAAAAGAATTGCAATAGCTAAATGATGGTGTGCAATATCCGTTAGCCATAGACCTCCAGTTACTGGATCTAATCCTCCACATATGAACTCAATCTCAGACACGGTTATTAATACTTTATCCCCCACACTCGAACAATTCCAGTCCAAAGGTCCCATTGCACATGAAATCTTTGTTTAACACAGTAATTTTAACAAAGGAGATTTGTGACAAACACTGAGCAAGAGCAACACACCCTTTTCCTTATAGAAACAAAACATTATCTCAATCATGGCAGGGATAAAAGGAATTGCAAGACTTGCAATTTTAGGTCTTCGATTCTCCATTTTATGAAGCTCCTCTTTTTCTTTACGCGTACCAAACACGTAGTAGCAAAAGAAAAATAAGAACGCGGTACTAGTAGCTAGCCTTCAAGAAAAAAGAAATTCCGAACCCTAATTAACTGTCTATATAACATCCATAATCTCACTACAAAAAAAAATCACAAGCACCTAAAAGAGCTTCAAGCGTACTGAAAGTGTTGACCACGCTGGTCGATCTCCAAATTACCAGGAAGAAACATATACAGAGGCCAATAATTAAGCTTGTAGAAGAAAAAACCGTTAATAGCTCCCGCACACACACCAAATTTCGGATCTCCTTTTGCCTTCTTCTCCTTCCTTAATCCACTCGCTATTTTCTATTTCGGGTACACAACTTAAGGCACACGGATCAAGAAAAAAAACCAGTCCATTTTTCTTTTTGTCAGGTTCAGACCTACCTTAATTCACTTGTCATGTTCTTTCGTAAAGCACCGGAAATGACATTGAGGTTTCATCGACGTGCTTCTTCTACGTGCCTTCTTGTGCTGCTTGTTTGATATCGTGAAGGTTATATAAATAGATGTGTAAATAGGAGGTTTGTTTCGTCTTTGTGATTGTTACTACGAAGTTGGAGAGTTAGAAGGTGAAATACAATGGAGAGTTATTTGCAGGAGAATTTTGGGGAAGTGAAGGGAAAGGGATCGAGTGAGGAGACCTTGCAGAAATGGAGGAACCTCTGTGGAGTAGTGAAGAATCCGAAGAGGAGGTTTCGGTTCACAGCTAATCTTTCGAAGCGTACTGAAGCTGCCGCTATGCGACGTACTAATCAGGTCCTCATTCAACCTCTCTAACATGCATTGTTCTTTTATTTATATAATTCTTCTCTGATTAATATGTGCGCTCTAACATGCATTGCTCTTTTAATGTATAATTCTTCTCAGATTAATATGTATGCCAAATTGCTAATGCATGATATGCTAAGCTCTCAAATGGTTGGTTAATTGATCTTTTCGTTAGAAAATGAAGTGAAAGAACAGAGTTTTTACCCTGTTCTGAAAAAGGTAATGTTAAATGTTCTATGCAATTTTTCTTGATGAGTAAAAATTGAACAAAGAAAAGGGTACTTCACCTATTGGCAAGGCAACAGTTTGCACCTCAACTATGTTCGAATTTTAAGGCTGAGTTGTTATAACTCCTGTAATAGTATTCATAGTAATCAAGCCAGTGCTATTAAGGGTATGTAGCTGTAGTTTGTAAGCATGCTGTCAGTTTAGAATGTCTATTTCACAAAAGGAGAGGAATTCACTGTTAATAGTTTCTTAAATCGTCTCCAATTTTTATGTTCTCTTTTTGTCAAATTCTGTTACTAATATCAAGGGGTTCTGATATGGTGCTGTGATGGACTTGGTGTTTGGAGATTGACATAAATGTTGTGTCATGCAACTTCTCTACTTATTGACTGCTTAATTCTGACTAACATCTTGCAGGAAAAACTGAGGATTGCTGTTTTGGTATCTAAAGCTGCATTCCAATTTATGCAAGGTAAGTCTCTTCAGCATTAAGATAAACAAACAGTATCATTACATTAAAAAGGTGGGGGTGCTTCTTGCTTACTCTATATTTCTGTTGTCTGCAGGTGTGCAGCCAACTGACTATGTCCTACCTCTGGATGTTAAAGCGGCAGGCTTTGAGATCTGTGGTGATGAATTGGGATCCATTGTGGAAGGCCATGACGTAAAGAAGCTCAAGTTTCATGGAGGGGTTGCTGGCCTTTCAGGAAAGCTCTCCACATCCATAGAAAATGGTCTCAATACCGAAACTGATTTGCACACTCGGAGACAAGAAGTCTACGGAATCAATAAGTTTATCGAGAGTGAACAACGTGGTTTTTTTGTATTTGTTTGGGAAGCACTTCAGGACATGACTCTTATGATCCTTGGAGTGTGTGCTCTAGTGTCGTTGCTCGTTGGACTAGCAATGGAGGGATGGCCAGCAGGAGCTCATGATGGACTTGGAATAGTTGCGAGTATAATGTTGGTTGTGTTTGTTACAGCAACAAGTGATTATCGCCAATCACTACAGTTCAAGGACTTAGACAAGGAGAAAAAGAAGATTGCTATGCAAGTTACAAGAAATGGATATAGGCAGAAAATGTCCATCTATGAATTACTACCCGGTGATATCGTCCACCTTTCTATTGGAGACCAAGTACCTGCAGATGGTCTATTTGTTTCGGGATTTTCTGTCTTAATCGATGAATCGAGCTTAACTGGTGAGAGTGAGCCTATAATGGTAACTTCTCAAAACCCCTTTCTTCTTTCTGGAACTAAGGTTCAAGATGGATCATGCAAGATGATGGTTACCACAGTTGGGATGAGAACTCAATGGGGGAAACTGATGGCTACTCTAAGCCAAGGAGGAGATGATGAAACCCCCTTGCAAGTGAAATTGAATGGAGTGGCAACCATTATTGGTAAGATAGGCCTTTTCTTTGCCGTTGTGACTTTTGCTGTTATGGTGCAAGGACTAGTTAACCGGAAATGGCAAGATGGGACACATTGGAGCTGGAATGGAGATGATGCAGTGAAGATGCTAGAGTTCTTTGCTGTTGCAGTTACAATTGTTGTTGTAGCTGTCCCTGAGGGGCTGCCACTGGCTGTGACATTGAGTCTTGCATTTGCTATGAAGAAAATGATGAATGATAAAGCACTTGTTCGCCATCTGGCAGCTTGCGAGACTATGGGATCAGCTACGAATATTTGCAGTGACAAAACTGGGACCCTAACAACCAACAAAATGACTGTTGTGAAGTCTTGCATTTGCATGAATGTCAAAGAGTTGAGAAGCCCCAGCGATGCCTCAAGCTTGTCCTCTGAGCTTCCCGATTCTATTAGGAAACTTCTGCTGCAATCAATATTCACCAACACTGGCGGAGAAGTAGTGGTCGACAAAACTGGCAAGAATGAGATGTTGGGGACACCTACTGACACTGCCTTGTTGGCGTTTGGCTTGGCACTTGGTGGAGATTTTCAAGCCGAGCGACAAGCTTCTAAGATGGTGAAAGTTGAGCCTTTCAACTCAACCAAGAAAAGAATGGGGGTCGTTTTGGAGCTTCCAGAAGGAGGAGGCTTTAGAGCACATACCAAAGGTGCTTCAGAAATCATTTTGGCTAACTGTGACAAGGTGGTTAATGCAAACGGGGAAGTTGTTCCTCTTGATGAAGCATCCATTAAGCATCTTCAAGTTACTATCAATGATTTTGCTTGTGATGCTCTTCGGACTTTGTGTCTTGGCTGTATGGAATTAGAAAAGGGATTCTCTCCTAAGGATCCAATTCCAGTTTCTGGATATAGTTGTATAGGAATTGTTGGCATTAAAGACCCTGTTCGTCCCGGTGTGAAGGAGTCTGTTGCAGTTTGCCGTGCAGCTGGTATCACAGTAAGAATGGTTACTGGAGACAACATTAACACCGCAAAGGCTATAGCAAGGGAGTGTGGGATTCTTACTGATGATGGATTAGCCATTGAAGGTCCAGATTTCAGAGAGAAAAATCAAGAAGAATTGCTTTCACTAATTCCTAAAATTCAGGTGAACCTTTACGGATCATAAACATTAACATTTACAATTTACGCTTTAAGTGAGTCTGATTTGATTTATCAGCTGTAACACTAAAACTTTGAGTTCTGTGGTGCAGGTTATGGCTCGATCATTGCCTCTAGACAAGCACACATTGGTTAAGCACTTGAGGACCACATTTGATGAAGTTGTTGCTGTAACTGGAGATGGAACAAATGATGCCCCTGCACTTCATGAGGCAGATATTGGACTAGCAATGGGCATAGCCGGAACTGAGGTGAGTAAATGGTATTATGGTATGCAAGTGCAGAGTTACCTTTTCTTTTGTGTTCTAAGAGCTTAACTGATAATTTTCCTTACTTTCAGGTTGCTAAAGAAAGTGCTGATGTTATAATTCTAGATGATAATTTCTCCACAATTGTGACAGTGGCGAAATGGGGACGCTCGGTTTACATCAATATCCAAAAATTTGTGCAGTTCCAGCTGACTGTTAATATTGTTGCATTGGTTGTTAACTTCTCTTCAGCCTGTCTGACAGGTTAGTATGCTCATATGTGTTCTCCACTTCTGTTATAAGTTATATAACCTTCACCTTCCTTTCCTCTTGATCATTGAAATGATTTTTTCATCTCCGGCATTTTTGTGCTTCAGGGAGTGCACCCCTCACCGCTGTTCAGCTATTGTGGGTGAACATGATAATGGACACACTAGGAGCACTTGCACTTGCAACTGAGCCTCCAAACAATGACTTAATGAAGCATCCGCCTGTTGGAAAGAGGCAAAATTTCATCAGTAATGTGATGTGGAGGAATATTTTAGGGCAATCTTTGTATCAGTTTACAGTACTATGGCTTCTTCAGGCCAAAGGGGAATCAATATTCTGTCTTGAAGGACCGGATTCTAATGTGGTCCTGAACACACTCATTTTCAACACTTTCGTCTTCTGTCAGGTAATCTTTTCTCATTGGATTCAATTACTCGTCTATATAGTCTCCAAAATCTAACATGAGTTCTACTTTTCAGGTATTCAACGAAATCAGTTCGCGTGAGATGGAAGAAATAGATGTGTTCAAGGGTATATTGGATAACTACGTTTTTGTTGGAGTCCTCAGCTCCACAGTTGTGTTCCAGATCATCATTGTTGAATTCCTTGGAAAATTTGCTAGTACAGCTCCACTCACCTTGGTACAGTGGTTTGTTACTGTATTCATTGGCTTTTTGGGGATGCCAATTGCTGCTGGTTTGAAAAAGTTTCCTGTTTGAACCACACAGATTTAGAGACTAGATAAGTCGTAATGTTCTAAAAAAAAGGCAGTGTAGGAGCCGAAATCGGAAAGCAGATACCTCATATATAGTTCCTCATCGTGCAATGTAGAATATATGCATGAGATGATTATTTGGGAAGCCTAGTCTGTAAGCTGATGACTAGAAATCTAGAATAGGCAGTGTGAGGGTCTCCTGTTTGTGTTGAACACTGAAAATGATGTCCACTTGAGTTCCAAGTTTCACCGGCTCTCCTGTATTTCTACAAATCCTGTAATTCTCTAGTTGTAATTCTCATGTTTATGTAATTACTACTTTTTTTTATTAATGTGGTAATAATTTCTTTAATTTTGCGTATAAATTACAGATATAAAAAAGTCATAACAATTCAAACCTCTTCTACACTTCCGATCAATCAAGTCTCTAGTAGTCTAGTACAGTGGCAATGGCGGCGAGAGCGCAGCTCAGCTACCCGAAGCTATCCTTAATTCCATTCACCTGCGTTCCCAAGCAGTTTTGTTTTATTATACTAGCGATTCTTCACTTGTATTGAGCCAGACAATCACAACAATTAATTTAGAGAAACTGGCTTAAATGATTCTGATTTCGTAGAGCCGGTGCTGTTGCCTGCGCGTAGGGCCATCACCCACTCCCATCCAGGGGCGCCAAGGGGCTTTTGTTTTTGAACATACCCTTTTTAGAATGGCGGAATGGTTCCGGTGACTACATTTATGTTAAGTCAGGTTGCTCGGGCCGTTGTACCTTTTGACTATAGTATGATATTGTCAGATTCGAGCATAGGGCGATTTTATTTGTTTGCCATACTTTCGCTCACTCAAGTATGAAATGTTATACATTTTTCTTTATGCCATTAAACTATGACATATATTGTCAAATATTTTGTGTCTGTGAGTAGTAAGAGAAAGAAAATGTTTCAAAGGCATGAAATAATTACACTATTTTTTATATTTTATTTGTCCCACAAGTGTACAAATGTAAATTCACATACAAGAAACGACATATATCTATCATCTTTTAACAGTATAACATGATATCATATATGTCGTCTCATCCACATCCTTCTTTTACAAATGACGTCATATCTATTATGTCAATTTATATTTAATTTTGCTTCTTTAAATTATAGATATATATTAAGAAATACAATTGCAAATCTGAATATTCAAATTGAAGGTATATGATTATTGACATATCTTATATGGTTACAAAACATGTTTTAGAGGACTCTAAACAAGTGAAGAAACAAGCAAAAAGATCAAAGATACATCATAAAGAACTCATGGGCTCAAGGTAAAAACATGCATATACATTCACTGTTTTTCACAGAGGATACTTACATAGGTTCCTATCCCAAAAGCCCCTGCCTTCACAGATTTTCATATTTCAGGTTTATTGAATCAGCTTTTTATGAATATAAAAACCTTTTCCAAAACATATCTAAATATCTTTGACAATGTTGTGTTGGTTAAAATGAAGCGTATGTTTTATACAAAACACACTTTCACTTTACCTTAAAGATAAAGAAGATATTTTTGGGTAAAGAGTCTTAGCTGTCTACAGCCCATTACATGGCTGTAAATTTCAGAACAGCTTGGATACAAGGCTGTGAGCTGTGCTCTCTTGGCTAGATCTTTTCCCCAACTTTCAAGAATGTTTTGTGTGGTGATCAAGCCTCAAATACATGGCTAGAAGCAGTTTTGTTCTTTGTTTTAAATGCTGTCTACAGCTCAAAACCTTGCTGTAAATTTCAGTATAGCAAGTGTACTTGGCTGTGAGTTGTGCTCTTTTGGCTAGATCTTTTCCCCAACATTAAAGAATGTTTTGTGTGTTGATCAAGTCTCAAATACATGGCTAGGATCAGTTTTAACAAAAGATCTTCCCTCCTTCCCATGGCTATATATACACTTAGCAGCCCATGTTGTTAAGTTGGTTGTTTTAGATGATAGTCACTCTGTTTCTACAGAACAGTTGCTAAGCTTGTGCTTATTATTTTGTGTTGTGCTTTATGTTTTAAAGTCTACATAAAAACCCTTTCATCTCATCTACATACATCTTGCATTCCATGAGTTCTTTGTGGTAGATGCAAGCAACCCGGATAGTTTCCAAGGGAGTTAGTTGTGCGATAGCTAAACTCATTGGTTAAACTGTTGTAAACTTCCGTGTGTAAAATTCTTACTTACAAGATGGAGTATAGCTCTTAGTCTAGTGCGCGAGTCTAGATAGGATAGCACCGTTTCTTTGCTATTATCGGAACTATAGTCTTGTAAAAGAGTTCTTACATATTGGAAAGCTTTGGCCTTCAAGAGAAAGGGCCACGCAGTTTTTATCCCTGATTGCAGGATTTCTGCGAGATAAAAAAACATACTTGTGTTATTTGTCCTATGTACTTTTAGCATTGTATGTTTACTAGGTTCAACTAATTGTCAGAATAGTTCCACATAACTATCTCTGATTATTAATCTCCATACTTTTGAGAAAAAGTCGTTAAGGGTCTATTCACACCCCCTCTAGGACCTTCAAGTGGTATCAGAGCGGCCACTAAATTCATTAGTGTGATCTTTGTAAACCGAGAATGGACCGTGATAGAGCCTCTTCCGTTAATGTTCCACCATATTTTGATGGAAGCGATTATTTTCAATGGAAGATTATGATGTCCGCATTTCTTATTTCTCAAAATGATGGGAAACAATGGAATATGGTTGATGATGGATATACATCTCCAATGGTTGCCTCAGCAGATAAACCAGGTGAGTTTATCCTGAAACCTAAAGAGGACTGGACTGAACCAGAAAAAATCAACTCCAGGATGAACATCAAAGCTTTAAACAGCATGTTCTCTGCTCTATCAGAAAAAGAGCGAAGAAGAATCCTTCACTGCCAAACTGCAAAAGATGCATGGGACTCTCTCATGACAACTCATGAAGGAAACTCAAAGGTAAGAGCTCAAAAACTTCAAAGCTTAACTCTTGATTTTGAACAAATATATATTCTTGAAGAAGAATCTATTGATGATTATCATAGTCGATTACTTAGCATAACCAATCAATGTCAAGGATTAGGTAATGCTCTTGAACCCGAAAAAATTGTCTCAAAGTTTCTTAGATCAGTAAACTCCTATTTTGCACCTAAGCAACTTACCATTGAGGAATTTCATGATTTATCAACCTACTCTCTTGATGAGCTTGTTGGAAATCTGAAAACATATGAAGCTAAGAAACTAAAACCAGGAAAAACCAAAGCCATTGCATTTAGTTCGGTTAAGGAAGAATCTAAAATTGATGAACCAATGTCATACTCTGTTGAAGAATGTGCTTACCTGACTAAACAATTTGAAAAATTTATCAAGAACAGAAAACCCTTCTCTGCTTCAAAAAACTCTTCAAGAAATTTTAGTTCAGGATCTAGTTCAAAAAATATTGATGCATCAAATGATAGATCTTTTAAATCTAGACCAAATCAAAAAGGGGATGATAAACCAAGATATTTTGAATGCACTGGTTTTGGACACAAAGCTGCTGACTGTGCAAACAGGAAAGTTAAAACCCACAAAGTGCTTAAAGCAACTTGGAGTGATAGTGAATCTGAAATTAATTCAGAAAATGATGAAGAAATTGTCACATTTATTGCTTCAACCTTTTTGGATGAGTCCCTCGAGGATGATGAGTCCGAAGACATTTTGGATAGCAAGTATACAGAAATGTGTGCTGCATCTACGTCAATGATCACTAAAATTGAAACTCTCCAACATGAGTTATCAATAAGTGAGAAGACAATAGTTGAAATTCAAGAAAAGTTTTTATATGTAAAAGGTAAATGGAAATTAGAGAAATCTTGTCTTAAGAAAAATGTCAAGTGTCTTCATGAGAACTTAGAAACTCAAACCAAACTTGCATCTTCTTTAATGGAGAACAAACTTGCTCTAGAAATTGCTCTAGAAGAATCTCAACAACAGTTTGAAAAGTTCAACTTAGGTTCAGAAAAGCTAACTAAAATTTGTGGAATTGGTAAAAGTGACAAAAATAAATCTGGTTTAGGGTATGAGAAAACTGAAAAATCAATACCTAAGAAACCTACTGTGTTTGTCAAAAGCAAAATTTTAGAGTCTAGTATGTCTTCTAAACCTTTTGTTCCTACATGCCATCATTGTGGAATTGTTGGACATATAAGACCACTGTGTAGAAAGCTGAGAAGAGAGCAAACAAATCCTAGAAATGATCATCAAAGTACTTTGATCTCATCTTTTCAATCTTCTTTAGAAAAGTCACTTAAAGAGCTTTCCAGGATAGCTAAGAGCCTTACTATCCCTCAAACTATTAATCAGAAAAAGATTTCCCCTTGGGCCAAAAACAAAAAGGTTTCAAAGCCCTTTTATGCTCACCAAAAACCTTGGGATCTTTGTGGGAACAGTTCAGATGATGAAATCCATGTAAGTAACTTCTCTCAGGTCATTTTTTCACCTAAAGATGATAGCAAAATTGTTGCAATATGCAATGTTGCCCTTACAGCTCTTGCCAAAAGAAAGTCTGATTCATGGTATATGGATAGTGGATGTTCAAGACATATGACTGGGAACCAGAAATGGTTTACTACCATGAATGACTCTTATCCATCTGGAAAAGTTATTTTTGGTGATGGTGCTCAGGCCAATATTATTGGTTGTGGAAAAGTGAACACTCCTGGACTTCCTAACCTTGACAATGTGCTTGTGGTTAAAGGTTTAGAAGTTAGTCTTCTAAGTGTAAGTCAAATGGTTGATGAACACGAATCTGTTACTTTTGATCGAGTAAAATGTCTTGTTCTTAATGGAAAAGGGAGAATCCTTATGAAGGGAGAAAGAACAAAAGAGAATTGTTACTGTGTTCCTGCAAATCAAAAATGCATCCCTGAAGTATGTTTTCGATCTCTTACATCTGTAAATGCACTAGAACTATGGCATAGGCGTCTTTGCCACTTAAATCATCAAGACATTGTCAAGTTATCATCCAAAGAAGCGGTAAGAGGATTGCCTAAACTTGTTGGGAAACCAAAAGGTATGTGTGGAGATTGTAAGGTCGGTAAGTTTACTCGTACTTCTCATTCTTCTTTAAATGCTAAGCCAACTTCAAATGTGTTACAATTATTACATCTTGATTTAGTTGGTCCAATTGAAACTCAAAGTCTGCATGGAAAGAATTATGCACTTGTAATTGTTGATGACTTTTCAAGGTTTACCTGGGTCAAATTTCTAGCTGACAAAACTGAAACTTTTGATCAATATTTCAATCTTGCAAAAAGAATTTCAAATGAAAAACTTTCTGAAGATAAGGAAATTACTAGAATTAGATCTGATCATGGTACAGAATTTGAAAATGCCTTATTTCGTGATTATTGTAATTAATATGGTGTTTTTCATGAATTCTCTGCACCAATCACTCCTCAACAAAATGGCATTGTGGAAAGAAAGAATCGTGTTCTTATTGAAATGGGAAGAGTTATGATTAACTCTGCTGATCTTCCTCATTCCTTTTGGGAAGAAGCAATATCTAATGCTTGTTATACTCTAAATAGAGTTATTTTCAGGCCAGGAACAGATATGACTCCATATGAACTTTGGAGAGGAAGAAAACCAAACATCTCACATCTCAAAGCTTTTGGAAGCATTTGCTTTATTTATAATGACAGAGATTACCTCACCAAGTTTGATCCAAAATGTGATAAAGGAATTTTTCTTGGATATGCCACGAATAGTCGAGCATATCGAGTGTACAACAAAAGATCATGCAAAATCATGGAAACAGTAAATGTTGCTATTGATGATGGTTCTACATGTACTCATATATCTTCTTCTGATGAACAGGTTGTTTCTGAAGCATTTCATACACCTGAGAAGGAAACTCCCATTGATGATCAGAATCCCATATCAGATGATGATGGAAATGAACGTGAACATGAATCATCTCATGAAAGCGCAGGGATAGATGAGACCCTAGCCATCCAGCCTCCACACAGATCAGGAAAACGTCAAGTCAAGAAAGATCATTCGACGTCTGATATTATTGGTAATGCCTTCGAACCAATGAGAACCAGAAGTACATCTCAAGGGTTTGTAAGCAATTTCTCAATTCTTCAATCCTTCCTTACCTTTTTTCGAAAAGACATCAACCTCATATCTCACCTTGGTTTTGTTTCTACTATTGAACCAAAAAAACATCAAAGAAGCATTATGTGATGTTGAATGGATTAGTGCTATGCAAGAGGAATTAAACCAATTTGAAAGAAGTAATGTATGGGAATTAGTTCCAAAGCCTAGTAAAAAAAATGTCATTGGAACTAGGTGGGTCTACAAAAATAAAACTGATGAAAAAGGAACTATAACTCAGAACAAAGCTAGACTAGTAGCTCAAGGATACAATCAAATTGAGGGATTAGACTTTGATGAAACATTTGCACCAGTTGCAAAGTTAGAATCGGTAAGACTCATGTTAGCCATTTCATGTCATTTAAAGTTCACCTTATACTAAATGGATATTAAGAGTGCTTTTCTCTATGGGGATATTAAGGAAGAAGTTTATCTTAAGCAAACTCCAAGCTTTCCTAATGTTAGTCATCCTGATCATGTCTATAAATTGAAAAAAGCAGTGTATGGACTCAAGCAATCTCCGAGAGCTTGGTATGACAAGTTATCCTCATATCTTATCAATAATGGATATGTTAGAGGCTCCATTGACAAAACTCTCTTTGTTAAAAGCACCTCTAAGCATGTTATGCTTGTTCAAATTTATGTTGATGATATTATCTTTGGTTCCACCTCAAATGTGTTAGTAAAAGATTTTACTACTACAATGGAGAAATAATTCAAAATGAGTCACTGTGGAAAACTAAGCTATTTCTTAGGCTTGCAGGTACATCAAAAGGAAGATATTCTATATATTTCTCAAACCAAGTATGCCAATGATTTGGTAAAATTTTTTGGAATGGAATCTTCTTCTCCCGTTCGGAACCCAATGGGAACAAGTTGCAAAATCAATGCTGATCTAGCTGGAATTGATACTGATCCTACATACTATAGGAGCATGATTGGTAGCCTTTTGTATCTTACTGCAAGTAGACCTGACATCTGCTACAGCGTTGGTGTCTGTGCTCGTTACCAAGAAAATCCCAAAGAATCTCATGCCAAAGAATCTCATGTTAAAGCTGTTAAACGTATCATTCGATATGTTTCTGGAACAACTGATTTTGGTATTATGTATTCAACTGACTCTAATATTGAAATTGCAGGATATTCAGACTCTGACTGGGCTGGTGATGCCACTGACAGAAAGAGTACTTCAGGAGGAAGTTTCTTTGTTGGAAATAATCTCGTGTCATGGCATAGCAAGAAGCAAAATTGTGTCTCGCTATCCACTACCCAAGCAGAATACATCGCAGCTGGAAGTTGCTGTACTCAAATGCTATGGATGAAGCATATGCTTCATGATTATGGATTTCTACAAGGTACACTTACTCTATTTTGTGATAACACAAGTGCCATAAACATTTCAAAAAATCCTGTGTTACACTCTAGAACCAAGCATATTGAAATTAGGTATCATTTTATCAGAAGCTTGGTAGAAGAAAACTTGCTTGAAATGACTTTTATCCCCACTGAAAATCAGTTAGCTGATTTGTTTACCAAGCCCCTTGACAACCTTCGCTTTGAAAGTCTACGTAAGGCAATTGGTGTTTGTTCTACATTAAAATAAAATCTTTATATGTCTACTTTACAATAAACTCTTTATATGTTTATATGTCATATAAACTCTTTATATGACGACCCGGAACAGATTGAACAGTGTCATCAGCTCGGTCCGTGAGATTATGAGTAATGGTAGATTTCCGATAATGAATTTACTCGCCAGGTTTGATAACGACTAAATTATTGGCCGAGAATTGGAGCTGGGTCTCTTCCCGAGAGTCATTGTACGTGTCATTTCGAGTTCGTGGGCGGTTCCGGATCGTTATTTGGACGACCGAGGAATAAGTTATGAATATTTGAAGTTTCGGCATAATCGGTTTTATATGTCGGATTTCTTAACGATTAAATTATCGGACGAGAATTTGGTTTCAGCTTCTTCACGGAAGTTGTTGAGAATTTAATTTTGAGATTGTGGGAACTTCCGGAGCATTATTCTGAGTTATGAAGATTAAGTTGTGAATATTTCCGATTGTTGATTATTTAGTCGGTTTAAATATGTGTTGGGTTGAACCGTTGACTTTTTATCGGTTTGGTCGATGTGTTTGACTTTGGGTGATAATTGAAGAATATGTTGAGTCGAGTTTGTAGCCGCGAGAATTATTGGAATCAGAATTACGACGAGGAAGTTACGTGTGTTTAAAGTTCGTCGAAAAGGATAATTACGAAGTTTCCATTTTGGGAAGGCTATAAATAGTGGAGTTGCCATAAAGGGAAAGTCAACATCTTCATTTACTGGCTTTGACCAGTCAACTCGGGTTGACCGTGATGGGTGCGACGGTGTACGACGGTGGTTTCGGCCTCGCCGGCGGCGAGCTTAATCCGGCCACCCCATGGCTTGGTTTGTACCCCGTTCTCTTCGCCTTGATGTCTCGAGTTTATCCCCGGCCTCCTTTCAAGGCGAGGTGGCCGGTGGAGTGAGGATTTTCCGGCAAGAAAGTGGAGGTTTTTGGGTGATTTCGGGTTCTTGAATTCCGGCCGAATTGAGCTAAACCAAGTATTGGGTTTTGAAGCCCTCATCTCCATGATTCTAACCATGTAAGTATGGAGTTCTAATTCGATTTGTGCTTGGAGAATTTTGGATTTGAAAATTTGGTACCAATTCGGTTTTGCATGAAATTGACCTAGTTAGAGTGAGAATTGGCCTTCGATGCAGTTGACAAAGTTGCTCAGTGGGTGATTTGCATGGAATAGAGGCTGCTCCGCCGGGAAAAGTTCAAGTTGGTGGCACCGCCGCCGCCGGCGGCGGTCAATAGCAGTCAACGGTGGTCAACAGTTTGACTTTTGGGGTTTTCGACAAGTTGCATGACATTTCACTCGAAATCGCGCCCCGATCGCAGTGGGGAGGGTCGTTTTTCGAATTGAGCGTCCGAAAGTACAGCGAGGTATTGAGGTGTGATTTCCGGATTTTCGACGATTCGTCTTATTCGGATTACGTGTTTCCGAGAACGGTGGTTTCTCGTGATTTGATTTGAATTGTCGAGTTATGATTTTGAGAAATGGATTTTGTGATTATTCAGGGGTTCGTGATCGTTCTTATGGCGAGGGACTTTTCGCCGGATCACGGGTTAACGCAAACTGCGTTACGCTAGTCTGTGAGTGGACAATTTCTTTTCACGGATTGTTTGCGAGTCTTTATACACGTTTAATGAACTTGAGCATGCATATGAGATTTCGGATTACATGAGCATGTGTTTTACGATTATACATATACGGATATACGTATACGAGTATATATACACTTATATGTTGTTTCATGCATTTGCATCGAACTATTTATGATTTGATTTACACAGAGTACAGTCTTTATATATGTTGTTGTATCGATACACCCGCATCCCGGCTGATTCCCGGAGGATGTTTACCAGGGGAGGCTGTGACTCCTGACTCGAGGTCTTTACCGGGGGGAGGCAGACCTTTGACCTGAGGCCCTTTCTGGCTAGAATCACGTGTGGACTAGGGACCCCGTGGTTCTAACTGTACTAGCACGGATGTGTCCACGAGTGACCCCGTGAGATTTTTATGCATGCTCCGTACGCGTGAGGAGTTAGAGTCTCCCTCGTGTACTCGGACGCGTGAGGAGTTAGAGTCTCCCTCGTGTACCATTTGATTATTTATACTTTCGACTCGCATATGTTTTTATAACGTATATATTATTTGGTGAAAGACATTTATTTTCGTCCACTCACTCTAACAGTTTTCATGTCTTTCCCCTGGGCTTTTCGGTTTTCGTGCCCAGTTTGCAGTTCGGACTCTGGTGTCGCGCGTCGTGGTCGGAGGCATAGTGCTCGAGCTACCTTATTTCTTCCAGTAGGTTTATTGTTCTACCTACTGTGGTATACTTATATGATTATACATTAGAGGTCGCTCTGAGTATTCTGTTGTATATATTATACGATTTTACACCGGATTTAAGTAAAGTACGGATATATTTACTACTTTACATTATTGTTGATATATTGAGAAATCTGGATGGGATTGGTGCCCACGGTTTGATTTTTGTGGCATAGGATGAAGTGTATTTTCCGCGTGCAGGTAATGGTTATTCCACGTTAGTAACGAAACTCTGCCGAAATTTTGTTGGTTTTTGTTGGTTCGTGTTTTCGAAGGGGTTCGATTCCGGTTTAGGCGACTAAATCGGGGTTGGGTCCTTTCAGTTGTCAAGCCATATTTTTAGCTAACTTGATTAATTTCTGATGTTGTACTTACTACCAACTTTGGATAAAGATCGGTTCTAGTTCTCAAAAGTTTGCAACTTGGTTGATAAAAAGGTTACACTTAACCTTTGATCTAGTTTGGTTTCGTTTGCTTTAGTGAAAGCTGTCCATGAAGTGGACATTGTACTTAGTTTCGGGATGATTGCTTTAAAAATTGGACTTGGGCCAGTGTACTTTGATTTGAAAAAAAGTGTTTTATGCTTCTTCTCCCTCATTTCACGTTGTTCCCAGTTCCAATCACCAGTCACTTTTGGTGTACTCCGCTGCCTCACTCTACCTCTCCCGATTACCCACTGTGTTTTCAAATTCCAATCCATTTGGGAAGCTGCTGTCACTAACCAGAATAAAAGGGGCAAGTCCCTTGTCTTCCCTGCTGTGATTACCAAACTGTGTACTGCTGCTAGTATGTGTGTCCGAGACTGATGTCTTATCTTGCTCTTGATTGTTATGCGTTCTAGGACCATGCTATATTAAGCTCTGCTTTTTGAATGCTACTGGTTTTTACGAGATGACCGTTTTTTGTTGGTTTGCATCTGTCGTACCCTTTGTCATTCTGTGACAAATAGGGGGAGAAACCAGATAAGACTAAAAGAGCTTTGAAGAGCTTTGGTGGTTTATTGATGTCATTTCAGACTTATTTGGTGTAACTAATATGTCTATACATGTTGTTACTTCAAAGCTGCTATTATTCTCATATGTTCCTATTTGTTGCTTCACTTATGTTTTGTCTTGAGGTTTTTGTGTAGGTACTCATCAAAAGGTACTCTTCAATGAAAACTTCTACAAACAGATTGATATCTCTTAAACATAAGTTTTGGTAAAAATATGTGTTTTGTCTAAGAATGTCAAAGGGGGAGATTGAAGGTATATGATTATTGACATATCTTATATGGTTACAAAACATGTTTTAGAGGACTCTAAACAAGCGAAGAAACAAGCAAAAAGATCAAAAATACATCATAAAGAACTCATGGGCTCAAGGTAAAAACATGCATATACATTCACTGTTTTTCACAGAGGATACTTACATAGGTTTCTATCCCAAAAGCCCCTGCCTTCACAGATTTTCATATTTCAGGTTTATTGAATCAGCTTTTTATGAATATAAAAACCTTTTCCAAAACATATCTAAATATCTTTGACAATGTTGTGTTGGTTAAAATGAAGCGTATGTTTTATACAAAACACACTTTCACTTTACCTTAAAGATAAAGAAGATATTTTTGGGTAAATAGTCTTAGCTGTCTACAGCCCATTACATGGCTGTAAATTTCAGAACAGCTTGGATACAAGGCTGTGAGTTGTGCTCTCTTGGCTAGATCTTTTCCCCAACTTTCAAGAATGTTTTGTGTGGTGATCAAGCCTCAAATACATGGCTAGAAGCAGTTTTGTTCTTTGTTTTAAAAGCTGTCTACAGCTCAAAACCTTGCTGTAAATTTCAGTACAGCAAGTGTACTTGGCTGTGAGCTGTGCTCTTTTGGCTAGATCTTTTCCCCAACATTAAAGAATGTTTTGTGTGTTGATCAAGTCCCAAATACATGGCTAGGATCAGTTTTAACAAAAGATCTTCCCTCCTTCCCGTGGCTATATATACACTTAGCAGCCCATGTTGTTAAGTTGGTTGTTTTAGATGATAGTCACTCTGTTTCTACAGAACAGTTGCTAAGCTTGTGCTTATTATTTTGTGTTGTGCTTTATGTTTTAAAGTCTACATAAAAACCATTTCATCTCATCTACATACATCTTGCATTCCATGAGTTCTTTGTGGTAGATGCAAGCAACCCGGATAGTTTCCAAGGGAGTTAGTTGTGCGATAACTAAACTCATTGGTTAAACTGTTGTAAACTTCCGTGTGTAAAATTCTTACTTACAAGATGGAGTATAGCTCTTAGTCTAGTGCGCGAGTCTAAATAGGATAGCACCGTTTCTTTGCTATTATCGGAACTATAGTCTTGTAAAAGAGTTCTTACATATTGGAAAGCTTTGGCCTTCAAGAGAAAGGGCCACACAGTTTTTATCCCTGATTGCAGGGTTTCTACGAGATAAAAAAAACATACTTGTGTTATTTGTCCTATGTACTTTTAGCATTGTATGTTTACTAGGTTCAACTAATTGTCAGAATAGTTCCACATAACTATCTCTGATTATTAATCTCCATATTTTTGAGAAAAGTCGTTAAGGGTCTATTCACACCCCCTCTAGGACCTTCACAAATGCATGCATTCACATAGAAATTGTCATTTAATACACTTACAGTTTCTTCATGTTTCAATACATATATATATAACCAACTAAGCAATTGAACTAATCGCTATCTATATACTCGACTATCTTTGGCTGCTTGTGAGAGAGGTAAATGAATTTTGTTGTTATTGCTTCCTTGGTTGGTTTTAGTAAATCATTTCCACGACAAAAGTGGACGAGCCTTGTCCTCCTTTGTCTTTGCTGATAGGTTTGGTACTTCAGCTGCTTGTAATAGTAAATAAGTGTTGCTGTATGCCTTATACAGAAATGAAACTTGCCAAAATCTGAGTGATTCAATATATCAACCAAAATGCATTGCTACATTAGCTTCAACCCTCCATTCTTACATACATGATATGAGGAAGACTTAATTCACAATTACATTGCTTCAAGTAATTTAACCGATTAAAAGTGTACTAGGAAGATGAATTCTAATCCACAACACCGAAGAACAATTATAGGACTGAATTTCTTACAACTGAAGGAGGGAATAACTTACCTCGACTTTAATATCAGATTTAGCTTCATCTAGATCATCTCTTAGATTCTGACTTTGAGCAGGTCCCTGGAAACAAAAGATTTATACTCGGTCAAGTGACACAAGATTATTCATTTAAACAAGAAAATAGTAGGAAGCGAAAATAATTCAATACAGTAAAATTGACACCCACGGCATACTTCTACAGTTCACTATACTATTCACAAACCCAAAAATGCACATAGCATATTTTGGAAATCAATAAATTCTAATGATGGAATATTATTCCATACTTAAACCATAAGCATATATAAAAAAGACATCAACATTAAGCTTGTTATCTTAAGGGGAAAACTATTATAAGTTAACACATGTCATGTATCAATTTATAAATTAGTTATCAAAGTTATAAAATGAATATTTTTCTTCTAATTTTAGTTCATAGTAGTAATTACTCAATAAAAAATATTTTACAACTTTTAAGACAAAATTACAAGTTAAAGCAACATATTTACCTGAGAGCCCCAGCCCATCACACTAATCTATTTAATGCCCTCGAAGGCCTCAGGCAGCAAATAGAACTAATCTCTTCCTCCTCGATCTTAAAATATATTATAATCAACAAAAAAAATCCAAAACCGTCATAAACCTCAAACCCAACACACCAACATACACACCAGAAATCAAAATTCAACAAAACTGTAAATACACTGCATATCAACAAAGCTAATAGCCGAGAGTCAAGAGCTACAAAGCCTTTCTAAAAACCATGGCGTTTAGTAGAGCCCTCAACCTCATTAGGGATATCCAGCTGCTTGTGTCACCTTTCTGGAATGAAGGTATCAGCGTAAAGCTAGGGAAAAACCCGACTGCAAGGCCCAGAGGACCTGTAATGACACACGGCCCACATTGACGATGAAAGCTTAGGATGGCAAGCGAAGACAAGGAAGAGGAGGGTGGCGATAGCAGAGATGGGGCTGAGGTGTGCGAAGCTTGGAAGCGGCGATGAGGTGTCAATCGATCGATCGATCTGGGGAGAGAGAGAGAGAGAGAGAGAGAGAGAGAGAGAGAGAGAGAGAGAGGTGAGCTGCCCAAAGGCAGTGTTTGATTAATTGGGCCTGCTAGCATTTTAAGTTTTAGGGTTAGACTCTAAACACGTGTCAACATAATAACAAATGTCAAAAACTAAGTTTTCCAAGACAACAGATATTTTTCGTTGAATATGAACACAATTCACACACAAAAATATCTCTACAACCCTGCTTTTTCAACGACAGATATATGTCGTTGTAAGAAACACTCAAAGTTTGAATTTACTCAGACAACATATTTATGTCGTAGTTCGAAGACGCTAAATTGAATTTTAAAAATCATTGATAACATATGCCATTAGACGACAAATGTGACCCTAACTGTCAGTGATTACATGTTGTAAAATTACAACAACAGATATATTGCATCTATTGTCGTTCGCCTGTCGTCAGAAGTAGTTTTTCACATAGTGCAATCCCACCACACACATCAAATGATAACCAACACCAATGAAAGTGTTATTTCTACCACAGATAGTTGCGGATCAGAATCAAAGATCCAAATCAAAGACGCACACAAAGACAAAAACATAACCATAACCGATGAAAAATGAGGGGTAAAAAACTCATGCACAAGCTCCCATAATTGATAAGGTAAGTGTCTTACGCCAACAAGTGGCAAGTTACTTTCAGGAGGAAACCATAAGCACCCTCGGCTAAACCTTTCATTTCATTGAAGTTGGGAGTAAAGAGAACTAAATTGATGTGTAATTGGTTAATTAATGATATGGAAACATGAGAGATTATCCGACAATAATTGAAACTAAAACTGGACAAAGATAGAGCAACCACTACTCAGGTATAAATATTGGACAAAGCCAGGAGTGACTCAACATATGTGTATCAACTAGACATAGCCAGTAGAAGAACCACCACATCGGGTGTAAACATATTAGGATCACGGATTATTTGACCTAAATAAAAAAACTAAAGACATAATAGGCATAAAAAAACTTCTAGGCCCAAAAATAACCTAGCCCAACAATAATAGTAACAAAACAACCCTGAATAAGATGCTGACCAAAGTTAACACACACCCATTTGCATGCTGCCATCGGGATGCTTCCCCGTCCAATGCTGAACCACCTAGCATGACCCCACGCGAAGCAGCACAAATCCTTATGTAAAGCAGACCTTAACACAAAGTCAGATCTTTAAAAAAAAAAAAGTAGAACAACCCCAAGGTCAGTCTGATGCCGACCCAATTCACACGAGCCAAGAGAAGAACTAGAAGACCTGGATGATAGTTGCACCTCCTTCCTTTGCCATATCGCGCCACCAGATGGCAAAGACACATACACTCATGTCGTAAGCCGCACACCACCGTTGCCTACTAAGACCAGACCGACTACTCCCAATCTCCAGATTAAGTAGGGAAAAAATTGCCCGTCCGGCTATGCTCACGACGCAGCAGCTGTTAGGAGAATTCTTCCACGCACCTTAACTATTTAATTAGCTAAGATAAAGTTATAATCTTGCTAAATCGTTAGCATATGGTGTCAAGTTTTAGTATGGATAAAGGAAGTCAAGTGTCGAACCCATGAGGATTGATCGATTACCCTAATTCCAGACCTTGACTCAATTAGTTCTTTGATTACGTTATAACTCAAACACACAATGCAACAAAAATAAAACACACAATGGATGTGAGTGTCATGACACTAAGCACTTTGGAGACCTAACATCACCAAAGTGGTTTGATTACAATAGATGTGATTACGTTTAGATAATGGTGAACTACACTAAGCAAAGACAACAACTAATTAGACTCAAATGCAAGATAAAAGAGTGGTCGGCTAGAGATGTCACCGCTACCACTGGATGCACAAATAATGTCCCAATTTACAAGAATGAGTTTTTTTAGTCCGTTTCACACCCAATGATTTCCATTTTGTGTCATGTGGAGAACATTGGGTTTTGGACCGGAACTCCAAGACCTTTTTGGCTCTAGAAGACTTCCAGACCAACTTTTAAACATATGGTGAACCAAGATTAAAACCTAAGTCATTTGGGACTCACACCCTAACTGCATGTCACTTAGAACGAGTTTTAAAAGTAAATAATGTGAGACATATGGATGGCTTCCCTTCCTAAACCTCGAAAGCTTCTCTCAATCCGCACCAATTGGGATACGAATCAAAAGATTCAAGCATTAACCACAATGGACTTGTGGATCGAGGTGAGCTTGACCAAAACTCCTTAGGTCTATTGGAGTTCAAGACAGCTTTGGTCCTTGCTTGTACATAAGAAAGCCGAAACTACAAGCTTAACCTTATGAGTTTTAGCCTAAGTCATGGTTCACTGCGCCAAAAACGCCTTCAGACAATGGGCCTTACCCATTGTCTAATATAGGTCTGGGGTGTTGTCTATTGAGCCGAGGAGATATGACATATCAGACAATGGGAAAAAATCATTGTCTGAATGCAATCAGACAATATTTTATTATAGTAAATGTATCGTCTGAAGATGGTGAATTCTACATTCACCATAGTTTTACCATTGCATAGATTCATTAAGACGACATCATTTATACTCTTTTCTATTGTCTGAAATATAGATGAAGCTTTTTTATATCCATCTGGTTGTTAAAAAATATTTCTCACAATTGGTTTTAAGCTTAATATAATAAGGTTTATTTCAGACAATACTTTGCTAGACTCATCTTTTGTTGTAATAAGTTATACAATGGTGTTTTGTAGAGCGCTATAATAGATAAAAAAATTCATACAACAATCTGTTAAACTCAGCTCTTGTGTTATTCATATTCAGACAATGCTTTTTCCAAAGTTATTTTGCATAGCAACAAGAGACTAAACAGTTTTATGTCAAGGGATGTTGTGTTTTTTGTATCAAGCAATTATTTTATTTGACACCCTTCTTGAGTTATTTTCATTCAAATAATACTTTTGTTCAATGGTATGCCTCAATACAATGTAGTTTTCGGACAATATTTTTGACTAAATTGTGTTGCCCTTCAATAGTTTGATCAATAATTATTTTTTATGCAACAATAGGTAAAAGTTCTACTTGCATTGTACCAGTTTAAGAACAGACCATTCATAGTTTCATACACACTTGAACTAGCTTGCATACCAAAAGTCATTCTACAAATATCCAGCAACATACATGTATACATTTTAAATAAAAGTACCTAAAAACTGTTTGATATGATCCTCAAAACTGGAACTATACAAAAACAGGTTGTCTTCCATAGAGAACAATCCTCCAGCTAGCTAAAGTTTAATTAATTAAGCTAGGATTTATACCAAAACAGTATGCTGCCTTTCAACATATGCATACCAAAAAGAGCAACCATCTAGCTCCATAAACTCCACATGTATGTTGATGCTCCTAAGTGTAATGCTTTATTATATAGGCTGCATATTCTCATCTCACTTCATTGAGTTCCCGCTGAATATACTCAATATCCTTTTGTGTATCCTGCAACTGAAACAAAATTAAAGCGACCACTTAAAGGTGCATGAAATTAAAATACAATACGCAAGGCATACAACATCATCATATATATAGGCAGAGTAGATGCTTTGAAACAATAGCTAAAGACAAATAAACTTAAAGAAACAGTACCTAATGCACCAATAAAATCCACAACCATAAGCAACAATGACTTTCATGAATTACATGTACTTACTGCATCCAATCTTACTTCTATCCAGAAAGAAAGTATTTAGCAAATACCTAAGAAGCAGAAAACTATACAATCTTAGTAGGATTACCTGCTCAGAAATGTCGAGACCAATTCCTTCTTTCCAACCATGTTTTTTCAAAAGCTGCACTAGTCACAATTCAATTGTTACTTGATTAACCTAAGAAAAGAACTATAGAATAACATTCAAAAGAAAATAGATGGTAGATACCCGAAAGCCTATATTGGACGAATTAATGGCTGATGATGAACATTGAACCACCACATGTTTTCTTATACTTTCTTCTTCCTAAACCCAATTCAAGAAGTTATTGTTCAGAAAATAAAAGACATTAAACATTGATATGAATACTTAGGCTTTCATCTGCTAAGAATCAATAAGAAATCAGGATTAAGAAAACCCACCTTTTCAGACTTTTGACTAGCCTCATGCTCAAAAGCTTGCACAGGCTCTAACCTACCCTGTTAACATGACAACTCAGTCTATACACATATATAAAAACATGTGTGCAAACACAAGGTTATGTGTATTGTGTAACTATAAGCAGTCACATAAATCAAAACTTATCTGACATAACCATACGAGTTTCTGGAAACAATATGCTTGTCAAAAGTGAATAAAGCAAAGCTGCTACGTGAGGCAACACAATAATTCGATAAGTGTACAAAACTAGCCAAAAGATTTCTGTGAAGATTGAATCATTTGACCTTAACTTGAGAAACATAACCGATTGTGAACAAGCTGGTAATGAGTTTCACTATGAATTTTCCAGAGCTAATGCACACTGCTTTGTTCTAACCCTCAACTCCAACTGTGGTGTGTTGATAACTTAATATCACTTCTAATCATCCAATTAACTCTATCTTTAGGCCAATGATTAAGGTTGAACCATAGAATCTAAACCAAACTAAAGTTTAGAGCAGGAAATCTTTAAAATTCAAACATGTAAGATAAGTTGAACTGCAGCTGAAACCAAAAACAGAAACAAAAATCACCAAAGGCTAATGGGCACAAGATTGCATGAAAAACCTTAATGAACCGCAAATGCCAACCATGTTAAAAGGATGAGAAACCTATATATATAGATGAATCAAATCATAAGTGAGTGAGTCAGACAGAGGTACAGTATTAGTGAGAATCATCTGCTGCAGGAGTTACAAAACCACATAAGCAAATGCAAATTATAACTAAGAACTTAACTATACTATTCAATTGCATAACAAGTTAACAAAAAAACAAGACTATATAACCTAGTACAAATAATGTGGAACTACAATATTCATTCAAGTCTATAGATAAACATTTTCATTTGAATGCTTAAATACTCCATAAGAACATACACAATGCACTTGCAAAAACATCACATGATCAACTACATGGTATAAGTAAGTCACAAAACCACATAATGAAATACCTACAAACCTATATCAAACTTTCTACTTCACATAAGCTCAGAAGATTGTTAAAGTGGGAGGTATTTGACAATGGTTCTTGCCCTTGTGAAGCACCAAGACCTATCCCTTGTGTTCATCCCTGTTTCTCTAAAAGCTGCAATCAAATTGAAACGCATCACTATAAGATATCTCATATTCGAAGAAACAAACAAACAAACCTTGTGTCTATAATTTGATACGATAAACCCAATAGTTAATGAGTCCACATCATCACCGATTCCTCCTTTAACGCACTCTACTCCCACTTTTAGATTCAGACCTTCGAATATCGATTCAGAATTCAAATTTCTGTGAAGATTGAATAAGTAAATATTCGGAACTGACTTCAGTTCATAAAATACTAAAGTAGACATTCAGAAACTCACTAAAATCTGGAAGCTTACATTTTCTATAAATACCAAACATCCATTTCTTGCTGCAAATGACGCTTTTTCTAATGAATCGTAAATAATTATAGGATCCAACACAAAATGCACAAACAACTTGTTGTTCCGCTACAATGACTATAGAAACAATTCAGCAGCCATGATCGAGTTAACAATTTTAAAAAAAAAAAAAATTGGTGGAAATATCTATTGGAATTATATTTTACCTCTTCGAGTAGAGCTAGATATCTTGCCTCATACAAGTGTAGTGTTTTACTCTCCAATGGAACAAGAACCTGAAATTAACATTGGATAGGGTAAATAGAGAGAGGGAGAGAGAGATAGAGAGAGAGAGAAAGAGAGAGAGAGAGGCGACGAAGAAATCCTAGGCCGAATCAGTCACGTCAAAATCGAGCTCTGGTTGTGGCTGCGAACCCAAGGGCAATGACGACGAAATTGTGGTTATGGTTTGAGTCTTTGGGTTTCTTGATGATGGTGTCCGACGCCACTGGGCTCACTCATGATAACACATAAGTGGAATTAAAATAACAGAATTGCGATATACATTGCAAGTTCTACCGATGGGAGTTGCGACATGGAGATATACCGGCTTGGCAGTGGAGACTGTGGGATGAACAACTTCTGTGTTTAAGAGAGAGATAGAGAGAAGAAGAAGAAGAAGAAGAAGAAGAAGAAGAAGAAGAAGAAGAAGAAGAAGAAGAAGAAGAAGAAGAAGAAGAAGAAGTGAGGTGGATGCAATAGGACAGGGAATGTATAAGAGAGGGTAGGTTTTAGTGAGGTGGATGCAATAGGACAGGGAATGTATAAGAGAGGGTAGGTTTTCTTTTTTAGAAAATGGAGGGTTCAGATGAAATTTTCATTTTAAATCCACAGTCAGATGAAAATGAAAAATCAAGAAAGAGGGAAACCAAAATTTGGCTAAGTGTTGGGAGAGAAACCAAATTTTCGCTAAAATGTTGGGAGGAAAACTTACCGCCAGGACAATTGACCTAAACCACACTATTGTCTACTTACAGTTCAGACAATAGACAAAACAAACTCTTGTCTGAAATGACACAATGAAAAAAAACTGTTGCCTGAAAGAGCTTCATTCAATAAATATAAACCATTGTATAACAATATATCATATAACATAAAAAATAATGAGTGTTATCTAAATCTGGTGGCACAGACAATAGAAAAAAAATGGGTGTTGTTAGAACATATTATCATCTACAGCTGATTAAAATCTATTGCTCCTTGGCACATATGGACACATTCAGACAATGATTTTTTTGGGTGTTGACTGCATTTTTCAGACAACAGACAAACTGCTGGCTATTGTCTGTTAGGTGTTGTGTGAAGCAGGTTTTGGCGTAGTGGTTATATGTTCATCTTCCCTTAGGTGAGTAGCGAATTCAACCATGGTTCAATTTTAGCTTCTTAAAACATACATTAACTTAGCTAAAGGGTTAATATATGTACAAGAGAATTAGCAACAAAGCGTGAGCACATAAACCATGTCACAATCATATAACAACATAACAAACTCATTCAAAACACAACATACACTAAAACATAGCTCATATCATAAATTAAAGTATCTTTGTTTACATCAAGTGGCTAGGGTGACCCCTAGCCTTCCATACAAAAGCTATTCAAAACTCATGTATACAATATTATTTATATACAAGTTTAGAAGGTAAGAGAGTAAGAAATAACCGAAGGGTCTCCAAGCTAAGCTCCACCAAACTTGCAAAGCTTCACCCAAAGCACTTCAAACTTCTAACTCCACTCCTTGACTTAGCTTACATCCAACACTTAAAAGAGGAGGAAATGCCAACTCCTTAGTGTTTCAAGCTAGCTAGGTAACATGGGTGCGGAATCAGGTACAGGAAAACGAAGCGTTTGGAATCATGAAAGTGTCAAATCTTAAAAATATTAAGATGCGTATACTTGAGAGAAACACGAATAAAATAATTTTAATATAAATATTTTTATACATAAAAAAAAATACCCCCTGTACAAATTAGTTTTTTATACAAATATTTTAGGACTTAGATTGAATTGTTGTATCAATTGGATTTTCAGGTTCAGGCCCACAAGCACTTCATTTAAAGACTTTGAGGAATTCGGATGAGCTTCAACCTCTACCAGTACTCCACGTCAACTACAATTATACTAAACTAGTAAAACTAAAGACATTAATTAGCTTGTTGGAATAAACGAACCTATACCTCTCCTATATCTATGCTCTTAAGATATGGTAGAAGCATTGGCTTTGAGACAGGCATGTGTGTATGCTATTAATAACCAGCAATAGTGTGGTTATTGAATCAGACTGCTTGTTGTTAGTGGAGGCTGTCAACCAAGCCAAAGAGGATCATTCAGAGCTTGGAAGGGTTCTTGATGATATTACTGTGCTACTTGCCTAACTGCAAGGGAGTGTGATGGTGCATGTATACCGAGAGGCTAATTCATTAGCTCATAGTTTAGCTAAGTTTAGTTTAACTTTTGCTTGTAATCAGGTCTGGTTTGAAACTTTACCTCAGACATTAGAGGCTGTAGTAGCCGTAAGTTGAACAAACTGATTTCTTTTGAAATAGAAGTCTCTCGTTTACCCTAAAAAGAATGAACAACCGATGAAACAGAGAAAATATCGACAAAGAGCAACGCGATGAAGACGAAGGCAAACACCATGGGGCGTCGGACTCCGAGTCAATGTCATATTCTCTCTAATCAAGCTCTCTCTACTATTCAAGATCACGAAATAGAATTTCAGAATTAGATGCGCTCTTTATAGCCTCGTCGTCTCTGTTGACTGTCGACGACCCATTAACTCCTCTCAATCTCTTATCAGCAATTCTGTTCGCGATTTGGATTTGGAATAGTGTTTTCGTCTATCGTTGACTTGAGAACGCATTTCTGTCTATTGACCATTAGGAAGTGGGCAGGGGCAGGCCCTAAAATTTTGAAGGCCCTAGGCCGTTCTCTACATATATATATATATATATATATATATATATATATTTAAATTCTACTTCAAACATAAAGTTTGAAAGGTAAAAAAAAAAGGCCAAAGATGAGAGAGACGAAGATGAGAAGAGAAAAAAAATTGATTTCAAAAGGAAAATAGAGAAGTTCAAAGGTGATGAAATGAATAGAAATAAAAAATATATAAAAAAAGAGGGATAGAGAATAAAAGGAAGAAACGAAGAAGAGAGTTTGAAGAACAAACCTATGTTTTATGGTGGTCTTCATCTAGTGGGGTCTCAAGTTTTATTTTCGTATTGGTCCATATGCTCATATTTCTGATTGTAGTAAAGAATTAAGCTCAAATTTGGGTCATGCGAGAAACCTAAGGCTCATTTTATATCGAAGAAAAGATAGAATTATCACAAAATTTTAGGGCTCTTTATGATTGGGGGCCTAGGCCCATGCCTAGCCCGCATATAGCCAGGTTCGGGCCTGGAAGCGCGATTCCATGCAGTTTCGAGATGCTTCGCTCTCGTTTATGCTTTTGGTGCTAGAAACGTGGCTCGAGTGACGGTTATGGGCAACCTAGGTTTCAAGAGGCCAAGGGAGAAGAAAGATTACTTCCCAAATCTAAGAAACCAACCAAATCATAGGAGGCAAAGGTGAGAGGAGGAATTGAAGGATGGTGGTGAGGGGAGATGGAAGAGGTTCGGCCTACACCAAGGAGGAGAGGCTAGGTCTCTTAGATTTCCAGAGGGTTGTAAAAGAAGAAGGGTAAGAGCTAAGGCTAAGGAGAAGTCTAGCTAGCTTCTCTCTAGAGAACTCAAACTAAGAACTTTAGAGAGAAGCTAGAGAGAAAACTAGAGAAAGAGGGGCTATCAAAACTTAAAAATATGTAAAATGAAGTGTGGTGTGTTTGTGAGGGAGAGGGAAGCATAAAATCATATGGCTAGGGAGGGAAGCTTAGTTTGAAATTCATAATGTGAAAAGAAAGTGGGAAATGCTTTATCACCGGACCAACATGAGACCCTAGTATCCTGCGCTTTTGAGCATTTTAGGCTCAAAGTTAGGGACATAATCAACAATTTTAAGAATAAATATGGTCCTAAGGTGATGTGTCACATGTGTGACTCACCATGCATATGCATGTCGTGTGCCTTCATCTCACTTGAATTTCATTTGCATTTAACCCCAAAATATCTTCCATGTGTGGTTGAAGTGTTGACCAAGACCTTAACCGGTGTTGATTATGGTTGACCAACGTTGACCACCAGAATCTTGAAATATCCCGACAAGTCTTCAACAACCCTTTTTCTTCTAACCAAAGTTGCTCCATTTTCTCTCGTTGCTTCGAAAATGTCTACACCTTCTCAAGTAAGTGTGTAATTCCTGTTCTTTAGTGCATTTTAGAGTAAAATCAAGACTTCTTAGCATAAATATGAAATGTGATAAGAGTGAAGCTTTTTTCATAGAAAATAAACAATAAACATAAAGTTAGAGACATAATAAGAACATAATTATAGACCTAACAGTAACATGGCCAGAGGCCGACGTCAACGAGTCAAGTCGTCGGACAAGCAATCAAAACCCACCCTAACGACAAATTATTCTCTCTTTTATTTACACGTGAAACGCGTTCGACTTCTCTGCTTAAAGTGATATATGTAAAGTGATATATGTTATACCCTATGAATGATGTGTATAAGGGAGAGGCGGCCCCATTTTCCAGTTAGACGCCTCCTCTTAATCTGGTCAACCCACACATGCAAACTTGCCCTTTGCAGCACAGTTTGACATGTGTAATCGAGTGTACTGACGCTCGCAGTTGTGGCGGAGTCTCTGTTTTTTTTTACCCGATAAGATTGGAGTCATTGTGTAAATATATGTTGCTCAATGTACACTGGCAAAGCATAGCTGACTTTGCTTTAATTGCTTACTTATCTACGTAAGGCCAATTCGAATACGTACTCTAGAGTGAACAAGGTTCACAAACTTCACATGGATCCATGATCGTTGACTTAATGGGACACTAATTACTCGGCGTATGGTAACGTGGTTACTTTAGAAAAATAAAATAAAAAATGGTAACGTACATGGTTGCGGTTTGCCTGGGTTTATAAGTACCTTACAGCCGAAGCTTAACTTAGAGCCTGCATGCAGTACTACCGAGTACAGTTAAGAAGATACAAATATTAAGATTGATGGATAAAATTCCAGTGATAGATTTTTCAGATGTTGAACGCGTCAAGTTCATGGCTCTCGGTTTGCAAACAACTCTGCGATGCACTTGAGGAGCATGGTTGTTTCACAGCAATTCTGTCCGACGAAAACTTTACTAAAGGAGCTTCAGTTTCTTCGGTACCATACACGACTTGTTTAACTCTCCAGACGAAATCAAAGACCAGAATAAGTACGAAGATATGTTTATTGTTGGCCATTTGAAGGCGAATGCTGTCCATGAAGCCTTGAGCTGTTATGATCGTTGGTATGAGATTTTTGGCATACCTAACATGGGTTAAAAGACTTATACAAGTGAAGTTTGAAGATAATAATCAGTAATGAATTACCATAATGTCCTCATAAATTCAGGTAAAATATACATATGCATTTCACTAATTTTCACTGAGGATAACTCCTTGGTTTCCTATCTTTGAATCTGCCTTGTGAATCTGAAAAGTCCATATCTTTCAAGGCAACAGATTTGTTTGAAATTTTTTTCGAACTATTTTTTAATCTTCTTCACTAAGTGAAATAAAAATTGTGTCATCACATAAAACAAGTCACGTTACCTTAAGCATAAACTTTCCTTATCACTCTGTGTAAGAAACTTTTGTGTGATCATCAAGTTTGCTTTCTTGGTAATCAAGTTTCTTTTCTTGGTATTCAAGATTGCTTCATTTGGCTGAGGTTTATAGCTAGATAATTAAAAGATTTTTTAATTATCTTTTCAAATACATGGCTGAGTATTTTCGATCATATTTCCATATAGACTCTAAAGTTGGTCTATATAAATCCCAAGCTTTCAAAGACTATTTTGGTTAAGAAAATTGGAAGTGTTCATTTTCTTCAACTAGAGTCTAAGCTTAAGCTTGTCTATCTATTTGAGGTTTATGTTATAAAGTCTTCACATAAGACTCTTTAAACTCATATCATATTCATCTTGCCTACCATAAAGCTTGATTGGTAAGTGCAAGCAACCAGAAGTTCTCTAAGTGAAATAGTTGTGCGTTAACTATGCTCATTTGTGAAACTTGTGTAATCTTTCATTCGTAAATTATTTACAGACAAGATGAAGTATAACTCTTAATCTAGCACGTGAGTGTAGATAGGATATCATTGTTCTTTGCTATTATCAGAGTTATAGTCTTATAAGAAGAGTTGTTACATAAAGAAAAAGTTTGGTCTTTCGAGAGAAGAAGTCAAATAATTTTTAACCCTGATTGCAGGGTTACTAGCGAGTAAAAAATATACGTGTGTTATTTGTCTCATTAACTTATAACATCATTTGTTTATTTTAGTTCATCAATTTCTCAGCATAGTCTCACATATAACTGAAAACAAATAACTGCACTTTTGCAAAATTTTATAAAGAACCGATTTATAACTCTCACAAGGATCTTCAAGTGGTATCAGAGCGGCCACTAACTTTCGTTAGTGAGACCCTCTATGAGCCGGGAATGGATCGTGATAAATGTTCTACTTCCATAATTGTTTCACCTTTTTTGATGGAAATGATTACTATCAATGGAAAATCATAATATAACTATGGGCCACTTTTGAATACTAAAAATAAAATATAAAGCCATTATAATTTCAGTCCTACTCCTTAAACTAATTTGATAACTGTATTCTATTATAACTATAGGTTTACATTTTTTTTCTTATAAATTTTTGTGTTCCTCTGTCTAAAATATAACTTGCTATACTTTGGTTATCTACTTCTCAACTCTCAATGAAGAAATATCTCATAAGAAAAGGAAAAAATCCTAGAGAATCGTCTAGCTCACATCCAACATCGGAAGAACGACCTACAAAATTTCCAAAAAAGAATGACAATAATTCAAAAAAGTCTTCAGTATCAGCTGATGATAAACTAGAACAGTATTCTTCTGATCTCGGTAAGTACCCGTCAATTTCAAGTTATCATCCTAATCTTTAAGTAGAAGTTCGAAGATATTATCTGCAAAAAAATCATTGTCAACCTAAAACTCATGATTTTACTTACCGTGAATTTGGGAGTAAAAAAAAGAAGAGAAGGTTTCTTTGTGATTGGTTCAAGAAGAGAAGTTTATTTGCTTTTAACATTAGCATTGATTTTACCGATGTGGAGAGAGTATTTTCTGCAATGAATATCGTGAAGAGTCGTTTATGGAACCAAATGGATAACGAGTTGATAAATGATTGTTTCATATCATACATCGAGAAAGATATTTTCATTACTATTGATGATGAAGTTATTATGAAACGTTTTCAGAATATGAAACCTCGACGAGGACAATTACCTTTGTAATAGATAGTATTTTTAGGAGCACAATTTAATATTAAATTATTAAATTATTTTCTTTTTTAAATTTTAATCCTACCTTTTAATCATACGACTCCCTTTACCTTAAATCCTAACTTTGCCACTGTAGAAGTACGTATGAAGTCTGAGAATATTTGTTTCTTTTATCGACCAAAGCATGGAATTATGAT
This sequence comes from Geum urbanum, assembly GCA_946800695.1. Taxonomy (NCBI): domain Eukaryota; kingdom Viridiplantae; phylum Streptophyta; class Magnoliopsida; order Rosales; family Rosaceae; genus Geum; species Geum urbanum. The sequence goes on along the minus strand of OX327000.1, from coordinate 21,497,570 downwards.
GCGTGGGACATGAACAAACTGTTCATGCGAATGTAAAGATAGAATGAAGGAAAATAAAATAAGTAAAACTTGGGATTTTTGTTTTTGACATGAAATCGATCACCATATATATCTGTATGATTCTGCTGAGATATAAATAACTGAGAGCTTGAATACATGTTCATTTAGAAATTAGACTATTTAACCTTCGTACATACTTTCATGAATCTTAAGCAGTTGCTTGTAATATAATTTTTAGGGAGAATTATTTAAAAACTCAAAATCAAATTTAATTTTCTAAAAAAATCAACCTATGATACCAAGGTAGAAAAGATCCAACTTAGGACACTTTTATTTTTTTAAAAAGCTCAGCTGACGTCATTTTCTCTCCAAATAATCCAATAAGTTACAAAACATATTTTTTCTACTGATTTTTACTCTTCTTTCCTAATTTGAATTCTCTATCACTACCGGATTAAGAGACATTGCCGGCGACTTAAAGTCCCCGGCCTTGTTTTTTTTTTCGCCGGAATTGTCATTACCGGCGACAAGTCGCCGGAAATTGCCCGCCGGAAATTGCCCGCCGGAGATAGCATTGTCGGCGACGGAAAACGCCGTCGCCGGTAATGTCCTAAACATCACCGGCGACTCAAGTCACCGGCAATGTCAGCGCCGCCATGGCCGGAATTTGAAGACATTGCCGGCGACTTAGGTCCATGTCGCCGGCAATGCTTGGAAAAATTTTGAAAAAAAAACACGGTTCTGGATTGGGCCCAATTCCAGAACCTGCATTAAAAGACATAAACCATACAATCATACAAGTTCAACAGTACACATAAATGTCCAACGTACAGTACAAATAGCAACGACGATACGAAAATTAACTACAACTACACGTCAGGGTCGAGGAACTTGCGGGTTAGGGTTGAAGTAATCCATGTACTCATTTAAACTCCGGTGGCTACCCTGGTCTTGCTGTGGCGGTGACTGGTGCGGTGGTGGTGGTGGTGGATAACTAAGGAACACAGGGTGCGGGGGAGGTGTGGGGAACGGGCGTCCGGTAGTCTGAGCCTCGTACATGGTCTGCATCCATGTGAACATCTGTGTCTGCTGCTGGACCATGTGTTGGTACTCGGCATCTCTGATTGCCTGCTACTCGGCTATCTGCCTCTTTTGCTCCTCCAACTCCCTCCGCGTCCTCTGAAGCTCCGCTGCGAGGTTACGACTAGAAGCTGAACTTCTTGACCCGGTAGAGTATTCTGAAGTGTTCTTCAATACTCCTTCGTCCGCCGAGCCCATTCCCCTACAGTAGTAGGTATTCTTTCCAGTCCCGCACGCTTTTTGCCATGATCTGAGCCGCTATAGGGCGATCAAGCGGATCGATCTGAGAGGCATACTGGGTGACTTCTTCCTCGGAGCAGTCAGGATGGTTAGTCCGAGCTATATTCATGGTCACTTCTGCGATCGCCTCCTCCACTCTCGCCTAATTCCAGAATACCGAAAATGAATAACGTATTAGCTAACAAAATAAATTAATATCGAAAAATAGTTTTATTAACACATGGAGAGGCGAAAGACTTACCGCTTCTTCAGGGCACTATGGATAGAACTTCTGATGAATATACACCAACGGGTTCACTTCTTGTTGTTGCTGCGCCTTAGTCCACCAACCCAAATAGTTGAGTGAACCTGCATGATGGGCCCTGGTGTTTTTCAATCTATTCGCCCGGTTCGTCTTCGAAATCGCCTTGTTTGATACGATACATTAGGCTTGTAAGATATATTCAGGATGCATACCTGAGCTTTGGGGTGCTCGAAGTGGGCTATCAGCCACTTCCACTCGTACTCCCTAAACCGAAATTCGCTAGGGGTAGAACCTCGGCCTAGCTCCTTGTATACAGTGTAATGGGAAGAAAGCTCGTTCTTCCACTCTTTATACCTATATTAACACCAGGAAAAAAAAGTTAGAGCTATTAAAATACTTAATAAACAAAAATCTAACTCGATATATACTCAAATAACTCGAAGCACATCACCTCATATGTAGTTGACGCTCTACCCACGTGTGAATAAGAACTTCATCCACGTCAAACCACACCTGCAATATGAATATATAAAAGGTAAAATTATATATTTATTCGGACTTAATTAATAAATGTAAAATTTACGTAATGAAAATACGATTTAACTCACACTCAGTGCATTATGCACTTGCATCTTCACGTAGATAGGCACAGATTCTCAATCTGGCCAAAGCATTGGGACCTTGTCCCGCACGATCGCCCCGGCCATGCTGACATATTTTCGCGTGGTGTCAAATGCCTTGATCACCTCGCCATCCTCATTGGCCCTAATGGGCGTTTTCCTTCCCCCGGTGGCCTGCTCAAGTCTCTTCCCGGTGCAGGTGCCTCTAGCCCCTTTCCGTTTTCCAGTCACATTAACGAAATTGCCTAATAATACAATTTCAACAAATTGATATCATTAATTGAACCTATCGTAAGTATTTAGTAATAATTAAGTAATCAATCTGATGTTAAATAAAATTTACCTGCATCGTCTGTTTGTTGGTTGGTGCACCTCACACTCCAAGGATACACGGGGTCGAACGGGAAAAAGTTGTACGCTTCCTCCACGCTCAGGAACTCCGGCCGTCCTTCAACATAAATAGGCATCCCCCTATCATCGAATTCAGGGATCACAGGAATCTCGTCTGGTAGGAAGAGACGAGACGGCAGAGATAGACGAGGCCTGGACGATGAGGCGCCAGCACCACCATCTGCCTCAGATGATTCCCGTGAAACGGGAGTAGGCACCGGGCGAATAGAGGGCATTCGGATTGCGGGAGTTTCTGATGCCCCCGTTGACTGTCGCTCATTTGAGGGTCTGCTGACGGAGGGACGTCTGCTGACTGAGCGTCTGCTGACTGAGGCTCGAGGAGGCTCCACTTCCGGTTGCACGGCTGCGAATTGTACAGCTTCCTCCTCAGCTCGCGCATCTAGCAAGGCTCTCGTGCGAGCATTCATCATTGGCCCACTGCGCGTGTTGCTAACTGCGGCTGAGGAGGAAGCTTGACTACTGCTCCCTCCACTATTTCGGGAACCTCTCCGAAGCCAATTTGCCGCAAAACCTCCTGGACACGGTAATAGTCATGGATTCGGTTCTATAACAAATCGGAACCGGAACCAAATGTAACCGGAACCGGGCGGAACCGGAACCGTTTGAACCCGGAACCGTTTGGAACTGGAACCGTTCAGTTTCAAACGGTTCCGGTTACAAACAGTTCTGGTTCCAAACGGTTCCGGTTCCACGTGGTTCCGTTTTAAAACCGTTCTGGTTCCAAACCGTTCCGATTTCCGATTTTTCACCTTAATTTATACGTTAAATTAACAACTATATCACCTTAATCCAAACACGTTAAATTCCGATTCCGATTTTTCACCTATTATACGTTAAATTAACAACTATATCACCTAACTTAACATATATACATACATCATTTCCGGCTTTAAATTTTCCACATATATATATACATCACATATACACTTTGTATACATCATGCATCTCAATTTCACCTAATTTTCACACACACACACATATATATATATATACATCACATATTAATCCAAATCACCCTAGCTAATTAATTTTTCACATTTTTCAAACATACGTATATATATACATTGCATATAAATTAATTAATTTTTCACATATATACATCACATATATTTCTCCTTCACCCCACAATTATCCACATTAATTTGCCACATTTTTCAAACATACCTTAAGTACATTTTCCAAATATTTTCCACATGCATACATACATCCCACAATTATCAAAAATTAATTAATCAAGCTAATTAAAATGCATAAAAATAAAATGTGGATTGAGAGAGAGAGAGAGAGGGAGAGAGAGAGGGAGAGAGAGTGAGCTTGCACCTTCCATGGTGGAGAGAGGGGTGACTTTCTGGCGATGGAGGTGAGGGGAGGAGGAAGAGGAGGAGGGGAGGAGGAGAGGAGGAGGGGAGGAGGAGAGGAAATAGATATTCACTACAAGAAAACTGCACTTAGACCACGGACCATTTCCGTCGTCTAAGTGCAGTTTTCCGTCGTCTAAGTACTTGGACGACGGAAACTCCGTCGTCCAAGGTCCGTGCTCCAAGTGCTGTCGTCCAAGCACCTGGACGACGGAGATTTAGTTATCCGTCGTCCAAGTTCACTTGGACCTCGGACATTATCCGTGGCCCAGGTTTTCACCTAGACGACGGAGACTTAGTGTTTCCGTCGTCCAGGTGAACACCTGGGCCACGGACACACGAGCAATGTCCGTGGCCCAGATGTTCACCTGGACGACGGAGACTTAGTGTTTCCGTCGTCCAAGTGTGTACATGGGCCACGGATAATGGTAGCTTATCCGTGGCCCAAGTGTTCACCTGGACGACGGAAACACTAAGTCTCCGTCGTCCAGGTGAACACCTAGGCCACGGAGAACGACAGGGTTTAGGGTTTAGGGGTTAGGGGTTAGGGGTTTAGGGTTCTACACCTGGACGACGGAGAACATAATGTCCGTCGTCCAAGTGAATATTTAATTTATAAAAAAAAAAATTGAAATTAAAAATTATTAATTTAATTTATTATTATTATTATTTTAATTTAAATAATGAAAAATGCTAAAATTAAATAAATAAACTAAATTTTGAATATTAAAATTAATAACTAATTATATAATTATTAAATAATCAAAGTAAATTAATTTGTACATACGAAAAAACCCATAAATTAAAAATTAAAATATAGTTAGGAATGCGGAAAGAAACGAGATAATATACTACGTGCTAGCTAATACACTGGAGGAGCAGATGCGGGGCCGAGTCCTCCGCCTCCAGCCGGGTCGTTGTCGTCGGGGTGTGGGTTCGGAGGAGGTTGACATACTTCTCGATTTTGGTTCATGAGCGCGATGAGTTGGGCTATTTGTGCTTGTTGTTCGTCAAGTCTTTGCCGCATTGACTCATTCTGCTCTTGTGTCCGTCGATTTTCCTCTCGTGCCAGTCGAGCCTCTTGAATGGCTGCTTCGACGGCCGCAGCCTGACTCATTCTCCGCTGCCTCGAACCTCCCGTAGATGATGAGCCGGAGGTCGTCGACAAATCTCGTACCACCCTAGGCCCAAAGTGCCTAACCTCCTTGCCAGCTCTACGACCGTAGACCTCATCAGCGATTGCAATTTGGCTCTCTAAGGATAGAGGAGGCAGGTCTTCCGGCGGCACATCCGGGAACGCAAGCTGAGTGTTGGCCAACTCTTCATGCGCACGCTCTATCGCCCTTGCCTACAAAATTATAATTAATTTATTATAATTTTGTAATCATATTTAAATAATAATTACTATAATTAAAAGCACATATATATATACATATCACTTACCCCGCATTGACTCGCTTCATTATCGAGCCCTGGCGTCACATACGCGCTTACGCTTGCATTAATAAAAGGGTGTTTGGAACCCTTATCCTTGTGCTCCTTGGCAATTTGAATGAACTGCTTGGCGCCGGTAGTATGGTGTTTCTCCTTCTTCCCCCGGTTGGCTTTGTTGACACCGGAGAATTTCTGTTACACAAGATAATTAAATCATTAAAAAATGAATAACTACAATTTAAATAATTCAATTATTTTAATTGAAATAAAAAAATTAAATTAATACCTTAAATTGTTCATCGGCAAAGTGGTTACACAACCACTCCCACTCATCTTCTCTCTCCCATTGCAGCTCTACCGGGGGAGGCACGGGACCGACATCTTTGAAGTACTTATGGAGCCTGTACTTCCAATCTTTGTAGATGGAGTTGGCGGTTTGATTGATATGCCTCAACATATTCGGTGTCGGATCCACGTCAAATTGTTCCTATGAAAAATAAATAGAAAATTATAATCGTATATATTATGAAATTTTAGGCCGAGATTAACAATATTATATAATAACTAAATTGAACGTATTACGTACCGAAAGATCTTTGAAGACTTTCGCCTTCTCATGATCCGGCGCCTCCTTCCAAATAGGGGCAGTGATACGAACCCGGTTACGGATGATTGACCCTATCCCATGCGCCGAGAGACTTGCTAGTTGAGCTGTGGGAGGGCCACCGGTGAATTCGTCGTACGGCAAGTCGATCTTTTTACCGGTCGCCTTGCAAATACGCTCCGCTTTCCCCCCTTTAACGAGACCCCGAGTCCTTTTCGGTTCCGGGTCAGTGGGGGCCCTCCTTTGCCTACGGCGGGCGCTGTACATGATTGATTCGGCGGTGGAGGACGCCTGAGTACTTCCCGTTGAATGGGTACCGGGCGTCGGAGATTGGAAGGGGTCGACGTCATCACCGCTCGAGATGAATGGGGGAGCGGGAATTTCCCCAGAGGGCGCTACGGACGGACCAGATGATCCGTCCGGATTGAGAGCGTCGTTGCCCTCCGGTGGTAATTCCCAACCGACTTGGTCCGCCAAGCGGCGGAGCATGGCATCTTCTGCCTCTTGTTGGGCTTTCTTCTTGCCGGATGTCGTCTTTGGCGGAGCCATTTAAACCTAAGAGTACGGGGTTAAAATACATACTTACCATAATAATTACAACTTAAAAATTGACGCTAATTAATTAAGTACGTTTAAGATTTAAATAGAGTACACTAGCTTGGCATTTTCGGTCGTTCAATGGACGTGCGACCCGCGCGATAAAGTGTAAATTTTCAATTAATCAGCCTTTATTAAATCGAAAAACATGGCCAGTTAGGGATAGAGATAACGCGAGAGGCAGGACTAATTTCGACAAAAGTCTTTCTTAGTCCAAATCCTGTCACCAGTCATAACCCGTTTCTAGACACCATGTCCGACATTCGGCCAATTTTTCGAAAATTTACACTCCCTCAAGTCCTTTGCAAACTCCGCCCTCAACCTCGTGTCCATAACTTCACTTAGGTTATGTTGTGCGGTGATGAAATCCACACATCACGAGGGGTTAAGGAGATAAGCAAGGAAAAGAGGCGCCATCTATTCCAAAGAGTGCGACTTAATAAACCAAGCCTATGTACTAAATTTAAATCGAACATGTACTACTAATTAATTTAATCTCATATTTATTTAATTATGCAACTAATTAATAAATAATTACAATAATATTTATTCATTTCATAAATTATCAAGTAATTACAATTATTCATTTAATTATTAATAATAACAATAATTTACCATTTAATTAATTAATAACAATATGTAATCATTTATTTATTTAATAACAACAATTAATCTAAATATAATTAATAACAATAATTTTACAATTATTCATTTAATTAGTATTAATAACAATAATTAATTCTCTAATATTACAATAATCATTTAAGAAATATTTAAAACTAATTAAGTAAATAAAAATTATTTTAATAAGGGAAAAATAGAAATTTACCGAATCGGAGTTTTTCGGGAGTTTTCGGGAAAATCGCCGGAGTTGTGTCGTCGGAGAGGAGGAACCACGCCGGAAATAATGTCGTCGGAGCGTCGCCGGAGCAGATTCACCGGAATGACTGGCCACAGAGGAGATGGAGGAGAGAAATTAAGTTGTAAGGGATGAGGAAAAGAAGATGAGGCTCGGCCTATATATAGACTTTCACTTAGACGACGGAGCACTGTTCTCCGTCGTCTAAGTGAACCTGGACGACGGAGAATAGTGTTTTCCGTCGTCCAGGTGGCGGTTTAAAAATTTTCAATCGGCGCGTAATTAATCGGCGGGACGTTTTGAACCGCCATGATTTTGGACTTAGACGACGGAGAATGAATTCTCCGTCGTCTAAGTTAAAATTCAAGCGGTCCCAAAAACGGAAGCGGTAAATTGAACCGCCATAAAAATTGGACCTGGACGACGGATATGGTCATTTTCCGTCGTCCAGGTGTTCACCTGGACGACGGAAAATGACCATATCCGTCGTCCAGGTTCAAATTACGTAAAAAAAATTTTAAAAATAATTCGCTAGGAATTTAGCGATCTGTCATTCGAGTGAAATAGTCGTACAATATCGATGAACGCATCGTGTATATAAACAGTTAAATTTGAACCGACGATTAATTTTACGTATTGAAACATGTTAAGTATCGACTAATCTTTACGACTTAAGTGTTCATGAGTAGACGCTCATTTGCAGCAGAGTATTAACGAAATTGAATTTGGACAAAACAACCGTTGGATATGTTTGTCGTAACATAATATATAATTGTCTTCAAAGGATCATAAAATAATAAGTTCGGGAAGATTTTGATCGGCACAGTCAACCGCAAAACCGATAATTTCACAAACCGGAAACGTGGATACAAGGCATTTCGCAACTCCGATTTTCGAACCGTCGAAGCTCGCACACCAAGAATTGTTTACTCTAAAGTCTTGATGAAAAGACTTTGCATTGGAAGAAGGTCTAGATGGTCGTTGTCTTAGAAAAAATTACGATATCTGCACCTGGACGACGGAAATGAGCGTTTCCGTCGTTCAGGTAATCACCTGGACGACGGATATGAAGTTATCCGTCGTCCAGGTCATCACCTGGACGACGGATAATGACGTTCTCCGTCGTCCAGGTTCATAGACCCTGAATTCGGGGGTTAGGGCCTTACTGTTTAGGGTCTGGATTGTGAACTTGGACGACGGAGAATGATTGTCTCCGTCGTCCAGGTTCATAGACCCTGAATTCAGGGGTTAGGGCCTTACTGTATAGGGTTTAGGGTTTGTGAACTTGGACGACGGAGAATGACCGAATCCGTCGTCCTAGTTTATACCTGGACGACGGAGATTGACCATCTCCGTCGTCCAGGTGTAAAAACCCCGAATTCAGGGGTTAGGGCCTTAGGGTTTACGGTTTAGGTCGTCCCCGGTCATTTGTGTGTCCGTTCAATTATTCTGATTCAAAAATATAATTAAAAAATTGATCGATCGATATCCGATCTGCTAGGTTTTGGGTCCAAGATTTAGGGTTTTATATGGCGCCAAAGGTGAATATGGCGGGGGACCTAATATAAACGTGGACAGAATTCAGGTGTCCGTTCAATTATTTTGAATGACCATAAAAAAATTAAATAAATGATCGATCGATCCGATTTGCTAGATTTAGGGTCGAAGATTTAGCTAGGGTACGTTTTATATGAGATTGAGATTTGGCGCCAATATTTATTAATTTCTCCGTTGGCCAGGATATATAATTCAGATTAATTTCTTACCGTAAACCGGCATCGATCATATATATATATATATTACAATATTTACAGTAATTAATTACCAATTAATCTCCCTCGTCGTATGACCGTACTCTTCGTCATAATCATCATCGTCCTCATCCCCGTTAGTCGACGGCTCATCCTCGTCATCGTACTCAACATCGTCCGACGAATAACCTGAGTCCTCGTCCGCGTCCTCTTCCTGCTCGTCTTTTTCATCTACCTCATCGATAATCTCATCTTCAGTTAGATCTGTACAACCATCAGGCATGGGTAACCGTTCACCATCTTGAACCAGGTCCATTATATCGGAGCGGACCATAGAAATATTAGGCTCTTGATAGGCAGGAATGTCTCTTTCTGGTTCAGCAGCATCTTCAGTCGTCGCCGGTGTCCCTTCAATTGTCTCTGTATTCCATATTCCTCGGTGAGAGATATGGTTCACTATTTTCCACCCTTCACCGGCTTTCGGATCGTCGAGATAGAACACCTGCCGAACTAAGGTGGCGAGAGCGAAAGGCTCATCCTCATACCAGTGCGAGTTTGTATCGACAGATAATAGTCCCAGGTCTTCCTTTGTACGCTTGAACCATCTGCACTTGAATAGGAAAACGTTGACATCATTCCCGTAACATAGCTGAACCACGTATACAATAGCCCCGTAATATAGATCATTGTCTTTCCCAACGGCTACCCCACTGTTTTGTGTTCTTCTTCCTTCGTCTCGGGCCAATGAATGGAACTTTACACCGTTCACAAAACATCCGGGATAAATATAGTGTTTAACCGGCTTCCCTGCTAGCAAGTGCTTTGGCCATGACCACCACCCTCCGTGGTTATCAGATTTTTGCATATCAATCATCTGCGAAAATGGGCTAATATAAGGGTTTACTTTCTACAAACATGAGCGATATGTATTTAAATAATTAATACCGAGACGTACGTACGTACCCATTGGAAGAAATAATCGGGAAACTTCTTCTTAACCATTTTCTCAATCCACGCCGAACTCTTGTTTTGATTTAACGCCTGAAGCCTCTCCCTGTATGACAACATGTACGGCTCAACTTCGTCACAGTCTCGCAACACTACCCAATGTGCCTCAATAAGTTCTTCCCGTGTTAACGATTCCTTTAATACTCCTCTAAACGGTCGGACGACATTTCTCACGACAGAAAGATTGATGCGGGCACTGCGATCGGAGGCAGTACTGGGAGGGGGTGGATCTTTGAGGTACCTGTTGCAGTAAGTAACACACTCATGCATTAGGTATGTCTCTGCTATGGAGCCATCCGGGGCCGACCTGTTTTTGACGAATGACTTATACTGTCCAAGCTGTCTACAAAATCAAACGTACACATTACATAAGTACATATAGCTAGCTAGCTAGTATATATATATTCTCCAGTGGAACAAATTAATTAATTAGTTGTACGTACCTTTCTTGAGGATACATCCAAGTGTACTGGACCGGACCAGAAATGAGCACCTGCTCGGGCAGGTGGATCATTAGGTGAATCATGATGTCAAAGAAAGCAGGGGGGAAAATCCTCTCTAGTTTGCAAATGATGTGCACAATTTGTTGTTGCAATTCCACCACATCTGACTTCTTTAATTCTCTGGCGCATAACCTCTGCCACCACCTGCACAATGCCACTATTGGTTCTACGACGTCCCGAGGCAAGTATGGTCGAATTACCACTGGAATCAGACGTTGCAGCATAACGTGATAGTCATGTGTCTTTAGACCAACAAACTTGTGTTGCACCTCGTCCACAACTCCAATTATAGTAGCTGCATACGTAGCCGGATAACGAACGCCCTTAAACCAGTGAAATACAGAACGTCTAAGCGTCGGCTTCACTGTGTAAGGTGCATCTGGCATCTTGTTGTACACTCCTTTCCTATCCCTCCTCAACCACAAGGGACGACGTAGATTCATTGATTCCAAATCTTTGCGCGCTTTGGGAGTATCTTTAGTCTTGAACTTAATACCGAGAATTGTTCCCACCACGCTGTCGCACACATTCTTTTCTATGTGCATCGCGTCCAAGTTGTTCCTCAGCTTCAACTTCGACCAGTAAGGGAGTTCAAAAAATATACTCTTGTGATCCCAATAGCTCAGATCATGTGGAGGAATTGGATTGCATTTCTTTACATCCGCGTCATTGCTCAACACACCAAAGTCGAAATAGCTCAACCTCTCTAAAATCTCTTCGCCAGACCAACTACGGGGTTTAGGATTGTTCTCTACCGTACCGTCGAAATGAGCTTCATCCTGTCGCCACGGGTGGTCGTGAGGAAGCCATCTACGGTGACCCAAGTAACACACCTTCCCCGCGTGCCAACTAGAGTTCACGTCGTCCAAACATATAGGACATCCATTATATCCTTTTGTCCTGCAGGCTGCCAACATCCCATAAGCTGGAAAATCGCTGATCGTCCACATTACAGCAGCCCTCATCGTGAACATCGTGTCAGTGAATTTGTCATAAGTTGGGACTCGATTTTCCCACAACAGTTTCAGCTCGTCGATCAAAGGTCTGAGGTAGACATCTAAGCACTTCGATGGAGATTTAGGACCTGGAATTAGTACGGTAAGGAAATTAAATTCCTTGTTCATGCACATCCACGGAGGCAAGTTGTACGGCATCAGAATAACTGGCCAAGTGCTGACGGCAGAGCTATTACTTCCCCAAGGATTGAATCCGTCTGTAGATAGGCCGAGTCTAACATTTCTAACCTCTGAAGCAAAGTCTCCAAATTCTCTGTCGAAATGTTTGAAACCCTCCCCATCCGCGGCGTGTCGCAGGACATCGTCATCTATTCGCTTTTCTGCGTACCATCGCATCGCCTCTGCTGTGTGTAGAGACATGTACAGGCGCTGCAATCTGGGAATCAAGGGAAAATATCGAACAACTTTCACAGGAATTCTCTTTTTCGAACTCTTCCTATTCAACTGGAATCTGCACTGGCCACATACGGGACAATAGTCCAACTCTTTATACTCTTTGTAAAATAGCACACAATCATTCGGACATGCGTCAATTATCCTGTACTTTAGGCCGAGGCTGCTCAGGATATTTCTAACCTTATAATGAGATTTAGGAAGATTGTGATCATCAGGAAGCAACTTACATATTTGCTCCTGAATTTCGTCAAAAGCACTCACTGACATTTTGTGCTTCACTTTTATCTTCATTTGCTCCATCACATATTGCAACACATTCTCTCGACATCCAGGGAACACCGGGGTCTGCGCTTCAAGTAGCATCCGGTTGTACTTTTCCATCTCACTGGTGTCAGTGGCCAAGCTAGCTGCGGGGAATGTGTCATCATGCTCATTGGTGGTACTGTAACCTCCATCTTGGTGTTGGTGTCCGCCATGACTACATCCCGGAAACGCATCATGGACCAAATCTGCAGTTGGGTTGCAAGCTGGGGGTCCGGCACCACTGCCGCTGGATGAGGCACCATGGTAACTGTACCCTGAGCTGAAGTCTGCTGCGCTGAACTCTACTGCTTCACCATGCTCGCTCCATGTAGTGTAACTCCACATCATACCATTTTCATACAAGTGTTGCACCATAACATTAACCTCCGCATACTGACAATTAAGACATTTCTGACACGGACACCTGAAACGTTTCTTTCCCTGACCATGTTCTATCGCAAAATTCACAAATTCGCTAATTCCATCCATATACCGGACATCACATCTATTCTTCAACTTCATCCAACTCTTGTCCATACTGCTACAAAATATTATACTTAATTAATTATTACATATATATATATATTTGTCCATTAATTTACGCTTAATTATACGTACTCGATCTACATATCGATCCATCAATTACGTACGTATGTACGTAATTTAATCGATCTGTACATATATATATATATAGCTAACATCAGCTAACATCCTTGCATGTATATATATATATGTACGTACGTTTTCACTAAATACATATTAATTAAGCAAATTTTAACTGCGTACGTACGTACCTGCTGGCCTTCTCGATATCTTTACGTTAATTAAGCTAACTAGCTAGTCAGCGGAGATCCCTTATCGATCCTGATTCTTCTCGGCCTAGCTAGCTTCTAGCTAGCTAGCTACCTAGCTCCCTTCTCCTTCTCCCTTCTCCTTCAATTCTTCTTCAAATGGAATCATGAAGAGATCGAGGCTAGGAATGAATTCGATCAGTTTGGCATCGGGCTTATATAATGCTTCACTTAGACGACGGAGGTGTCGATACGTCGTCTAAGTGGAAGTACGTTTCGTATACTCGGACGACGGCGTGTCGGTCCGTCCTCCAGGTAATCACCTGGACGACGGAGAATACCATCTCCGTCGTTCAGGTGATCACCTGGAGGACGGAGAAGACTCCGAGGTCCAGGTGACAACCTGGACGACGGATAATACCATCTCCGTCGTCCAGGTGATCACCTGGACGACGGAAAATACTCCGTGGTCCAGGTGACCACCTAGACGACGGATATAGTATTCTCCGTCGTCCAGGTGGTACTTGGACCACGGAGTCTTTTCCGTCGTCTAGGTGTCACTTGGACGACGGAGACTTAGTGTTTCCGTGGTCTAAGTGTTGTTTTCTTGTAGTGATTTGGGGTTTTTTTTTCGGAGAGGGGAGAAGGGAGAGGAGGTGAGGGGAGGAGAGGAAGAGAGGATTGAGGAGAGGGAGATGAGGAAATTGATTGAGATGAAGAGATAGGGGTTTTAGGGTTTGAGAGGGAAGAGAGATGAGAGAGATGTGAAGAAATGGGGAGCAGCTCGAGCTGCCCTGGAAATACCGCCACCATTGCCGGCGAGTTACGTGGTAACTCGTTGGTAATGACATTACCAATGAGTTGATAAGCAACTCGTTGGTAATGACATTACCAACGAGTTGATAATGGTAAGTTTTGATTAGTAGAAGTTACGATTAGTAGAAGTTTTGTACTATTTACAAAAATGGTAAGTCGCAAATATTAATACCGATTTTCCATTTTTGGAACATCAACTTTGTCATTTTGAGTCAGACTCTCTCTCTCTCCCCTTCACCCCTTCGTTTCTCTCTCTATTTCTCGAACTCTCCGTGCGGTAAGTGGTTTTGAAGGCAGAGCTCGCTAGTCCGGCCACCAAAATCGGCAAGAGTAGTCCCAAAAGTTTAGTAAGGCCACCAATATTGACACTGTGTACTTCTTCTTGAATTGATGACTGGGGCAGTATGAGAATTCAGTGCCTATAGTTTGTTAGTTATTAATCTATAATGTTTACTCGAATGTTAGTCTAGTACATGATGATGCTTCTAGTGGAGACTTTCGATGTCGTCAATGTTGAGTGGATCCTAGAGATACAATACATTTACCCAACACACTATTTTTTTTTATTGTTCTACAAGAACCCTTAGCGTGTCATAAGCAGTTTCTTGATTCTTCTTCGAGTACGAGAGTAAGTACTCACATTTGTTTCAATTCGATGATAATTTTTTTTAAGGTACATTTGAGCTATTTTTTTAGGCCTCATGCATGAGAGTTTGCTTCCTGAGTACTTGCGCCAAAGCTCTAGAGGAGCGAGGTAGCATTTCACAGTTATACTTGGGATTCTCATTACATAATTGGGTAATAGTAAACCTTTTTTTCGTACTCGTTTCTTCTGTTCTATTTTCGACTTTATGTTACTGGTGGGAGTCATGGGCATGGGTACCAGTGTGGCTGTAGTGCTTATATGGGAAACTTCAGGAAGTAGAGTTTCTCGAGAAAAGTTTTGTACTAACAAAACCCACCCCAAATTACCGTAGTAATTCAGGATAAGTTTTGCATGACCCGTATTAGAGTGTCTAGCACTGACTATTCGGTACCAGCTACCCTAGCACGAGTAACCTAGAGCTTCAACTGAAAACCTACACTTAGAAAATAGAACTGTGGATTATCATGCCTCGAACATTGGACAATCATGACTTCAATCGACTAACCTGCAATCTAGGCAATTAAAAACAAAAGACTCAGGGAAAGGCTTAAAAAAACATAAACGTTAGAGTGAGTGGACAATAATCATAATCGTATGATATGTGTAAAATTATAAAAGTATAATTGTATGCCTTTCTTTCTACTTAAACTTATGCGAGTTCAAATATCGTAGTACTGAAATAAAGTGGAGGTGATCGTTTAGGGTGTTTAGCCTAATCTAGAATGATTGTATGTATAAAAAGTATAAGTGATGGAATCATCTAGGGTGTTTGTCCTAACCCGAGATAATCTGGGTCGGACAGGGTATTTGTCCTAACCCGGTCCGACTGGCTATCTGATGCAACTAAATAAAACCATCACAAAATAAACATCCAAATTTAAATGCTCTGAAACATAACGTAAAGCATATTGCATAAAAATATGAACTTATTATCAACTGTGAAAATAAAAGTCCACTCATAGTACTGTGCCGTGATTTCCACCAAGCCAAAGAAAATCTAACAGTGTTTTTATAAGTCAGTTACTAGCTGCTAACACGTCGTTTTGAAACAATGATTGTTATTTAATAACTAATCACTAAAAGTCATAGTGAATAACTAAGCTCATTCACCAACGAGCATTACCGTTGAGAACATTGCATTCTCGAATATCATATTTTTTGAAATAAAGACAAGATTTAATCTAATTCTTTTTTTCTTCTAAATCTTGAATCATTTTACAAGTCTTAACACATTCCTCTTGAATCCTTTTACAAGTCTTAACACATTCCTAAAACATTACGCGACTCGAGGTCAAATCGACGTTCAACTCAACCATTAATTATTAAAGTAAAATCGTTTACCTAATATCTGATTAAACACACGTATTAATCAACTATATCCAAATCAATTCAATAACCTCTTCATTACAATCAGTACGTAATTACGAGCAAATTGATGTAAAATTTACACCGAAAATCCTCCGCCGGAATCGCCAGTGTTAACCACCGCCGACGGAGGCGGCTTCGGTGACTTTTTCTGGTGACCCGAACACTACCATGTGCAAATTAAAACCAAATACAACTTTCATAACTACACCAAAGTCCAATTCTCAATCTAACTTACCAAATTTCATTTTCAACAGTAACACCCAAAATTTCACAAATCTTCGATTCTTATTCCACATGTGGAATTAGGACTTTATATTGGTGTGGTTAGCTTCGTGGTGAGGAGAGCTTCAAATACCAGTAGGTCTCCATGGTCAAATTGATGTCAAACAACCAACCTCAAAATTCTAGGGTTTTTCATTTCGGATTCAAATTTCTTGAGCTCACCACCTCTCCAACTTTGCGAAATCAAGGTTGAGACCCTATAGGCTTGGAAGAGGGAGGAAGGACGAAACTTTTGGGACTACTGTCGCCGGTTTTGGTGGCCGAACCGGCGAGTTCTGCTACCAAAACCACTTACCGCGCGAAGAGGTCGAGAAATAAAGAGAGAAATAGAGGGGTGAAGGAGAGAGAGAGTCTGACCCAAAATGAAAAAGTTGAGTTTCCAAAAATAGAAAGTTGATATTAATATTTCCAACTAACAGATTTCGTAAATCGTACAAAAATTTCATTGACCGTAACTTCTTCATCACAACTCCGATTTTAACATTTGACGTGGCTACGAAGTCGTCTTGACAAAATCCACAACTTTCCTCAATAAATTTTATCTAAAAATTTAACCAATAAATATCTTATCGAAAGGCCATCGATAATTACCGACGATAAAAAACTAATTACCTTCTTGATTAATCTTAAAAAGAAAATTCTCGTGACGGGATGTTACACAAACCTTACGAATTTATGAAAACAAATCCTGGTTCCAAAGTTGTTGTCAATGCTGATCCGAAAACACAAAGGTTTTAGCACCTTTCTGTGTCATTCGGTGCTTGCATGCAATGATTTGAATACTGCAGAATCATGATATTTGTTTATACAGGTTTCTTCAAGAAAAAATACAAAGGACAGATCATAGAGACCTCAGCAAAAGAAGCATATCACGATAATGTAGACATATGAAATATAAGACTTCATGGATAGCTATCTGGATAGCTGTTCGGGTAGTTGTCTAGATAGTTGTCTGGGTATCTATTTTTTGTTTATAAACTGCATTTCAGTACTTACTATAGAATTAGGAACCTTACATTTTTAGTTCTTTTCAAGACTCTATCCAATTGGATTTGTGATAGTTAATGCCAAAAATGACAACAAATAGAGGTGGTTCTTGATGAACCTAAGAGATGAGATAGATAGACACAATATAAACCAGGAAACTAATACTTGGAGAAAAATAACATTCCTCTCAGATCGTCATAATGAAATTATGAGTTCTCTTCTATAGGTGTTCCCCAATGATGTGCATAGCTACTATTTTGTGCACTTAGTTGCTAACCTCAAAGACAACTACAGAGAACACTTGAAGGATAGAATTTTGAACTCTTCGTGCAATGTGCATATGCAAGAAATGAAAGGCAATATGAGTTCCTTTTTACCTAGCTTAAGCTAGAAGGTAAATATACAGAGATAACCGAATTCTTCAAGGATCTCCCAAATAAAAAAAATTGTGTGTTGCATTCTTCAGAAGAGATAGGCATGGCGAAATGACAAACAACATCTCAGAGTGCTTCAACAGTTGGATAGTACATCTCCGCACACTGCATGTCTTCTATTTTGCTATGAAATTAGGTCATCCATTACAACCTGATTCATTATTTTATTTCTAGAATATCTGTAAATTGTGTTGTTTCATTCCTTTTTTCTGTTACTCCTCTTCTAGGAGAAAGGTGATGGAAATGACTGCAAGCAAAAAAAGAAGAATTTGAAAAATGGCACACTATAATGGGACTGAGGATGAAAGGAAAGCTAATTGAAACACTTAATATAGGAAGGCATTGGAGAGTGATCAACTCCAATGGTTTTTCCTATGAAGTTCAGGCTGACAAATACAGTAGTGCAGTCAACATGAAGACATGGACTTACTCATATGGACAGTGGCAATAACTAAAGTTTCCGTGCTCCCATGCCCTTGTTATCATTCAAGATATAGGAAAAGACCCCTACGATTACGTGGACAACTTGTGCAAAGTTCTATATTACAGACAAGCCTACTCCTTCACATTCAATTCAGTGGCAAACATTGAGAAATCACTTCATGGACATGTCACAATATGGATTAGACGTCAGGCCTCCATTAACAGAGTTCTAAAGATGTCACTAAACAGGTCACAACAGAAAAAACTGCAACTACTCTATCGATTGAAAATACATGTCTGTGTGGATTATTAAACATGTTGTCATAATAATTTTCTAAAATTTTGAATATTTTTTATCTACATGACTGAGTATCTGTCTGGATGTCTATATACGAATTTCAGATCTACAACTTGTTACTTGCAATAAAAAAAATTTGAGGTTCTCTTGTTTTTGTGTTTTATACTGCATCATAAAGTAGGGCAAAAACAAACATTTTATTGCATAGGTTAATGCATTTATTCACTAAAATTCATGGATATCTGTCTACGTAGCTATTTAGATATCTAGCTAAATTAGGTTGATGATGTTGTATCGTTCAATGGCTTCATACATTTATTCATCAAGTCCATTGCGAAACATAAAAATGAATAACAAAAGATACATAAATAATCCCTACATTTTATTGCATAGGTTAATAAATTGATTCACTAAAATTCATGGATAACTGTCTGAATAACCGTCTGTATAGCTGTTTAAATATCTGACTAGACCTCGCTGATGATGTTGTTTCATTCATACATGCATACATTCATTTGTCAACTCCATTGCCAAAAACATAAAATGAAGACCAAAGATATAGAAACATCAACTTCATTAATAATACCGATTCAATTACAAACAACAAAAAACACTAAATTCAAACTAAAAAAAAAACGAAAATCATATGCTTCACATCTTCCCCTTCTTGCTGCTTCCCCCTTCAAAACCTGATGAAAGACGAGATATGATGCCCATAAGCAAATCAAGCATCTGGTCATGTTCAGCAAGGACCAAGTCAATTTCCTTATTCATCGTCTTCATACAACGCTTCATACGACCCATCTTCTTGACCAAAGCTTTTAGTGGGCCATCAGGAACAATACCTACAGGAGGTTGAGCAGTAGAAAGAAGAGGACCAGATACAAAGTCTTCAGAGAAGAAGAAGGAGGAGGATTTGGCCTTTGATGGATCAAAATCATCATCTGTTGAAAACCTGATGAAAGACGAGATATGATGCCCATAAGCAAATCAAGCATCTAGTCCTGTTAAGGACCAAGTATATTTCTTTATTCATAGTCTCCATACGACACTTCATACGACCCATCTTCTTGACCAAAACTTTTAGTGGACCATCAGGAACAAGACCTACAGGAGGTTGAGCAGTAGGAGGAAGAGGACCAGATACAGAGTCTTCAGAGAAGGAGGAGGAGGAGGAGGATTTGGACTTTGATGGATCAAAATCATCATCTGTTGAAGGACAAGAGGTGTCTGAATTGTTTGGGTTCTTCTTCCTTGGGGCCATAGTTTTGTTTGTTGATAAAACACTTAGAGAAGAAGAAGAACTCAAGCAGAAGGAGTTGATAATGAAAGAAAAAACACGTTATGGAAAATATGGGAAGCCAGTACAATTTATAAAGAACGAACCACTATGTCTTTTCTGACTAAAGCAGTTTATTCCCGCATCTTTTCTTTTTTCTTTCTCTCTCTCTCTCTCTCTCTCTCTCTCTCTCTCTCTCTCTCTCTCTCTCTCTCTCTCTCTCACTCTACGATCAAACTCTTCATCTCTCGTTGTTTCTCCCAACAAGCGTGCATAACTACATTGAACAACATTAATACGCAACTCTTCAACCAAGAAGAAAAGATGCAACTACTCCCTCAACACAACCTTTCTCGCTCTATAAATAAAATCGCACAGAACATAACTTCTTCACAGAACAAAAAAATTTCTCTTCACCCCTCCCTTGCTTCTGTTCAAAAGATAAAATGGCTAACACCTCCAACAACCACAAGTCTAAAAAAATGCAAGAAGGAACCATATGACTCGAATGAAGAAATGGTCCGAGAAGGCAAGGAAAACGAACGCCGTTGCCATCACCGTCAAGAGAACACTACTCTACCTCCACCTTTGCTCCAACAATTATCCACTAGGATAACTAACCTTGAGCATGGCCTGAAGGATCTCAAGGCAAAACAGAAACTCATCAAGGACAATGATGAGACAATCCTTCAACTTCTTCGCAAAATCTTTGAGATCTTGCCTCCCCCACCGCCAGGATTCGATGGAGCAAGCAGTGGCAAGAAGAGGAAGCATAATAGTTTATTATGTACTTTAAAATTTTTATAATTTCTATTATTTTATTTTGTTCCCTATTATCAATGAATATACCTTAGTTTAAAGAATGAATGATGTTGTTTGATTTTTGTCCATCAATTCTGTCATTTTCAAAGTCTATCTGTCGAAGTATGTGTTCAAGTATCTGTCATTTCATTCAAAAAATTCCAAAACATAAGGAGTCTTTCATATTGTTATTGATGTGTCACCAATGCAATCATACAAAACAGATGAATGATCTACGCATTTTATGCTTGATTCTTAACGTCTTTCTCTTTACATTTAGCTTTGTTTTGACCTTAGTACTATCATTTCTTACTTACTTTGTTGTTTTTAGGTTTTGAATAAAGGAGTACAATAAAAGAGTTGAAATGAAGCTTAAAACGCAGCAATTGGAGGTTTCCTAATTCGCTTAGGAAAAATGGTATTTCCTACTTTGACTAGGATTCCTACTCGGGTTAGGAATGCAAATGGTTCGACAACTCGGAAAGTTTCGCGGAGCTGAAAAATGAAGTTTCCTAAATCAACTAGGAATGACGTGGCGAAATATTCGAGACGCGCAAAATGGTTGAGAAATGGTATTCGTAAAAGTTACTAAAATAGTATGCACAAATGGTTTCCCAAATGAAGAACGAATACATTTCTCCTACGTGAACCAGGAAAGATCAAATCGGCAAGCATTTTTGGAAAGAAGACATGGCCGAAATATTGGAGATCCCACTTGCCATATTTGAAGATCAAATATCTTGAATATCTTGAAGAAATTTGGCAAGGAATATATTCCTTGGAGATCAAGAAAGAAATATCTAGAGTGAAATAAGGAAAGAAGATCTCAGAACAGACCTGTAACTTCAAGAGGCCACCGAAGTCGCAATTCAACTCCAAATATAGCGATCATATACCTCTCTGGAAAGCTATTGAAGTCCTCTTTCGAACGAGTCCAAAATCATAATTTTCTGAGCTCTAGAACTCCCGGAATACTCGAAAGAAGACAGGCTGTCAATTCTACCCGGGTAAACTAGGAATCCCTAGTTTGGAGAGGAAAGTTGGAATTATTCACCTATAAATACAAGAGCTCGGCCTCATTCTCAAGCATCACTCATTCTAGACGCCTAAGCCTGCCAAAGATCATCTCCTCAACCTCCAAACACTCGGCCATCCCCTCAAAACTCGAAACACCACAAACTACACCCCGTAAACACTCTCCTCCACCTCAAGAAGGACTTTGCTCGATTTGGCTGGAAATTCTTGGGCTCGTCATCAACTAAGGAGTAGCTACACTTGAAGATTTGCGGTGCGGTTTCACGGAGTCTAAAAGTGTAACATGACCCCTTCTTATTTTGTTTCAGTTTTTGTTTGGATTTCCTTTGTTTGTATTTTGAGAACAAGTTTTGATATAAGGCTTTATATTTCTAAATTCTTCTAAGTTTCTTCCATGTGTTTTTAGCTTTAATTCAAATGCATGTGTGTGCTTATATGTTCTTAATGCTTGAAACTGTTTTTAAGTAGATACTCGATTTGGTTCTCTTTCAAGCATGTTTTACGAACTAATAACAAAGATAAAATTGGATTAGAGAGTTAGCTCGATTTGGTTGCTGTCTTGTTCAATTATAAGCATGTGTGTGTGTTTTGATTAAAGTTAGGAATTTCGTTGACACTTAGGAAATCTAGGTATAAAACGGCAAAGGATGAAGGAATGAGTCGATCACTTGTAAATATAGTAGTTAGGTTTATTTTCGGTCTAGTAACATGTTTAGGATTCTATGTTCTTGTTTGTTTTCTACTTGTCTATGAGTGAAGCATGTTAGAACTTAGGATATCTCTATGTGTCTACTAACCATTTCCTGTCTTTAAATTCGTAGGAATTAGTAAAAAAAATAACCTTTTAAGGTCCCCCCTTTAACCATAGCGTAAATATGCATGCACCCTCAATCCCTGGTTAAGAACGATACCCTATTTACCAATGCTACATCTACACCAAGGGTTTTAATTGTATGCGTTTTTGTTGAGTGTTAAGTGTTTATTTAGTACTTAGTAAAAGCGTGTATCAATGAAGAATAATTGGAGACAAATAGATGACGACTCAGTAAAATGAATAGACACGACAGCAACCAACATGTCGTTTCTGAACTTTCATGGATAGCTGTCTAGAGCGTTGTCTAAGTAGATGTGTTTTGATTTATGAACTGTGTTTCAATATCAACTATACACATGGATTTGAGTTGGTTTTGTGTTGTAAAATGCACCAGAGAGTGCAAATCAAACACTTTAGTTCATAAGCTTAATATATTGATTCTCTCATTCAAAATTCCAAAAAGATGTCCAATGTCATACACAGAGAGATACTCAAACAGATAGCCAATTACAATTAACAACTTAAAATACACAAAGGGATCAAAATCCATGAACGAGGTCATTACAAAAAAATCTTTCTCCTAAACATCCATAACCAATCACACAAAAATGAACTATTTGGAGTAAGCAAAATGGATCTTAATCACTAAACACTGAAAAATAAAACCACAAACTCTAAAAATAAGAAACCCTAATCTACAACCTCTGTCACATCCTGCCCTGCACCACAATCTTGAACTGCACCACCAGCCTGCCTTTCACCACCATTCTAGAGGTAGACAAAAAGATCATCCAATCGTTGTCCAAATGAATGAATATGTTCCTCCATCAAATAAAAACGATGATTCAAGTTTGCCTCCAAAAAAAAATTTCACTCCATGGCACGATTCTCGAATTGGTCCAGCCGATATTCAACGAAATCTTCTGTACAACGTGGATTAAGGTTTTGGGAACAAGAGGCAGAAGCCTTTTCCTGAGCCAAAATTGGGGACGATGGGGAATTCAATCAGGCTGATCGCCTCAGAGGTGCAGTCACTGCCATCTCCTTCTTCTTGTTAGACATCTTCTTACCAACCATCTTCACAGGTCTGGAACGAGATATTGAAAGCTAAAACCAAAGAGGCGAAGAGAAATTGAGAGTAAAAAGTGAGTTTTCATAGTACATCAGATTCTGAAGATTCAACATACTTTACTCTCTTCCTAGATGATCTTCTATGTCTTCTTTCATATTCATTGTTTTCATAGTTAGATGATCTTTTATGCCTTCTTTCATATTCAACATACTTTACTCTCTTCTGAGATGATCTTCTATGCCTTCTTTCATATTCACTGTTTGAGAGATACTCAAACAGATATCCAATAGTTAGAGACATAACAAAATAAAAATCAAGTAAGCAAAAGGAAAGGATATCAAAACAAATACTTAAACAGATACCCAGATAAATACTTAAACAGATACCCAGATAGATACATAAACAGATACCGAGAGAAATACTTAAACAGATATCCAGACAGATACTTAAATAGATACCCAGACAGATACTTAAACAGATATCTAGAAAAAAGTCTTTTATCACAAACACAACAACCACATCAATTACCACAACAACCAAAAAGCCTTTCGAACACACTACATCAGATATCATCTACAAAAAATCATGAAAAAATGTGCAAAAATACTGAAAATCAAACTGAAACCCTAGAAAAATGTCAACAACAACAACAACAACATTTCAAAAATTCAAAAAGCATATATACGAACCACGAAAAGGAACATGCAAACTGCTTAGAAACAACGAAAATAAACAACCGACAATTTTTGAACAGAGATTACTTATGCAGAACGATAACAACAGCGAGGAAGACCAAAAAGGCAACGGAAAGAACGAACTCAACAGCGAGGACGCAAATACGACGGCGGTGATTTTCAAATGCATTGAGAGAAAACACAAAGAGAAAATGAGTAACAGATCTGAAAACCAACAGTAAAAACGCGTAAAGGTAGTAAGCGGGAGAAAGAGAGTGGTAAATAAAGTAAAGGCAAAATAGCTTAAATGGTCATTAATCTTTGCCCAAAATGACAATTTGGTCACTATCGAATGGCATATGTCAAAATGGTCACTCATGTATTTAAAAAGTATGTCAAAACGGTCACTTCGTTAACTGAGACGTTAAAAAATATCACGTGCATTCGATGTTTATTACATGTGCTAAAGTGTAGAGGGTATATATGTCATTTTAGGATCCCATCGATTTAAAACCCTTAAAGAAACAAATATCTTCACTTTACTCATTCATTCAAATTCATTCTTACCCAGCAGCCTAATTCACTTTTACTCGTCAGTCTCTTTCACTCTTACTCAGATTCGCAGTTAAAGCACAACCTGCAGTGAGTGAGGAAGAATCTGTCATAGATTGATCAGTACCTTTTGTTGACCGAATCTCTTCAATGATGGAAGCTCACATAAAGCCAAAGTACTGAAGATATTTTCGAATTGAAGGAGATCCACCCAGCTCGAATGGTAAGTTAAAACCCATCTGCTTCTGCTGTGTGTGGTCATTATCATGGTAGAATAGGGTTTACTGGTTGGATAGTTCAACAGTAGCCATATTAAGGTGTACTGTTTCAGATTTGGGGACAGATTAAAATTGGGATTAGGGCTTCGGTATCTTAACCAAATAGGCCAATGAAATATAGTAATCTACCTTGATTTGAACAATTGATTTCCAGTTTGATGTTGTTTATACAGCACTGACCATGGAAAAATGTGATTGAGGTTTGTTTATTGGACTGCACATTAGTTTTTTGATTAAATTCTGTCCTTAAGTGAGTTTTTTTATTCATTTGGTTGTTATGTTTGACATTGATTACAGTTGAGTATTTCAATATTGAGCTGCATCACGGTGGATGTTTTCATGTGGTGGGGAATAACAGGGTGTATAAGGGTGGTGAGGTTGTGTGGGTAGACAATCAAGATCCGGATTTATTTAGTTGGGTTTGTCTAAACCATATGGCAGAGGATCTGGGATATAGAATGCCTCCAATCACATATTGGTATAAGGCTAGGGAATCCAATGAGTTCATGCAGCTTGGAAATGATGAATGTGTTACCAGAATGCTTGGGCATCATTCTCAATATGGCAATGTGGTGCAGATTTGGATGGTGGCAACCTGTGTGAGAAAGAAGGCAGAATGTGAGGAGGAAGACAGAACTGGAACTAGGAAACCAAATATTGACCATTCCAAATACTTTGGGAACTACATTCCAGATATAGTAGAAGAAGAAGCTCCTATTGTGCAAAGGGAGAAGTTGCCTATTGTAAGAAAGTCAACTAAGAGGACATCATTCCCTACAGTTGAAGAAGCTCCAATAAATGATGAAGCTCCAACAGATGATGGAGCTCCTCCTGGATTTGAAGGTCCTCCTGCTTTTAAAGCTTCTACAATTAATGTTGATGCTGGAGAGGGCACAAGTACATGTCCAATGCATACCAAAAGGGTAAAGAGAACTGCATGGAGGATAAAAACACCTAAAAAGTCTAGGAAGCTTAATGAGGAGAATGAAAGGAGGTATGCAACAAGATTCAGAGGCAAAAAAACATATGATGCTGCTGATTTGTGTGTGGAGCTGACAGATAGTGATGACACAGATTATGAGGAGTTGACTGATAGTGATTATGAGATTAGCAGCTCTGATAGTGATGATGATGAAGTGTTTACATCAAATGTGGATGAAGTTGAAGACACTAATGTGGAGCAAGGTAATGTTGAGGAAGCTAATGTGGAACAAGCTAATGTGGAGCAAGGTAATGTTGAGGAAGCTAATGTGGAACAAGCTAATGTGGAACAACCTAATATGGAAGAAGACAATGTGTAACCAACTAATGTGGAAGAAACTAATGTTGATGGAGTTATAGTGTCTGATGATGATGATGTAGATTCAGAGGCATTTCAGAGCTTGAGTGAGTCTGGTAGTGATGAGAATGCTCATGTGAGGTTTGATGGAATCAAAAACAGAAGAAAGAAGAAGAGGTACACCAAGTTTCCTGAGTTCAACAAGGAGACTGATTTAAGAGACCCTCAGTTTTGTATTGGTAAAAGATACCCTAATCCTCAGTCTTTCAAAGATGTAGTGAAGTTGCATGCTATCTTGACCAGAAAGGAGCTGAGGTTTGACCCAAATGACAAGCAAAGGGTCTGTGTTATATGTAAGACAAATCAAATTAAACAAAAGAAGAAAGGGAGCGAAGAGTCTAGTCAGCCTAGTCAATCTGAATTTGGGCCTTTGGAGAAGTGTTCTTTTAGGATCTGGGCCTCTAGAAGAACACAAGGCTCAGCTGAAATGATTATAAGGACATGCATTCTGGAGCACAAGTGTCATTCTTTGGGGAAGAAGAAAGTTTACCATTTGAATGCCAGTTTCATAGCAAATAGGTACATGAGCAGTTTCATTGCTAATTCAAAATGGACAAATGCAAGTATTAGAGCAGCTGTGGGTAGGGACTTTGAGTTAGGAGTCAATTACCAAATTTGTCATAGGGCAAAGAGGACAGCAGATAAACTGATCCATGGCACTATTAAAGACCAATACAATTTGCTGGAGTCATGGGCTGCTATGATAAAAAGGGCCAATTGCACAAACACAGTGTACATTGATGCTCCTTTGGATGGAGATGGGAGGAGAAGATTCTCAAAGATGTATGTCAACTATGCAGCTTTGAAGAAAGGGTTTAAAGATGGTTGTAGGCCGCTTATAGGTTTGGATGGGACTCATCTAAGAACTAAGCTGAAGGGGATCATGTTAACTGCAACTGGGATTGATCCTAACAATGGCATGTACCCAATTTCTTATGCAATTGTAGAGCAGGAAACAAGAGAGACTTGGACATGGTTCATGTAGATTCTGAGAGATGACCTGGATATTCAGAATGACTTCTCTTATACCCTCATCAGTGATAAGCAAAATGGATTATTGGATGCAGTGAAGGAGATCATGCCAAATAGTGAGCACAGATTCTGTGCTAGGCATTTGTATTCCAATTTTAAGGGAGATGGACATGTTGGTAGTCACTTAAAGGGTTTATTTTGGGCAGCTTCAAGGAGCACAACACTCACTTGGTGGAACAAGAATATGGATGCTATAAAAGCTGCTAATGGCAAGGCTTATAATTGGCTGAAGAAGAGACCAGCTGAGCAGTGGAGTAGATCACACTTCAAAACCACAGTCAAGTGTGACATTCTCTGCAACAACTTGTGTAAAACCTTCAATTCCAAGATTCTGGATGCTAGGAAACTACCAATCCTAGCATTAAATGAGGAGCTCAGATTGAATTTGATGATGAGGTTGGCTACTAGAAGACATGATGTTGAAAAATGGAAAACAAATTTGGGTCCCAGAATTGAAAAACTACTAAAGAAGTTCACTGATGATAGCTATTACTACAATGTCAATGAGTCAGCACACATGAAGTATCAAATTCAAGGCAAATGAGCTGGTTGTGCCTCTGGAATCACTTCTGTTCATGCTGTAGATCTTCAAAAGCATAGTTGTATCTGTAGAATGTGGGACTTGAGAGGTTTACATGTCCTCATGGGATAGCAGTCATTTATGATAAACACCTGAACATTCTGGAGTATATTGACAAGTGTTATTCCAAAGAGGCATATGCCCTTGCTTATGCACCTGCTATAGAGGCCATTCCTGGCATTAATGAGTGGGAGAAGATTGAAGCACCTATAATGCCTCCAGTGTACAAGAGAGGACCTGGAAGACCTCATAACTTGACTAGAATTCCATCAGCAGGTTTGTTTGAACTTCTTATGGTGCAACTTACATTATAATATATGATTTTATTATTCTAGCCTAACATTAATTGATATTGTATACCTAATTCACATATAGATGAGGTACCACCTGCTCCAGGAACTGAAAAGCTCTCAAAGGTACATTTTAGTGATAATAAATGTGGTCTATGCAAGCAAAAAGGGCATAATGCAAGGACATGTGCTAGACACAGCCAACAAAGCCAGCAAAGACGAAAGGGGGATCAGAGAGGAGGAGGATCTCACATTAGAGCTGCAATTCATACTGAAAATGTAAGTGTTGAACAATATATTCAAGGCAACCTATATACAATGTGACTTTGATTGACTTGTGATTATTGAACCTCATTGTTGAATATGTTTGAACTCTATGCCCTATTGTGTTTTTAGGTTTCACCTGCTGCATCATCACAACCAATTCCATCTGTAGTTCCTATGTCACAACAAGATCATCTAATTGCTTCATCATCTCAGCCAACACCAACTGTAAGAGGGGGCAGGGGTACTGTGAGGTTTGCTGGAAAAGCTAGAGGGAGGAGTGGGATGACAAGAGGTCAGAGAGGAGTTTGGATGCCGTAGCTGATGACCATTGAAGCCACAGTGTGCATGTTGTTTTTGTTGAAAATATGGCAACTTTTGTAGATGAATGCAACTATGAACTGTTTTATGTGGATGTTGCATATTTGCTAGTTTTGTGTCATTCTAGCAGAGACAATGTTGTCTGCTTCTCTTTTGGTCTGTAATGGATATGTGCCCTATGATTAGGCTTTGTATGATATATTTGCAACTGTTTTACTTTGAAGCTCTGTTTCAAACATAAATTTGGATAAGATTTAGATTGGATATTTGCAAGCTTAGTGTCATTGCAATAAGACATACCTTACAAAAACAGATTACCAAACATATTACTAAATGAAGAGAATACATGAAGTTCATTTATGCATTCCCATTTTTCTTTCCAAGAACTATGTAGCTACACAACATCATAATAATAGTCCAAAGTATCTTCACTCTCTTCCTCAATTTCTTCACATGAGCTTCTAACTGCTGTTTACGTCATGCTCAATTTTCTCTGCCTCCAAGCATTCCACAATTTCTTCTAAGGCATTCTTCTTTCGAATCAAACCAGGTATAACTTGTAATGACCGAGGACACATTTCAGGGTCATACCACTGAAAGTAGCAACAATTTCCAGGCCCCTGTACATAATCAGTCATATAAATCTTCTCCTTCTCTATAAATCAAAAGATCAATTGAGCTATAGACGTAAAAAACACCACATATCTAACCTCGCCTAGATAACATCTAAAAAACCTTCTTCCCGCGATGTGTTGTCTCCAAGAACACTGCAAATCAGCAACCTGCCCACAATAGCAAAAGATTTGTGGAGGGTAGTGCGGCATACTTGAGCTGAGTTGCAACAATTAATCGAATTTGATGAAAAACCAGGATTTTAAGAAGCCAAGCGTTAATCTTTATAGAGAGGGAGAAGATTTGGAGGGAAAAACAAAAAGAGTGGGAAAGCTACTGTACTCTTCGCGGGTAAGTTCAGAATTGGCACCAAGAGACCTGAGTGACACAATTACCCCTGGCAAGAAACGGAATATTCTTCGAATATCCTATAATTAACAGACGTTTAAGCTCGAATGACCAAATTGATGATGAAACATTATAAGGAGTGACCATTTTGACATATATCATTCGATAGTGACCAAACTGTCGTTTTGGAAAAGATTAATGACCATTTAAGCTAATTTGCCTAAAGTAAATAGGACAAAAACTCTGGTCTGTTACATACTTAAAAACAGAATGAGAAATTTTAGAATTAAAATCTTATGTTGGGTTTTTGAGGAAAGAGAAAATCTAAACTGATTTTTTTTCCTAATTTTTAAATACTTTCATGAATCCTAATTAGTTGCTTGCAATATAATTTTTATAAATACTAGACGATAGAAAAGTTTACTCATTTTCAATTGATCATTCTACATCCATGATTGTAAACATGAAAGAAAAATTTGATCTAAACTAGCTAGCTTTCGACGTGCAGTACTGCATTTGTTGCTTTTTTTTCTTGCTATTAGAAATTTAGAATACCGTGGCTAGCTGATAAACTTATCTATCACAAATATCCTACAAGCAATATATTCATACGATGGACGTAGAATATATGATATGCTTCAGTTTGAAGTTTAATTCATACAGTGGCTTTTGGAGAATTTCAAAAGTCGCAGAGAGCGTTATGTTGGGTCCTGATCGATGTTAATGCATTACCCGAAAATCTTCGAACAACAAATTAACCTTCTACAGTTCTTGCCGGACATGATTGGTTGCTCTAACATTAACGTACGGAAGCCACGGTATGGCTTGTGAGCCCTCGTTACCATTGTGAGGTACGGGGTTTAAGCCCCAGGAGCGCAACCCATCCAGTTCATCATCACATTTTTCAATTTGTAATCAAATTTCTTGTTCTCAAATATAGCAGTACCGCAAAGTAATAGTTGCACTTACGACAGTTCTAGATGAACAAATTATGTTTGTGAGGGTCAACAAAAATTTGGTACCAACAATATCATCATGATTAATAAATAGCATTAATTTATTTTTTTTGAAATAAAAGTTTGTGGCTACCCTTAAATTTTGATAAATAAAATGGTAGAAAACAAGGAGGGACATACACCATATACCTCATAAGTGGAGAAACACCCAAAAATAATACTATGTGACTCGACTAATACAATGTATCCTACACTGCACTATTTAACAAAGAGTGCATCATTGGCTACTCCATTTACTTTATATTTGAGACGATACAGTACCAGGAAGACAACGCAATAACGACGACGCATCAATTCACTATGAACAACTTCGAACCTATGCTGTCGAACGAAATTTTTGTCTACACTACATCTTATCCTGCCACTAGGAATGTGCGCCCACTAGACAAACCAAACCCAACCTAGGACAGACAAGGCACCAAAGGTGCACATAACGGGACAAAGCCCACTTATGCCTTCCTTATAAGGATAAAAGCTTGTTTTAACAATAAAAACTAAAAAAAAAATATAACATAAAACTACACTTAAATACTTGAAATAAAAATAAAAATAAAAACACACCAGACCTTAGGTAAGAACCAAAGCCCAATTTTGGAGTCTGTCAAACAACAAGCAACCAGCCCAGCCCATGTCCAAAAGATGAGCAGCCGCAAACAACCCCTCGCCTTCTTTCACGTCGCCTTCGTCCTCTCTGCCCAATCCCCGCTGAGCACCCCCAGTAAAACCAATGTTTGATTGAGCATAACGTCGATCCACCGACATCCACGAGTCACCCAAACTATTTATAAATGGTACCCACCGCAACCGAGTCATCAAAACCGTTGATCGACCCACTCCAGGCTGCAAACCGGTACCATGCTTCATCGGCGACCCGTGACGAACTGATTTGACTGAGTGAAACCCAACTTCACCAACTTACTCCACTCCCACCATCCTGCCTTCCCATAACCGCTGTCGATTCTTGGAGATAATAGGTCGACCCGTACCCTGCAATAAGGCAAACTCCAACATCCACCGCCCATCACTGGTCCGGGAACCAATACCCATCTGGCTACCCCCCAAGCCAAGCGTCCCCAAGGCCAGAAACCATCGCCAACGAGGCGAGAGACCGTCAGACGAGTGGTGAGTAATATATGGGTTTGGGTATTGCACGTGGTGCTCTAGTTTGCTAGGGTTTTACGCTCTATACTACCGAGTTAAGTTTATTAACTGTTGGAAAGGTTGACTATCTTTTGTATTAATGTAATTGATATAAGGAATATGAAGCTGTAATTACATAGATATAGGTTACTGATTCTTTCCAATTAGGTTTCTACGTTTCCTTTCTTAGTGCTAGCTTTCATTGTATAAAGTCTTGTAGCTACTGTGTCGTGTATATCGATCAATACAATTCAGTCGATATATCATTCCAGCCAATACTATCTATTGTCTTCTATTCATCTTTTCATGGTATCAAGGCAGGACTATGTTCTTGACTCATTGCTACGCTTTAATCTCTCGTGTGGTATCTATGTATTTATCCGTTGTACTCTATATTCTCTTACAGTCTTTCATCATCTCATCTTTCGTCATAGCTTGTAAAGCACATCAAGATCGGAAATGTCTTGTGCAAAGACTCATACAACTTGTCATTACCTCCTATATTTCTAAAGCCTAATTTCAACGTCTTTTCGATCAATTGAATGTCAAAAAAGGTGAAAGTGTCAATCGTCAAGCACATACTTCAATTGTCAAACCGACTATGTCTAAAGTTCCTTCTCGTCACTGGATCATTGATAGCAACGCAACAGACCATATTGTCTCATCATCAGGCTTGTTGACTCATAACAACAAAAATTATTCATTGCCTCCTATATTACTTTCGAGTGGTGATGGAGCACATATAATTTCTACTTGATCTATCCCACTGAATTCATCCTTCTATTTACATGATATTCTATGTGTACCAAATTTTAAAGTCGATTTGATGTCTGTTAGTCGGCTTACAAAAGGATTGAGTTGTCCAGTGACATTTTATCCTGATTGGCATATTTTGTAGGATCTGGTTTCAAGGAAGATGATTAGTTTGGGCGAGCATTGTGACAGTCTCTATTATTTGACGGCAATGGCGACGGAGAAACCATGTCCAAAACACATCACCCAACCAACCAGCTTGTCATCTCGTCTTCTCACCTACTAATCTTTGGCATCGTCGTCTCGGTCATGTCTCATCTCGTCATTTAGATTACATTCCTAAATATTTTTTAAATATCTCTATTAAATATGATAATACTTGTAATGTTTCTCCACTTGCAAAGAAAAGTTATCTTTCCTTTAGTACTAGTTCAATTTCATCCGCCAAACCTTTTGTTCTTATTCATTGTGATATTTGGGGTTCTTACAAACATTCTTCTCTTACCGGTGCCCATTATTTTCTCACTATTGGGGATGATTATTTGCGTTTTACTTGGGTTTTCTTAATGCGGCATAAACATGAAACTCAATCTCTTGTAAAACAATTTTTTTCTTTTGCATACACTTAATTTTCTTCTCAGATTAAAAGTTTTCATAGTGACAATGGCTCCGAGTTTCTTTCTCTTCAAAAAAAATTCAAAGAAAATGAAGTTGTTTTCCAACATTCTTGTGTTTATATGCCTCAACAAAATAGGGTAGTGGAACGCAAGCATCATCATGTTCTTCAAGTTGCCCGCGCTTTTAAAATTCAAGCAAATCTACCTCCAAAATTTTGGGGAGAATGTGTTTTTATGGTTGTTCATGTGATTAATCGTTTACCCACTCCTCTTCTTTCATTTAAAACGCCTTCCGTACATCTTTATTCCCAAATCCCTCATTTCCACCATCTATGTAATACCCCAAAAATTAGTATAATAGTTTAGATTAATGTATGACTCGTTAAACTTAGAAATCACCATAATTTAGTTTGACCTTAGAGCTTTTAGAAATTCAATAAAAAATTGTCTGGCTAAGACAATGTATAAAAATGAGTTTTAGAGAAATATAAACGGAGTGGGACAAATTGTCCAGTGGATATTCAAATTCAAGTCAGGTACTCCCTGGTCTTGGGTTCGAGGCCACGAGCTAGAATCGTTAAACATTTCATTTTATTGGTTAATTAGTAAAAATAATAACAATATTTTTACTCCAGTTAGAAACGGTAAGAAACTCTAATTTCAACTAGCCAATTTTCGGAAATGGAATTTTAGCAAAACGACCAAATTTTCTTTGTTCGGATCTCTTCTCAGAATTGAACTTTGTAGTTTAAAATTACAATTCATACTTTTAGAGATCATGCTCATATATAGCAATTTGGTGCTAATTATTATTGGTTGATATATATCATTTTTTTTACACTACATTACACTTTATTAGTAAAACCACACATTTTCTTCACACATCACATTACGTATTGAATTAACATGCATACATAATCATATTTCAACATTTCAATCATATTTTCGACCACATTACTATTATTTTTACAAGTGCATTTTAACCCTAGAATTAGTAGCTCACATATTCCATTGTCAACTTGTCTACAAAAGTCTATAAAAATGGTTATGAATTTATTTCCCATGTCTCTTCCCATGTCTATATAAATAACCCTTGAGTTTAATCTGATTTTTGCATCACTTCAATCTTCTCCTTACGTACTGATTTGAAGTCCTCCCAAAATTGCAATACAACTCCCCTAAAATCTCACACCAAGCTATCTTTCTTCCAAGTACTTTAGTAGTTAATTCATTTGCTTCAAGAGGGTCAGTTGAGTTAATCAAATATCTTCATCACCTACTAAAATTCTTGAGTAAGCACATGAGTACATTCCTATACTTCTTTATCTTTAGGATTACATCAAAGTACATGATTAAGAATAAAAGAGAAATAATGAGTCTTAGTGTAAATTTAATATTTTTGTTTCTGTTAAAATTTTAATTATTCAAATGTTTTTAAATATTTAGATTTTATACAAAAAGTTATTC
This sequence comes from Geum urbanum, assembly GCA_946800695.1. NCBI lineage: Eukaryota > Viridiplantae > Streptophyta > Magnoliopsida > Rosales > Rosaceae > Geum > Geum urbanum. The sequence continues at coordinate 21,462,817 of OX327000.1, read as the reverse complement.
AACTTTAGCTTTTGAATCACTCAAAAAGGTTAAGTAATGAGAAAGTTATGGCTAAAACAAGTTTTGCTAATCTTAACCATGTTTGAAAACTCTTAAGGTGCTCTTAACTTAAAATATTCATATCTCACTCATTTCTTAACCAAATTTAGTGTTCTTTGTATTAAAATGAAGCTTAGTTGTTCAACTATCAAATCTGGAAAGTTTGAAAGGTATTGATTAATACTTACTAACTAATTAATTCGTGCAAATGAGTTCAATACCGAGCGTAACTATTTCTAGACAGTTGCTAAACATCTTTGTTTCTGGACTTGAGAACTCCCTACCAAACTTTGTGATTATTACCATTGGATTCCTCTCGAAAAATACTTTGAGATGGTGTACTTACTTCTTTGATTTGGACATAATATGGATTAATTATAAAATGGTCAAATGGAAGATTTCAGATGGACTACCGCCGAATGATACTTTTGGTCCAAGGATTAATAATTTTAGTTTCTGCATTTGTACTTTGTTTTCATTTACTTACTCACATTATTTACTTCTTAAGTTTGATTTGGGACTAATGGAGGATTTCGGACGGACTACCGCCGAATGAAACTTTTAGACCGATGATAACTAATTTTTATTTCAAGTTTATCTATTTAATTGCTCTATCTATTTAATTTCAAGTATAATTCAGAAAAAATGGAGGATTTCGAGCAGACTACCGCCGAATGAAACGTTTGGACCAAAATTGTTAATTAATGAAATACGCTTAAGTTTGATCTTTCTTCCTTTACAAATTCTATTACGTATATATTTATTACAAAATTATGATGTAAATATATACTCTATTATCTATATATACCTAGTCTTAACTAAAGACTTGTTTGTGATCGTTATGCTTGAAGTATGAAGTCCGGTGTATAGTACGAATTAACTCGTGCTTAAGTGAATTGCTGATAAATTGTTTTATTATTGTGGAAGTTAGCCAAGGGCCCTAATCCCTTACAGATAGTGCACTATTATACTCTAAGAAATGAATTGTGTCAAACCGGGAGTATACATGTTTTGGCAGGTGGCCTTAGAATGCAGTGGCTTTATATGTGTGTTGGTATTGTGAGACTAAGCACATGATTTTTTGAGTAATTACCAGTTAATCTAAAAGAATTCACTTCGGAAGAATTGGCGTGTTTATGTGTAGATGTGAAGTTGTGCAAGTTTATATATTATGTACCTATATGTATATATTACAAAGACACAAGTATAAGTATGGGAAAATAACCAATTTGAATATTTCACCTTTTTGAATTGGTTGTTCGGTTTGATATTTCTTAGAGATAATTTAGTATATGTTTGTAAGCTGTACTTGGTCAGTGTGACTCATGATACTACATTTTTCTCTTTTCAGGTGATGAGTAGAATGCTTTAATTGGGGAAAATGGGATACGTTGCCTACTAAATAAACGAATTATTTTCTACTTGCATTTTGAATTGAATAAATGTAATGACTATTATTTTCAAAAACTTCGGTATTGTAATATTAGCATTTTCAATTTTCAATAAATGTCAGACACCTTGATTTTTAAAATTATTTGGGTTTCTTATTCACATCACAAATCCTTACACCATATTTCAGTATAATACTGGCCCCGAATTTGGGGGTGTGACAATCTCTGTGTTTTTCGGTGTTTAGCTTATGCTACTAATGTTCATGTTAAACATAAGTTTGCACCTAGAGTTGTCAAATGCATCTTTAATGGGTATCTAGTTAGTCAAAAGGCATATAAGCTCTATGATCTTCCAACTCATAAATTTTTTACTAGTCGTTATGTTATTTTTCATAAAACTTGTTTTCCATATGAGTCATCTCCTAATCAGTGTCGTCCTTTAGCCACAATCACACATAATTCAACTTCATCTCCTCTACATTATGCTAGCCCAAATTCATTTTCAATCAGTCTGTTGGCCCAAGTCCATTGTCTGGCCCAAACTTCAAGTCAACCACGTTCTTTTCTCCCACAAACACAGTTAACCCAATCAGCACCTCCCCATGCGCCGTCATCCTCTGAATCTAGTCATCCGCCGTTTCCGCCCAGCCCATCGAGTCCGCCCCCGATCATTTTACCTCAGGTCGATTCACCTCAACCTTCATCCAATTCCCAATTCGTTGTCAACCCATTATCCCCAAATCAACCCGACAGTACATCTTTCCCAGCTCAACCGATTTCGGCTGATCCATCTACCATCGGCGAACCTGCAGCTCCTTCACCATCGATTCCCGATCCTGTCACTGCACCTCCAGAGCCTTTCTGTCGCTCTTTTCAAGAACGCCAACTATCTGTCCTTCTCAAGGACTTTGTTCACAAATCACCTCAGCTTCCCCAAACTCGTCGTCTTCTTCATCTCTGGGTTCTGGTAAAGGTACGAGATATCCACTGTGCAATTATATTTCGTATCATTGTTATTCACCTTCCCATCAGTCTGTCATTTCTCAGATAACTCAAGCCAATGAACCACAAACCTATGCTGAAGCTGCCTCCCAACCTGAATGGCAAACTGCGATGCATTCTGAGTTACAAGCTCTGCATGCTAGCAACAAATGGACTGTGACTCCATTTCCTGCTGGTAAGTTGACTCCTATCAGCTGTCGATGGGTCTACAAAATCAAGCCCCGCTCCGATGGCACTACAGAGCGTTACAAAGCACGCTTCGTCGCAAAGGGATTCACTCAAATGGAAGGTATTGATTGTCATGACACTTTTTCTCCTACTGCCAAGATTATTACTGTTAGATGCTTGTTGGCCTTGGTTGCTGCACAAAATTGGTCCATTAATCAGTTAGATAAGAACAATGCTTTTTTTACATGGTGATTTGCATGAAGAAATCTATATGTCGCTTCCTCCGGGTTATCAGCGACAGGAGGAGAATTTGGTATGTCGTCTTAAGTGGTTTTCTATGTTTTCTCAAGCCATGAAATCAGCAGGGTACATTCATTCTAAGGCTGATTATTCACTCTTCACTAAAAGAAAGGGGATGTCATTTACAGCCCTTTTAATATATGTGGATGATATCATAATTACTGGGAATGATACTGATAGTATATCTGCACTTAAGGATTTTTTGCATGGCCATTTTTGTATCAAGGATCTTGGGAATTTGAAATATTTCTTTGGTATTGAAGTGTCTCGGTCAAAAAATGGAATTTCATGTCTCAACGAAAATATGCATTGGAGATTATCAATGATGCAGGTTTATTAGGTGCACCCCTAGTTGATTCACCTATGGAGACTGGATTAAAATTGTCTAATAAAGGTGATTTGTTCAAAGACCCTGCACGTTATAGGCGACTTGTTGGGAGATTGATTTATCTCACTATCTCTAAACCACACGGAAACAACATATGGATTCAGCTCTTCGTGTGGTTTGATATCTCAAAGGTACACCAGGACAAGGTCTATTTTTCTCCTCTCAAAGTGATCTCAAATTACGTGCTTATTGTGACTCAAATTGGACTGGTTGTCCAATTACTAGAAGATCAACGACAGGTTATTATGTCTTCCTTGGATCCTCATTAGTGTCTTGGAGATCAAAGAGATAGAAAACGGTTTCATTGTCTTTAGCGGAGGCAGAATACAGAGCAATGGTAGGTGCATGTTGTGAGTTGACGTGGCTTTGATGTCTTCTTTCAGATTTAGGCATTCTTCATCCTCATCTTGCTTTGCTGTTTTGTGTTAATAAGGCAGTTTTGCATATTGTTGCGAATCTTGTCTTTTATGAGAGAACCAAACATTTAGAGATGGATTGTCACTTTATTATAGACAAGATTGAAGATGGTTTGGTTGCTACAAAATATGTGGGCCAATTGCTCCTCAAACCAATTGGCCAATGTTCTTACGGAAGCTTTGAGAAAGGATGTCTTTGCCTCTATGATTCGCAAGTTGGGGAGTTAGAGATATTCACTCTCCAACTTGAGGGAGAGTGTTAGAAAGTTTGACTATCTTTTGTATTAATGTAATTGATATTAGGAATATCAAGCTGTAATTACATAGATATAGGTTACTTGATTCTTTCCAATTAGGTTTCTAGGTTTCCTTTATTAGTGCTAGCTTTCTTTGTATAGTCTTGTAGCTACTGTGTCATGTATATCGATCAATACAATTCAGCCAATGTATCATTCCAGCCAATACTATCTATTGTCTTCTATTCGTCTTTTCATTAACACAATAAATAGCATTGATAGACAAGAAAGTGAGAAACTGAAGGTTTACTCAAACATAATTAGACAAATAATACGTGCAATCAAAATTAGATGTCGGGGGCAACCGAGGTACATTGGCACTACTTTCTCAAACTAGTTTGGGGGGGTACTCTTCAGAATCTCAACTTTGACAAAGATACGTGTGCAAGTGTGAAACCAAACCTTAGCTTCTACTATTGTCGTTTCACATCCCAGCTCAAAGTTCATTTTATACGCTAACAAATAAAGCTAGTTTTATATATGAACAATTATAAACTTTTTAAACTTAATTCAAATCAATTCAAATTCCTTTTCCACAATTTATCCAAGCACGATTTCAATATTTGTTTCTATTTTCTTTTATAATTGGAAGTAAAATCAGCAAAGCCAACCGCGCTAGAAGTTCACAGAACGATTTGTTGATTCGTCTCACTTACTCCACCCTGTCTCCCCACAACAAACGAAATTTCGCTACATGCCTACACTACTTCATCCCTGATCACATCCTTACATATACTAATGAGCAAGGCCTACGCCTACGCTACTTTAACTTGGTTTGGTGCAGTTTGGATGCAAAGTTACATATTGAAGAATACAGAGGGGAGAAAGAGAGTTCTCAACTTCTCATCTTCTTTTCTTGAAGTTTTAGTTCTTTTCATTAATGCTGGTTTCTTTCACTAAAGTTGTTTACCAAGATAGTCTCTGTTGGCTTTCCTTAAAGTGTGTTGGTCCTTAAAGTTTGATTATCTGAAATTCTTGACAAAGTGTCCCTGCTTATGCAATTCTAGCAATTAACTTTCACACATTATTGAAGTGGGGTAGACAAAAAGAGAGAAAATAAACGAGACAATGGTGAAGAATAGCCACTTATTACTTCTATATTTTTAAAATAAATGCAGAACCAACCACGACATCATATTGACCACCATCTAAACATTCTGCTGCCTTCAAAATGAGAAGTGGGACTTCTGGGGACCTAAATAAGAAACCTAACCCTAACTATATTGGGCACGTGTGTTTGGAGCAGAATAGCCAAAAATTGCAAAACCTAGATATTTATGTGTAAATTGTTCTTTAAGGCCCCTTCCCATGACATTTTTTCAGTTCTTCTGTAACAAAATCTGTTTCTTCTCCGGGAGTGTACCTGTTTAACTTGATTGAAAATTGTATCGGAAGACTTTTAACAAAAGTGCCTTCCCTTCTGCATTTTTCTACTCCTTTGACATGCTTGTAACAAAAGAAACAAATATTCTGGTAGTGCCGCTTCAATTAAATGTGTCGGTAGATCATGTTTGTTGTAGTTTGGTCTATTTTAGGTTTCCTCCTAAAGGTATGGGCTTCATATGCACATAGGTTTAAAGAGAAAAGCTGTCATCATCGGAGCTATCTTGTCTCACGTTATACCTGTTCAGAACCGGTAGAGGAGCAGTGGCAGCTATTCGGAATGATCTAGCAGAACCCACCAGTGTCCTGTCTTGCATATTCCCAACTTCCTTGCACACATGGTCCAACACTTTTAGAAAATCTCTTACAATCATGAACATTCTGAAAGGATGGGCTTCCTCCTTTGTTGTATCCCCATGAAAGTATTCCGTAACCTCTTTCACCAGATATAGAGCCTTTTTCTCATCAGCCTTGATCCTAAGAATTTCATCCTCAGCTTCTTTCATAAATAGCTTCATCGAGTCAAAGAAAATTCCACTTACACCTACCTTGTCATATTGCAAAACCAGTCTGACCTTCTCAAGCCCCATTGCAAGCTTTGAGACATAGCTACTTAGAACATCCGAATCCATTCCTGCTGCTTTTATGACGTTGCCAAGATCTTTGCTCAGCCCTGCTACCATTTGCAATCCTTGCTTTTTAAAATCACTTTCCTTGGTCTTGATTTGAATTTTTTGAGCGTTCTCCTTAGTTCCAGAACCTGGACTTTCAGATCTTATAATCTCCTGAACCACAAAATGAAGCAGTGTGGTCTTTCCATCTGTTCCCTTTATGTCGACCAATTTTAATAGTGTATCAAGCTTGAAAGCTTTAGCATCACCACGATTGGTCCCTACATTCATTCGGTTTCCAGTCCTGAGAACAGCTTCAAGGAGTTTTAAGAATAATCGACTGTTCTTTAGTTCTTCACTTGCTTCCTGAATAAAGATGAGAATAAGATATTGTGGTGAGTTTGTATGTCAATATTCATGAAACTAGGTAGTAAGGGAGCAAACATTGTAATGCAACAGGAAAAATACCTCTAGCGTCTGAAAAGACTTCCTCAGGTATTTCACTTCTGTATCAAAGTTAGCTCTGTATAGCATTGCCTCCACCCTCTTGAAAGCAAATGGGATATCAAGCACTGCCTTCAGAAATCGCTCGGCAGACCCTAACTTTGAGATGTCACCCTGGTACTCTCGAAGTTTAATTTCTTCTTCCTTTGTTGGTGCCATCTTAACAAGAGTCTCCAAAAGCTCTGCCCCCAAGCCTTCTGGATTACCTATTATTTCATCACACAAAATGCAAATGTAGCAAGAGTACACCCCACAAATAAATAATGAGAATAGGAGGAAACAATTAAATTGGCAGATGATTTCAATAACATTGATCGTTCAGGGAAACATGAACCCACTTTTGGCCTCAAATTGAAGATTTTAAGGGAGGTTGCAGGGATGCAAAAAAAAATGTCAACAAATTGCAAGTTTATAACAATGTCAACTTTCAAGATAGAAAAAGAATTAGCAGCAGATGACCGTATTATGATGAATGCTAGTGGTAGGATCTGGAAACCATCATCAGTGATCCCATCAATCATGACCCCATGTTAGTGATTCATTTCATAGGGATGCATTGTATTCTCACTACCTTTTCTAGTCTTGCAAGTATTCACCTAACCTTATTTCAGGCTCCTGCTTATGATTCAAAACTGATGAAATGAATTTGTGGAATCATACTGTTAAAAAACTACATTCTTCTCTACCAAATAAAAAATGATGACTTCTATGCTAAGTTATCGACACTCATTCCTGTTTTTGATATCCACCATTATTTCATCCCTTTTTCTTTATCAACAGTGATCAAGGTACAACAGTTTGTGCTAATAGAGAGTTCTTGTTCATCGTTCTGAATTCTGAATCCTAATATGCTTAGAGCATTCATGATATACGGTTACAATATGATGAGCAATATCTAAACTGAATTTGATTGAACAGAAACGGAAATGAGAAACCACTTACCATCCAAAAGAGATTCAACGACTTCATCTCTTGCTACATTGAGTGCTCTTAACAGAATGGCTATGTTCTGAGACTTCTTTGGGTCCAAAACCTTGTTTTCCTGCTCAACAGGAGGCAGAACTGATCTTCTATTTGTAGGCTCTTTCGGGACGGGAACTGCCGAGTTGCAGCCAAATAGAGTCTCCATCATGTCTTCATTTAATCTACAAAACAAATACAACCAGAATCAGAATTTTGTATATGAAATGCAGTCAATGTCAGCTGAATTGAAAACAATCTACTCACTGAAATGAGCTTGACTTGAGCTGGTCCCAAACTGTAGCTCTATCCGAAGTTGCTCTGACTTTGTCCCAATGCAGAGGCTTCAATTTGGGCTTTGCTCCTCCACTACCATCGTTCTCAAAACTCTCTGAAGACCCTAAGCTTTTCTCAGCTCGCTGAAGACGCTTGGTTTCACTCGTCGCGTTCTCGCACGTGACATTTGGGGTTGTCGATGCAGATGAGAACAGTGGCGTTGATGATACCGGGGTTGGCTTAGCATCAATAACCGTTTCCAAATCATCAACTCTTCGTGAGGGTGGCGGAGGCGGTGGAGGTGGGACTGGGGCACTAGAGATTTGGCGGGTCGGGTTGGCGATTGACTGGAGCAGACTCATATTTGGGGGTGGTGGCGGGGTTGAGAATTTCGGCCTCTTATGAGAATACGACGTCGTTCGATGGAAGACCTGAATTATCGGCATTGGAGGCGGTGGAGGAGGAGGCGGTGGAGACGGAGCCGCGCCGATTGAGGAGATCGAGAGCCGAGATTTCGGGGAGGTTCGTTTCGAGTGAGGAACCGAATTTGTGCTGGAATTCTGAGACGAATGAGAGTGACCGCCATTGCTGACCGTCTTGCTGTTACTGCTCTGCTTCGGAGTGTTGTAATAGTTGTCGTCGTAGCAGACCGACGAGCCCAGCGGCGAGTGAAACGCCGTCTCGTGGCTCTCGTCGTCGTCGTCAGAAGACGACATCGGCGACGGCGATTCGAGGTGCCGAGTCGTCGTCGTCGGCGGCGGAGGAGGCTTCGCGAGCGGCGGCAGTGGCTGCAATTCGGGACTCGGCCGGTACCGATCCGATCTCTTGACCGACTCCAGCTTCCGGTACGGCGACCGATTCACTTCCGGTGAAGTTCCTCTGGCGGCGTCGCTGCTCCGGGAGACGTGGCTCGGTTCGACGGTGCCGATGTAGAGGAAGCTCGACGGCGCCGCTGATCTGGCGTCGTCGGCGAACCGCTGCGAGCTGCCTCCGCCGCCGCCGCCGAAGACGAGCTTCTGCGACTCCGACGGGTGCTTGACTCGGTGGCGGTAGAGGAAGAAAGCGAGCGCCGAGAGCATTCCGAGAGTCACGATTCCGACGGAGACGGCGACCGCGACTTTCTTCGTGGACTTCGTCGGCAGCGGCGCTTGCGGCAGCGGAACGGAGCTGTTCAGCGGCACGGTCGCCGGCGGCGGTGGACTCTGCTCGGGCGTCGTCGGTCCCTTCGGCTGCTCTTGGAAGAATGGCTGGTCGGGGGAATCCGGCGGCGGAGGAGGAGGCGGAGGAGAGAGAAGCTCTGGCGGCGGAGAGGAGTTCTCTGGGAAGAGCGGCTGATGTAAAATCCTACGGTTAATTTGATGATGAGCGTCGGAAGAATAGGCGAGAGTGATGCAGAGTAGAAGTAAAATGCAGGAGCACAGAAACTGAGGTCTCATTTTCATCATATTCTCATTTGTCTAATGGCTTCATGGTGTAGTTTTCATCTTCTGCTTATTCACGCAATTCATGTCTCTCTGGTTTTTGTTCTCTGTTTGCCCTTTTGGAATTTCGGCAAGGGAGAGAAAATGGAGGGGGGAGAGAGAGACGCTGTGGGGAAGCTTGACATCTCAAGCTAAACATGTAGAAAATACATATGGACGACGAGGAACACGTGTAGTCTGTATTCGACAACATAAATAGAAGAACTCACTTTAATATCATGATAAAGTAATCTGATGTTCTGTTATAAAATCAATTGACAATAACAAGAATACTCTAAATCCTCTTGTAACTCGTTAACAGGATTCTTTATTTTTAATGTGAGAGTTTTCTCCAATCACATTCTCAACGGCAAAGAGATCTGGGGAGGCGGTGCAAATGTGCGATTGCCTAGTAGCTTAAGCTGCTCTCTTTTGCTGACGTCAGAATTAGTAGCCGCATTTTCCCTTTTCTGTCTTTTACTACCTATGTGGTGTTGTCGTGTTGGTCATAGATTAATCTTTTTAATTACTATGTTTACTTTTTATCTTTATTAACTATTTGTTGCAGGAGAAAGTAGAATAGACAGAAAGTAGTTACTTTTCTCATTGATAGAATGCCTTAAATATAGGCTGATACAATCTGTTACAATAACTATCCCGATATAACAGGGATTCTCTGTATCTATCTAATCAATATCTGTATCTAACTAGGACAAGACACACATCAGGATTAATGGAGAATAAATCTCTTTAAACACTCCCCTTTGTGTCGATGGTCATAAGAATGATGCATGACTTGTTGTCTCATTAAAAGCCCCGCCAAGCAAATAAAAATCACATGGGTAAAACAAAAACTTGATCTAAGGGAAAAAAAGTACAACGCACCAACTACTAAAGCTACTACATGTGATGTAGACTCCCCCTAATGTCTACAGAAATGGAAATCCCCCTGACTATAAACTTAGTCTAGGAGTTCAAATAATCTTTGCATACTAATGCCTCTCACATGTTTCACAAAAGTAGATTTAGGAAGTGATTTGTAAAAAAGTTAGCAGCATTATCAACAGAACCAAACCGGTTCACATGGATAATCAATAGCTGCTGCTATTGCTGATTGTAGGAATACTTTGGCGAAAAGAACTAAGTATGACACCTTTAATGGAACTCTACTTCATTGACTGAATGTAAATGCATTATCCTCAAAGATGCAAGTTAGCGCTGTCATAGTAGATAATAATCCACTAGACCCTCGAATGTGGTGTATTATTGTCTTATACAAGACACACCCATCAACAGCTTTATAGAAAGTTTTAATCTTTTGAATAATTTGAGGCAATAGCAACAAGTGTTTACTTTGTTGTTCTCCAAGGAACTGCCATGTTTCCCATGATGAATAGCATGTATGGGAACATCCTATATATATATGGGTCAGAGAGGTACCCAATATCAACAAATCGAACCAACACACCAACCGGTGTTTTGGAATAGGAGATAGCATGAAAACTTGTCTGAAACAGGACGAATTTTCGACGGGTCGATGAAGTCACTTTGGTCAATTTGGGGTGAATTTTTGATGGGTTGAGGAAAATCCTTGACGGGTCGAAATCCCTTGAGTGCGTTTCAACTTTCTCTTTTCCGAGAATTTCATGCTTCTCTCTGTATTCTTTGTAAGGGAAGAATAGGCCCAAGTCAATGGATCACTTCAAGTACCTGACGATTTGTCTTACAACATTCCAATGACTTTGCGTTAGGACATACTGAGAAGGCATGCATATGTGGATATGTATACTAAGCTAAATTCAATCAAGCTCTAATCATACTAAGATATAGAATCTCAGTTCTAAAAGTTCCTCATCATCATCTTTCCAGATGAAATTGATCATTTTGGTTTTCAGACTGCAAACAACCGTTGGTGTACACATAGGGTCTGCTTTATTCATAGCCTGATTAGACATAAGCAAACTGGTGAATAAGAATTCAACCAACTCGATATACCGTCTCTAAACCAAGACTTAATCGAGTCCTACCAAGGTCTATCATCTTAAACAATTTGTTCATATACTAAACACGCATGGGCATAACTTTTCATTCTTATATCTCTTCCCAATTAAGTAGTCACTAAGACGTGTATACCACATCTAACCTAATTATTCTAATCCTTATAGTGAGCGTCTCAATTTAATCACATGAGAACTCCATGGTTCAGAGTTACTTGTTTTGGTTAGAACTATGTCATTCGGCACTATCATGTATATCTCTGAATTAAGATCCCCAACTAGATATACAGTAACTACATCTATAAGCTGCATACTTAGTATTTTGGACACTACCAAACTGATAAGGTAGCGGAAAGTAATGATGTCCATGACCAGAGAATACATCTCTTCATAATCAATACTAGGGCATTGAGAGAATTCTTGCACCACAAGTTCTTCTCATTGTGCTCCCAAACAAGACTCATTTGTGTCTAACCGGCATATCATTCGATGGTTATATTATTACTATACCGAAAACTTGTCATTTGTAAGAGAGTCTAGTTCAGCCTAAATTGCAACTTTCCATATCGATCAATTTGCTCTACATTAACTGTTGACAATCTACAACAGAGCAATGTTCCACTTCATCGTCGTCAATTGCTGAGCGACGGAATAAGTAAACACATCATCAAAGAACATGGAAGAACTATCCATAATAACGCTAGCATTTGTTTCACTTTGTGAGATTTCTTTGTTTACTGACATCGTCATTGACTCTGAGGCGTCCCCCAGTGTATGTCAATGTTGAATTTTAAACACAATTGTAGTTTGAAACAATCTCATGTGTTGATGATGAATGGTCATGCCTTGATGGTTTTCCTTTTCACTGGCAACTCATCAGTGGATTTTGATCAACGCTACACCCCCACTATGGGTAGGAGAAAACACTACCTTACCTGGGTGTTGCGTCTAACTTGCCCAATATCAGGAACTTTCAACCTTGCAGGATTTGCAGCATGTATAAACGATCTCGTCACTCTCATGATATCAGTAAAGAAGTCAGATAGTGAATCTGCTACTTTCTGAAGATCAAGAATACATTGCACTTCAATCTCAAACTGAGATGTGCAGGGATCATGATGAGACATAGTGAGGATATACCACGTCAATTTCTGACGTTAATCTAGAATGAAACCATTCCTATCTTCCCCTAACGGCGGGAAATATGCATCATCACAGTGACTATCTGCAAAACTAGCAGTAAAGAGATCTCCTGTCAAAGGTTCTTAATAGCGGACAAACGTTGGTGAACCAACATAGATGCTTAATCAACGTTGATGACCCATTTGCATACGTAGTGGAAGCGTAGTAGGCACATGTATCACGCAACTAGAGATGTGTAGATGTGAGATATCAAGCTCATATCCGGTTACCAATTGGTACACACAAAATGGTTAGCGATTTTATGGGTATCAAGCAAATAAGCATAGCTGCACATAACATTGCATATCCCCAAGCAGATACCGGTAAATTAACATTCATTACCATAGTTCTGGCCACAAGCTTAAACCACTTGATTTGTGCCTCTGCTTAACCCGTTCTTAGGAAAGAACATGGGGAACCGGGATATTCAACAACAATCTCAATCAATATGCAATAATCAACAAGGTATGTCGATGTAAACTCTCTTATATTAAACTAATCTGAATGACCAGATTGAAACGTTTGGGTGGTGAGCTCGAAGCTGAATAATATATGCTAGGAGTTTTGAGATGCAGCGTAGCATGTGAATTTCAAAGACGTGTGACCGATGCGTCGATGCAGCAATCAAGACCATAGATAAATAGTCCGCATATTGGTTTGATTGATCCACAATTAGATTCTTGGAATCTATAGAGAAAGAAAGATGTGTCATTAACCAAATATTGTCATGCGTGTAAACAGTACTACAACATTACAAACATAATCAAGCTTTGTGAAACGAGCAATGTGCATCAAAGATCACAACATATGAATCTTGTGGGATAACGCACAATGCCTCAGCAGTATTTTGTCGGGATGGTACTGCACTCGTCTTGGAGACCGAGCCTAAACTGAGTGGAGTAATATCAGTTCCTCCATATAAACCGATGGTTTTAAATATTCCCACATGCTTCTTTGCTCTTAAGAACAAATGACCAGAAGAATTTCTCAATAGGTTGATTATCAAAGTGCAAAAGCTTATATGAAGCTAGGTCACACATAGTAATATAAGTGACTGCATTGGATTCAACGATCCAAACCGTAGTAAGATATAAACAACTACAATGCCTCATAAACTTCTCTAGATTGCGCCGTTGGCAGCAGTCTACGGAGATTTAGACACAGAATTCTCTTTCATTCTCACAATGTTAAGTGAAGAACGTTGGCACGAAAGTTTTCAAATTTGAGTAAGGTTTGAATGGTAACACTCAATCTCGCCATCATATATCAACCAAACAATGTCCATAAAACAGTCTTTGAATCTAAGACATGGCGAACACTTTAAGTGAATACTTAAAGATTTCAAAATGATTTAACCCTTGTTGAGTGCTGATATGGTATTATAATACCTAAATACAAGCAATGTATAACAACATCATATCGATCAAGAAGACCGTTGTATTTGAAGTTTCAATAGTATGACATAGACAGATGTAACACCACTTCTGGTGTTGAAATCCAGGTTGGTTGAAATTTTTTCGATGTTTTCCAATAAAACTGATGTATAAACAACATCATAAGCCAATGAAACAGATGAAAAACTCATCTAAAAACATCACATTCAGATTGGATTTTTGACGGGTCGAAGAAAGGCCTCGACCTGTCGAGAAAACCCAAAATGATTTGTGATCGATACCAGAACTTTGACCGGTCGAGAAAATTTTTGACGGGTCGAAAATGGACCAATTTGGGACAGAGTCGTGGCATCGACCGGTCGAAAATTGTTCAGATCAATATTTTGACGAGTCGAATTCGGACCAATGTCGAACAGAAGCGTGGCGTCGACCAGTCGAAAATTGTTCAGTTCAATTTTTTGATGGGTCGAATTCGAGCCAGTTTCAGATAAAAACGAGGCATCGACCGGTCGAAAATTATTCAGTTCAATTTTTCGACGAGTCGAAGCTACTTTGTGCACTACTTCAATTTTTTCGACGTTTTTTTTTCTTTGTCAAAATGGAATCTTGGCTTGGTTTTTGCCATTTGTGTAAATATCGAACCATACATAAGAATTGTATGAAATAGAACATTCTCAACACTTTCATATACCGAAAAAATAGAGAAATATTCATTATACTGCCAACAAATAACATTTACATCATGGATGTTCTTATTCCAAAATCGACTAAAACAAAGTCTCAAAACATGACTAAAACCAAGTCAAAAATAAAACAAAACTGGATTACATAACAAAGACATGAGCCTAATACATAAACTACTCAAAAATCGAAGTCACCATACTTACTTTTGTATTGTCTGCTATAATAAGATTTGCTACAGAGCAATCTTCCATCTCATAAACTTCAGTGAAATGAAGTCTCATGTGCCAGATATTTTCTTGCACTTCTTGTAGGCATGCTGAAGATCCTTGGGTGCACAACATTTATTTTTTGTGTGTGTGCATGTGCTTGGTAAAACCACATCTATAGCAAGATGATAAGCACAATAGTAGAAGCAGAATGTGAAAAAATCTCATCATTCCTATAACCGGAATTGGAATGATGCATATTTGAGTAAAAGCTATTGTCATGGGGAGTCTAAGTCAAGTTTCGACTATATTCTCTACCATGAAAATTGTCATGTCCTTCTCTTCCACCATGGTTATTTGTAAGGCTCAGAACGACTGTTCCATTTTTTTTCTTACATGTCTTCCCACCAATGAGGTAGGAAGTGTACTAATAGACTTCTCGATCATAGCCTGATCAGTCTTTATAATGCCACAAATACTCAACTCTTATTGAAGCTCTGACATTGCTTGATTAAAAGCAAAAATATTTGGATAATCCAATAACCGGATGAAATCTCATCCTTTTCTTAGTTCATAAAGTTGTGCATGATGCACATTGTTGAATTTTGGTTTGCAAAGTCACTCACAAAACTGTGGGGTCATTCTTGTACAAATACCGTTTCTTTAGAACTGGATGTATATGATGCCCAAAAAGCATGAGGGTTTGAGCTTTGCGAACTAGAGTTGGTGGCTTAGTACCAGGTGGTAGTAGTTGTTAGATTGTAACCGTCAGATTCATACCAAGAAGCGTATACGAAACATCTGACATCCAACGATGGTATTCAGCTCCTTGAAGATCAAGGATATCAAATTCATGCCTTATCGGCTCAAATAATGTCATCTACAAGAGAGACACAAGATGTTGATTAGTATCGATCGAAAACTACGATCACTAATAACAAGTTTCAATGAATAAGAACGTGATCCATGATATATGATCACAAAAATCGATTATAAACGGTGGCAAAAACCACACCCAGCAACTGTGACTAACTGTCACATAACATTGATTTTCAATCGTGACTAACTATGACTCACTATCACACACGATTATAATCCCGCTCAGTTGATGAATATCAACGTAGAGGAACATGATGTTTTATTAGAAACGATCGAAGACTACGATCACGAAACTTTCAAGTTTCCAAAAACCGTGATCCATGATGCATGGTCACAAAATCGATTATAAAACGGTGGTAAAAACCACACCCAGCAACCGTGACGAACTGTCACATAGAATCGATTTCTATTTTCTTTTCTTTTCCAAACTGTGACTCCCCCAGAACCGTCACGTATACTCTATGGATATATGTTCATAGAAACTAGGGTAAAAACATGTAATATTCAACAACTCATATTACAATTATCATCAACTTAGATCTAAGGTTTTGCGGTAAGTAAGTTTGCTAGATCTAGAGATTGATGGTTTATAAATTTTTACCTCGAGGGTGTTATGCTCGGTATGAAAACTTCTCTGTGAAAGAAGTTTGAAGAGAGGGAACATGTCCACGAAAATTCCAGCAAAAAGGAGGATTTCTTCTTCTTTTCGAGCAGACTGACCTTTGTGCACGCAAATACCTATAACTTTCTCTAGACACCTCCGAATTGAGATTTTCTGGATGTTCTGGAAACTAGACATCTAGGGCTTTCCGTGCATATGAACATCGCCCTCTGGTTCGTTTTGAAATTCTCACAATCGTCTGTCGAAGTTAGCTGAACTGCGCATGCTTGATTTTGGCTGAAGAAGAGGAAAGAGGCCGACGGTGGTCGGCGGTGGAGTGAGTTGCCAATGGCGGCGGTGATCTGACTTTTTCCAAAGTTTAGGGGTTTTTTTTCTTCTATTAACTTAGAGAGTCGTGCTGATAACGTGTTGCAGGAGAAAGTAAAATAGACAGAAAGTAGTTACTCTTCTCATTTATAGAATGCCTTAAATATAGGCTAATACAATCTGTTACAATAACTATCCCGATATAAGAGAGATTCTCTGTATCTATCTAATCAATATCTATAACTAACTAGGACAAGACACACACCGAGATTAATAGAGAATAAATCTCCTTAAACACTATTGTGTAAAACAATCATTAATATAACAGTTGTTTATCACTAATTACATGATTACTCTAGTGTCCACACAGTTTTGGATGTTAGGGTTGTTACTCAAAACCCCATGAACTTCCTTTCTAATCATTCATCTTCCATGAGATTGGGTTTACTGTAACCTTTATTATGGAAAAGTTTATATATCTATGCGAAATTAAAAATACACAGGCACACGAGAACAGTGAGAAGGACAGTGTCTTGAAGTCAAATTTACTCTAAAAGTATAAATTAAATTATTTGGCATGTTGAAGAATAAACGAGTACACAATAATTATAAATTAAAATTGTATTTTTATTTTTTGATAGACAGTCTTAAATAAATACATTACAATTAATTACAATCATATTTTTGATAAATTATGGACTGTTAGAATCTTTATTTCTAATATAATTAAGACAAGATACACTCAAGATACACTCCGGGACATATAAAATTTCCTTAAACATGACAATTATAATATAGACATATAGTAGATGTGAAATTAGCACCCCATATTTTTCAATCAAACATCATTTATCAAATTTCATGTGTGTTTTCAAAATTGTGTCGATTTCAGCTCCTTTTTAAAAAAATAAAAATATATATCGTTTATGAATTCAGTGGAAAGTATTCATAATGCATATTTGGTCAGAAAAAGAACAACGAGTGCAATAGAAAAATTGTCAAGTCATGATACTGGCATAATCTTAATCTCATATTGATTCTTTTTAAGCAAACAACAGTGCATGTACTAAAACAAATATATCATTTCGTAATTTTAACTCCAAATAATAAGCTAAACAACTACATTTTATTCTTCTATCGAAAAAAATAAAAATCACCTTTAATTCTAAATTCATTCTTTTGGACGAACTACCATTAGTCAGCCACACATTAACTTATCAAATACAATTGAAATTTGTGCAACATACACTCGCTAACTTATCAATTAAACCTGAATTTTCTGAAAGATACAAAACGGATCAACCTGATTTCCATAATTAATTATGTTTGATAGAGCATAGTTTAAAAAAATTATCCTTCTTGTAACCAAAAAATAAATAAAAACATTGTTCTTTTTTATTGTTGTTACTGAGAGAACGACAGTCTGCGAGTGATCGAAGAATCTATTTTGGGTTGGGGTGCCTAGTGGTATAGAAATAAATGGCCGATGATGACCATGTTAGAGGGCAATGAGTAAAATATCGGATATCGAGAATATATCGATGTTCCAAAATTTGGATATTTCGACGAAAATATCGATGAAATATCGATCCAGTGAAAATTCTGACGGAAATGACGGAAACTAATAAAATTACATGGAAATTTGTAATGAAACTTTTGGAGGTTGTAACATGATCAATTATCTACCTTATGTGAAAAGAAAATATTGATCTGACATCAAGACATATGAATTTGCTAAATTACTATATGAATTAGTATGTGTTAAGTGCTGATAATTATTAAAATATAATTTATTAGTTCTATTTTTATTTTTTGATGGC
This sequence comes from Geum urbanum, assembly GCA_946800695.1. Lineage (NCBI taxonomy): Eukaryota > Viridiplantae > Streptophyta > Magnoliopsida > Rosales > Rosaceae > Geum > Geum urbanum. The sequence goes on along the minus strand of OX327000.1, from coordinate 21,444,533 downwards.
TAAAACTTATAGGAGGCTAGGCCATCACGCCTTTTGTACAATATGTTACACATCACACATCACAAAATCTAATATATAAATACTTCAAAACTACGTAGGGGACCTATGAAGTTCGAAATTCACACTATTTTTTCTCCATCTCCATGTGCATAATCATGTGTGTATTGTGAAGAATAATTATTAAATGATTGTTCTCCCATGTAATTCTGCATGTATTGGACATGTCACGTGAATGGTGGATTGAACATTGAGCATGTGAAGATTGGACATTTACCAAACTAAATGTTAAATGTGAAAAGTTTACGAAAATTTTGAAAATTTCGAGAAATATCGAAAAATATCGGAAATATCAGGGATATATCGGAAATATCGATAAAAATCGAAAAATTTCGAAAAATTTAGAGATATATTTGAAGATTTTTCAGGTAACTTCAAAAAATCAAAATATCGACGAAATATCGCCGATATTATCGATTTTATTTTACATATCTTGTTAGAGGGTGATCTATATCAAAAGCGGAGCCACGTTAATGTCTTTTGTTCTCCCAGTCCTATTTTTAAATTGTTTTCATCTCCCTCTTTGGCTGTGGCCGAGGCGGGAGGACAAGGAAGGCAACGCAAGGCAGGGACATATTCCAATTTTTATGTTTCCACTTCCTGCCTACTACTATTGTACTCGTACGACATGCCGTTGGATCCTAAATCCCTTCTTTTACGTTTGCTGCTTTAATAATTGTTAATTAGTTCCCAAGCTAACCTGTTGAGATCCCCTACAAGTGCGATCCCTTGTTCAGAAAACAAGTGGTCCATGAAGATACACCCACGTGTAATCTTGATGGAGGACTTTGGCACTGGCTCATTTCTCATCAGCAGAGGGGTTAAATACAACTCTGTTTAAGGATAAACATTTTTTATTAATAAATAATCTTAAATATATATATGTATTACAATCAATTATAATTAATATTTTTATAAATTAGAAATTGTTAAAATCTCTACTTCTAGTCTAATTAGGACAAAACACATATCGGAAGATAGAAATATATTTTCCTTAAACACTTTCCATTGTGTCGAACTCGTCATATTATGTATAACATGTTTCCTCACTGGTCATCTTTAGCAAGGGAGGGTCAAACTAGGCCTAAGACTATAATATAGTCCAAGAAATATTACTTTTTTATTAAAAACTCAGTGACCATCTCCAAACAAGACAATGCCAAATTTTAGCTATTTTGAATATTTTATGTTATAAATTTTCTTTTTAGTATTATGATGTTATTCTATTATGAAACATTCTAATTTAGACAAAAACTAATTTTTGAAACAATTTACTTTTTTGTATGTGTGTTCGATTGAAAAATTATGATATATGTGAATCTTATTGATAATATTTTTGAATAAAAAATTTGCCACATATCTTTTACAAGTAAATTATGAATAAATTTTCCACGTGTATTTTTTAATTTTTGAATAAATTTCGAATCGGATACTATAAAGTTGACATAAAAATTATGAAGTTCATTAATTTTTGAGTAAGATTTATATACATATTTATCAACTAATTAAAATATAACACTTGTCTTTATCTTGGTCCACTTTCAATCACCATTATATATTTTTAATCTGATAAGTAGTTCCAAATATTTAGTCTGAGCTAATCAAAGGACTATATTTGGCCTTTTCTATGGCCCTTTGGCCCTTTTATGGTCATTTGGCTTGACCCTTATTTCTTGTTAGAGATCAAAATAGGGCTATAATTTAGCATATAGCCTTTTAGACACTCTTGTGGAAGATGGCCTAAAAACCTTGTTAAACAAATAAAAACCTCATGGAAAAAAACTTGGTCTGAAGGGAAAAAGAGTATAACGCATCAACTACAAAAGATACTCCATGTGATGTAGACTCCCTCTGATGTCTACCAGAATGTGACTCTCCCTGATTGGTAACTTAATCTTGGGGTTCAGATAATCTTCGCATTCCAATGTATCTCACATATTTCACAAATATAGATTTGGGTAGTGACTTGGTAAACAAGTCCGCAACATTATATGTAGAATCAATCTAGCTCACATGAATATTCACAGTAATTGCTATTGTTGCTGATTGAAGAAGTATTTTGGCGAAATGTGTTTAGTATTGTTACCCTTAATATAACCCAACTTCATCTGCTGAATGCAAACCACATTATCCTCAAAGATGCAAGTTGGTGTTGTCGTAGTATATGATAATCTGCTAGACCCCTCAAATATGGTTTATTATTGACATAATCTAGACACACTCTTTAACAGCTTCATGTAGAGTTATGAGCTCAAAATGATTCGATGAAGTAGCAACAAGAGTTTTTTTTGTAGATTTCCAAGAAACATCGTGTTCCCTATGATGAAAACATAACCAATTTGGGAACATCCTCTATGCGGGTCAAAGAGATACCCAGCATCAGCAAATCCTACAAACACATCATTCGGTGTCTCAGAATATGGGACTACACTAAAAGATGGTTCAATGCTTGCAGCCGGAAGACCCTTCGACATAAAAACAAGGTTTCTCTCGAAGGGTCAAGAGACATGTTCTAATCGATCCAGGGCCTTCCATTCAACGGGTTGAGAAAAGTACTAGACGAGTCAAAAATTTCAGAATTAGAAAGCTGCGTTTCAATGATTCTTTTTTTCTGAAATTTCAAGTTTATCTCTTGCTTCTTTGTAAGTAAAGAATAAATCCAAGTCAATGGATCCTTTCAAGTACCTGAAGATGTGTTTCACTCAATTCCAATGACGTTGCATAAGCGCAGAGCTAAACCTAGCTAATAAGTTCACTAAGAATGCAATGTCTGGACGTGTGTACTGAGCTAAATACAACAAAGCTCTAATAGCACTAAAATATGGAATTTCAATTCCCAAGAGTTCCTCATCACCATCTTTCAGACGAAACAAATCTTTCTTGGGTTTCAGACTACAAATAACCATTGGTGTGCTGAGAGGGTGTGCTTTGTCTATATTAAATTGCTTGAGCATCTTTTGGACATAAGCAGACTGGTGAACAAAAATTCCACCAACTCTAAACCGAGACAAAATCGAGTCCTACCAAGGTTTTCATTTGAAACTCGGATTTCAAGTAGCCAATTATCTCATTAATCTCATTAAGAGACCCGATGATGTTCATATCATCTACATAGACTACTACAATGGCAAATCCTGAACTTGCTTTTAATAAACATGCATAGGCATAAATCATCATTCTTGTATCTCTTCCCAATCAAGTTGTCACTTAGAGTGTGTACCACATCTGACTGGATTGCTTCAATCCATAGAGTGAACATCTCAATCTTGTCACATAAGCACTCTGGTTTAGAGTTACTTGAATTAGGTACAACTATACCTTCTGACACTCTCATGTACATCTCTAAATCAAGATTCCCATAGAAATATGCTGTAACCACATCTATAAGTGGCATACTCAATTTTTTAGACACTATCAAAATGATCAGGTAGCTGAAAATAATGATGTTCATGACCGGAGAATACGTCTCCTCATAATCAATACCAGAGCATTTAGAAATCCTTGCAACACAAGTCTAGCTTTATACTACAAGAACTCATTATTCTCGATATGCTTCCAAACAAAGACTCATTATGTCTGACTGGCTTAACATTAGGTGGGCATAGCACTACCGGACTGAAAACTTGTGTTTTCTTCATAGTATCTAGTTCAACATAAATTGTAACTTTTCATTTCGACCAATATGCTCTACGTTGAAAATCTGCATTAGAGCGGAGTTCAACTTCATCGTTGTCAATAATCTCTTAAGCAACAAAATAAGCAAATGCATTATCAACTAACATGGAAAATCTATTCATAATAATGCGTGCATAATTGTTACTTAGTGAGATTTCCTTGTTCTCTGACATCAAAAATGACTCTGAAGCGTCCCCAAGAGATGTCAATTGTGATTCTAGGACATAATTGTAGTCAGAAACAATCTCATGTGAAGGATTCACATCGTTGATGATGAGAGGATCATTTTGTGCCTAGATGAGATGCCTTTTAATTAGTGGCTTATCTGTGAATTTTCCTGGTCTCCCCTTCTTCCGAGTGGGAGCCGAGACCGACACTACACCCCCACCATGGGCTGAAGGATCACTTCCTCGCCCTGGTGTGGCATTTACTTGCCCCTTACTGGGGACTTCCAACCTTGTAAGAACATTTACAGCAGGTATATCTGATCTTGTCACTTTCACGATATCAGTAAAAGAGTCAAACATTGAACCTGCTACTTTATGAAGATCGAGAATATGTCGCACTTCTATCTTACTCTAAGATGTGCGGGGATGATGATGAGACATAATAGGGTTTGACCACGTCAATTCCTGACGTTCAGCTAGAATAAAACCATTTATATCTCCCTCTAATGGTAGGAAGTATGTCTCATCAAAGTGACAATATGCAAATCTAGCTGTAAAGAGATCTCTTTTACTGGGGACTTCCAACCTTGTAAGAACATTTGCAGCAGGTATATCTGATCTTGTCACTTTCACGATATCAGTAAAAGAGTCAGACATTGAACCTGCTACTTTATGAAGATCGAGAATATGTCGCACTTCTATCTTACTCTAAGATGTGCGGGGATGATGATGAGACATAATAGGGTTTGACCACGTCAATTCCTGACGTTCAGCTAGAATAAAACCATTTATATCTCCCTCTAATGGTAGGAAGTATGTCTCATCAAAGTGACAATATGCAAATCTAGCTGTAAAGAGATCTCTTGTCAAAGGTTCTAGATAATAGAAAATCATTGGAGATTCATAACCAACATAGATGCCTAATCGTCGTTGAGGGCCTTTTTGGTATGCAGTGGATGCGTAATAGGCACACATATATACCGCATAACTAAAAATGCGTAGATGTGAAAGTCAAGCTCATATCCAATTACCAACTAGTACTTACTAAATAGTTGGCATGCTACATGTTTGAAACGAATAAGCATATTTGCATGTATTACTGCAAAATCCCACGCAGATACGGGTAAATTGGTTTGCATAACCAAAGCCCAAGCTATAATCTATAACCACTTGATTTGTGTTTCTGTAAGACCGTTATGTGAATGAACATGGGGAATGAGATGTTCAACATCAATCCCAACTGACATGCAATAATCATCAAAAGATTTTGATGTAAGCTCTCCTGCATTATCCAATTAAATAAACTTAATTGGATGATCCGTGTGGTGAGCCCGGAGATTAATTATATGTGTTAGGAGTTTTGCAAATGCAACATTCCTTGTGGATAGCAAAGCAATGTGTGACCAACACGTTGATGCATCTACCAAAACCAAAAACTATTTAAAAGGTTTGTACTCAGGTTTGATTTGTCCATAAATATCACCATGGATTCTTTACATGAATGGTATATTCTCAGAGTTGTTAACATCAAAAGAAGGTCATGCATGTAACTTTGTTAAAGAACAAGCTTTGCAAAACGAGTAGTGTGCATATGAGATTACCACGAAGGAATCTGGTGAGATAATGCACGGCACCTCAGCAGTATGTCGTCAGAATTGTGTTGCACTCGTCTTGGAGATCGCGCCTAAACTTAGAGGAGTAATTTTAGTCCCTCTATCTAAACCGATGGTTTTAGGTATTCCCACATGCTTCTTTGTTCTGAAAAACATATGACCATGTGAATTTTTCAATATTTTGATCATAATATCTCGATCTGGATGACCCGGTCGAAAATGTCAAAGCTTATATGAGTCAGAGTCACGCACAGTAGTGTGAGAAATTGCATTGGATTCAATGATCTGAACTATAGTAAGATATAAACCACTACAAATGCTCATAAACTTCTCTAGAATGCACTTTCTTCCACATTCCACGGAGGTAATACATAAATATTCTTTTCCATTCTCACAATCTGTTTCCAAGTGAAAATTGTTGGCTCTAATGTCCTTAAAACACAACAAGGTTCAATTGGTCTTTGACTCGTGTAAGGCATCAGGGACATAAACTCTTATACCATGTGGTAGTAAAAATTATGTTGAACCATGCCTTAGTATAACCGACATTGAGCCAATCATGGTTGTCACCGAAGAACTATATGGCTTAAGATCCATAAATAATTGCGTATTATGTAGAATAGTGTAGGTTGTACCACTATATACTAAATACTCAATCTCGCTAGCAGACATCTACAAAAAATATAAATCAATCAGTCTTTGAACTCAAGACATAGCGAATACTTTAAGTAAATACTTAAAGATTTACAAAATCCTTATAGAGTGCTTGATATGGCATGACAAAACTGATGTACAAACAGCATTAAAATAACACCAATTCTGGTCACGAACCTCAACGGTTCGAAGAAATCTTTGACGGGTCAAAAATAGTTCAAGTCGGGTCTAGGGTGATGGTCTTGATGGGTCAAGGCGTTCTCTCGAAAGGTCAATAAGACATCTCGATGTGTCGAAATTTTTTGGAAAATGAGATAGTAGCATGATCTCAACGGTGTCGAGACCCACCTTCGACAAGAGTAAGAAGTTTAGACATGAACGGAGGACAATCTCTGACGGGTCATAGAAAAACTAGGCAAAATATTTCAAGGTTACGGTCAAAAACATGCCAAAATTGATCTAGGAGCTATGTCTTGACAGGTCGAGACGCCTGAAATTATAACGTCCCCCCCCCCCCTTTGTTCACTTGTTTTTCCTAAATTTTGGTGTTATATTGCCATGGAATATTGTATAATTTGAACTATTCATGCATTAGAAGTAAAATAACATCCTCAACATTTTCATATACCGGAAATAGAGAAATTTCATTACTTTTCCAACTCAAATTATATCGAAGATGTCTCATTCCAATAATGACTAAAAATAAAGTCTCAAAACATGACCAAAACAAGCCAAAAAATAAACTAAACTTGATTACATGGCTGAGATAATAGCCCAATACATAAACTAATCAAAATCTGAAGTCTCAAGACTTGCTTTCTTGTCACATGCCACAATGAGATTGACTTCATTGTCTTCTTCCATCTTATAGTCTCCTCAAGCAAAGTTAGCCTCTTGTGCCAAGTATTACTTTTGCCTCTTGTAGATATTCTAGATGTCCTTGCTTGCACGACACTGTTTGTGCATATGCTTGGTAGAGCCACACTTGAAGCATGGATACTGGCCAGATTAACCAAAGTGTGAAGAATTCCCATTATTCCTATGATCGAAAACGGGTTGATTCTAGTTGAAGTTACTAGGGCTTGCATCTTGGTGGTGCAGAGTCAGATTCTGACTACGACAGTTACCACGACATCTGCCATATCCTCCCTTCCCACCACGGTTATTGTATGCTCAAAACGGTTATTCTTCTTTTCCTTACGTGCCTTTCCACTATTATTGTAATTCTCAGGTGTTTTCTTGGTCCCAACGGGTCTTGCATTATTGTTAAGAATTATCTCATGATGTCTCTCTTTTTTAGCTAGGATGTTCATGAGATCATTGAATGAAGTGATTCTTCCTTATCATACTCAATCTGGTACTAATGAGCTGAAATACTCATGGAAGAAGGGAACGTGTTCAAAGACTTCTCGATCAAATCCTGACCAGTCTTGTCAAATCCATAGAAGCTCAGCTCTGATTGTAGCTCTAACATATCTTAGTTGTATACAGAAACCTTTGGGTAATTCAATAAACGGATGGAGTCCTATCGTGTAGTGAATTCTGAAAGTTGTGCATCATGCACGTTATTAAAGCGGTGCTTCAAAACATCCCATAATTGGGATCATCATTTTTTAAGTACTGCTTCTTCATATATGGATGGATATGATGCCTCAAAAATATGAGGGGTTGAGCTTTACGATCTGGAGTGGGTTGGATCACATTCTCACTGTGTGGTGGGTGGATAGTACTAATGATTTCTTTGCGATAAAAATATTCTCTACAGAAATCCAACGATAGTACTCTTTTCCATCGGCATCAAGGACAAATTCGGGCCTTGTTGGCTTAGTTGAAGTCATCTACAAAGGAGATAATTAATATCGATCGAAAAACTATGATCACTAATATCATGTTTAGGGAATAAGAACAAGATCTATGGTCACAAAAATCGATGCTCGATAAACGATGGCTTCGTACCACCCCAGAAACAGTGTCAATCAAAATCAGTCACAAACATCGATTTTCCTTTCTCTTCTTTTCTTTTCTTTATATACTGTGACTTCCCTAGGACCGACACTAATCAAACATTTGAGTGAAGGGGTGATGAAATCCCTTCCTCTCGCATATAATTCACAATATATTTCACAACGTATCATCATAAATCTAATCCTAGGTCAAGGGTGATGCGGTAATTAAGTTTTGTAACCGAATCTCTAAATTCGAGAAGGTTAGAAAATTTACCTCGTAGGGTGTTATGAAAGGACCTAACATCGATTAAGCTACCTAAACTAAAATTAGGCCTTACCTACTCTGCTAACATAGTTTCTACATATTGTTTGAAAACGAAAGTGGATATTCATAACTGAAAAGCCACAAATCAAAGAAACTTTTCCACATAATGGTACAATACTAAAGATAGCGTCAGGCAATTATTTTCAATATCAGAGAAGCTAGGCATTCTAAACTAGCTAACCAAACTATAATACTAACTCACAGGATCAACCTTGGATCCTATGGAAGATACTGATATGCCATGGATTGCATGCGTGCCCGACCTCAGCGAACACTCTGCAGCCTGGGCGTTTGAAAATGAAGGGCCCAGGGAAAGACATTAAAAATATAAAACGCTAGCATGAGTGGACATAATCATACAATATGCATAAAATTGTAAAAGTGTAACTGTATGCCTTTCCACCGTTTCTAGTAAAATGATGCGAGTTCAAAATATCGTGAAACTAAAAGAAAGTGGAGGTGGTCGCGCAAGTGTTTGCCCTAACCTGAGTCAACAATAAATGAATAACAGAAGTGATGAGATCATCCCACGTGTTTGTCCTAACATGAGCCGATTCAAGGTCAGACAAAGGGTTTGTCCTAACTTCCTTTTACCATACTATTCGATGATCAACCGATCAAATAATCAGAGCATCGATGCAACTAAATATGACCATCACAAACCAACCTCCAAAACATTAAAGCTTGTAAAGCATAATCATAAATGTAAAACATAATTAATGAACTTGCAATGCGACTGTGAAAATAAACGTCCACGCACCTGGATCGCCTGAAAATTATGAAAGGACCCAATCCCGATTTAGTTACCTAAACCGGAACTGAACCCCTTCTGAAAATACGAACCAACAAAAAATTTTCAAAATTTCGGCAGAGTTTTGTTACTAACGTGGAATTACCATAACCTGCACCCAAAAAATAACACTTCGTCCTATGCCACAAAAGCCAAACCGTGGGCACCAATCCCATCCGGATTTCTCAACATCAATATATGAATCATAAACAGTAAACAGTACTGTAGTATATACATATATCCGAGAAAATCCGTATAAACAAGTATCAGAATGTATCAGAGCGACCTCTAAAGTAAGACATATACAATATACACATCAGTAGGCGAAACAAGAACCTACTGGAAAGCACAGGTAACTCTGATCACTAGCTTCCAAACCGCGACATGAAAACACCAAAACCTGAACTGCAACTGGGTACAGAAACCGAAAAGCCCAGGGGAAAGACATGAAACACGTTAGAGTGAGTGGACGAAAATAAATGTCTTTCACCAAGTATATACGTTATAAAAAACATATGCGAGTCCAAATAAATATAATAAAATACGCGAGGTAAACTCATACTCCTCCAGCGTACAGAGCATGCAAGTAAAAATCCCACGGGGCCACTCATGGACACGTCCGTGCTAGTACAGTCCGAATCACGGGATCCCAGACCCACACGTGATTCGAGCCAGAAAGGCCTCAGGTCAGGGTAACTGTTTCCACCCGGAAATGCCTCGGCACAAGAAACAGATAACTGTACCTACCCGGAAATACATCGGCACAAGGCACAGCGTCCCCCCTGGTAGGCACCCTCGGTGATCAGCCGGGGATGCGTGTGTATCGATACAACAACATGAACTACGACTGTACTCAGTGAAAATCAAATCACAAATATCTCGATGCATGTACAGTAAACAGCATAAAAATGCATATGCGTAACGTAATCATATATAACACATGCTCATAATAATCGTAATCTCGTAAATATGCTCATATCTGTTTATTCGTATACGTATATCCGTGTATATATATATAATTGTAAACACATGCTCATGTAATCCGAAATCTCATACGCATGCTCAAATTTGAAAATCATATAAAAAGACTCGCAATCATTTCCGTGAAAAGAAATTGTCCACTCACAGGTGAGCAAAACGCGCACTCGCGCTAATCTCGAGGACCGGCGGAAGATCCCTCGCCAGAAGCACGGTCACGATCCCGATCTCGATGTCCTGAATATTCACAAAAACAGAACTGATCAAAATTGTAGTCCACAACCCTGTACTGAACCACGGAAACCAACCGTTCCCGGAAATATGCAATGCAGTACAAAATGAATAATGGAAATTCCGAAATCCCCACTCGAAATCTCGACTGAAAATCGGCTAACCAAATCAACCCAAAAACCTCTGGACGATTATCAGAGCGCGATTTCAAGAAAAACGACACTAATTACATCAAAATCCAAAAAGTCAACTTTTGGCCGGAGCTCTGCCGTTGACCGCTGTCGGCGGCGGCGGCGCGCCGTCAACGGTGGAATTCCACGGCCAAAACTTCCAGTTCACAAGGTCTCACTCATCCAAACACTTTTCATAACTGGTACACAAGCCAATTCGAAATCAAACCTCATCAATTCCGACAAAAACCGAACGGAAAACCCACCGGAAAACCTAATCGAGTTTGAGCCAAACCATAATCAATCCCAAAATAAATCACATGGGTAGCTTCCTTGGGGCAAGGCGAGTCGAAGCCCTCACCCCTCCGCCACCAACACTCACCAGAAAACCTCCCCCCGTTAAGGGCGAATTCCTGCAACCTAACCCGAATCGGGTTCACCCAATATCAAACCAATTTCCACAAATCCACTTACCACTCAACTCGAAATCAAACAAGGAAGCTAATTATACCTGTCCCGTGGCCGGAGGTGGCCGGAAAGTAGGTCGTCGGACGGTCACACCAAATCGGGAAACTTTCCTATTTCGGTCAACAGTTCAGCTTTCCAATTTTGGAAAGTCAACAACTGGTCAACGAAAAACAGTGTTTTTATGACAATTCTCGACTATTCCGCTATTTATACTCGTGCCTCGGGTCGATCGACGGTCCAAAATAAATATACGAAATGATTCGGATAAGCTCGAAACAATCGGATAAACTCGTCGAAAACTGAAACTTCAAATAATCATAAAATATTCCTCGATAATCGAAAAAATCTTCCGGAACCGCCCACGAGCTCGAAATCACGTATTCTACAATTTCTGTGAAGACACCCAGCTCAAATTCTTGACCGAAAACATTATCGCGAATCGAATCGGCAAACCACTTTTACCACATAAAACTGCGACTAAACTCAATCTCGAGAATCGTGCCAAATACACAACAGATTCTCGTTCGGGTCGTCACAAATTATGTGTCGATCCACTAATTGAAGAATCTCTCTTGGCACTCATAAGGTCAAAGCAAAGATCTAAAATCAATTAATGAAATGCTACGACCGTACAAATGAAATATAAATAGGAATCCGAGACAAAATGTCTATTAGAAACTAACATTCCATTTCCGATAGTATGCATTGCTACCAAGACTCCTCATTATATTTTACTAATCAAATATTCAATCTCATTCATCATTCAATGCTACAACTAAAGCTCTATTGAAAAGTGAGTCTCGACTCGACACACGACGATTAACCATGTCAATATGTTGAGTCACCTGAAATCATGAAAAGGTAGACTCTCAGGTAGCCAGAGTTCTGCCATGCACGATGGCTATCAAACTGACTTACTTCGATGCCTTGACAAGTCGAGAATTTTGCCGGAATTTCAAATTGATACTATAGTGGTTATCGATGGCAACAAGGCTCGGGTGAAAGAAGCCAACCCTGATTCAGTTGGCTAAACCGGAACTAGATCCTAACAACACTACGTACAACTTTTTAAATTTTTTTGCTAGAGTTTACTTTATAAAATGAGTAAACCAAAACCCTGCAATGAAAATACACTTCCAAATAGTTAACAAAATCCAAATCGTGGGACGCCAATTCTCATCCGGATTTCTCAAATTCATAAACTACTGAATAACAGTAAAAGTATTTCTTTACACTTATTATTCAAAATCTATTAAGTACTCGAAATGCATCACAAAAGAAAGTAAACTAACATAGTACTCAGAGCGGCTTCTAATTTACAAATATACAAATCTAGTAGGTTAAACTAAGAACCTACTAGAAAAGAACGGTGACTTGAACTCTAGGCCTCCGACGATGATGCGCAACCACAAGATAGAAATTGCAAAGTGGGCAAGAAAGAAATCGAAAAGCCCAGGGAAAGGCATATAAATAATAAAAACTGTTAGAGTGAGTGAACAAAAATAAACTTTTATTTTTTAACTGATAGTAATATATATAGCATGCCTTTCACAATATATATGCAAATAAACATGATGCGAGACTAAAAACTGCCGGGTCCCATTCTCGGACACCTCTGCCTCAGTACAGTCTAAATCCTGGGATCCCAGACCCACACTTGATTATATAGTCCAAAAGACCTCGAGTCAAGATATTTGTCCCCCCCCCCAGAGCATCTCGGGGATCAGCCGAGCATGCCAATACATCGATGCCATTAGTATCACTGAGACTGTACTTTGTGTAAAACAAATCATATTTGTTTCCATGCACATGCATAATCGTAAATGCATACTCGTACATGCATAATCATAAAATACATAATCAAGATTCGCATGTCAATCAGTGAAAATAAAATATCCATTCACAGTATACGGCTAGCTTGAAGGTCCGGCGGAAGATTCCTCACAAAAATCTTTCTCGCAGTTTCCTAAATAAATAACAGGTTCATTTAATTTCAGAATTCGATTAAACGCATGAAAAACAACTCACAAATCATCCCGGAAACCCCACGGAAAAATTAAATTTTTTGACTCATCGGAGCTTCGCCGCGGGCGGCGGCGCGTGGCCGTCACGCGCCACCATCGGCGGTGGTGCGTGAACCACACGCGCCTCTGGTCCAAACTGCTCCGATGGGAGGTTTGACCACTCATTGGAAAGATCTCAACGATCCCAACACATTTGTCAACTGGACCTAGACCCAATTCCACGGCGTTTGGCCGGAATTGAGCCTAAAACCCATGGTGGCCGAAATCGCCGGAAAACTTCTCCGGTCGATTTTGTCACCGATGATGCACCTCGGCCCCCCAAACCAAAAGGTTTTAGATCCTTGGATCAAACCCAATCGAACCCACCCTACTATCATGCTTGAAAACAGCCGGAATGCCGCCGGCGAACTAACCCGAAAACCCACGGGTTCACGGCCTCAAAACTACCACAAAACTCACCCAAAAATAAACAATATATACATGAATGGAAGAGGGGAGAAAGAGCTTCAAAACCATACCAAGAACGCCGGCAACCGTGGCGTTTTCCGGTGGGTCGAAATCAAAATTCAAAACGGGTCAAAATGGGTATACAGGTCGCGTACGTATACTCTTCATATTTTTCTGATTTTCTCTGTATTTCCACTATAAATACCAAAAATTTATGATCAGATCAACGGCTGAGGTTTGATCTGATCAAGATCCAACGGTCCAAAGTAAACCACAAAGAAAAATATTTTAAAATACATAATTTCACATACAAACTTCCAAAAATTGAAAGAAATAGCTCGATAATCCAAAAAAATCCCCAAAAATTCCCACGTGCATGAAATTAAATACTCTACGACTTCCGCGAAGAAAGTCGGATCAAATTCTTGCCCGAAGAAAAAGTCGTTCACAAAATTTCACGAGGTGCATAATTTGCGGAAAACCTAAATCGTAAAAGTTAGCATAACTTTTGGTTTGGTTTGGATCGTTACATCGGGATAGGTTGTAATCGCTTCCTGGGTCTAAGGGAAACAAACCCCCAAGAGGTTTTCGGGGTTGTTTTTAAAGCGTATTTTCTTAGTTTTCATGTTATGATATTATGTGATCCTTATGGACAGGACATCGTGATCGTGACCCCAACGAGGAGAATTCTACTTGGCCTCAGCAGTAGTCGCGGACTTGTGAGTAGACCCTTTTATTTTCACAGTCGATAGCGAGTTCATTTTTTAGCATTTCAGTATTACAATATATTTTACGATATGTTACAGAGCATTAAATTTTGGACGTATATTTTGTGATGATATTAGTTAGTTGCATCGATGCACTGACTGTTTGGCTGATCATCGGATAGTCCGGTCATGGGAGGTTAGGGCAAACAGCTTGTCTAATCGGCTGATCACCAGATAGTCCTTTCAGGGGAGGTTTGGGCAAACACCTTGTCTGACCCATCACCTATATTTTTCATACAGATAGTCGACTCACATTAGGTGGCCTGGGCGATCACCTCTATTTGTGTTTCAGTTATACGATTTTGAACTTACATTATTTCACAGAAATAAGCGGAAAGAGATGATAATTCAGTTTTATCGATTTACGTGGATTATGTAATTTTTGTATCCTGAGCTCTTCGATTTCCATTACCTAGGTTGCAGTGTTTAACCTGAGTGTGCTTGGTATCGTTGAAGACTTCGAGTCCACCAGTCATCGCTTCAGTCGTATGTTTCAGCTCACTATTAGTTTGTATCTTATGTAGCATATGTTAGTAGAAGTCGCTCTGAATACCAGTTATGTTGTTTTCAGTGGGGCTCGTGTAAATAGTGTGTTATTATAAATAGCTTAGTCAGTTACTCATGTAGTCGTTGAGTTTACTTTTTCTTGTATTTAGAACCAGTACTTTGTAAATATGTTTCTAAATTCTAGAGTTGAGTTTCTCGTTATGTTATGACACTTATTGAGAAATTCGAATGGACAACGGTGGTCCACGGTTTGTTTGTGGGATTTAGTTTCTGAAGTGTTATTTTCATGCAAGGTTTTGGTTGTCTCAGTTTGAAGGGAGGTTATGTCAAAAAATTTGTAGAATTTCTTAGATTATGGTCAGTCGTTAGGGCTTAATCTTAGTTTATTAGCTAAACTAGGGTTGGGTCATTTCAATATTCTTCCCATACTATGTAAATTTTAGGAGAAATTTCAGTTACTCCCCTTAACTTTACGTCAAACATCATGTTATTCCCTCATGTTTCAAAACCGAAAGTTTTACCCTCAAAGTTTGTGGTTGACATCAGTCTTACCATTTTCTCTATTTTTCATCAATCAACTCTATTATGTGCTGACGTGGCGTGACACCCACAACCAATGCGAATTACCAATTTTAACCTCTTAAATTTTCAACCCAGACTTAAACTCGAAAACAATATAAAAATAAAAACTTGGCACATTTATTGCCACGCCAACAAGGCTAGAGGAAGAACGACGAGTTTGTGACGTGGAGGAACTTGAGAAGCGACGAGATCACATTTAAGTGACGATGAGTCGCGGAAGCACGCAGTGGAGGGAGGGAAGGGGGCAGCGATAACATTGACGAAGGAGAAGGTGGTAGAGATGAAAATTTTGTGGAAGCCGAGGTCGAGGAGGGCGAGGTGGACGTTCTGGATCGCCAGGATGTAGAACTGCGAGAACTCTAGTGTTGACTCGAAGTGGTCATTGTTGATGGAGATGGCAAAGATCTGGGTGCGCGAGAAGAATGGGGATCGACTGAAATGGTGGTGTCGGCGCTGAACCAGAGATTGTAGGCCACTTTTTTTTAAAAACAATATGTTTATAGAAGGAGGTAACGCCTGGTCGATGAAATCGAGGCGGCGGAAGCCACGCTCTCCGGTGTCGGAGGAGTGGGGTAGGTGGCAGGCGGTAGACGGGCAGTATGTGGCTCCAATGACAGTAGAGGCGGAGGGAATGAGATATGAAAAATGTGCCTAGATTTTTTTTTTCGAGTTTAAGTTTGGGTTGAAAATTTGAGAGGTTAAAATTGGTATTTTGTATTGGTTGTGGGTGCCACGTCAACACATAATAGAGTTGATGGATGAAAATAGAGAAAATGGTAAGACGATGTCAACCACAAACTTTGAGGGTAAAATTTTCAATTTTGGAACATGAGAGAGTAATATGATGTTTGATGTAAAGTTAAAGGGGTAAGTGAAATTTGTCATACGGCTGAAATCGCATACAATGTCACCATCTCAACATACACATGTATGCCCTTCTTTTTTGTTTTTATAGTATCGAATAAACAATTTTTATGTAGAAGGTTTATATAAACGAACATGTATATATATAGGAAAATTCTCTATTGAACACCCTTATAATGAGAAATTGGTGAGTACCTTTTCATTAAACCCACATTTTCTTTATATTTTGACAAATCCAAAGTTGATTAGATACATAATGATGACTAGATCACTCATGTAAAATTTCACCAAAATTGAAAATTGTTAAGTCTTTCATAATCAATATTTATTACTTATGAACATGAACGATGTATGCTTGACAGTTTCGGTTCATCCATTAGTTTGATCTTGTTTGATACCTTAATGATTTTCTATCTGAATGAATTTTTTTCAAAATGATCTACTCATTAATATATAAACATCTAACAGTTAACTTTGTAAAAATCTTATTGAAAAGCAACTCTTACAAAAATTAATTGAAAGGTACTCATCAAGTCTTCATTAAAAGGATACTCAATGGAGAAGTTCCCTATATATGTGTTAAAAATGAGCTACAGATAACAAAAGCATTAAAACAAAAAAACCAAATAATCTGGTTATCATAATAGGTGGATAAATTTGAAAAGAAGATTACTGCATTTGATCATATGACTTGAAATTATTGCATATGTTGACAATATAGTTTTTTTCTTCTTCGGGAAACGTTAATTTTATTGATATAAAATCAAGTACAATCGAGACAATAATTATGTCAAAAATAACAATACACATGGAAATTAAGAGAATCCTGATAATGATATGCTAAAACTAGAATTAGAATTTTTTCATTCGCTGGCTAGATCAGTTTTGGGCCATGAATTACACAATGACGTGGGAATAGTCATGCTAAATTTGATAGTCAGTCATTCACGGAAAGTCTATCTTCACAATGTACCTCCTCGATCGTCAATCCCACATTGTGTTCTACTAAAAGTACACCTCGGACGGGGCAAAAAGGCCTTGCAACGAATACATAGTTGAAATTAAGCATTATCTGTGACGACCCGAACCAGAATCAGTAGAGTAATCTGTACGATTCACGAGATTATGCATAATCACGATTAATCGTAAATTGTGTGATTTGTCGGATTAGTTTGCGACTTAAATATCGGTTGAGAATTTAAATTGAGTTTCTTCACGGAAGTTGTAGAGTAAGTGATTTCGAGCTCGTGGACGGTTCCGGATGATTTTTCCGATAACCGAGGAATATAATATGATTATTTGAAGTTTCGGTTTATCGACGAGTTTATCCGTTTGTTTCGTATTTATCCGAATCGTTTTGGTTATTCGTTTTGAACCGTTGATCATCCCGAGACGCGAGTATAAATATCGAAAATAGTTGTAAAATTGTCGAAAACACTGTTTGAGGTTTGACCAGGCGTTGACTTTCCATTTAATTTGGGACTGTTGACCGTTGACCGAGGAGGAAAACTTTCCCGTTTGGTTTTCGTCGGCCGACTTGGATTTTCCAGCCACCTCCGGCCACGTGAGGGGTATGAATCTCTTCCTCTTGAGTTCTAGAGTTGTTTTGAAATTGGAATTTCGTGAATTGATGGTGTATTGGTTGAGTTCGAAACGGGTTAGGTTGCCGGATTTCGCCGGTGACGGTTTGGGGTGTTCCGGCGAGCCACGGTGGCGGGGGGGGGGGGGGGGGGTGAGGGTTTCGACTCCCCTTCCTACCGTGATGCTTCCTAGAGGTTTGATTTTGAACGAGGAGGTGGTTTTGGTAGAACCCGAAGTGGGTTGCCGGAGTTGTACTCCGATCTATTTCGAGTTGTTTTTGGTAAGGTTTTGCTTGGAATTGAGGGTTGTGGTAGTTGAGGAAAAGGTTGGGCTGGTTGTGATCTTGAAATCTGGAGCTTCCTCGCCGGAGGAACTCTCCGTTGACGGCGCGCCGCCGCCACCGGCGGCGCTCCGGCGAGAGGGTTGACTTTTCAGTTTTCGATGATTTTAATGTCATTTTTCTCGTAATCGTGCCCTGATTATCGCCTTGAGGTTTTCGTATTGATTTGGATATCGGATTTTCAGTCGAAGGTTTCGAGTGGAGATTTCGGAAATTCAGTCGATTGTTTATACAGTTTTATATGTTTCCGGGAACGGTTGGTTTCCGTGGTTAAGTACAGAGTTGTGGGCTATGATTTTGATCAGATATGTTTTATGATTATTCAGGGGATCGAGATCGTGCTTCGGGTGAGGGATCTTCCGCCGGGCCACGAGATTAGCGCGAGTGCGCGTTTCGCTTACCTGTGAGTGAACAACTTCTTTTCACTGTTGATCGCGAGTCATTACATACGTTTTACGAGCATGAGCATGCATACGAGATTATGTTTTATATGAGCATATGTTATATGATTATGCCTATACCAATATACATTACGTATATGCATTTATATATTGTTTCATGCATTTGCATCGAACTATTTATGAGTTGATTTACACAGAGTACAGTCTCAGTTCATGTTGTTGTATCGATACACCTGCATCTCGGGTGATCCCCGATTGATGCCTACCAGGAGGGGCAATACCCCGACCTGACCGGCGAGGGACAGTACCCCAGAACCGAGGCTTTTCTGACTAGAATCACGTGTGGGTCTGGGATCCTGTGATTCGGACTGTACTAGCACAGATGTGTCCATGAGTGACCCCGTGAGATTTTCCATGCATGCTCTGTACGCGAGTAGGAGTCAGCGTCTCCTCGTGTACCATTTGATTTTTATATATATTCTGACTCGCATATGTTTTTATAACATATATCATCTGGCGAAAGACATTTATTTTCGTCCACTCACTCTAACAGTTTTCATGTCTTTCCCTGGGCTTTTCGGTTTCCGTACCCAGTTTGCAGTTCAGGTTCTGGTGTTTTACGTCGCGGTTGGAGGCTAGTGATTTGAGCTACCTGTGTTTTCCAGTAGGTTCTTGTTTCGCCTATTGATGTATATATATTGTATATATTGCATATACTTGCACTAGAGGTCGCTCTGATACATTCTGATACATGTTTTATGCGGATTTTCTCGGATATATCATATATTGCAGTCATGTTTTCTGTTTATTAATATTGAAATGATATTGAGAAATCCGGATGGGATTGGTGCCCACGGTTTGGCTTTTGTGGCATAGGATGAAGTGTTATTTTTCGGGTGCAGGTTAAGGCAATTCCGCGTTAGTAGTGTTACTCTGCCGAAATTTTAATGGTTTTTGTTGGTTCACATTTTCAGAAGGGGTTCGATTCCGGTTTAGGCAACTAAATCGGGGTTGGGTCCTTTCATTATCCAATTTCTAAAAAATATATCAAAATCACCGGAAGCATCGTTATTGACAAGGTCGCCTGGGTCCCACGCACAAAACCCATTAGAGCTAGGAAATTGGAACATGCCCCATATGTTGCTTAAAGCTTTGAAAACAGCCAAAATGTCCACTAGGCCCAAGAGTTTGGTCTAGTCTGTAGGCCTCTCAGCAGCCCAAGCCCAAGCCCAAAAAGATAATATGGTTTGTGGCTTGGAGGCTCAGATTCGGCAAAGTTCATGGGCACCCGATCGGGATATCCCTGTTGCGCTGCCGTGCAGCTGCATCCAACGTTGACCCACCGCCGCCACCCTTGACTGCCAGGGTCGAATACTGACGGTCGGATAATCGCTCCATCCAACCTCACCATACGATGCCGAGGCCAATCACTAGTCACCCCGACCAGAGAGTTGTGATCTCTTATGTCCCTCGATGCCAAGCCCCCGCTGAGATCCTGGAAGCAGTGTGACACAGCCACACAGTCAGAGTCACAACCGCCACCGACACGACCCCTCCTCCATTCCAAACTGGATTGCAAGATGCCGCTGCCCCTGCCACCATAGGCTGTGCCACCACTACCTTGAGAAACAGGACAAAAATTAGAAGAAAGTAGAAACGGAAGGGGGAAAACGGGGAAACGAGGTGTCATCGTGACCAAGCACGCCAAAAACCCTAGCCGTACGGCCTGAGGGAGGCGTAGCACAAAGAAAAGGAAGAGATAGTGCCAGCGGCGCTAAACTGTAACCCGAGAGCCATTAGCTTCAGAATTTGAGCTATAGACAATATAGTATAGTTTGTTGAGCAAGTGTTGTGGTAAGGAGCACAGTACGTAAAAGCATCTCCAACAGTTCTTGTAAAAACACAAGAATCGCTATTTTATTGAAAAAATACATCTTTTTGGCTCTAACAGCTCTTGTAAACTGTCTTGTATCCTATAGAACATAGATAAAGAAGAGAGAGAATCCCTATATTTATAGAAAACTCAAAATTTGTATCTATCTAAAAATCTTTAAAATTTATTGCTCACCTACACAATTCAACCTTCTCTCCTAAAAATATAAACAAAAACACCTCAATTTTTCTCTCTCTCCTACAATTTATTGACTTGATTTGAGAAATATTCTTATACTCATTAAATTATAGAGATTCATATTTATTTTTTAAGAATAGAATAGAAGAACTGTTGGAGTTGACCCAAACAATTATAAAATTTTTGTGTTTTAGTCTTGTATAATAGAGATTTTATACAAAAACTGTTGGAGATGTACTAATACCAATTATTATTTGGCTCGATCCATCAGTTTGAGTATTTGACAGTTTCCTTTGAGAGATCCCATCGACCGACAACTCTACCTGTACGTTGTTTAATTGAGTTCTTTTGCCTTAATAATGATCATTGGTCGATCATTTTAAATTGCTAATTTCTTTATAATCATATTAGCTTCATTCTAGTGGCATTGAATCATTTGAATGGAATGGCTGGACTTATGTGATTGAAAAGATTCATCACGAACCCTATTAGCAAATCATGGCTTTTGAGTTTTGACAGCAAAGATCAAAACGATCGAGACAGTGAATAATCCAAATCGATCAAATTACTAAGTAGTTGGGGAATGGAATGTGCTGGAATGCTGGATAGAAGCCATCCAAATATGTACGTGGTATCTTCGCTTCCGTTTGGATCCATGTTGTCTTAAAAGCAGTCTTAAGGTTGTATTTGACGAACACTTGAACCATTTTGAGTTCGTAATAAACAGTTCTAAAAAAAAAAACCGCGTGAAAAAAAAATTATATGTTACGATCTATCAAATCAATATCCTGTACAGTAAATTAGATTGGCGTTATCAGTGAAAATCAAGCTCATATTGTTTGTTTTTCCTTACTTTACAGCACAATTAGTCGAAGTTTTCGCATGTTTGAGCTACCTCGAGTACCAAATTTGGCAGCAGACAAACCAAACTCGCAAAGCATGAAGAGAAATTCAATATTTTGGTACACTAGCGTCTAGAGGTTCTAATCTCATGAACCAAGTCAAGGATATAGCTTTGTTTCAAGCCCATGCAATTAGATGTTCATAAAGTGGGGGCAATACGTAGGGAGCTACGGATATGGTGCGGCAATATATTAGCTTCCCACTAATAATACCACGCACAAACATGAACAATAATCATTCACGAAACGACTAAACAGTAAACACACACGCCAAGTATGTCCGTCTTTTCTTTCGAGTTATGCATGATTAAGGTTGAGATGGATTCATTTGATTGGTTAGCAAGATTGCCAAATACAATTTCTACTTATTGCGAATTTGTGATATGCATAAGACCTCTTCACGAACACACTTCTGAACCATTTGAGCAAGTAGCTATACCTGTTGGTCTCTTTACACATTTGTCTTGCTCATATGCGGTTGATGAGTCCGTCCTTGTAAAGTTGTATATCTTACGATCTCTCATATACCACATACGTTGCTATTTCCATTCTCTTTTTGGCAAATAATGAACTACTTAGAAGGACCTAAATATGTTTTCTTGGATGGGCTGACCCGAACACGAAAACGCCCGAACAGACTACTCTGAAGTTTGAATGGCCCAACCTGTTTGTCATCGTCAGAAACTACTAGGCAATATGGTTGCGACTTAATTAGGAGTGAAAGGTTTGGGTCCAAACTTGGGCCGAGTAGCTCCATGATTTCAAAAGTTCGATCATTTGGTCCAATCCATCTGCACATAATACTAGGGGTGGACATAGAACAAGTTGGATCAATATTTAGCTGGTTTTATCCTTGTTTCGAACGGGACGGGATGGGACGAGACTTTACATTTTAAAAGTCTCACGATCGTCCCGAAACCCAAACAGGATGGGACGAAACGAGATGAGACGGGTCAAATTTCGTGTTCAATTTAAAATAAACATTTAATATAATATTTAACAATAAAGATCCGAACGAGATGTGATGAATCAAATTTTGGGCTTAATATAAGATAAACATAATTTGATAGAACCTAGAAGTGTACAATTACACAAGGTAATACCGTTTTACTTGATGCTTAATTAAAAACAGTAAAACTACAAACACTTATTTCATGTTTAATTAATACATTTAGTTCATATGAAGGTAGTTTTATTTTTTGGGTTGAATATTGCTAATTGTTTGATAATTCAATATATCAACTCTTAATAAACAAATGATAAAGTAGACAAAATACATTGTACGAGATGGGTCTATCAAGATTTCAAAAGTAAGACCCAATCCAGTTCATAAAAAACGGGACAGATCAAAACGGGATAAAATAGTAAAAATATTAATTTTCGTCCCGATTCCGCTCGGAATCAGGTTGAGTTCAAATTTTATGGGATTCGACTCCCGTTCATAAAAAACGGGACAGATCAAGATGGGATAAAATAGTAAAAATATTAATTTTCGTCCTGATTCCACTCGGAATCGGGTTGAGTTCGAATTTTACAGAATTCGTGTCCGCGTATCATGACAATAAGTGAAGCAAATGACCATGCAAACTCGTATCCCAACTTCCTATGTTAACTAACACATCTGGTTTTACAGGATTAAACATGTTTTCCAAGACATTTCCACTTTCCCATTCAAATTTTCTTTGTTGCTGCAACCATCGAAGGAAAGTTTCTCTCTGCCAATCCTCCTACATCATCAATATCCGCGTATCACTTGGATTCGTCCTGAGTATGGTGAAAATGAAAATTTGATGGTTCAGTGGTTCAAGCTCGGTGTGTTTGGGAAAACTTCTCTTTTAAGAGAATGAGCTTTTCCATCAACTTTTAAAATAAGAAGTGTTTAGTAAATTGACTTTTTTCATAGGAACATATAAAAAAGGGATTTCTTTACAATTTCAAAAAGGAAGTTCAGATGTGCTTTTAAAAGATGACTTTTTCAAAAATATGCGTGCACAGTGCCATTTTAATGAAAATTTACTAAAATTCTAAAATTGCCCTCATATAATTTCTAAATGACACGCGTATCCCTTCACGTCATTTCTCTCTTCTTTCTCTGGCATTTCACGAGTTCCAGACCGAAACTCTGCCACACTCAGCTTTCGCCTCTTCTCTTCTTCGCCACAAGATCGAGAACCTCTTTGCCATGAATCAAGCCTTTCCATAGCTATTTTCCTCTAGATCGATGAGCCTTTATCTCTCGAGCTCGATCAAATCCATGTCTGGGGTTTCGTTCTTTCAACTTTAAGAATTAGGGTTTTGTTAAATCTGTGAAAGTTAGATGCTTTGACGAATTCATTCTTGCTATACTAGTTTCCACGGTCTTATGCAATTGGATTTTGGTTAAATTTAATTGGGTTGTGTTCAAATTTAATTGGGTTTTGGTTAAATTGAATTGGGTTGCTTCCATCGTATTGCTTAGAATTGGGTTTTGTAATGAGTGATTGTGTTGTTCGAATAAGTACGATACTGGCCTGTTAATTCTTGGGTTTTGGTTTATGTATATAGATGAAAGTTGCATTTGGAGTCATTGTATTGGTTTGCCTGTTAGCGTTTCTTATTAGCAGCTACATATCACAGTGTGTTGAAATGAAAGATTTGTTTCTCTAAATTCTGTTGGATTTGGATACAAGTTTTTAGTGTACATTGCTTTATTGGAGTCATGTATCTGTTATACCGTAGTAGTGTGTTTGTTGTGTGTCAATAAAGTCTAGAACTTTGAAGTGATTTGAGTTTCAACTGAGCTTCTTCTTACTCTTATTATATTTTCTATTGTGTTTGATGGGTTTAAACTTTAGACCATTTCATTTTGTTATTCACTAGGAAACATGGTTGATTTCAGGACAAGTTTCTGATACTGAGGAACTGTTACTTGAAGGTGAGAGATAGAGATCCAACTGAAATTGGATTGCTAATTTTGGCAGCATTGGTGAGCTGGGTTTTAAGGAAGCTCCAATTTGATCTGGGTATGCTGACGCTTAAATACAAACAAGTTTTGAAGCTCAAGCTTTTGTGGGTCTTTTTTTTCTCTGAAGCAAATAAAGACACGTTTTTTTTTTCAAGTCTTAAAGGTTGGTTCTTAAAATTTTCATTTTTCCGAATGTTAAAAAGTTTTGATCTTTAAAGGTTATCGAATTGCTTTGAGTTCTGGGTTTTCATGGTTTTCCTTTTGTTCTTGCATGACTGGAATACTGAAACACATTTGAGTTTCAAGCACTACCAAATCAATTGGAAAGTATGAGCTGTATTATTCATTATTCTGTGCTTGTAATTTCATGACTATGAGTTGTGGGGTTTGGTCATGTTTTGCTGAATTTGAATACACTCTACTTATACAACTTGAGAATTGAGATAGAGACTTGTTTTGGGTGCTGCTTTGATTTTGGATATGGGTTTGATCCCCTTATTGATTTCTGGGTGCTGCTTTGATTTTCCCTAAGAAAACATATTTTGTTTTCTCTCAACAATGAAATGAGCAAGACAAGTTCCTATCATTATTAGTTGTTCAGCACGTACGTTGTTGCTTCTCTCTAAAACTCGTTTGTGTTACACGTTGATCTTTGTCCGTGTGTGTTGAAAGTCCTCTCTCTGTAAACAAGAATACAGTATTGCTATGTGAAAAGCTGATCGAACAAACTAAGATGAGAAAGCTAGATTGAACAAACTAATGCACGTCATGGGTGACATATATAGTATCACATACTATATGTATTATCCTCTATCAGTTTCAAGTTTTTTGTACTCAGTATATGGTTGTCAATAGAGATCTATCATGCCAAGAAGAAAACCAGAGCAGCACATAGTTATAGTTAGCTCATATAGTTATATGGCTGTGGTTTCACATCAACTTTGTAATGAGATGTTGTCATGGATACTACTCGCCTTGGCCCTCTTCCTCTCAATCCTGTGTGAAACCTTGAAAAGAAAAACTCAAATGAGACCTTTTAATTTTTAGAGATTTGACAGATTTGCATGTGTGAATAGTTTGATGTTTACCGTTACATTGAAAAGCAAAATTACACTGCATGTACCGCTTGTGATTCATATGCAAAGAGCCAGAGACTCACATCAATTATATTGTCTCGAACGAATTAAAGCTTCAGTATGGTTGATTTCCACACATGGCTTAATTGCTCTCTATTTTCTTTCTCATTACTTTCTTTGTACGTGTGAAGCATACTACCTAGACCTGTTTTATCTTGTTCCTGTCACTTACATATATATATAGTTGGACCTGTACCGAGTGTTTCTTAATTAATAGATTGTTCTAAGATTGATTTACACATGAATGTGACTGAGGAGGATCATAGGTGATCATATATGTGCTACCCTGCCGTGGCCACTTAATTATACGCTCATTTCATTTCCGCTTGAGTTATGTCCCTGAGAAATAACACATAAATTAGGAATCTATACTTGCAGACATATTGCATCCATATATTGCTCGTGTTGTAGTAGTACGTTGAAGTTTATAGACGTATATTCAGATCTTTGGATTTTGATCATGGATAATCTTTTGAGGTAGCACTCAATGAAAAATAGTACATAGGAATCTGTTCTCTCTCAATTATGTCGGACTTCATGTTAACCTAATGGCTTAACTTGCTTTGGTGTGCATTGCTTTACCTAAGTTCTTGCATAATTTCTACGGCCTTATTGATTTGGAGCATAAATTTGTGGTTGTGTTAAAGTAGCATATGTGCAGGAAACTTGCAATGTGATTAATGCTATATAGAAATTAGCTTGGGTTATGTATAATCTTCACAACTATGTAAGGAGACATTCCCGTATTGATAAACATTTTGTTAACATTGGAGAAGGATTATGTGACAATGCAAATGGTGAGGATGATGCAGAAGAGGAAGAATCTCCAGTTACTGAAGGTCCAGAAGCACGACAAATTGAAATAGTGAGGAACAACATAGCGTAAAGTCTACTGAATAACCGAAATGTTTGATTAGGGCCAAATCAAACATTTTTGGTAGATTTCTATTTGTCGAGACGGTCGAATTATATAGTTTAACATTTTAGTTTAACATTTAAATCAAGGATGAGTTTTTTCATTTGATATCAGTAATTTAAAATATCGAGTATGACATTAAGAACGTATGTGAGATGATTGGTATTTTTATAATATTTATTATTTTTATTATTGTAGATAATATTTAATTAAAATAAAATCAAAAAGAAAAAAAAATAAAATAAAAAATAAAGCACTTGTGACTTTTACTTTTAGATTTATCAAACACTTCTTTTTTTAAAAGTCATTTAAAAAAATATTTACCCAACCACCCCTCCCCCCCCTTATTTGAATAGGAAAAAAAAATTAGCTTTTCTTTTAAGAAAAACATTATCAAACATAGCCTTAATCAAACAGCCGGGGTTTTATAATCCAAGATCATAACAGTCAACCTCTCATTGTGTCCCCCAAGGGTCTCAGTATGTTTTCTGTTCTTCAGGCAGCAGCTTTAGCCCTTCCTGCTGTTCTCCTTGTTTCCCTCCTTCATGGGTATCGATCGATTCAAGTTGAAGGCGAAAATCAACTTCTTCTTAATGCCATGCTCACATGCTGCATAAAGAGCAATTCCTTGCGTATAAAAATGGTGGTTAGTGATATCCAAGCCTGCCTCTCAATTTATACAAATCCCTTTCACTTATATATGACGAGAAACGAACTTTACGGCAGACGCTTTAGCCAAACTTGGTTATTCTGGAGGTGCGCAGGCTTGGTCCTTCTCAATTTTTTGGTAGTATATATGAAGGGGATGCGACTTCTTATTGGAGCTCCTTAGCCAAATTATAAAGAAAAATAAATTGTTTTCTCTCCAACTATACTCTCTATTATACTCTTAAAAGAGGAAATATGCTAGAACTCCTAAATTTGATGAGAGAATAAGGAGCTCCTAGAGGTTCATTGTAATTAATTAAACTAATTTTATTGTTTGTTTTATAATAAACTTACCAAAAACACAAATTCATACTTTCTACTTTTTTAATATGATTGAAACACAAATTTTTTCACTCTCTAAAAGTCTAACTTTTAACTATATTTTCAATAAATCTTTATAAAATATAAAAAGCATATTTCAACTCACTTTTTGTAGGTTGTAGTTGGGGTTTTCGGTTACGTTGTAGTTTGTACTTTTATTTTCCCATAGAAAAAAAAAACTTCCTAAGTTTGGTCATAACTTTAGTCTTCCTGTACAAGCTCATAACTTAAATCTACTCGGCTGCTCCGTTTTGGTAGCTGACTAGCTGGAGAGGTTTTGCCATTTCTCTTTATGATTGAATGCAATTAAAACCTATAAAATGGAGATATAAACTGGTTATCATCAAGAAAATTTTTAAGAGCATCTCTAACGACTCTTGTAAAATCACAAGAATTGTTATTTTAACGAAAAAAAAATACATTTTTTTAGCTCCAACAACTCTTATTAACCATCTTGTATTCTATAGAAAATGAAAAAAAAAATAGATAAAAAATCACTATATCTATAAAAATCTCAAAACTTGTATATTCATCACAAAATCTCTAAATTTTATTGCTCACCTATTATAATTCACTCTCTCTTCAAAAGAGCAGGTTTTAATATAAAATTTTGAGTTTGATATATAATATTCAAATAGATTCATTAAATTATGCAAGAAAATATTTAATTTTGTTTAGTAGAATAGAAGAGCTGTTGGAGTTGAGATCATTTTATTATACAAATTTTGTGTTTTCATCTTGTATAATAGAGAACTTTTACAAGAGTTGTTGGAGATGCTCTAACCGTTCCCTTTTTTTTTGGCTAGAAAGAAAATTCATTAGAAAAGAGGAAGTCACTCAAGAGCAGGCTCTGATGAGGAGAGAAACCAAAATCAAACATTAACAAAGCAAGCAAAGAGGGATGGGGATTGGTAACCCAATCAGACCACACCCTCTAGAGGCTAAACCTGTTATCAAATTAGCATGGGAGTTGGCCTTTCTGCTGGTCTAACACCAGCTAACTTAGAGAAAATGAACAACAAGCTCTTTAATCTTGAGGATGAAAGGAGAGGTTGTCCAGTCAACAACATGACCATGAATGGTGAGAGCTTGAAGAAGGGGAAGACAGTCAGATTCAAATAACACAGAAGTAGAATGCTACTCAGCACCCAAGTTAAGGGCATCAATGATAGCTAAAGCCTCTGTTGCCATAAGAGAGATAGAAGAAAAATAAGAGTTAGTTGATCCAACAATGTAAGAGCCAGAGCTATCTCTAACCAAAACAGCCGTGTCACACCAGAAAGAGGAGAAATCCCAAGAGCCATCCATATTAAATTTGAGTTGCCCAACAGGGAGAGGGATCTAGTGCATAGCATTTTGGGGACATGAGTTATTCATAACAGTGGTGCGAAGCAAGAGGCGAGACATGTACTCATGAGCAGAGGCAGTTTCTTTGCGAATCACAAGATTCGGGTGGAGTCTAATGCTCAAAAACACAAGAACATCTATGCTTCCAAATGTGCGATAAGGTGAAAGCTACATGAGATTGTAAGCGGGAATCAAAGACAGCTAAAGTCAAATCCGAAAGAGTTGTGAGGAACCAACGATCCAGAGAAGAAATTGAATGCAAGTGAAATCGAAGATCCACAGATGACCAAACCAAACACATCGAGTCCATGGGCAAAGTAAAAGCATATGTTCCACTGTTTCAGCTTCAGAATGGCATAAAGGACAAGATGAGATGCATCAAATGTGTTTGTGAAAAAGGACTTGACAAACAGGAAGAAAACATGACACTGCATGCGAGTGACGGATCTGGGAATAGAAGTTTGCATGGGCTAAATTTTAACTAACTTTAATTTTATTTTTTAAGGTTAATAGTGTTTTAAGAATAAACAAGGAAAAATGGTAAAGAAATATGGATAAGAAAATCAAAGAGAATCTTCAATTAAAGATAAAATTAAGACTAAAAGGTGGAATTTAAGACTAGAAGGTATAAAAGTATGATAATTCTGGAAAATATGGAGAAAGAAGGGATAAGAAGCATGTAAAAAGATTTAACAGCACCTACAAAGTTTCGAACGATGCATCTCCCAGTTAGAAACTCACTTTGTTTGCCAACTGAACTACAGGGCCTGCGTGAAACTCTCTCAACATAAAATATATCTATTGGATTATGGAATTGTTACCTGCTCCAACCCAGTTAGCTATAACCTAGATCCGCGCATGCTGCATGCCATACAAAGTACCTAATTTTAGGTAAACACTGCCAAATAAGAGTCCAACTGTTGGAGGAGAGAGATTGTGTGAGAATTGTGCGGATTCAGATGAGGTAGCTGGTGTTTTTGACTGAAACTGATGATGATAAGAAGAGCGAACTGTGTAATGACCGTACTTCTCAAAACTCCAATTGGGAATTGTTGGAGCTTATTCAACGTGGACACAATAATTCTCTATGAAGACCAACAATAACATTCATTTGGTGAAATAAGTAAAAGAGATTAAATGGTTCTTGACCTGGTCTAATAAGTATCTGGTCAAATCTGTTAAGATATTTATTTGAAACTTTTATCAGGTTATAGAAGGCCTGTATGTTATCACGTATTTGGATGCTACATAAGTGGGATAGTTAGTCCTTGTGAGTAGGAAACTGTTATCCTTATGTTAGTATAAAAGGGGTCCCTGAGAGAGCTCTTGATCACGTTCAATACACTACACCTCACATAAAGTTGGACTGGAGCATTTCTTAGAAGACCTCTTGTGCAACAAGCTGGAGCATCACTCAGAAGATTTCTTGTGTAGCAGACTAGAGATGATGAATATGAATCAAGGTATTGCTCTTAGCAGGATTGTTTCTTTTCTTTAGATTACTCAATACATGAAGATGTGTTTGTGATCTGGTTTATGACTACAGTGCAACAGTTGGTATCAGAGCACGTCATAAAAATTCACAAACCATCATTGTAATACATGAATCTTGTTTGAGTTGTGTGTTAAAATCTGGAAAAAATTTCAATCTCAAGAACCCTAATGGGCCAATGACTAACCGAGGCCCATGTTCTTGTATTTTTCAACAAGCAACCCGTATATATGTCGCGACCAGTTTTGAAACACGCGGATCTAAATGACCCGATCCATTTTCAAGTTTTAAAACCCTTTTGGTCGTTATGAACAGAACGGTCATATTCAGAACCCAGTTTTGGGGATTAAGGTTCTTCACTAAAAATGAATTTCGATCCTGTTGTGAATGCTTTCGTTGCGCAAATGCTTCCGTGAATCACTTGTAAGTTTAAATTAAACAGTAAAACGTATATTGTTTCACTAATCATTGTTTTGGAGCGCTGGATTGCGTCCTGGTACGTTTTATGAACTGAAACTTGAAAATCGTACTGTTTGTGAGATTGGTCATGCATATGAAACTTAGACTCTCCTGGGGAGTAGGTTGCCGCCCAGATGGAACTTAAATTTCGAATTGTTTGAAGCTACATGCATGTTTTGAATGTCTTGATGATGTTTGAATTTGATTGGATGTGCCGAATTTTTTGAAAATTGAGTGTTCTGTGTATCTATGATTGATTCTACAAAATAGCTTGCATTAGAGATTATCAAATGCATATATGTTTCTCCCAAATCTATATGTGTTAAATAAAATCTTTTGGAACAAGCATGATTGGTTTTCTGACAATTTTACTAAACTAAAATTGGGATGACATGAAGTGACAATCACATGTTTTTTGAGTTGAAGTAATTTTTGAAACACATGTTGCATATAGCAAACTGTTTTGAAGGATTTTATTTCAGACTATCAAGTAACAAACCTGGAAAATTGCATCTTGAAACCAATATAAGTACTGTATCATCCACAGATGGTTTAAACTACACTTGTTTTGGTTTTCAAAGGTGGTTCTGAAAATTTTACACATTCTTAATCATAAAGCACAGCATGGTCTTTTCTTTTTGCCTACAGGTATTGAATGATCATACTGTTTAGTTTTGAATATGCAATAGTTCAGTTAAAATTTAAGAGAAAAGTATGACTTGTGCTTTGCCATACAGGTAGCCTAGTTATAAAATAAAGAGTATGCTGCATAACATATATTCTGAAATGCTTTAGAACTTGTTGTGTTGTTTGACACTTGATGTGTTCTATAAAAACTTTGTTGATATGTTATGGTTGAAACTTTCCTTCTGAAAATTTTGCATATGTATATAGCTATGTATTATCAAAACCAGAAACACTTAAACTTAGATTTTCTTTTCTTTCGTTTTCAGCTTCTGCTTCAGTTACCTATGGTGCTATTGTTCAATTGAATGGTAGAAATTACAAGGCTTGGAGAGCCGACATAGACCTTAATCTAGCTCAGCAGAATGTAGATTGGGTTTTGGACACTGAGATCCATGAGGCAACTGAGGAGGGAGGTGTACCTAGGCAGAAATGGTTGAGGGCTAACAAAATTTGTAAGCTGACTATTCTGAAAACCTTGTCTGATGTAGTAAAAGGGGGAATACCAGATAAAGACTTAGCTAGTGAACTCCTTACTGCAATTGCTGAGAGGTTTTATGTTAGTGATAAGGCTGAGACTAGCATGCTGCTTGATGCTCTTCATGGGATGAAGTTTGAAATGTCCATGAACATAAGGGAATATATTATGAGAATGATAGACATAGCTGCTAAGCTTACTGCCCTTAATATGCCCTTAGGTGATGACATGGTAGTGCTGTTAGTCCTTAAGTCTCTTCCTAAGGAGTTTGACCAGTTGAAGACCACATATAATACACAGAAAGACAAATGGACTTTGAATGAGGTAATTGCTGTTTGTGTCCAAGAGTATGAGAGGATGAAGCCTGTCACCATCCATTTTGTCCAAACCAATGCTCAGGAAGCCAAACTAGAAAGCAAACCTAGCTCCTTCAAACCTAGCTCCTCCAAACTTAACCCATGTAAACCTAGCTCATCCAGAGGGTTAGGAGTCCAGAGGAAATCCATGAAACGCAGTGGAGGAAAGGGAAACTTTAAGTGCTTCTTTTGCAAGCTCAAAGGGCACATGAAGAAGGACTGTGGCAAGTATAAGGCTTGGAAGGCTAAGAGAGGGGCTGGAAAACCTGAGGAAACCAAGGGGAAGTGAGATAAAGATCCATGTGGGAGAAGGAACAGAAGTAGGCATTGAAGCTATAGGATCTGTTAGGTTGATTTTAAGGCCTGGATTTTTTATTTTTCTAGAACCAGTGTATTGTGTTCCTACTATGGCTAGGAATTTGATTTCAGTTTCAGCTTTGGTTAAGAACAACTATCATTTTGTAATCGATTCAGATGGAATGAAAATAAATCATGCTTCAGTTTATCTTGGTGTTGCTAAGTTAATTAATGATTATTGGACCTTACCTAATACTTGCCACAAGGAAATTCTGTTGCTTGAGAGTGATATTGCTTCTGTTTCTGGAAATAAAAGGAAGTTCAATGAAAAATCAGCCTTTCTTTGGCATAGGAGACTAGGACATGTCTCTAAAGAGAGGTTAAGGTTACTGGTTAAACAAGGGATCTTGCCTGAGTTAGATTTTTCTGATTTTGTGGATTGTATTGAATGTGTGAAGGGAAAATTCTCTAAACAAACTAAAAAGGGAGCCACTAGGAGTACTAGTTTGTTGCAGCTAGTTCATACTGATATATGTGGGCCTTTTGCAGTACAAACCATATGTGGGAATAGGTATTACATAACCTTTATTGATGATTATTCAAGTTTAGGATCTTTAAGTTAGAGGCTGAAAAGGAGTTAAATGCAGAGATTAAGTGTGTCAAGAGTGATAGAGGGGTTGAATACTATGGGAGATACACTGAAACTGGGCAACACAAGGGTGCATTTGCACTGTTTTTAGAAGAAAATGGGATTTTGGCTCAGTACACTACTCCTGGTACACCTGAGCAGAATGGGGTAGCAGAAAGGAGGAATAGGACTCTCATGAACATGGTGAGGAGTATGATGAGCACCTCAGGACTTCCAAGATTTTTATGGGGAGAAGCCCTTAAAACAGCAAACTACCTAACCAATAGGATTCGTACCAGATCAGTATCTGTCACTAAGACACCTTTTGAGTTATGGAAGAGTAGAAAACCTAGTGTTTATCATACTCATGTCTGGGGATGTAAGGCAGAAGCAAGACCCTATAATCCTGATGAGAACAAGCTAGATTCTAAGACTGTGTCAACATTTTTTATAGGATATCCTGAACATTCTAAGGGTTTTAGGTTCTATTGTCCCTCACACTCACTTAGAATCATTGAAACCAATAAGGCAGTATTCTTTAATGAGGTTAGCTATGCTCATCCAGTGGAGAATTTTGAGTTTGAAGAGGTAACTGAAGCTACAGAAGCTACAGCAGCAGTGGCATCCACTTCATCTGTAATTCTGGAGCCTATTGTTCATCAGAATGACTTTGATTTAGCTCCTGCACCTAATCCAGCACCACCTCAATAGCAACAACACCCTGAACCAGTAGCTTTAAGAAGATCTCAGAGGGAAAGAAGGTCCACTTTGGACTCATTATCCACTGAATTTCAGATTTATTTGAATGAAGTGGACTATGATATTGGAGAGATTCCAAATCCTTCAACATACAAGGAGGCTATGTCTGGGGATTATTCACATGAGTGGGAGAAAGCCATGAGTTCAGAAATGAACTCTATGCATGTGAATAAAGTATGGGATTTAGTTGAATCTTCTAAGTCACAAAAGGCCATTGGATGCAAGTGGGTTTTCAAGACTAAGCTCAATGCAGATGGCAGTGTAGAGAGGTACAAAGTAAGGCTTGTAGCAAAAAGGTTTACTCAGAAAGAAGGAGTGGACTTCACTGAAACCTTTTCACCAGTTTCTACAAAGGATGCATTTAGAGTTATTATGGCTATGGTGGCTCATTTCAACATGGAGCTACATCAGATGGATATCAAGACAACATTCTTAAATGGGGAATTAGATGAAGAAATCTTCATGAAGCAGCCAGAGGGCTTTATAAAACCAGGAAGTGAACATTTGGTCTGTAAGCTCCACAGATCAATATATGGATTGAAGCAGGCTTCTAGACAGTGGTACCTGAAGTTTGATTCAGTGATTAGTGATTTTGGTTTTAGTGAAAACATTGTGGATGAATGTGTCTATATGAAATCAGAAGGAGGTGATTTTATGTTCCTTATTCTTTATGTTGATGATATACTGCTAGCAAGTACCAGCATGAGAATGTTACAGAAAACCAAAGCTTTCTTGTCAAAGAAATTTGACATGAAAGACTTAGGTGAAGCCACTTATGTTCTGGGAATAGAGATTAAAAGGGGCAGATCCAGGTGTCTACTTGGCTTGTCACAGGAAAGCTACATCAACAAAGTCTTAAAGAGGTTTGATATGCAAAACTGTTCAGCTGGTGTAATCCCAATGTCAAAGGGAGATAAGCTGAATAAAAATCAGTGTCCTTCTACTGAGAAGTAGAAGGAACAGATGAAGAGCAAGCCATATGCACAACTTATAAGGAGTCTTATGTATGCACAAGTGTGCACTAGACCTGATTTATCCTATGCAGTTGGGATTTTGTCCAGATTTCAGTCCAATCCAGGAATGGAACATTGGATAGCAGGAAAGAAGATTTTGAGGTATCTTCAAGGAACAAAAGGGCACTGTTTGGTTTATAGAAGGGTTGATGATCTTGAGGTTGTTGGCTACACAGATGCAGACTTTGCTTCTTACTATCCTAGCTCAAACAAATCTACTACTGGATATGTTTTTACTATGGCAGGAGGTGCTGTTGCTTGGAAAACCATGAAGCAGACCATCATAGCCACCTCAACTATGCAAGCTGAATACATAGCTGTGTATGAAGGGGCCTGTGAAGGTTTATGGCTGAGGAACTTCTTGATTCAGACTAATATTGTTGACAGTATCAATTCCAGACCATTGAAATTGTACTGTGATAATTCTGCAGCAGTGTTTTTCAGCAAGAACAACAAAAGGTCAACCAATTCCAAGCACATAGATCTCAAGTATTACAGCATTAGAGGTAGAGTTAAGCATAGGGAGTTAGAAGTGATTAAGATTGGGACTGTGGCTCAACTAGCTGATCCTTTCACTAAACCTATGACTGTGGCAGCTTTTCAGAAACATGCATCTGATATTGGGATATGTTCAAGTCTAGATGGTTAAGAAGTTCAGTGGGAGTTCTTTTAGTTTTTTCAGATTAGAAGCTCCAAATATAGACTATGATTTCAGTAAGATTTCATGTGTTTGTTTCCCATTCAGTTGTCACTTTTTTGTTATGCAATTTTTGAGTATTGAAATATCTCAAATATATTCAGTGACTGTTGCAATTTTGCAGTGATTTAATGCTATAATATAGTTATATGTTGTCTATTTTTTCTGACAATGTTAATTTCAGAATACAAGAACACATCAAGACATCTTCTTTTGAAGATGGTGTTAGATTCTTGCATACAGAATCATAAGGACACTACCAACATAAACACTTTAGGCAACGAATTGATAAACAACGCGCAACGAAGTGGGCATTTCGTTGCCTATAGTTGACAATAGGCAACGACATGGAATTTCGTTGCCTATTGTGAACTATAGGCAACGAAATCGTTGCCTGTAATAGTCCAATCGTTGCCTAATGTCTAGTTTATAGGCAACGAAAAAAATCGTTGCCTATTCAAATCGTTGCCTAAAGTATGGGTATAGGCAACGATTTTTTCGTTGCCTATAGTTTAATAGGCAACGAAAAATATTATAGGCAATGAATTACTATTTCGTTGCCTATAATTAGTATTATATCAGATCTAGCCAGCAGCTCCTCCATTCAAATCAAAATCGGTGGAAAAATCTGAAACGTTCTGGAATCGCCAGTGCATTTCAGGATGGACAAGAGTTGGATGAGGCTGGATAGAACTGATGCAAGATATGGGCAGGGAATTAGGAGATTTCTGGAATTTGTGGCGGCTAATTGTGGAGAGTTGCCAGTGCATTATTGTCCATGTAAACAATGTCGGTGTCGCGGCAATCGTTGTCCCATTGCTACAGTTGAGCGACACCTTCATAGAAACGGATTTTGGAATAAGTACACGCGTTGGATTTATCACGGTGAAGCATCAGCAGCCGATCCGCATGATCATGGACAATTTGCTGATACTGCGAGTTCATCCAATTATGATCCCACGAGGAGGTTCATCGACGATATGTTTCCTCATGAGAGCGGTGTATTTCATGATTCTCAAGCACCCGTATATGTTCCTCCAGAAGTCGAGAATTTCCCTCACATTGAGCCACTCCAGCCATTACCTAGAGTTTATGTCAACACACGTGGTATGGACAAGTACCACAACCTGATTCAGATGCATCAAACTCCGTTGTACCACGGATGTCCTAAGACAGTCCTTGAAAGTGTGATGGCAGTGATGCAGCTAAAAGTGGAGACCAAGAGCACCGTGGCAGCGGTCGATAGGTGGCTTCAGTTGACTGGTGATCTGCTGCCCCCCGGTCATCGTCTTCCCCCCAGTCATCGTAAGATACGACATGTCCTCAAAGATCTTGGACTTTCCTACACCAAGATTCACGCATGCATGTATGATTGCGTTCTCTTTTGGGGTGTAGACGATGACGGGAAGGATCTATCAAAGCTTGATTACTGTCCGGTGTGTGGTACGGACAGGTGGAAGTACACTCCTGCAGGAAACAAGAAAGCAGTGAAGATACTTCGGTATTTCCCACTTATTGATAGGCTGGAAAGGTTGTTCATGTGTGCATTCACGGCGAAAGCTATGAGATGGTGGGCTGAGAGGACTTCGCCTGACGATGATATCCTTAGACACCCTGCTGATGGTCAAGCTTGGAAGCACCTGGTGAATGTGTTTTCTGATTTTGCAGCTGAAGTCCGAAATGTTTGGCTGGGGCTATCGACTGACGGATTCAACCCCTTCGGCAACATGAGTCAGAAGTACAGCATATGGCCCGTTATATTGGTACCGTACAACCTTCCTCCGTGGATGTGCATGAAGAAAGAATATAATATGCTGACTCTGTTGATTCCAGGGCCGGGTTATCCAGGAAAGTGTCTGGATGTGTACATGAGGCCATTGATTATGGAGCTTCAGCACTTGAGTACAGTTGGTCATCCCACTTACGACAGGTTTAAAAATGAGATGTTCCGAATGCGTGCTATGCTCGTGGGCACAATCAGTGATTTTCCAGGTCGAGGGATGTTGTCGGGAAACCCAACCAAGGGGTACAGGGCCTGTCCAGAGTGCATGACTGCCATGTTTGGACAAGCTCATTGCTCGAAGATTGTCCATATGCGTCACCGATGTTGGCTTCCACGACATCACCCATTTCGCCAGGACGCCCAGGCTTTTGACGGCACTGTAGAAGAAGGTCTGCAACCCATGGGATGGACTGGAGATGAAATCTTAGAAGTCCTGAATGAGTATAATTTTGGGCCATTGAGCAATCATCCTGAGGTTGTTGCGACTATACCGAAGATACCCGACAGGTATAAGTTCTGGACACACAAGAGCATCTTCTGGGAACTCCCGTACTGGCGGATGTTGCCTATCAGGAACTATCTAGATGTCATGCACATAGAGAAGAATGTGTGTGAAAGTGTGGTGGGCACCGTTCTAAATTGGCAAGGTAAAACCAAAGATGGGCCTAAAGCTCGCGTTGATTTGGAAAAAATGAAACTGCGGGAACATCTGTGGTTGAAAAAGAAGGGGAGAAAGATGCCCCAAGCTCCTTACACGGTCACGCGTGACGAGAAGCATGAAATTTTTGTGTGGATGGCTAACGTCCAGTATCCTTATGGGTTTGCTGGAAATATAAGTCGGTGTGTTAACTACAGGGACAATAAGATTTATGGATTAAAGAGTCATGACTGCCATGTACTACTTCAACGCCTCTTCCCTATTATGATTCGAGGGTACTTTGATGATGAGGTGGTAGAGCCGTTAGTGGCGCTGTCAAGGTTCTTTCAAAAGTTATGCACCAGAGAAGTGAAAATGTCAGACCTCGAAGAAATGCGAAAGGACATCATTTTTATCATGTGCAAGTTGGAGAGGATTTTCCCCCCAAATTTCTTCGACATCATGCCTCACTTGATGATGCATCTTCCCGAGCAATTGATGCTCACCGGTCCCGTTCACTACACTTGGATGTATCCAATGGAGAGGTATATACCTTGCATTTGTATCATGTTTGCTAATTAAGTCTTTATATATTAATTTATTCTTGTTCTACGTACAACAATAATAACAAGCTGTTTTCATCTTTATAGACAACTGGGAGACTACAAAGGGTATGTACATAATACATCTGCACCTGAAGGGTGTATCGCCGAAGCATATCTTGCGCACGAGTGCGTAACGTACGTCAAACTGTATTTGGGAGCGCCTGAGGACCCACATTCGAATATGTCGGTAGATGAACCCCAGTTCAACCTTTCTGTAGTCTCTAATGATGTTTACCCACAGAGTAGGTTGCACGGGGAGTGGGAGTTGACACCATATGAGTTAGACATTGCACACTGGTGTGTACTCATTAATTGCCAAGAAGTTAAATATTGGAAAGACACACACCTTGGAAGTCCACAGGTTCGCGGGGATGTTGCGTACCACAACCGGACCTTTGCAAATTTTTTTGGCACATGGGTGAGTATATATTCATTTAGTCATAATATATATGACGTGTAAAAGCAAATTGTGACGGTTATTTATATGAAATGTCGTATCTAATGTTGACGGTTATTTGTTTCAGATGAACTATGTAGAAGATGATGGTTACCCACAATGGTCACACGCATTGAGGCTCTTGGCTATGAAACCTATATCATCAAAAGTTTACGCGATGTGTAGGGTCAATGACGTGAAATTTATGTGTCAAGAAAGAGACAACAGGGTGAAGACACAGAATTGTGGGGTAATGGTGCATGGTGGGGATAACGATCCTGACTACTACGGTGTACTCCATTCAGTGGTTGAACTCATGTATGGTGAGCGCATGAAAGTTTACTTGTTTAAGTGCAGATGGTTTGATACTCGTCCGGAGAACGTTCGCATCGATCAGTATGGATACATTTCCGTGAATACTGCCACAAGCTGGTATGAGGAGGATCCTTTCGTTCTTGCCACATCGGTGAAACAAGTGTTTTACCTTGACGATCTTATGAACAGACCCCCGTGGAAAGTAGTAAACCATGTGCAAGCTAGGAATGTGTACAGTGCTGCCACACTTGGTGAGAATGAAGATGATGAAGAAGTTGCAGCATACCAAGAGGGAAATGGAATTGACATTCCGGAATCCGATACAATTCGCCTTAATAATGTTCGACCTGGTATTCTGGTTCAAAATTCTGGAGCAGCACTTCTAAATGTTAATCCAAATGACTTTGATGAAGACTCGAGTGACGAGGACGAGGAGCGACACCTATTACCAGACTTCAACTATCAAACCGCGTCAGACTCTAGCGATGATTCTGATTCTGATTATCACCCTTAGTTAGAGATGTAATTAATTGAGTATAGTCTTCGATTCTGATTAACTCCTAAATGTATATATGTGTTGTTTTCATCGAAGTTTACTTGTGTAATTTTCTGGATTAGTTTAACGGTTATTTTCATGTATGTTGTGGAAAACATGTGAATTTCGTTGCATAAAGGTTGAAGTTCGTTGCCTATAATAAAGATTTCGTTGCCTATAGTATAGGCAACGAAAATTTCGTTGCCTTTAATATACCTATCGTTGCCTAAAGTATTTGTGTCGTTGCCTATAGTCCTCTTCGTTGCCTATAGTATAGGCAACGAAAGTGCCATTCGTTGCCTATAGTTATTGCAACGAGAGAATCGTTGCCTATAAGTCAAGTTCGTTGCCTATAAGTCAAGTTCGTTGCCTATAAGTCAAGTTCGTTGCCTATACTATAGGCAACGATAGTTCCATTCGTTGCCTATACTCGTGAGAATAAATGAACCAGTCCCGACCAGCGCCGCCGCAACAATTCGAAAGTGAACCCAAATATTACTCTTGCCGGATTTTTGCCCTCGCCCTCGCCCTCGCCGCATCAATTATTCTCGCCCGAATAGGTTGGATTCTCCTTCTCTCATGATTCTCCTTACTTGAATATATAAACAACGTGATTTAGGTTGATTTTAGTTTGTGATTTATGTTAGGTTATGTTAGGTTGTGTTGGATTCTCCTTACTTGGATTTGTCTTGTGATTTATGTTAGGTTGTGTTGGATTTGTGTTGGATTTAGGTTAGGTTGATTTTAGTTGGATTTATGTTAGGTTGTGTTGATTTTGGTAAGGATGATGAACTATGTTGGATTGTTGATTTAATTAGGTTGAGATTATATTGTGGATTAGAGGATTTAATTTGCTTATTTAGTTTATGTAAGGTGAATTGGGAATAAGTGTGATTTTAGTTTGGTTATTTAGTTTAGGTAATTAGAATTGGGAATAAGTGTGATTTTAGTTTGTAAGCTATTCATTATGTTATTTTGTTGCAGACATTAATAAAAATGTCGGTGTTCAAAAGATTGCTTCCCGGGAAAAGTGGGAAACAGAAAGGACCTTCCTCCTCGTCATCACGAGAAGGAGCGACACCTCAAATGTCCTCCGGGTTGAACCCTCAAGGACCCAGGAGTGGGTCTAGGTCCGTTGGTCAGAGTTCTGGAAGCACCGTACCGGACAGTCTTGAGACCGTCTATGTACATTCCAATCGTCACCTCCAACTATATACAGCATCCCAAGATCCCCAAGGTCCACGTCACTCGGTGTCTAATGAACGACCCTCCCGCAACAGCAGCCGAAACTCCACCACGGAATCCGGTCGTCACTCAGTCAGCGGCGAACGCCCAAATAGTACGAGGGTACTAT
This sequence comes from Geum urbanum, assembly GCA_946800695.1. NCBI lineage: Eukaryota > Viridiplantae > Streptophyta > Magnoliopsida > Rosales > Rosaceae > Geum > Geum urbanum. Next base: position 21,403,073 of record OX327000.1, on the reverse strand, counting down.
GGCCAAACCAGCAGGACCCACCGCGTATGCCACCTCTTCCCCCCAATCCGGCGACGCCACACCCTAATTCCGGATCATCTGGGCCATCCGGCAGTGCATCCCGCACGGATTCTGTGCACTTATGCCCGCCCAGGGACTTGTTCTTCCCTACGGTTATTCCGAAGATACCTCAGCTCGACCCTAACAACGTGGCCATATATGATGAGGACCCGTTCACGACGCCTGAGGAAGCATACACATATGAGCCGTTCTCTCAACCTCTGTTGAGTGTGAGGGTTAAGGGCCAGCTCACTTTCGAGAATGGTAAGTTTATGTTCTTTTAGTAGATACAGTGCATTAAATTAGGTTCTATTTCTTAATTTCCTTCTTTTGTACCGTGTCTTAGGCACCGTCGTCAACCCTAAAGCTAAACCGAGCAGAGGTACCACAACCGGGAAGGGTATTGAAGATCGAGTTGGTGACAATCGGGCTCATATTGATTATGAGGACGATGGCTCGGCTATCGAGTATTCTGACAAAGGGATGTATGCTAGCCAAGCAGGATTTGTCATACGTGATTTCGTCCCGATGTTGTGGGACTCGTGGGGTTCAGTTGATGCTCAAGTGAAGGCCCGAGTGCATAATGCACTGTCGGTGAGTTAAATTTACATTAATTTGTCATAAAAATAAACGTTCTTATTATTTTAAGCCATCAAACATACATATTTATGAGGCTAATTATGTATACGTGTATTGCAGCAATGGTTTATTATTGACGATCGGCTGAAGCAGCCCGGGGGGTGGTGTGAACGAAAGCTCACGTCGAGGTGATGTGATTTTGTATTTATATAAGGCTAAGTATCCTGAATACGTTAGATTTGTGAATATAAAGTGTTGGTTATATGATATTTTTGTTGCATCAATATAGGTATCGAGAGTGGAAGTCCCACTTGAAGACGTTCTGGCAGGAGAACATAGATAAAGGCCGAAATGGCACTCCAAGTGAGTTCAGATACCGGGAGTACGAGTGGAACTGGCTTATAGCCCACTGGAAGCATCCCAAGCTTGTGGTATGCACATGAATTGATTTGCGTACCTAAATCTAAACTAATATTATTATTATTAATTTACTCTAAGCATGTTATTAATTTAATATGTAGGTAAATCTCTAATATATTGTGTAGGTAAATTAAATTATACAACTTACATTGTTTATACGAAGTAAAGATAGTGAACTGTATTAGTGATTGAGATGCTAGAAATTAAAACCAAAAATAACAAAGATTAAATTATTTCCCTGCTGAATAACATGAAAAAACCTAGAAATTAAAGGAAACAATTCTTGGTCAGAGGACTAAATATGTGAAAAATAAATGGGTTGGATTTTAATAAAAAAAATTAATGTTGCGAGGATATTCTCTAATTTATGCTATATATATAATTGGCTAATAATTGTGCACATTTTCTTATTCTACAAGCACATTTCGAAAGCAAATGCTAAAAACCGAGCGCAGAACGTGAACCCACATCATTGCGGTTCCCGAACGTATGAGAGATGGACTCGACGTGGGGCAAGGTTGGAACCACAGACCGATCCTCTCGTGTATTCCATCCGACATGGGTATCCGAACAACCCTGAATATGTTGTAAGTATCTAATAAATATTTGTCCATATTTGATACATCTCATGTTTAATTAATTCTTGTATTTTACTCAATTATTAATGCGTCACTGATTTTGCATTGGCTATTAGGAGAGATTGGTTGAGTCGATCCCGAAGGTGCGTGCTAAAGTAGCTCGAGAGCTGCATCAGGGGTGCACGGAGGAGGAGGTGACCCAGTATGCAACTCAGGTTGACCACATGACGCCCATTAATGCGGCGAGGTGCGTGTCAGATGCGATTCCCGTTGGAAAGAACAAGTTTTGGGCAAAGGGGATGGGTTACAGAGGAAATGGAGTCTTGAAGATGACTCCAGAATTCTCCAGCGGGTCCAGCAGTTCTAGGTCGTCCGGCCTACAAGAGCAGATTCAGAGGCAGCAGGAGGAGATTCGGAGGCAGCAGGAGGAGTTGGAGGAGATGAGGCGTGCCAAGGAAGCCATGGAGCAGGAAAGAGCCCGTGAGAAGGAGCAGCACGACCAAATGTGGGCATTCTTTCAATCTCACCAACCTCGGGGGGCTTCGCAACCGCACCCACAGACTCAGCCAAATCTGTTCACGCCGCAGTATTTTGGGGGTCACCAGCAGCCGCCGTTATATGGGGACCACCAGCAGCCGCCGCAGCAGCATCAGTTTTTTGGGGGTGCCGAGCAGCCGCCGCCGCAACATCAGTTTTACGGGGGTGACGACCAGCAGCATCAGGAGGGTTCACACGAGGAGTTCCTCAATTGTGTTAACTTTGATCAGTAGCACGTAGCTAGTTTTTCATTTATGTTGGAATGTGTACGCTGTTGTGGTTTGAACTCGTGTAAATGTTGCAGATTCTGGAATTGGGCCCAATCCAGAATCATGTATTTTTTTTAAAAATTACACAAACTATAGGCAACGAAATAGACCAATTTCGTTGCCTATAGTTTGCCAGAAATACAACAATTCAAACTATAGGCAACGACGTTCTTGACTATAGGCAACGAAATTCTTAATTATAGGCAACGAAATTCTTCAGTATAGGCAACGAAAATTTCGTTGCCTATAGTTTGAAAGGAGGTCAAAGTTGACCTGTCGGTGGGTTTTAGGCAACGAAATTTTCGTTGCCTATAGTGACATTATAGGCAACGATTTAAGCTTGTCGTTGCCTATAGTTGAAAACCCTAACCCCTAAACCACGAACTATAGGCAACGAAATGGGTTGGTATTTCGTTGCCTATAGTATAGTCAACGAGGAAAATGCAACGAAACAATAGGCAACGAATTTTCGTTGCCTATACTTATAGGCAACGAATTTTTCACTTTAGGCAACGATTTTAGATCGTTGCCTAAAGCTGGTATTCTGGTAGTGGGAGGATCAAAATTACATGCTGCTATAACAGATATCAGGAAGTATGTATGTAATTACAGGTGATAAAATGTGTTTGATTGATGTTATGTGGAGTTGTTATTGCTGTGATCTTGAGAAGGTTGTATTCATCATAATGCATCTGATTTCTTGGTTCTGCATAGCAGCTACATATTTACAGATCAATGTTATGAGTTTTTGGTTGATCATTTAAATCTCATCGTGCACTAAAGATTTACTACATTCAGATTAAGTCTGTTATATGTTGTTGGAGTAATTCCTGGTCCAAGTGGGAGATTGTTGGAGCTTATTCAACGTGGACACAGTAATTCTCTATGAAGACCAACAATAACATTCATTTGGTGAAATAAGTAAAAGAGATTAAATGGTTCTTGACCTGGTCTAATATGTATCTGGTCAAATCTGTTAAGATATTTATTTGAAACTTATATCAGGTTATAAAAGGCCTGTATGTTATCACGTATTTGGATGCTACATAAGTGGGATAGTTGGTCCTTGTGAGTAGGAAACTGTTATCCTTATGTTAGTATAAAAGGGGTCCCTGAGAGAGCTCCTGATCACGTTCAATACACTACACCTCACATAAAGTTGGACTGGAGCATTTCTTAGAAGACCTCTTGTGCAACAAGCTGGAGCATCACTCAGAAGATTTCTTGTGCAGCAGACTAGAGATGATGAATATGAATCAAGGTATTGCTCTTAGCAGGATTGTTTCTTTTCTTTAGATTACTCAATACATGAAGATGTGTTTGTGATCTGGTTTATGACTACAGTGCAAAGCCTATTATGAATTGGGGGAAATAATAGGCTTTGTGAACCTGAACCCAGAGAGTGTGTGAGTTTTGAAGGAGACGCCAACACTGTTTAACTAATAAGGCATCATTGAATTCTTCCAAGGCTCGATAACCCAAACCTCCATCCTTTTCGCTAAGCCAAAGATAGTGTCATTTCATCCGGTGAATAGCAGACCGATCAACTGAACCCCACAAGAAATGAGCCATAGCTGTGGTGAGCTGAGAACATAGAGTTTTAGGAAATTTATAACAAGACATGGGATAGGCCGGAACAGCAGAGGCAACAACTTTAATGAAAACAACTTGTCTCGCTTATGTAAGAAAACCAACTTTCCATCCAGACATTTTCTTCAAAAGTTGCCCTTTGACATAACCTAGAGCTGCTGATTTCGAACAGCCCTAAACCATGGGAAAGCCCAAGTATTTCCCAGGATCCCAAACAACCTTCATGTTTATAATAGAACTCAAGAAATGAACTTGAAGGCGAGGAGTGTTGGGGCTGAAAAGTAACAGACTTTTGATGGTTCATACGTTGCCCCGAGGTCAAACAATAGGTATAAATAGCATCACAGAACAACTCGCAGTTTGCAAGAGAGGCCTCTAAGAGGAAAAGAGAATCATCCGCGAAAAAGAGATGATTGACCTGCAAGCCAGCAGTGCCAACAGGAACCCTTGTTAGAAGGCCCGAATCGCACATCTTCCCAATCATAAGAGACATGACATAATTAACAAATAAAAAGAGGTACGGTGGTGACAGGGAATCACCTTGACGAATACCACGGGAAAGGGCGAAAAAAGGCCCAGATTTACCATTTACAAAAATCGAAAGAGAGAATGATTTCACACAACACATAGCCATTGCAGCCCATCGAGGAGAGAAGCCCAATTTCAAAAGAACAGCTTCAAGGAAATTCCAATCAACCTGGTCGTAATCTTTAGGCATGTCGAGTTTCATAACAAAAGAACCCAAAGAACCTGAACATTGACATTTGAGCTGATGGAAAAGTTCACGCGCAACAATTAGATTATTATGAATTTGTCAGCCGCCCACAAAAGCAGATTGTTGTTCAGATATCAAAGAAGGCATTAGAGGCTTCAGCCGATTGGCAATGATTTTTGAAAATATCTTATTAGAAAAGTTGCACAGACTAATGGGTCGAAAGTTAGAGGCTTCCAATGGAGTTGCAATCTTATAAGAAATCCAAGACGAGCTTACAAGAACTCTATCCATTCCATGCTGATAACAAAACCAAGAGAAAGCAGGGCCTTGGAAATGGAAGTCTTGGAGCTGAGTTATTGATGAAGTCCCGAAACAGGTTGGTACGCCAGATAGGATGTGGAGCTCCACCCCACTTCTCATCTGAATAAAGAATTTCGTTAAAATCACCAATGCATAGCCAAGCCATAGAAAGTGGAGGGAACCGAGTATACAACGAAGACCAAAAGGACACTTTCTCATTAGCACGAGGAGTTTCATACATCCAGGTTATCATACAAGGAGCAACACCGAGAAAGGAAATTTGCGTATGCACATAGTTCTAGAGCTAAACACAACATCAACTTTAACATTGCTATTCCACATTAGAGTTAATCCTCCGCCATTACGCAGACGCTCCACAACAAAAAGATGATCAAAGCACATGTTTGATTGTCAGGAACTTAGAGCATCCGCACCGGGGCGGATTTCGCCGGCAAGTGCTCGAGCAGGAGGGAGGGGCCCGCCGGCAGCTGCTCGGAGGCCGAAGTGGAGGGGCGCACCGGGGCGGATCTGCTCGAGCAGATCGGAGGGGAGGCTCGCTCGAGCTCGAGCTCGAGCAAGAAGAAGATGAGTTGCTGCTCGCGCAGCTGGCGGACCCCACCTCACGTGGGTGACGTCAGCTGACGGGTGTTTTTTTTTTTTTTTTTTTTAACTTAGGGTAAAAGGTGAAAAAAAAAATTACCAACCAATCAGATCGTGCCACGTGGCACGACAGAAACAAAAAAAAAAAGTAACGGGCCAGTTGATCTGGGCCGTAGATTTCGAATTCAAAAGTTGATCCAACGGCTCAGATTCAATCAGAAAAATCAGAACGGATATAAACGGTAATACCCAAAATATTTACAAAAAAATTGCAAAAAAATCCCAAAAAATTGCAAAAAAATCCCAAAAAATTGCATATCACCCCCTACTATTTTCCTATAAATACTACACAATTTTTTTCACAACTCACTTCTCATTTGTGCACTACAAATTTCACCTCTCCATCCATCTCTTCTCCATCTCTACTTTCATTTTCGTGAGCATTTTTTAGAAAAATGGCCCATTGGCTTCGTTCCGAAGATTTGCAAATGTGCATCTCTTTCGCACGTCATAGTATCGATGAAGTCAACGGCAACAAACAAAGGAAAGATAAATTGTGGGAGAAAATTCACGCCGATTACATGGAAAATTGGGTGCCATCGGAAGGAGAACCACCTCGAGAGGAGCCTAGGTCTCAAATTGCGCTTGCGTCGCACTACAATAAATTCAAAATACTATTGCAGAAATGGGGTCAATGTTTGCGAGACGCACGTAAGCGTAGAGCTAGCGGCACTTCTCACATGGATGAGGTAACTACTTATAATCTAATTTTTATTTAATTTCTCTCATAATCTCATTTTCATTTAATTTCCCGTGAAATAATCTCATTTTTATTTTACCTATTTAATTTCATTTTTATTTCATTTCATTTTTATTTAATTTGTACTATGTAATTAATTAATTTAGTAAATTTGAATTAACTTTTTGTATGTCAATTTAATTTAATTAATTTACTGTAATTTTTAGATTAAACAAGCTCAAGCATACTACTATGCCGCTAAGAAACGACCGTTCACCCACTTTGAATGTTATGAAGTTCTTAAGGATCATCCAAGTTACCGCGATGTTGAACCGAGCACTCCGTCTCCGTTTGTTGGCTCATATGAAGATACTCCCTCCGTTACCGGATCATCTCCACTCGTACATTTGGGTGATGACGGAGACTTGAATGAAGCATCACCCGCCTACGTTGGCCCCGGTTCGTCGAGTCCGGTAAGACCAATGGGATGCAAGGCGGCAAAGGAATCAAGGCGTCATAAGAAACAAGGTAAGACTCCTATTGATCAACGCACTGAGGTTTTGCAAACTATGGCAAGTGATCAAGCAGCGTGGCATTCCACGAGAAAGATACAAAATGAAAGTCAGCTCAATTATTACGCCAAGTATTTAGAACTTCAAGAACGAAAAGAAGCAAGGGCACAAAGTGAGCTCCAAATAAAGAAACATGAGGAAGAAGCAAGGATCATGACCATGAACTTGGAGGCTATGACCCCGATCTCCAAAAGGTACTTTACCAAGAGGAAACTAGCTATCCTTAAGGAATCTGAAGATAAGGATGGTGAAGCTTCCGATGATACATTTGCGGATTGTTATCAACCACGCGTACTCTTTCCACAATAATTATAGCGCCCTATTGTATTAAGAATAAATGTTGTTTATGTTTTCATTATCGTTCCATTATGTTTTCATTATGTTTTCATTATCTTTCCATTATGTATTTGAATTTTCGAGAAATAAAATTGCATGTGCTTTATGAAATAACTTGTCTGCGTAGAGGCATAATCTAAGATTTAAAATTCAAACACATCATATTTATTACACAATTTCAAGGATCGAAACACACTTACTGAATTGAAAGCACATTTATGAAAATTAAGCACACATAATAAAAATTTAAACACAATTAATTATAGTCTTTCTCCAGTCTCAAGCATCCAGTTGTGCTTCACCAGGTCCTTCTGAAGTTCGTTATGGATATAAACAGATTGGAGATCGGCAACACGATCATGAAACCGTGACATATTATCCCCATCTCTACTCATTGGCTGAAAAGGAATTCGATTCCCATCCTCATCAACAGGCCCATCATAAACTTGGAAAGCTCGTACTGGGTTTTGCATATCTTCTTCTGCATTCTCTTCAAACTCTTCATCTACGAACTCATTCTCAACTATCATGTTATGCAATATGATGCAGGCTAACATGATAGTTTTGATCACCGATTTCTTGTGCAATGTACAACTATGACGGATAATTGCCCATCGGGATTGCAGGATGCCAAAGCATCTTTCCACATCTTTCCGGTATGACTCCTGTTTCTTTGCAAACAACTTATCTGGCGGTGTTTGGGGGTTAGAAATTGTTTTCACAAATGTAGAGTACCTTGGGTATATTCCGTCTGCAAGAAAATAAGCGTTGGAATACCGCTCTTCATGAACTTCATATACGGCGGTAGGGCTTCTTCCGGCAAGGAGTTCGTCAAACACATCTGATTGGTGGAGCACATTAATGTCGTTTTGAGCGCCTGGAACCCCGAAGAAACTGTGCCATATCCATGTATCATACGAGGCCACTACCTCTAAGATAATGGTGGGACGACCCTTTCGCCCTGAGTACGCCCCTTGATGAGCTGTTGGACAATTCTTCCATTCCCAGTGCATGCAGTCGATGCTTCCAATCATACCTGGAAAACCTCGTTGTTGGCCCTTAGCTAGAAGCCGTATGAGGTCATGTTCTGTTGGAGGGCGGAGGTAACGTTGACCGTAAAGGAGAACCACTTGTCGGCAAAACTCCTTCGTACATTCTAGTGTAGTGGATTCACCCATCCTTGTGATTTCAGCACACTGATCTGCGGCTGCGCCGTAAGCCAGCATTCGCAGCGCAGCGGTCATCTTTTGTTGGGGGAGGAGGCCTAGCAATCCAGTGGCATCCGGTCTCTGATGCCAATATTCGTCGAAATTGCAGAGACCCGTCATGAGAGTGTTGAATAAGTCTCTGCTCATTCGGTACCTTCGCCGAAATTCTTGCACGTTGAAGATCGGGCGTTCGATGAAGTAATCTTGCAGGAGATTATCTCCCCTGGACGCCCTCAATCTTTGTCGATTTGCTTTACGACCCCGACGTGATCCACCACCATGCGGTTCATCATCAAGTTGTGCCACCTCCACGGCCACGAGATCCACGAAAGATTGCTCTATCTCGTCATCCTCCTGGTTTTGTAGTTGCCTCATTCGAAAAAAGTTGTCGAAGCTAAAAGGATTCATCGAAATTTGATGATTCAAGGATTGGAAATTGTGGTGATTGGTGTGATAGGAATGAGAGAGATGATAATTTATAGCAAAAGCTCATCGACACCGACAATCTATTTCCATTATTTCGTTATCCGGAGATGACACGTGTCGCAATCTCATTCGTCGGAAATCTCACCGACAATCGGCCTCAATTATTTCCATTATTTCGTTATCCGGAGATGACACGTGTCGCAATCTCATTCGTCGGAAATCTCACCGACAATCGGCCCCAATTATTTCGCACATATCGTTATCCGGAGATGACACGTGTCGCAATCTCAGTGGTCTGAAATCACCGGCAATCCGGTTCAATTATTTTGTCGAAATCGTAATTACGTGATAACACGTGTCACGCCCTCATTCGCTCAGCGAATAGTAACTGCTTGAGCAGTTGGTGAACTGGTGCGTGCAGTTTTGGAACTGCTTGAGCAGTTCTGGGATTGGCAACTGCTTGAGCAGTTTCCGGCAACTGCTTGAGCAGTTGATGGAAAATGGGTGCGGATGCTCTTATAATACTCTCTGGTTGACGAGTCTCCATCAAAAAGAGAATGTCGAGCTTTTGTTCTTTTGTAAAATGCTGAAGCGATTGTCAAATGAAGGCCCAAGACCTTAACAGTTCACGAGATGCACGTCATGGTGATTCACTGACTGGACGCCGTTCCGTTAGCATAGGTACCAAAGCTGGATTTCACTAGGCCCAGTTGAATTGGAATCTCGAGATGACATAAGCTCTTCCACAGAGAAAGTAGGCAGCCCAGTAAGCGACCCATCCGGAGAAAGAGGCTCATCATGGATAATCAAAGCAGGGGCATCTTTTTAAATTTGTAAATTTCAATGCATAATGTTCAGAATGTTGCAGTAGTAAAACCCAAACGATAAATCCTTGTTTTGCTTGATCAACAAGAAGCCAAAAAGTCTGGAGCTGCCAGGGGGTGAATTTTATGATTAGCGATGCTCCTCGATCAGAGCTGTCTTTGCCAGTAGGGGACCCCTGAAACCAAGTCCTTTTTGTCCTTTAGTCCTTCGTCCCCACCCAAACTGCAAGCCTTGTGCCTCTCAGAGTCTCGGTCATCTCTATTCAACCGGTCTTACGGGGCTCCTTGACTCGGTACGACACCGTTCCACGCTGCATTTTCTCCACTTTGAGTCTCTCTCTCTCTCCGACCCTCCTCCATGTGACCGTTGTAGTACAAGTTAAATTGTGATAATCATGACAGATGGAGTCCGTCATTATATCGATATTGTTTCTACTTAACTATCTTTAAGACATTGAGTTTTTATTCACAAAAGTCCTCGGTACAATTAGAAATAGTGTTTCTTCATTTAAGTTGTATTTTATCTTGTCATATTTCAATGTGAGATCCTCTAACTCAACATCTCCCTCAACCTCGAACTACAAGATTAACACGTGCCACCAAGTTCAGAATTCACATCGAACTCTTGGTGAATGGGGTGTGAACTATGGTCCTTAGAGTGTGCGTGGGTGTGCCGGTCATATGTGCGGGTGTGCCGGTCATATGTGCGGGTGTGCCCAAGTCTCAAGTTTGCGGGTGTCGAGGTTGCGGTGTGCGGGTGTGGCTCTGATACCAAGTTGAATTGTGACAATTATGGCACGTGAGGTCGGTCATTGTACCGATATTGTCCAAACTTAACCACCTTTAAGGTGTTGAGTTTTTATCCACAAAAGATCTCAGTAAAATTAGGAATAATGCTTCTTCATTTAAGTTGTATTTCATCTTGTTATATTTCAATGTGGGATCCTCCAATTCAACAACTAGAAAAGTATACTGGTATGGAATGAAGATGTACTTTTATTCATCATAGCACAAGATTTATATAGAAAAATAGCATCAAAAGTAGTAGTTCCTAACAAGGAAAATAATTTCTAACAAAGACTAAGTCGAATCCTAATCAAACAAGAATAAACTAAAACATAATATTCAACACCCTCTCTCACATGCAACCTAACTATTAGGTTGACACGTAGAACAATTTGGAATTTTCATCGAATCTTAGTGTGTGGAGCAATGTAACATCTTGTCAAAAACTCAGTGTGGTGTGTGAAGTCAACGTAACATCTTTTCGGAGACTCATGTGGTATGGAGCTTGTGGAGCTAATAATGATGTTGTTGTTCCTGGGTGCCGGTCGTATGTGCGAGTGTTGGTGATGATGACGCTGGTATGTGTGTTGAAGAATGGGGTATGTGTGCACCATCGTCTGCCATGATGCTGAGAAGAAGGTGTGCTTGTGCTTATGCTTGTGTTTGGGTTTGTGTTTGTGCTTGTGCTTGTGCTTGTACGTGTGCTTGTGTTTGTGTGTGTGCGTATGCTTGTGCTTGTATGTGTGTTTGTGCTTGTGCTTGTGCGTTTGCTTGTGTTTGTGCGTGTGCGTGTGCGTGTGCGTGTGCGTGTGTTTGTGCGTGTGCTTGTGCAGGTTTTGGAACCTAGGTGTGCTAATATCTTCCATATATCGAGGATGTAAATTTGCAACGAAATTCGTAATCTGTGATGTTGTGATGTGCAACACCTACACCTCCTTTAAAGAAGGTGTATATTTAGAGATCTCAAGATTTACTCTGATATCAACTAAAAAAATATATTGATATAAAATATAAAGACACTTTTATTCATCTCAACACAAAATTTATATAAAAAACTAACATTCAAAAAGTAATAATTTCTAACTAAGTTCAACCATAATCAAACAAAAACAAACCAAAATATAATATTGAACGTTGCAGCATACAAAACCCTCTGTTCTTTGTTGAATTTAGGGCTTTTACTCTTTTACCTAAATGTCACTGTTATTTACACTTCCCAGGCCACACCTGTTGTTCTTGTTTCCACGCGTCCCAAAAGCAGGGGCCCTCCTTATAATTTTGTAGTTTCCTGCTCTCCTTGCTCTACTCTCTCTCTAGTTACTCTGCTATCAGGATGCTTGACAGCTTTTCCCAATTTTCTCTCTTTTCTTTTTCTTTTCTTTTTAGTCTTTTCATTAAACCAAGGTAGCACACTCATTTTTTGACTCACTGACTAGTCTCTCCTATATACACAAACCAACTGCACACCAGTGCAGAGAGAGCAGAGAACAGAGAGTGGTGATAGAATTTGAGCAATGTTGAAGACGGTGTATCTTATCTTCTTCCACCTCCTGTTTCTGGGTCTTTGTGGTAAATGAGCTTCAAACCCACTTTGAGCTGATGTTCCATCTTCACATCTTTGCAATGTCACTTATTTTGATTTTTCCTTTTGATGTTTCACGTTTATTTGTACTTGGTATTTGTTCATCTACAGGTGCACGCCGAGAATCCACACTCTCTTCAATTGATCCATTCCCAGCCAGACCAAACCCACTTCCCAAAACCTCCGACCCTCCTCTCCACTCCTCTATTGGCTTCTCTGCTCCAGCCAACGTAGCCAAAAAACCTCAACCCCAAGTCACCTCACCAGCACCAGCCCAAACTGCCTCACCACCAGTTCAAATGTCCTTCCCTGAAACCCCTGAAATCTCTCCTGTTATGAACCACCGCCACGCCACTCCTCCCTCTTTCGACTTCGACCTGCCGCCGTGTAGATCGGATGCCCCGGCGCCTGCGTTTGGTGTTGTGCATAAGCTGTGGTGTATTGCAAAGCCTACTGTTCCGGCGGAGACGCTGCAGGAGGCGGTGGACTATGCCTGTGGAGCTGGCGGTGCTGATTGTCAGGAAATAATGCCGAGTGGAAACTGCTACGATCCTGACTCTGTTGTGGCGCATGCTTCTTATGCTTTCAACAGCTACTGGCAGAAGCACAAGAGGAGTGGAGGCACTTGCAGCTTTGGTGGTACTGCTATGCTCATCAACAATGACCCCAGTAAGTGTTGAACATTGTATTTGTTTTCATCAATTTTAGAAAGATCGTTACTTGTTCTCTGTATATTTTGGATGGCAACATGTTTTGTTCATGAATAAGACCCAAATATTGGGTCACTTTCATTTACAAGAAAAATATCTGTCTTCTTTCTTTTTGAAAGGCTTTTTAGTGATTAGTATGATTCTTTGCTGGTGATCAAGACCCAAGTAGACCTTATCATGTTTTTATTAGGTTTTTGTTATTCTTAGAAAGCGCTCAAAGTTTCTGAAATGTCTAGTTCCTCAATTTTGATAATGGTTAGTTCTTCAATTTCTGAATATGTTTCGATTATTTCTGAAAATGTGGAGTTTCTTTATTTTTTGAGAGTTGAGGTCTCTCTCTTTTAAGCCACTCTTTGTATTTGGTTTACTTTTAACATGAAGACCTCTGTTTTATGGGATCGATACAGAATGCTCTCTCTGTTTTGATTGAAGAGTTCCCTTGGCAATGTTTAAGTGTTGTTGGTTCAGTCTTGCAATGTTGCTTATGCAATATATGTTGCCACTGCAGGTTATCAACTCTGCCGTTTTGTTATTACCTGATATGCATCAAGATGCGTAGCTGAGGCTTATCCGCTTATCTTTTAGGGTACGACGACTTGATTATGTGAATCTAATTATGAGAGGGACTCTACATTTTGCTACCCCTAATGGCTAATTTTTGCCACTACAGTAGCTCTAGTAGTCGGCAATTGATAATAAAGATGTTAATCTTAAGTAGCCATCTAAATATGGTTTATGTGCTGTGTGCGCAGTAGACCAAGACTCTTTTTAATTGTAATCCTGCATATATGATTCTCATCTTCGTTATGAATAAATAGAGCTTTATTTAGTGGAATTAACAAAAAAGGAACATGACATATAATGGAGATGCAGTGGATCGAACCCTCTCACATGCAAAGCGAGCGCTCTACCATTTGAGCTACATCCCCATTTAAAGTTCACTTCTATTGTCTAATTATCATTAATTAGTGAAACTAATTAAATTCATTAACCCCGGTACCCCACACTATGCAATTTTTTTTGGCACATATTGCATATTGGTTTCAATATGATGATGTGCTTCTATTTGATTATTTGCTACTATAACGTCTTCTTGTCCCAGAGGTTTATTCGAATCTGTGTATATTGCGCTGTAAACAAGGCCCGAGATTAATAATTGATTTACGATATTTAGAAATGTGACTGGTGCATTGTAGGTGTTCTGCGATTATGCCATATAAATGTGATAAGCGATATGGTCACTCTCTTGCTAGTTAATACTTGCCATACATCATATATAATAAAATTTTGATAAATTAATAATTTTGAAACTGATAAAATTTATTAATTTATTAAAAAATTATTAATTAATCGAATATTAAATTTGTGCTCAAGTCTTTAAATTAAAATCAACAAAAATATTATTTTATAAAAATTAAAAATTAATCGAATATTAAATTATCAAAATTTTACAAGATCGTTGGAGCTAAATGTGAAGCATTATGTTCCTATATCAAGCATGAAATGGGTTACAGACTTACAGCGGGCGACATGGCTGCTTCATTTTCCTGATTTTGAGATGACGACTTGCCTGCCCTCCCAAATCAGATAATGCAGCGTTTCAATCTCTCTCCTAACTTTATATGTGAACGCCATTTAACACAATATTGGTACAATGGCCCTCTTCACAATATTGGTACAATGGCACCGGCCTTCACGTTTCACCTATACATGATAATTTGGTTTATCTTATCTAATTTATGATCTAGATGACTATGTACATCACACATTCGGATGTGAAGCAGGGTAAAAGAACAGAATGATATGAAGATTGAGATTTTAGTGTAAAATACAATTTCAAAACTAGTTTGTTTACTAGCGTTAGTGTTACTGATTTCTTTAAAGATAACATTGTGCAGATGTCGGAGAAAACCAAATACTAATTATAACAGGACCGCGCCACCAGCGGAACAAAATTTCAGTGGAAATGTGACGATTGATGTTCAACAGTCCTTTGTTTAATGAATTGGTTATATGGCTCAGATTAAAATCCAAAATAAGCCAAACCGTTTCATCAATACTATTCTGTGTATCTAGATCCATCTCTTCGTTTCTCTAATCCAAATAGCATGTAATATGCGGGTCAATGGTTAAAGTTAATTGTCAACGTCGGAGTCCACTCGTCACTGGTTAATGAAGAGGATGGGAGACTAATATTTTATAAAAGATGGTAAAATTGACATCCTATTTTTTACAATCAACACCTCCACTACCAGAAATGGAGACATTACCGGCGAGATTACCGGAGACAAGGCCGGCGACCGGAAAAGTCGCCGGTAATGTTCATTATTACCGGCGACTTACTCCGTCGCCGGTAATGTCGCCGGAAAATCGCCGGCAATGTCAAGGCAAACATTGCCGGCGAAATTTCGGCCGGAAAATCGCCGGCAATGTTTGGCTTGACATTGCCGGCGACGGAGGAAGTCGCCGGTAATGTTTTCAAACATTATCGGCGATTTTCCGGCGTAAAGTCGCCGGTAATGTCTCCATTTCCGGCGATTTAATGAATCGCCGGAAATGCCTCTTATATTAGATGCAGATCGCAGCAGCTCATTCATTTTGATCGAAAAAAATCCGGTAAAATCGAAAGAAGGAAAACGCTCTGATCGAAATCGATCCTGCTTCGGTATTGTCAAAATTAAGGCGCGCGTCGAAAACTCGATCACTCGGGAAGCTATATATATATAGGTACGTGTATATACGTATATGTGTATGTATATATATATGTGTGTGTGTTGATCAAATCCAATTCGTGAGATATGAAATGTTGTTGATGTCACCGAAACGAGAAAACTGCTTGTAGTTAATCTTATCTTGTGTCTGAATCAACGACTGGTATTATCGTAGTGCTATCGGAGTCAGGCTTAAGAGAGCCTCCTACCTAGTCAAATACATTTTGAACTGAAAAAAGAAGAATACCATCATCGAGTACTGAATCGAATTCAGAGATTAGATCGATATATACATATATATATATATATATATGCATGCATGTGTTGATTTAATTAGAGTTGAATTGAGATATCGCGTCGATTATTAGTAGTGAATGTGTATATATATAATACGTAAAATGTTAGAATTTTCAGGATGGACAAGAGTTGGATGAGCCTCGAAAGATGGGATGTCAGATATCACCAGGGAATTAGGAGTTTTGTGAATTTTGTGAAGGCTAATTGTGGAGACACTACACTTCATTATTGCCCGTGTAAAGAATGTAAGTGTTTCAGCGATCGATTTCGTTTTCCCATTGATAAAGTCCAGAAGCACCTGAGTAAATACGGGTTTTGGGATAAGTACACTTGTTGGATTTATCACGGTGAAACATCGTTAGCGGGTCCGCATGATCATGGACAATTTGGTGAGAGGGCCAGTCCACGCTATGATTATGGAGATTTTGCTGAGAGGGGCAGTTCATCCTATGATCCAACATCGATGTTAATCAATGATATGTTTCCTCATGAGAGCGGTGTATTTGCTGATGAAGCACCAAATGTCCCTTCCGTCGTTGAGGGTTTCCCCCATATTGAGCCAGTCGAGCCATTACCTGGAGCTCATGTTAACACAAGCGGTATGGACAAGTACAACAACCTGATTGCATTGCAACAGACTCCGTTGTACGACGGTTGTAGTAAGACTGTTCTTGAAAGTGTGATGGGAGTGATGCAGCTCAAAATGGAGAACAAAATGTCTGTCAAAGCTGTTGATTCTTGGTTGAAGTGGACTGATTCGCTACTGCCACCCGGTCATCGGCTTCTTACCACTCATCATAAGGTGCGACATATCCTGAAAGATCTTGGGCTTTCCTACATCAAAATCCATGCATGCAGATATGATTGTATTCTATTCTGGGAAAAAGATCTTGAAGACCTTGAAGCCTGCCTGGTATGTTTTACAGAAAGGTATAAGTTAATTCCTGCAGGCAACAAGAAAGCTGTGAAGATACTTCGATATTTCCCGCTTATGGATAGGCTGGAGCGGTTGTTCATGTGTGCTTTCACGGCCGAAGCAATGAGATGGTGGGCTGAGAGGAATTTGTCTGACCATGACACCCTTATACACCCTTCCGACGGAGAGGCTTCGAAGCACATGGTCTGGGAGTTTGATCATTTTACAGCAGAGGTCCGAAATGTTTGGCTAGGGCTCTCATCTGACGGATTCAACCCTTTTGGCAACACGAGTCTTTAATACAGTATATGGCCAGTTATTTTGGTACCGTACAACCTTCCACCATGGATGTGCATGAAGAAGGAATACAATATGCTCACTCTGTTAATTCCGGGCCCGGGTTATCCAGGCAAGTGTCTCGATGTGTATTTGAGGCCTTTGATTGAGGAGCTTAAGTACCTGAGTGAGTGTGGCCACCCCACTTACGATTGGTTCAAAAATGAGATGTTCCAGATGCATGCAATGCTTGTTGGCACCATCAGTGATTTTCCTGCCCGCGGTATGTTGTCGGGCAACGTTACTAGGGGTTACAGGGCTTGTTCAGAGTGCATGACGGTTGATTGTTGCAGTCCTCATTGCAGTAAAATTGTTCAGATGCGTCACCGTTGTTGGCTTCCATATGATCACCCATTTAGGCAGGATCCAGACGCATTTGATGGGACTGTGGAAACAGGTGTGGCACCCAGGCGATGGACAGGGGAAGAAATTTTGGAAGTGTTGAATGAACATGATTTTGGCCAACTGAGCAATCATCCTGACATAGTCGCGTCAATTCCAGACAAGCCCGAAAGGTATAAGTTTTGGACACATAAGAGCATATTCTGGGAACTCTCATACTGGCCTAGGTTGCCTATCAGACACTACCTAGATGTCATGCACATAGAGAAGAATGTGTGTGAAAGTGTTGTGGGCACAGTTCTTAACTTGGAGGGGAAAACAAAAGACATCCCTAAGGCACGCATTGATCTGAAAGCAATGGGTCTGCGGAAAAATTTGTGGTTAAGAGATGGTAAGAGAAAAATGCCGCAAGCTCCTTACACCGTAAAGCCGAAGCATAAGCATGAAATTTTTCGGTGGCTGAATAATGTCAGGTATATATTCTTATGGCTATGCAGGAATTTGGCCATAAATTTTTACCGGATTATGGTTATATGCGAGAAATATAATTGTTGCCTATGGCTATATATATATATATATATATGCAGGTATCCTTATGACTATGCAGGAAATATAAGCAGGTGTGTTAACTTCCGGGACAATAAGATGTACGGATTAAAGAGTCATGACTACCATGTACTGCTTCAACGCCTTTTCCCTATTTTCATTCGAGGGTACCTGCCCAAAGAGGTGGTGGAGCCGTTGGTGGCCTTGTCAAGATTCTTTCAGAAGTTATGCACCAGGGAAGTTAAAAAATCAGACCTCAGGGAGATGCAAGATGACATCATTTTTATCATGTGCAAGCTTGAGAAGATATTTCCCCCAAATTTTTTCGACATCATGCCTCACCTGATGATCCATCTTCCCGAACAATTGTTGCTTACCGGTCCCGTACACTACACTTGGATGTATCCCATGGAAAGGTACAAATGATTCATACATTTGGTTTGCCTCTGTTTTTATATGTCAATTCTTATTTTTTAAGTAAGTTAACATGCGAGCACTTCTTAACTTGTAGACAATTGGGAGCATACAAGGACTATGTGAAGAATAAATATGCACCTGAAGGGTGTATCGCTGAAGCATATGTTGCGCACGAGTGTGTAACGTACACCAAAGTGTATTTGGGAGCGCTTGAGGACCCCCAACAACAGATGCCGATAGATGAACCCCAGTTCAACCTTTCTATCATCTCTAATGACGTGGTAGTATAGGGAAGCTTGCCAAAGTCGTACAAGTTGGATGTAAATGAGGTAGCCATTGCCCACTGGTCGGTACTGATTAACTGTCAAGAAGTACAATATTGGAAAAACTATCATCTTCACTGCCCTGCTATTGCCGGAAATGTTGATTACCACAACAGGACGTTTGCAAACTACTTTGGTCAATGGGTAAGGGTATATGTGTATAGGTCTATTTTTATATATATCCTTATATAGCATGTGTGTACGTACGTGGTTTTTTGGTTTTTATGTTCATAATTTCTTGTGTACGTATTTCTTATCGTTTTCAGATGAACCATGTAGCAGATGATGGTTGCCAAGAGTGGTCAAACGAATTGAGGGTCCGATGAAACCGATAACTTCAAAAGTTTACTCGATGTGCCAGGTCAATGGCGTGAAATTTATATGTGAAAATCGAGACGACCGATTGAAAACACAGAATTGTGGGGTGATGGTCCATGGTGGGCAGGATGGCGTTGACTATTACGGTGTCCTTCATTCAGTTGTTGAACTAATTTATGGGAACCGCATGAAAGTGCACTTGTTCAAGTGTAGATGGTTTGATACTAGCCCGGAGAACACAAGGACCGATCAATACGGAACATTTTCGGTGAATACTGCTACTAGCTGGTATGAAGATGACCCTTTCGTTCTTGCCTCATCAGTAAAACAAGTGTTTTACCTTGACGATCTTCTTAACAAAGTCCCGTGGAAGGTGGTTAACCATGTTGCTCATAGAAACATATACAGTGCTGCCACACTTGGTGAGACCGCAGATGATGAGGAAGTTACTGCATACCAAGAGCCGAATGCTTTTGACATTCCGGAATCATCTACGATTCGCCTTAATAATGTGAGATCTGGGAGTGTGGTTCGAATTACTGGAGCAGAACTTCTCGATGTTAATCCATATGAAGTTGACGCTGATTCAGATGACGAGGAGCGGCACATATTGCCAGAGGTTACCTATGAAACCGAGTCAGACTCAAGTGATGAAGATGATTACGATTATAATCCTTAGTACGTTGGAAATTGTAGTCGGAAATTGTATTCGGAAATTGTATTTGGAAATTGTAGTCGGAAATTGTAGTCGGAAATTGTAGTCGGAAATTATAGTCTGAAATCGTGTCGAAAAATGTAGTCGGAAATTGTAGTCGGAAAATGTAGTCGGAAAATGTAGTCGGAAATTGTACGTACGTAGTCGGAAATCGTGTTGGAAATCGTAGTCGAAAATCGTAGTCGGAAATTGTCAAAAGAAATTGTAGTCGGAAATCGTGTTGGAAATTGTGTTGGAAATCGTAGTCGGAAATCGTAGTCGGAAATTGTAGTTATATATGGTCGGAAATGTTGTCGGAAATTATTTAGTCGGAAATTGGTCGGAAATAGGTCGATCGGATAATCTTCGGGAAATAATGTCATTACCAACGAGTTGATAGAGAAATAATGACATTACCCACGAGTTAGCAACTCGTTGGTAATGTCATTACCAACGAGTTGCTTATCAACTCATTGGTAATGTCATTACCAACGAGTGAACTCGTTGGTAATGACATTACCCACGACGTACGTCCTTGGTAATGTCATTACCAACAAGTTACCATGTAACTCGCCGGCAATGGTGGCGGTATTTTCAGAACATGCAGCTCGAGCTGCTCCCCATTTTTTCCTCTCCCTCTTCCCTCTCAAACCCTAAAACCTCTCAAAATTCAAAACCTCTCAAACCCTAAAACCCCTCTCTCTTCATCTCAACCCTCTCCTCAATCCTCTCTTCCTCTCCTCCCCTCTCCCCTCTATTCCTCTCCTCCCCTCTCTCCTCCCCTCTCCCCTCCCCTCACCTCCCCTCTCTCCTCCTCCCCTCCTCCTCTTCCTCCTCCCCTCACCTCCGTCGCCGAACAACAGTTGGGTCGAGCTCCACCATGGCAGGTAATAGCTCACTCTCTCTCCCTCTCTCTCTCTCTCTCTCATTCCACATTTTATTTTTATGCATTTTGATTAATTAATTTTTGATAATGGGGGGATGTATGTATGCATGTGGAAAATATTTGGAAAATGTAATTAAGGTATGTTTGAAAATTGTGGCAAATTAATGTGGATAATTGTGGGGTGAAGGAGAAATATATGTAATGTGTATATGTGAAAAATTAATTAATTTATATGCAATGTATATATATACGTATGTTTAAAAAATGTGGAAAATTAATTAGCTAGGGTGATTTGGATTAATATGTGATGTATATATATGTGTGAAAATTAGGTGAAATTAAGATGCATGATGTATACAAAGTGTATATGGGATGTATATATATGTGGAAAGTTTAAAGCGGGAAATGATGTATGTATATATTTTAAGTTAGGTGATATAGTTGTTAATTTAACGTATAATAGGTGAAAAATCGGCTTCGAAATTTAACGTGTTTGGATTAAGGTGATATAGTTGTTAATTTAACGTATAAATTAAGGTGAAAAATCGGAATCGGAACAGTTTAGAACCACAACGGTTTTAAACCAGAACCGTTTGGCACCGGAACTGTTTGTAATCGGAACCGTTTGAAACCTAACGGTTCCAGTTCCAAACGGTTCCAGGTTCAAACGGTTCCGGTTCCAAACCGTTCCGGTTCCGATTTGTTATAGAATCGAAACGGTTTGGAACCGGAACCGTTTGGAACCGGAACTGTTTGTAACTAGAACCGTTTGTAACATAACGGTTCCAGTTCCAAAAGGTTCCAGGTTCAAACGGTTCCGGTTCCAAACGGTTCCGGTTCCGATTTGTTATAGAACCGAAACGGTTTGGAACCGGAACCGTTTGTAACATAACGGTTCCAGTTCCAAATGGTTCTAGGTTCAAATGGTTCCGGTTCCAAACGGTTCCGGTTCCGATTTGTTATAGAACCGAAACGGTTTGGAACCGGAACCGTTTGGAACCGGAACTGTTTGTAACCGGAACCGTTTGTAACATAACGGTTCTAGTTCCAAACGGTTCCAGGTTCAAACAGTTCCGGTTCCAAACCGTTCCAGTTCTGATTTGTTATAGAACCGAATTCATAATTATTACGGTGTCCAGGAGGTTTTGCGGCTAATTGGCTTCAGAGAGGTTCCCGAAATAGTGGAGGGAACAGTAGTCAAGCTTCCTCCTCACCCGCAGTTAGCAACACGCGCAGTGGGCCAATGATGAATGCTCGCACGAGAGCCTTGCTAGATGCGCGAGCTGAGGAGGAAGCTGCACGATCAGGCTTCGTGCAACCGGAAGTCGAGCCTCGGACCTCAGTCAGCAGACGCTCAGTCAGCAGACGTCCCTCCGGTGGCAGAGCCTCAGACGAGCGATAGTCAACGGAGGCATCAGAAACTCCCTCAATCCGAATGCCCCATATTCGCCCGGTGCCTACTCCCGTTTCACGGGAATCATTTGAGACACATGGTGGTGCTGGCGCCTCATCGTCCAGGCCTCGTCTATCTCCGCCGTCCGGTCTCTTCCTACTTGACGAGATTCCTGTCATCCCTGAATTCGATGATAGGGGGATGCCTGTTTATGTTGAAGGACAGCCGGAGTTCCTGAGCGTGGAGGAAGCGTATTTTTTCGTCCTGTTCGACCCCGTGTATCTTTGGAGTGTGAGGTGCACCAACCAACAAACGGACGATGCAGGTAAATTTTATTTAACATCAGATTTATTACTTAATTATTACTTAAGACTTACGATAGGTTCAATTAATGATATCAATTTGTTGACATTGTATTATTAGGCAATTTCGTTAATGGGACTGGAAAACGGAAAAGGGCTAGAGGCACCTGCACTGGGAAGAGACTTGAGCAGGCCACCGGGGGAAGGAAAACGCCCATAAGGGTCAATGAGGATGGCGAGGTGATCGAGGCATTTGACACCATGCGAAAATATGTCAGCATGGCCGGTGCGATCGTGCGGGACAAGGTCCCAATGCTTTGGCCAGATTGGGAATCTGTGCCCATCTATGTGAAGATGCAAGTGCATAATGCACTGAGTGTGAGTTAAATCGTATTTTCATTACGTAAATTTTACATTTATTAATTAAGTCCGAATAATTATATAATTTTACCTTTTATATATTCATATTGCAGGTGTGGTTTGACGTGGATGAAGTTCTTATTCACACGTGGGTAGAGCGTCAACTACATATGAGGTGATGTGCTTCGAGTTATTTGAGTATATATCGAGTTAGATTTTTGTTTATCAAGTGTTTTAATATCTCTAACTTTTTTTCCTTGTTTTAATATAGGTATAAAGAGTGGAAGAACGAGCTTTCTTCCCATTACACTCTATACAAGGAGCTAGGCCGTGGTTTTACCCCTAGCGAATTCCGGTTTAGGGAGTACGAGTGGCTGTGGCTGATAGCCCACTTCGAGCACCCCAAAGCTCAGGTATGCATCCTGAATATATCTTACAAGCCTAATGTATCGTATCACATTGAAATTGTTAGTTACTAATTTTTTTTTCATATTTTTATCAAACAAGGCGATTTCGAAGACGAACCGGGCGAATAGATTGAAAAACACCAGGGCCCATCATGCAGGTTCACTCAACTATTTGGGTTGGTCGACTAAGGCCCAGCAACAACAAGAAGTGAACCCGTTGGTGTATATTCATCAGAAGTTCTATCCGCAGTGCCCTGACGAAGCGGTAAGTCTTTCGCCTCTCCATGTGTTAATAAAACTATTTTTCGATATTAATTTATTTTGTTAGCTAATACGTTATTCATTTTCGCTTTTCAATTAGGCGAGAGTGGAGGAGGCGACCGCAGAAGTGACCATGAATATAGCTCGGACTAACCATCCTAACTGCTCTGAGGAAGAAGTCACCCAGTATGCCTCTCAGATCGATCCGCTTGATCGCCCTATAGCGGCTCAGATCATGGCAAAAGCGTGCGGGACTGGAAAGAATACCTACTACTGTAGGGGAATGGGCTCGGCGGGTGAAGGAGTATTGAAGAACACTTCAGAATACTCTACCGGGTCTAGATGTTCAACTTCTAGTCGTAACCTTGCAGTGGAGCTTCAGAGGACGCGGAGGGAGTTGGAAGAGCAAAAGAGGCACGCAGCCGAGCAGCAGGCAATCAGAGATGTCGAGTACCAAAACCTGGTCCAGACTCAGACACAGATGTTCACATGGATGCGGATGATGTACGAGGCTCAGACTACCGGACAACCGTTCCCCACACCTCCCCCGGTCCTTCCGTTCCCTAGTTATCCACCACCACCACCGCACCAGTCAACGCCAGAGCAAGACCAGGGTAGCCACCGGAATTCAAATGAGTACATGGATTACTTCGACCCTGACCCGCAAGTTCCTCGACCCTGACGTGTAGTTGTAGTTAATTTTCGTATCGTCGTTGCTATTTGTACTGTACGTTGGACATTTATGTGTACTGTTGAACTTGTATGATTGTACGGTTTATGTTTTTCAATGCAGGTTCTGGAATTGGGCCCAATCCAGAACCGTGTTTTTTTTTCAAAATTTTTTCAAGCATTGCCGGCGACATGGACCTAAGTAGCCGGCAATGTCTTCAAATTCCGGCCACGGCGGCGCTGACATTGTCGGCGACTTCCGTCGCCGGTAATGTCCAAAACATCACCGGCGACTTGAGTCGTCGGTAATGTCTTGACATTGCCGGCGACTCACGTCGCCGGTGATGTTTTGGACATTACCGGCGTTGGCGTTTCTCATCGCCGGCAATGCTATCTCCGGCGGGAAATTTTTGGCGACGGCATTGCCGGCGACTTGTCGCCGGTAATGTCAATTCCGGCGAAAAAAAAAACAAGGCCGGCGACTTAAAGTCGCCGACAATGTCTCTTATTCTGGTAGTGCTCTCTCCTTCACATTTTCAAACAAAAGTGTTTAAGAAATACACATAAAAATCAATGAAAGGGGGGTGTGATTTGTAAAATAAGGGGTGCCAATTTCACCTCATTTTCATAAATTGTTCTATTGGGCCGTTGAGAATTAAAATTTTACTGTTAGGCTAGTGCAAATTATTTTTCCTAATTTTTCATTTTTTGGGGAAATGGAAAAAACACACCAATTTTATCACTCTTTTTTCTCAAAAATCTACCATAAGTTTTCAATTCTAAAAAAATTCATTTTGTTTTTTAAGTATGTAACAGACTAGCATTTCATCATATTTATGTTATTTGTCACTATTTTTTTCTCATCTACTACATTTGTCGTTAACACGTTTTTTCACTCTGGGTTTCAGATCTCTCACTTATTACCTCTCTACGTTTCAAACTCTCCGCCGTCTCGTTCATTATCACCGCCGTCGCGTTCGTCCTCACCCTTGAATTTGTTCTCTTCATTGCCTTCGCAGTCTTCATCGTCATCTTCTTTGGTGTTGTTATCGTTTTGCATAAGTAATATTTGTTCGCACACCCTCGATTCTTCATTTTTGTTGTTTCTAAGCAGTTTACATGTTCATTTTCGTGGTTCGTATCCATGCTTTTTGAATTTTGAAATGTTGTTGTTGTTGTTGACATTTTTCTAGGGTTTTCAGTTTGATTTTTGGTATTTTTGCAACTTTTTTCTTGATTTTTTGTAGATGCTATGTGATATAGTGTGTTCAAAAGGGTTTTTGGTTGTTGCAGTAGTAGTTGGTGTTGTTGTGTTTGTGATAGAAGATTTTTTTCTTTCTTTTTGTATATCTGTTTAAGTATCTGTCTGGATATCAGTTTAACTATCTATGTGAATATGAGTTTAAGTATATGTCTGGATATCCTTTCCTTTTGTTTACGTTATTTTTAGTGTGTTATGCCTCTAACTATTGGCTATCTATTTTGGATATATGTCTAACTATCTGTGTGTTGATCATTTGTAATTATTCTATATTAATGGCTAAACACAAGAGAGCAATCTCAGATTCAGAAAGTGAAGTTAAGACAAGGCATAGAAGATCATCTAGAAAAAGAATGAAGTATGTTGAATCTTCTAAATCTAATGGCTGGCTTCTTCTTCTTCTTCCGAGGAGGAGGAGCAATTTGGTGTGAAAAAAAAAGGAACAAGGGAAGAAGAGTGGCTTCCTCTTCATTTGGTCCTTCTGTTTTAGAAAGTCGTATTGTGTAGATTATTAAGGAAACTCTAAAGAAGAAGAAGAAGAAGAAGAAGAAGAAGAAGAAGAAGAAGAAGAAGAAGAAGAAGAAGAAGAAGAAGAAGAAGAAGAAGAAGAAGAAGAAGGAGATCAAGAGAAAAGCTAAGAAGAAAGTGGAGTCTTTTGAATCAACGCCTGATAGTTATGTAGAGACTAGGACTAATGATAAAGTAGCAATTAAACAACAATAAGGAGAGGATAAGTTACCTGAATAGCAAGTTGTTCCGGTGGAACGAACATGGAAGTGTCAGTTATGTTGCTCGTTATACTACTTCCAGAAGTTCATTGTGAGTATCTGGAAAAAAATCAACGAGGATGTGAAGAATAGGCTGAAGGATACACTTTTTAATGGGCTAATTCAAGCATTCATCGATGGTGATATTGAACGACGAGACTTCTTGAAGTCTAATGATACAATTACTGTGATGGTTGACACATACAAGAAGGATAAGAGGAATTTTCAGTTCCATCTTACCCGTGTTCACCATAGCACTCCTAGTTTTGTCGGATCTATGTTGGGTCTCAGCTGCTCTGGAAGACCAATTTCATTAAGTGATAAGAGTGTCAAGTTGTCAAACTGGCTGAGTAAGTTGTTTTGTCGTGAGGCAATTAGCAAGACCAATATTACCAGGATATTAGAGAGAATAATTACTGATAAAGAGAAGGTGAATGACTGTGTTTGTCTTTTGTTTTTTCTTCTTTTGGCCTATATATTGCTGCTTAATCCAATGGTATTTTGGGAACTGGTTTTGCAAGTTTTGTGACCAACATTGAAGGAATGAAAGATTATGATTGGGCAACTGTTGTCTATGACAATCTATTCAATGTATTGGACATTTACACAACGAATTTTGATCCTGAAATAGTCAAGAAGATGGAGGAAGCAAAGAAGCAGAAGATAGAAAAGGCAGAGAAGGAAGAGAATGATGATGAGGAGGTAAAAAAGTCTGATAGAGGCATTTCGATGAATGTCGGTGGTTGCGCTATTATTATTCATGTAAATTTCCTTAGTTTTTTTTTACTTTGATTCCTTGATTTTATTTAGTGTATGTTTTCTGTTTGTATTACTTATTGTTTCATTATTATTATCTTAATTTAATCATTAACATTTCCAAACCAAGAGCTGGCAAAGAGGACTCAAAGTTGGGCATAGTCAAGTACAGCCTCGGTGATATTTTGGACTACTTCCGAAACATCAAGAGCTTGGATATGCTGAGGGTGAATATTTAACTGTGTGTTGTTGTTAATAGTTATCTGGATATCTGTATAAATAGTTGTTTGTTAATATCATTGATATTTTTTTCACATAGCAAGTACTTTTTGTCATCGAGGACCAAGAAAACTCAAGCTCATGTTGGTGGAAGTCCTATTTTGGGAGTTATCAACGATATGGCCCAAGATGATTATGCAAAGCTTCAAGCCGAGTTCACTGCCAAGGTAGATAATTTGAAAGACAGTGAAGACTATGTTGTGTAGTTGCAAGACATCATTATGCAGAAGGATGATGAGATCTCTGGTATCAGTTTTGAAATGTAGGAAATGTGTAATATCAATACAATCCTTGGGTAAGTAATTGATGTTTTGATAAAAGATGCCAAGTCTTTGGAGAAAGAAAATGCGTACTTGAAGCAAAGACATATGCTCTCAACCATCAACTGGTTGAACTTCGAATGGAGGTTGAGGGTCTTAAGAGGCAGAAGCAATACATGCAAATGAAAATGGAGAATCTGGGCCGGGAGAATGAGGTTCTTCAGAACCATTTATTAGCTTTTGTAGATGCTATATATAAGATTACAATATTGAGGGCAGCGAATATTACTTCTGAGAAGGAACTGCTAGAAGCGAAGAGAGAACTTGTTGCAGCTGCTCAAGAGAAGGTTGTGCTTAAGGCTAAATTAAGGGAGCTAAAGTGTGCTAGTAAAGCTGCTATCAGAGTTGTTGCTGGAGAGATACGATTTTGAAGAAGAAACTCAAGGAAGCACAAGTTACTACTCAAGTGAAGATAGAAGTTGCTGCTGAAGAGAAGCTGCAGAAGCAAGTTGAAGATGGTGCTGAAGTAGTTAAATCATCTCAAACAGCAAATAAGGAGCTTCAGAGGAGATTGGATGTTTTACAACGTGAAAAGGAGAACCTTGAGAAGCAAAAGAAAGATGTTGAAGATGTAAAGCAGAAATTCGAGCTTACCAATCAGAAGTTTCATGAATAGAATCAGAAGATGAAGAATATTGCTGTAGTTACAAAGGGACTGGCTAGTACCGATCCTGACATTTCAAAAGACTAGATCTTAGTCATTTCATTTTGTACAATTTCTATTATTTTAAGGAAGAGAATATGTACAAGTACTTTTATGGGTGATTTTCCTTTGTATTTTATAATTTTTTTTACAGAAAACTCCAATGTCTATTTATATATCTTTCTATCTGTATGAGTATATGTCTATATAGTTTCAGCGTCGTCTATCTGGCTGAATATCTGTTATTGCTCTGGATATGTAGTGTATCTATTTTTGTAACTTGTGTTTTCATGGAATACTTTTTTGTATCTTTGTTAGGAAGTTTGTCGGAGACCAAGAAGAGACCTAAATAAAGAGAGTTTGCACTGTCTTTCCCCACCCCTAGTCTTTGGAAGACTCCAGTGGCATTGCCTACTTCTACCGTTTTCTCTCCAGAGATAGTGGAAAACCTGGTGACTCCTTCTCCTGCTGGTGCATCTCCTTCGAGAGTCTGAACAGATTTGATTGCAAAGGATCTTCCAGGGCCTGGAGAGAGACTCAAGAGAGAAAACATTTATCTATATTCTTATTTTAACAGGTTAAAGGATAAGGCCAGGAAACCCTTAAAGAGGGATGAGAAACAAACGACCTCAAATTATAGGGTTTACAACACCGACGACCCTTCTCGTAGACACTATAGATTTTGAAAGAACTAACATCATGATACCCATAACTGACTCACGATCCTACCATGTTGCCGAAATCATCAGAATATGAAATAACAAAATATTCTGGAACCGTCTCGTACACTACTAACGATAGGTTTTGCTGAAGTCCTCAATCACGTCTATGAGGCATGACATTAAAGACCAAAGAGACTCACTATTATCTGAGATACACTTAGAATAATATCTTATACCATTAGTGATCCATCTACCCGAAGGCGTACGATGGGATCCACTGCAGTCAGACCAACGCACACTAAGAATCATTAAGAATATGAGATAATCAACAAGATCACAAAACCTAATTCTCTGATACCAATTGACATGACCTACCCCAAATTACTATAGTAATCCAGGACAAGTCTTACGGGACCCGTATTAGGGTCTCTAACACCGCCTAAACCATACCAGCTATTCTAGCATGAACAACCCAGAACTTTAATTGAGTACATACTCGTACAAAATAGAAGCTGCGGACTTTCATGCCTCATACTCTGGATGGTCACGACTTTAATCGGCTAATCTGTAATTTGGGCAATTTAAAACAAAGGGTCCAAGGAAAGGCATAAAAATATAAAATGTTAGAATGAGTAGACAAAAATTATAATCGTACGATATACGTAAAACTGTAGAAAACTATAGCTATATGCCTTTCCAACATTTCTGATAACACTTATGAGAGTTCAAAATATCATAAAATCGAAAGAAAGTGGAGGTGGTCGCCCATGTGTTTGCCTTAACCTGAGTCGATAATAATTGAATAACAAATTAAGGTGATAGAATTGTCCAAGGTGTTTGTCCTAACCTTAGACGATTCAAGGTCAAACAAGGACCTCCCCTGACCAGAATATCCGGTGATCAATCGAATAGTCAGACCATTGATTCAACTAAGATGACAATTACAAAGTAAAGCTTCAAAACATAAAATATTGGAAAGCATAATCACAAACATGCTGCATCATACTGATCTCGCAATTCAACAGTGAAAATAAACGTCCACTCACAGTACTGTGTCGTGATTTTCACCAAGCTAGAGCCTGTCTGTCAGCGTTTCTATATGTCTATCATTGGCTAATAACACGTCATCCTGAAAGAACAATTATAATTTAATTACTAATCGTCGAAAATTATAGCAAATAACTAAGCTCATCCACCAATGGGCATTATTGTCAAGAACTTGGCATTCCCGAATAACGTGCTTTCCGACCTAATGATGAGTTTTAATCTAATTCCAAATTCTAATTCTTGAATCTTTTTCTAGTCGCAACACATTCCTCAACATTACGCAACTTGATGTTGAATTGATGTTCGACCCACGACCGTTCATTACTATCGTAAAATTGATTGATCAAGATATGATTAATCACACGTTTTAATCAACTATGCCCAAAACAATATAAAAATTATGTGAAAATTCCTCCGCCAGAGCTCTACCATGAACAATCTCTGGTGGCGGTGACTTTTTCTGGCTACCCGAACACCCACATGTGCAAAGTCAACCCAACAACAATTTTCATAACTACACTAAAGTCCAATTCTAACTATAATTCACCGAATTTCATTTTCAAGCCAAGAACACCAAAATCTTTAAATCGTCGTTTCTTCCTCCTCGATTAGAATTGGAGAGTCATCTACATATGGTTAGCTTCGTGGTGATGAAAGCTTCAAAGCCCAGTGCTTCTCGTCGGTTGATTTGGCTGAGAAAGAAACAAACTCAAATTATAGGATTTACAATAGCGGCGGCCCTTCTCATGGACACCATGACCTAATCACCTAGAAATAGAGGATGCGGTGTTGATGGTTAGAAAGAGGAGTTTGAGATGCTTCTTTTGACATTAAGACCACTGGATTTGGTGGTCGACCGGTGGTTCGTTGTCGGTGAAGCCGACAAGAAGAGAGAGATAGGCGCTGGAGAGAGGAGAGAGAAAATAAAAAGATGATTGAAATGGAAAGTCAAAATCTTTCCATTTTTAGAAAGTCCTATTCATACTTGCAAGTGGCAACTAATTTAAATTCGTAAAGTTGTACAAAACTTTTATTAACCATAACTTTTTCATCGTAACTCCGATTTTAACACTTGACGTGGCCACGAACTTGTCTTGATAAACTCTACGACTTTTGTCAATAAAATTTATCGAAAATCTTAACGAATAAAATGATGATAGGAAGGCCATTGATACAGATGGTAAAAACTAACTATATTCCTCAATTAACCTTAAGAAAATCTTTTTAAAACAAATCTCGGGACGGGTTATTACACATTATGAATGGAATCATATGACTATATGTTTTGCTATCTCTTTAACTATATATTTTAGTACCTGTTTGAATATCTGTGTGTGTAATACATTGGACAACTCTGAAATTTTGAATGAATGAATCAATGTATTAAGCCTATGAAATACAATATTTTTTTTCTTGCACTTTCTGATGCATTTTAGAAGACAAAAAACAACTCAAAATTGGGTGTATAAATTGTACTGAAACGCAATTCATAAACCAAAGACAGCTCTCCAAACAGGTACCTAGACAGCTCTCTAGACATCTATACATGATAGTTTAGATATGACATGTCGATTGCTGTCGCGTCTGTTCATTTTACTGAGCCATCATCTATTTATATCGAAGCAAATTGTACTATGAAAATTGACTTTCACTCTTATTTTCTATTCGTCTCTTTGGTTTTAGCGTTCAATATCTTGATCCAGATATGTGAAGATGGCTAACAAGAAGAAGGATATGGTAGTGACCGCACCTCTGAGATGATCGACTCGATTGAATCCCCATCCCCCCAAGGCCCCCCCCCAATTTTTGCTTAGGAACAGGCTTTTGCCCCAGGTTTCCCAAACCCTACTCCGCGCCGTACACAACATTTCGTTCAATATCAGCTAGGCCAATTGGAGAATCACGTCATGGAGTGGACTTGAATCATCGTCTTTATTTGATGGAGGAACAAATTCATTCCTTTCGACAACAATTGGATGAGCTTTATGTTGTCTACCTCAAGAATGCTGGAGTAGAGCAAGGTAGTGGTGTAGTTCAAGCTAGTGGTGCAAGGCAGAATGTGGGGGAAATTATAGATTAGGGTTTGGTGTTTAGTGATTGGGATCTATTTTGCTTACTCCAAACCGTCCATTTTGTGTGGTTGTTTATGGATTCTGGAGTAGGGCAAGGTAGTGGTGTAGTTCAAGCCAGTGGTGCAAGGTAGGATGTGGCGGAAATTATAGATTAGGGTTTGCTGTTTAGTGATTGGGTTCTATTTTGCTTACTCCAAACTGTCTGTTTTATGTGGTTGTTTATGGATGCTTTAGAGAAAGACTTTTTGTAATAAACTTGTTTAGGAATTTTGATCCCTTTGTGTAGTATAAGTTGTTGCTTGTAATTGGCTGTAATGACTCGTACCCAGTTTAACGAGTTAATCTTCGTTCGTTGAGTTTATTAATGAGCTAATCTTGTTTTGACAACGTTAATCGAGGAATGTAATTAGTTTTATCGTTAGTATTTACCTATATTGATGGTCTTCTGACCAAATCAATTGGTTAGGTTTTTCGATAAATTTTATTGAGGAAATTATTAAAGTTTGTCAAGACAAATTTGTAGCCACGTCAAGTATTGAAATCGGAGTTACGATGAAGAAATTACTGTCAACGAGTTACGGTTAACGGGCTCGGCTCTGGCCATTTCGGGTTGGGGCACCTTTGCTTTCCATTAAGGTCCCCGATGTCGATTTAGACGGAGTTGGCCAGACTTTGGAATTGAAGTTCGGTCAAAACTTAGGTTTTGGGCCGATGGGTTTTTCGGCAAGTTGGCTGTCAAAATTGGTATGTTTCGGTTCCTCTCTCTCTCTCCTCTCTGTGTTTTTATTCTAGATTGGATTATTGCAAGTGAAATTTAGGAGTAGCGATGCGATTTCTGTTCGAAAATCGTAGTTGAATCGTGGCCGTTGGGGACGGCGATTGACGGCGTTGATTGGGGGTTTGAGGTTAGGGGTTTTGTATGCCCTGTCCTTTTGACTGTTTTCGATTAGCCTCGAGCAGTGAGGTGACTCGACGACACCAAAATCGCTTTTTTGGCGATTTCAGGTCAGGTGCATTTCAAGGCATTTTCCGGCTAAATGATGAAGAATTAGGTATCTGTGTTTTGAAATAAGTTGTTGGGCTTGATGAGAGGAAGAGATTGGTCGGTCAAATACCACAATAAGCATTGGTCACCGGTGGTGCGTGTCTAACGGGAAAAAGTTTTTGAAATGTGTCATGTTATATATCGTTAGATTCTTTTCGACGTTGCGAGTGTTTTTGTGATGTTATTAAATTTATTGGATGTAGTTGGTGTGGACTTTGAATTTATCGGTGATAATTAAATTTTTTTACAATTTTATCGATTAGTTGATCTACGCATTTTATGCTTGATTATTAATGTCTTTCTCTCTATATTTAACTTTGTTTTGTGCTTAGTAAATATGTTTTTAACTTACTTTATGTTTGTAGGTAGAAATAAAGGAGGAATCCGTAAAGGAGGCAGAAATGAGCTCAAAACCTACTAAGGAGGAAGTTCCTAAAATGAGGAGGAAAGATGATGAAGAATGGGCCACGATTTATAAAGAATGGATCAAAGATCACTAAGATGGGTCAAGACCATGCTCATGTGTCCAAGAATGTCCAAGATCATGTCAAGATTCACCCACAAAGAAGCCCAAAAGAAGAAAATGGATCAAAAGCTAGAAATCAGGAAATCTGCCTGTGCAGATCAGCCCACTTCAAAAGGTCACTGTGAACAGATCCGGATGAATCTAGACGCGATTAGCATATGGTTGGAAAGATCTAGAAGTCTAGTTTCCAACGCAACTGGAATCAAGCGATTTGAAGTCCTAGAACGAGAGAAACTCCTATTTTAGTGGAGAAGGGTCAGGTTACCCGGGTGGAGTAGTAAGAGTTCTAAAAGGAGTCGAACTAGGCTTTGCTTGGCCTATATAAATGAGGGCTCGACTAGGGTTTGAGTATCACACATTCTAGGAGCCGAATCTCTGTCCAAACACTACCTCCTTTCACACAAAGTCGAAGAACTCTTCTCCTTAGCCGAAACACCACCATCACCACCTCAAAAACATCCCTCCTTCACCCATAAGTGTTCTTATGCTAGATTTGGCTTTGAACACTTGTGTCCTCCCTCACGCCAACAAGGGGATGCTATACTTGGAGCTTGCGGAGAGACGAATTCCTCGGAGCAAAAAGTGTAACATGACATCTTGTATCAAATTTCGGTTATGTATTGGTTTTCTTTACTTTTTGTAGAAAGACAACATGTTTTAGTGTAAAGATGATTGTTTTGGATTTTTATGAGTTCTTCCATGAGTTCTTAGTATGAATTCGAATATGTATGCTAGCTTACTATGATCTTAATGCTTTGAAACTTGTTTAGGATGACACTAGATGATTTGGTTCACCCTAGCATGTTCCACCGAATTAATCAAGATAAAATTGAGTTAGGAAGTTAACTAGATGATTTGGTTGCTCTCTAATTCGATGTAAGCATGTGTATGTGTTTTAATGTGTGCTATGAATTTCGTAGAACTTGTTTAAAGAAGAAGTAATCGGCTTAGGTAATTAGTATGTGATGATCACTTGTAAATAACTAGTTTAGTTTTTTTCGGCAATGATGCATGTTTAGGGTTTCTAGGGTTCTTGATTGTTTGCTTGTCTATGAGTGAAGCATGTTAGAGTCCTAGGGTTTCTTTATGTGTATGATTGCCACGTTTTTGTCTTTAATTTTGTAGGTATTAAACAAACAAATCTTGCACCCCCATTTAAACTTAGCATAGTTATGCATGCACCCTCAATCCCCGGTTAAGAACGATCCCTACTTATCAATGCTACATCTACAAAGAAGGGTTTTAATTGTATTCGTGTTTGATTAAGTGTTTAATTAAATGCTTGAAAAGATGAGAATCAATTTTGGCGCCGTTGCCGGGGATTGAAAAGAATTGTGTGATTATGCTTGTACATTATGTTAATAGTTTTCTGTTTTTCGGAGCTGTGCACTGCCCGGTTTTGTGCAAATTATTTAACATAGCTAGAGGACTCACAAAAATCTGAAATTTTGTAGGAATGTTTGGTTTTGTGTCTAGTTGGTGCCTGAAAAATTTCAGCCCAGTCGACCGAGCCAATAATTCTAAAAACATTCGACAAGCTGCTGTGCTCATGTTTGGCAGAATCTGGAATTGCATGTGTATTTTTTTTTTTTTTTTTTTTTTTTTTTTGTAAATATGTGAAATTTTGTGCATATATACTTGTAAATTTTCGAGTTTTATACTAACACTTGTTCATATTGTATTTTTACAGCCATGTGTACACCTTAAAGGTAGTATTTGATTTAAATTTAGTACATGAGTTTGGTTGATTAAGTCGCACTCTTTGGAATAGATGGCGCCTCTTTTCCTTGTTTATCTCCTTAACCCCTCATGATGTGTGGATTTCATCACCGCACACCATAACCTAAGTGAAGTTATGGACATGAGGTTGAGGGCGGAGTCTACAAAGGACTTGAGGGAGTGTAAATTTTCGAAAGATTGGCTGAATGTCGGACATGGTGTCTAGAATGGGTTATGACTGGTGACAGGTTCTGGATCTAAGAAAGACTTACACCAATAGAGTATATACCATTTGCCCGGTTAGCCTCGGGGTGTATTGTCGAAATTAGTCCTGCCTCTCACGTTATCTCTATCCCTAACTGGCCATGTTTTTCGATTGAACCAAGGCCATTCGATTGAAAGTGTACACTTTATCGCGCGGGTCGCACGTCCATTGAACGACCTAAAGATTAATTTCGTGTACTCTCTTTAAATCTTAGGCGCACTCAATTTGGACATGCTTGGACATAATACTATGTTGAAATTGTGTGTTTGTGCATATAAACTTGTAAAGGATTAATCACATATACTTGTTCATAAAATTTTCGAGACTTATCATTCTTCTGTTTTGTAAAAATTGTTTGACATAGCTGCAGGTGTCGGAAAAATCTGAAAATTTACGGAATATTGTATATATGTGTCTAGTTCTTGCTCGTAAAATTTCAATGCATTTTGACATGTTAATAATTCTATATAAATTGTTCTTGCAGGTGTGCTCATTTTCTGCGATTTCTAACTTGTAACATGAATTTACTAACTTGTGCACATTCTTTTTGAGAGAGGTTCAACCACATCTTCGGTTGAAAATGTGGCACCTAGGGCCACAATGGCACATTCGTTTGAACAACTTGCCCCAACAAAAGGTAATGACCCTATTCCTTCAAATTCGGTTGTTGCTAATTCTACGTTTGCTCGTGAACGGTTTTCAGGTAGGTCTGACGAGTCCAACTTGGAGAAATTTCTTATGCCCTTGAGTGCATCAAACAAGTGCCAAAATATGAAAAAGTTATGCACAACAAGGAGGCAAACGCAAGAGAAGGAGGTTGTTTAGATGAACAAAACCGACGCGGTAATTATGGATGGCTACCCCTAAATTGAAGGACCTAAACGTGGAGGAGATGCCCTCAAAATTCAGGCCATTCTTAGAGCAAAATTGAAGCATCACGTCTAGGCTGTAAGACTTTAAAAAAACAAGCGCTTGTTGGGAGGCAACCCAATGGAGGAGTCTACAAACCAGATTTGCATTCTCTTCCCTCTCTTTTTTATTTTTGTCGTTGCTTTTTAATTCTCTTAGATAGAATTTTCGTAGATCTCTCTTTCATGCTTGAATTCTATGACTTTACTTTCGTACATTGAGGACAATATAGAGTTTAAGTGTGGGGGAAGGGGTTTACAACTTATTTGAGTCATTAAAAAATAAAAATAAAAAATAAAATTTTGTTTTGAGTCATACTTAGTGTATTTTGAGTCTTTTTGTTTAACTTAGTGTTTTAAAGAGTCTTAGGATGCCCTTAGTTAGTCTATGATGAAAATGGACTGAATTTGAACATACATATGGCACTGCATTCATGATTTCTTGTGTTAATTGAGTTATTTTGAGTGTCATGACATGTAGTAGATATGGATAGTTAAACATGGTACAAATTTCGCATGTGAGAATAAGTTTAAGTCATATGAACCCTAAACGTGAGTTTTGAGCCTATACATTTCTTTTGAGTGAATTTTATGCATATTAGTCTCAAAACTATGCATGTGCATCATTTGGTTACTTGCCATAGATTTTAATGAACTAGAGATTACTAGAACTTACTCATGTCAAATTTGCAAAGCTTATAGTTGACATATACTCTGATTTTGGATATGATAAGAGGCACTTAGGTTTACCACCACTAGCCAAATTGCCATGAGTCCCTTATGTGCGCACGAGTTGCGACACCCTTAGATAAACCATTTGAGCCCACATTAAGCTTTCTTTCGTCACCCGTAATACCTAAACACTTTGCCTAGTGTAGGACTTCTTTACCCTATGTTCTGCAGACTTAGTGTGAAGTAATGTCGACAAGAGCTGAAGATGGAGATTTTTTGTGATGCTCCTTGATTGGTATAATGTGTGTATGGGGATAGACTTGTCCAAATAGCTTAAAAAGTGTGTTATTGCCACAAAAAAAAAAAAAGGAATTCGAGAGAATGAAAAGTAAAAAAAAAATTGTGATCTCTCATGGCAATGTGTTCTGTTTTGTAAATGTTTGGATTAATGTCCCCCATACTTGTGAATTTGGAGTATGCTACGAATTGAAGGCCCAAAAAAATAAAGAAATATGACCTTTGTCCTGTTCACAAAGCTCAATGGGAGTTTAGAATGAAGTTAGGGTCCAACAAAATGAAATTTGGCCCTTGTTTATAGAAGATTGACCATGGAGGCGTGGAAAAGATGAAGGAGTCTGGTTTTACAAAGTTTGTGATATTTCGACTAAGTCTTTGGAACGTTTTTAACCACCACTTATCTAAATTTTCGAATGCCTTAGCCTTGCCCCATTACAACCCTTCGAAAGTCCTTTTTGATCCTTAAGATGAGTAGCAGTTAATCTGTTGAGTAAGTTGCATGAGTAAGCATATGGTTTGGTTCATTTGTGCAAGTATTTCATTCATGAGGTTTTCAATTATTTCTATCCATTTTTGAGTGAAAATATGATGAGTGCATCCATGTGAGTTGATTTGAACTTTATTCGAAACATGCACAGATTTAACATCACCATTGTTTACACCACGTCTTACTTGTTCATTGCATGAATCATATCTTGGTTATCATTTGAAGTTATGTAATTCCATTGCCATATACATTAAGAAATTTCTGAGACAAATTTTGACTAAGGGCTTAGTGTTGTTTTACTTAGTATCTCTTACGTTTTCAAACATGATAACATGAAAATTTGCGGCTTTGAAACATTGAGACTTCTAAGTGTTTTGTACATATAAGTGTGACGTTTTTCCCATTGTTATTTTTTCCCATTATTTTTCTTTTATCGAGTCCGTTGCTTTGATTTGTATTTGCTAGGGACTAGCAAAGTCTAAGTGTGGGGGAATTTGATCTACGCATTTTATGCTTGATTATTAATGTCTTTCTCTCTATATTTAACTTTGTTTTGTGCTTAGTAAATATGTTTTTAACTTACTTTATGTTTGTAGGTAGAAATAAAGGAGGAATCCGTAAAGGAGGCAGAAATGAGCTCAAAACCTACTAAGGAGGAAGTTCCTAAAATGAGGAGGAAAGATGATGAAGAATGGGCCACGATTTATAAAGAATGGATCAAAGATCACTAAGATGGGTCAAGACCATGCTCATGTGTCCAAGAATGTCCAAGATCATGTCAAGATTCACCCACAAAGAAGCCCAAAAGAAGAAAATGGATCAAAAGCTAGAAATCAGGAAAAAGTTTTGACCACAATAAGCATTGGTCACCGGTGGTGCGTGTCTAACGGGAAAAAGTTTTTGAAATGTGTCATGTTATATATCGTTAGATTCTTTTCGACGTTGCGAGTGTTTTTGTGATGTTATTAAATTTATTGGATGTAGTTGGTGTGGACTTTGAATTTATCGGTGATAATTAAATTTTTTTACAATTTTATCGATTGGTCGAGTTGAAAGTCAAATCGACCTTGAGTTGCGCAATGTTTGAGACTTCCAAAGAGAAATAAGGGTTCACAAATTAGAATTGAAATTAAGGTTGTGAGAATTTATGTAAGTGCGATATTCACATTCTTTCAAATCGACCTTGAGTTGCGCAACGTTTGAGACTTCCAAAGAGAAATAAGGGTTCACAAATTAGAATTGAAATTAAGCTTGTGAGAATTTCTATAAGTGCGATATTCGAGAATGCGATGTTCTCAACGGGTGTTGTTTGTTGGGTGAACGAGCTTAGTTATTTAATATAACATTTGTATTAGAAGCCAATGACAAATGTATAGAAACAATGACATACCTACTTTGGCTTGTTGAAAAACACGACACAGTACTATGAGTGGATACTTTTATTTTCACAGTTGATTAGTGAGTCTACTTATTATTTACATTCAGTTCAATTTGAGATTTTATTATTCATCATATATTTTGGTGGCTAGTTTCAGTTTCAGTTAATATTGCATCGATGCATTGACTTCTTGGCTGATCTCCAAGACCCTCTGGGAGGCCTAGGACAAACACTTGACTTGTGATTCATATTGTATTCGGGAGGGTTAGGGCAAACACCTGACCCAGGCGACTTTAGTTACAGCCACCACATATTTATGATTTTAGACTTGTTGTTTATTTATTTTTTATGTCAGTGGGAATACAGTATTCCAGTTTTCAGTATATTTATTTTCGTCCACTCACTCTAACATTTTTAAATATGTGTTTCCTTGGGCTCTTCATTTTAAATTGCCCAGTTTGCAGAGTTTGTTCTGAGGTCAAGCGCACATGCAGATCGAGGCATAGCATTATCTACCGTAGGATTCGAGGAAGATCCTACGAGTTAGTATTTTCATCTGTGTAGTTAGCTAGCTGCTCTGATGTCACAAACAGTCTTCTGTTGTTATTTATATATGTCGGTTATTATCAGTAGAAACTATGATTAATGGAATTATTATAGCCTAATTCTGGTTTAGGCAGCTAAATCGGGGCCAGGTTCTTTTATTGGCTATTTGGCCTTTATATGTGTATAATAGTGGACAGTTCTGGAATTTTGAATGAGTGAATCAATGTATTAATCATATGAACTAAAATATTATTTTTGCACTCTCTGATGCATTTTACAGATAAAAATAACTCAAAGTCAGGTGTATAGTTGGTACTGAATTGCAGTTCATAAACCGAAGACAGCTTTCCAGACAACCACCTAGACAACTCTCTAGATAGCTATACATGATAGTCATAGACGACATGTTGTTTTCTATCACGTCTGTTCATTTTACTAAACCATCAACTATTTGTCTCAAATTTTTCATCATCTCTTTTGTATGATGGTACTGGTGACACATAAAGGACAATATGAAACATTCCTTACGTTTTGAATTTTTTTGAATCAAATGATAGATACTTGAACAAATTGTTAGGTAGATAGACTTTGAAAATGATAGAATTGATGGAGAGAAATCAAACAGCACCATTCATTCTTTAAAATAAGATAGATTCATTGATAATAGGAAACAAAATATAATAATAAATATGATAAAAAATTGAAAAGTACATAATAAACTACTAAATCAAATATAGAAGTCTAATTTTTTAGTTCTCCAATGCATCATCTTCTTGCTCTTGCTTGCTTCTTCGAATCCTAGCGGTGGAGGAGGCAACATCTCAAAGATTTGGCAAAGCAGTCGAAGGATTGTCTCATCATTTTTATCGACGAGTTTCTGCTCTTGCTAGAAGTTCGTTAGGCGATACTCAAGGTTAGTTATCCTAGTAGATAACTGTTGGAGCATAGATGGAGGTGGAGTAGGTTTTTGTTGATAGCGACGATGACGACGTTTGTTTTTCTTACATTCTTAGACCATTTCTTCAATAGAGTCCTTTGGTTCGTGCTTGGATTTTTTGTGGGGAGGAGATGCCTGAGATGAGTTGTTTGAAGAATTTGGCATTTGATCTTTTGAGCATAAGCAAATGAGGGTGAAAAATAATGTTTTTGTTTTGTGAAGGAATTATGTTATGTGCGTTTTTATTTATTGAGAGTGAAAGGTTACGTTGAGGGAGTAGTTGCGTATTAACGTTGTTTAATGCGGTTATGCACGCTTGTTGGGAGAATCAAGGAGAGAGGAAGTGTTTTGTCGTAAAAAGAGAAGAACAAAATCAAAGAGAGAGAGGAAGCGTCTTATCGTAAAAAGAGAATGAAAGATAAAAAGATGTGGGAGAAAATCGTTTCGGCCAGAAACGACATAATATTTCGTTCTCTTTAAATAGGACTGTCTTTTCATATTCTCCTTAATGTGTTAGTGCTTCATTTTCAACTCCTACTCCTTTTGCTTGAGTTCATCTTCTTTTCAAAGAGTTTTATCAACCAACAAAATAAGGCCCCTAAGTGTGGGAGTCTGTTTTGACCACGCTGAGTTTGAGGGATTCTAGCTCCTCTTGCTTTGTTATGGAAAAGGTCTGATTTTCCAAGTAATGGGGATGATCTATCTGGAACCTTCTTGAAGTATATGGAACATTGTAGAAGTCTCTAGAATATTCGTAAGATGGCGTGACAATCCCAAGGTACGATGCGGACCTCGAGAGGTTTACAGAATCCTTGGGAAAAATGGAAAGATTTAAACAAATCCTACAAGGATTACACTAAAGGATATGTGGTAATCATGTAACATGATTGGCCCTGGATACGCAGATTCATTCCTTAATGGATTCCTCCTCTCTGAATGTAAAGAAGTCTAATTCGATAAGGACTATGCTTAGACTTAGTACGATTTTTATAAATAAACCATCCCAGCATAGTCCAAGGTAACCTTATTTTGCCCTAATTA
The DNA here is from genome assembly GCA_946800695.1 of Geum urbanum. NCBI lineage: Eukaryota > Viridiplantae > Streptophyta > Magnoliopsida > Rosales > Rosaceae > Geum > Geum urbanum. The sequence goes on along the minus strand of OX327000.1, from coordinate 21,361,457 downwards.
CTCTTTGATTCTAGAGATAAGTTTCTGACTTGAGCATCGGAGAGTCTAAGCATGGTACCACACTGTACTCCGACTTGTTTTGTAGGTTCACGAGGATTCAAACTAGAGGAGAGACGAAATCAGCTCTCACAAATTAGTGTTTTCATTGAGAGCAAAACCCTAGGCTTACTCTCGTGAATAGAAGAATATGGAAGACAACACCGTCTTGCATCAAGGCGGGTAAAGAAGCCTCTAGGGAAATCCATATAAGCAATGAAGAAGGCTATGAGCTGGAGAACGAAGGAACCAGAGGGTGGAGGGCCAAGGTCGATCATGACCTCCATCGGGCCAAGGAAAGATACACAACCTTGAGACTCGATATCCCGACACTATAACAGTTAATGAAGGGGGTCACAAAGAACACGAATGAACTGGCAGGCACAGTTGCAGTTGTTTATACCACCTTGTTAGATTTGGTGAACCTACTGAATGGGTACATATTCGTTCTACCTTATTCGGTGACGGGGGCGGTCGTGGTGAATAACCAGCAAGAGGCAGATAACCATGACGACCAAGAGGAGAAGCCCCCGCAGGTAGGAGCAAACCAGGAAGCTCCTAGGGTAGCGGCCTATGATGACCCATGTGTGGGGGTGCTAAGGGTACTAGCTTCCTACATTGACATGCAATCCCACATCGCTCGGGAGTGGGAAGGTGATGTGCTTATATGTGCATGCTCACATCTCTATATTAAAACGCATTTTGGGGGTAGTCCCAAAAGTAAAACCGTGCAGGCAAGACCCAAAGCGAACAATATCTTACTATGTGGAGTAGGATGTGACACAGAATGGTATCAGAGCTTGTCCCGACCGGAAGTATACCAATAAGGATGTCGGGCCCCTAAGGGGGGTGGATTATGATGACCCATGTGTAGGGGTGCCAAGGGAACTAGCTTCCTGCATGGGCATGCAATCCTACGTCACTTGGGAGTGGGAAAATGATGTACTTATATGTGCATGCTCACATCTCTATAGTAAGACGCGTTTGGGGGTAGGCCCAAAAGTAAAACCGTGCGGGCAAGACCCAAAGTGGACAATATCTTATTATGTGCTGTGAGATGTGACACAGCTCATAGGGGAATAATGGAGAAATTCATGGAATCCCTACATGCCCAGAACATCAGAACAAACCTAGAGACCGAGAGACTAAGAAAAGAAGGCATGTCCAGGAAATAGTCTAAAGCAGAGTAGCGGGCCCAAATAATGTCCCAAAATCCCCTGGCCCATTTCATCCAAGAATCCGAGCCCCCTAAGAAGTGGAGCCACCCCAAGTTTGACAGATATGCGGGAGATTCAGATCCGTACTAGCATATGCAAAATTACCAGTCTTCCATGGCCACCAGCCAATCCAACGATGCATGGATGTGTAAGATGTTACAGGCAAGCTTTAAAGACCATGTGTTACAGTGGTGTGACACTCTCCCCCCAGGTTTGATTAAGAATTGGAGAAGTCTGAAGTCTGCATTCTTAAAGAGATACGAGAACAACGCCGATGGAGTCAAGGATGTGAGCTACCTCACGTCCCTGAAGATAAGACAGGGAGAATCCTTGAGGGCTTGGGTCACGAGGTTCAGGAAGGAGTATGCCGTGGTCGACTGCAAACACGACACCATTGCAACCACCATGTTTATTAATGGGTTGGACATGGACTCAGAGTTGGCAAGATAGCTGATCAGGAAGAAGACCAAGGATTTAGCCACTGCGTATAGCGAGGCCCTAAACTTCGCTTGTGTGGAGGATATTAGGGAATACAACCGAGAGTCCCAAAAGGCTAAGGCAGTAGAGAACACTACAAGCTCAAGAAGGGCCACATCTAATAGCATCTCGAGCCATGGGAGAGGCAATTACGACAACAAACGCAAGTTTTCGAAGCACCAACCCTCTGGCTCAAATGGAAAGTTGTTCGTCCCGCCCACGATAATACCAATCTCTACCATACTTCATCATATTAAGAACGAGATGTGGCTTAAGAGACCCCCTGCCCAGAACAAGTAGGAGTGATTCGAAAGGCTTTTGCGCCTACCACATGGGCATCGGGCACAAGACGATCGAGTGCGTGGTCTTTAAGCAACATTTCAGGTACAAGAAAAAGCTCAAAGATTTTTTAAAGCTTGAAGGTAATGGTAAGCGTCAACAAAACAACAAGACCTTACCGCAACCGCCTAAGGGCCAAGAGGAGAAGTACCCAGTGCTGAACTATATCATCCAGGCCCCAATGTATCTAGAAGATACCATCTTCCCGATCATGTATTTCATAATGGCAAAGGTGGAGGAGCTGGGGGCAACCCTGAAAGAGAAGGATCGTAGTAAAAAAAAACCTAGGGTATGATCTATGTCAAGAATACGACCAAGCACTAACACGCTTGAGTTCTTTGATGTCCACCTATCGGAGGATGAGGAGGATCATTTTGACGCTCTGGTCATTAACATCATGATGGCCTATATGTCATCCATATGATGGTGGCCAGGGTCCTTGTAGAAAACGGAGTAGTTTTGAACGTTATCTTCAAGGATGCGGTGGAACGCATGGGCTTGATGGGTGTTATCCACGATCATCGCACGACCCTCAAGGGATTTGAAGGATCAAGGGTAAGGAGCTTGGGGATCATACCACTCTAGGTTGGGACACCACTAACCAATCCCACTACCTAGTTCGCAGTGGTGGACACCGCCTCCCCTTACAATGTCATTCTGGGAAAGCCGTAGCTCTACTGGATGAAGGTATTAACATCAATCTATCAGCAGGTCATGTAGTACCCAACCTTAGATGGTCCAATCACCATTATTGGGGTAGGGAAGCCGCGAGGTTATGTACGGCCCTTACCACCAAAGGAATGAAGAATGAATCAGTCGAAGAGACTGCGGGTACGGTAGCCCCAGCTCTGACAGCATAGTAATCCCAGGTCGGGGGTCGAGAAGCAGAGATCGACGAGCTAGACATAGCACTCGACCCCCAGGAGCTGCCTTTTAAGGAAAAGGCAGAAGATGACGTGGTCCTTGAACTGTACGTTCGATCATGAGAAATCTGACCAGTGTGTAAGAGTAGGATCTGGATTAAGTGGAGCTGAGCATAAGAAGATAATGGACCTGTTAAGGGAGTATAAAGACGTGTCTGCGTGGTCATCCAGACATGCCTGGAATAGACAAATCAGTCATCAAGCACCAGCTCCAGGTGGACCTAAAGGTCAAACCTGTGGCACAGAAGAAGAGAACATTCAGAGCTGAGCGTAACATGATTATTGAGTAAGAGTTGAGAAACTACTCACAGCAGGGTTCATCAGGGAGATGGGGCATTCTGGGTGGCTATCCAACGTGGTCTTGGTTAAGAAGAAGAATGGGAAGCCTAGAATTTGAGTTGACTTCATAGATCCCAACAAGGCTGCCCTAAGGATTGTTCCCCCTGCCTAAGATTGATCAGCTGATGGATTCAAAGGAAGGGCATGAGATCCTAAGCTTAATGGACGCCTACAATGGTTACAATCAGATTAAAATGGCTAAAGAAGATCGTGCGAAGATGGCGTTCGTAACAAAAAAGGGTTTACGCTTATGAGGTAATACTTTTTGGGTTAAAAAATGCAGCGACAACGTATCAAATATTGGTCTACAACCCCTAATTGGAGATATTATAGAAGTATATGGGGACGACATGCTAGTAAAGAGCAAGAAGGGACATGACCACATATCTGACCTGAGGGGATGTTTTGGCCTTCCGAGAAAACACGATATGAAGCTTAATCCTGAGAAGTGCACATTCGGAGTAGGATTGGGAAAGTGCTTAGGGTACCTGGTGACCGAACGAGGAACAGAGGTGAACTTGGACTAAGTAGCAGCCATCATCAAGATGAAATTGTCGTCGACGGTCAAGGAAATTTAGAGCTTGAACGGGAAGCTGGTGCCCCTCAGTAGGTTTTTTTCCAGGTCAATCGACAAGTGAAAACTGTTCTTTGAGGTGCTCAAGAAGACCAAGGGGAACTCTGAACTGAAGAATGCAAAAAGGCATTTCAGGCTCTCAAGCATTATCTGGTCTCCCCTCCAGTCTTAAGTAAACCTACGTTGGGGAAGATCTGTACTCGTATTTGGGAGTTTCAGAGGTTGCAGTAAGTGGAGCTCTAGTTTGAGAAGATACTGAGGGTCGTCTACCTATATACTACGTTTCTAAAGCTCTTCTCGATCCATAGACTCATTATCCCAAGCTGGAGAGACTGATACTGGCATTGGTCAAGTCATCTCGTAAGCTTAGATATTATTTTTAGGCTTTCAAGGTCATTGTCATGACAGAGTACCCACTGAGAACGATCCTGCATACCCCAGACTCTTCTAGCAGGGTAACCAAGTGGGCCATAGAACTTGCATAAAATGACATTGAGTACAGGCCTAGGACTATTATGAAAGGACAATCATTGACAGATTTCTCAGCCGAGTTCACGATGCCAGAATCAAAGGTACAAGAAAGAGGAGAAAAAGCTGAAGAGGCTAAGCAAGGGGTTGATCATTGGACCTTATATACTAATGGATCCTCAAAAGACAAAGGTGCTAGAACAGGTTTGGTACTCAAAACTCCAAACGGTACGAACATGGAATAATCCCTAATCGTATGGTTGAAGGCAACCAACGATGGTGCAGAGTATGTGGCCATCTTGGCAGGATTAAGGCTGCCTCAGGAGTTGAACGTGAAAAAGATCAAGGTATTTTGTGATTCACAACTGATTGCAAACCAGGTACTTACAGAATACGCGGCACATCACACATCCATGGAAGCATACCTCAGGTTAACAAAAGGATTGGTTAGTCAGTTTGAGGAGTTCTCGATCATACAGCTCCTTAGTTCAGAAATACACATGCAGATGCCCTAGCCAACCTGACCTCGTTCATAGACTACCAACATCTACCTAATCTTGGCACGGACAGTAGTAGTAATGTCTGTGCAGCTGGGACCTTCGTGGATGGATGGGCTGATAGACTACATCGAGACTGGAATCTTGCCTAAGGAACAAGAGTAGAGGTCAGGAGGGTCATCCGGCAAGAAGCAAGGTACAACATCAGGGATGACAAATTATACCGACGATCCTTTAGCGACCCAGATCTACTAGCATTACATCCTGCCCAAGTTAGGACGGTGATGAAGGAATTGCACTCTGGAATATATGGTATGCATATTGGGGGCATGCAAGTTTTAAAAAAAACGCTAAGCGCTCATGAAGCGTTTTGGTACCTGTGACCACTTAGCCGATTACTCGGGGAGTACTTAGAGTCGCTATTTTATAATTTTAAACTAGTAATATAATAATTAATATATTATATACGTATATAAATATTATTGATTAAAGGATAAAATAATTAAAATAAAAAGAAATGACATCAAAGTTATCAAAATTATTAAACACATATAGTTAAACCTCTATAAATTAATAATTTCGGAACCGACGAAACATATTAATTTATTGAGATAATAATTAATCGATAAAATAATAATTTACTGATTAATTAATAAATTATTAATTTAAAAACTATTATTATATTATCTTGTTCAATGTATATCATTTTTTAAGACCCCCTTTTCAGTACGTTAATGTATCGATACAATAAAACTAGATGGTTTACTAATCGCACGTAGTCAGCAACTTCACAAAATAAGTAGACTAATCTCATGAAACAAGTAGACTAAAATTAAATGGTTTATTAATTGCATGTAGTCAGTTTTGCAAAACAAGTAGACTGACATCGTGAAATAAGTAAATTAAAGTTGTAAAAATCAGTGCACTTATTTCACAATGTCAGTCTACTTATTTTATAAAGCAGTCTACCTTGTGTTAGTAAACCGTTCAATTTTGGTTTACTTGTTTCACGAGGTAAGTTTACTTATTTTGTGAAGCTGACTACGTGCGATTAGTAAACCGTCTAATTTTATTGTATCAATGCGTAAACGCATCAAAGAATTTGCTCATTTTTCATCCTATTGTGATACATTATTAAATGTGCTATGAGAAGACAACACAAAAAACTCAAACTATATTAAGAAAAGTCTAAGATGAGGTTCAAGGTGACATAAATTTCAAGAAGCAACAAGTCACATTCATGAAGTCATGATAAATGCATAATTAATATATGTATTTAGTCATTATTTCTTTATATATTACATGGGGGGGGTCTATATGAATTCTCTAATTTCTATTATCTTATAAATTTAACGTATTATTAATTTAGCACATTGACTCCAAGATTTTAGCGAAGTTAATAATGCATTGAGTATTAAATTATCAAGGTTCTACTATATTCAATACTCAAATATAAGCATTAGAAAGTATAAATCAAAATAAAAAATCATTCCATATTGTTAAACCTTCCAAATGCGTCCTCATTTTCTTCAATTTCGGATTAAAACTTAGGTTTTGTTTTGATTTTTTGAATGTTTTCAGTTTTAGAAATTAGATTTAAAGAAAAAAATTAAAAAAAGTGCCATTAAGCGGTTGATTCGGGTTTACTCAGAGTTTACTCGAAGATTTACTTAGCTACCGCTCAGGGAGGGGGAGTAGGCCCAAAGCAGTTTTTGACCGAGTAGCGAGTACTCGACTGATTCGATTGAGTTTTCGAACAGAGAGGGCATGAGCCTTGTGGTTCGATTTTTGACTGAAATATTGACTAGACCCACCCCAGATTATCATAGCAATCCAGGATAAGTCTTGCGGGACCCGTATTAGAGTATCTAACACCATCTAATCGGTACCAGCTACCCTAACACCAGCAACCCAGAACTTCAATTGAGAACGTACATTGAGAACATAAGTTGTGGACTGTCATACCTCCTACTCTGGACTCTCACGACTTTTATTGAATAACCTGTAATCTAGGCAATTTAAAACAAAGGGCCCAGGAAAAGGCATAAAACATAAAATGTTAGAGTGAGTGGATAAAAATCTCGTATAATCTGTGTAAATAATAAAATATAGTTTAATACTTTTCTGCTAATCTATGTAAAATATTACGTATTCAAGTATCATAAATCTGAATCCTGATGGAGGTACGTGGTCACTCAGGAGTTTTTTCCTAACCTCAATCGACTATCTGTATAAAAATACGAGGTGATGGGCGAGACGAGGTATCCTAACATTCCCTGATGGGTCAAACAAGACACCTTGACCTCCTATAACTAGGCTATCTAGTGATCAGCCAAACAGTCAGGGCATCGATGCAACTAACTAATGCCATCACAAAGAAAACCTTCCAAATTAAAATGTTTTGAAACATATTGTAAAGTATACTCTAATACTGAAATGTTGAAAAATGAACTCGTTATTGACTGTGAAAATAAAAGAGTTCACTCACAGTACTGTGCAGTGATTTCCATCAAGTCAAAGCCCGTCAGTTTGCATTTCTAAATATCTGTCATTGGCTACTAACATGTCGTCCTGAAAAAATAATTATGATTGAATAATTAATCGTCAAAAATTATAATGATTAGCTAAGCTCGTTTACCAACCAGCATTATCGTCGAGAACCTCGCATTCTTGAATAACGTGCTTCCCAAACTAATGACGAGCTTTGATAAAATTTTAAATTCTAATTCTTGAATCATTTTTAATGTCGCAACATATTCCTCAAACATTACGCGACTCGAGGTCAAATTGACAATCGATTCAACAGTTTAATAATATCGTAAAATCATTTAATTAATATATGATTAACCACACGACCTAATCATCAATGCCCAAATCAATTCAATAACCTCTTAATTATATTCGGTACATAATTACGAGTAAAACAACATAAAATTTATGCCGAAATTTCCTTCGCCGGAGCGCCGCTGTGAACCACAGCTGGCAGCGGCACGGGTGAAATGTTTCGGCGAACCGAAGCTCAACCTGTTCAAAATCAACCCAACAACAAATTTCATAACTACAACAAAGTCAAATTCTATCCCTAACTCACCGAATTTGGTTTTGAAACCAAGAACACCAAAATCTTTAAATCTTTGATTCTCCCTTCTCGGGTAGAATTGGAATGCCGTCCTTATATGGTTAACTTCGTGGTGATGAGAGCTACAAAGTGGAGTAGGTCTTTTTGATTGATTTAAACCCAAAACCACCATTCCTAAAGCTTAAATTTCAGTGAGCTTTCAAGCTTCCCCACGGCTTCATCTTTGCATAATAGAGGCCAAGACCATAGGGGTTTGAAAAAGAGAAGAGAGACGAAGCTTTTGACACCAAGAGCACCGAATTTGGTGACTGGACAATTTTTGGTCACCGACGGGAAGAGAGAAAGCATGGGAGAGAGGAGAGACAGAGAATAATTTTTTTTGACTTAAATGGAAATTTTTGACTTTTCACTTTCGGAAAGTGATATTTATACTCGCGATTAACTGAATTGTAAAATCTTACTAAATTTTTGCTGACCATAATTTCTTCATCGTAACTCTGATTTTAACACTTGATATGGCCACAAACTCGTCTCGATAAACTCTACTACTTTTGTAAACAAACTTTCTTGAAAAACTTAACGAATAAAATTCTGAGAGGAAGGCCATCGATAATTACCGACGATAAAAAGTAACTACCTTCCTCGATTAACCTTAAAAAGAAAATTCTCGGGATAGGTTTTTAAAATCTACCCCCTGATCTACGCATTTTATGCTTGATTATTAATGTCTTTCTCTCTATATTTAACTTTGTTTTATGCTTAGTAAATATGTTTCTAATTTACTTTATGTTTTTAGGTAGAAATAAAGGAGGAAATAATAAAGGAGGCGTTTCGGAGCTAAAAGTTGGCTAAGGAGAAAAGTTCCTAATTCCAGAGAAGAAATGGTCCGAGAAATGGTCTTCAAAATGGTTACTAAAATGCTTTCCCACATGGTGTCAAGAATTGAAGACCAAAAACATGTCCAAAGAAGCCCAAAGAAAGAAGATGGATTAAAATGAATTATCAGAAATCAGCCTTTGTACATCAGCCCACTTCGAAAGACCACTGTGAACATATCCGGATGAATCTAGATGCAATTAGCATATGGTTGGAAAGATATAGAAGTCTAGTTTCTAACGCAACTGGAATCAAGTTATTTGGAGTCCTAGAACGAGAGAAATTTCTATTTTAGTGGAGAAGGGTCAGGTTACCCGGGTGGAGTAGTTAGAGTTCTAAAATGAGTCGAACTAGGCTTTGTTTGGCCTATATAAAAGAGGGCTCGACTAGGGTTTCATTATCACACATCATAGACAGCAAAACTCTGCCCAAAACACCTCCCAAGTTGTCCTAAGCCTAATTCCCTCCAAGGCCGAAGCTCCCTCCTCACGGATCAAGAATAATCGGCGCTCTTCGTCTTGTTCTTGAGAATCCATCCACTCGAGACGTTGTTAGTGCTCTTCACAGACTCCAAAAGTGTAACCATAAACCTTCTTTCTTATCTTTTGTCTTGTAAAGAATTCGGTTTACGACTTGTGATTTGTTTAATAAAGGCTATACGTTTTTACTTACTTATGTTACCTTCCATGTGTTCTTAGTTTTTGGTCTTTGCTTGTATGCATGCTTGTATCCTTAAAGCTTCTTAATGTGTTGGGTGATACGCTCTTCGTTCCTCTCTAGCATATTTTGTATGAATCTCAGATAAATTAAGGTGTAGGCGCTCTTCGTCGCACTCTTAAAAGCATGTGTATAAATTGCAGGTTGAAAGGTAAGAATTTCGTTGATACTGGGTAAGTGAAGCATGAAAACGGTGGAGGTAGACATGATATGATGATCACGTGTACATAGTAGAATTAGGTTTAAATTTCATACATTATTAGTTAAACAAACCAAATCTCGCACCCCCATAAACAAACCTAGCATAGTTATGCATGCACCCTCAATCCCCGGTTAAGAACGATCCCTATTTACCAATGCTACATCTATTAAAAAGGGTTTTAATTGACTCATTGTTATTGAGTGTTAAGTGTTAATTTAATACTTAGTAATGGTGAGTATCAATTTTTGGCGCCGTTGCCAGGGATTGTAAAGAATTGTGTGATTATGCTTGTACAATATGTTTATATTTTCAGTTTTCGGAACTGTGCACTGCCATATTTTGTGTAAATTATTTGACATAGCTACAGGTCTCATAAATATTTGAAAATTTGCAGGATTGTTTGGTTACGTCTCTAGTTTGTGCCTGTCAAATTGTATTGAATTCCGCCAAGCCAATAATTCTGGAAAAAATCGACAAGCAGCTGTACTCAAGTTTGCACGAATCTGGAATTGCATGTGTTCTTTGTAAATATGTGAAATTGTGTAAATATTAAGCATGTATATAAAACCCACGAAATTTTTGTTTATATTTTTGTACTAACACTTGTTCATATTGTATTTTATTTATTTATTTATTTTTTGCAGCCATGTATACACCTTAAAGGAAAGCTTTGGATTTACATTAAGTACATGAGCTTGGTTGATTAAGTCGCACTCATTGTGAATAGATGGCGCATCTTTTTCAAAGTTTATCTCCTAAACCCCTTGTGATGTGTGGATTCCATCACCACATACCATAACCTAAATGAAGTTATGGATATGAGGTTGAGGGCGGAGTCTACTATGGACTTGAGGGAGTGTAAATTTTCGAAAGATTGGTTGAATGTCGGACATGGTGTCTAGAAACGGGTTATGAATGGTGACAGGTTCTGGATCTAAGAAAGACTTGCATCAATGGAGTATCTACCAATGATCCGGTGAGTGGATGAATACTTATCTTTGAGTAAGATATCTTTGGTGACTTGGTGTCTAGAAGGTGACGGTTTCTATGACGGGTTCTGGATCCGAGATCTCAAATCGGTCCTACCTCTCGTGGTCTCTCTTGCTAACTGGCCAAGTTCATTAAAGTTTCCCAAAGAAGATAAGGACTAAATCTACTTTCCATGATCGGTAAGCCTCGGGATGCATTGTCGAAATTAGTCCTGTCTCTCGCGTTATCTCTATCCCAAACTGGCCATGTTTTTCGATTGAACCAAGACCATTCGATTGGAAGTTTATACTTTATCGCGTTGGTCGCACGTTCTTTGAACGACCTAAAGATCAAGCAAGTGTACTCTTTTTAAATCTGAAGCGCACTCAAAATGACCTATACTTGTGCATAAAAAAGTGGACATGTGTGTTGCACCGAATTTTGTAATTAAACACTGATTAAAATGTTGCATTTAGTCTGCATAACCTTCTAGCGGCTTTGTGATGCTCGGATTTCATCACCGGGTACCCTAACCTAAGTGAAGTTAGGGACATGAGGCCAAATGATGGGTCACTTTGCATCATAAATTAGCACGTAACTTTTGTGTTTTCTGCAGGTTTCTAACACTTTTCTCTTATGCATTCACTCCATACTTCATCTAAGTTCTTGTTTGATATGTTTGGGTGACGATTTGAATATATGATGCATGAATTTGTTGAAGTATTGTTTGATTGCATTTGTGTGATTTATGTACATATGTGTGTTCCTTTAAACCTTAAATCTGTTTATACACTAACCTCGTCTACTCTTGCAGGAAACCATGTAAATATGTGTGTTAACTTGTTCTAGATTTTTCATATTACGTTTCATATCATCTAGGATATTTAAAGCCCTTGCATTCATAACTTAGAACTTTTGAATTGTCGAGAAACTCTAGTTTTCGACCGGTCAATTATTCCATGCCTATTAATTTCGACCGGTCGATTCTCCTGTCTCAGTGTGCTCGTGTATTTTTCATGAGTTTTTGTGTTTTGTGTACTTTTGTGTGATTTTCGTGTACTTATGTTTGTGCTTTGTTTTTGTTTCATTTTTGGCTTAGTATCTTGTTTTTCTTGTGTATTCTTTTGATACTAACACTTGGTCTTTGGTGGATGCTCAGATTTATGAATGACCAGACCTACTCCACGTGAAGTTCAACTTCGTAATCGCACTGTGATCATTTCTAACAACGCGGTGGAAGACCTTGATCGACCTATTGTTGAGGACGAAGTTGACTCGCCTAGATCCCGGCACTCCGAGGATTTGGTAACAGAAGGAGAACAAGAACAAGAGCACGTACCAATGGCCAATGCAAACAATGCGCAACAATCACTTCGCCAACGCACTTGTTCTACTGATTGGAGTGCCAGCCCCTCATGCATCAGATTTCCAGAACCTCAAGAGGAGAAGAAGGACATTGAGCTGAAGAACGGATTTCTCCATCTCCTACCTATCTTTCGAGGGATGGCACATGAAGATCCTAATATGCATTTAAGGCAATTCCAGTTTGTGTGTGCAAGTATGAAGCCTGCGGATGCTGATGAAGAACTCTTGAGACTCAAGGCGTTTCCTTTCACCTTGAAAGAGAGAGCACAAACTTGGCTTATGGAACTCCCACCGAATCACATCACCACATGGAAACAACTAGCGGATGCTTTCTTAAGCAAGTACTTTCCGGTCTCGAAGATCACTGTTTTGAGGAAGAAGATCACTAGAATTGCATAGGCTGTGGATGAGTCTTTTGGCCAATACTATGACAGATTTAAGGTTCTCTGCGCCACCTGCCCATCACATGGATTCTCTGAGACTAACCTCATGAACTACTTCTATGATGGTCTCAAACCAATTGATCAAGAGCTTCTTGATGCCGCTGCAAATGGAGCATTCATGGATTTTCACTGAGGTACAAGCTCGTGCACTATTGGAGAATCGAGCCAACAATGATGCTCAATATGGGATGGCACCGCGCAAGACAGTAGCTGAAGTAAGTTCTAAGCCAGCACTGGATGACAAGTATGACAAACTCTCCAACTTGATGGAGCAAGTGCTTGAATTAGAAGTAAAGAGAGCCAAGGCAGCTTTGGGACCAACATGTGGCGTTTGCCACATCCAAGGACATTATAGTGAGCAATGTCCTACAACAATGGAACCGCCTACTGAAGAACAAGTTAACGCCATTGGTGGATATCAAGGAGGCCAGCGTTACAACAACTACAACAATTTTGGCAACCGTGATCATCCTGGTTTCAAGTGGAGTAGCAATGAGGGATGTCTTAACCCTCCAGCACCTCAACAACAACAATTCCAATGTGCTCCCTATCAACAAAGGCCACCAATGCCTCAAGCGTCCATGACACCACCACAAGCTCCTCCGGTCCAACATTTTACAAATCCGGACTATGACAAGATACATGCTCAACTGTCCAACTCCACACAAGCTCTAATCGATGGACAAAACTAAACAAAGGCCACGTTGGAGTCTCATAGACAGGATATCTCTGAAATGAAGAAGCAAATGGGTCAACTTGTGGATTTAATGGGGCAATTTAGGGCTTCCGGACAACTTCCATCTCAACCTCAACCACCACCAAGGAATGTGAGTGCGATTACAACAAGAAGTGGAAGGATTTTGGAGAGTCCAACGTTGGACGGAGCTAAGATGAAGGCAACACCATTAACTTATGATGTTGTGGAGGATGGAGATTTAGAAGAAGATCCGGCAACCAAAGATGCCAAGAACAAGAAGAAAGTGGCGCCACTTTTGAGGCCACAATCGCCAACGCCACCTACCCCAACCAAAGGTATTAACTCTATCCCTTCAAGTTCTGTTAATACTAATGCTTCATTTGCTCGTGCACCATTCCCACATAGATTATCAAAATCAAAGAAGGATGATCAATACAAGGAAATCCTGGACATCTTTCGGAAAGTGCAAGTAAACCTACCCTTGATTGAGTGCATAAAGCAAGTGCCGATATATGCCAAGTTTTTGAAAGAGTTATGCACCCAGAGGAGGCAAACGAGAGCGAAGGAGGTCGTGAAGTTGAATGCAACAGTTTCGGCTGTGTTGCAGCGTCGGTTACCCCCAAAATTGAAGGACCCTGGGAGCTTTTCTGTCCCTTGTATTATTGGTGACACCAGATTTGAAGATGTCATGCTCGACTTGGGTGCATCAATCAATGTGATGCCTTACTATCTTTATGCATCCATGGAGCTTGGCGAGCTTAAGCAAGATAATGTCATCATACAGTTAGCCGACCAATCTCATAAATATCCCAGGGGATATGTTGAAGATGTTCTTGTACAAGTCAACAACCTAATCTTTCCTGCTGAATTTTACATTGTTGACATGGAGGAAAGTCCGTTGAACACCACACCATTATTACTCAGACGACCTTTCATGAGGACTGCAAGAACAAAGATTGATGTGTTCGAGGGAACGTTTTCCATGGAGATTGATGGAGAAAGGATTGAGTTCAACATTCTTGATGCCATGAAGGTTCCCACTGCTTGTGTCAATGCATGTTTTTCATATGATATAGTTGAAGATTTGGCGCAACAGCATCTCGACACACTTAGAGAAGATGAGCTTGACATTGTGATTCAAGAAGGAGTTGGGTTGAACCGACTAGATGAAGAAGCTCTCTTGGATGCTTTGATCGAGAATTTTGAGCCTAGGGTGAAGACGATGGCGTCACTCCTTAATGAGAAAGCCAACGTGATTTCCAAGGCAGCCCCTATTCCCTTGGCTTATGGTGAAAACAAGCTAGTTCCCTCCATTGTTCGAGCACCAGAATTAGAACTCAAGGTGTTACCGGACCATTTGAAGTATGCTTACTTGGGAGACAATGAGACTTTACCAGTTATCATCTCTTCATCTTTGGAGGAAGAACAAGAAGTGAAGTTAGTTCATATGCTTCAACAATACAAAACCGCCATTAATTGGACACTTGCGGACATCAAAGGTATCAATCCTGTAACTTGTGTTCATCACATTTTACTTGAAGATGGAGCTAAGACCTCTCGTGAAGCTCAAAGAAGTCTCCATCCGCCTATGATGGAGGTTGTGAAGAAGGAAGTCATCAAACTCTTAGATTGTGGAGTTATCTATCCAATTTCGGATAGTCGTTGGGTCTCACCTGTGCAAGTTGTTCCTAAGAAATCTGGAATTACTGTTGTGAAGAATGTGGAGAATGAATTAGTGCCTCAACGAACCATCACTGGCCATAGGGTTTGCATTAACTATAGGAAGCTCAACGCCAGCACTCGAAA
Source organism: Geum urbanum (assembly GCA_946800695.1). NCBI lineage: Eukaryota > Viridiplantae > Streptophyta > Magnoliopsida > Rosales > Rosaceae > Geum > Geum urbanum. The sequence continues at coordinate 21,346,433 of OX327000.1, read as the reverse complement.
GGATCACTTTCCTTTGCCATTCATTGATCAGATGCTTGAGAGGTTGGCTTGTCATTCTTACTATTGCTTCCTTGATGTATATTCGGGTTACAACCAGATTAGCATTGCTGAGGAGGATACAGAGAAAACAACGTTCACATGCCCTTTTGGAACGTTTGCTTATCGTCGCATGCCATTTGGACTTTGTAACGCCCCAGGTACGTTTCAACGTTGCATGCTCTCTATGTTTTCTGATTATACTGAGAAAATAATTGAGGTTTTCATGGATGATTTTAGTGTATTTGGGAAGGATTTCGATGCATGTTTAGATCACTTAGAACTAATTTTGCAAAGATGCGTTGAAACGAACTTGGTACTTAATTGGGAGAAGTGCCATTTTATGGTCACTCAAGGGATTGTCTTAGGTCACATTGTTTCGAAAAAGGGTATAGAAGTTGATAAATCTAATTAAGGTAGATCTTGTGCGGTACTTACCCTCTCCAACTTCGGTTAGAGAGATTCGTTCTTTTCTTGGACATGCAGGTTTCTATAGGAGGTTTTCATCAAGGACTTTTCCCACATCTCACGTCCCTTGTGCAAGCTGCTTCAGAAGGACACTCCATTTGCTTTTGATGAAGAATGTGGCGTTGCATTTGAGAAGCTTAAGGAGTTATTGACAAGTGCTCATATTCTTTGTGCTCCGGATTGGTCTCAACCATTTGAACTTATGTGTGATGCATCAGATTATGCTGTTGGAGCTGTATTGGGACAACAGAGAGATAAGAAGCCATACACCATTTATTATGCTTCTAAGACACTTGATGATGCTTAAGCCAACTACACAACAACCGAGAAGGAGATGTTGGCGGTGGTGTTTGCATTGGACAAGTTCCGATCCTATTTACTTCAAAGTAAGGTTATAATTTACACTGATCATGCAGCTTTGAAGTATTTGATGCAGAAAAAGGATGCGAAACCGAGGCTCATACGTTGGATACTACTTCTACAAGAGTTTGATGTGGAAATCAAGGACAAAAAGGGAGTAGAGAACGTGGTAGCCGATCACCTCTCTAGGATTGTTAAAGAGAAGTCCAACGTTGCAATTGAAGATAATTTTCTGGATGAACAACTCTTCGGACTTCAGGTAAGTGCCTCTGAAACTCCTTGGTATGCGGATATTGTAAACTATTTAGTTACCGGTGAGTTTCCATCATTTTTGCACAAGGCTCAACTTGAAAAACTTCGAAGTAATGCTAGGACTTTTATTTGGGATGAACCTTACTTGTGGAAACAATGTGCTGATTTAGTGATTAGAAGGTGTGTTCCGGATGATGAGTTTGCATCTATTCTTGAGTTTTGTCACAATGGTGCATGTGGCGATCATTTTGGTTCGAAAAATATAGCCCTTAAAGTGTTAGATTGTGGTTTCTTTTGGCCTAACTTATTTCGTGATTCTAATGACTTTTGTGCTAAGTGTGATAGGTGCCAACGATCTGGAAATATTGGTGCTTGAGATCAAATGCCGCAGTTCTATATATTGAATGTCGAAATTTTTGATGTTTAGGGCATTGATTTTATGGGACCTTTTCCTCCATCTAACGGTTTCGCTTACATTTTACTCGTTGTTGATTATGTTTCAAAATGGGTGGAAGCAAAAGCCACCCGTACTAATGATTCGCGAGTTGTTGCAGATTTCCTCAAAATGAACATATTTTCAAGGTTTGGGATGCCGCGCGTTCTAATCAGTGATAGAGGGAGTCATTTTTGCAACAAGACAGTTGAGGCGTTGATGAAGAAATATGGAGTCAAGCACAAAGTTTCTACACCTTATCATCCACAAAAAAATGGAGCCAGTGTTTGGATGATGCTTTGTGGGCATATAGAACAGCGTACAAGACCCCTATAGGCATGTCACCATATCGACTTGTTTATGAGAAGTCTTGTCAACTTCCAGTAGAGCTAGAGCACAAAGCTTGGTGGGCAGTGAAGAAATTCAACATGGACAAGGATGAAGCTGGATTGCATCGAAAATTGTAGTTATGTGAGTTAGAAGAAATCCGGAACGAGGCATTTGACAATGCATGGATCTACAAGGAGAGGACAAAGCGCATTCATGACAAGATGATCCGTACAAAGAGTTTTGAGGTTGGGCAAAAGGTTTTACTATTTCATTTAAGACTTCGACTCTTTCCGGGCAAGCTGCGTTCGAGATGGATTGGTCCGTACATTGTGGTGCAAGTTTTTCATCATGGAGCCATAGAACTCATGTCCTTAGAATCCGGCAAAGTGTTCATGGTGAATGGTCAACGGTTGAAGCCATATTATGACAATTTTGAGGAGCACAACATTGAAGAAGAAAAACTCATGGAGCCATCACCTTCAACCACATGAAGAATGCATCACGTCTAGGCTGGAAGACGTTAAACAACAAGCGCTACTTGGGAGGCAACCCAATGGAGGAGTCATCAACAGATTTGCATTCTCTTCCCCAATCTCTTTTTAATTTCGTTACTTTAATTTAAATAAGTAGAATTTTCGTGAGTCCTTCCTTCATGCTCGAATTCTATGCTTTACTTTAGTACATTGAGGACAATGTAGAGTTTAAGTGTGGGGGAGGGGTTTACAACTTATTTGAGTCATAAATTGTAAAAACGGGCGGACAATGGAACCTTTCGATGGATGATGCCCTAAAAAAATTGTTGTGAGTCTTTTTGTTTAACTTAGTGTTTTAAAAAGTCTTTAGGATGCCCTTAGTTAGTCTACGATGAAATTGGACCGAAAAAAATACAAAAATGGCGTTGCATATCATTAAGGATGAATTCATGTGCTAATTGAGAAATCTTTTGAGTGTTATGACATGTAATAGATATGGTTTGATAAAACTTGGTACATGAATCGCATATGAGAATAAGTTTTAAATCATATGAGCCTTAAGTGAGATTTTGAGCCTTAAACACTTCTTTTGAGTGAAATTTCGTGCATATTAGATATAGGTCTTAAAATCATGCATATACTCACTTGCCATAGATCTTAATGAACTAGAGAATACTAGAACTTACTCATGTCAATTTGCAAAGCTTATAGTTGATTCATACTCTGATTTTGGATGTGATTAAAGGCACTTAGGATATCCACCACTTTGCCAAATTGCCATGTGTCCCATTTGTGCGCACGAGTTGCGACACCCCTAGATAACCCATTTGAGCCCACATTATGCCTTTATTTTATTACCATACATAACTAAACACTTTAACCTAGTGTAGAATATCTGTACCCTTGTTCAAAAGACTTGGTGGGGATTTTTGAAGCTAGAATCATGGAGATGGTGTGAACATCATGAGGAGATGTGTGTATGGAGATAGACTTGTCCAAATACCTTGAAAAAAGTTTGCAATTGCCGAAAATAGAAAGAAGAAAAAAAAAATTTGAGAGCTAAAAAAAAAAGAGAAGAAAAAAAGAAGCTCTCCAGCAATGTGATTTAGATGTTAAATTTTGGATTAATGTCCCCCATACTTGTGGATTTGGAGTTTGTATTGAATTGAAGGCCAAAAAGTGAAGAAATGTGGCCTTTGTCCTGTCTACAAAAGCTCAAGGGAAGTTTAGAATGAAGTTATGGTCCAACAAGATGAAATCTGGCCCGTGTACTTAAACTTTACACATGGTAACGTTGGTGAGAGGAGGATGAACGAAATTTATGAAGTTTTTGGTGCTTTGACTAAGCCTTTTGAATGTTCTTAACCACCACATATCCATATTTTTGAATGCCTTAGCCTAAGCCCCATTACAACCCTTAAAAGTCCTTTTTGATCCTTAAGATGAGTAGCCTTCAATCTGTGAAGTAAGTTGCATGAGTAAGCATATGGTTTTAGTTCATTTGTGCAAGTATCTCTTCCCATGCATGAATTTTCATTGAAATTAACAAACACTTTGAGTGAAACCTTTGCATCAGTGAAAATATGATGAGTGCATCCATGTGAGTTGATTTGAACTTTATTCGAAACATGCACAGCTTTAACATCACCATTATTTTTATCCACGTCTTACTTGTTCATGACATGATCATATCTCTATTATCTATTGAATTCATTGAACATTCATGTGAAAACATTATGATTCCATCGCCATAGACTTGAAGAATTTTCTGAGACAAATTTGAGTAAGGGCTTAGTTTTGTTCAACTTAATATTTCTATCATTTTCAAACATGATTACATGAGAATTTGCGGCTTTGAAATGTTGAAATATCTAAGTATATTTGTATATAAGTGTCACGTTTACCTTTGTGTTTTTCCCTTTATTATTTTTCTTTTATCGAGTCCATTGCTTTGTTGTGTATTTGCTAGGGACTAGCAAAGTCTAAGTGTGGGGGAATTTGATCTACGCATTTTATGCTTGATTATTAATGTCTTTCTCTCTATATTTAACTTTGTTTTATGCTTAGTAAATATGTTTCTAACTTACTTTATGTTTTTAGGTAGAAATAAAGGAGGAAATAATAAATGAGGCATTTCGAAGCTAAAAGTTGGCTAAGGAGAAAAGTTCCTAATTCCAGAGAAGAAATGGTCCGAGAAATGGTCTTCAAAATGGTTACTAAAATGCTTTCCCACATGGTGTCAAGAATTGAAGACCAAAAGCATGTCCAAAGAAGCCCAAAGAAAGAAGATGGATTAAAATGAATTATCAGAAATCAGCCTTTGTACACCAGCCCACTTTGAAAGACCACTGTGAACAGATCCGGATGAATCTAGACGCGATTAGCATATGGTTGGAAAGATCTAGAAGTCTAGTTTCCAACTCAACTAGAATCAAGCAATTTGGAGTCCTAGAACGAGAGAAATTCCTATTTTAGTGGAGAAGGGTCAGGTTACCCGGGTGGAGTAGTTAGAGTTCTAAAAGGAGTCGAACTAGGCTTTGCTTGTCCTATATAAAAGAGGGCTCGACTAGGGTTTCATTATCACACATCATAAACAGCAAAGCTTTGCCCAAAACACCTCCCAAGTCGTCCTAAGCCTAATTCCCTCCAAGGCCGAAGCTCTCTCCTCACGGATCAAGAATAATCAGCGCTCTTCGTCTTGTTCTTGAGAATCCATCCACTCGAGGCGTTGTTAGTGATCTTCACAGACTCCAAAAGTGTAACCATAAACCTTCTATCTCATCTTTTGTCTTGTAAAGAATTCAGTTTACGACTTGTGATTTGTTTAATAAAGGCTATACGTTTTTACTTACTTATGTTACCTTCCATGTGTTCTTAGTTTTTGGTCTTTGCTTGTATGCATGCTTGTATGCTTAAAGCTTCTTAATGTGTTGGGTGATACGCTCTTCGTTCCTCTCTAGCATGTTTTGTATGAATCTTAGATAAATTAAGGTGTAGGCGCTCTTCGTCGCACTCTTAAAAGCATGTGTATAAATTGCAGGTTGAAAGGTAAGAATTTCGTTGATACTGGGTAAGTGAAGCATGAAAACGGTGGAGGTAGACATGATGTGATGATCATGTGTACATAGTAGAATTATGTTTAAATTTCGTAGGTTATTAGTTAAACAAACCAAACCTTGCACCCCCATAAACAAACCTAGCATAGTTATGCATGCACCATCAATCCCCGGTTAAGAACGATCCCTATTTACCAATGCTACATCTACTAAAAAGGGATTTAATTGACTCATTGTTGTTGAGTGTTAAGTGTTAATTTAGTACTTAGTAATGGTGAGTATCACCCCCCCTAAAGAAAATTTCGTCCTTAAAATTTACACTTCTACTAGCGAAAGACCAACGTGCACCTCTCTCGCATGAGTTCATACGGTCTGCAAGTAACATCCACAACTGAGAGGGGTTATCTGTAATACCTTCACTATGTATCGCTTTATTACGAAGTTTTGTTCCCCAGATCGAGAGTCTCAAACTACTCACTATAAGCTTAGGATATGAACTGTAACATAAATACCTTAAAAATATTAGATACCCATGCCAAATTTATTAACAAGTTCTACTAATGATGTCAATCTATCTGGTCAGTCCAGTCTTCAATGCGGTCTTGATATGCCAACTATCTAGATGGTGATACGGCTCTACCTCCTAAAGTGGCTCCTGATCACCACTTAAACCGTGCACCAAAAGTCTACCAGAGGTGTCTCTCCATGGGCCCTCTCACATAAAAGTGACTTACGTGATCACAAAGATTACAAGTTAAAAACCCAGATTGACCATTCTAAAGCCATAACATAAGTGGGCATCTGACCGATCTCAAGGAAAGTTCTGACCCTACTTAATTCTCTTATTCCTAAAAATTCTACTAAAAATTTGGCAGAATTTCCCTTAAAACTCAAGGAAACCCAAATACATGCATAAGGAGAACACTTCAAATAACCAAATCCTAAAATCAAACTATGGGCACCGAATCCCATCCGAATTTCTCATAATCCAAATATCACAATAAATCGAATAACTCTCGTTCAATATACTAACTCGACTAACTCAAATATCAAAATTAATAATTATAATGTAACGAGGCTCATAAGAAATCATTGATATTTGCCTCAAATATGCCCAAAACTACGAGCGGACTCCAAAGAGTCAAACTGTGATCTCCAATCACACTCTAATATAGAGATAACAACTTTGTATTTCCTCCAAGTCTTGCTAATCATGTTAATTATGCATCTTTCAATAATGAAAAATATTTTTGGTGCGAAACTTAAGTCTTGAAACTCATTATCACTAGTCTCATGATTCACATACTACAATCTACATAATGAACATCGCACCCATATCTGAGCATGAATAGCTTACACATATAGAGCTCACATATAAACGTATCTATTACTATCTAATGCCGAAATATTTTTTGGAAATAGACATAGGCTTTTGCTTACACTTAAATGTATGCCTATTAAATCTGTCCACTCGAGGAGGTAAATCACTGAGGCGCTAATCTACATATCTAGTCCCAATCTCAAATTGAATAATTGAATTTCTGCCACCTCCCTTGTTGTATAGCTATAAACATTTGTGATTCCTTTGATAGTGGATATTTAACCAAAAAAATTAACCAGAAGATAAGAATGTTATAAAGTCCAAGGAACATGACAATTCTTCTGTAGTAATCAATGATAAAACTCTGTATCCTCTAGGACTGATAAACTACATCTTCGTCAAAGACAATCAAAACTAATCAGATCCTTGCATTTTCGTGTATGATACTCATATATACTCGTGTAGGTGATGAACACTAGGTCATTAGCACGATGCTCCTTTAACTAGTCTAGTGAGAATCCCGAGATTACGCAACATAATTTTCCCAAAACATACTCATCTTCCTTCTTGCAAACTCTCATAATTAATAACTGGAAAGTTCATATTCTTGACATAGATGCATATAACAAGTACCTCAATCGGAAATAATTAATACCGTACTAGATGTGAGCACCCCATAGTGCACTACAATTGATTCTACTACTATCCAACACTAAAAGGTTCGTTGGTGACTTATACAGAGAATCTATGTAACTTCTGGAGATTAATTCATGGCTCAAACAACTCCTCGGATAGCATAATAAAATGAACTTGAGCAATGGGTCTTGTACCCAAGAGAGCTGATCTCTCTTAATGATGGGAAACCCAGTAACTTCTCAGAAAAGCTTGCATGATTCACCGTGAAGCACTATTCACATACATTGTAGTGAAAAAAAATAATACTTAAGTGTCTTTTTGAATTCCCTCTACGTTTCCACTATGCTACTTTGACACACGATCCTCTAACAAAAGATTACTTGCATTGTCAAAATCCCACTCCTTCATTTATTCTAAAAGGGATCCTGCAATCATGCATCACTCACTAGATCAAGTGACACATTTCTCTCTAATCTTAAGTGTACTCATAAACAATCCTATTTCTCAACGATTATCGTGCTTTTAAAAATTTCTTTAAGAAATGTAGTATGCACAACTAAGGCCTGCACATAATGCATTCTCTCTAGTAAGTTCTTGTGATTTCTAATTGAACTGCAGAAATTATAATCTCAGGCTCGTTGTTCCACGCTTGCGACTTCCTTCAAGTGAGGAGAATGTTAGCCGTATACAACAAGCGATGACTAACTCTTGTGACAAAGAGAAGTTGATGTCCAAATCTAAGATTCCTTTTCTTGAAAAATAAAACTGAACTCACACGTGGATGGATGAACTTAAATCGTCGATAGTAGATTAAAATTTACCAAAAGTCGAAGCAGCTACATTATCGGTCTTATGGAACTTTGTGATGTGGTTCGATAAAGAATGATGCAAATCGACTACTATGTACCCACTTTATATCATAAAGTCAAACAAAATGATTGAATTTCTAGAATAAAATAAGATGCACTCACTACAATAGTGTGTCAGGTTGAAATCTTCATGATTTGCGATGCAAATATAAAGTTCTAAGCTAGTGACACAATCTGCGATAAAGGACAAGGAGTTCACAAAGTTGAGCTAACTAAGGGTACATACCTAAGAAACCACTACATTCGTTGCATAACTTGGTTATTCAATTCCTGTTGCATAATATACCGGAAAATAGTTAGCCTTACTCATAACGTCCATAACCAGCCGGAGTACCAAAGAATAAAGTGGTCATGTTGCCCGTAGAAAAATATGTTCGATTCACTCTGTCTGGTACCCACAATAACAACCAAATAGAAAAGGAATCGGAGAATAAAAAAACTTTCAAGCGTTACCTTAAAAGCCAACATTGATGGCTGGCATAACAAAATGGTAGTGGATCAAATAGTCGGGTCAAGTTGCAACGGCAAGATTGGAGCCAAAGAATACATATGTGACTTAAGACAACGTACTCTCGGTGAACCACATGATCCCAAATCTATTAGAAGATCATACGTATCGTCCATCACTATAGGACAACACCATTTTGCAATGGAAAAGGAAACAACTTAACCCGTAGCTTTAACATGTTGAAGACCCAAGAATCACCAACTCAAGGATTAATGACCCAGAAGTTCATATAGTGAGATCAACATGATAACTAATTTCATTCCCAAGGAAACCTTATTTCCTATTGTTTTCATCACAACACCTTGTCTACTTAAGTGCTCATACCCATGACTCCTATCGGCAACCAAGTAACGAATGTAGGAACAGACAAAACGAGTAAGAGGAAGGAGTACAACACACATAATTGACGAAAAAATAAACTATTATAAGACTGCTAAATGTCATATAGCTCCTCTAAAGCCTCGACATTGATCAATACAAAGAAGTAAGTTCTCTTAACTCACCATGTATCTCCCCTTTCTTGTTAAACGAGGTTTTTTCGGTAGCTTCAATGGATCTTAAAAACATGCATAATCATGAAACTGGGATGAATACGGGTACTTAGCTCTATGTTGAACACAAACTAAGATGATGTATATGACACACTAAGGGTTCTCGATGAAAATCGTGAAACGTGTGAAATGTTAAGGGTCGATGTGCACAATCTTTCTAGCCTGCTCAACAACATCTACAAAAATCTTCGCCAGAAGCATCCTCGTGTACTTGATTAACATCTGAGTCAACATCAATAATCGAAAATTGAACAAATACTGACACTGAATTCTCATAATGCTCACATCTGTCCTAATAGAAATATCCAGTGATGCTCATGAAAACCTACTTCCTAATGACACAAACAATAGTGAGAACCCCCTCAAGTCCTATGAAGAATGGGAGATACATAAAAAAAATCTAGTTCACTTACTTCCTCTAACCCCACAACTACATGTGAACTAACAAGAGCTAATGACATATTATTTTATAATGACTTCCTAGCCGAGAATCAAGATAACATAATCTCATAACAAGGTTTCCTTACCGACTTACACAAAAGTTCCAAAGGAAGACTACAATTGATTTCTCTTGCAACATTACACTATGGGGAAACTAACCATAAGAGATCTTCATTAGTCATCCCATATGACTACTCCAAATCTGACAGATTTTTCATGATACCCATGACTAACTCGCAATCCCACCACGTCGCAAAATTCATCACAATATGCCATAACAACATATTCTAGAACCGTCTCGTACACTACTAATGGCAGGTTTTGCTGAAGTCATCGATCACATCCATTAGTCATCACACTAGAAATCGAAGAGACTCACTATCATCTGAGACACACCTTGAAGATTATCTTATACCATTAGTGATCTATATACCCGAAGGCATACGATAGGATCCCATATAACCACAAGAGACCTTCATTAGCCATCCCATATATCTACTTCGAATCTGACATATTTTGAAAGAACTCTGATCATGATACCCATGACTGACTCACAATTCTACCATGTCGCAAAAATCATCAGTATATGCCATAACAGAATATTTTGGAATAGTCTCGTACACTACTAACGACAAGTTTCGTTGAAGTTGTCGATCACGTCCATGAGGCATCACACTAGAAATCGAAGAGACTCACTATCATCTGAGACACACCTTGAAGATTATCTTATACAATTAGTGATCCATATACCTAAAGGCATACGATAGGATCCCATATAACCACAAGAGACCTTCACTAGTCATCCTGTATGACTACTCCGAATCTGACACATTTTGAAAGAACTGTGATCATGATACCCATGACTGACTCGTGATCCTACCATGTTGCAAAAATCATCAGAATATGCCATAACAGAATTTTTTGGAACCGTCTCGTACACTAATAACGACAGGTTTTGCTGAAGTCGTCGGTCACGTCCATGAGGCATCACACTGGAAATCGAAGAGACTAACTATCATTTGAGACACACCTTGAAGATTATCTTATACCATTAGTGATCTATATACCCGAAGGCATACGATGGGATCCGCTGCAGTCGGACCATTGGACTCTAAGAATCATTAAGAATCAATACGATTATGAACTTAATGCTCTGATACCAATTGATAAGACACACCCCAGATTATCGTAGTAATCTAGGATATATCTTGTGAGACCCGTATTAGAGTATCTAATACAACCTAATCAATATCAGGTAACCTAGCACGAGCAACCCAGAACTTCAATTGAGAACGTACACTGAGAAAATAGAAGCTATGGATTGTCATGCCTCGTACTCTGGACGCTCACGACATTAACTGACTAACCTACAATCTGGGCAATTTAAAACAAAGGGTCTAGGGAAAGGTATAAAACATCAAACGTTAGAGTGACTGGACAAAATCTCATATAATTTGTGTAAATAATAAAATATAGTTGAAAGGACCCAATCCCGATTTAGTTGCATAAACCAGAATTAAGCCCTAACGACAACCAAATCTACAAAAAAATTGCCAAAGTTTCTTCTAAAATCAAGAAACCCAAAAACCTGCAAGGAAAACACACTTCTAAAATGTCCACAAAAACAAACAGTGGGCACCAAATCTCATCCGAATTTCACAAATCAGCCAAACGCTGAATCCACTAGAAATATAAACTGTTTACAGAAGGTGATAAGAAATCCGAAGACTGAATGAAAAATACAACACAATGGAAGTAAACTCTATACAGTATTCAGAGAGACTTCTAATTTACATAATACATAGAACTAGTTGGTTAAGCTAGAAACCTATTAGATGAGTAGAATGACACAAACTCTATGTTTGCGTCGCTGACGTGCAATCACAGGATACATACTGCAAACTGGGCGGAGGAAACCAAAAAGCCTAGGGAAAGACACATAAAATAATTAAACTGTTAGAGTGAGTGGACAAAAATAATATTTCACTTTAAATTGAAAACTATAAATAATATGCCTTTCACAATAAATGTACATAAAAATATAATGCGAGTCTAAAAATATGAGCATCCAGGTACTCCTAGGTACTATAAAATATGTGGAGGCTACAACTCGGGTCAAGTCCAAATATTATCCAGGTCAAGTTCCTGGCCCTCCTGGGTACTCTATAAATCCTCAGGTTAGGTCTCTGGCCCTTCCAGAGCATCTTGGGCATCAGCCGAGAAGCAGTGCATCAATGCATCAACTGTATGATGCTCTGTGTAAAACCAAATTATATGTGCCTCCAAAAGCAAATGCATAATTGTAAACTGATCTACGCATTTTATGCTTGATTATTAATGTCTTTCTCTCTATATTTAACTTTGTTTTGTGCTTAGTAAATATGTTTTTAACTTACTTTATGTTTGTAGGTAGAAATAAAGGAGGAATCCGTAAAGGAGGCAGAAATGAGCTCAAAACCTACTAAGGAGGAAGTTCCTAAAATGAGGAGGAAAGATGAAGAAGAATGGGTCACGATTTATAAAGAATGGATCAAAGATCACTAAGATGGGTCAAGACCATGCTCATGTGTCCAAGAATGTCCAAGATCATGTCAAGATTCACCCACAAAGAAGCCCAAAAGAAGAAAATGGATCAAAAGCTAGAAATCAGGAAATCTGCCTGTGCAGATCAGCCCACTTCAAAAGGACACTGTGAACAGATCCGGATGAATCTAGACGCGATTAGCATATGGTTGGAAATATATAGAAGTCTAGTTTCCAACGCAACTGGAATCAAGCGATTTGGAGTCCTAGAACGAGAGAAACTCCTATTTTAGTGGAGAAGGGTCAGGTTACCCGGGTGGAGTAGTAAGAGTTCTAAAAGGAGTCGAATTAGGCTTTGCTTGGCCTATATAAATGAGGGCTCGACTAGGGTTTCAGGATCACACATTCTAGGAGCCGAATCTCTGTCCAAACACTACCTCCTTTCACACAAAGTCGAAGAACTCTTCTCCTTAGCCGAAACACCACCATCACCACCTCAAAAACATCCCTCCTTCACCCATAAGTGTTCTTACGCTAGATTTGGCTTTGAACACTTGTGTCCTCCCTCACGCCAACAAGGGGATGCTATACTTGGAGCTTGTGGAGAGACGAATTCCTCGGAGCAAAAAGTGTAACATGACATCTTGTATCAAATTTCGGTTATGTATTGGTTTTCTTTACTTTTTGTAGAAAGACAACATGTTTTAGTGTAAAGATGATTGTTTTGGATTTTTATGAGTTCTTCCATGTGTTCTTAGTATGAATTCGAATATGTATGCTAGCTTACTATGATCTTAATGCTTTGAAACTTGTTTAGGATGACACTAGATGATTTGGTTCACCCTAGCATGTTCCACCGAATTAATCAAGATAAAATTGAGTTAGGAAGTTAACTAGATGATTTGGTTGCTCTCTAATTCGATGTAAGCATGTGTATGTGTTTTAATGTGTGCTATGAATTTCGTAGAACTTGTTTAAAGAAGAAGTAATCGGCTTAGGTAATTAGTATGTGATGATCACTTGTAAATAACTAGTTTAGTTTTTTTTCGGCAATGATGCATGTTTAGGGTTTCTAGGGTTCTTGATTGTTTGCTTGTCTATGAGTGAAGCATGTTAGAGTCCTAGGGTTTCTTTATGTGTATGATTGCCACGTTTTTGTCTTTAATTTTGTAGGTATTAAACAAACAAATCTCGCACCCCCATTTAAACTTAGCATAGTTATGCATGCACCCTCAATCCCCGGTTAAGAACGATCCCTACTTATCAATGCTACATCTACAAAGAAGGGTTTTAATTGTATTCGTGTTTGATTAAGTGTTTAATTAAATGCTTGAAAAGATGAGAATCAATTTTGGCGCCGTTGCCGGGGATTGTAAAGAATTGTGTGATTATGCTTGTACAATATGTTTATATTTTTCTGTTTTCGGAACTGTGCACTGCCATGTTTTGTGTAAACTATTTGACATAGCTACAGGTCTCATAAAAATCTGAAAATTTGCAGAATTGTTTGGCTACGTTTCTAGTTTGTGCCTGTAAAATTTCATTACATTCGGACTAGCCAATAATGCTGGTCAAATTCGACAATCTGCTATGTTTAATTTTATGCGAATCTGGAAATTTTCATGTGTTCTTGAGTTCCAAACATGTTGTAACTTTGTTTTTGTTTTTGCAGGTCAAAGAGTCCATATGTATGAGGTCAAAGAGTCATTTTTGCTGTAAAAATATTCATTATTGTTATTGTATAATGTGATTATAATTATTTTAGTTTTAGTATTAATTTTAATTCAGGACTGTGATAGGTGCTATTTTGTGAGATTTATCTGACTTGGTTGCAGGTATTGGAAAATTATGAAAATTTACAGAGTGATGTATATATGTGTCTAGTATCCTCTCGTAAAATTTTGTGCAATTCCAACGTGTGATTAATTCTACATAAATTCTGCAAATAGCTGTATTCAGTTTCTCCGATTTTGTAAAATGTTAAATAAATAGTCTTAGCTATGTTTTTATCACTTGTTATTTAGTTTTTAAGTTGGACTTTGATTGAAAGAGTTGATGTAATATCGTATTGAAATTTTGCTCTTAGTAAGAAATTTTCGGTTATGGTGACTAGAAGGGTTATGACTGGTGACAGGATTTGGATCTAAGAAAGAGAATATTCTCGAAATTAGTCCTACCTCTCGCGTTACATCTATCCCAACTGGCCATTTCCGGACTTGCCCAAAGGAGTAGAATGGATTTCGAGCCATTACACAATTTAATCATCTAAGTCTTAATTTAAATTCTAGATGCATGTGATAATCATATATCTTTGGCGAAAAATCAATTGGGACATTGTTTTGTAAACTTTATTTATCTACTATGTTGTAATAAATTTGTAACGAAAGATAAACATACTTGTTGTAAATGCTACATGAGCTACGTTTATGATTAATTAGTTAATTGATCACTAACTAATGTATCTTTTCGTGGATCATGAATTCTAACAAGCTCGTAAAGAGAAGAAGAATGCCGAGCTAAAGGATGGCACCAACATATACATGCAAGTGCACATGCAAAGAAAACGTCAAGAATGTTGGAAGTCAAAAGTGAAAAGGATAAAAGCAACACGTCTAGGCTGTAAGACGTTAAAAAAAAAAACAAGCGCTTGTTGGGAGGCAACCCAATGGAGGAGTCTACAAACCAGATTTGCATTCTCTTCCCTCTCTTTTTAATTTTTGTCGTTACTTTTTAATTTTCTTAGATAGAATTTTCATAGATCTCTCTTTCATACTTGATTCTATACTTTTACTTTGGTACATTGAGGACAATGTAGAGTTTAAGTGTGGGGGAGGGGTTTACAACTTTGTTGAGTAAAAAAAAAAAATTAAAAAAAAAAAAATTATTTTTGTTTATAATTTTCGTGGGTTTTATTATTTTGAATTTTTAGGAAGTCTTTTGAGTCTAATTTAGTGTTTTACAGAGTCTTAGGATGCCCTTAGTTAGTCTATGATGAAAATGGACTGAATTTGAACATACATATGGCACTGCATTCATGATTTCTTGTGTTAATTGAGTTATTTTGAGTGTCATGACATGTAGTAGATATGGATAGTTAAACATGGTACAGATTTCGCATGTGAGAATAAGTTTAAGTCATATGAACCCTAAACGTGAGTTTTGAGCCTATACATTTCTTTTGAGTGAATTTTATGCATATTAGTCTCAAAACTATGCATGTGCATCATTTGGTTACTTGCCATAGATTTTAATGAACTAGAGATTACTAGAACTTACTCATGTCAAATTTGCAAAGCTTATAGTTGACATATACTCTGATTTTGGATATGATAAGAGGCACTTAGGTTTACCACCACTAGCCAAATTTCCATGAGTCCCTTATGTGCGCACGAGTTGCGACACCCTTAGATAAACCATTTGAGCCCACATTAAGCTTTCTTTCGTCATCCGTAATACCTAAACACTTTGCCTAGTGTAGGACTTCTTTACCGTATGTTCTGAACACTTAGTCTGAAGTAATGTCGACAAGAGCCGAAGATGGAGATTTTTGGTGATGCTCCTTGATTGGTATAATGTGTGTATGGGGATAGACTTGTCCAAATAGCTTAAAAAGTGTGTTATTGCAAAAAAAAAAAAAAAAAAAAAAAAAAGGAATTCGAGAGAATGAAAAGAAAAAAAATTGTGATCTCTCATGGCAATGTGTTCTGTTTTGTAAATGTTTGGATTAATGTCCCCCATACTTGTGAATTTGGAGTATGCTACGAATTGAAGGCCCAAAAAAATAAAGAAATATGACCTTTGTCCTGTTCACAAAGCTCAATGGGAGTTTAGAATGAAGTTAGGGTCCAACAAAATGAAATTTGGCCCTTGTTTATAGAAGATTGACCATGGAGGCGTGGAAAAGATGAAGGAGTCTGGTTTTACAAAGTTTGTGATATTTCGACTAAGTCTTTGGAACGTTTTTAACCACCACTTATCTAAATTTTCGAATGCCTTAGCCTTACCCCATTACAACCCTTCGAAAGTCCTTTTTGATCCTTAAGATGAGTAGCAGTTAATCTGTTGAGTAAGTTGCATGAGTAAGCATATGGTTTGGTTCATTTGTGCAAGTATTTCATTCATGAGGTTTTCAATTATTTCTATCCATTTTTGAGTGAAAATATGATGAGTGCATCCATGTGAGTTGATTTGAACTTTATTCGAAACATGCACAGATTTAACATCACCATTGTTTACACCACGTCTTACTTGTTCATTGCATGAATCATATCTTGGTTATCATTTGAAGTTATGTAATTCCATTGCCATATACATTAAGAAATTTCTGAGACAAATTTTGACTAAGGGCTTAGTGTTGTTTTACTTGGTATCTCTTACGTTTTCAAACATGATAACATGAAAATTTGCGGCTTTGAAACATTGAGACTTCTAAGTGTTTTGTACATATAAGTGTGACGTTTTTCCCATTGTTATTTTTTTCCCTTTATTTTTCTTTTATCGAGTCCGTTGCTTTGATTTGTATTTGCTAGGGACTAGCAAAGTCTAAGTGTGGGGGAATTTGATCTACGCATTTTATGCTTGATTATTAATGTCTTTCTCTCTATATTTAACTTTGTTTTGTGCTTAGTAAATATGTTTTTAACTTACTTTATGTTTGTAGGTAGAAATAAAGGAGGAATCCGTAAAGGAGGCAGAAATGAGCTCAAAACCTACTAAGGAGGAAGTTCCTAAAATGAGGAGGAAAGATGAAGAAGAATGGGTCACGATTTATAAAGAATGGATCAAAGATCACTAAGATGGGTCAAGACCATGCTCATGTGTCCAAGAATGTCCAAGATCATGTCAAGATTCACCCACAAAGAAGCCCAAAAGAAGAAAATGGATCAAAAGCTAGAAATCAGGAAATCTGCCTGTGCAGATCAGCCCACTTCAAAAGGCCACTGTGAACAGATCCGGATGAATCTAGACGCGATTAGCATATGGTTGGAAATATATAGAAGTCTAGTTTCCAACGCAACTGGAATCAAGCGATTTGGAGTCCTAGAACGAGAGAAACTCCTATTTTAGTGGAGAAGGGTCAGGTTACCCGGGTGGAGTAGTAAGAGTTCTAAAAGGAGTCGAATTAGGCTTTGCTTGGCCTATATAAATGAGGGCTCGACTAGGGTTTCAGGATCACACATTCTAGGAGCCGAATCTCTGTCCAAACACTACCTCCTTTCACACAAAGTCGAAGAACTCTTCTCCTTAGCCGAAACACCACCATCACCACCTCAAAAACATCCCTCCTTCACCCATAAGTGTTCTTACGCTAGATTTGGCTTTGAACACTTGTGTCCTCCCTCACGCCAACAAGGGGATGCTATACTTGGAGCTTGCGGAGAGATGAATTCCTCGGAGCAAAAAGTGTAACATGACATCTTGTATCAAATTTCGGTTATGTATTGGTTTTCTTTACTTTTTGTAGAAAGACAACATGTTTTAGTGTAAAGATGATTGTTTTGGATTTTTATGAGTTCTTCCATGTGTTCTTAGTATGAATTCGAATATGTATGCTAGCTTACTATGATCTTAATGCTTTGAAACTTGTTTAGGATGACACTAGATGATTTGGTTCACCCTAGCATGTTCCACCGAATTAATCAAGATAAAATTGAGTTAGGAAGTTAACTAGATGATTTGGTTGCTCTCTAATTCGATGTAAGCATGTGTATGTGTTTTAATGTGTGCTATGAATTTCGTAGAACTTGTTTAAAGAAGAAGTAATCGGCTTAGGTAATTAGTATGTGATGATCACTTGTAAATAACTAGTTTAGTTTTTTTTCGGCAATGATGCATGTTTAGGGTTTCTAGGGTTCTTGATTGTTTGCTTGTCTATGAGTGAAGCATGTTAGAGTCCTAGGGTTTCTTTATGTGTATGATTGCCACGTTTTTGTCTTTAATTTTGTAGGTATTAAACAAACAAATCTCGCACCCCCATTTAAACTTAGCATAGTTATGCATGCACCCTCAATCCCCGGTTAAGAACGATCCCTACTTATCAATGCTACATCTACAAAGAAGGGTTTTAATTGTATTCGTGTTTGATTAAGTGTTTAATTAAATGCTTGAAAAGATGAGAATCAATTTTGGCGCCGTTGCCGGGGACTTTGTTCTTTATCACTTGTTATTTAGTTTTTAAGTTGGACTTTGATTGAAAGAGTTGATGTAATATCGTATTGAAATTTTGCTCTTAGTAAGAAATTTTCGGTTATGGTGACTAGAAGGGTTATGACTGGTGACAGGATTTGGATCTAAGAAAGAGAATATTCTCGAAATTAGTCCTACCTCTCGCGTTACATCTATCCCAACTGGCCATTTCCGGACTTGCCCAAAGGAGTAGAATGGATTTCGAGCAATTACACAATTTAATCATCTAAGTCTTAATTTAAATTCTAGATGCATGTGATAATCATATATCTTTGGCGAAAAATCAATTGGGACATTGTTTTGTAAACTTTATTTATCTACTATGTTGTAATAAATTTGTAACGAAAGATAAACATACTTGTTGTAAATGCTACATGAGCTACGTTTATGATTAATTAGTTAATTGATCACTAACTAATGTATCTTTTCGTGGATCATGAATTCTAACAAGCTCGTAAAGAGAAGAAGAATGCCGAGCTAAAGGATGGCACCAACATATACATGCAAGTGCACATGCAAAGAAAACGTCAAGAATGTTGGAAGTCAAAAGTGAAAAGGATAAAAGCAACACGTCTAGGCTGTAAGACGTTAAAAAAAAAAACAAGCGCTTGTTGGGAGGCAACCCAATGGAGGAGTCTACAAACCAGATTTGCATTCTCTTCCCTCTCTTTTTAATTTTTGTCGTTACTTTTTAATTTTCTTAGATAGAATTTTCATAGATCTCTCTTTCATACTTGATTCTATACTTTTACTTTGGTACATTGAGGACAATGTAGAGTTTAAGTGTGGGGGAGGGGTTTACAACTTTGTTGAGTCAAAAAAAAAAATTAAAAAAAAAAAAAATTATTTTTGTTTATAATTTTCGTGGGTTTTATTATTTTGAATTTTTAGGAAGTCTTTTGAGTCTAATTTAGTGTTTTACAGAGTCTTAGGATGCCCTTAGTTAGTCTATGATGAAAATGGACTGAATTTGAACATACATATGGCACTGCATTCATGATTTCTTGTGTTAATTGAGTTATTTTGAGTGTCATGACATGTAGTAGATATGGATAGTTAAACATGGTACAGATTTCGCATGTGAGAATAAGTTTAAGTCATATGAACCCTAAACGTGAGTTTTGAGCCTATACATTTCTTTTGAGTGAATTTTATGCATATTAGTCTCAAAACTATGCATGTGCATCATTTGGTTACTTGCCATAGATTTTAATGAACTAGAGATTACTAGAACTTACTCATGTCAAATTTGCAAAGCTTATAGTTGACATATACTCTGATTTTGGATATGATAAGAGGCACTTAGGTTTACCACCACTAGCCAAATTGCCATGAGTCCCTTATGTGCGCACGAGTTGCGACACCCTTAGATAAACCATTTGAGCCCACATTAAGCTTTCTTTCGTCATCCGTAATACCTAAACACTTTGCCTAGTGTAGGACTTCTTTACCGTATGTTCTGAACACTTAGTCTGAAGTAATGTCGACAAGAGCCGAAGATGGAGATTTTTGGTGATGCTCCTTGATTGGTATAATGTGTGTATGGGGATAGACTTGTCCAAATAGCTTAAAAAGTGTGTTATTGCAAAAAAAAAAAAAAAAAAAAAAAGGAATTCGAGAGAATGAAAAGAAAAAAAATTGTGATCTCTCATGGCAATGTGTTCTGTTTTGTAAATGTTTGGATTAATGTCCCCCATACTTGTGAATTTGGAGTATGCTACGAATTGAAGGCCCAAAAAAATAAAGAAATATGACCTTTGTCCTGTTCACAAAGCTCAATGGGAGTTTAGAATGAAGTTAGGGTCCAACAAAATGAAATTTGGCCCTTGTTTATAGAAGATTGACCATGGAGGCGTGGAAAAGATGAAGGAGTCTGGTTTTACAAAGTTTGTGATATTTCGACTAAGTCTTTGGAACGTTTTTAACCACCACTTATCTAAATTTTCAAATGCCTTAGCCTTGCCCCATTACAACCCTTCGAAAGTCCTTTTTGATCCTTAAGATGAGTAGCAGTTAATCTGTTGAGTAAGTTGCATGAGTAAGCATATGGTTTGGTTCATTTGTGCAAGTATTTCATTCATGAGGTTTTCAATTATTTCTATCCATTTTTGAGTGAAAATATGATGAGTGCATCCATGTGAGTTGATTTGAACTTTATTCGAAACATGCACAGATTTAACATCACCATTGTTTACACCACGTCTTACTTGTTCATTGCATGAATCATATCTTGGTTATCATTTGAAGTTATGTAATTCCATTGCCATATACATTAAGAAATTTCTGAGACAAATTTTGACTAAGGGCTTAGTGTTGTTTTACTTGGTATCTCTTACGTTTTCAAACATGATAACATGAAAATTTGCGGCTTTGAAACATTGAGACTTCTAAGTGTTTTGTACATATAAGTGTGACGTTTTTCCCATTGTTATTTTTTTCCCTTTATTTTTCTTTTATCGAGTCCGTTGCTTTGATTTGTATTTGCTAGGGACTAGCAAAGTCTAAGTGTGGGGGAATTTGATCTACGCATTTTATGCTTGATTATTAATGTCTTTCTCTCTATATTTAACTTTGTTTTGTGCTTAGTAAATATGTTTTTAACTTACTTTATGTTTGTAGGTAGAAATAAAGGAGGAATCCGTAAAGGAGGCAGAAATGAGCTCAAAACCTACTAAGGAGGAAGTTCCTAAAATGAGGAGGAAAGATGAAGAAGAATGGGTCACGATTTATAAAGAATGGATCAAAGATCACTAAGATGGGTCAAGACCATGCTCATGTGTCCAAGAATGTCCAAGATCATGTCAAGATTCACCCACAAAGAAGCCCAAAAGAAGAAAATGGATCAAAAGCTAGAAATCAGGAAATCTGCCTGTGCAGATCAGCCCACTTCAAAAGGCCACTGTGAACAGATCCGGATGAATCTAGACGCGATTAGCATATGGTTGGAAATATATAGAAGTCTAGTTTCCAACGCAACTGGAATCAAGCGATTTGGAGTCCTAGAACGAGAGAAACTCCTATTTTAGTGGAGAAGGGTCAGGTTACCCGGGTGGAGTAGTAAGAGTTCTAAAAGGAGTCGAATTAGGCTTTGCTTGGCCTATATAAATGAGGGCTCGACTAGGGTTTCAGGATCACACATTCTAGGAGCCGAATCTCTGTCCAAACACTACCTCCTTTCACACAAAGTCGAAGAACTCTTCTCCTTAGCCGAAACACCACCATCACCACCTCAAAAACATCCCTCCTTCACCCATAAGTGTTCTTACGCTAGATTTGGCTTTGAACACTTGTGTCCTCCCTCACGCCAACAAGGGGATGCTATACTTGGAGCTTGCGGAGAGACGAATTCCTCGGAGCAAAAAGTGTAACATGACATCTTGTATCAAATTTCGGTTATGTATTGGTTTTCTTTACTTTTTGTAGAAAGACAACATGTTTTAGTGTAAAGATGATTGTTTTGGATTTTTATGAGTTCTTCCATGTGTTCTTAGTATGAATTCGAATATGTATGCTAGCTTACTATGATCTTAATGCTTTGAAACTTGTTTAGGATGACACTAGATGATTTGGTTCACCCTAGCATGTTCCACCGAATTAATCAAGATAAAATTGAGTTAGGAAGTTAACTAGATGATTTGGTTGCTCTCTAATTCGATGTAAGCATGTGTATGTGTTTTAATGTGTGCTATGAATTTCGTAGAACTTGTTTAAAGAAGAAGTAATCGGCTTAGGTAATTAGTATGTGATGATCACTTGTAAATAACTAGTTTAGTTTTTTTTCGGCAATGATGCATGTTTAGGGTTTCTAGGGTTCTTGATTGTTTGCTTGTCTATGAGTGAAGCATGTTAGAGTCCTAGGGTTTCTTTATGTGTATGATTGCCACGTTTTTGTCTTTAATTTTGTAGGTATTAAACAAACAAATCTCGCACCCCCATTTAAACTTAGCATAGTTATGCATGCACCATCAATCCCCGGTTAAGAACGATCCCTACTTATCAATGCTACATCTACAAAGAAGGGTTTTAATTGTATTCGTGTTTGATTAAGTGTTTAATTAAATGCTTGAAAAGATGAGAATCATAAACTGTATAACCAAAAAAATGCATAACTGCACATGCATAACTGAAGACTCGCAAAACAACAGTGCAAATAAAGTGTCCACTCACAATACACAGCTATCTCCATGGTGCAGCGGAAGTCCCCTCGCCAAAATGTTGATCACGGTCTCCTGAATAAATAACATAATCATTTAATACTAGAATTTGATAAAAACATACGAAAATCAACTTAGAAACTATCCCGGAAACCCCCCAGTCAATTTTAGATTTTTGCCTCATCGAAGCCCCGCAGTGGACGGAAAGGTGCGTTCGACCCCTCATTTGAAAGATCACAACGAGGCCAATAACTTTCCCAACTGGACCAAAACCCAACTTGCCGCCGTTTGGCCAAAAATTGGCCCAAAAGTCCACAGCCTAAAAATCGCCGAAAAAGGATTCCAACTGATTTTGACGCCGGAGACGCCCCTCGATCCCCCCAATCTTAGTGGTTCGACTCCTGGTGGAAACCCCATCGATTCCTCCCCTTGCCGTCGCTAGAAAGTTGCCGGAACACCACCGACGATTAAACCCGAAACCTAACCCAAAACTCTCCACGATTCGCGCCCTAAATCAACCCAAAAAATCAACAATACATACATGAATCGAAAGAGAGAAGAGTGGTATTCAAAACCATACTAAGAACACCGAAAACAGTGGTGTTTTCCGGCAGGTTCGAACTTGAATTGGGTTGGGTCGCAAAACGCGTCGACGGGTTAACCAGATTTTTTGGTATTTCTGTCTTTTCTGATTTTTCTTCGTATTTACACCGTAAATACCGTATTTATATGCCCCAAGCACTTGATCAGAGCAACGACTGAGTTTTGATATGATCAAGATCTAACGGTTCAGATCAAACCAACTTAATTAAATCACTTTTCAATATTTTCTTCACGCAGACTTCGAAAATTCATAAAAAAGTAACTTGTTTATCCGAAAAATTCTCCAAAAATTCCTAAGACCTTGAAATAAAATATTCTACGACTTTCATGAAGAAATTAAAGTCAAAATTTTGCTCGGTGAAGAAGTCGTTAACAAACCACACAATTCGATTAATTAGCAGGGAAACTACAGCCACTTGAGATTCCGGTTTGGAAGTGGGAGCACATTACGATGGATTTCGTCTATCAGTTGCCGCGTACTTCGGCGGGTAACACTGGCATTTGGGTTATTGTTGACCGATTGACGAAATCCGCACACTTTCTTGCACTTCCAGGGAAGGTTTTAGTGGGCAGATTGGCCAAGTTATACTTATCACAGATTGTTCGCTTGCATGGTGTGCCTGTGTCCATTGTTTCTGACCGGGATAGTCAGTTCACTTCTGAGTTCTGGCAGGCGTTGCAGCGAGCTTTGGGCACGAGGTTGCGATTTAGTACAGCTTTCCATCCTCAGACTGACTGGTAGTCCGAGCGAACCATTCAGACTCTTGAGGATATGCTGAGATCGTGTGTGTTGCAGTTCCGTGGGAACTGGGATCAGCAGTTACACTTGATTGAGTTCGCCTACAACAACAGCTATCATGCCAGTATTGAGATGACACCGTACGAGGCTCTGTACGGGAAGCAGTGTCGTACTCCATTGTGTTGGAGTGAGGTGGGCGAGCGTTGGCTCATTGGTCCTGATTTGGTGAAACCACGATGGAGGACATATAGGTTATCCGGGATCGGTTGAAGATCGCCCAGGATCGGCAGAAGACTTATGCAGATCTGAGGAGGAAGAGTTTAGAGTTCGAGGTTGGTGATTGGGTCTTCCTGAAACTATCTCCGTGGAGGGGAGTTGTACGTTTTGGGAAGCGTGGCAAGCTTCGACCGCGGTACATTGGCCCGTATGAGATTACAGAGAAGGTTGGAGCTGTTGCTTATAGACTTGAGTTACCGGCTGAGATGGCTCGTGTTCATGATGTCTTCCATGTTTCGATGTTGCGGAAGTACATCTCAGATCCTTCACATGTATTAGCCCCACAGCAGTTGCCGATCAGAGAGGATTTATCGTATGTGGAGGAGCCAGTGCAGATTCTCGATCTTCGTGAGCAGGAGTTGAAGCACCGTGTGATTCCGCTGGTGAAGGTCTTGTGGCAGAACCACTCAGTTGAGGAGGCCACCTGGGAGACCGAGCAACGTATGCGGGAGCATTATCCTCATCTGTTCACTTGATAGGTACGTAAATTTCGAGGTCAAAATTTCTTTAAGGGGGGTAGATTTGTGACGACCCGAACCAGAATCTGATGCATATTCGGCACGATTCTCGAGATTGATTTTAGTCGCAGTTTATTGTCGTATTTGTGGTTTGCTGATTCGATTCGCGACTATGTTTTCGGTTGAGAATTTGAGTTGTGTGTCTTCACGGAAATTGTAGAGTACGTGATTTCGAGCTCGTGGGTGGTTCCGGAAGATTTTTTCGGGAATATTTTATGATTATTTGAAGTTTCGGTATCCGACGAGTTTATCCGATTGTTTCGAGCTTATCCGAATCATTTCGTATATTCATTTTGGACCGTCGATTAACCCGAAGCGCGAGTATAAATATCGAAAATAGTTGTAAAATTTCCGAAAATGCTGTTTTTCGTTGACCGGCTTGGACTTTCCATTTCTGGAAACCGTTGACCCGTTGACCGAAATAGGAAAACTTTCCCGATTGGGCTGGCCGTCCGACGACCTATTTTTCGGCCACCTTTGGCTTCAAGAAAGGTACAGTTAGCTTCCTCCTTTGATTATGAGTGTGATGGTAATTGATTTGGTGTAAATTGATGGTGTTTTTATTGAGTTCGAATCGGGCCGAATGGGGGTTATTCGACGGTGATGGTGACGGTGGCTCCGGCGAGTTTCGAGGGTGGAGATGTTGGGGTTTCAGTTCCCCTAGCTTGGGTGAAGCTTCCTATGTGGTTGTTTTGGTTTGAGGTGGAGGTTTTGGGGGTCACCGGATGGGTCACCGGAATTGTGTTTCCGTTCGGATTTGTGGAGATTTGGAGGGGTTGTGGTTCGAATTGTACGATGGGGTAGAAGAGGAAGTGGTTCGCCTGGTTATGGCCTTTAATTCTGGAAATTTTGGCCGTGACATTCCACCGTTGACGGCGCGCCGTCAACGGTGGTCAACGGCGGCGCTCCGGCGAGAAAAGTCAACTTTTCAGATTTCGACGTTTTTAATGTCATTTTTCTCGAAATTGCGCCCTGATCGTCGTCCAGAGGTTTTTGGGTCGATTTGGTTAGCCGATTTTCAGTCGAGGTTTCGAGTGGGGATTTCGGGAATTCAGTTTATCGTTTTGCATTGCATTGTTTATTTCCGGGAACGGTTGGTTTCCGTGATTCAGTTCAGGGTTGTGGACTATGATTTTGATCAGTTGTGTTTTATGAATATATTCAGGAGATCGAGACCGAGATCTGGATCGTGATCGTACTTCAGGCGAGGGAACTTCCGCCGGACCACGAGTTTAGCGCGAGTTCGCGCTAACTGATCTGTGAGTGGACAAGTTTCTATTTTCACTGTTGATTTGCGAGTTCGTGGGTTTTATGATTTTCGTATTTAATTATACGATGTTGTGATATATGTTGTTTACGGAGGTATTGTTATATGTGTTTATTTGTGATGGCATTTATTACATCGATGTACTAGAGTTGAGAGATTCCTCTGGACCAGAGTTGAGAGATTCCTCAGGGCAGGGTTGAGTGGTCCCCTGCGTGCCGCCAGGGTTGAGTGGTCCCCTGACCTATCACTATCAGGTTTGAGCGATTCACCTGACGTCGGGATTGAGAGGTCGCCCGACAACCTCCGTGTATATATATATGTGTGTGTTGTTTTCCGAACTCGTACTGTTTATATTGAGTATGTATATAAACTGGTGAAAGGCATATGTTTATTTTCGTCCACTCACTCTAACGTTTTATTTGCCTTTCCCCTGGGCTTTCCGGTTTCCGTGCCCAGTTTGCAGTTCGGATTCTGCTGTTTCACGTCGCGGTTTGGAGGCTAGTGTTCAGAGTTACCTGTGCTTTCCAGTAGGTTCTTGTTTCGCCTACTGATGTGTATATGTTGTATATATTTTATACTAGAGGTCGCTCTGATACATTCTGATACATGTTTACACGGATTTTCTCGGATATACATATATACATAGTTCAGTTTGTTTACTGTTATTGATTATATTGATGTTGAGAAATCCGGATGGGATTGGTGCCCACGGTTTGGCTTTTGTGGCATAGGATGAAGTGTTATTTTCTGGGTGCAGGTTATGGTAATTCCACGTTAGTAACGAAACTCTGCCGAAATTTTGAAATTTTTTTGTTAGTTCGTGTTTTCAAAAGGGGTTCGATTCCGGTTTAGGTAACTGAATCGGGATTGGGTCATTTGAACTTGGTATCAGAGCATTAGGTTGTCAGATTCTATAGACTCTTGTAGTTGTGACGCTTAGGGTATTTGAGTTGATACAGCATGATTGGAGTGATGACCCGACTGGCCAGCGGTACTCATCAATACTTCGGGTGTTGTGTGTCCTCAAATATCTGCGGTTTCATGATTACGTTCTTTCTGCTTGTACCTAATGCGTGTCTTGTATCAGTAGGATGCCTCCTCGACGTGGTCCTCGTGTTGATCGGGACGAGGATCCTGATGAGGATCGCTGAATGCGCGACTTGCTGATGCGAGTGCTGCGTTTGGAAGAGCGTTTTGACCCTGTGGTCAAGGCTCGCACTGCGGGTGCTACTGTGTTTTCGGGATCAGTTGATCCAGAGGTATGCGAGGCATGGATGGTTCAGATTGAACGTGTTTGTGAGCGTCTGCAGTTTAGTCCTGAGCAGATGATAGTAGCCGCAGTTGGTTTACTTGAGGGTGATGCATACTTTTGGTGGGTTAGCACCGACAGAGTTCTGGTTGATACTCCGTGGACCTTGTTCCGTGATCTGTTTATGCGGAGGTATTTTAATCCGGCTACCCAGCAGCACAAGTACGAGGAATTTACAAACTTGAGGCAGGGCAGTTTATCTGTACTTGAGTACCGGGATCGGTTTACCCATTTGTCTCGTTTTGCGCAGGATATGGTGGCTACTGAGGAAGCTAAGTGTCGCAGGTTTGAGTTGGGATTGAATCTGAGTATCAAGGCGACCTTGACTACGATGTCGCGGAACAACTTTGATGAGTTTGTCAGTGCAGCTCTCCGAGGCGAGAATATTGAGCAGGAGAGACAGCAGAGGTATCAGCCGAGGCGATTTGAGGAAGGTGGACCGAGTCAGGGGCCTTCAAAGAGGCAGAGTTCTGATACTTCCGGTTCAGCCTCATCCTCGGGCGGTGGATCTTATCCCTCATCAGTTGGTGTACCGAGGCAGAGATCGAGATGGAGGAGAGATCGACCGCCGCGACCACAGGCTACTGGGAGTTCCAGCGGTTCTAGTTATCCTCGACGTACTGGTGGCACTTTTGCCTCACTGAGGGAGTACCCATTGTGTAGCCTCTGCAGCCGACACCATGTGGGTCCATGTCGGCGAGGTCCTGTTACTTGTTATCATTGTGGCCAGGTGGGTCACTACTTGAGGGAGTGTCCCCAGTTGTTTGATACTGATGTTCAGGCGGCTCAGAGTTCCGGAGGAGAGCGAGGTGCCACTTCGGGAGCGCGACCAGTACAGTTTGCAGGTCAGGGTAGGCAGCAGGGAAAGCCCCAGCGAGGACGACCAGCCGGACAGGCGAGGGTTCATGCTATGACTCTACGTGAGGGCAGAGCATCACCGGAGGTCGTTATCGGTACGTTACATGTTTTTGGTATTCTTGTACTTGCATTGTTAGATCCAGGTGCCACACATTCATTCATATCATTTAGACTGTCATCATTGGCTACGGTACCTGCATCTCTACTTCCGGGGTTGTGGAGAGTGTTGTATCCGTCAAGTGAGGTTGTGAGCATCGGTTGGGTTTACGGGGATTGTGAGGTGTTTATCGATGGCCATGGTTTAGCCGCTGATTTGTTATTGCTTGATATTGTGGATTTTGATCTGATCTTGGGTATGGACTTTTTGGAGTCGCACTGGGCCATGTTTGATTGCCACAGGAAGGAGGTCGCGTTTCGACGACCTGGGTTACCTGAGATATTATTCCGTGGCGAGAAGAACACTTCACTACCGTGTTTGATTTCCGCGATGAGGGCGGATCAGTTGATGAAAAAGGGTTGTGTTGTTTACTTATCCCATGTTGTGGACACTACAGCTGCAGTGCCAGATCTTGGGAGTATTGAGGTTGTGTCTGAGTTTCCGGATGTTTTTCCAGCGGAGTTACCTGGTATACCCCCTGTACGGGAGATTGATTTTACTATTGAGTTATTGCCGGCTACTGGACCGATTTCCCAGACACCGTACCGGATGGCGCCAACGGAGTTGAGGGAGTTGCAGATCCAGCTCCAGGAGTTGTTAGAGAAGGGATTCATTCGACCGAGTGTTTCTCCGTGGGGTGCTCCGATGTTGTTTGTTCGGAAGAAGGATGGGTCTATGCGTTTGTGTATTGATTACCGGAAGCTGAATCAGATTACAGTGAGGAACAAGTATCCGTTGCCGCGGATTGACGACTTGTTCGATCAGCTGAAAAGAGCAGCGGTCTTTTCGAAGATTGACCTTCGATCCGGATATCACCAGTTGAGGATCCGAGATTCAGATGTAGCTAGGACAGCTTTCAGGACGCGGTATGGGCATTACGAGTTTTTGGTTATACCGTTTGGGTTGACCAACGCCCCCGCAGCTTTCATGGACTTGATGAATCGGGTGTTTCGACGATTCCTGGACAAGTTCGTGATTGTATTCATTGACGATATCCTGATCTATTCGAGAAGTGTGGGCCAGCACAAGAAGCACTTGCGAGCAGTGTTGCGGACTTTGCGGGACCATCAGTTATTCGCGAAGTTTAGCAAGTGTGAGTTCTGGTTGGATAGTGTGAAGTTTCTGGGCCACGTGATTTCGGCCGAGGGAGTTAGTGTTGATCCTGACAAGATCGAGGCCGTGCTGAACTGGAGTAGACCCACTACTGTGCCGGAGATCCGTAGTTTCTTGGGGTTAGCCGGTTATTATCGACGGTTTGTACAAGATTTCTCCCGGATTGCTACACCATTGACCAGATTGACGAAGAAGGGCGTCAAGTTTGAGTGGTCTGATGCGTGCGAGGAAAGTTATTTGCTCCTGAAGGAGAGATTGACTACCGCACCGGTTCTGACATTGCCAGACGACAGTGGTGAGTTTGTTGTGTACAGCGACGCGTCGAAGTTGGGCCTTGGCTGTGTGTTGATGCAGCATGGTAAAGTTGTGGCATATGGTTCCAGGCAGCTGAAACCGCATGAGGTCAACTATCCGACGCATGATTTGGAGTTAGCCGCTATCGTGTTAGCGTTGAAGAGTTGGAGACATTATCTGTATGGTGCTCAGTGTAAGATTTACACCGACCACAAGAGTCTCACCTACTTGCGGACGCAGCCGGATTTGAACATGAGGCAGCGCCGATGGATGGAGTTGATCAACGACTACGATTGCACGTTTGAGTACCATCCAGGGAAGGCCAATGTTGTAGCAGATGCACTTAGCCAGAAATCTGGAGCCTCATTGTTTCATATGTGTGTGGCCAGAGTATCGATGTTAGCCGAGCTTCGAGCTACGGGTGCAGTGTTTGGGTATGATGATGATGGAGCTTTGTTGTCCAGTTTTCAGGTTCGACCCGTACTGGTTGATCAGGTACGAGAGGCACAGGATTCAGATCCTTACTTGTTGGGCAAGAAGACCATGATACGGAATGGTGTGCCTACAGAGTTCCGATTGAGCGACGACGGTACGTTATTGTTCAGAGGCAGGTTATGTGTGCCTAGAGACGACGACTTGAAGAAGGAGATTCTGGATGAGGCCCACAGTTCAGCGTATGCGATGCATCCCGGAGGTACAAAGATGTTTCGTACACTTCGAGCGTACTATTGGTGGTGCAACATGAAGACGGAGATTGCCGCGTACGTGAGTCGATGTTTGATCTGTCAGCAGGTGAAGGAAGAGAGGCAGAAACCTGCAGGGAAACTACAGCCACTTGAGATTCCGGTTTGGAAGTGGGAGCACATTACGATGGATTTCGTCTATCAGTTGCCGCGTTCATGATGTCTTCCATGTTTATAGAAGGCAGATGGAGCTGTTGCTTATAGACTTGAGTTACCGGCTGAGATGGCTCGTGTTCATTATGTCTTCCATGTTTCGATGTTGCGGAAGTACATCTCAGATCCTTCACATGTATTAGCCCCACAGTAGTTGCCGATCAGAGAGGATTTATCGTATGTGGAGGAGCCGGTGCAGATTCTCGATCGTCGTGAGCAGGAGTTGAGGCACCGTGTGATTCCGCTGGTGAAGGTCTTGTGGCAGAACCACTCAGTTGAGGAGGCCACCTGGGAGACCGAGCAACGTATGCGGGAGCAGTATCCTCATCTGTTCACTTGACAGGTACGTAAATTTCGAGGTCGAAATTTCTTTAAGGGGGGTAGATTTGTGACGACCCGAACCAGAATCTGATGCATATTCGGCACGATTCTCGAGATTGAGTTTAGTCGCAGTTTATTGTCGTATTTGTGGTTTGCTGATTCGATTCGCGACTATGTTTTCGGTCGAGAATTTGAGTTGAGTGTTTTCACGGAAATTGTAGAGTACGTGATTTCGAGCTCGTTGGTGGTTCCGGAAGATTTTTTTCGATAACCAAGGAATATTTTATGATTATTTGAGGTTTCGGTATCCGACGAGTTTATCCGATTGTTTCGAGCTTATCCAAATCATTTCGTATATTAATTTTGGACCGTCGATTGACCCGAAGCGCGAGTATAAATATCGAAAATAGTCGTAAAATTTCCGAAAATACTGTTTTTCGTTGACCGGCTTGGACTTTCCATTTCTGGAAACCGTTGACCCGTTGACCGAAATAGGAAAACTTTCCCGATTGGGCTGGCCGTCCGACGACCTGTTTTTCGGCCACCTTTGGCTTCAAGAAAGGTACAGTTAGCTTCCTCCTTTGATTATGAGTGTGATGGTAATTGATTTGGTGTAAATTGATGGTGTTTTTATTGAGTTCGAATCGGGCCGAATGGGGGTTGTTCGACGGTGATGGTGACGGTGGCTCCGGCGAGTTTCGAGGGTGGAGATGTTGGGGTTTCGGTTCCCCTAGCTTGGGTGAAGCTTCCTATGTGGTTGTTTTGGTTTGAGGTGGAGGTTTTGGGGGTCACCGGATGGGTCACCGGAATTGTGTTTCCGTTCGGATTTGTGGAGATTTGGAGGGGTTGTGGTTCGAATTGGACGATGGGGTAGAAGAGGAAGTGGTTCGCCTGGTTATGGCCTTTAATTCTGGAAATTTTGGCCGTGACATTCCACCGTTGACGGCGCGCCGGTCAACGGTGGTCAACGTCGGCGCTCCGGCGAGAAAAGTCAACTTTTCAGATTTCGACGTTTTTAATGTCATTTTTCTCGAAATTGCGCCCTGGTCGTCGTCCGGAGGTTTTTGGGTTGATTTGGTTAGCCGATTTTCAGTCGAGGTTTCGAGTGGGGATTTCGGGAATTCAGTTTATCGTTTTGCATTGCATTGTTTATTTCCGGGAACGGTTGGTTTCCGTGATTCAGTTCAGGGTTGTGGACTATGATTTTGATCAGTTGTGTTTTATGAATATATTCAGGAGATCAAGACCGAGATCTGGATCGTGATCGTGCTTCAGGCGAGGGAACTTCCGCCGGACCACGAGTTTAGCGCGAGTTCGCGCTAGCTAATCTGTGAGTGGACAAGTTTCTATTTTCATTGTTGATTTGCGAGTTCGTGGGTTTTATGATTTCCGTATTTAATTATACGATGTTGTGATATATGTTGTTTACGGAGGTATTGTTATATGTGTTTATTTGTGATGGCATTTATTACATCGATGTACCAGAGTTGAGAGATTCCTCTGGACCAGAATTGAGAGATTCCTCTGGGTAGGGTTGAGTGGTCCCCTGCGTGCCGCCAGGGTTGAGTGGTCCCCTGGCCTATCACTGTCAGGTTTGAGCGATTCACCTGACGTCGGGCTTGAGAGGTCGCCCGACAACCTCCGTGTATATATATATGTGTGTGTTGTTTTCCGAACTCGCACTGTTTATATTGAGTATGTATATAAACTGGTGAAAGGCATATGTTTATTTTCGTCCGCTCACTCTAACGTTTTATTTGCCTTTCCCTTGGGCTTTTCGGTTTCCGTGCCCTGTTTGCAGTTCGGATTCTGCTGTTTCACGTCGCGGTTTGGAGGCTAGTGTTCAGAGTTACCTGTGCTTTCCAGTAGGTTCTTGTTTCGCCTACTCATGTGTATATGTTGTATATATTTTATACTAGAGGTCGCTCTGATACATTCTGATACATGTTTACATGGATTTTCTCGGATATACATATATACATAGTTCAATTTGTTTACTGTTATTGATTATATTGATGTTGAGAAATCCGGATGGGATTGGTGCCCACGGTTTGGCTTTTGTGGCATAGGATGAAGTGTTATTTTCTGGGTGCAGGTTATGGTAATTCCACGTTAGTAACGAAACTCTGCCGAAATTTTGAAAATTTTTTGTTGGTTCGTGTTTTCAGAAGGGGTTCGATTCCAGTTTAGGTAACTGAATCGGGATTGGGTTATTTCACCGAGTACGACTTACGAGTTAGTTGATCGGCTGTTAATGTTTCCAGTGATCCAGGTCAATGAACTTTATTTTCATTGTCGTTAGCGAGTCTTCATTATATGTGTTTTATGATTATGCATGGAGGCCCTACATGTACTTTACGATTTTTATGCATGTCACGTACACGATTATGTATCGATGCATACGCTACTTGGCTGATCACCAAGTATGCCCCGGGGGGACAAGGAATGCCTTACCTGATGATTCGTCCAGGGGGACTAGGAATGCCTTACTCGATGATTTATATGTTTTTCCTCATGTGCTTGTATTACTTTTATTTTAGACTCATTGGTTTTCATTTTATTTTTCTTTGGAGAAAGGCATACGATATTTCTTACGTTATATGAGATTTGTTTTGTCCACTCACTCTAACGATTTTTCTGTTATTTGTGTCTTTCCCCTAGGTCTTTCATTTTCAAACGCCCAGGTTGTAGAGTCTCATTGGAGGTCAGACATGCACGAAGTTGAGGTATAGCGATCTCCACCGTAGGATCATTTTTGATCCTACGAGTTGGTATTTCAGCTTTCTTAGCTAATTTAGAATTCTTGTTGCTCTGGGGTCATAAACAATGTTAAGTTTCTTGAATTGGGAATTTACAAGTTATTTCGAGGAAATTAGTTTGTCTACAATTTCCCTTCAGTTTTCATTCAGATTAGCATATTTAGATTCTAATGTTCATTAGGGTCTAATCCAGTTTTAGGCAGCTAAATCGGGGTCAAGATTAAATAGACTAAACATTATTTCCTTTTTATTTATTTTCTCCGCCGAATTTCGATAAATATTAAAATTAGCGCGCTTGTCCAGAACATCCCTCGAAAATTCTTACGAGTTCAAAATAAAATACTCTACAACTTCCGTGAAGAAAGTCAAGTCAAACTCTCGCTCGGTGAAAAAGTTTTTAACAACCTCGATAGTGCGACTAATCCGCGATAAAACTAAATATGGGTTGATAAGTGTGTAATTTTGTTCGGGTCATCACAAATTATTCAAAGCAAGGGTGGTTGACAATTGATTCTTGTGTCTAGGATCCATTCATCATTATTGAACATATGATAAGTAAAGTTTGATAATTATTTCCATCTATAATATCAGACTTCTTATACTCAGAAATTATCTGGAATATCATGGACGATTGTATTCTATAAGATGTGGAGATAGTATTTGTGAAATGCGTCAAATTTGCAGATGTTGAGTTCGATTATAAATTTAATAGGACATGCCAAATTTTCTGTATAAAAATTGACTTTTTATAGGTTATGATTTTGAACTCACTTTCTTCACAAAAATTGTAGAAGATATTCTTGCTAGCTGGTGCGTATTTTTATTGGATTTTTCTAAAGTACGAGCTAATTGTTATGAATTTTAGAAGTTTGGAGTATATTGGTCAAAATTTCTTGACCAGTAGATCAAACAGTGGAGTTAGCTCTAGCCGTTGATTTCATTTTGACTAAGGGTATAAATACGTGGAATCTTTTTGGGTAAGAATGGTTCTACCTGGTAGACCCGAATAGCTAACCTGACCCGAATATTTCACCCATCAGATCTTGCCCGTCCTGCAACCTTTGGATGGCGCTCCAATCAGAAAATCTTCCCCTCGTCATCCTCTGCATCCCTCGACCCTCAAAACCAACATGCACTGCCATTTGGGAACGTATCGAAGCAAAGAAACTTCTCGATTTCTCCGGTTCGGCTTCATCGCCGATGACCCTTTTCTAGCTGGAATTGGGCATCCAATCCATAGGGCTTTTGAAGCCCTTACATCCAAGAGTCGAACTCGACAATTTTTGGGTCGTGTTGTGGTTGTATGACGTTACCCAACCTGGGGCAATTTTCGGCGAACCCGCCAACTTTTGAGGTATTTTTTGACGGATTGTGATCATTTGATGGGATTACCATAGTTAAACGCATTGTTAGGTTCGAAGAGATGTTTAATTTGATCTACAGATCGACCATTTTTGTGTAGGTTGACTTCGGCGGCACCTGTGGTGGCGCGTGGGCCCCACGCAAGGAGTAAAATATCGGGTATCGAGGATATATCGACAGTCCAAAATTTGGATATATCGACAGAAATATCGACGAAATATCGATCCACTGAAAATTCTGACGGAAATGACGGAAACTAATAAAAATATATGGAAATTTGTAATGAAACTTTTGGAGGTTGTTATATGATCAATTACCTACCTTATGTGAAAAGAAAATATTGATCAAACATCAAAACATATGAATTTGCTATATTACTATATGAATTAGTACGTGTTAAGTGCTGATAACTATTAAAATATAATTTAATAGTTCTATTTTTAATTTTTTGATGGCTAAACTTTAATGGGAGGCTAGACCATCACATTTTTGTACAATATGTTACACATCACACATTACAAAATCAAATATATAAATACTTCAAAACCACATAGAGGACCTATGAGGTTCGAAATTCACACTATTTTCCTCATCTTTCTGTGCAGAATCATGTGTGTATTGTGAAGAGTACTCATTAAATGATTGCTCTCCCATGTAATTCTGCACGTATTGACTTACATGCCAACCATATGGGTCAGGGGCGGTCTTTGAAGATTTTGGAGCTCGTAGTATGAACCAGACATTGCTCGACTTTCTTCATTGCTATCATCATTTGAGGCATTTGTTTGCGATTGTAACGATGAGTTATCACTTGTTGGAAGACCATAAGGCATGATATATGAAGGATAAGGCATTGCAAAATTTTGACCATAATAATAGGGTTGGTAAATATCGGAAAATATCAGTAAATATCGGAAAATATCGGAAATATCGGGGATATATCGGAAATATCGGAAAGTTTCGGAAAATTTCGGAAAGTTTGGAGATATATTCACGGATTTTTCAGGTAAGTTCGAAAAACCGAAATATGGGCGAAATATCGCCGATAATTTCGATTTTGCATTCCTTGGCCCCACGCACCACCGTGCATGGCGAGGCACTGGGGACCAGAACACCCTTTTCTTCACGGGAAGTTTCTTTATCCGATTTCTGATGGTTTTTGGTGCAGCTTTATGGAATTCGATCGATATTAGTAATGTTTCACCATACGCACAGGTATCGAGGTGACTCGACATTCGACAATGTCAATTGTCGTATGTCGGGTCTAGGCTGATATTATATGAAGCTTTAGTTATACAGTACGATGATTAGGATGATGACGTATTTAGTCAATTTTGAGGACAAGTAAGTGTAGAAATTTATTCCTTTGGGAAGGTAATTCTCAATCGACATTTCGTCTCGGATTTCTTTATCCATCTTATTGACTTGATCAAACTATTAGTAATTAATTAAGATTTTGATTTTTCTTAGGGGCGTCGAGTATGACTTACGAGGTAGTTGATCGGCTGTTAATGTTTTCAGTGATCCAGGTGAGCGGATTTTTTTTTCACTGTCATTAGAGAGTCTTGATTATATATGTTTATGATTTATCTTATATTTCCATGACACGACGTGTTATGTGTTTTATGATTATGCATGGAGGCCTTGCACATACTTTACGACTTTTATGCATGTCACATACACGATTATGCATCGATGCATAAGCTACTTGGCTGATCACTGAGTGCGTC
Organism: Geum urbanum; assembly: GCA_946800695.1. Classification (NCBI taxonomy): domain Eukaryota; kingdom Viridiplantae; phylum Streptophyta; class Magnoliopsida; order Rosales; family Rosaceae; genus Geum; species Geum urbanum. The sequence goes on along the minus strand of OX327000.1, from coordinate 21,309,634 downwards.
CCGGGGGTGATCTACACATTTTAGGCGTATTAATTAATATATTTTCTCTACATTTTTACTTTATTAATTGCTTAGTTTTATTACTTTTGATTCATTTTGTTGTTTTTTGGTTTTTGTCAAAAGAGATGGAGTAAAGAGGTCTACAAGCATTTGAGGCGTGGAAAAATGGAGCAAATAGAGGCTTCTACAAAAACCCTTCTTTGTAGATGTAGCATTGATAAGTAGGGATTGTTCTTAACCAGGGATTGATGGTACTAATGCATGACAACTTTTGTAAACATAAAATAAAAGTTATGGGGGGTTTAGGAGTTGGTTTGTCTAATCTACAAAAATAAAAGATAAAAGATAGCAAGTAAACACACATAGAGATCCTAACTTCTTACGTGCTTCACTCATAGACAAGTAAAAATAATTAAAGAACATAAAATGCTAAATATGCTCACTAGACCGAAAATAAAATCTAAGACTAACAGATTTACAAGTGATCATCTTAATCCATAATCTAACTCATTTATTAACACATGCAAATAACAACACTACCGAAATCCCATAACCCTAAATTCCGATTAAACATGCATAATTCATATTTTGTGCTAGGCATCCCCTAAACACCATTGATCTAGACTAGGAATCCCCTAAATCAAAACCAAAGCATTAAGAACTAATTAACTTCATGCAAATTGAAATCTAGAATAAGGAACACATGGAAAAGTTATTGAAATTTACTCATGTAATAAAACCGAAATACAATCATCCAAAACACACAAACAAGTTTCATAAACAAAAAGAAACTACGGAGTAAAGAGGTCATTGTTACACTTTTATATCTTCGGAATCCCCTATGGATACTCAAGAGAACTAGACTTCTTTGGTGGATGACGTTCGGAATCCCCTATGCGTCGCGAAGGTGCGGCGGTTTGATGGCGTAGTCAGCTCCTTGATGATGTCAGCTTAATTTATGGGGAGGAGGAGAGTATTTGGCAAAGCATAGGCTATAGAATAAGTGATCATCAGCTTTGAGGCCGAGCTCCCCTTTATATAGGAGAAGGGTAGGTTGTTTCCTACCATAACAAGAAGTACACATTAATTTCGGTGAAATCTAACCTCCTGTAGTAAAACGCGATTTTCTTGAGTTATACATATCCGAATTGCATGATTCTTATGGCATTGGAAAGATCCTTCTGAGGGCTATAAAATACTTTCCTTAATCATCTCAATCGGAGTTGATCCACGATTTCTACAGCCTGTAGAAGTCTACTGTTCTGTAACTTCAGATTTCCTTCCTTTTTAAGTATTAGGAATCTCAATCTCATCAAATCTTGGATTTCTTGCTCTCCAATTATTCTTGTCCGAAAATACCATTTAATTGCACATATTTTGGGTCTCAAATCATATCCATATCATCTTGGAATATTTTCCAAAAATTTAGCCCAATGATCCTTTATTAATTCGGCAAGGTTGTGTTTTCCTAGATCGCACAGGAGAAATGTCTTCTTCTTTATTTGCATCATTTTCATTTGTTCTTCTTCAAGGTCCATGGAATTTCGGCAAACTCCTCTATTTGCTCCATTTTTCCACGCCTCAAATGCTTGTAGATCTCTTTACTCCGTCTCTTTGGACAAAAACCTAAAAACAACAAAATGAATCAAAACTAATAAAACTAAGCAATTAACAAAGTAAAAATGTAGAGAAAATATATTAATTAATACACCTAAAATGTGTAAATCAGGGGGGACTCGGAATGCCTTACTCGATGACTCGGCCAGGGGGACTAGGAATGCCTTACCCGATGATTTATATATTTTGCCTCCACATGCTTGTATTATTTTTATTTTAGACTCGTTGGTTTTCATTTTATTTTTCTTTGGAGAAAGGCAAATGATATTTCTTACATTATATGAGTTTTCATTTTGTCTACTCACTCTAACGATTATTTTGTTATTTGTACCTTTCCCATAGGCCCTTCGTTTTTAAACGCCCAGGTTGTAGAGTCTCATTGGAGATCAGACGTGCACGAAGTTGAGGCATAATGGTCTCCACCGTAGGATCATTTTTTATCCTGAGTTATTCTTTCAGCGTTCTTAGTTAATTTAGAAGTCTAGCTGCTCTAGTGTCATAAACAATGTTAAGTTCTTGGTATTGGGAATTTATGAGTTATTTCCGGGAAATTAGTTTGTCTAACTCATAGTGTTTGAATCTTCGATTTTCCCCTTAGAATTCTTTCAGATTAGCATGTTCAGGTTCTAATGTTTATTAGGGCATAATCTCGATTTAGGCAGCTAAATGGGGGTCGAGTCCTTACACCGCCACCTGCAAAGAACGATGGTATTCAAAGTTTAAAAACTGAGAGACGACTTATGTGTGTATACGAATAGACAAGGGAAATAGAGCTTACCTGATACAAGGAAGTCCAAGACGTGGTGATTTGGTCGGGAACATTTAAGGAGGCCAGGTCCTCATAGTCCTGCTCCAGCATCATGGCCCCCTGAGTCACCGCCGCGATGTTTGGCCTATTCATACAGGAAAGGTTGGAAAGGGAATGCTTTCTGACGGTAGACAGATGAGCGCCGTTCTCGAGCTTCTCGACCTCTTTCTCTAAAAGATGTTGGGGAAGGTTAACAACAAACCCATAATCGTTGTCCTTGTGCTTGAAGTATACATGCGGGAAGTGAGGGTCAGCGCGCTCGACCAGTTCTCCATGGTGGCCTGCAAAGTAGAGATATAATATATATGCAATAAGTATTTTTTATCACAAGGTTCGATTCACAACATAAGAACACTCCCCAAGCTTGAAAGAAAGATTGCAATAAGTAAAACGCATTAAGAAAAGGCACGATGAATTGTGGAAGTTATAGCTTACCAAGGGTGAAGGTCGCTTGTTGTGACGACTTAGGAACTTCGGTATGGACCTTCTTCTTTGAAGGTGATTGTGGTGGAAGTTCATCTTGAGGGGGGGGGTGTACTTCATGCTTCTCATCTCTGTCCGGGCGGGGATCCTCTACAGGCTCCTTAGCCGGGGCCAGAGCTCTTTTTTTCTACTTCTCCAAATCGAAGTTCTTAACCAGCTTCCTCTTTGTCTTAGGTTTGGAAGCCTCCCTGGTCTCTGTTAGAGCAACGAAGTTAACGGGTTTGGGGGTGGTGGCTCCCTTTTGGTGAACTTAAGGAGCGCGGGGAACTTCTAAGAGCTGGATACGATCTTCGTGGACCTAAAGCTCAATTCCCTCTAGCCCTTTAGGTGGGCTACAAATCCATCTGACCTAACGATGCCTCGAGGGGATCTTGAGGGTGTCATTCACCAGGTCGCGACAGAAGTCAATGGTGCGTATGATCTCCTCTGTGTGCTTGACGGAGTTGATGGCCGTGGGAACTTTATGATCGAACTTTAGGGAAAGTTTCTCCCAATCCTTGAAGACAAGGATGAGAGTCTTATTCCGTTCCTTGGGGAGTAAGAGAGGTTAAGCAACAATGACTCCTTCTTGTACATGATCCGGTGGCTCAGGTAGTAGTGGTTTGGTAGAGTGGACTTGATTTAGAAGAATACCTGAAACTTCAGGTGGCACATTTGGTGGTTGAACCATCGGTTGAGGTGGTCAAAGTAGGAAAGGATGCAGAAAGATTCGAGGCACCATTGCTCCACTGGGAACCTTTAGAATTCCAAGGCAGCACAGATAAAGGCAGGGATAGGAAAGGTCAAGCCGTAGGGGTGGACCAGCAGACCTAAACTATGAGCTCTCTCGAGCTTCGATACTTATGCCTTGTCAGATGCAAGGGCAAACCAAAAATCTTCCATGCTCCCTTGGTGAAAATTTTGGATAAAGGCCGCCAGAGCCTCGTCAAAGTCAACTCTGATGACGGATGGATATAGCTCTTCATGAGGCTTCTTTGAGATTGTAGCCTTGGAAACACAAGGATGGATTAGTCGAATCATCATCGGCAGACAGAATGTGAGGTTGGATGATTTCGACTTCTTCCACCTTGAAAGTAGTGGGCGAGGGAGGACCTTGATCAGCCTTCAAACAAGAGTCTTCAACTGGGAAGGAAGAAGCAGAAAGAGTGGCGGCAGAGAAATTTGCCATAGTAAACGGCGACGCTCTGTAGATTGGGACGGTTCTGGCGATGGGCTTTGATATGTAAATCTCACCACTGTCGGTAGTGTCCTAGAGTGGGATGATGGTGTGGTCGATGGCATCATCGGGTTTCTGTGAGGAGGTGTTGTTGGAATTGGAAGAAGTCATTAAAGGTTAAGGGGAGGTTTATTGTTCTGGGTTATTTAAAGCTTTTGGGGTTTTGAAAGGGATTGCAGATGAATGAAAAGAGTGAAAAAATGAGAAGGTAGGGGTGCTTGATTTATATATGGTGAAGAGGTATGAGAGAAGGGGTGTATTAGTTGGAGGAGATGAACTATTTTGGATTCTTAGGAGGTCTGATAAGTTTTTTTATAGAGGCGTGATTTTTGGGAAGAGGTGTCAATGATGATGATGAGGTTTGATTGAAGAAGAGTTAAGATGAAAATGGAAAAGCTTTTTTTGGTTTTTGCGTGGGATTTGATGGGAAAGCTTAGGGGATTTTAAATTCAGAAATTGTAAAGGTCTGATGACAACAGCATAAGGACGACACGTGTTGAACCTCATATTGTTGTGGAGGTATTTGTGGGAGTTCGTTTTGACCGCACTGAGCTTGAGGGATTCTGGCTCCTCAGGCCTAGTTATGGAAGAGGTCTGATGATCCAAGTAATGGGTTTGGGCTCAGATGGTTAGGGTTCCGAGTGACGAAAATCTATCTGGAAGCTTCCCAAAGTATCTGGAACGTTGTAGATGCCTTTAGAATGTTTGTAAGTTGGCGTGACAATCCCAATGTACGATGCGGATCTTGAGGGATTTACATAATCCTTGGGAAAAAGGGAAAGATTTACACAAATCCTAGAGGGATTACGCCAAAGGGTCATTGGTAATCATGTAACATGATTGACCCTGGATACGGGGATCCATTCCTTAATGTATTCTTCCTCTCTGAATGTAAAGTAATCCATTCGATAAGGACTATACTTAGACCCAGTACGATCTTTATAAATAGATCATCCCGACATAGTCCAACGTAACAATATTCTAGCATAGTTACTTTTTCATTCTTGAGATAAGTTCTTACTTAAGAATTAGAGAGTCTAAGCATTGTACCACACCATGCTCTGACTTGTTTTGCAGGTTCATGAGGATTCAAGCTAGAGGAGAGACATAACCTGCTCTCACACCAAGGAAGATGTATCCAAATTCAGACACCAGTGGTCATTCCACATATGAGGATTTTGATCTGTCCAAGTCCAAGTCCAAATCCTTCTCCTCCTCCTCTGAAGACTTTGTTTTTGGCCTTTCTCCTTTTGATGGCCCACTTCAACCTTTGGTCGAGAAGATGGGTCATATGAAGCGTCAGATGGAGACGATGAAGAAGGATATGGACCTGGTTCTTGTCAAACATGACCGGATGTTTGATTTTCTTAAAGGCATCATATCTCATCGGCCATTAGGTTTTGAAATGGGGAGCAGCAGTGGCACCAAGAACAATGGCAGCAAGAAGACGAAGATGTGAAGTAGATGATTTTCATTTATTTTTTAGTTTGAACTTTATGTTTGTTTTTAGGTGATTTTTTTGTTGTTGTTTGTAATTGAATCAGTAATGTTAATTAAGTTTATGTTTCTATATTTTTGATGAATGAATATATGTATGAAGCCATTGAATGATACAGCAATATCTGTCAAGTTCAGTCAGATTTACAAACAGCTATCCATGAATTTAGAGAATCAATGTATTAACCTATACAATAAAATGTTTATTTTTTCCCTTCTTTATGATGTAGTATAAAACATAGAAACAAGGGACCCAAAAACAACCTCAATTTTGTTTTTATATTGGAAGTAACATCGCAGATCTGAAATTCGTATACAGATCTTCAGTTATGTAGATTAACAGGTATTCAAACTTTTAGAAATTTATTCTGACAAAATTTTTGATAATCCAGACAGACATGTATTTTCAACTGATAGGGTTGTTGTAGTTTCTTCTATTGTGACCAGTTTGTTACATTTTGAAGACTTTGTGGGCATTGTTTGTTTTTCGCCCTTCTTCTTCATTCTATTTTTCTTTGGTCTTCCGGGTTGCTTCTTTGTTAATGGAGGCTAGACATCCAGTCCATATTGTGACATGTCCTGAAGCGATTTCTCAATGTTTGCCACTGGATCGAGTATAAAGTATTAGGCTTGTTTGTAATATGAAACTTTGTACAAGTTGTCCACATAATCGTAAGGATATTTTCCTTTATCTTCAATGACAACAAGGGCATGGGCGCACGGAATCCTCAGCAACTTCCACTGTCAACATGGGCAAGTCCATGTCTTCATGTTGACTACACTATTGTATCCGTCACCCTGAACTTTGTAGATAAGAATATTGAAGTTCGTCACTGTCTAATGTCTTCCTATATTAAGTGTTTCAATGAGATTTTCTTTCATCCTCGGTCCCATTATAGTGTGCCATTTTTCAGATTCTTCTATTTTGCTTGCAATCATTTTCATCACCTTTCTTCTGGAAGAGGAGTAACAGAAAACATGAATGAAACAGTGCAGTTTACATATATCTTAGAAATAATAGAATGAAACAGTGTAGTTTATAGATATCCTAGAAATAATATAATGAATCAGGGTGTAATGGATGACCAGATTTCATCAGCAAGATAGAAGCAAAAAGTGTGCAGAGATGTAGTATTCAACTGTTGAAGCACTCTGAGATGTTATTTGTTATTTCGCTGTACTTATCTCTTTCAAAGAATTCAGCATACCATTTTTTCTTTGGGAAATCATTCAAGAATTCATTTGTGGGTCCATATCCACCTTCTAGCTACATCTGGTTAGGAAGGAACTCATATTGTCTTTCACGTCTTGCATATGCACATTGCATAAAGAGATAAGAAATTTTATCCTTCACAGGTCCTCTAAAGTTGTCTTTGAGGTTAGCAACCAAATGCAGAAAATAGTAGCCGTGCTCATCATTGAGAACACATCTGGAACAGAACTCATAATTTCATTATGACGATCTGAGAGGAATGTTATTTTCCTTCGAGTATTAGTTTCTTGGTTGATGTTGTGTCTATTTATCTCATCTCTTAAGTTTATCGAGAACTACCTCCAATCGTTGTCATTTTCGGCATCAACTATCGCAAATGCAATTGGATGCAATCCTTTTTAAAAAATAAGGTTCCTAGTTGTATAGTAAACACTGAAATGCAATTTATAAACCAAAGATTGTTATCCAAATAGCTATACAGTCAGCTATCCATGAATTACCTCGATCCGCATTTTTTGCAGAGGCACTAATGATCTATCCTTTGCATTTTTTCTTCAGGAAACTTGCATCAACAAACATCATGGGTCTGCAGTACTAGAATCCTTGCATGCATGTACCGAATGACACAAAAAGGCACTGAAACCTTTGTGTTTTCGGATCAACATCGACTACAAATTTTGAACCAAGATTTGTTTTCCTTAATTCATCTCGGAATGAGAGAATATTAGTGTATGATTCGGCTTCGTTTCCATGCAGTGAAGTCATTGCTAATTCTTTGCCATACCACACCACACCATCTTGTAACGGACTTTCAAGCCAAAGCTCTCTCTGATTTCTGTATGTAAAGCCTTGGCTCCCTTATTAGGATCAACGCACATTTTGTCCTTAATGATTGAGCTGAGTATTGAAGAAATGATCAGTTTCAACTATAGAAAACAATTGACACAAACGAAGAACTCTTGAGACAGATATTTCAACAACTAGTTATGTTAGAAAAAGGTCTCATACTTGATAATAGAAGATCTCATCATCTCACCCGTTTGTTTCCACATCTTCTCTTCGCATGTATGCTTATTATTGATTTCAGTGATGTAAAAAGATTCATTCGCCCGATATAGTTTTGCCTTCACGGACCATTGGCATCCATCTGCACATCCTGCTCTAAGTTTTCACTCTGTGTGCTACAAACTGATTAGTTGGAACTGAAATTTGCAGTTTGTTGGAAAGAAGAAAAGTATACCTGTTTTGCTTGACAAAATATGTAAATAGATACTCAAACTGATATGCAAATAGATATTCAAATGAGTTTTGGATGTTCTACCTCATTCAGGTCAGTGACTCTGCTCTCAATATATTTTGAACAAACAATTCGTTCATCCTCTGGTGGGATACAGTAATTGTATGTCAAGTTTGAGTTGTTCAATGATTTGAATCATTGACGGACAGTATAGACAATGTCAGTAAGTGTGATATCAACACTTAAAATATCCATCACACCTTCTCGACCGTGAATATATTTCACAATGATTGGAGATGGTGTTGTTGCCATTGAATATACTGCAGAAAAATATTTAAAAATTGTTAAAGAGTTGGAGAAACTCATGTAAGTACTTTGGTTAACTAACACTTAGGTCTGATACTTCCAATAGATAGGTTATCAGAACAAATAGACAAATGGATAGTCAGACAGATACACTAACAGATATCCAAACAGATCGTCAGAACCAAAATTAGATCTAGACCTAATTAAGTAGATTTCGATCTGGCATTGTTTCTAGTTTGAGAAGCAAATTGATTAAACTAATCAATACTTTCATTACATCAAGTAATACAACTACTAACGGAAACAATTTCGTGCAACATCAATTCAAAACATCTATCATATACAAAAATAGAGTGAAATTTGCTATACAACATAAACATATGAAATCATCAATTATGTCGAATAAATTTCTATGTAGCGATCACGATCTGCTTAGAGATTATCTCTTTCACAACAAAAACTGAGAAGGGAAGAGAGAGCTGTGTCGCAGCTCTCTCTCTTCAACACGGTAAGAATTCAAATTAGGAAATGAATGGTAAAACTAGAAGGTGAAAATTATGTTTTATAATTTTTTAGATTTTTTAAGAGAAAATGATGTCAGCTAGTCTTTTTGGAAAAATATGGGTCATAAGCTAGCATTTTTATGGCGGTGTAATAAGTTGGATTTTTTTGAAAACCAAATATATTTTTGGACTTTTAAATAATTTCTCCTTTCTTTTTTTAGGGTTAGCGGGAAAAAAACCTATTCTCAAAATCTTCTTAAACCATCCTCCCCAGACCATCTTCTTCAACCTATTTTAAATAATGTTTGAACAAAAGTATTTTCTTAACTTCAGTCTACGCGATCAGTCGATCTTCGGTTTAATTTAGGAATTTAATGTTATCACTATCTTGTCCCGATTCTACGAATGGTTTGTATCATGTTGTAGCCTTGTAGCTAGGTAAATATTTATTAATGTTGATTCTAAATGAATCCATACACACTCTTTTTGTCAGTAAATAAAATTCAGTTCTGTGATGGATGAACTATTCTTGTCATCTAGAAGGTTTGACAAGGAGATGAAGGTGTTTACCACGACTGTGAGTGATTTGGCGTCGTAAGTTGGTGATTTAAGTCGGCTGAAATTAGAACTAGCTTGATTTGTTCTTTTCTCGTGTATCCTTACATTATAGCAATAGCAAGCGACAATGAGGTGCGGGATTTATGGCTAGGTTCATGGATGAGTGCATCGAACAACTGTGCATGGAGGTGCATGATGCCATCTCATTCCGTTCATCAATCTAACACACAAGAAAAAAAGATTGAGATAATTATAAGTGAGGTGCATCCACTCCTTGTGTTAGGAAGGAGAGACATCTCAAGTTGTTAACGGGCTAAAATATGAACACATTAAGTTTACCGGCAACCCAGTGCGTGTTGGCCGACTTAAGACCCATTAGATCGTAGATAGTAGACACAGAAGTGACAGATAGAACCAATGATAGCTCTGTGTATGAGCTTAGAATTAGAGAGAAAAAACTATGGAGTATATTGATCTGTGGTTCATAGCTTACAGAAGAAGGCAAGCTCAATAGCTTTTATACAGAAATGAAGGAATAACAGATTGTACAGATGAGTTGCACGTGTCCTACATCTAATGGATTTTATCTAACAGAAATGGACAGCCTGACATTGTTGTCATTAGTGATCTTTACTTCACACCCCTCTTCGGCTTGATGGGACAGAGTAATCATCAAGCTGTGACAAAAATAGTTGTGTTGTGGTGAGCATAATCCTTTGGTAAATAAGTCTCTGCAAGCTGTTCTTTTGAAGAGACAAATTGAACCCTTAAACAGCCTACTTTCACTTGATTTCGAGTGAAATGAACATCAACTTCAACATGCTTTAATTTTGAATGGTGAATGGGATTTGTGGCTAAGGTAAGAGCTGAGATGTTTTCACAATGCAGTGTAGGCACTAAAGCAAGATCAACACTACCACATTTTTCATTATTGCCGGCGATTAGGCCAAAGAAACGCCGGCGATATGGAATATTGCCGGCAATAATAAGCATTGCCGGCGAGATGGACCCTCGCCGGCAATAATTTCCCACCATTGCAGGCGATATTTTGGCCGGAATATCGTTGGTAATAATGATAAATTATTGCCGGCGACGGAGAATATCTATCATTATTACCGGCGACGGAGAATATCGCCGGCAATAATTTCACTTTATTTCCGGCGATATTTGGCCGGAATATCGCCAGTAATAACTCTTATATCAGATCTACTCCGCAGCAGCTCATTCATTTTACAAAAATCCGATGAGAAAGAAGGAAAACGCTCTGAAATCCTTGGGTATTGTCAAAAGGCGTCAAAACCCGCTCGGGAAGCTATATAGCTAGCTAGCTAGGTACGTACGTATGTATATATATGTGGATCGATGTATATGTGTGTTGATTTAGCTATATATATGCATGTGTTGATTTAGAGTTGAGATATCGATTAATGGTTTGAAATGTAAATAGAGTGGATATATTGTTGATTTCGAGTGATTGACAGTTGATTTTGAGTTGATTTGAGATTATTTCGATGAAAATATGTTTGTGTATATATATACACTACCACATTTGTTGTCATTACTGACGAGATCACCGGAGACAAGGCCGGCGACCGGAAAAGTCGCCGGTAATGTCGCCGGAAAATCGCCGGTAATGTTCCAAAACATTACCGGCGACTCCAACCGTCGCCGCTAATGTCAAGGCGAACATTTCCGGCGATTTTTCGGCTGGAATTTCGCCGGAAATGTGTGGCTCGACATTGCCGGCGACGGTTGGAGTCGCCGGTAATGTTTTGGAACATTACCGGCAATTTTCTGGCGTAAAGTCGCCGGTAATGTCTTCATTTCCGGCGACTTACTCCGTCGCCGGCAATGTCTCTTATATTAGACGAAGATTGCATCAGCTCGATCATTCTTTCATTTTGATCGAAAAAAATCCAGAGAAATCGAAAGAAGGAATACGCTCTGAAATTGATCCTTCGGTATATTGTAAAAATTAAGGCGCGCATCGAAAACTCGATCACTCGGGAAGCTATATATATAGGTACGTGAATATATACGTATATGTGTATGTATATATATATGTGTGTGTTGATCAAATCCAATTCGTGAGATATATATATATATATATATATATATATGAAATGTTGTTGATAGATGTCACGCACCGAAACGAGAAAACTGCTTGTAGTTAATCTTATCTTGTGTCTGAATCAACGACTGGTATTATCGTAGTGTTATCGGAGCCAGGCTTAACAGAGCCTCCTACCTAGTCAAATACGTTTTGAATTGAAAAAAGAAGAATACCATGCATCATCGAGTACTGAATTGAATTCAGAGAATTTGTGAATTGAATTGAGATATCGCGTCGATTATTAGTAGTGAATGTGTGTATATATATATAATTAATACGTAAAATTGTTAGAATTTTCAGGATGGACAAGAGTTGGATGAGCCTCGAAAGATGGGATGTCAGATATCACCAGGGAATTAGGAGTTTTGTGGATTTTGTGAAGGCTAATTGTGGAGACACTACACTTCATTATTGCCCGTGTAACGAATGTAAGTGTCGCAGCGATCGAGTTCGTTTTCCCATTGATAAAGTCCAGAAGCACCTGAGTAAATACGGGTTTTGGGATAAGTACACTTGTTGGATTTATCACGGTGAACCATCGTTAGCGGGTCCGCAAGATCATGGACAATTTGGTGAGAGGGCCAGACCACGCTATGATCATGGACATTGTGCTGATAGAGGTAGTCCATCCTATGATCTAACATCGATGTTAATCAATGATATGTTTCCTCATGAGAGCGGTGTATTTGTTGATGAAGCACCAAATGTCCCTCCCGTCGTTGAGGGTTGCCCCCATATCGAGCCAGTCGAGCCAGTCGAGCCATTACCTCGAGCTCATGTCAACACAAGCGGTATGGACAAGTACAACAACCTAATTGCATTGCAACAGACTCCGTTGTACGACGGTTGTAGTAAGACTGTTCTTGAAAGTGTGATGAGAGTGATGCAGCTCAAAATGGAGAGCAAAATGTCTGTCAAACCTGTTGATTCTTGGCTGAAGTGGACTGCTTCGCTACTGCCACCCGGTCATCGTCTTCCTACAACTCATCATAAGGTGCGACATATCTTGAAAGATCTTGGGCTTTCCTACATCAAAATCCATGCATGCAGATATGATTGTATTCTCTTCTGGGGAAAAGATCTCGAAGACCTTGAAGCATGCCCGGTATGTTTTACAGAAAGGTATAAGTTGACTCCTGCAGGCAACAAGAAAGCTGTGAAGATACTTCGATATTTCCCGCTTATTGATAGGCTGGAGCGGTTGTTCATGTGTGCTTTCACGGCCGAGGCAATGAGATGGTGGGCTGAGAGGTACTTGCCTGACGATGACACCCTTATACACCCTTCCGATGGAGAGGCTTGGAAGCACATGGTCAGGGAGTTTGATCATTTTGCAGCAGAGGTCCGAAATGTTTGGCTAGGGCTCTCATCTGACGGATTCAACCCTTTTGGCAACATGAGTCTTCAATACAGTATATGGCCAGTTATTTTGGTACTATACAACCTTCCACCATGGATGTGCATGAAGAAGGAATACAATATGCTGACTCTGTTAATTCCGGGCCCCGGTTATCCAGGCAAGTGTCTCGATGTGTATTTGAGGCCTTTGATTGAGGAGCTTAAGTACCTGAGTGAGTGTGGCCACCCCACTTACGATAGGTTCAAAAACAAGATGTTCCAGATGCATGCCATGCTTGTTGGCACCATCAGTGATTTTCCTGCCCGCGGTATGTTGTCGGGCAACGTTACCAGGGGTTACGGGGCTTGTTCAGAGTGCATGACGGTTGATTGTTGCAGTCCTCATTGCAGTAAAATTGTTCAGATGCGTCACCGTTGTTGGCATCCATATGATCACCCATTTAGGCAGGATCCAGACGCGTTTGATGGGACTGTGGAAACAGGTGTGGCACCCAGGCGATGGACAGGGGAAGAAATTTTGGAAGTGTTGAATGAATATGATTTTGGCCAACTGAGCAATCATCCTGACATAGTCGCGTCAATTCCAGACAAGCCCGAAAGGTATAAGTTTTGGATACACAAGAGCATATTCTGGGAACTCTCATACTGGCCCAGGTTTCCTATCAGACACTACCTAGATGTCATGCACATAGAGAAGAATGTGTGTGAAAGTGTTGTGGGCACAGTTCTTAACTTGGAGGGGAAAACAAAAGACATCCCTAAGGGACGCATTGATCTGAAAGCAATGGGTATGCGGAAACATTTGTGGTTAAGAGATGGTAAGAGAAAAATGCCGCAAGCTCCTTACACCGTCAAGCCGAAGCATAAGCATGAAATTTTTCGGTGGCTGAGTAATGTCAAGTATATATTCTTATGGCTACGCAGGAATTTGGCCTTAAATTTTTACCGGATTATGGTTATATGCGAGAAATATAATTGTTGCCTATGGATATATATATATATATATATATATATGCAGGTATCCTTATGGCTATGCAGGAAATATAAGCAGGTGTGTTAACTTCGGGGACAATAAGATGTACGGATTAAAGAGTCATGACTGCCATGTACTGCTTCAACGCCTTTTCCCTATTTTCATTCGAGGGTACCTGCCCAAATAGGTGGTGGAGCCGTTGGTGGCCTTGTCAAGATTCTTTCAGAAGTTATGCACCAGGGAAGTTAAAAAATCAGACCTCAGGGAGATGCAAGATGACATCATTTTTATCATGTGCAAGCTTGAGATGATATTTCCCCCAAATTTTTTCGACATAATGCCTCACCTGATGATCCATCTTCCCGAACAATTGTTGCTTACCGGTCCCGTACACTACACTTGGATGTATCCCATGGAAAGGTACAAATGATTCATACATTTGGTGGAAATCGGAAATTTATATGTAAATTCTTATTTTTTAAGTAAGTTAACATGCACTTGTTAACTTGTAGACAATTGGGAGCCTACAAGGACTATGTGAAGAATAAATATGCACCTGAAGGGTGTATCGCTGAAGCATATCTTGCGCACGAGTGTGTAACGTACACCAAAGTGTACTTGGGAGCGCTTGAGGACCCCCAACAATAGATGCCGATAGATGAACCCCAGTTCAACCTTTCTATCATCTCCAGTGACGTGGTAGTACAGGGAAGCTTGCCAAAGTCGTACAAATTGGATGGAAATGAGGTAGCCATTGCCCACTGGTCGGTACTGATTAACTGTCAAGAAGTACAATATTGGAAAAATTATCATCTTCACTGCCCTGCTATTGCCGGAAATGTTGAATACCACAACATGACGTTTGCAAACTACTTTGGTCAATGGGTAAGGGTATATGTGTATATGTCTATTTTTATATATATCCTTATATAGCATGTATGTATGTACGTGGTTTTGTGGTTTCAAGATGACATAATTTCTTCTGTACGTATTACTGGACGTTTTCAGATGAACCATGTAGCAGATGATGGTTGCCCAGAGTAATCAAACGAATTGAGGGTCCTGGCCATGAAACCGATAGCTTCAAAAGTTTACTCGATGTGTCAGGTCAATGGCGTGAAATTTATATGTGAAAATCGAGACGACCGACTGAAAACACAGAATTGTGGGGTGATGGTCCATGGTGGGCAGGATGGCGTTGACTATTACGGTGTCCTTCATTCAGTTGTTGAACTAATTTATGGGAACCGCATGAAAGTGCACTTGTTCAAGTGTAGATGGTTTGATACTAACCCAGAGAACACAAAGACCGATCAGTACGGAACATTTTCGGTGAATACTGCTACTACCTGGTATGAAGATGACCCTTTCGTTCTTGCGTCATCAGTAAAACAAGTGTTTTACCTGGACGATCTTCTTAACAAAGTCCCGTGGAAGGTGGTTAACCATGTTGCTCATAGAAACATATACAGTGCTGCCACACTTGGTGATACCGCAGATGATGAGGAAGTTACTGCATACCAAGAGCCGAACGCTTTTGACATTCCGGAATCATCTACGATTCGCCTTAATAATGTGAGATCTGGGAGTGTGGTTCGAATTACTGGGGAAGAACTTCTGGATGTTAATCCATATGAAGTTGACGCTGATTCAGATGACGAGGAGAGACACATATTGCCAGAGGTTACCTATGAAACCGAGTCAGACTCAAGTGATGACGATGATTACGATTATCATCCTTAGTATGTTAATGATGTTGTCGGAAATCGTACACGGAAAATGTAGTCGGAAAATGTAGTCGGAAATTGTAGTCGGAAAATGTAGTCGGATAATGTAGTCGGAAAATGTAGTCGAAAATTGTAGTCGGAAAATGTAGTCGGAAAATGTTGTCGGAAAATGTAGTCGGAAATTGTAGTCGGAAAATGTAGTCGGAAATTGAAGTCGGAAAATGTTGTCGGAAAATGTAGTCGGAAAATGTAGTCGGAAAATGTAGTTGGAAATTGCAGTCGGAAAATGTAGTCGGAAAATGTAGTCGGAAATTGAAGTCGGAAAATGTTGTCGGAAATTTTTCGGGAAATGTCAACATTACCAACGAGTTATAAGCAACTCGTTGGTAATGACATTACCAACGACTTAACTCGTCGTTGGTAATGTCATTACCAACGAGTTAACTCGTTGGTAATGTCATTACCCACAAGTTGATGTCGTTGGTAATGACATTACCAACGAGTTATAAGCAACTCGCCGACAATGTTGTCTGGATAGAAACTGGGTGATCGAGCCCGAGCTTCATTTCTCCTCCTCCTCCTCTCCCTCACCTCCTCCTATTTCTCCTCCTCCTCCTCTCCACCGAGTCATCTCCTCTCCTCCTCTCCTCCTCCCCTCCTCCCCTCCTCTCCTCCCCTCACCTCCGTCGCCGGCAAAGCAGATCGGACTCCACCATGGCAGGTCCGATCCTCTCTCTCTCCCTCTCTCTCTCTCTCAATTTTTAATTATTTTTGTGTATGTGTATGTGTATGTGTATGTGTATGTGTATGTGTATGTGTATGTGTATGTGTATGTGTATGTGTATGTGTATGTGTATGTGTAATGTATTTATATGTGATGTATATATATATAGGTATGTGAAAATTATGTGATGTATATATATGTGAAAATTATGTATATATGTGGTTTGGATGAATATGTGATGTATATATATGTGAAAATTAAACCTAATTAAGATGCATGATGTATATATATGTGTGAAAAATGTGGAAAATTAATTAGGGTTTGTGATTTGGATGAATATGTGAAAATTAAATTTAATTAAAATGCATGATGTATATATATATATCGAAAATGTATATATGTTAATTTATGTGATATAGTTGTTAATTAATCGTATAAATGAAGGTGGAAATCGGAACCGTTTGAAACCGAAACTGTTTGTAACCGGAACCGTTTGTAACATAACGGTTCCGGTTACAAACAGTTCCGGTTCCAAATGGTTCCGGTTCCAAACTGGGGTTCTATAACAAATCGGAACTGGAACCGTTTGCAACCGGAACCGTTATGTTACAAACGGTTCCGGTTCCAAATAGTTCCGGTTTCAAACGGTTCCGGTTGCAAACCATTCCGGTTCTGATTTGTTATAGAACCCCATTTTGGAACCGAAACCGTTTGGAACCGGAACTGTTTGTAATATTATGGTTATGTTACAAACGGTTGCCTATGAAACAGTTCCGGTTGCAAACCGTTCCGGTTCCGATTTATTATAGAACCCTAGTTTGGAACCGGAACCGTTTGTAATATAACGGTTCCACGTTCAAACGGTTCCGGTTCCAAACCGTTCCGGTTTCGATTTGTTATAGAACCGAATCCATGACTATTACGGTGTCCATGCCAGGAGGTTTTGCGGCTAATTAGCTTCGGAGAGGTTCCCGAAATAGTGGAGGGAACAATAGTCAAGCTTCCTCCTCGCCCGCAGTTAGCAACACGCCCAGTGGGCCAATGATGACTGCTCGCACGAGAGCCTTGCTAGAGGCGCGAGCTCAGGAGGAAGCTGCACGATCAAGAGCCTGGCAACCGGAAGTCGAGGCTCGAGCCTCAGTCTCCAGACGCTCAATCAGCAGACGTCCCTCCGGTGGCAGAGCCTCAGACGAGCGACAGTCAACGGGGGCATCAGAAACTCCCTCAATCCGAATGCCCCATATTCGCCCGGTGCCTACTCCCGTTTCACGGGAATCATCTGAGACACATGGTGCTGGCGCCTCATCGTCCAGGCCTCGTCTATCTCCGCCGTCCGGTCTCTTCCTACCCGACGAGATTCCTGTCATCCCTGAATTCGATGATAGGGGGATACCTGTTTATATTGAAGGACGGCCGGAGTTCCTGACCGTGGAGGAAGCGTATAACTTCCTCCCGTTCGACCCCGTGTATCTTTGGAGTGTGAGGTGCACCAACCAATAAACGGACGATGCAGGTAAATTATATTTCACATCAGATTGATTACTTAATTATTACTTAAGACTTGCGATAGGTTCAATTAATGATATCAATTTGTTGATATTGTATTATTAGGCAATTTCGTTAATGGGACTGGAAAACGGAAAGGGGCTAGAGGCACCTGCACCGGGAAGAGACTTGAGCAGGCCACCGGGGGAAGGAAAACGCCCATAAGGGCCAATGAGGATGGCGAGGTGATCGAGGCATTCGACACCACGTGCAAATATGTCAGCATGGCCGGTGCGATCGTGCGGGACAAGGTCCCAATGCTTTGGCCAGATTGGGAATCTGTGCCTATCTACGTGAAGATGCAAGTGCATAATGCACTCAGTGTGAGTAAAATCATATTTTTATTACGTAAATTTTATATTTATTAATTAAGTCCGAATAAATATATAATTTTACCTTTTATATATTCATATTGCAGGTGTGGTTTGACGTGGATGAAGTTCTTATTCACACGTGGGTAGAGCGTCAACTACATATGAGGTGATGTGCTTCGACTTATTTGAATATATATCGAGTTAGATTTTTGTTTATCAAGTGTTTTAATATCTCTAACTTTTTTTCCTTGTTTTAATATAGGTATAAAGAGTGGAAGAACGAGCTTTCTTCCCATTACACTGTATACAAAGAGCTAGGCCGAGGTTTTACCCCTAGCGAATTCCGGTTTTAGGGAGTACGAGTGGCTGTGGCTGAGAGCCCACTTCGAGCACCCCAAAGCTCGGGTATGCATCCTTAATATATCTTACAACCCTAATGTATCGTATCAGATTGAAATAGTTAGTTACTAATTTTTTTCCATATGTTTATCAAACAAGGCGATTTCGAAGACGAACCGGGCGAATAGATTGAAAAACACCAGGGCCCATCATGCAGGTTCACTCAACTACATGGGTTGGTCGACTAAGGCGCGGCAACAACAAGAAGTGAACCCCTTGGTGTATATTCATCAAAAGTTCTATCCGCAGTGCCCTGACGAAGCGGTAAGTCTTTCGCCTCTCCATGTGTTAATAAAACTATTTTTCGATATTAATTTATTTTGTTACCTAATACGTTATTCATTTTCACTTTTCAATTAGGCGAGAGTGGAGGAGGCGACCGTGGAAGTGACCATGAATATAGCTCGGACTAACCATCCTGACTGCTCCGAGGAAGAAGTCACCCAGTATGTCTCTCAGATCGATCCGCTTGATCGCCCTATAGCGGCTCAGATCATGGCAAAAGCGTGCGGGACTGGCAAGAATACCTACTACTGTAGGGGAATGGGCACGGCGAGCGAAGGACTATTGAAGAACACTTCATAATACTCTACCGGGTCAAGAAGTTCAACTTCTAGTCGTAACCTCGCAGCGGAGCTTCACAGGACGCAGAGGCAGTTGGAGGAGCAAAAGAGAAAGATGGCCGAGTACCAAATGCAGCAGACACAGGTGCAGGCTCAGATGTACACATGGATGCGGACGATGTACGAGGCTCAGACTACCGGACAACCGTTCCCCACACCTCCCCCGGTCCCGGTCCCTCCGTTCCCTAGCTATCCACCACCACCACCGCACCAGTCAACACCAGAGCAAGACTAAGGTAGCCACCGAAATTCAAATGAGTACATGGATTACTTCGACCCTGACCCGCAAGTTCCTCGACCCTGACCTGCAGTTGTAATTAATTTTCGTATCGTCGTTGCTATTTGTACTGTACGTTGGACATTTATGTGTACTGTTGAACTTGTATGATTGTACGGTTTATGTCTTTCAATGTAGGTTCTGGAATTGGGCCCAATCCAGAATCGAGTTTTTTTTTCAAAAATTTTCCACACATTGCCGGCGACATGGACCTCAGTCGCCGGCAATGTCTCACATTCCAGCCACGGCGGCGCTGCCATTGCCGGCGACGGCGTTTCCCGTCACCTGCAATGTTAACACCAGCGGGGAATCTCCGGCGACGTCATTGCCGGCGACTTGTCGCCGGTAATGTCAATTCCGGCGAAAAAAAAAGACAAGGCCGGCGACGGCAGGTCGCCGGTAATGTCTCCATTTCTGGTAGTGATATATATATATAAATTTATTTTGTGATTAATTGTTAATACGTGTATATATATACATGTTAATTTGTAATTGTGAATTGTTGGTATATATATTTTTTTATATGCATGGGTCAACTTTTGTTAATTAATCGGATGAATGTAATTAATGATGATTTTTTTATTTAATTAGTAGTGAATGTATATATATATATATTTATAGTACGTAATGTTAGAATTTTCAGGATGAACAAGAGTTGGATGAGCCTAGAAAGATGGGATGTGAGATATCACCAAGGAATTAAGAGTTTTGTGGATTTTGTGAAGGGTAATTGTGGAGACACTACACTTCATTATTGCCCGTGTAAAGAATGTAAGTGTCGCAGCGATCGATTTCGTTTTCTCATTGATAAAGTCCAGAAGCACCTGAGTAAATACGAGTTTTGGGATAAGTACACTTGTTGGATTTATCACGGTGAAACATCGTTAGCGGGTCCGCATGATCATGGACAATTTGCTGAGAGGGCCAGTCCATCCTATGATCATGGACATTTTGCTAAGAGGGCCAATCCATCCTATGATCCAACATCGATGTTAATCAATGATATGTTTCCTCATGAGAGCGGTGTATTTGCTGATCAAGCACCAAATGTCCCTCCCGTCGTGCAGGGTTTCCCCAATATTGAGCCAGTCGAGCCATTACCTGGAGCTCATGTCAACACAAGCGGTATAGACAAGTACAACAACCTGATTGCATTGCAACAGACTCCGTTGTACAATGGTTGTAGTAAGACTGTTCTTGGAAGTGTCATGGGAGTGATGCAGCTCAAAATGGAGAACAAAATGTCTGTCAAAGCTGTTGATTCTTGGCTGAAGTAGACTGCTTCGCTACTATCACCCGATCATCGTCTTCCTACCACTCATCATAAGGTGCGACATATCCTGAAAGATCTTGCGCTTTCATACATCAAAATCCATGCATGCAGATATGATTGTATTCTCTTCTGGGGAAAAGATCTTGAAGACCTTGAAGCCGGCCCGGTATGCTTTATAGAAAGGTATAAGTTGACTCCTGCAGGCAACAAGAAAGCTGTGAAGATACTTCGATATTTCCCGCTGATTCATAGGCTGGAGCAGTGGTTCATGTGTGCTTTCACGGCCGAAGCTATGAGATGGTGGGCTGAGAGGAATTTGCCTGACGATGACACCCTTATACACCCTGCCGACGAAGAGGCTTGGAAGCACATGGTCAGGGAGTTTGATCATTTTGCAGCAAAGGTCCGAAATGTTTGGCTAGGGCTCTCATCTGACGGATTCAACCCTTTTGGCAACATGAGCCTTCAATACAGTATATGGCCAATTATTTTGGTACCGTGCAACCTTCTACCATTGATGTGCATGAAGAAGGAATACAATATGCTCACTCTGTTAATTCCGGGCCCGGGTTATCCAGGAAAGTGTCTCGATGTGTATTTGAGGCCTTTGATTGAAGAGCTTAAGTACCTGAGTGAGTGTGGCCACCCCACTTACGATAGGTTCAAAAATGAGATGTTCCAGATGCATGCCATGCTTGTTGGCACCATCAGTGATTTTCCTGCCCGCAATATGTTGTCGGGCAACGTTACCAGGGGTTACAGGGCTTGTTCAGAGTGCATGATTGTTGATGGTTGCAGTCCTCATTGCAGTAAAATTGTTCAGATGCGTCACCGTTGTTGGCTTCCATATGATCACCCATTTAGGCAGGATCAAGACGCTTTTGATGGGACTGTGGAAACAGGTGTGGCACCCAGGCGATGGACAGGGGATGAAATCTTGGAAGTGTTGAATGAATATGATTTTGGCCAGCTGAGCAATCATCCTGAGATAGTGGCGTCAATTCCAGACAAGCCCGAAAGGTATAAGTTTTGGACACACAAGAGCATATTCTGGCAACTCCCCTACTGGCCTAGGTTGCTTATCAGACACTACCTAGATGTCATGCACATAGAGAAGAATGTGTGTGAAAGTATGGTGGGCACAGTTCTTAATTTAGAGGGGAAAACAAAAGATATCCCTAAGTCATGCATTGATCTGAAAGATATGGGACTGCAGAAACATTTGTGGTTAAGAGATGGTAAGAAAAAAATACCTCAAGCTCCTTACACCGTCAAGCCGAAGCAGAAGCATGGAATTTTTGGGTGGATGAGTAATGTCAGGTATTCTTATGGCTATGCAGGAAATTAATATAATTTTTACTTATGGTTATATGCAAGAAATATAATTGTTGCTTATGGATATATATGCAGGTATCCTTATGGCTATGCAGGAAATATAAGCAAGTGTGTTAACTTCCGGGACAATAAGATGTACAGATTAAAGAGTCATGACTGCCATGTACTGCTTCAATGCCTTTTCCCTATTTTCATTCGAGGGTACCTGCCCAAAGAGGTGGTGGAGCCGTTGGTGGCCTTGTCAAGATTCTTTCAGAAGTTATGCACCAGGGAAGTTAAAAAATCATATCTCAGGGAGATGCAAGATGACATCATTTTTATCATGTGCAAGCTTGAGAGGATATTTCCCCCAAATTTTTTCGACATCATGCCTCACCTGATGATCCATCTTCCCGAACAATTGTTGCTTACCGGTCCGGTACACTACACTTAGATGTATCCCATGGAAAGGTACAAATGATTCATACATTTGTGTTTGCCTCTGTTTTTATATGTAAATTCTTATTTTTTAAGTATCATAACATGCACTTGTTAACTTGTAGGCAATTGGGAGCCTACAAGGACTATGTGAAGAATAAATCTGCACCTGAAGGGTGTATCGCTGAAGCATATCTTGCGCACGAGTGTGTAACGTACACCAACTTGTATTTGGGAGCGCTGGAGGACCCCCAACAACATATGCTGATAGATGAACCCAAGTTCAACCTTTCTATCATCTCCAATGACGTGGTAGTACATGGAAGCTTGCCAAAGTCGTACAAGTTCGATGGAAATGAGGTAGTCATTGCCCACTGGTCGGTACTGATTAACTGTCTAGAAGTTTAATATTGGAAAAACTATCATCTTCATTGCTCTGCTATTGCCGAAAATATTGATTACCACAACAGGACGTTTGCAAACTAGTTTAGTCAATGGGTAAGGGTATATGTGTATATATATATATTTTTTATATCCTTATATAGCATGTGTGTATGTGGTTTTCTTTTGCTATGTTCATAATTTATGGTGTACGTGGTTTCTTATCTTTTTCAGATGAACCATGTAGCAAATGATGGTTACCCGGAGTGGTCAAACTAATTGAGGGTTTTAGCGATGAAACCGATAGCTTCAAAAGTTTACTCGATGTGTCAGGTCAATGGCGTGAAATTTATATGTGAAAATAGAGACGACCGACTGAAAACACAGAATTGTGGGGTGATGGTCCATAGTGGGCAGGATGGCGTTGACTATTACGGTGTCCTTCATTCAGTTGTTGAACTAATTTATGGGAACCGCATGAAATTGCACTTGTTCAAGTGTAGATGGTTTGATACTAGCCCGGAGAACACAAGGACCGATCAGTACAGAATATTTTCGGTGAATACTGCTACAAGCTGGTATAAAGAAGACCCACCCTTTCGTTCTTGCCACATCAATAAAATAAGTGTTTTACCTTGACGATCTTCTGAACAAAGTCCTGTGGAAGGTGGTTAACCATGTTGCTCATAGAAATATATATAGTGCTGCCACACTTGGTGAGACTGCAGATGATGAAGAAGTTACTTCATACCAAGAGCTGAACGCTTTTGACATTCCGGAATCATCTACGATTCGCCTTAATAATGTGAGATCTGGGAGTGTGGTTCGAATTACTGGAGCATAACTTCTTGATGTTAATCCAAATGAAGTAGACGCTGATTCAGATGACGAGGAGCGGCACATATTGCCAGAGGTTACCTATGAAACCGAGTCAAACTCAAGTGATGAAGATGATTATGATTATCATCCTTAGTACGTTAATGATGTACGTATTTTAGTATATATAAATGTGCATGTACGTATTTATAGTCATAAATTATAAAAAAATTTGGCCAACGTCATATCGATCGGTGTTTATGAATTAATACTTAATGAACACTTAATTAAAAAAGACCATGATCGAACACTTAATTAAAAAAGACCATTAGATGTATGGTATAAACTTGCTGGAAAATGGGAATCACTATCACCGACGAGCAACTCGTCGGTAATAGTATTACCAACGAGTTACACCAACTCGTCGGTAATAGTATTACCAACGAGTTGCTTATCAACTCGTTGGTAATAGTATTACTGACAAGTTAGTAAGCAACTCGCCGGTAATAGTCCCTTAAATCCCCAGCCACATCGGGCAGCCCCTCATTTCGTCACCGAGCTCCCAAAAACCCTAAAAATCGATCTCTTCCTCACCTCGCCGCCCAAAAACCTCTCTTTCTCTCCTCAAAGCTCTCCTCCCCTCTCCCCTCTCCCCTAGCTCCCCTCCTCCCCTCTCCCCTCTCTACCCAAAAAAACCCCGAAAATCCCAAATCTCCTTTCCTCCTCCCCTCCTCCTCTACCTCCTCCCCTACCTCCGGCCGCCAGAATCCGAGCACCGTCGTCGCCCTCTCTCTCAACCCGAAGAATGACAGGTCCCCCCCTCTCTCTCTCTCTCTCTCTCTCTCTCTCTCTCTCTCTCTCTCCCTCTCCCTCTCTCTCTCTCTATTTGGTTTTTGATAATTATGTATATATGAATTTTAATTATATATGTAGTTGGTTAATTAAGTTGGTTAATTACGATTTGGGTGATGTTGATATTTGTGATAATTATGTATATATGCATTTTAATTATATATGTAGTTGGTTAATTAAGTTGGTTAATTACTATTTGGGTGATGTTGATATTTGTGATAATTATGTATATATGCATTTTAATTATATATGTAGTTGGTTAATTACGATTTGGGTGATGTTGATATTTGTGATAATTATGTATATATGCATTTTAATTATGTATGTATGCATGAAATTGTTGGATGTGCAGGAGGTTTTGCGGCAAATTGGCTTGGAGGCATCAAACGGAGAGGGACTAGATCCAGTGGAGGGAGCAGTAGTCAAGCTTCCTCAGCTGCAGTCAGCAACACGCGCAGTGGCCCAATTATGAATGCTCGCACACAAATTTTGCTACGTGCGCGAGAAGAGGAGGAAGCTGCACGATCCGGATCCGTGCAACCTTCAGTCCAGGCTCGACCCTCAGTTACTAGACAGTCAGGCGAGCGACACTCAACAGGCGCATCAGAAACGCCCTCCATCCGAATGCCTCACATTGGCCCAGTGCCTTCTCCCCTTTCACGGGAATCATCTGAGGCAGATGATGCTGGCACCTCATCGTCCAGGCCTTGTCTATCTCCACCATCCGGTCTCTTCGTGCCCGACGAGATTCCTGTGATCCCTGAATTTGATGATAGGGGGAGGCCTATTTATATTGAAGGACGGCCAAAGTTCCTGAGAGTGGAGAAAGCGTACAACTTCTTCTCGTTCGACCCCGTGTATCTTTGGAGTGCGAGGTGTAACAACCAGCAAACAGACGATGCAGGTAAATTTTATTTAACAAGATTGATTACTTAATTATTACTTAAGACTATAAATAGTGTCAATTAATAATATCAATTTGTTGACATTGTATTATTAGGCAATATCGTTAATGGCAATGGAAAACGAAATACTAGAGGCCCCTGCACCGGGAAGAATCTTGAGCAGGCTATCGGGGGAAGGAAAACGATCATTAGGGCTAATAAGCATGGTGAGGTGATCGAGACATTTGACACCACACGAAAGTATGCCAGCATGGCCGGGGCCGTCGTGCGGGACAAGGTCCCAATGCTGTGGCCAGACTGGGGATGTGTGCCTCGCTACGTGAAGTTGCAAGTGCATAATGCACTGAGTGTGAGTTAAATCGTATTTTCATTACGTAAATTTTACATTTATTAATTAAGTCCGAAGAAATATATAATTTTACCATTTATATATTCATCTTGCAGCTGTGGTTTGACGTGGATGAATGCCTTATTCACACGTGGGCAGAGCGTCAACTACATATCAGGTGATGTGATTCGAGTTATTTGAGTATATATTGAGTTAGATTTTCACTTTATCAAGTGTTTTAATATCTCTAACATTTGTTTCCGGTGTTAATATAGGTATAAAGAGTGGAAGAACGAGTTTTCAAAACATTACACACAGTACAAGGAGCTAGGCCGAGGTTCTACCCCTAGCGAATTCCGGTTTAGGGAGTACGAGTGGTTGTGGCTGGTAGCCCACTTCGAGCACCCCAAAGCGAAGGTATGCATTCTGAATATATTTTACAACCCTAATGTATCGTATCACCTTGAAATAGTTAGTTACTAATTTTTTTACATATGTTTATCAAACAAGGCGATTTCCAAGACGAACAGAGAGAACAGATTGAAAAACACCAAGTCTCATCATGCAGGTTCACTCAACTATTTGGGTTAGTCAAGTAGGGCGCAGCAACAATAAGAAGTCAACCCGTTGGTGTTTGTTCATCAGAAGTTCTATCCGCAGTGCCCTGATGAAGCGGTAAGTCTTTAACCTCATTATTTTGTAGTTCACATATGCATGAGTTAATAAAACTATTTTTCTCTTTTAATTTATTTTGTTTAATAATACGTTATTCATATTCGCTTTTCAATTAGGTGAGAGTGGATGATGCGATCATAGAAGTCACCATGAATATAGCTCGAAACAACCATCCTGACTGCTCGGAGGAAGAAGTGACCAAGTATGCCTCTCAGATCGATCCGCTTGATCGCCCTATAATGGCTCAGATCATGGCAAAAGCGTGCGGGACTGGAAAAAATATTTACTACTGCAGGGAAATGGGCTCGGCGAGCGAAAGAGTATTGAAGAACACTTCAGAATACTCTAGCGGGTTAAGAACTTCTTCTAGGAACTCTAACCTAGCAGCGGAGCTTCAGAGGACGTAGAGGGAGTTGGAGGAGCAAAGGAGGGTGGTGGAGGAGATGCGGCAATTGGCCGAGCAGCAGGCAGTCAGAGATGTCGAGCACCGGGAGATGGTCGAGCAACACTGAATTATGGTCCAGCAGCAGACACAAATGTTCACATGGATGCAGACGATGTACGCGTGCCAGACTACCGGACAACCGCTCCCCACACCTCCCCCGATCCCTGTGTTCCACAGTGTTCCACCACCGCAGCCATCACCACCACAGCAAGACCAGGGTAGCCACCGGAGTTCAAATGATTACGTCAACATGGATTTCCACGACCCTTAGTATAGTTGTAGTTTATTTTCGTATTGTTGCAGTTTGTACTGTACGTTGGACAATTATGTGTGTACTGTTGAACTTGTATTTGTATGGTTTCTGTTTTTTAGTGCAGGTTCTGGAATTGGGCCCAATCCAGAACCGGCTTTTTTTTGTAAAATTTCACCAGGTATTGCCGGCGAGTTGGACCAATCTTGTCGGCAATAACTCCCACTTTCCGGCCACGGCGAAGCACCATTGCCGGCGAGTTGTCGCCGGTGATGAGATTGTTCATTGCCAGCGACTAAGTCGCCAGTGATGACTAAATCATTGCCGGCGACTTGACTTAAGTCGCCGGTGATGATCCCCATTGTCGGTGACTACCACAATAAGTCGCCAATGATACTATCACCGACGCCTAATTTCTGGCGACTTATAAACAAAGGCCGGCGACTTTAAGTCGCCGGCAATACCTAAAAATGTGGTAGTGAAATGTGCATATCTTTCAACATGTTCTTCATCCACATGAGTTCTGAAGGGGTGTCAGCCATGCTTCCGTATTCTGCTTCAGTGGAGGACCTTGATACAACATTTTGTTTCGTACTACACCAAGATATGGGGCTGCTATTAAGTAACCCCATGAAACCTGTTGTAGATTTCCTGTCATTTGGATCTCCAACCTAATCTGCATCACAATAGGCTTAAAGATCAATTGGTGAATGAATTGAGCTTCCAAAACCTCTTTTAAGAAATATATCATACTATATTGTGCCCTTAACATACTTAAGGATCCTTTTGGCAACAAAAAAATGGTCTTTAGTTGGTCTGTGTAGGAATTGACACATAGAATTCACTCCAAATGTAATATCAGATCGTGTAAATGTTAAGTATTGAAGACATCCCACTATACTTCTTAAGTCAGTTAGCTCAATACAATTCAGTGGTTTGCCAAAATCTTCATATAGCTTTATTCCAGACTGACAGGGAGTAATATGAGCTTGACATACATCCAATCTAGCCTTGTGAATAAGATCTTGAGCATATTTTTGCTGAGTTAAGAATATCCCAGATGCTCTGTAGCTAATCTCTAGGCCAAGAAAGAAGTGTAGTGGACCTAAGTCTTTCATTTCAAACTCATATCGAAGAGCTGTCTTAATATTGGAAATCAGATCTTCATTGTTACCAGTGAGGATGATATCATCCACATACAACAGAAAGTACACTTTAGACACACCAGAAGTGTAGACAAAGAGAGAAGGATCTGCATAGGAACTTGTGAAACCAAGAGAAGGTAGAAAATTGGTAAACCTTTCATTCCAGGCCCTTGAAGCTTGTTTAAGACCATAGAAGGATTTGTGTAGTCTGTAGACATGAGAAGAAAGGACATTTGGATCCTCAAACCCACCTGGTTGAGCCATATAGACTTCCTCATTCAGAATGCCATGAAGAAAGACATTTTTTACATTCATTTGATGTAAACATCATCCATAATGAGCTGCAATTCCAAGCATCATTCCGACAGTAGTCTGTCTAACTATAGGTGAGAATGTTTCCTCATAATTGACCTCATACTCTTGACTAAAGCCCCTAGCAACCAACTTGGGTTTATGTTTAGCAACAGTGCCATCAGCATTTTTCTTGATTTTGAAAATCCATTGACAAGAGACTAAGTTCTTGTTTTGAGGGAGAGGTAAACTCCAAGTCTTATGATGCATTAATGCTTCATATTCTTCTTTCATGGCTTGAAGCCACATAGGAACTTGCATTGCATCTTTGTAATTTGCAGGTTCTGTGTGAATTGGATCTTTATCTGAGGATGACATGATAGAAAGAAAGCATTTTGGTTTAAGAATTCCATGTTTGGTTCTTGTGAGCATGGGATGACCATTAGCAGATGAGTTAGTAAGACTAGTCACTGGATGCAAGACATTTGTATCAGACATTTGACTGTTTGTTCTGGAAGAAGCACATTCCAACATAACTGAAATACCAGTTCCAGGAGTAGAAGCAACTTCAAGAGAACCCTCATTCTCATCAAATGAGATTTGAGTATAAGAAGTATGATCAAACGCACTTGAAGTAGAAGAAGAGGTTCCTGAGCTAGATTGCAACATTGGATTGTCTGGAGTATGAACAGTATGCTAAATATCATTAGCTGTATTAGTAACAGTAGTAGTAACACATACAGGAGTAGATTGAATAATTGTAGATGGTATAATTGAAGACTGCAAATTTTCAAAACATTTTTGGTTAGAGTTCAGTATCTTCTGCTTGAACTCAGTAAAGGGCAGTTTGTCTTCATTAAAGAATACATGCTTGGATATTATGAAACTCTTGTCTGTTTGATTAAAACAGATGAAACCTTTAAAACCAGCTGCAAAATAAACATTGCACCGTCTTAGGTTGGAGCTTATTGACCCTAATATTGGGACTTAAAAAAGGATAGCAAGCACAACCAAAGACTTTTAGAGAATTGAGATCAGGAAGCTTTTTGTATAATCTCTCAAAAGGATATTGGAACTGAAGAATAGATTAGAGCATTCTATTGATCAAATAAGTGGCTAAAGCACTAGCATAACACCAGAATGAAGAGGGAATAGAAACAGTTTCTAACATTGTGACAACAGTTTCCCTTATATGCCTGTTTTTCCTTTCACATACTCCATTTTGTTCAGGGGTATAAGGACAAGAGAACTGATGAATGATACCCTTTCCAGCTAGAAATTCTTTAAATACATTACTAATGTATTCACCTCCACCATCACTTTTGAAATTTTTGATAACAACAGAAAACCGAGTATGCACAAACGCAGTAAAAGATTTGAATAGTCCAAACACCTCACTTTTGTATTTCATTGGGAAAATCCAAGTGTATCTGGTGAAATCATCTACAAACAATACAAAATACTTGAGACCATCTATAGATGAGTATGGAGCCAGTCCCCATACATCACTATACACTAACTCAAAAGGAGTACCACTCACAGTCTTAGACACAGGAAAAGGCATCTTATGTAATTTTCCTAATAGACATGGCTCACATACTAAGCCAACAATATCATTTTGACTTGTAATTCCATGCTTGGTAAGAATGAGTTTGACAATTTCATGAGTAGGATGACCAAAACACCTGTGCCATAGTGAGTGCTTGATTCTCTGACCAATAAAAGCAGCTGAGGAACAGGAAGAGGAAGAGGAAGAGATTGCTTCAGACATGTCAATGAGTCTAGAGTGTTGTAGCTAACACAGTAATGACCCTTCTTGTTTCAACTTAGCGGCTAAAAAAGAGACTTGAGCTGCTTTATTCTTTACTACATCTACTAGTGATAACTTTCCAGAATGATGATGATATTCTCCTAGATCTGGTGGAGGTTTATTCTTGTTAGATACTGTGAAAGGCAGTGGATAGAGACCCTTCTTACAGAGGCCTTGGTAGAATATCTGACCCTTCACCTTATCCTGTACCATAATCATAAGATCACTAGTACAAAAACTGCCTTAGACAACTGTGCTCACACAACTTAATGGTTTGAGTCTGTTGTCCCAAAGTGGAGACAACTGCGCCTTAGGTGGTTCAGGTGTTGGAATGCTATTTAAACATTGGTTTTTCGTGTGGATGAATTTTGAGAAAGATTTGAGATTTCTTGAAAAATTTAGATGAGTGAAATAAATACTTTAGTTGTCGTAACTTGTTAGGAAAATGTTCAAACGACAAATATCCATTTCAGTTGTCTGATTGGGGTTTAAATTTGTGCTCTTCAGACAACAGTTACAACAGTCAGTTGTCTGAATTGCATTCAAACTGAAAAAAAATCCTAGCTCATATTTGGGCGGAAATTATTGCGCTCATTTTTTCTCTCTCCCAATTAACCCACATTGATCTTATTCTTCGAACACATAGAAAAAAAGAAGAAGCCCCCACCCAGAGCCCTCTCTCTCACATGCAAACTCAATCCTCTCGCTCACAAACTCAATTCTTAAATCAAACTTCACAAAATCAATTCTTTCTCTCATATCGATCTATACCTACCTCTATCTCAACCTAGCTTCACTCAGAATCGTGGTTTGAGGCCAATTGGGTTTGACCTGTTTTAATCATGGATTTCTTCAAGCTCAACCAAGTATTTTGTTGATTCTATACATGGATAAGCTCGAATGATCACTACTATGAATATCTTGTTTGATTTTAGGGTTTATTGTTTGAATATCTTGTTTAATTTTATGGGTAAGCTCGAACCCAGTTGGCCTCCGCAACATTCCACCACCACCGCATATTAGGGTTTCACCAGTTTTTCATTCTACTTTGATTTGGTCCCTTAACTATTCTCTCTTATTTGTCATTTGTAAACTCATAAGGAGTTACAATTTTTAACTCATTTGAGAAAGGAGGAGGCTTAGCTCCATCTTAGGGTCCATAACTCAGCCGTGGTCGCTACTGCCAATGACATCCTGACCTTCTCCGATGACTACCTCCGCCTTTGGTCCGTCATCGGCTCCTCCGTCGAGCCAATCTTCCTCCTCAAAAACTCTAAGTCCTCCTAGTTTTGTGCCACTAACGTCAATCAAACGGAACAAGATCGAGCCGCGGTGGATCTGGGACGTTGAAAATGGCGTCGTAGAAACCTAGGTCACCGCGCATGGTAAAGAAGTCTATGGCATCGCTTAAGGTGAGGCTAGGGGTTTTGCCTTCGTCTCCGCCGACGGCTCGATCTCATTTCTTTGAGCTTTTGAAGCCCCCTCTGCTACTGCGCCTTGACCAGCTCTAAGAACTTGTCCACCTCCTTTAAGTCCATGGGCGACGAAGACGACGGTGGTGATTTCTTTCTCTGCTCGCGGCGAATCCTCTAGTTTGGTTGAATGTTGATTTGGTTGCTATTATCAAATTGCTTTTGTGCAGAAAATTGAAGGTACTAATATTTTGAAATAGACACTTATCGGCCAATGGCGCATATGTCAGATTAGCTCGACCTGGAGATGTTGGATCTTGGCAAAGAGAATGCAAGGTGACCACACTCGTACTTCTATTAATTTTCCTTAATTTGTCTTGTTTGGTGACTTTTGTGTAATGAAATGTGAATTCGGATTAGAAAAACTTACATTAATTGGATCATAATATCATACATGGCTGCTACTTATCATATCAGGACTATCAATTCTGGACAACAGATGAGGATGGCTACTTTTGTATTAGCAATGTACGCACGGGAGATTATAACCTTAATGCATGGGTCCCTGGTTTTATTGGTGACTATCAATGTGATTTTGTTATCGCTATAACCTCAGGTGCAACTTCTACAAATAGCTTCTGTTTTGGAAAAACTAGAAACTGAAAGGACCCAATCCCGATTTAGTTTCCTAAACCGGAATCAAACCCCTTCTGAAAATGTGAACCAACAAAAACCATTGAAATTTCGGCAGAGTAACGCTACTAACGCAGAATTGCCATTAACCTGCACCCGAAAAATACACTTCATCCTATGCCACAAAAGCCAAACCGTGGACACCAATCCCATCCGGATTTCTCAATATCATATCATTAACAATAAACAGTAAACATAACTGTAATATATAGTATATCTGGGAAAAACCGTATAAAACATGTATCAGAATGTATCAGAGCGACCTCTAGTGTAAATATATACAAAATATACAACAGTAGGCGAAACAAGAAACCTACTGGAAAACACTGGTAGCTCAAACAACTAGCCTCCAACCGCGAAGTGAGACACCAGAATCCGAACTGCAAACTGGGCACGGAAACCGAAAAGCCCAGGGGAAAGGCAAATAAAACGTTAGAGTGAGTGGACGAAAATAAACATATGCCTTTCACCAGTTTCATATACATAATTAATATAAAACAATACGAGTTCGGAAAGTATATATATGGAGGTTGCCAGGCGAATCTCTCAAGCCCGACGGTCAGATGAATCGCTCAAACCCTACAGTGATAGGCCAGGGGAATCTCTCAACCCTGGCGGCATATAGGGGAATCTCTCAACCCTGCCCAGAGGAATCTCTCAACTCTGGTCCAGAGGAATCTCTCAACTCTGGCGGACTACTGGTGATCAGCCGAGTAGCCGAAGCATCGATGCAGTAATGCCATCACCAATAAATATAAAATAATACCTCTGAAAATAACATATATCTCAAAATCGTATAAAGTAAATACGGAAAATCACGAAAAATCACGAACTCGCAAACAACTGTGAAAATATAAAAATGTCCACTCACAAATCAGCAGAGCGCGCACTCGCGCTAATCACGTGGCCCGGCGGAAGATCCCTCGCCCGAAGCACGATCTCGATCCCCTGAATATTCATAAAATATATCTGATCAAAATCATAATCCACAACACTGTACCACACCTCGGATACCAACCGTTCCCGGAAATATATAATACTGTGCAAAATAATCAACGAATTTCTCGAAATCTCCACTCGAAACCCTCGACTGAAAATCCGATACTCAAATCAACTCGAAAACCTCAAGGCGACGATTGGGGCGCGATTACGAGAAAAATGACATTAAAAACATCGAAATCCAAAAAGTCAACGGGTCGCCGGAGCTCCGGCGTTGACCGTCGCTGCTGGCAGCGGCATGCCGTCAACCGGAGAGTTTTCCCGGCGACCGAGCTGCCACAATGATCTCCTCAACAAAGCAAACAATTTTAACAAAGGGACCACCACCATCCAACCACCACCGTGGCCGGAAATCAGCTCGAAAGCCACGGTGGTTCAAACCGGCCGGAAAACTTCCCGGACCGATTCCGTCACCGCCGCGCCACCTCGTCCCTCCAAACCAAAGGGGAAATGATCACTGACCAAAACCCAACAAAACCCACCAAAGATCCACCCCGGAAAGTCACTGGAGCACCTCCCTCCGTCGAGGCTGATTCCGGCCAAAAATTCTCAATTTTCAAATCCAAATATCTCCCTCAAATCTCAACCAAATCAAGCAATTCCAAGTTCTAAACTGTTTAGAATCACGAGGAGAACATTTTACCTTCAAGGGTCGTGGCCTGAAATGGCCGGAATCAGCCGGTCCGGCGACGGAACCAAAAAGTCTGTTTTCTCCTCCGATCAACGAAAGTCAACGGTCAATTCCTGGTCAACGACGGTCAAACTTCCCAAACAGTGTTTTCGACAATTTTTCGACTATTTCCGATATTTATACTCGCGCCTTGGGACGATCAACGGTTCAAAACGGATAACCATTAAGATTCGGATAAACACAATTCGAACGGATAAACTCGTCGATAAACCGAAACTTCAAATAATCATATTATATTCCTCGATTATCAGAAAAATCATCCGGAACTGCTCACGAGCTCGAAATCACATGCACTACAACTCTCGAGAAGAGACTCAACTCAAATTCTCGGCCGATAATTAAGTCGTAAGCAAAACCGGCAAACCACACAATAATCGATAAACTGTGATTACACACTAACTCGTGGATTACGCTGATTACTCTCCTGATTCTGGTTCGGGTCGTCACAGAAACTTTGTTGAAATAATGCTTAGTTTGATAGTTATGGAATCACTGTATTGCAACATACATATATGCTGGTTGTGAAGTTGATATGGGTGATCTTGTGTATGAGCCTCCTAGAGATGGCCCAACTTTATGGGAAATAGGCATACCATATCGATCAGCTGCAGAGTTCTATGTTCCTGATCCTAATCCTAACTACGTTAACAAACTCTTTGTAAATCATCCTGACATGTTAGCCTTACTGCTATTCCAATGTAGCTCCTTAATTTACTTCAGTTGTCCAACATTTGTGATTTGTATGTGGTATTAAAGTTTAGTTTAAATACTTTAATTGCATAATTATCGGCCATCTCCTTTACTGTTTGCTTGTGTCTTATTGATCAGATAGAGGCAGCATATATGAGGAATTTTAGCATTGCATATACATTATTGACTTGTTCTTGGCCATTTAGGCTTTTTGGCCAGTGATGTTTAGAACGGACTAAAGTTGTTGCAAAATTCTTTTTCTTTTGTGGAATCATTAGAGTTGGGCATATAAATTTCATCGAAGATATTGATTTGTTTTGTTTCAATTAACTTGATAGGTTTAGGCAGTATGGACTATGGGACAGATACACAGAGCTATATCCTGATACAGACTTGGTTTACACAGTTGGTGTTAGTGATTATAGAAAAGACTGGTTCTTCGCTCAGGTTCCTAGGTCAGCACCAATTTATTCTCATATATATTGCATTTTTAGTGATCCAGAGTTAAATTAGCTTCTTCCCTGTTTCTTTAATTAATATAAAGGAAGAAGGATGGTAACAAGTATCAGGGAACCACTTGGCAAATTCAGTTCAAGCTTGACGATGTAGACTAGAATGGTCCTTATAAACTGAGACTAGCACTTGCATCTACAACTCTTGCTGAATTGCAGATATGATTGATAATTTTCGGCTAGTGTTGTTTTGCAACTTGTGGATTCTCTTCGGTTTGTGCAGTCCTGTTAAGAAATTGAGTTTATATATTGATTAGTGAATTTACATTTTGTTAGGTTCGAGTAAACAATCCAAAGGCAAGTCCTCTATTGATTAGTGAATTTACATCTTGTATCTTCTAAATTTTTTGCTTGAAGCAGAGAAGCGCCCAGGAAATTCTCTCCAGGATTGAAAGGGGTGACAAGATAGGTTAATTGTGTTCTGTTCAGATATTAAACATATATATCGATCTCGGATCATTGCGTCCTGTTTGCTTCTCAAGTGTGGTGCTTGTTTCTTAGGATTGATGATGTTTAAATCAGTCTAAATATTTTATGGCAGGTACTCTTATTTAATCTGTGTACCCCATTCTTCTTAGTGACAGTGAAGATGATTGTATTCCGTAACTTTGATCAAAGGTAAACAAGTACGAAGGCTCAAGAGCTGCATAGAAAGAACCCAAAGCTCCACGGCTAAGTGTGAGTACAAGATCAGGAAGGGACCTGACCTCAAAGCTGGATGGGGTATGTTGTGTGATTTTGAGAGTGGAGAGCGGACTCGATGCTAATGAAATTAGAGAAGGTTTGACACTTATAGGTACAGATTATTAGTTCCAAGCTAATTGGTATGTCATCAATAAATTCTGGAATTTTAGATTTATTTGATAGAGGTGTAGAGTGTTATTTGATAAAGGTGTACAAAACAAAGCAATTAATATATATAGTTTAACAAATGTGTGCCAAGTATTCTCCTTTGGTTTATTATACTTATGAGAGGTTGTGTTTGCAATGTTTGTGTTCTTCCTAGTCTAAAAGAGTAGCTATATACTATAAAATGGGGAAGGAAATGTCAATCGGTTCTAGGTTCTCGTATTCATATATATTAGGAATATGGGTTGGTTTTGTTGATAGTATATGCAATAAGATTAGCATCTTGTTGTAATATACTGTAAGCTTACCAGCTTAATGAATAACTGTACGATCTAACTTTGAAGTGTATTTATTTTGTGATTTACATGCAAAATGTTGTACATATACCTTCAGTGACTACAGTCTACTTTTATGTAGGTGATGCAAGTGTGTATCTAAATTTTGAATGTCCTTGGAAGAAGAACGAGAGCATTCTCTTTTAGCTATTACATTGCTAGGGAGAAGAAGTACATGAGTTAATATAGGAGCTGGTAGCACAGGCATTACGAGTGAG
This sequence comes from Geum urbanum, assembly GCA_946800695.1. Classification (NCBI taxonomy): domain Eukaryota; kingdom Viridiplantae; phylum Streptophyta; class Magnoliopsida; order Rosales; family Rosaceae; genus Geum; species Geum urbanum. The sequence goes on along the minus strand of OX327000.1, from coordinate 21,272,820 downwards.
TCACCTTCGTGACCTTGCTAGTAAAAAAGGACGTAGAAATAAATATCCTTTTTTTATTATTATTCTACTGCCTCTCTTCTTATGTGTCTCCTGATATTTCTTGCACCTTCCTGTTATTCCAATTGGGCTTTCTTACTCATATCATTAGAATTTATGTGTCCTCTCTTCTTGATATTACTTTCTGGCATATTGATGAAATGTTATTCGGTAATCCTTTACCACACTGTACACTGAGGAGCTTGTGGAGAAATTACAGCTTCTGGAATCACCAGAGGAGGGTCAGCGCAGACTACGTCTTCTGCAGTTTTTTTCCCTACTCTGTATTTGATCATTTATAAATATACATATTTTTTCATTTCTATAGTGTCCTAGCAATGAAGATTATCATCCTTTAGATATATAGTATAACGTTGTCTAGGATACTCAAATCACGTTTTTAGTGTAGTCTATACTCAAATCACGTTTGTCTAGGATATATAGTATAACGTTGTCCACTTCGCCTTGAACACAACTGCATGACATATTTTTTATTGGGTGTGCATGTGAGATTTTCAGTGAGCTTATCAGCTCGGTGGATTAGTTTGGGGCAAAATATGTTGTCCTATATGTTTTAGACCCCATTAAGTCAATATAGTATCCTTCTCATTGAGAATTACAAAGGTTTCTTGCTGAAGGTGCCTCTGGAAATGCATCAGCCAATTCAACAGGCTGTGATCAAGTTTTTCAAATCAAATCATCACTTCTAGAAGGACTTCTAGTTGTAAGTTTCTCCCTCTCTCTTTCTCTCACTCACAGCACATATTGGGCAAAATATGTTGTCCTATATATATGTATATACATGGAGTACCACTGCAAGATGGATGTGTTAGGATATCAGTGGATGGTATCTTGCAAGGTGCTAGATTGTTCCATTTTATGCCTTTTTTTTACAGACATCACAATACAACTACTTGAGCTAATTATTCCTCGAGTTTCATTGCATTATATGTCAAAATCTCTTCCTGGTGTTTAGGCAAGGATATTAATCAAGCACTTGTGTCTTTTGTAGAACCACATAGTTGCTATTCTAACTTTTCAAAAAGCAAACCTGGTAGCTATGAATTTCTGTACAAGTAAGATGAGTTAAACCCCTTAATACTTTGAGTATACCACATTTAATCATTTGAAGGACTTCATATATTATGTGTTAATAGAGTCTTCCTCTGTGCTGATTGGATTTCCTGTTAAAATAACAAATATGTTATCTCAAGTATATCACCATCCAAATTTGATCCATGGGTAATTGATTATTAACAACCTACTTACTATGTGTGAATACTGAATAGTTTGTATGACCACTCATAATTTGTTAACAAAGTCCAAACTAGTTCGTTATTGGTGTAGATAGGAATTCAGAAAAATTATGAAATTCTTTGCAAGTCATTCAATAATGATGCTAAAGCTATCTTGGAGATAAATGTTATATTATTTTTTATTCGCTGTTGGTGGACTCTTATATCAGCAACTGTTATCCTGAATATGTGTATAAGACTAAAACCAGAGTAGTGTCACTGTGTAATTGATGTGATTCCAATTTGATATTGTGCGATTCAATACTCCCAGTTTCCGTTCTTGGTCTTTATCTTTCATCTCTTAACATTCCACTTGAGAAACAATATTCTTCCATGTAGAATGCAGCTGCTGGGATGATATTCTTCAAATTTCAAAAGACATTGTTTGATTCTTTGCTTCTTTAAGCTTTGATACCACTTCGGCTTATCTTCTGTTTGTATACATTTCCAGGGGCCCTGACATGGTGAGAACAGAATAAATTTTTACACCAATACTAGTCTAAATGCTATTAGCCATCGTCTTAAGTCGACCAGGTGGACCTTGTTAAGTTTTCTTACACATTCCATTCAACTTCATCTTTGTTATATCTTCATATTTAAGATTGTTTTGGTACATTGGCATTCTTGTTTTAATCTGGCCATTCCTTTTGTTTACTCCTAAATGTTTCGTCGAAGAGGGCGAAGAGAGTACACAATGAAGGAGATTGACGTCATGCGAGCAGAGTGGGCTGTGACGACCCGAACCAGAATCGGTAAAGTAATCAGCGTAATTCACGAGTTAGTGCGTAATCGCAGCTTTTCGATAATTGTGTGGTTTGCCGGTTTTGTTTACGACTTAATTATCGGCCGAGAATTTGAGTTGAGTCTCTTCTCGAGAATTGTAGTACACGTGATTTCGAGTTCGTGGGCGGTTCCGGATGATTTTTCCGATGACCGAGGAATATAATATGATTATTTGAAGTTTCAGAATATCGACGAGTTTATCCGTTCGTATCGAGTTTATCCGAATCGTAATGGTTATCCATTTTGGTCCGTCAATCGTTTCGAGACGCGAGTGTAAATATCAAAAATAGTCGAAAATTGTCGAAAATACACTGTTTGGAAGTTTGATCGGCATTGACCACTATTGGGAGCGTTGACCCGCGTTGACCGGAGGAGAAAATCTCCACCGCCGCTGACTCACCGGCGACCTTCATTTTCCGACCACCTCAGACCTTGTGATTGGTATATTTCGAATCCTTGTTTGATTTCCTACTGTTTAGAACTTGGAATTGTTGAAATTGATGCCGGAATGAGGTAGAACGGAGGGTTGAAGTTTTGAGTTTTCCGGTCGGAATCAGCCTCGTTTGGGGGTGGCGCTCCGGCGACTTTCCGGGGAGGAATTTAGGTGGAAATGGTTGGGTTTTGGACAGTGATCATTTCCCCTTTGGTTTCGAGGGTTGAGGTGGAGCAACGGCGCCGAAATCGGCCGGCAAAGTTTTCCGACGATTCTCGGCCGTGGCTCTTTCGAGCTGATTTCCGGCCACGGTGGTGGCTGGATGGTAGTGGTGCCTTGAGGAAAGTTGCTCGACTTGAGGAGGAGAACAGTTTGGGAGCTCGATCGCCAGGAAATCTCTCCGGTTGATAACGCGCGACCGGCGGCGGCGGCGGTCAACGGCGGAGCTCCGACGACCCGTTGACTTTTTAGAATTTGATGATTTTAATGTCGTTTTACTCGTATTCGCGCCCCGATCGTCGCCTTGAGGTTTTCGAGTTGATTTGGGTATCGGATTTTTAGTCGAGGGTTTTGAGTTGAGATTCCGGGAATTTTGTCGATTATTTTGCACTGTGTTGTATATTTCCAGGAACGGTTGGTTTCCGCGATGTGGTACAGTGTTGTGAATTGTGATTTTGATCAGATATATTTTGTCATTATTCAGGGGATCGAGATCGTGCTTCGGGCGAGGGATCTTCCGCCGGACCACGTGATTAGCGCGAGTGCGCGCTCTGCTCATCTGTGAGTGGACATTTCTATATTTTCACAGTTGTTACGAGTTCATGATTTTTCGTATTTACTTTATACAATATTGAGTTATTTATTATTTTCAGAGGTATTATTTTATATTTTAGGGTGATGGCATTACTGCATCGATGCTTCGGCTACTCGGCTGATCACCGGTAGTCCGCCAGAGTTGAGAGATTCCTCTGGACCAGAGTTGAGAGATTCCTTTGGGCAGGGTTGAGAGATTCCCCTGTTATGCCGCTGGGGTTGAGATATTCCTCTGGCCTATCACCGTCTGGCTTGAGCGATTCGCCTGACCGTCGGGCTTGAGAGATTCGCCTGGCACCTCCATATATACTTTCCGAACTCGCATTGTTTTACGTTGATTATGTATATGAAACTGGTGAAAGGCATCTGTTTATTTTTTGTCCACTCACTCTAACGTGTTATTGCATTTCCCCTGGACTTTTCGGTTTCTGTGCCCAATTTGCAGTTCGGATTTTGGAGTCTCACGTCGCGGTCGGAGGCTAGTTGTTCGAGCTACCTGTGTTTTCCAGTAGGTTCCTTGTTTTGCCTACTGTTGTATATTTTGTATATATATACACTAGAGGTCGCTCTGGTACGTTCTGATACATGTTTTATATGGATTTTCTAGGATTTACTATATATTACAGTTATGCTTACTGTTTATTGCTATTATTATGATATTGTGAAATCCGGATGGGATTGGTGCCCACGGTTTGGCTTTTGTGGCATAAGATGAAGTGTTATTTTTCCGGGTGCAGGTAAAGGCAATTCCGCATTAGTAGCGTTACTTTGCCGAAATTTTTATGGTTTTTATTGGTTCGTGATTTCAGAAAGGGGTTTGATTCCAGTTTAGGAAACTAAATCGGGGTTGGATCATTTCATGGGCAAAGAAGGAAATGGTGTACTTGAATTAGCTTCAGTACTAGCTTGTAAATTTATGTGGTTTAATTTTATGTGAACATCTTAGGTAGTTATCTATTCCATCATAGGAAGAACAATTATGATGTCGTGGGTTCAATTAGTTAGGGTTTATGGACTTAATATCATGCTTTTAGACAATTAATATTTTGCTATGGACAACATGTATTTTGCTACCTAGCTAGCTACTTAAGTTTGATGATGAGTACGAATGTATGTTGAATGTTTGAGCTATATGCTGCTTTATGTTGAGACTATGTAGAAAGTGGTTTGGATACATATGTGTACAGACAACTAAAGACAGACCAAATTAAAGTCTGTCTTGTAACTCATGTATATGCAACTAAAAACAGACCAAAGTCTGTCCTGTAACTCATGTACAGATAACTTAAAAAAGATCAATTTCTGTCTTCTGAGTCATAGGGTCAATTCAAACAACTGAAATGAAGTTGTTAGTTAGGGATTCACACAACAAAATGTTTTATGATCACCGTTATTTCAGTCAAACAAAATTGTTTAAAGATCAATCTAACAACAAATATCACTAACTCTAACAACAGATATTACTAACTCTAACAACGTATATCACTAAAAAAAAAACTACATACATACCAATCTGACAACTAAATGTTTTAAACTTTGTCGTCAAACTAAACTTCCAACAACTTATTATATGTTCTTACTAATTACTTTAGACAACAAAATACTTAATGAAATTCAATTGTTTAGAACAAATTGCAACATCAGATATTTTGTTGTCTTCCATCATGTCATACAACAAAATATCAGTTGTTTGATATAGTATGAAACATCAGATACGTCATTAAATAGACACATTTTCAGACTTGTTAAACAACTGAATTAGAGTTGTTAGAAGGCATGAATCAAACGATCGATATACAACAGATATATAACAAAATCATTCGTGTGCCTCCAAGTAAAAATACATAACTGTAAATGCATAATCGTAAAATACATAACATAAAATGTGTAATCAAGACTCGCAAATCAACAGTGAAAATCAAAGTGTTCACTCATAGTACGAGGCTAACTCTGAGGTCCGGCGGAAGATCCCTCGCCAAACGCTCGATCAAGATCACCTGAATAATAGGGATACGATCAGTACATATTCAATTTCAACATACGGAGCAAATACGTCAAGAACCTCACGTTCTCGAAAAGTGTATCGCTCGAAATATCGACGAAAATAACAAAATTCCCAAAATACACCCAAATAACCCTCGTCCTAACTTAACACACCCAATCAACTCAAAAACCTCACGACTATGATCGGGGCGCGATTACGAGCAAAATGGTATAAAAATCTCCAAGATCTCCAAAAGTCGACCCTCGCCAGAGCTCCGCCGTTAACCGCCGCCACGGTGCCAATGATGACCAACTCTGGCGACCCATACCTTAAACTCTTCCTCTCCTCAAGCCCTACACGTTTCCCTTCTACCACCAAAGCCAAAACACATCACACCGGTCGGAATTCCGATCGAAAATCACGCCGGATTTTCCTCTCCTGTCACCACCAGAAACCACCTCAACCAATTCCCAAACAAAATGCCCAGAACTCTTATGGGTTTGAGGGCCCACCAACCCGACACCAAAACTTACCGAAAACTGCCACTCGATTCCGGTGAAATCCATGGATTTCAACGAGTTCGAACTCCCTCAAATCTCAACCAAATCACACAAATAAATACATGAATCAATAGGAAATCAAGAAAGCTTTCCATCCGTACCAAGAACATGGCTGGAGGTGGCCGGAATTGCCGGGTCCGACGACGGAAGCAAAATGGGTCGGTGGAGCAAAACGGATCAACCCGAGTCAACTCAGTCCAACTCGGTCAAACTCGGTCCAAATGTGTGATTTTCCGATTTTACGACTATTCGATATTTATACGTCGTGAACTGACCAAATTCACGATTTGGATAACTCAAACCCCATCGGATAAGTACGACTAACTCGATGAAAATTTCAAATATTCATTTTATATTCTCGGATTACTCGAAAAATCTTCCGAAACCTCCTACGAACTTGAAATTAAATCCTCTACAATTCCCGCGAAGGAACTCAAACCAAATTATTGCCCGATAATTTAGTCGTGAACAAACCCACGAGTACGATTAATTCACAATAATCACGGCTCAGACCAATACGTATACATTCCACGGTTTGGGTCGTTACAAATCTACCCCTCTAACAAAAATTTCGTCCTCGAAATTTACATACATGCTAACTGAAGAGGTAAGGATACTGCTCACGCATGTGCTGTTCGATCTCCCATGTAGCCTCTTCAACTGAATGTTTCTGCCATAATACCTTCATAAGAGGAATGACTCTGTGCCGCAACTCCTGGACCTTTCGATCGAGAATCTGGACTGGTTCCTCCACATAAATCAAATCCTGCCGTATAGGAAGCTGATACGGTGCTAACACATGAGATGGATCGGAAATGTACTTCCGCAACATAGACACATGGAACATATCATGTACCCTGGCCATCTCAGAAGGTAATGCCAACCTGTACGCCACAACACCAACTCGCTCAGTAATCTCCATGTCAACATATCGCGGAAAAAGTTTACCGCACTTCCCGAAACAAACAACACCCTTCCAAGGAGAAAGTTTCAGGAAAACCCAATCACCAACCTCAAACTCAAGATCCTTCCATCTCACGTCAGCATAACTCTTTTGTCGTTCCTATGCAACCTTCAATCTGTCCCGAATAACCTGAACATCTTTCGTGGTACTTTTCACCAAATCAGAACCATGAAGCCATTTCTCACCAACTTCACTCCAACACAATGGAGTTCGACATTATTTGCCGTACAACGCCTCATAAGGTGTAATACCAATTCTAGCCTAATAGCTGTTGTTGTACGCAAACTCAATCAAATGAAGTTGCTGATCCCAATTCCGTTTGAACTGCAACACACAAGATCGCAACATATCCTCCAGAGTCTGAATAGTCCTCTCTGACTGACCATCTGTCTGAGGATGAAAAGCTGTGCTAAAGTGTAGTATAGTCCGCATTGCCCTCTGCAATGCCTGCCAAAATTCTGAAGTGAATTGACTATCCCAATCAGAAACTATAGACACAGGCACACCATGCAATCTCACAACCTCCCTCAAGTACAGCTTCGCCAATCTGCTCACGGGAAGCTTTCCTGGAAGTGCAAGGAAATGAGCTGTCTTCGTAAGGTGATCCATAATCACCCAAATACCAGTACTACCACTAGAAGTACGAGGTAACTGATACACAAAATTCATAGTGATATGCTCCCATTTCCACTCTGGAATCTCCAAAGATTGTAGTTTGCTTGCAGGTTTCTGACGTTCTGCCTTCACTTGCTGACAAATCAAGCATCTGCTCATGTACATTGCTATTTCCCTCTTCATGTTTTGCCACCAATAATGAGCTTTAAGTGTCCAAAACATCTTTGTACTACCTAGATGCATAGCATATGCGGAACAATGAGCTTCATTGAGTATTTCCTTCTTCAAATCATCATGTCTGGGCACACATAATATCCCCCTGAACATCAAAGTGCCATCACGCCTCATCCAAAACTTTGTCGATACATTATTCTGAATCAAATTCTTCTTGCTCAGCAGATAGGCATATGAATCTTGAGCTTTACGAACTTGATCAAGCAACACCGGACGAAGTTGGAAGCTGGCTAACAATGATCCATCTTCATTCCACTCTAACTCTGCTCCCGTTGCTCGCAACTCCGTCAAAAGTGACATTCTTGCAACACGAACATGGAAGAGAGAAGCACCGTGCTTCCGAATAAGAGCATCAACAACCACGTTAGCCTTTCCTGGATGATACTCAAAAGTACAGTCATAATCATTAATCAACTCCATCCATCTCCGCTGCCTCATATTCAAATATGGCTGCGCACGTAAGTAGGTAAGACTTTTGTGATCAGTCTAAATCTTGCACTGCGCTCCGTACAAGTAGTGTCTCCAAGTCTTCAATGGTAACACAATGGCAGCTAACTCCAAATCATATGTAGGGTAGTTAACTTCGTGAGGTTTCAACTGTCTAGAACCATATGCCACCACCTTTCCATGCTGCATCAAGACACAACCCAGACCTAATTTCAAAGCATCACTGTACACAACATATTCACCGCTATCGTCAGGTAAAGTCAACACTGGTGCAAGAGTCAACCTCTCCTTCAAAGTCAAGTAGCTTTCCTCACAAGCATCAGACCATTCAAACTTGACTCCTTTCTTCATCAAATGGGTAAACGGTGTCGCAATCCGTGAAAAGTCCTGCACGAATCGGCGATAGTAGCCTGTTAAGCCCAAGAAACTCCGTATCTCTGTCACGTTGGTAGGTCTGCTCTAATTCAGCACTGCATTAATCTTATCTGGATCCACGCTGACTCCCTTAGCTGATATCACGTGACCCAAAAACTTTACACTGTCTAACCAAAACTCACACTTGCTAAACTTGGCGTACAAGTGAGCGTCTCGCAAAGTCTGCAAGATAGCACGCAAATACTTCTTGTGCTGCCTCGCACTCCTGGAATAAATCAGGATATCATCGATGCATACAATGACGAACTTGTCCAGATAACGCTTGAAAATCTAATTCATCAAGTCCATGAAAGCAGCTGGCGCATTGGTCAACCCAAATGGCATAACAAGGAACTCATAATGCCCATAACGTGACCGAAACGCTGTGTTATCCACATCAGACTCCCAAATCCGTAGCTGATGGTACCCAGACCTGAGATCAATCTTCCAGAAGACTGAAGCTCCCTTAAGCTGATCGAACAAATCATCAATCCGTGGAAGTGGATACTTGTTCTTCACCGTAACTTGATTCAACTTCCGATAATCAATGAATAGCCTCATCGAACCATCCTTCTTCCTCACAAACAACACTGGAGCACCCCAAGGTGAAACATTAGGTGGAATGAAGTCTTTCTTAATCAATTCCTGAAGTTGAATCTGCAACTCCCTCAACTCTGCTGGTGCCATACGATAGGGTGTCTGCGAAATGGGTCCAGTACCTGAAAGTAACTCAATAGTGAAGGCAATCTCCCTGACTGGGGGAACACCAGGTAAGTCCTCGGGAAACACATCTGGATACTCACAAACCACCGTAATATCACCAATCTCTGGTACACGAACATTCGTATTAATCACATGTGCTTGGTAAGCCATACAACCCTTCCTCAACATCTGCTCAGCCTTCATTGCTGAAATCAAACGAGGTAAAGAAGTATTCTTTTCACTACAAAACAAGATCTCCGGCATGCCTGGACTTCTGAAAACAACCTCCTTCTTGTGGCAGTCAAGAACAGCCCAATGGTTTTCCAAGAAATTCATGCCCAAAATCACATCAAAATCCACAATATCCAGCAACATCAAATCCGCGGCTAACCCATAACCTCCAATAAAAATCTCACAATCTCTATATACCCACCCGACACACACTACCTTACCAGATGGATACAACACTCGCCACAAACTAGAGAGTGGAGATGCAGGTACAGTAGCCAATGATGCTAATCTATATGACATGAATGAATGCATAGCCCCTGGATCTAGTAAAGTAAGAATTTGAGGACCAAAAATGTACAACGTACCGATAATAACCTCTGGGGAAGCTCTGCCCTCACGTAAAGACATGGCATGAACTCGAGCTTGTCCAGCTGGTCGTCCACGCTGACTGCGATTCTACTGACCACCTTGTCCAAAAGACTGTGTTGCACGATCACCAGCAGCAGTACCCTGGTCTCGACCAGCACTCTGATCCGCAACACCTCTAAAAGTGCCAAGCTGAGGACACTCCCTCACAAAGTGACCCTCTTGGCCCCACAATGGTAACAACTCATAGTACCCTGATAACATGAACCATAATACCGCTTATTACAAATGTTACGTGGTAATGGGATATCCCTTGGTGCAGCTGGTGTGCTGAAGAAAGGTCGAGGATAACTCGATCCACTGGAACTCCCACTCGACTGCTGCCTCTACGGTCGACTCCTCCTCCATCTATGACTCTGCCTAGCAGTGCTGGTAGGATATCTGTAAGGTCCACTACCAAAAGATGATGCTGATCTAGAAGTACCTGAACTTAGCCTCTTCGAAGCACCCTGGCTAGGTTCACCCTCTTTAAATCGACGCGTCTGAAACCGCATCTGTCTTTCCTTTTCAATGTCCTCGCCTCTGAGTGCAGCATTAAAAAACTCATGAAAGTTATCTCGAGGCATAGTGATCAAAGACCCCTTGATATTCAGATTCAGATCTAACTCAAACCTCCTGCACTTTGCTTCTTCTGACGCCACCATATCACGTGCAAACCGAGACAAACGGGTGAACTTATCCCGATACTCAAGCACTGACATATTTCCCTGCCTCAGATTGGTAAACTCCTCATATTTCTGCTGTTGAGTAGCCTGATTAAAATACCAACGCATGAACAAATCTCTTAATAGAGGCCATGGAATGTCAATAGAAACTCTGTTTATACAAATCCACCAAAAGTAGGCATCTGACTTAAGAAAACCCACTACTGCTACAGTTTTCTGTTCAGGAGTGAAAATGTAAGCGCTCACAAACACGCTCAACCTCAACCACCCAAGCTTTACACACCTCAAGATCAGGGGAACCAGAGAAAGTAGTTGCTCCCGCAGTTTTAGCTTTAGCTACAGGGTCAAGACGCTCTTCCAAACGCAATACTCGCATAAGCAAGTCATGCGTACGTTGATCCTCATCAGGATCCCCCCGTCCATTCAGCATGGAGTCCACGTTGAGGAGGCATCCTAAAAATAAAAAATATTAGTCACAGGACATAAAGGATGTAATCATGAAACTTCAAACGTTTGAAAGCATACAACACCAAGAGCATTGATGGTTATCCGCCGGCCGGTCGGGTCATCGCTCAGGAAATGCTGTACATTCTCAAATGTCCTTAGTAACACAACTACAAGAGTCTACAGAACTTAAAACTTAATGCTCTGATACCAACTGAAAGGACCCGACTCCAATTTAGTTTCCTAAACCGAAATGAAAACCCTTCGAAAACATGACCTTAAAAAAAATTTCGCCAGAGCTTACTTCGAAATACGTGAGCCAAAAGTAGAACTTGCAAGAGAATCACACTTCGAATATTCCACAAAAGCCAAACCGTGGGGCTCCGGATTTCTCAACATTCATATATAACAAACCACAAGGTTTACAAAAAATCCAGAAAATATTCAGGAGTAAACTCAACTGAAAACACAACATAAGTATTCAGAGCGACTCCTATGTACATCGTATATAATAAGTAGATCAAATTAAGAACCTACTCGAACAGAAGTGTGACTGGAACTCTATGCCTCCACCGTCGACGTACAACCCCAGAACTCAAACTGCAAACTGGGTAAAGGAAACCGAAAAGCTCAGGGGAAGGCAAATAAAATCGTTAGAGTTAGTGGACGGAAATAATAATATGTCTTTCACAATATAAACATGAAATCATGATGCGAGTCTAAAATCATCAAACTCAGGTAAGGTGGTTGTCAAAACCTTTCTAGATACCGTATAAAATGTGGAGGCCATAACTTGAGTACATTTTCCTCAAAGTTACAATCATGCTCAACCAGGTAAGGAGCTTGTCATAACCTTCCTGAGAGCCATTTAATCGCGGGTCAGGCGTTTGTCATAACCCCCGGAGCATCGCGAGGATCTGCCAAGAAGCTATTGCATCGATGCATCCATAAATCCATACACCATGTAAAACAAATCATACGAGTGCCTCTAAGTAAAAATACATAACCGTAAATGCATAATCGTAAAATACATAACATAAAATGTGTAATCAAGACTCGCAAATCAACAGTGAAAATCAAAGTGTCCACTCACAGTACGAGGCTAACTCTGAGGTCCGGCGGAAGATCCCTCGCTAAACACTCGATCACGATCACCTGAATAACAGGGATACGATCAATACATATTCAATTTCAACATACGGAGCAAATACGTCAAGAACCCCACATTCTCGAAAAGTGTATCGCTCGAAATATCAACGAGAATAACAAAATTCCCAAAATACACCCAAATAACCCTCGTCCCAACTTAACACACCCAAATCAACTCAAAAACCTCACGACTACGATAGGGGTGGGTTTACGAGCAAAACGGTATAAAAATCTCCAAATTCTCCAAAAGTCAACTCTCGCCGGAGCTCCGCGATTGACCGCCGCCGGCGCCAATGGTGACCAACTCTGGCGACCCATACCTTAAACTCTTCCTCTCCTCAAGCCCTACACTTTTCCCTTCTACCACCAAAGCCAAAACACATCACACCGGCCAGAATCCCGATCGAAAATCACACCGTATTTTCCTCTCCAGTCACCACCAGAAACCACCTCAAACCTCAACCAATTCCCAAACAAAATGCTCAGAACTCTTCATGGGGTTGAGGGGAACCAAAACCCCCACCAACCCGACACCAAAACTTACTGGAAACTGCCACCCGATTCAGGCGAAATCCATGGATTTCAACGAGTTCGAACTCCCTCAAATCTCAACCAAATCACACAAATAAATACATGAATCAATAGGAAATCAAGAGATCTTTCCAACCATACCAAGAACACAGCCGGAGGTGGTGGGAATCGCTGGCTCCAATGACGGAAGCAAAATGGGTCGGTGGAGCAAAACGGGTCAACCCGAGTTAACTCAGTCCAACTCAGTCAAACTCGGTCCAAATGTGTGATTTTCTGATTTTACGACTATTTGATATTTATACGTCACGAACTGACCAAATTCACGATTCGGATAACTCAAACCCAATCGGATAAGTACGACTAACTCGACGACAATTTCAAATATTCATTTTATATTCTCTGATTACCCGAAAAATCCTCTGAAACCTCCTACGAACTCGAAATCAAATCTTCTACAATTCCCACGAAGGAACTCAAACAAAATTATTGCCCGATAATTTAGTCGTGATCAAACCCACGAATACGATTAATTCGATCACAATAATCACGACTCGGACCAATACGTACAAATTCTACGGTTCAGGTTGTTACAGATGTACTTTCACCTAATACGCCATGCCATAGGAACAGTAGTGATGCACCTCCTTCTAGGGACGTTGTCGTCTCACAAAAATATAGGCCTTCCTCAAGCTATTACTCTGTAGGAGATTTCCACCAAAGATTTTGCAAAGCTCGTAGCCTATAGGTCTAAGAAAGAAACTTACTCGTTTCTTCAAAGAATTCAAGGTGATATTTGTGCACATATTCATCCCCAAAATGGAACATTTAGATACTTTATGGTTCTGGTTGATGCATGAACATGTTGGTCACCCATGGAATTGTTGTTTACAAGAAACTCAGCCTATGTTAGACTCTTAGCAGAAATTATCAAACTTAAGGCACGTCACCCTCTTTGTCAAATCCAATAAATTCATCTTGATAATGCTACAGAGTTTACTTATAAACTTTTTATGATTATTGCACCGCTATGGAAATTAAAGTCAAACATCATGTTTCTCATGTTCATACCCAAAACAGGGTCACAGAAGCATGCATCAAACGCCTTCAAATGATCGCTAGGACGTTATTGATGCGATCCAACCTCTCTACTTCTGCATGGGGCCACATAATATTGCATGTAGGCTCCATGATCCATTTGAGGCTAGTAGATCACTACAAGAAAAAGTGACTTAGACGACGGAGAATTTCCGTCGTCTAAGTGCCTATCTCCGTCGTCTAAGTACTTGGACGACGGAAAATCCGTCGTCCAAGGTACGTGCTCCAAGTGCTGTCGTCTAAGTACTTAGACGACGGAGAATTTAATCTCCGTCGTCCAAGTTCACTTGGACCGCGGAGAACGTCCGTGGCCCATGTAGGGACTTAGACGACGGAGATTAATGTCTCCGTCGTCTAAGTCACCACCTGGGCCACGGAGATTGTTAGCTTCTCCGTGGCCCAGGTGGTGACTTAGACGACGGAGATTCATGTCTCCGTCGTCTAAGTCCCTACATGGGCCACGGAGAAGCTAACAATCTCCGTGGCCCAGGTGGTGACTTAGACGACGGAGACATTAATCTCCGTCGTCTAAGTCCCTACATGGGCCACGGAGATTGTTAGCTTCTCCGTGGCCCAGGTGGTTACCTAGACGACGGAGATTAATGTCTCCGTCGTCTAAGTCACCACCTGGGCCACGGAGAAGCTAACAATCTCCGTGGCCCATGTAGGGACTTAGACGACGGAGACATTAAGCTCCGTCGTCTAAGTGAAAAATTAATTTAAAAAAAAAATTAAATTCAAAAATATTATTAATATTAATTGAAAAAAAATTAATTAAATTAATTAAATACACTAAATTAATAAAATAATTAAAATTAATTTGTACATACATAATCGAAAAAACCTATAATTAAAAATGAAAATATTGTTCGTAATGCGGAAATTAAGAAACGAAATAATGAACTACTAGCTAGCTAAAACACTGGAGGAGCAGATGCGCCGCCTCGTCCTCCGCCTCCAGCCGGGTCGTCGTCGTCGGGGAATGGGTTCGGAGGAGGTTGACATTGTCTTTGAGCTTGTTGCATAAGGGCGATGAGTTGGGCTATTCGCTCGTCTTGCTGGTCCATTCTTTGGCGCATGGCAATATTCTCCTCCCGTGCGATTCGAGCCTCTTCATAGGCTGCCGCAGCTTGAGAACTTCTCCGCCGCCCCGAACCTCCCGTAGATGATGACTCAGAGGTCGACAAATCTCGAACCACCTTAGGCCCGAAGTGCCTAACCTCCTTGCCAGCTCTACGACCGTAGACCTCATCCGCAATTGCTATTTGGCTCTCCACAGATAGAGGAGGCAGGTCTTCTAGCGGCACATCTGGGAACGCAAGCTGAGTGTTAGCCAATTCTTCCTGCGCACGCTCTATCACTCTTGCCTACAAAAGAATAATAAATTTATTATAATGAAATAATATTTAAATAATAATTACTATAATTATTAGCGCACACACATATATATATATATGACTTACGCCGCGTTGACTCGCTTCATTATCGAGCCCAGGCGTCACGTACGCGCTTACGCTTGCATCGAGATAAGGGTGTTTGGAGCCCTTATCCCTGTGCTCCTTGGCAATTTGAATGAGTTGCTTGGCGCCGGAAGTATGGTGCTTGTCCTTCTTCCCCCGGTTGGCTTTGTTGACACCGGAGAATTTCTGTTACACAACATAATGAAATCATTAAAAAATTTATAAGTAACTAAAATTTAGAGTATTCAATTATCTTAATTGAAATAAAAAAAGTAAATTAACACCTGAAATTGCTCATCGGCAAAGTGGTTACACAACCACTCCCACTCATCTTCTCTATCCCCACGCAGCTCTTCGGGGGGAGGCACGGGACCGTTAATTCGGAAGTACTGATGGAGCCTGTACTTCCAATCTTTGAAGATGTTGTTGGCGGTTTGGTTGATATGCCTCAACATCGCCGGATCCGGATCCACCGCAAATTGTTCCTATCAGAAATAAATTAGAAATTATAATCGTATATATTATAAAATTATATATAACTAATATTAAAAATAGTATATAATAACTAAAATTGTACGTATTACGTACCGAAAGATCCTTAAAGACTTTCGCCTTCTCCGAATCCGGCACCTCCCTCCAAGTAGGGGCAGTGATACGAACCCGGTTACGAACAATCGACCCAATGCTATGAGCCGAGAGACTTGCTAGCTGAGGTGTGGGAGGGCCACCGGTGAATTCGTCGTAAGGCAAGGCGATCTTGCTCCCGGTCGCCTTGCAAATTTTCTCCGCCTTTCCACCTTTAACGAGACCCCGAGTCTTTTTCGGTTGGGGGTCAGTGGGGGCCCTCCTTTGCCTACGGCGGACGCTGTACATGATAGACTCGGCCGTCGAAGACGCCTGAGTACTTCCCGTTGAAGCGGTACCGGGCGTCGGAGTTGAAAAGGGGTCGACGTCATCACCGCTTGAGAGAAATGGGGCAGAGGGAATTTCCCCAGAAGGCCCCGGATTGAGGGCGTCTACCTGCGGTTGAACCCAACCGACTTGGGCCGCCAACATTTGGAGCATCTCATCTTCTGACTCCTGTTGGGCTTTCTTCTTCCCGGATGTGATCTTTGGCGGAGCCATTTAAACCTAAGAGTACGTACGGTGTTAAAATACCTACTTACCATAATAATTACAACGACGGAGAATTTACGCTAATTAATTAAGTACGTTTAAGATTTAAATAGAGTACACTAGCTTGGCATTTTCGGTCGTTCAATGGACGTGCGACCCGCGCGATAAAGTGTAAATTTTCAATTAATCAGCCTTGGTTAAATCGAAAAACATGGCCAGTTAGGGATAGAGATAACGCGAGAGGCAGGACTAATTTCGACAAAAGTCTTTCTTAGTCCAAATCCTGTCACCAGTCATAACCCGTTTCTAGACACCATGTCCGACATTCGGCCAATTTTTCGAAAATTTACACTCCCTCAAGTCCTTTGCAAACTCCGCCCTCAACCTCGTGTCCATAACTTCACTTAGGTTATGGTGTGCGGTGATGAAATCCACACATCACGAGGGGTTAAGGAGATAAGCAAGGAAAAGAGGCGCCATCTATTCCAAAGAGTGCGACTTAATTACACCAAGCCTATGTACTAAATTTAAATCGAACACGTACTACCATGCAATTTACTAGAAAATACATATAATTATCAATTAATTATTATTTATCATGCATTTAATAATAATTATTCATTTACCAATATAATCAATTATTATTATTACTATTATTTAATTTTAACTAATAATTATTCATTACCAAATAATTAACAACTAATAATGATTACTAAATAATAATAATAACAAGAAAATAATTATTATAATTACAACTATTTATTATTTAAAACTAATAAATTAAAAGTATTTAGAATTTAAATAATTAAACAAATAAAAAAATTGTTAAAGAGTTAAAATTTCGAATTATTACCTCGTCGGAATTTCGCCGGAATATTGGAAGAGTAGAGTCGTCGGAGAGGGGGAACCACGCCGGAAAATTGGTCGTCGGAGCGTCGCCGGAGGAGGATCGCCGGAGTGAGAGAGAGAGGAGAGGAGAGTATAGAGGAGGAGATGGAATGATGAGAAAATGAGGGGGGGGTGCTCCTCCTTATATAGAGTTTCACTTAGACGACGGAGCACTATTCTCCGTCGTCTAAGTGCACTTAGACGACGGAAACAGTGTTTTCCGTCGTCTAAGTGAAGAGTCAAATTTTTTCGAACCGGCGCCAAATAAATGGGCGGGCCGTTTCACCGCCATAAATGTTGACTTAGACGACGGAAACAGTGTTTTCCGTCGTCTAAGTGGAATTTCAAGCGGCACCAAAAATTGAGGCGGCAAATCGAACCGCCATGTAAATATTGACTTGGACGACGGATATGTCGTTTTCCGTCGTCCAAGTGTTCACTTGCACGACGGAAAACGACATATCCGTCGTCCAAGTCAATATTTACATCGAAAAATAATAAAAATTTTATTCGAACCGCCATGGTAATTTGAACCTAGACGACAGATACGGTCATTTTCCGTCGTCCAGGTGAACACTTGGACGACGGAAAATGACCGTATCCGTCGTCTAGGTTCAAATTATGCAAAAAAAAATATTTAAATTAATTCGCTAGGAATTTAGCGATCTGTCATTCGAGTGAAATAGTCGTACAATATCGATGAACGCATCGTATATATAAACAGATAAATTTGAACCGCCGAATAATTTTACGTTTTGAAAGTTGTTAAGTATCGACTAATCTTTAAGACTTTAGTGTTCACTTGTAGTTGCTGATTTGCAGCAGAGTACTAACGAAATTGAATTTGGACAAAACAACCGTTGGATATGTTCGTCGTAACATAATATATAATTACTATAAAGGACCAGGAAATAATAAGTTCGGGAAGGGTTTCATCGGCACAGTCAACCGCAAAACCGAGAATTTCACAAACCGGAAACGTGGATACAGGACATTTCGCAACTCCGATTTTCGAACCGTCGAAGCTCACACACCAAGAATATACTACTCTAAAGTCTTGACGAAAAGAATACGCATTCGAAGATGGTCTAGATGGTCGTTGTCTTAGAAAAAATTACGAAATTTACACCTGGACGACGGATACGACATTCTCCGTCGTCCAAGTAGACACCTGGACGACGGAGACGCTAATATCCGTCGTCCAGGTGTCTACTTGGACGACGGAGAATGTCGTATCCGTCGTCCAGGTGAATATACCCTGAATTCAGGGGTTAGGGGTCCTTAGGGTTTAGGGTATAGGGTTTGTCACTTGGACGACGGAGAATGACTGTCTCCGTCGTCCAAGTGTGTACCTAGACGACGGATAATGCCTGTCTCCGTCGTCCAAGTGTAAAAACCCCGAATTCAGGGGTTAGGGCCTTAGGGTTTACGGTTTAGGTCGTCCCCGGTCATTTGTGTGTGCGTTCAATTATTCTGATTCAAAAATATAATTAAAAAATTTATCGATCGATCCGAACTGCTAGATTTAGGGTCCAAGATTTAGCTAGGGTTTTATATGAGATTGAGATTTGGCGCCAAAGGTGAATCTGCAATTAATTTCTCCGTTCTCGGTTAGGGGTCCTTAGGTTTAGGGTATAGGGTTTAGGGTGAATATACCCTGAATTCAGGGGTTAGGGGTCCTTAGGTTTAGGGTATATATACGACTGTCTCCGTCGTCCAGGTGAATATACCCTGAATTCAGGGGTTAGGGGTCCTTAGGGTTTAGGGTATCGGGTTTGTCATCTGGACGACGGAGACGACATTCTCCGTCGTCCTAGTGTGTACCTAGACGACGGAGAATGACTGTATCCGTCGTCCAAGTGTAAAAACCCTGAATTCAGGGGTTAGGGCCGTATGGTTTAGGGTTTAGGTCGTCCCCGGTCATTTGTATGTTCGTTCAATTATTCTCATTCAAGAATATAACTAAAAAAATGATCGATCGATCCGATCTGCTACATTTAGGGTCTAGGATTTAGGGTTTGAAGGGCTGCGTGAGCGAAATGTAGAGCAGCTTCAGCTTACTTTTAATAAGATCAGAGAATACACCGATGAAGTTGAAAGCAAAGAGAGGGGCCGGGACTAGAAAAACAGTCCAAAGACATTCAATTGAAACAGAGAGAAGTCGACTTAAAATCTGAAGAAGTTAAGCTGGCGGAGATCGATGTTAGTCCAGGTACAAACAACTTTTATATATATATACTACAATATTTGTGCTCTCAATAATACTATCACAAGTCAATATATATAATCATATATAGGGACCCATAATTAATCCAATTTATACATAAATAGTATTTAAAAACAATAAAACCAACCAAAGCTGGACGGGGAATCTTAAAGTCTCGACATAATAGAAATCTTTCACCTTTTTACGATGCATCGATCGATCATATATATATTACAATAATAAATTAGGGTTTACCAAGTAATGATCCTCGTCGTGTGACCGTACTCTTCGTCATAATCGTCATCATCATCATCACCGTTATCCGATTGCTCATCCTCCTCATCGTACTCAACATCGTCCGAGGAATAACCAGAGTCGTCGTCATCGTCCTCATCCTGCACGTCTTCTTCATCTACCTCAATGATCTCTTCTTCAGTTAGATCTGTACAACCATCAGGCATGGGTAACCGTTCACCGTCTTGAACCAGGTCCATTATGTCGGAGCGGATGACAGAAATATTAGGCTCTTGATAGGCAGGAATGTCTCTGTCTGGTTCAGCAGCATCTTCAGTCGTCGCCGGTGTCCCTTCAATTGTCTCTGTATTCCAAACTCCTCGATGAGAGATCTGGTTCACTATTTTCCACCCGTCACCAGCTTTCGGATCGTCGAGATAGAACACCTGCCTAACTAAGGTGGCGAGAGCGAAAGGCTCATCCTCATACCAGCTTGAGTTTGTATCGACTGATAAAAGTCCCAGGTCTTCCTTTGTACGCTTGAACCATCTGCACTTGAATAGGAAAACGTTGACATCATTCCCGTAACATAGCTGAACCACATATACGATCATTCCGTAATATAGATCAGGGTCTTTCCCAACCGCTATCCCACTGTTTTGTGTTCTTCTTCCTTCATCTCGCGCCAATGAATGGAACTTCACACCGTTCACAAAACATCCCGGATAAATATAGTGTTTAATCGGCTTCCCTGCTAGCAAGTGCTTTGGCCAAGACCACCACCCCCCGTGGTTTTCGGATTTTTGCAGATCAATCATCTGCGAAAATGGAAAAATGTAAGGGTTTACTTTCTACAAATTAAACATGCATGATCTCAATATGTATATAAATCACTAAATACGTACCCATTGGAAGAAATAATCGGGGAACTTTTTCTTAACCATTTTCTCAATCCACGCCGAACTCTTGTCTGGATATAACGCCTGAAGCCTCTCCCTGTATGACATCATGTACGGCTCAACTTCGTCACAGTCTCGTAACACTACCCAATGTGCCTCAATAAGTTCTTCCTGTGTTAACGTTTCCTTTAATACTCCTCTAAACGGTCGGACGACATTGGTGACGACAGAAAGATTGATGCGGGCACTGGGATCGGAGGCAGTTGGAGGTGGTGGATCTTTGAGGTACCTGTTGCAGTAAGTAACGCACTCATGCATTAGGTATGTCTCTGCTATGGAGCCATCCGGAGCCGACCTTTTTTTGACGAATGACTTATACTGTCCAAGCTGTCTACAAAATTAATCAAACGTACAATAAAAATAAGTACATGCATATAGCTAGCTAGTAATCTCCAGTGGAACAAATTATGAATCGAAAAACCTGTATAATTAATTAGTTGTACGTACCTTTCTTGAGGATACATCCAAGTGTACTGGACCGGACCAGAAATGAGAACCTGCTCGGGCAGGTGGATCATTAGGTGAATCATTATGTCGAAGAAAGCAGGAGGAAAAATCCTCTCTAGTTTGCAAATGATGTGCACAATTTGTTGTTGCAATTCCACGACATCTGACTTCTTTAATTCTCTGGCGCATAACCTCTGCCACCATCTGCACAATGCCACTATTGGTTCTACGACGTCGCGAGGCAAATATGGTCGAATTACCACTGGAATCAGACGTTGCAGCATAACGTGATAGTCATGTGTCTTTAGACCAACAAACTTGTGTTGCACCTCGTCCACTGCTCCAGTTATAGTAGCTGCATACGTGGCCGGATAACGAACGCCCTTAAACCAGTGAAATACAGAACGTCTAAGTGTCGGCTTCACTGTGTACGGTGCAGCTGGCATCTTGTTGTACACTCCTTTCCTATCCCTCCTCAACCACAAGGGACGACGTAGATTCATTGATTCCAAATCTTTGCGCGCTTTGGGAGTATCTTTAGTCTTGAACTTAATACCGAGAATTGTTCCCACCACGCTGTCGCACACATTCTTTTCTATGTGCATCGCGTCCAAGTTGTTCCTCAGCTTCAACTTCGACCAGTAAGGGAGTTCAAAGAATATACTCTTGTGATCCCAATAGCTCAGATCATGTGGAGGAATTGGATTGCATTTCTTTACATCCGCGTCGTTAGTCAACACACCAAAGTCGAAATAGCTCAACCTCTCTAAAATCTCTTCGCCCGACCAACTACGGGGTTTAGGATTGTTCTCTACCGTCCCGTCGAAATGAGCTTCATCCTGTCGCCAAGGGTGGTCGTGAGGGAGCCATCTACGGTGACCCAAGTAACACACCTTCCCTGCGTGCCAACTAGAGTTCACGTCGTCCAAACATATAGGACATCCATTATATCCTTTTGTCCTGCACGCTGCCAACATCCCATACGCTGGAAAATCGCTGATCGTCCACATTACGGCAGCCCTCATCGTGAACATCGTGTCAGTGAATTTGTCATAAGTTGGGACTCCATTTTCCCACAACAGTTTCAGCTCGTCGATCAAAGGTCTGAGGTAGACATCTAAGCACTTCCCTGGAGATTTAGGACCTGGAATTAGTACAGTAAGGAAATTAAATTCCTTGTTCATGCACATCCACGGAGGCAGGTTGTACGGCATCAGAATTACTGGCCAAGTGCTTACGGCGGAGCTATTACTTCCCCAAGGATTGAATCCGTCTGTAGATAGGCCGAGTCTAACATTTCTAACCTCTGCAGCAAAGTTTCCGAATTCTCTGTCGAAATGTTTGAAACCCTCCCCATCCGCGGCGTGTCGCAGGACATCGTCATCTATTCGCTTTTCTGCGTACCATCGCATCGCCTCTGCTGTGTGTAGAGACATGTACAGGCGCTGCAATCTGGGAATCAAGGGAAAATATCGAACAACTTTCACAGGAATTCTCTTTTTCGAACTCTTCCTATTCACCTGGAATCTGCACTGGCCACATACGGGACAATAGTCCAAATCTTTATACTCTTTGTAAAATAGCACACAATCATTCGGACATGCGTCAATTATCCTGTACTTTAGGCCGAGGCTGCTCAAGATATTTCTAACCTTATAATGAGATTTAGGAAGATTGTGATCATCAGGAAGCAACTTACATATTTGCTCCTGAATTTCGTCAAAAGCACTGACTGACATTTTGTGCTTCACTTTTATCTTCATTTGCTCCATCACATATTGCAACACATTCTCTCGACATCCAGGGAACACCGGGGTCTGCGCTTCAAGTAGCATCCGGTTGTACTTATCCATCTCACTGGTGTCAGTGGCCAAGCTAGCAGCGGGGAATGTGTCATCATGCTCATGAGTGGTACTGTAACCTCCGTCTTGGTGTTGGTGTCCACTATGACTAAATCCCGGAAACGCATCATGGACCAAATCTACAGTTGGATTGCAAGCTGGGGGTCCGGCACCACTGCCGCTGGATGAGGCACCATGGTAACTGTACCCTGAGCTGAAGTCTGCTGCGCTGAACTCTACTGCTTCACCATGCTCGCTCCATGTAGTGTAACTCCACATCATACCATTTTCGTACAGGTGTTGCACCATAACATTAACCTCCGCATACTGACAATTAAGACATTTCTGGCACGGACACCTGAAACGCTTCTTTCCATGACCATGTTCTATCGCAAAATTCACAAATTCGCTAATTCCATCCATATACCGGACATCACATCTATTCTTTAACTTCATCCAACTCTTGTCCATACTGCTACAAAATATGCAAAAAAAAATAATTATTACATATATATATATTAGTCCATTAATTTACCATTAATTATACGTACTCGATCTACATCGATCCATCAAATTACGTACGTAATTTAATCTGTATATATAGCTAATTAACATTCATGCATGTATGTACGCACGTACGGTTTCCCTAAATATATATATATTTAATCATGCAAATTTTAACTGCCTACGTACGTACCTGCTGGCCTTCTCGATATCTGCAGTTAATTAAGCTAGCTAGTGATCGAACACCGGAGATCCGATCCTTTAATTAATTTCTAGCCCCGGCCTAGCCTAATCCGGCCTTCTCCTTCTCCTTCGATCTCAAAAATTCCCCACGGGAGAAAATATAATGGAATGATCGAAGCTAAGAGAGTTTGGCATGGCCTATATATATAATGCTTCACTTAGACGACGGAGGTGTCGGTACGTCGTTTAAGTGGAACTTACACCACGACGTGTCGGTCCGTTGTCCAGGTGATCACTTCTCCGTGGTCCAAGTCACACTTAGACGACGGAGAATTACATCTCCGTCGTCTAAGTGTTACTTGGACCACGGAGATTTCTCCGAGGTCCAAGTAACACTTAGACGACGGAGATGTAATTCTCCGTCGTCCAGGTGATAACCTGGACCACGGAGAAGTCTCCGAGGTCCAGGTTCTTACCTAGACGACGGAGAAATTTCACATCCGTCGTCTAAGTGTTACTTGGACCTCGGAGATTTCTCCGTGGTCCAAGTCACACTTAGACGACGGAGATTTACATCTCCGTCGTCTAAGTGTGACTTGGACCACGGAGAAATCTCCGAGGTCTAAGTGTAACTTAGACGACGGAACTAATACTGTTCCGTCGTCTAAGTCCTCTTTTCTTGTAGTGGATTCACAAATATATACTCTTATGTAATTGACTACGGGATATGAGCATGATATTTCATACATGAGGACGTTTGAGTGTGCTTGCTATGTTCGCGTTGCTTCGCAAAAGCATATAAAAATGGGACCTTAATGCAGACAAGGTATATACGTAAGCTTTGACGCGCCTGGCATTCTTTGTTATGTCAAACCCTTGACATGTCAGATTTACACTACAACATTTCTCATCATTGTCGATGACTTAAAGTCGTCGGCCTTTCTCCATAAATCGCCGGTGATCGTTATAACCGACGACATGTCGCCGGTTATAAGGTCGCCGGAAGCAACCCGTCGGTGATAGTATCACCGACGAGAAATTGAAGAAGTCGTCGGTGATACTTCAAAGGTATCACCGACGAGTTAAAGTCGCCGGCAATGGGAAATAGCATCACCGACGAGTTAGTCGTCGGTGATGATGCTCCGCCGGGGTCAACTTGTTTGACCGCCACAATTATTGCCGACGACATTCTTCATAAAGTCGTTGGTGATAATGAAGAAACTCGCCAGAAATTGGAAGTTATTGCCGACGAGATAGGTCCATCTCGTTGGCAATACCCAATGACATTTTACAAAACAAAGCAGGTTCTGGATTGGGCCCAATTCCAGAACCTGCAGTGAAAAACACAAACCGTACAAATACACAACCAACAGTACACACATAATTGTCCAACAGTACAAACAATAACAATACAAAAATAAAATACAACTACACTAAGAGTCGGCGAAATCCATGTTGACGAAATCATTTGAACTCCGGCGGCTATCCTGGTCTTGCTGCGACGGCTGCGGTTGTGGACCACAGACATCGGTGGAGGTGTGGGGAGCGGGTGTCCGGTAGTCTGGCACTCGTACATCGTCTGCATCCATGTGAACATTTGTGTCTGCTGCTCGACCATAACTCGGTGTTGCTCGACCATCGTCCGGTGCTCGGCATCTCTGGTTGCTGCTGCTCGGCCAATTGCCGCATCTCCTCCACCACCCTCCTTTGCTCTTCCAACTCCCTCTGCGTCCTCTGGAGCTCCGCTGCTAGGTTAGAGATCCTAGAAGAAGTTCTTGACCCGTTAGAGTATTCCGAAGTGTTCTTCAATACTCCTTCGCCCACCGAGCCCATTCCCCTGCTGTAGTGGATATTCTTCCCAGTCCCGCACGCTTTTGCCATGATCAGAGCCATTATAGGGTGATTAAGCGTATCGATCTGAGACGCATACTGGGTCACTTCTTCCTCCGAACAGTCAGGATGGTCGTTTCGAGCTATATTCATGGTGACCTCTGTGATCGCATCCTTCACTCTCACCTAATTGAAAAGCAAATATGAATAACGTAATATTAAACAAAATAAATTAATAGAGAAAAATAGTTTTATTAACACATGCATATGTGAACTACCAAATAATGAGGCCAAAGACTTACCGCATCTTCAGGGCACTGCGGATAGAACTTCTGATGAACAAACACCAACGGGTTGACTTCTTGTTGTTTCTGCGCCCTACCCGACCAACCCAAATAGTTGAGTGAACCTGCATGATGGGACTTGGTGTTTTTCAATCTGTTCTCGCTGTTCGTCTTGGAAATCGCTTTGTTTGATAAACATATGTCAAAAAATTAGTAACTAACTATTTCAATGTGATACAATACATAAGGGTTGTAAAATATATTCAGGATGCATACCTTCACTTTGGGGTGCTCGAAGTGGGCTACCAGCCACAGCCACTTGTACTCCCTAAACCGGAGTTCGCTAGGGGTAGCACCTCGGCCTAGATCCTTGTACTTTGTGTAATGTTTTGAAAGCTTGTTCTTCCACTCTTTATACATATATTAACACCAGAAACAAATGTTAGAGATATTAAAACACTTGATAAACAAAAATCTAACTCGATATATACTCAAATAACTCGAATCACATCACCTGATATGTTGTTGACGCTCTGCCCACGTCTCAATAAAGCATTCATCCACGTCAAACCACAGCTGCAAGATGAATATATAAATGGTAAAATTATATATTTCTTCGGACTTAATTAATAAATATAAAATTTACGTAATGAAAATACGATTTAACTCACAGTCAGTGCATTATGCATTTGCAACTTCACGTAGCGAGGTACAGCACCCCAATCTAGCCACAGCATTGGGACCTTGTCCCGCACGACGGCCCCGGACATGCTGGCATACTTTCGCGTGGTGTTTTCTGTCTCGATCACCTCACCACGCTCATTGGCCTTAATGATCGTTTTCCTTCCCCCGGTGGCCTGCTCAAGATTCTTCCCGATGCAGGGGCCTCTAGTCTTTCGTTTTCCATTGGCATTAACGAGATTGCCTAATAATACAATGTCAAAATATCGAAATTATTAATTGAAACTATTTATAGTCTTAAGTAATAATTAAGTAATCAATCTTGTTAAATAAAATTTACCTGCATCGTCTGTTTGCTGGTTCATGCACCTCGCACTCCAATGATACACGGGGTCGAACGGCTTGAACACGTTCTCTTCCTCCACGGTCAGGAACTCCGGCTATCCTTCAATAAAAATAACCCTCCCCCAAGCATCGAATTGAGGGATGACAGAAATCTCGTCGGGCACGAAGAGACCGGACGACGGAGATAGACGAGGCCTGGACGATGAGGCGCCTGCACTATCTACCTCAGATGTATCCCGTGAAAGGGGAGTAGGCACCGGGCCAATAGGGGGCATTCAGATGGAGGGAGTTTCTGATGCGGCCGTTGAGGATCGCTCACCTGAGTGTCTGCTGCCTGAGGGTCGAGGCTGAACTGAGGGTTGCAAGGATCCTAATCGTGCAACTTCCACCTGTTCTCGCGCACGTAGCAAAATTTGTGTGCGAGCATTCATAATAGGGCCGTTGCGCGTGTTGCTGATTACGGATGAGGATGCTTGACTACTGGTCCCTCCACTGGATCTAGTCGCTCTCCGTTTGTTGCCCCCAAGCCAATTTACCACAAAACGTCCTGCACATCCAACAATTAAAAAGAACAGCCAAAAATATATTCTATATGCCAAAAATAACCAACACAAAAATATATACACAAAATATCCTACATATCATTACCAAAATATCAATTAACCAAAAAATCAAAAATATCATTACCAAAATCATTATCAAAAATATCATAACCAATATCATTATCAAAAATATCAATTAACCCAAATCTTAATTAACCAACACAAAAATAATTTTACGAAAAATATTCTACATATATACACAAAATATCCTACATATATTCTACATATATACACAAAAATATCAACTTAAAATGCATACATAATTAAAATGCATACACCAACTTAATAATTAAAATGCATACATATTTAAAATGCATACATATATAAATAATTTTACACCAACTTAATTAAAATTGAAGATTAATTTTACACCAACTTAAAATGCATACATAATTACATAATATCATGTAATTAAAATTGAAAAATAGAATTGAGAGAGAGAGAGGGGGAGGGGACCTGTCATTCTTCGGGTTGAGAGAGAGCGCAGCAGCGGTGCTCGAATTCCGGTGGCCGGAGGGAGGGGAGGGGGTAGGGGAGGAGGGGAGGAGGAGAGGGGAGAGGAGATTTGGGGTTTTTTTTGGGGGGAGAGGGGAGGGGAGAGGGGAGAGGGGAGGAGGAGAGGGGAGGCTAAGGGAAGTGATTTGGGCAGGGTCGGTGGCGAGAGGCGGAGGGGAGGAATTTAGGGTTTTTTTTGGGGAGTTTGAAGAAATGGCTTCTGCCCCGTCGGGCTAGAATTTAAAGCGGGTTATCACCGACAAGTTGCATTAACTTGTCGGTAATACTATCACCGGCGAGTTAATAAGCAACTTGTCGGTGATAGTGTGATTCCCAAATTTCGGCAACAAATAACGCCATTATCGACGAAGGTTCTGTGTTCATTTTCCATTTCAAGTCTAATGTAGTATAAACACTGATGTGACTGATCGATATGACGTTGGCCACCTTTTTGTAATTTACGAAGCTATGCGAGTTCTTCTATTTCGGTGATAATATTTCCGACTCGTCGATCATAACAAACATACATGCACGTTTATATATACTAAAATACGTACATCATTAACGTACTAAGGATGATAATCATAATCATCTTCATCACTTGAGTCTGACTCAGTTTCATAGGTAACCTCTGGCAATATGTGCCGCTCCTCGTCATCTGAATCATCATCTACTTCATTTGGATTAACATCAAGAAATTCTGCTCCAGTAATTCGAACCACACTCCCCGATCTCACATTATTAAGGCGAATCGTAGAGGATTCCGGAATGTCAAAAGCGTTCGGCTCTTGGTATGCAGTAACTTCTTCATCATTTGCGGTCTTACCAAGTGTGGCAGCACTATATATGTTTCTATGAGCAACATGGTTAACCACCTTCCACGGGACTTTGTTCATAAGATCGTCAAGGTAAAACACTTGTTTTACTGATGTGGCAAGAATGAAAGGGTCTTCTTTATACCAGCTTGTAGCAGTATTCACCGAAAATATTCCGTATTGATCGGTCCTTGTGTTCTCTGGGCTAGTATCAAACCATCTACACTTGAACAAGTGCACTTTCATGCGATTCCCATAAATTAATTCAACAACTAAATGAAGGACACCGTAATAGTCAACGCCATCCTGCCCACTATGGACCATCACCCCACAATTCTGTGTTTTCAGTCGGTCGTCTCTATTTTCACATATAAATTTCACGCCATTGACCTGACACATCGAGTAAACTTTTGAAGCTATTGGTTTCATCGCCAAGAGCCTCAATTCGTTTGACCACTCCGGGTAACCATCATTTGCCACATGGTTCATCTGAAAAAGATAAGAAACCACGTACACAAGAAATTATGAACATAGAAAAAGAAAACCACGTACACGCATGCTATATAAGGATATAAAATATATATATATACACATATACCCTTACCCATTGACTAAACTAGTTTGCAAA
This sequence comes from Geum urbanum, assembly GCA_946800695.1. NCBI lineage: Eukaryota > Viridiplantae > Streptophyta > Magnoliopsida > Rosales > Rosaceae > Geum > Geum urbanum. Next base: position 21,243,481 of record OX327000.1, on the reverse strand, counting down.
CGTCCTGTTATGGTAATCAACATCACCGGCAATAGCATGGCAGTGAAGATGATAGTTTTTCCAATATTGAACTTCTAGACAGTTAATCAGTACCGACCAGTGGGCAATGGCTACCTCATTTCCATCCAACTTGTACGACTTTGGCAAGCTTCCATGTACTACCACGTCATTGGAGATGATAGAAAGGTTGAACTTGGGTTCATCTATCGGCATATGTTGTTGGGGGTCCTCCAGCGCTCCCAAATACAAGTTGGTGTACGTTACACACTCGTGCGCAAGATATGCTTCAGCGATACACCCTTCAAGTGCAGATTTATTCTTCACTTAGTCCTTGTAGTCTCCCAATTGTCTACAAGTTAACAAGTGCATGTTATGATACTTAAAAAATAAGAATTTACATATAAAAACAGAGGCAAACATACATCTAAGTGTAGTGTACCGGACCGGTAAGCAACAATTATTCGGGAAGATGGATCATCAGGTGAGGCATGATGTAGAAAAAATTTGGGGGAAATATCCTCTCAAGCTTGCACATGATAAAAATGAAGTCATCTTACATCTCTCTGAGGTCTGATTTTTTAACTTCTCTGGTGCATAACTTCTGAAAGAATCTTGACAAGGCCACCAACGGCTCCACCACCTCTTTGGGCAGGTATGCTCGAATGAAAATAGGGAAAATGCATTGAAGCAGTACATGGCAGTCATGACTCTTTAATCCGTACATCTTATTGTCCCAGAAGTTAACACACTTGCTTATATTTCCTGCATAGCCATAAAGATACCTGCATATATAGCCATAAGTAACAATTATATTTCTTGCATATAGCCATAAGCAATAATTATATTAATTTCCTGCATAGCCATAAGAATACCTGACATTACTCATCCACCCAAAAATTTCATGCTTCTGGTTCGGCTTGACGGTGTAAGGAGCTTGGGGCATTTTTTTCTTACTATCTCTCAACCACAAATGTTTCCCCAGTCTCATAGCTTTCAGATCAATGTGTGCCTTAGGGATATCTTTTGTTTTCCACTCCCAATTCAGAACTGTGCCCACCACACTTTCACACACATTCTTCTCTATGTGCATGACATCTAGGTAGTGTCTAATAGGCAACCTAGGCCAGTATGAGAGTTCCCAGAATATGCTCTTGTGTGTCTAAAACTTATACCTTTCGGGCTTGTCTGGAATTGACGACACTATCTCAGGATGATTGCTCAGCTGGCCAAAATCATATTCATTCAGCACTTCCAAAATTTCATCCTCTGTCCATTGTCTGGGTGCCACACCCGTTTCCACAGTCCCATCAAAAGCGTTTTGATCCTGCCTAAATGGTTGATCATCTGGAAGTCAACAACGGTGACGCATCTGAACAATTTTACTACAATGAGGACTGCAACAATCAACAGTCATGCACTCTGAACAAGCCCTGTAACCCCTGGTAACGTTGCCCGACAACATACCGCGGGCAGGAAAATCACTGATGGTGCCAACAAGCATGGCATGCATCTGGAACATCTCATTTTGAACCTATCGTAAGTGGGGTGGCCACACTCACTCAGGTACTTAAGCTCCTCAATCAAAGGCCTCAAATACACATCGAGACACTTTCCTGGATAACCCGGGCCTGGAATTAACAGAGTGAGCATATTGTATTCCTTCTTCATGCACATCCATGGTGGAAGGTTGTACGGTACCAAATAACTGGCCATATACTGTATTGAAGACTCATGTTGCCAAAATGGTTGAATCTGTCAGATGAGAGCCCTAGACAAACATTTCGGACCTCTGCTGCAAAATGATCAAACTTCCTGACCATGTGCTTCCAAGCCTCTCCGTTGGCAGGGTGTATAAGGGTGTCATCGTCAGGCAAATTCCTCTCCACCCACTATCTCATAGCTTCGGCCGTGAAAGCACACATGAACAACCGCTCCAGCCTATCAATCAGCGGGAAATATCGAAGTATCTTCACAACTATCTTGTTGCCTGCAGGAGTCAACTTATACCTTTTTGTAAAACATACCGGGCAGGCTTCAAGGTCTTCAAGATCTTTCCCCCATAACAGAATACAATCATATCTGCATGCATGGATTTTGATGTAGGAAAGCCCAAGATCTTTCAGGATATGTTGCACCTTATGATGAGTGGTAGGAAGGCGATGACCGGGTGGTAGTAGCGAAGCAGTCCACTTCAGCCAAGAATTAACAGCTTTGACAGTCATTTTGTTCTCCATTTTGAGCTGCATCACTCCCATGACACTTCCAAGAACAGTCTTACTACAACCGTCGTACAACGGAGTCTGTTGCAATGCAATTAGGTTGTTGTACTTGTCTATACCGCTTGTGTTGACATGAGCTCCAGGTAATGGCTCGACTGGCTCAATATGGGGGAAACCCTCAACGACGGGAGGGACATTTGGTGCTTGATCAACAAATACATCGCTCTCATGAGGAAACATATCATTGATCAACATTGTTGTTGGATCATAGGATGGACTGGCCCTCTCAGCAAATTGTCCATGATCATGCGGACCCGCTAACGATGTTTCACCGTGATAAATCCAACAAGTGTACTTATCCCAAAACCCGTATTTACTCAGGTGCTTCTGGACTTTATCAATGGAAAAACGAAATCGATCGCTGCGACACTTACATTCTTTACACGGGCAATAATGAAGTGTAGTGTCTCCACAATTAGCCTTCACAAAATCCACAAAACTCCTAATTCCATGTGATATCTCACATCTCATCTTTCAAGGCTCATCCAACTCTTGTCCATCCTGAAAATTCTAACAGTACTATATATTTATGTATAAAAAAATCATCATTACATGCATGCATATATATATATATATCATTAAACTAGCTACACTAATTTAAAAAATTCTTCATCTATATATATATCTCCCTAAACAAAAGTTGACCCATGCATATAAAAAAATATATATACCAACAATTCCCAATTACAAATTTACATGTATATAAATATATACATATTACACAAAATAAATGTATATACATATATATATATACACAAGCGTATTTTCATCGAAATCATCTCAAATCAACTCAAAATCAACAGTCAATCACTCAAAATCAACAATATATCAACTCTATTTGCATATCAAACCATTAATCTCAACTCTAAATCAACACATATATCTAAATCAACACACATATACATTGATCCACATATATATACATACGTACCTAGCTATATAGCTTCACGAGCGGGTTTTGGACGCCTTTTGACAATACCCAACGATTTCAGAGCGTTTTCCTTCTTTCTCACCGGATTTTTGTAAAATGAATGAGCTGCTGCAGAGTAGATTTGATATAAGAGTTATTGCCGACGATTCATTAAATCGTCGGCTATAGGGAGATTATATCGTCGGTATTCCGGCCAAAACATCGCCGGCAATAATGTGTAGTATTGCCGGCGACGAGAAAGCTATTACCGATGACTCGTCGGCAATAATATCATTGCCGGCGATGAGCAAAAACAATTGTCGGCGATTTAAATTTTCGTTCGTAATGCCTATTATTGCCGACGATATATGATATCGTTGGCCTTTGTTTTCCCATTTCATGGGCAATGGGAAGAAATGTAGTAGTGTTATAAGGCAAGATTTGTTAATTGTCACTTTAATGAGACTGCCTTCCCATCAATAGGGGGAGGAACAAACAAAGTTTCGAAGAAACAACAGGAAGTGTCGTAGTCTGTCCCTACTCTTTTTCATCATGATCCCCGAACTTTAGAGTCTGGATCTGAAGTTCGATGCATTGTTGATCTACAAAACATCATGGATAAACTTTCGGATTCGTTTGCAGATACAGCAAAAGTAACAAGATCTAACATTTCAGCTGCAAATGTACCTGAAAGGATATATGTTCCGGGTATAGACAGAAGACTAGGAAAAACCATCACTTGAGAGAAGGATGGTGGTGTTTCCACTAGAGTGGCATCCTATGAGGCCCCAAATCCTCTTAGGAAGAGGAGGAGACCGAAAAGATTCCAATGATTCTCGTCCGAGAAAGCAGACGACCAAAAGATCTCAAAATGATCCTATGGTCATTGATATCCACGATCCATCACATGAGATTATTCCTAACTACAGTGATCTACAAGATCTTGAGCCTATAAAAGAAAACCAAAAAAATTCGTGAACTATACTAGTCACATGATTGGGGTATGGAGTCGGCAGGAGAACATCGTTGATGCTTTTGCATTTATGGTTGTTAAGGATATTATTGATGTAGATAATGTAGAACCCTGGACCGATGCTGAATGTGAGGCACGTTCGGATTGGCCGAAATGGAAAGATGCATTCTAGGCTAAACTCGATTCACTAACAAAGTTGGATGTACTTGGTCATGTAGAGCCTATGCCACCTAATGTAAAACTAGTGGGTAGCAAATGGGTCTTTGTTAGAAAAAATAATGAGAAGAACGAGATTGTCATATACAAGGCTCGCCTTGTAGCTCAAGGTTTCTTAAAGCGTCCTTGAATGGATTACGAAGAGATTTATAGTCTCATAATGGATGTCATCACTTTTCGATACTTGATAAGTTTAGTAGTTTCCAAACGACTAAACATACAACTAATGGATGTAGTTAGTGCTGATCTATATAGGGATCTAAATACAGTATTTCATATGAAATTTCTTAATGGTATTCAGTTACCCTCATCAAGTAACTCCAAGTTGAAAGGTACATTCTCAATGAGATTGAAAAGATCATTGTACGGATTAAAACAATCTTGACATATGTGGTACAATCGTCTTAGTGAGCACTTGGTAGGAAGAGGATGTACGAATGATGAACTATGCCCTTACATCTTTATCAAGAGGACAACTTCCGGATTTGCAATCACAGTAGTATATGTCGATGACATGAACCTTATCAGAACTTTTCCCAACTAGTAGACCTTCCTCCAATTGATTTAGTAGAAGGCTCGACTGATAAGATAAGGAGCACAACTTACTCTATCGTACATCGTGTAGTTGGGTAATATTGTCGAGGAATTGAAATCTGAGTTCGAAATGAAAGATCTTAGGAGAACAGGATTTTGTCTAGGGCTTAAACTATAACGTACACCGTATCGATGGGATTCTTGTGCACCAATCGGGGTACACACAAAAAAATTTAAGGTGCTTCAATTTCGATAAAGCTAAGCCTTATAGTACTCCCATGGTCATCCATAGTCTTGATCCTCTTAGATATCCATTTTGTCCTCGTGAAGAGGAAGAAGAGCTACTTGAAGCAGAAGGCTCATATCTTAGTGCTATTGGAGCATTGCTCTACTTGGCATTATGTACTAGACTGAATAGTTCATTTGGTGAATCTACTTGCTCGATATAGTTTCACACCAACTCGAAGACATTGGGTTGGAATCCAAACTATCATTCGATATTTGAAAGGTATTATGGATATGGGTTTGTTCTATCCTAACAAAGAGAAAAACAGTGTAGGTTCAGACCCTGTAGTTGTGGGTCACATAGGTCGCTGCTTAGACCTGACTACCGCCACGAATTTGTTTATGGTCATTGCCATGGATGGCGTCAAACTCTCCCATGACCAGTGTCCCAATGACATTTTGACTGGTTATGCTGATGTCAGTTATCTCTCTAACCCACATAAATGACGCTCCCAAACTGGTTATGTTTTTACTATAGGGCATACGACTATATCTTGGAGATCCACAAAGCATACTCTAGTTGCTACGTCTTCTAATCATGAGAGATCATTGCTTTACATGAAATATTTCGTGAATGCATTTGGTTTCGTAGTATTATTTCTCATATTAGACTTACTTGTGGATTAAGGTATGCTACTGAACAAATGAAGTTGGGATTCATTAAGGATGACAACACTAAACATATTTTGCCAAAGTTCTTCTACTATCAGCAGCAATAGACCCTCTTAACATTGTTATCACGCAGGTGAGTTCTGAGAAAACCTTAGCATATTTGTTCACCAAGTCTTTGCCTAAGTCTACTTTCAAGAAGCATGTACGGAGCATAGGTATGTGTCGCTTGTCTGAATTCCCTTGATGCCATCATTAGGGGGGATATCAACATCAAGGGGTCTGATGGTCTTATATGTCTGTGCTTACAAAGTAAAGGACATGTTGTATTCTTTTTATTCGATCGAGTTTTAGACTTTCTCCTACAAGTAAGTTTTGATTTTCTCGGCAAGGTTTTTGATAAGGCAAATGGAAAGCATCAGACGAGTAGGAAACGATCAAGACTACACCGAGAGATGTTCGGACACTACAAGGGGGAGTGTTGAGATATGTCATGATATTGGGTGGTTATCCTTACTGTAGTACTAGATAAATTTCTTACCATATTACATAGAAATATTTTATTCTTTGTTGTAATAAATTTACCTAGCTTAGCAACAAATAGATTGTCGTATTCTTAGAGAACTAGGTATCATGAATTCTTATATAAGAGATCATTCTCTATGAAATAAAGATGATGCTCTTATTTACAATCATATTCCAACATAGATTTTATTTTTTGGTAACTTTTTGGACTGATTATAAGAATATTTGGGGGTTGGGGCCTTAGGCACATGCCTATCCTGCCTTGATCCAGGGTTGACATGTGGTTCTAGAAATGTAGAAGTGGAGGGTGAGTCAAGCTTTCGATCGAAGATTTTAGAAAAAGTCATTAAGCTACCCAATTGAGTAATCTACTTTTTCTACCTGAGTTGCATCGTTTTTCCACACTTAACGATTATGGATCATTTGATTTGGTTGTTCCCTTAAGTCTGTTTGAGGTTGTTTCTGCTAAGGTTGGTTCCAGAAAATTTTTGTTGACTGATTAATTCGTAACAATTTATTGACACATATAGCTATTTTAACACAAAATGTGTTCTTCTATTATATTTTTTGAATTATCTCCAATTATCTCAATCCTCCTTCAAATGATATGGTTCTTCTTTTCGAATTGTATGTGTTTTTCCATCTTTTGTCTAAAATGGTTCATAGCAAGTTAACAACACACGTAGTGTACCATATTTAAATATGAAATTTCACGGGAATTATTCCATTAAACTCATTACGTGCGCATGACAATATATAGACATGCATATAGCTAGTTTCTACTCATATCAATCAGATGGTTGATATGCAAGGCGGTTTAGAGCTCAAGGTTGTGCTTACAATGACAAGCAAAAGTGAAAAACACATGATCTTCCCAGAATGCAATTAGTAGTAGAAAAGTCCATTAGACAATACAAATGAGATGACAAAAGGTCAATTTTCTGTCATCTGAGGTAATCAGACGACAAAATAAAATTGATTTGTTGTCTAAATGTATGTTAAAATCCGACAGTGGCAGCTTGAAAAGTTTGGATGAAATCAAACAACACAATATAAATTTCTATGTTGTCTGAAGTTTCAGAAAAAATCATCAGATGGCATAATACAAATACCATGTCATCTAATTATTTGAGAAGAAATGATCACACAACAGAAACTTTATATATGTCATTTGATTGTTTGAGAAGAAATGCTCACGCAACTAAAGATGTTTTTATGTCATCTGATTGAATTTGAAAGAAATATTCAGATGGCTGAAGATTTGTTATTTCATGTGATTGAATTTGAAAGAAAACCATCAGATGACAGAAGAATTTTTTATGTCATTTAATTGAATTAGGTAGAAAACCATCCGATGACAGAACTTTTGTATGACATCTGATTGAATTTGGAAGAAAACCATCAGATGGCAGAAGAGTTTTCATGTCATTTAATTGAATTGGGAAAAAAATCATCAGATGACATAAGGTTTGTTATGTCATTTATTGAATTGGGATGAAAACAATCAAATGACACATAATTTGTTATGTCATTTATTGAATTCGTAAGAAAACCATCTGATGACATAAGAGGTTTTATGTCATTTAATTGAATTGGGAATAAAACCACAGATGACAAAAGATTTCTTATGTCATGTAATTGAATTGGGAAAAAATTATTAGATGACTAATTTTTGTTATATCATGTGATTATTAGGTTATATTAAAAAATAAACTTTCATATAGTTAATCGCTAACGAGTAATCATTTTCTCAAACTTGACTATTTGATGTGATGGTAGGAATAATGTAAGCACGTTGTTAAAAAATTAAAAAATTTCAACTTGAATTAGATCTTGATCCATGCGTCTCTCTATTGATTCCCTAAGGCTATTAAGAGTAAAAGTCGATTTGCGGCTTCGTCAAAAATTATTTTAAGATCAAGTTCCACACACGCATTATTGTGGAGTTCATATCTATCTTACGTACCCAATGAAGAAAAATGACAAAACAGGTCAATTTAGGTACTCCTCCTATACGAGAATGAGCAAAATCCTTGAAAAATATTATTTCAGTCTTTTGGTATTATTTCACCTCATTGACCAACCTCAAAACAAACTCCGATGAGAGTAAGGTTTTATTACATGTGTATTGACACAATTCTCATTAGATCATTTTGGTTTCTTGTATGTCTCTAATTCCACATATAACTACTAGTGTTACTTATAGTGTTTGTTAGTTATATGAAAAACAAACCTTTATGAAACTAAATCACTAAGAAGTAATCATTTTACAAATGTGACCGTTGGATGAGATGATCGAACTCATCTAAGCACGTTGTAAAAAAACTAAAAATTTTCGACTTGAATTTGACCTTGATCCATGCGTTCAACTATTGTGATCATATTGCATTTAAGAGAAAAACACGATTTGCTGCTCCATCATAACTAATTTGAAACCAAATACCTCACACAGATTGTCGTAACGTTCATATCTATCTTACCATATAAAAAATGACCAAAATTCTAAACACTAAATTCTAAGCCCTAATCCCTAAACCCTCTTTTCAAAACAAAATAATAATTCCCAAACCTTAAAAAAATAAGAAAAATAAATAAATTTGACATATTAGTAAAGTCAGTTTATTGGGGCATACACTTATCGTCTGCCTCTCCCAAGTCAATTTGTTTTGCTTAGAGCCGCGCCTTTACTAATATGTCAAATTTCTAGCAGTCCCACGCCGATCTCGCCATCATGCCCCCTTCGGACCTCGTCCTCGCGCCTCTGTTCGCCTCGATTTCAGATCTAGTCCCCGCCGTTGGTGACCTATTACCGAAGGATGGCAAAGGGAGCTCGAGCGCTTACGTGGTGGCCGACTTCGACGGGCAATGGAACCGTACTTCGACAAAGTATAAGGACCTCAACCCGGTGTGGAACGAGCAACTCGAGTTTGTTGTCTTTGACCCGGACAACATGACTACGAGGAGCTTGAGATCGAGGTCTCAACGACAAGCGCTACAGCAACAGCGACAAAACCACGACGTGTATGAACCACTTCCTCGGTGTTAATATTCAAAACCACGAGGTAGTTAATATCTCTAGAACTATATCGTTGTTGATGGGATTTGATTGGTATCGTTGTCGACAACATGTGTGGTTGATATCATTATCTCTATAAGTATATCGCTATCGATAAGATTTGATTGGTATCGTTGTCGCTCGGGTGTGGTTGATATTGCTATCGCTCGGGTATGGTTGATATCGTTGTCACTCTTATACAACCGCTCTCGCTGCTAAGAATGACAACCGTTAAGGAGAGACCGAGTGTGCCGTCCTTCAACCCTCTGATGCGTAAGTCATAAATGAGATAGTATTTTAGTAAAATAACGACATAAAAGTGTAATAAGCGTGTACCATTAATGCTGGACTACCACGCTTATGAAGGTAGTTGGAAGCAGAGCTCTCATCACTTCTTCGATGTGGGATCAGTGCCCTTACTCTTTTTGCTGAGGTACTCCCTGGTGGGTTCCTTCGGGGGTGCATGAGCGATAACCACGCCGAGATAGAACTCGGCTGGTAATTGAAGTTGTAGGTCTCTTGCCGATGAATACTGTTGTGTGAGCAGTGAGATGATTAAAAAGTATTTAAAGGGAGTTATGTACGTATGGTATAGGATAATTAGCCAGGTATGCATACAAGTCCCCCAACTCACTTAGCCAAGGGGGTCAATCTTGGTTGGTGAGTTGCAGAACTAGGTACCGGCGACATTATCCGTACGTACTTAACGGGAGTTGTTACTTGTTAGAGCTGAATACTATACCATAGTCCCCCAGTGCAGCGACCAAGGTTGTAACACTTGGCGAGATTACTACCTGTATTGAGGACATACAATTGGTCTATTAGTAGCGGTGAGATTGGTAAGTAGGTAGTTTATCGTCTCCCGAGATGGATTTCGAACAAATAATGATAACACCCTTAGGCTTATTTGCTTCCCGAATGAGTCATGACTCCATATCGGGGTTCCTCTAAGTAACGGTTTAACCCAATAGACCCGTTCTCGATGGAGCCCTTCCCAGTAACTATATACTCCTCCATAACTGTTCAGTGTCTGGGGATGCAATAAGTGGCTACATTGCACCGACCGAGGGATACGCTCTTCGGCGCTCAAACACTCGGTAGCTTTTACTGCTCTGTTGCAGGTAGCTCAGACCGGTGGGGGCACTACTATAGGGGGAACTCGTTTGAATTGGTAACCCTAAAGTCCCCGAGCCTGATTCCTCTGTGCGACTTTGCGGTATTCAGGCCGGTAACGGAGATCTTTGGTGATGCTGGTGGGTCGAGTGCTGCAGGCTTTATATCGGGCGAGGGCTGTTCCGTGATGCCTTGTGGAGACCTTAGTATGTTTCGTGTTTTGGGCAAGACTTGTCGCTGCTATCCCCTCCTCCCGAGGTGGTAGGTGAACCCATTTCCTGTCTTCATTAAATGTTGTTAACTCCCTTGTTGCCACATGTTGCCCTATGCGTCTCAGATTAACCTAATGTCGCGTCGTAGGTTTAAAGTTTAATAATTGCTCTTTTCTCGGAGACCTTAATTATAGAAACGGTGCTTATTGCTTCGTGTTCCAGACTCTTCCGTGTCTCATGACGTCATCAGACACGTGACTGTATCTGAGGAACCGACATGTCTTGTTAAACGGTTGCGATCGCCCCAAGGTGGCGTATTTAAAACCCCCTCTCCCTCTTCTTCCCACACTTTTCGTATTTCCGAGAATTTTGAACTAGGTTTTTTATAGAGAGAGGTTGAATCCATCCATTGTCATCATAACACCGTCTTCGATTTCTGCTCCACCGCTGTCCTCGTTTTCCAATCACTTTTCTCAAAGACCAAGTAAGTATTTCCTTGCCCATTCCGTTCTTGTTTCCTCTGAGTAGTGATATTCTTTCACTACAAGAAAAATGCACCTAGACCACGGACCATTTCCGTCGTCTAGGTGCAGTTTTCCGTCGTCTAAGTACTTAGACGACAGAAGCTCCGTCCTCCAAGCTAAGTGCTCCAAGTGCTGTCGTCCAAGCACTTGGACGACGGAGATGGAGAATTCCGTCGTCTAAGTGATACTTAGACCGCGGACATTCTCCGGGGTCTAAGTTTTCATTTAGACGACGGAGATTCATTCTCCGTCGTCTAAGTGAAAACTTAGACCCCAGAGAATGTCCGCGGTCTAGGTGCTCGCTTGGACCGCGGAAAACGTCTATCTCCGCGGTCTAAGTTTGCACTTATACGACTGAGAATGAATTCTCCGTCGTCTAAGTGAAAACTTAGACCGCGGAAATCGTCCATCTCCATCGTCTAAGTGGTGATTTTGTAAAAAAAAAAATTAAATGAAAAATTCATGAAATGCTAATTAATAATTTAATAATTAGCATTTAATGAATTTTTTATATAATTTTTTGTATATCAATATTTATAATATTGCAAAATTTATTGAATGTTAATTATTAATAATATATAATACGTACAAAATTCATAATGAATAAATAATTTAAATTATTATGGATTTAAATGCAAAATTAATAATATAATAAAATAAATTAATCTAGCCTAAATAAACTAAATTAACCTAAAACTAAACTAATTATAGGCGGCGCCGGTGGTGTTGGCAGGAATATGGAGGCCGGTGGTGGAGGCGACAATGTTGGCGGTAGCTAGTGGTGTGTGGTGGTTGTGGAGGCGATGTTGTAGGTGGTGGTGGTGTGTGTTGGTGGCAGCGACGGTGGTGATGCCGGTGGTGGCGGCGACAGTGGTGGTGGTGATGATGATGGTGGATGGTGATGGTGATGATATATGGTGGTGGTTTGATTGGGGGGGGGGAGAGGGAGAGGAAAAAATGAAGAGAGATTGAGAAAATGATGAATTTAAAGAGTTTTAAAACACTTAGAAGACGGAAATACTGATTTTCCGTCGTCTAAGTGCTTTAAATTTTCAAACAATGCCGCCAATGTTTTTGCTTAGACAACGGAAAATCAATATTTCCGTCGTCTAAGTGATTTAAATTTTTGCCAAAATTTTAGCAGGAAAAGAATACCGCCAATTATTTTGACTTAGACGACGGAGATTGTCATCTCCGTAGTCTAAGTGGATTTAAATTTTTGCCAAATTTTTAGTGGGAAAAACACCGCCAGAAATAAAAAATTTAAAATCTCACCTAGACCACGGAGATGACCATCTCCGTCGTCCAGGTGTTCACTTGGACAACGGAGATTGTCATCTTCGCGGTCTAGGTGAAAATTCAATAAAATTATTTTTTTAAAAACAAATTAAAAAATTCACTTAGACGACGGAGATAACAATATCCGTCGTCTAAGTGAAATTTTTTTAATTTTTTTTTTTAAAAATAATTTTATTTTTTTAAAAAAAAATTAAAATTAAAAAATTCACTTAGAAGACGGAGATTGTCATCTCCATTGTCTAAGTGAATTTTTTAATTTTTTTTTTAAAAAATAATTTAACGAAATTTTCACCTAGACCGCGGAGATGACAAACTCCGTCGTCCAAGTGAACACCTGGACGACGGAGATGGTCATCTCCGTGGTCTAGGTGAAAATTCCGTAAAATTATATTTTAAAAATAATTTGTAATGAATTTTTGGACCTGTAATTTGAATGGAATTGTCGTAAAATATCGATTAAAGAATCGTATATATAAAAAGTGGGATTTAAGACGATGAATTAATTTACGTATTCAAACTTGTTAAGTATCTACTAATATGTATAACTTAAGTGTCGATACGTATAGGCTCATTGCACATCGATATTAATGAAATTGAATTTGGACAAAACGACCATTGGATATACTCGCCATAACACCATATATAAGTAGAATAATTTCCACTAAATACTGAGTTCGTTCAGGGTTTCATCGGCACAGTTAACCGCAAATCCAAAAATTTTACAAACCGGAAACATGGATACACGAAAATCTGTAACTTCAATTTTGAAACCGTCGACACTCACACTTTAAAAATCGTTTACTCTATGGTCTCGACGGAAAGAATATGCATTGGGACATGGTCTATATGGTCGTTATCTTAGATGTGAAATTACGAAACTTGCACTTGGACGACGGAGATGCACGTCTCCGTCGTCCAAGTAAACCCTTGGACGACGGAGACGTGCATCTCCGTCGTTTAAGTGTAAGTTTCATAATTTAGGGTTTAGGGGCTTAGGGTTTAGAGTTTTAGGGTGTCCACTTAGACGACGGAGAAGATTTACTCCGTCGTCTAAGTGATGGCTTGGACAACGGAGAAGATTTCCGTTGTCTGAGTTTACACTTAGACGACGGAGAAGGTTGTCTCCGTCGTCTAAGTGTAAACTCAGACAACGGAAATCTTCTCCGTCGTCTAAGTGTAAACTCAGACAACGGAAATCTTCTCCGTTGTCTAAGTAATCACTTGGACGACGGAGATGATCTCTGTCGTCTAAGTTCCACTTAGACCACGGAACATTAAAGTTTCCGTGGTCTAAGTGGAGTTTTCTTGTAGTGTTTTCTGAATTCTGGGTTGCTTCTGCATATTTTGTCCTTGTTAATGATGGTGGTTTTGTTTGCCGGAGTGAATGTAGATAGTCTTGGTGTCGTGTCGTTTGTTATTTTATGGCGATTAGAAGTATCCTCGCTACTGCTTTTGCTTTCCCTTTTTTATTTTTGCTTCACTTTTTTTTTTTGAAGTCCTTTCTGCCCTTGGTCGCTTTTGGCTTGTGTGCCCGGGTCTAGGTCCAGTCCCCGGTCCGGGGCTGGTTTGGTAGGCCCGTAATCGCTAGGGAACTTGCCTCGATGCTGGGGGGAACCGGGCATTTCTCTTGGGAAGTCGTTTAACGATTAGGTAGCTAAAATGGGTAAACTTTGGGCTAACCTTATCTGTAAATGTTCCATAGGTAACATGGCGTCATCTTCTCAACTCTATCTGGGCGATATCGGAGCAACCACCTCATCTCCCAGATCGATATCCGACATTACTCCCAACCTGCTGATGCTGGGACTAAGCGGTTCAAGGTCCTGGATGCTGGGTGATTCGCAAGAGGTAGATGAGCCTGCCAAGTCGCTGTCTCATTCTGCCATTAAGGCGATGAAAACGGACTTTCAAATTCTCGGGGCCATTATCGCCAGACCCCTGGGCAAGAGTGAGTTTTTTACCATACCGCCCAAAGGATTCATTTCCTTGGATCGCACTTAACTACGCTTCGGCATACAGTTGCAGCTTCATCCGTTTCATGAATAAATCTTTGACGAGTTGCGGTGCACAATCGAGCAAGTTTCTTCGTTGATGTTGCAATCCTTGAACGCTATGTTCGTTCTATGGAAGCTTGTTGGGCTTGACTACCCCACCCGGAATGAAGTGTTGCATTACTTCGACGTGTTGTACTAGACGAAGAAGGGATGCTGCGGGACGCTCTGCTTAGTTCAGCGCCGAGGCAACTCTCTTACCCTACATGGTTTCTGGCCGTTCAACCCTGAGTGGTGGTCTAAACACTTCGTTGTCAGGGGTTCCTGGTTCAGATTGGCGAATGTCGGGGGTCGGACCCTGTGCCCAATAGATTTCATCCCCGAGGTGATCAGCCATTTTGACATTTGCCTTTTTATCTAGCGGTGATCTTTTTCTTATCTGTCGTTTCCCTTGTTTGTAGTTACCCGCTACTATGCTCTCTATGCTATAGAAAAACAGTGCTATCATAGAGTAGAAAAGGGGTACAGCGAGAAGTTTAGGAGCGTGTACCTTTTAAGTGATTATCGCGTAATAGAGTCAACCGGTCTTGCCAAAATGCCCAGTATGTTGCCAGTCTCTTGGTATTTTGTTTGTAGCATAATGCATTTACACTCATCTTTTTATGCTTTTTCTTTAAGCTCGCTGCTGGTTGTAACGCTTCTTGTTTTTGTGTACCTATAGTTGGCTTCACTAACCTTAAACGGGACAAGAAAATGGAGGAACTCTATGGCAATATTGATGACCTAATTGCCCAGCTTGAGGAGGAGGGAAGAGATGCTCATGTGATCGATCTGGATGTTTAGTCGGGAAATATCGTCACTCTTTCTAAGCCAACCACTATCGATCCTCCCAATGAGGCCGAAACTGATCGAATAGGGAGTGACGGCCCTTCAAAGGTCATTGCCTCTTCCACTGTTACTAGGGCCCCCAGCCGCATGGAGAAGAGAAACCTTGCTTCTACTAGCGCATCACAGAGGCCATCGAAGAGGTCTACTCCCACTGCTCCCGATGTTGTCACCGTTGCCGGGAAGATGGGTGACGCTGATAACCACTGGACCCTCATCATAGAGGATATCCCTGAGGGTCGGCCCTTTGTTGATGTCGACCTTCTTCCTGATCACAAGCCTGGTAGCTCTGCACTTGAACCACGTACGGGGGATGACTTGGAAAGCGTTGTGATCCCTCGCTCTATTACTTGGCAGGTGCCACCGTCGTACTCTACCCAGATAGTGTCTTATATTTTGTCAGAGATACACACTGTGGCCGATATTACTACGGGCGCTGATGAGTGCCTTAGGTTGGTTGTGACCGCCATCCAGCTGATGTGTCACCAGCGGCAAACCCTGGTGTCATCAGAGGATGAGTAGGCCCGAGTTGGTCGGGAACTGGCCAAGAAGGAAGAGGAGCTGGTGCGAGCCAGCGAGCAATGGCAAGAGCTTCAGCAGAAGTGCGAACCCTTGGTGGCGCGCTTAGAGGAGGCCGACCACTGCATGGATGACTCTGTCAAGCAGTCGAAGGAGCTAGAGCTCGAGCTGAAAGAGGAGTGGCAACGGTTAAAGGATGTCAAGCTGCAGCAGATGAAGGATGTCCAGACGGCATGCTCTATCCTTGAAAGCCAAGTTACTACGCTCCGGGGCCAGGTGAGGGAGATGGAAGAGCGTCGGGAACAAGAGCTCACCAATGCTGTTAAGGATTTCAAGGCCAGCGCCGAATATCACGAGGCATTGCAGTCTTTCTTCAAATGGGTCTATAAGAGACTCGGAATCAGTTTATTCGTAACGGGTGGGTGAGCGAGAAGTATCATGCAGACATCGCTCGGATAAATGAAGAGCGCCAAGCGAAGCATGAGGTCGACCGACTTGTGTTGGAGAGGTTGAAACAAGAGGAGGAAGAAGAAAGGTAGCGCTACCGTAAGCACGTGGCGGCAGGTATGACCCATCATGGTTCTCATCCTTTAACTCTTAACCCATCACCGTCAACTGCTCTAACGTGTCATATTTGTAATGTTAAGGGTGTGTCTCAAGAGCGGAGCTGGGAGCTGGCAGCCAACTATCGTGAGCGCCAACGTCAGGCTGAGCAAGAGTAGGACCTTCAAGATGGCGAAGCTCATGGCCCAGGGTAAAGCTTGGTGCCTTTTTATAATAGCATTAGCATTTTTGAACAATATAATTATTTTGTAATAGTATTCCTTGCCGCTAAGGCTTTTTGCTTCTGATCGATATGCTATCATTTTAATGAGGAGATACGTTTTTGTCAAATTTCCAAGTATGATTACATATCGCTGATCAACAAAAGGTCTAGAGAAAATTCATTTGCTTGTACCGTATGTCTGCTCTACCAAAGCGTTAGACCGGACAGACAAAGTAAAAATAGTTAACATGTTGATGCAATAAGTAAATAAACACACAAGTATAGTGGTTCACCAAATTGGCTACTCCAATGGTGCCTTGTTGGGATTTTACTATACATCTCGGGCTTAACAGAAATTTGGGCCTGAGTGCCTTTTCTTTTGTTTTTACAAGCAAAGGTCTGAAGAATTTTCATTTCTTTGATTGGGGTATGTAATCATACGGAGTCGGAGCTACTCCCCGGTGTGGTGGGAAAATCTTTCTAATTGCTAAAATTTCCAAAATAGTAGAACATGTTTCACTGGTGACAATATCGAAGGTGTTCTGCATTCCAAGTTCTTGGTACTCTGGTGCTGCTTTTGTCCTCGAGGATGAAAGTGGTTGGCGTTAGGCTTTCGATGATTTTGAATGGTCCCTCCCATACTGGCACTAGCCCTTTCGGCTTTGGGATAACCTCTCTCCAGACTATGTCGCCGACTAGGAGCCTTCGCGCCTTGACTCGGTGGTTGTGTTGTCAGGCGATCCGTTGTTTGTTCACCATCAGCGCTATATTGGTTTCATCCTCCCGTTCTTCTAGCAATATGTTTTCCATGTTGAGCTCGTCCTTATTGGTTTCCTCATCGTACCCTTCAAAACGAGGGCTTCGGTGCATGATTTCGAATAGTAAGACCGCCTCCGCTCCATAGACGAGCGAAAATAATGAGGCGTTCGTTGCTTCGGTTGGCGTGGTTCTGATTGACCATAACACCTCATAGAGACATTCCGCCCATCTGTGGTTGTAGTCCTCCATTCTTCTCTTTAGTCCCACTTTGATCTTCTTTTTGACCGCTTCCACTTACCCGTTAGTCTGGGGTGGTATATCGATGCGAACACTAATGAAGTCCCCAGGTTACCCGTGAACTTCCTCATTTCATCGTTATTGAACTGCTTACCGTTGTCAGTGACGATAGTGAGTGGTGCTTCATATCGGCAATATGTGTCTTTCCATAGGAAGTTGATTACCTTATGCTTGGTGATGAGTACGAGTGGTCTCGCTTCGATGTATTTCGTGTGATAGTCAATGCAGACAATGATGTACTTGAACTGGTATGATGACGCCTTTAATGGCCTAATAAGGTCTAGTCCCCATTGTGCAAACAGGATGGGGCTAATGATTATTGACATTGGTGTTGTCGGGGCATGAATTCTGGTTGCGTATTGGGCACATAACGCACACTTGTCTACAATTTTCCTCGCGTCTTCCTTCATTCCTTTGTAGTAGAACCCATAGCGGAGCAGCTTGTGGACGATGGTGTTTGGCCCACTATGGTTCCCATACCTACATATGTGGATGTCTTCCAATAGTTCCTGGCCTTCTTTTGTCGTGATGCACTTCAGAATGGGGAATCCCCTCTTGCTTAAGTACAATTGGCCATTGTGCATGATGTAGAATGCTGCACGCTAAGTTAGTTTTCTTACCTCCATTCTGTTTGTTGGTAACGTCCCGTCGATTAAGTAGTTGGTTATGCCTATTCTCCAGTCTTTTGTTGGTGGTGGCGCGGCTAATGTAAGTGTGAATACCTCTTGGAAGTTCTTGGAGATGCTAGGCTTTTCCAACATTTCCACCATGGTGTCTCCCCTCGTAGCGTGCAGTGGTGTCGTTGCTAGCCTTGCTAGGGCGTTGGCCCTTGCGTTCTGCTCCCTGGGGATGTGAGTAATGTTGTAAAATGAAAATTTACTTAGAATTGCCTTTACGTACCTTAGGTATGCTAACATTTTCATTCCCTTTTCTTCGAAGTCCCCGGTTACTTGGCTTACCACCAGCTGGGTATCACTGAAGACGTTAACGCTCTTAGCTTCTGAATCGGTGGATAACTGTAGGCCGGCAATTAACGCTTCGTACTCGGCCTCGTTGTTTGACGCTGAAAACAGGAACCGGAGGGGGTACTCGATGTAGACATTCCCTGGCCCGATTAGGATTGCTCCTGCTTCTGCTACACTAGACGTCTGTGATCCATCAACAAATAGGTTCCAATCGGATGACCGTGCGGGCGGTGTTGGGGTTGACTACACTGTCACGGGCGATGTTGGTACCGGTAAACCTAGTTGGCCGTTCGTTGCTGGCGTGAGTTCTGCTATGAAGTCCGCCATTACTTGGTCTTTTTTGGTCATCCTTGGCAGGTACTTGATATCGAACTCGTTGAGTTCTATTGCCCATTTGGTTAGCCTTCCCGAGTTGTTCGGGCTTTCTAGCACTTGTCGTATAGTTGGTCTCTGAGGACATGGATACTGTGAGATTAAAAGTACGGTATGAGTCGCCTTGCCGACATGATTATCGCTAAGGCTAGCTGCTCTAGTGCCGGATACCTTGCTTCTGTCCTATCTAGGCCCTTGCCTGAAAAAATTACTGGTAATTTTATGTCCGCCTCTTACCTGACGAGGGCGGAACTAACAGTGGTTATTAAAACGACTAAGTAAATATATAAGATCTCACCCAATATTGGGACTGATAAGAACCAAATATGGGCGAGATATTGCCTGATCCCCATCATGGCCGCCTCGCACTCATCGGTCGACTCCACCTCTTTCTTCTTTGTGATCCTTATTGCTTTGAAGAACGGGTTGCATTTGTCAGTGTAGCGGGAGATGAATCGTGATAGTGATGCTAGCTTCCCCGTTAAGGCCTGAAGGTTTTGCTTTGTCACTGGTCGTGTTGTGTTGAGGATGGCCTAGATTTTTTCTGGGTTGGCCTCTATGCCCCTTTGATTTACCATGTATCCCAGAAACTTGGCCGTCGAGACTCCGAAAATGCATTTTGCCGGGTTGAGTCTCATCTTGCTGCTAATAAGGGTATCCAGTACTGCTTTGAGATCCTTGACGTGACTCCGTCGGTGCTTGCTCTTTACCACTAGGTCGTCGACATAGACCGCTACCGTATCGCTATCCAATGGCGCTAGCAGCTCTGTTATGAATCGTTGGTAGGTTTCTCCCGCGTTCTTCATCCTGAACGTAATAGTAAAGTCCTCGGTCTGTGATGAAGCATGTCACCTCAAAATCTGCTGGATCCATCTTTATTTGATTGTACCCCGAGTAACAATCCATTATGGACAGAAGCTCGTGCCCGTTGGTTGCGTCTACGAGTTGGTCTATCCTTGGTAGTGGAAAGGAGTCTTTCGGGCAGACCTTGTTGAGATTGGTGTAGTCAACGCACATCCTCCACTTATTGTTGCTCTTTTTAACCATAACGAAATTGGAGACCCATGCTGGGTATTGGACTTTCTTGATGAACCATATGTTGAGGAGCTTGGGTTGCCTCTTCTTGCATGGCGGCATATTGCTCCTCGTTGTAGGCTCTGCGCTTCTACTTCTTGGGTAGTACATCCGACGAGATACCCCGCTTATGTGATGCGATGTTGGTTGATATGCCTGGCATATCGGCGTAAGACCATGTGAATACATCGTTTCATTCCCTGAGGATGTTGGCGAGGGCGGTTTCTATTACCAGATCCAAGTTGGCCCCAATCTGACCATTCGATCGGGGTGGTCGTCCGACACCGAGATGAGCTTGGTGGATTCTTCGCTCATGGGTCTGGCCGTGAGGGGTCCATCCCTCGGGTCATCTGGCGCTTTTTTTGTCAGGTCGGTGGTAAGTAGGAATACCTCCCTTGCTGGGTAGCTGGCGTCGTTTGATAATCCCAGCAATGCGGGTGTTTTTCCTCGCAGTGTGTATATGCCGCTTATTGTGGGGAACTTCATAAATAACATTCGCTGTGACATGATGTCGTTGATTCTAATTAGCGTATTGCATCCAATGATGGCGTTATAGTATGGCAGGGCCTCTACAACCAGAAGTTCGATGTGAGTTTCAACGCTACAGCCTTCTTGCCTTAGGGCAATCCGTAGGTAATCGCTGCCTTACGGTTGTATTTGATCGCTCGAGAAGTTGAGTAGCGGAAAGTGGTCCTGCTTGAGCTTGGAGGGGAGCCTCTCAAGTTTCTCGTATGCGTGCAAGAATATGACATTGATGGAGGATCTGGTATCTACCAGACATCTCCCGACGCTGCAAAGATCAATGACGATGTCGATCGAGAATGGGTAATCCTCCAATACCAGTGGTCGGCCTTGTTCCTCACATTCGTAGAACGTAACGGGATCCCAGCCGGTCCTAGCTATCTTTGTCGGTCCCTGCCGCATATTGCATACCGCTCGCTCATTTTTTGCCTTATGCCTTAGACTTTCCACTGGTGATCACGTGGATCCTTCTGATGCTAGCCACTCCTTACATCGGCGGTGCCTCATTCCCCGATTTGATTTTCGTCAGGTTTCCCTTCTGAAGTTGTGCTTCCACTACCTCTTTCATAAACAATTTTCGGTATCGTGCAATTTGTTTTGGTGGAAGTGCAGACTTCTCGGTCTTCCTATAGGTCGTGGCCCTGTATGTTTTCTTTGGTAGCAGGAACAAATTTGGATAAGCTGCTAAGATACTACCGTTTTTTGCGTTGAGTACGCTAAAAAATCTGTTGCTCCATCCTAGGTCGTGTTGCGACACCGTCACGAGGTCAATCATTTCTGTCCTTCTGATATCTTTTTTCGTTATTGTTGTAGCTACCCTTATCCCGATAGTGCCTCTGGTATCCCCTTGTTCCTCGGTTGTCTTTTTTCCAGTCCCCGCGGTTGTGGTCACACGAGCCTGACCGGTATTTAGGCGACTCCGCTCATGTTGGCTCTTGTGCGGGGAGCGCGCTCTGCACACTAGGAACCGTGGTGTTAGAAAAAGTGTTTACTTGTTGTGTTGGTGTGGGGTTGGAGCCGAAGGTCTGCAGCTCTAGTTAGGCATGTGATGTCATGCGATCCACTAGGTCGTCGTAGGTGATCTACGCATTTTATGCTTGATTATTAATCACTTTCTCTCTATATTTAGCTTTGTTTTGTGCTTAGTAAATATGTTTTTAACTTAATTTATGTTTGTAGGTAGAAATAAAGGAGGAATCCGTAAAGGAGGCAGAAATGAGCTCAAAACCTACTAAGGAGGAAGTTCCTAAAATGAGGAGGAAAGATGAAGAAGAATGGGCCACGATTTATAAAGAATGGATCAAAGATCACTAAGATGGGTCAAGACCATGCTCATATGTCCAAGAAGGTCCAAGATCATGTCAAGAGTCGCCCACAAAGAAGCCCAAAAGAAGAAAATGGATCAAAAGCTAGAAATCAGGAAATCTGCCTGTGCAGATCAGCCCACTTCAACAGGCCACCAAAATCAATTGAAAACGAATTTGGACACATGTGAGGCATGCTTAGAAAGATATGGAAGTCTAGTTTCCAACCCCACTGGAATAATGCCGTTACAATGTGTAAATATTCAGCAATCCCGGATTTCGTAGGTACAGGTCATTCTGCGTAACAGCCAACTTTAAATGGGCAGTGAAGGCGCGTTAGCAGGAATTATGGCACGATTAATACATAGCTGGAAAGCCCTGGAAGTCTATTTTCTATTGCCGAAAGAATCACGCCGTTTGAAGTTGTAAAACGTCCGAAACGTAGCTTTTAATACAGAAGGGTCAGATTTGACAGCTTTCAGAAGGTGGGAAGTTTCCTAATCTTCTTCTATATAAAGGGAAGCTCGACTCTTTCATTGGGGATCACACATCATAGAAGCCGAAACGCTGTCCTAAACACTCCTCCCTACATACACTTCGAATCCCTCTCAAAGCCGAAGCTTCCATCTTCCTCGGATCAAGAATAATTGGCGCGCTTCGTCTTGTTCATGAGAATCATCACTTGGCGTTCGCAGTGCGCTTCACGGAATTAAAAGTGTAACCATAAACTCTCTATCCCATCTTCGGTTTTGTAAGGATTCTTTGTTTTTGTATTGAAGTTTGTTTAATAAAGGATATATATTTTTACTAACTTATTTATCTTCCATGTGTTCTTAGTTTTTAATCTTGATTTGTATGCATGCTTGAATGCTTAAAGCTTCTTAATGTGTTGGGTGATACGCGCTTCGTTCCTCCCTAGTATATTTTGTATGAATCTTAGAATAATTAAGGTGTTGGCGCGCTTCGTCCACTTTAAAAGCATGTGTATAACTTGCAGGTTGAAATGTGAGAATTTCGTTGATGGTAAGTGGTTGAAGTATGAAACCGGTGGAGGATGACATGATGTGATGATCACATGTACATAGTAGTAGTAGGTATTTTCGGCAACAACTCTGGTTGCCAACGTTTTATCCCTTAGGAAAATTAGAAAACCAAACTTTGCACCCCCATTAAACAAAACCTAGCATAGTTATGCATTCACCCTCAATCCCCGGTTAAGAACGATCCCTACTTACCAATGCTACATCTACAAAGAAGGGTTTTAATTGTTTTCGCGTCTCTTTGAGTGTTTAAATTAAATGCTTGAAAAGATGTGAATCAATTTTGGCGCCGTTGCCGGGGATTGAAAAGAATTGTGTGATTATGCTTGTACATTATGTTAATAACTTTCTGTTTTACAGGGCTGCACACTGCCCAGTTTTGGGTAAATTTCTTGACGTAGCTACATGTCTCGGAATTTTCTGAAAATTTACAGAGTTTTGTATATATATGTCTAGTTTTTGCTCGTAAATTTTCAGCCCCATAGGATTAACCAATAATTCTGCAGAAAATCGACAAGCAGCTGCGCGCAATTTCCGTGAATCTGGAATTTGTATGTGTCCTTTGTTTTGAAATTTGTACATGTTTGTAATTTTTAGTTTTTGTTCATACTAACCTCTGTTTTGCAGGCCACACTAACTCTAATTTACTAACATGAATTGACTAACATAACATTTTTTTTAACTCATTTTATATGAATATATAAATTTTGTGCATAATACATTAGTGTTCATAAATTTTCGAGATTTACTGACTGACAATTTTTCTGTTTTGTGAATTTTTTTTGACATAGCTACAGGTCTCGGAATTTTCTGAAAATTTACAGAGTTTTGTATATATGTGTCTAGTTTTTGCTCGTAAATTTTCGTTGCATTCTGAAGTACCATTAATTCTACATGAATTTTACTTGCAGCTGTGCTCATTTTCTAAGATTTCTAACTTGTGATTATACGTTTTGTGATTACTAACTTGTGTACATTCTTCTTAAGAGCTCATTAAAGGACCAAACGTGGAGGAGATGCCCTCAAGATCAGGCTATTCGTAGAGCAAAAATGATGCATCAAGTCTAGGCTGCAAGACTTTAAAAAACAAGCGCTTGTTGGGAGGCAACCCAATGGAGGAGACGACAACAGATTTGCTTTCTCTTCCCTTTATCTTTTTATTTCGAAATTTCTAGTGTTTTTAGTGTTTTTAGTTAGCTTAGTTTCGTAAATCTTAGTTGAGTCATAAGTAGTGTATTTTGAGAGTCTAATTAGTGTAGTGGATGAATACTTGTCTTTGAGTAAGAAATCCTTGTGACTTGGTGTCTAGAAGGGGACGGTTTCTAAGACGGGTTTTGGATGTGAGAAAGAACTTGTTCGAAATCACTCCTACCTCTCTTGGTCTCTCTCGCCAACTGGCCATTTCAATAAAGTTGCCCAAAGAAGATGAGGACTAAATCTACACTTGTTTGAGTGTCTTGAGTCTTTTTGTTTAACTTAGTGTTTTAAAGAGTCTGTAGGAGGAATTTGAACCAGAAATGAATACATATGGCGTTTCAAGATTTCTTGTGCTAATAGAAGTATTTTGAGTGTCATGACATGTAGTAGATATGGATTTAAACTTGGTACAGATTTCGCATGTTAGAATAAGTTCTTAGATCATATGAACCTTAAAGCGAGTTTTTGAGCCTATACATTTCTTGAGAGTGAATTTCGTGCATATTAGTCTCAAAAATAGTCATATGCCTCATTTGATTACTTGCCATAGATTTTAATGAACTAGAGATTACTAGAACTTACTCATGTAAATTTGCAAAGCTTTTAAGTCAATATATACTCTGATTTTGGATATGATTAAAGGCACTTAGGTTTTCCACCACTTAGCCAAAATAGCCATGAGTCC
Source organism: Geum urbanum (assembly GCA_946800695.1). NCBI lineage: Eukaryota > Viridiplantae > Streptophyta > Magnoliopsida > Rosales > Rosaceae > Geum > Geum urbanum. The sequence goes on along the minus strand of OX327000.1, from coordinate 21,218,571 downwards.
CTTATGTGCGCACAAGTTGCGACACCCCTAGATAAACCATTTAAGCCCACGTTAAGCTTTCTTTCATCACCCGTAATACCTAAACACTTTGCCTAGTGTAGGACTTCTTTACCCTATGTTCTGCAAACTTGGTGTGAAGTAATGTCGACAAGAGGAGAAGATGACAATTTTGGTGATGTACATTGATTGTTATGATGTGTGTATGGGGATAGACTTGTCCAAATAGCTTAAAAAATTGTGTTATTGCCAAAAAAAAAAAAATTGAGAGAATGAAAAGAAAAAGAAAAAAAATGTGTAATCTCTCATGGCAATGTGTTCTGTTCTGTAAATGTTTGGATTAATGTCCCCCATACTTGTGAATCTGGAGTATACCACGAATTGAAGGCCCAAAGATGAAGAAATATGGCCTTTGTCCTATTCACAAAGCTCAATGGAAGTTTAGAATGAAGTCCGGGCCCAAAATGATGCGATTAGGCCCCCGAAATAGAAATCTGACCATGGTAACGTGGGAATGAAGAAAAGTGACGAATTTGATAAAGATTTTTGTGCTAGACTAAGTCTTTGGAACGTTGTTACCACCACATATCTATATTCCGAATGCCTTAGCCTTAGCCCCATTACAACCACTTTGAAGTCCTTTATGATCCTTAAGATGAGTAGCCTTCGATTGGTTGAGTAAGTTGCATGAGTAAGCATATGGTTTGGTTCATTTGTGCAAGTATTTCATTCATGAGGTTTTCAATTACTTTTATCCATTTTGAGTGAAAATATGATGAGTGCATCCATGTGAGTTGATTTAAGTCTTGTTCGAAACATGCATAGCTTTAACATCACCATTGCTTTCTCCACGTCTTACTTGTTCATGATATGATCATATCTCTATTGTCTCTTGAAATCTTGTGATTCCATCGCCATATATAAAAAAAAAAAAAAAAAAAAAGCTTGTGATTCCATCTCTTTTAATGTGTAGAAAGTCTTTGTTTTGTTTAGTATTTGCTAGGGACTAGCAAAGTCTAAGTGTGGGGGAATTTGATCTACGCATTTTATGCTTGATTATTAATCACTTTCTCTCTATATTTAGCTTTTTTTTGTGCTTAGTAAATATGTTTTTAACTTACTTTATGTTTGTAGGTAAAAATAAAGGAGGAATCCGTAAAGGAGGCAGAAATGAGCTCAAAACCTACTAAGGAGGAAGTTCCTAAAATGAGGAGGAAAGATGAAGAAGAATGGGCCACGATTTATAAAGAATGGATCAAAGATCACTAAGATAGGTCAAGACCATGCTCATATGTCCAAGAAGGTCCAAGATCATGTCAAGAGTCGCCCACAAAGAAGCCCAAAAGAAGAAAATGGATCAAAAGCTAGAAATCAGGAAATCTGCCTGTGCAGATCAGCCCACTTCAACAGGCCACCAAAATCAATTGAAAACGAATTTGGACATCCCGGATTTCGTAGGTACAGGTCATTCTGCGTAACAGCCAACTTTAAATGGGCAGTGAAGGCGCGTTAGCAGGAATTATGGCACGATTAATACATAGCTGGAAAGCCCTGGAAGTCTATTTTCTATTGCCGAATGAATCACGCCGTTTGAAGTTGTAAAACGTCCGAAACGTAGCTTTTAATACAGAAGGGTCAGATTTGACAGCTTTCAGAAGGTGGGAAGTTTCCTAATCTTCTTCTATATAAAGGGAAGCTCGACTCTTTCATTGGGGATCACACATCATAGAAGCCGAAACGCTGTCCTAAACACTCCTCCCTACATACACTTCGAATCCCTCTCAAAGCCGAAGCTTCCATCTTCCTCGGATCAAGAATAATTGGCGCGCTTCGTCTTGTTCATGAGAATCATCACTTGGCGTTCGCAGTGCGCTTCACGGAATTAAAAGTGTAACCATAAACTCTCTATCCCATCTTCGGTTTTGTAAGGATTCTTTGTTTTTGTATTGAAGTTTGTTTAATAAAGGATATATATTTTTACTAACTTATTTATCTTCCATGTGTTCTTAGTTTTTAATCTTGATTTGTATGCATGCTTGAATGCTTAAAGCTTCTTAATGTGTTGGGTGATACGCGCTTCGTTCCTCCCTAGTATATTTTGTATGAATCTTAGAATAATTAAGGTGTTGGCGCGCTTCGTCCACTTTAAAAGCATGTGTATAACTTGCAGGTTGAAATGTGAGAATTTCGTTGATGGTAAGTGGTTGAAGTATGAAACCGGTGGAGGATGACATGATGTGATGATCACATGTACATAGTAGTAGTAGGTATTTTCGGCAACAACTCTGGTTGCCAACGTTTTATCCCTTAGGAAAATTAGAAAACCAAACTTTGCACCCCCATTAAACAAAACCTAGCATAGTTATGCATTCACCCTCAATCCCCGGTTAAGAACGATCCCTACTTACCAATGCTACATCTACAAAGAAGGGTTTTAATTGTTTTCGCGTCTCTTTGAGTGTTTAAATTAAATGCTTGAAAAGATGTGAATCAGTAGGTGATCGCCGGGTTCTCATTAAGCTTCCATGGTTGTTATGCATTCCGAAGTACGCAAAAAACTGAGTTGCCAGTAATGTCGCGACAACTTGCGATGGCAATGTTCCATCACGAGATGAAGGTAGATAGTCCTTTGGACGGTTCCTGCTGGACGGCCTGCAATTGGTTATATGTTAGAGAACAGTTAGCTGATGTGATGTACCTCTTTAGAAATGTTCGAATAAGCTTTTCAAAGGAGTTGATGGATCTCGACGGTAGGCTGAAAACTAGCTTAGTGCTTCGCTGGTGAGGCTTTCAATAAACAGATAGCAATTCATCGCGTCGTCATATCCTCTACCTGTAGTTGCTAAGACAAAGATGTCGATATAAAGGGACGAGTCCGTCTTTCCCAAGTATCGATTAATTTTTACTTTGGCCAATGGGTGCCGACCTCGGAGCATAATACCGACCGAGAAGGGCTCAACACAGACTGTCGGCAACATTCTATCCAGGTAGCTAGCCTTTGGCTGCGCCAGCTATCGCACCATGGCTTCCAACTCGGCAATCCTTACTGTTAGCCCCACATCCTCCCGATGTATCGTTGGTGCGGTCTCAAGTGGGGGTGGCGACGGTAATAGCCGTGCCCAAATAGGTGGGTGAAACACGTGGGTGCCGTTGTTTAACTCCGGCTCAAGGTTTCGTTGCAGTCTTTCCAGTGTCAGTGGTGGTCCAGCACTCTATAGGTGCGGAGGGCGTAATGATGATCAGATGACTACCTCCCGCTGACAGACCACCTTGTGAGGCTCCATGTTCAGGGACTCTACCGTGGATTCTGAATTAAATCGTCCTCGCTCGACAGCCCTCAATCTTGACTCAAACTGTATGTATCCCTGGTGTTCGAACTCTCAGGCTCTTTCGAGCTCAAGGCATTTCTACATCGCTAGCTCATACTGCTATTCCCTATCACTGGCACGCCTCTCAGCATCAGTGGATGCCTGCTGGTCCTGAGTAACATGTTGCTTTCTCGGTCGCTGGGCGAAGGCGGGCTCATCGGCGTTTTCGTTTGTGACGGGCGTTTGGTGGAGAAGTTCTTGCTAAGTGCTCAGTGTCAGGAAGGTATCCATGCTCATCGCTCACTGAATGCTGCGTGGTTAGAAAAAAAAATTCTGATATGGCTTCCCACAAACGGCGCCAATGTTAATATTCAAAATCACGAGGTAATTAATATCTCTATAAGTATATCGTTGTTGATGGGATTTGATTGGTATCACTGTCGGCAACGTGTGTGGTAGATATCGCTATCTCTGTAAGTATATCGATGTCGATGGGATTTGACTGGTATCAATGTCGCTCTGGTGTGGTTGATATCGTTGTCGCTCGGGTGTGGTTGATATCGTTGTCACTCTTATACAACCGCTCTCGCTGCTAAGAATGACAACCGTGAAGGAGAGACCGGGTGTGTCGGCCTTCAACCCTCCGATGCCTAAGTCAGAGAAAACGAGATAGTATTTTAGTAGAGTAACGGCATAAAAGTGTAATGAGCGCGTACCATTAATGTTGGACTACCAGGCTTATGAAGGTGGTTGGAACCAGACTCTCATCACTTCTTCGATGTGGGATCAGTGCTCTTACTCTCTTTAGGAGGCGCGTGATCGATAACCCCGCCGAGATAGAACTCGGGCTGGTCATCGAAGTTATAGGTCTCTTGCCGGTGAGTGCTGTTGTGTGAGCGGTGAGATGATTAAAAAGTATTTAAAGGGCGTTAAGTACGTACGGTATGGGATAATTAGCCAGGTATGCGTACACTCGGTTGAGTGAAGCTCTACGGCACCGGGGTAATCGACAGTTCTCACCGGAATCAAAAGTCCACACCGAAGTAATAGACAATAGAATAGGTACTTATGTGTCTCTACACTTGTTGTTTATGTGTGAGATTTTAGAGAAGTTTTGTGAAATATACAGTATATTGTGAAAATGGAATTTGAGTAATGGTTAGAGGATTGTTTTTACTATTAGTGTAGATGAAATAGTACTCTGATTATTTACCTTATACTTTGTTATTGGTGGTGTTGTTGCCATGTTGTAGACTATTTTTAGCTCAGTCTCTGTCTAGACTGAACAAAATGAAATCTAAAGTTTGTAAGAGCCTTTTGGAGCTGCGTGTGCTGACTAGACCTTATTTGTAAATTAGGAGTTATGGGTTAAAAATGAAGAGTTTGTGAATATGTACCTGAATAGGCTTGGTTATGCAGGCTATTAAAATTTGTTTTAACAATTCTGATATGGATTTCCTTACTCCTCTTCTACTTGCCTTGTTGATCCAAATGGATTTGGGGACAAGGGTAAGCCTGCATCCGGTGATGAAGGTGTTGTACCTCCAAATTCTACTCTTTTTATTACTCTAGAGTTGGTGTCTTGGAGAACAGTGTCAGAACTGATAGATGACAAGAAAGTTATCAAGAAAATACTGAAAGAAGGAGAAGGGTATAAGCGTCCAAATGAAGGGGTTGTTGTTCAAGGTAGGTGCTAATCTATCTGAGATGCCTGTGTAACTAGTGCCAGTATAAATAGTGATGTTTAACTTGAAAGATTTTGTACCTGGCAGTGAAATTGATTGGAAAGTTGCAAGATGGTAAGGAGTTTTTAAAGAAGGGCCATGGTGAAGGAGAAGAACCATTTGAGTTCCAGACAGACGAGGGTAATTAATCTTCAGAGTGCTTTCTCTCCTCTTTTTTTAATTATTGTGCTCTTTTTAGTGATGCTAAGAATTGATTTTATTGAACAAAGCAAGTAATTGATGGGCTTGATAGGGCTGTCGTGACAATGAAGAAGGGTGAAATAGCTCTCTTGATTTTAGCCCCCGAGTATGCATTCGGGTCAACGGAGTCCCAACATGAGTTGGCAGTGGTGCCTCCTAACTCAACTGTTTATTACGAGGTTGAGCTTGTATCCTTTGTCAAGGTGAGTATATTGCAGCTTGTAATGGGTAATGTCTATTTGTTTTTGGCTTATGATGGTGTTTTTGATTAATGATTTTTGTGTTCTATCCAACAAGGACGATATTATAAGAAAGAATGACGTGACGGTGTGTTGTGTTGGTACTCAGATGCAGCAGGTCTGTAATTCTCAGAATGTTATGTACAGTACCCAGTTCCTTCTTTGCAATTTTAGTGCCTTCGATTTTCAAAAACGTGGTAATAGAACTTAATCAAACTACGAGTCACCAATCGAAAACAAGGTTATAGCATTTAATTCTTTACTTTCTTCAATCTGGTATAGGCTCAACTTGAACTATACTCAACTAGTACATGTGCAGCTTGCAAACAGTATTAGATTGCAAATCTGTTTACTACAAGTACATGACACTTTTAATGCTATATACTGTTTCTATTACATTGCTAGACTTATGATGATAAATTTAGTTTAGAGGTGACTAGCAATTTAGTACTTGTAATGATGTGTGACAGATGGCTTGATAATCACTTTGTAATTTATGCAGGCATTGTTGGAAGAAATGGACCAAGTTTGGAAGTAGACATCAAGAATTTGTAGTGTGAAATACACTAGCTTAGCTTGTTAGGTTTTCATTGGAATTAATGTATAGAATTACAAGATTTTGGAATGACCGAATATGAATGAAAATGTTATTTTGTTTGCAAATGAATGAGATTGCCATATTTTTTATATATATAATTTCAACAACACAAATCAAAAGAAAATGGAAACACAGTATAATCAAATAACAATGCATGGCTAGTAATGTTGATTTCTGTCATCTAAATGTATTTTAAGTAAAAGAAAATGGGTATTATTGATTAGGTTAGATGATAGTATAGTTTATTCTCTATCATCTGAGTTACACTTTATATGATTAAGAATTTTAACTTCTGTCAACTAAATAAATTTTAAGATAAAAAAAGGATAGTCATAATTAGACGACAGATTATTAACTGTCATTTGAGTTATATTTCAAATAGTTGAGTTTATTACCTGTCATTTAAGTTATATTTCAGATAGTTGAGTTTATTAACTATCATCTGAGTTACACTTTATATGATTAAGAATTTTGACTTCTGTCATCTAAATAAATTTTAAGATAAAGAATATAATCATAATTAGACGACAATTTATTAACTGTCATTTTAGTTACATTTTAGATGACTAAGAATATTGACATATGTCGTATGACTGAAAATATGATCATTTTCTGTCACATGAATGCATTACAAATGACAGACTGGTACACATCTGCATTTGTGTTAGATGACACTCCTATCTGCATTTGTATTAGATGACACTCCTAGGTGTGTCATCTAATGACTTTTATGTACTAGTGAATATATGGATCGGAGAAAGAGATTCCAGATTCCTCAACTCTTTAGCTAGCTAGGGCAGAGATTATTGGTTGGCAAGCAATTCCAACTTTTCATTTGCTAAGTGCCTTGTGAATATTGTTGTCTAATCTTGACAGATGTGATTTTTGAGCAGCTACTTAAGTAGGAATAAAGTGCCAAACTTGGGACGGCAGGCTTCATGGAGCCGCATTATAATGAAGAAATTAAACTCGACCTGGAAAAGGTTTCCAGCAGCATCAAACTAAGATCACTGACCAGCTCTGAGTTCCATATATATTGAATATATATCTTTTCTGGTGAGGAATGTCAGGAAGATTTCCCAGTTCAAAGCCGACTAAAATATCATAATTACTCCATGTTCCTCATTTGCCTCTATCTTCGATCCCTCGCAGAATTATAAAAAGCACATGGATATAATTAAGTTTCCGATTAACCGTAATTGATATGAGAATCTTTTGCCATGTGCCCGGCCATAAGTACCTGAGTTCATAAAGCTTCTTCTCCATTATGTTGTCTGCAGAACAATAGAGTGCATGCCTCTCATGATCGAGTTGTAGATTCAGCCTCATCTTTGCTTTATAACCACTGCTTTAGTTTGCTTTTCGAATGGCGCTCAGTCGCGTAAGAGCAGAGACCCAACATAGTACAAGATTCGTAGGACCAATTCAATAGCATCTGATACGTAAGTTTCGTTAATGGCATTTTGGGAAGTTCGGAACTATTACAGGGAGTATTTGGGACAGAGAAAATGGATTTGAGCTTCTTAATTGGTTGGTTTTGTTGGCGCCCTTGTGACCTGGCTGCCCTAGGCAAGTTCTGAATGCAAAAGGAAAACCAGACTCAAGAACGAAAATGAAAAAGCAATAAAGATTTCGTTTTTCTCTAGGAATGTACCATTTGCGCAATTCTTTACGTTGTTAACATAAGTGAAGCAATTAGATTAACACATTTGCAAGTCTATACATTGTAACAACATGGCTCGCAAAAACTTTTCGTATATCATAGTTGCGGCTGATGCTTTATTCGAAAGTGCAATATAGGCTCACAGCCCGGCTTTCCTTAAATACAATAACTCTTAATCTCATTACATTACCAGAAAAGTCTACTTAGACGACAAATATTTACTTGGTTGCCTAAGTTATATCTTCAACGATGAACCACTTATTTCGTCGCCTAAGTGACCTCTTAGACGACGAAGTCATCATTTTGTCGTCTAAGAAGAAACCTAAATCGACGTAATGTCAGTGACTTAGACGACGACAGTGTGGTCGTCGCCTAGGTCGTCACTTAGGCGCCGACATACTCTTTTTGTCGCCTAAGTGGCCACCTAGGCGACGACAATGTGGTCGTCGCCTAGGTGGCCACTTAGGCGACGAAACTGATCAATTATATATTAGCTCAATCAGTTTCTTTTCCCCTCTGGCTATCTCACCCTCTTCTCTCTCTCTCTCTCTCTCTCCTCACTCTACCTAGCAAACCGATCTCAGTCGAGAAAAAATCATCACAAAATATATTGATCGATCGATTGCGATTTTTCATCGACCCCTGCTCTCCTTCTAGGTGAAGGTACGTATTAACTCGTTTCCCACAAATTATTTATTTGAATTTAATACTATACGTACGTAAATTCAGTGAAATATTCCGGCGAATACATAGTTTTCGGCGATCTTAGGTAGCTTAATTACTAGTATGTTGTACGTAAAGTATCTCTCTCTCTCTCTCTCTCTCTCTCTCCTCACTCTACCTAGCAAACCGATCTCAGTCGGGAAAAAATCATCACAAAATATATTGATCGATTGATTGCGATTTTTCATCAACCCCTGCTCTCCTTCTAGGTGAAGGTACGTATTAACTCGTTTCCCACAAATTATTTATTTGAATTTAATACTGTACGTACGTAAATTCGGTGAAATATTCCGGCGAATACGTAGTTTTCGGCGATCTTAGGTAGCTTAATTACTAGCATGTTGTACGTAAAGTATTGTATTGTATTGTTAATGTACGTAACTGTAAGGAAATTGGTTAATTAGTTAATAATTAATAGTATAACATATATATTATATAACTAGTTAAAACTTATTAGCTAGCTAGATTAAGCTAATTGGTAATCTATAAGCACGCTAATTAATGGTTTAATTAAGCTAGGTACGTAGTACGTTAATGTTAATTAATTAATAGTATATAGTATATAAATATAGATTAATATAAGCTAGGTATGTAGTGCGTTAGCTAGCTAGATTATAGCGCACATATATATAGTACGTATATTAGATTAATTAGTTATTGGCTGAAAAAATATAATTAATATGATATATAATTGTTAACTTATTACGCATGCAGAAATATGGATAAGAGTTGGATACAATTGTCAAATAGAAGCGATGTGCGATATATGGACGGAATCAGAGAGTTTGTGGTTTTTACGATGGATACTGGTCAGGGAAAGAAACATTTCAGGTTTCCTTACAGAAAATGTCTTAACTATTAGTTTGTGACGGCTAATGTTATGTCGCAACACCTGTACGAGAACAATATGATGTGGAGTTACACTACGTGGAGCGAGCATGGTGAAGTAGTAAACTTAAGCTCAGGACTAGACTTCAGTTACCATGGTGCCTCATCAAGCAGTAGTGGCGCCCCTTCGTGGAACCCGACTGTGGATTTGGTCCATGATGCCTTTCTGGGATTTAGTCATGGTGGACACCAACACCAAGAAGGAGGTTACGATACCACTCATGAGCATCATGACACATTCTCCGCTGCTAGTTTGGCCACTGACACTAGTGAGATGGATAAGAACAACAGAATGATACTTGAAGCCCAGACCTCAGTGTACCCTGGATGTTTAGAGAATGTGTTACAATATGTGATGTAGCAAATGCAGATAAAAGTGAAGAATAAAATGCCACACACTGCTTTTGAGAAAATACATGAGCAAATATGTAAGTTGCTTCTCGATAATCACAATTTTCCGAAATCGCATTATAAGGTTAGAAAGATCTTGAGCAGCCTCAGCCTAAAGTACAAGATAATTCATGCCTGCCCAAATGATTGTGTGCTGTTTTACAAAGAGTATGCACATTTGGACTATTGTCCCATATATGGCCAGTGCAGATATGAGAACCAGGGGAATAAAAGGAGTTTGAAAAACCAGAGGCGATGCGATTGTACGCAGAAAAGTGAATAGATGACAATGTACTGAACGCCGCGGATGGGGAGGCGTTCAAACATTTTGATTGGAAATTTGGAGACTTTGCAACAGAGGTTCAAAATGTTAGACTCGGACTGTCTACAGACGAATTCAATCTTTGAGGTAGTAATAGCTCTGCCGTCAGCACTTAGCCGGTTATTCTGATGTCGTACAACCTGCCTTCGTGGATGTGTATGAACAAAGAATTTAATTTTCTTACTTTGCTAACTCCAGGTCCTAAATCCACAGGGAAGTGCTTAGATGTCTATCTCAGACCTTTGATCGACGAGCTGAAACTATTATGGGAAAATGAAGTCCCAACTTATGACAAATTCACTGACACGATGTTCATGATAAGGGGTGCCGTAATGTAGACGATCAGTGATTTTCCAACGAATGGGATGTTGGCAGCTTGCAAGATGAAATGATACAATAGATATCCTATATGTTTGGACGACGTGAACTCTAGTTGGCACGCAAGGAAGGTGTGTTACCTGGGTCACCATAGATGGCTTCCTTACAATCACCCGTGGCGACATGATGAAACTCGGTAGAGAATAATCCCAAACCCCGTAGTTCGTCTGAAGAAGAGATTTTAGAGAGGTTGAGCTATTTCGACTTTGGTGTGTTGACAAATGACAAGTATGTAAAGAAACACAATCTAATACCTCCACAGGATCTCAGCTATTAGCATCCCAAAAGTATATTCTTTGAACTCCCTTACTGGTCGAAGTTGAAGTTGAGGAACAACTTGGATGTGATGCACATAGAAAAGAATGTGTATGATAGCATGGTGGGAACAATTCTCGGTATTAAGTTCAAGACTAAAGATACTCCCAAAGTACGTAAAGATCTAGAATCTATGAATCTACGTCGCCCATTGCAGTTGAGGAGGGATAGAAGATGAGTGTACAATAAGATACCAGATGCACCTTACACAGTAAAGTCGGCACTTAGAGGTTCTATATTCATCTGGTTTAAGAGTGTTCGTTATCCGGCTACGTATGCAGATACTATAATTAGAGTAGTGGACGAGGTGCAACACAAGTTTGTTGGTCTAAAGACAAATGACTATCACGTTATGCTGCAAATTCTGATTCCAGTGGTAATTCAACTATATTTGCCTTGTGACGTCGTATAACCAATAGTGGCATATACTATAATTAGAGTAGTGGACGAGGTGCAACACAAGTTTGTTGGTCTAAAGACAAATGACTATCACGTTATGCTGCAAATTCTGATTCCAGTGGTAATTCGACTATATTTGCCTTGTGACGTCGTATAACCAATAGTGGCATTGTGCAGATGATGGCAGAGGTTATGCGCTAGAGAGTTGAAGAAGTCAGATGTGGTGGAACTGCAACAAAAATTGAGCACGTACATCATCTGCAAACTAGATCGAATTTTTCCCCCTGCTTTCTTTGTCATCATGATTCACCTAATGATCTACCTACCTGAACAGGTGTTTATTTCTTGTCTGGTCCAGTACACTTGGATGTATCCTCAAGAAAGGTACGTACAACTAATTAATTATACAGGTCAGAAATGACGCTAAAGAAGAGGCAATCACAAGAAGAGAGGGAAGCCAAACTCCAATCCATTGCACAAGCAATGGGTTGGAGCGAAACTGAGTCGAAGGAGACCGTTTTGGCTCCTCCGAATCATTTGGGTATGCCGACTGGCCCAATTCTTCATGCTTCAAATGAGGTGGTCACTGCCCATACCAATGACTCACCCGTTACCACTACAACATTTGGAGACATTGCCGGCGACTTTTAAGTCGCCGGCAATGTCTTTAGACATTACCGGCGATTTTCGCCGGAAAATCGCCGGTAATGTCTTTTTTTTTTTTTTTTTTTTAACATTACCGGCGATTTTTGTCGCCGGTAATGTCCGTCGCCGGCAATCCCTCGATGGTAATGTAAAAAAAAAAAAAAAAAAAAGACATTACCGGCGACTTTATTTATGTCGCCGGTAATGTCTTTTTTTTTTTTTTTTTTTTTTACATTACCGGCGACATGAATTTATGTCGCCGGCAATGTCTTTAGCTTCGAGACATTACCGGCGACATAAATTCATGTCGCCGGCAATGTCTAAAAAAAAAAAAAAAAATTACATTACCGGCGACTTAAGTCGCCGGTAATGTCCAAAAATCGCCGGCCTTGTTTTTGGACATTACCGGCGACTTAAAAGTCGCCGGCAATGTGTAAAAATGTTGTAGTGTACCACTTCAGCGGCGATGTCTGAAGGTCCCATGGAGTCGGTCGACGACTCCATTTACTACAGCGCACGGTTCACGGCGAGGAGGCAGCCGTCAAATGAGGTCCCCAAACGGAGTTGGGGACTTAGGAAGGCCGTGAAAACCGAGCGCATAGTCAGGTCGACTGGGAAGAAGGTCCTAGTGTCGTTCAACGATTTCACCCGAGGTCCTCCATCCTTGCAACTTGGTAGCCTCATGTCACACACCATCGACTCAATCATATGGAACAACAGCTATATAGTTGCCGCTTTGTGGAACAATCTGCCTAAATCCGAGAGGATGAGGGTGTACTGCGAACTCTTGGTAATACTATTTAATTTTTTATATTTTTATAATTAATTATCAACCACGAAGCTAGGCATAATGTTTAGGTTCTATTTTTATAACCTAAACCCTAAACCAACACGTTGTGGTCTGAGTGACAACTTGGACGATAGGGTCTAGGTTCGTCGTCCATGTATACACTTGGATGACGGAAACTACCTAAGTCCATCGTCTAAGTGGTAACTTAGACGACGCACCGACGCTCCATCGTCTAAGTGAAGCATTATATAATGTCCATGCTGAACTCTCTTCCTCTCTACTCGCTCATCTCAACTTCATCCTCATATATATCGATCATTCTCTCTCTTGATCAGACTCTCCTCACGCCTACATGCATGCAAACTAGCTAGCTAGCTAGCACTATATATATATATATATATATATATATATATATATCTCCGGCTCCGTCTATCAATTCGCCATATATCGGAGAAGGCTAGGTACGTACATATGTAATTAATTTTCCAACACCATTAACGTTTATATATATAACTAATTACATGTACGTTTGATTGATTGCATTTTTAATTAGTACGTCTAATATATATTTATAATTAAGTTAGGTAATTGATGATATATATTAGTTAATTAATATAGACCAGTAGTATGTATATATGCACGGATGTTTGAAAATTTGAAAATTTGGTTAATATTTAGTTAAAACGTACATGCATGTTAGACATATTTAGTAATTGATGTAGAGTACGTATATTCACCAATAATTAATAAAGGTAATTATTGAAGGTAATCAATTACTAATTTAATTTAATTAAGGTAGTTGAAAATTTGTGTATATATATAATAGTTTAATAATTACTTGAAAATCTGTATATATATAGAATAGTTGACTAATATGATAATTAATTATTAAATTTCATAGAAGTATGGACAAGAGTTGGATAAAGTTGCGGAATAGAAGTGATGTCCGGTATATGGATGGAATTATCGAATTTGTGAATTTTGCGATAGAACATGATCAGGGAAAGAAGCGTTTCAGGTGTCCGTGCAAAAAATGTCTTAACTGTCAGTATGTGGAGGTTAATGTTATGGTGCAACACCTGTACAAAAATGGTATATATGATGTGGAGTTACACTACGTGGAGCAAGCATGGCGAAGCAGTAGACTTTAGCTCAGCAGACTTCAACTCAGGGTACAGTTACAATGATGCCTCATCCAACGGTAGTGGTATCGGCCCCCTTGCTTGGAACCCAATTACAAATTTGGTCCATGATGCATTTCCGAGATTTAGTCATGGTGGACACCAACACCAAGAGGGAGGTTACAATACCACTCATGGGCATGATGACACATTCTCCGCTGCTAGCTTGACCACTAACACTAGTGAGATGGATAAGTACAACAGGATGATACTTGAAGTGCAGACCCCGGTGTACCCTGGATGTTGAGAGAATGTGTTGCAATATGTGATGGAGCAAATGAAGATAAAAGTGAAGCACAAAATGTCAGTCAGTGCTTTTGACGAAATTCAAGAACAAATATGTAAATTGCTTCCTGTTGATCACAATCTTCCTAAATCCCATTATAAGGTTAGAAATATGTTGAGTAGCCTCGGCCCAAAGTACAGGATAATTGACGCATGTCCAAATGATTGTGTGCTGTTTTACAAAGAGTATAAAGATTTAGACTATTGTCCTGTATGTAGCTAGTGCAGATATGAGCTGAATAGGAAGAGTTCGAAAAAGAAAATTCCTGTGAAGGTTCTTTGATATTTTCCATTGATTCCCAGATTGCGGCATCTGTACATGTCTCTATACGCAACAAAGGCGATGCGATGGTACACAGAAAAGTGAATAGATGACGATATGCTGAGACACGCCGCGGATGGGGAGGCTTTCAAATATTTCGATGGCGAATTTGGAGACTTTGCCGCAAAGGTTAGAAATGTTAGACTTGGACTATCTACAGACGGATTCAATCCTTGGGGTAGTAATAGCTCTGCCGTCAGCACTTGGCCAGTTATTTTGATGCCGTACAACCTGCCTATGAGGATGTGCATGAACAAGGAATTAAATTTTCTTACTCTGCTAATTCTAGGTCCTAAATCTCTGGGGAAGTGCTTAGATGTCTACCTCAAACATTTGATCGACGAGCTGAAACTGTTGTGGGAAAATGGAGTCCCAACTTATGAAAAATTCACTGACACGATGTTCATGATGAGGGTTGCCGTAATGTAGACGATCAACGATTTTCCAGCATATGCGATGTGGGCAGCCTGTAGGACGAAAGGATATAATGGATTTCCTATATGTTTTGATGACGTGAACTCTAGTTGGCACGCGGAGAAGGTGTGTTACTTGGGTTACCGCAGATGGCTTCCTTACGACCACCCGTGGCGACATGATGAAGCTTATTTCGACGGGACGGTAAAGAATAATCCTAAACTCCGTAGTTGGTCGGGCGAAGAGATTTTAGAGAGGTTGAGCTATTTTGACTTTGGTGTGTTGACCAATGACAAGGATCTAAATAAATGCAATCCAATACCTCCACATGATCTCAGCTATTGACATCACAAGAGTATATTCTTTGAACACCCTTACTGGTCGAAGTTGAAGCCGAGGAACAACTTGAACGCGATGCACATAGAAAAGAATGTGTGCGACATCGTAATGGGAACAATTCTCGGTATTAAGTTTAAGACAAAAGATACTCCCAAAGTGCGCAAAGATCTGGAATCTATGAATCTACGTCATCCCTTGTGGTTGAGGAGGGATAGAAGAGGAGTGCACAACAAGATGCCAGCTACACCTTACACAGTGAAGCCGACACTTAGACATTATGTATTTCACTGGTTTAAGAGCGTTCGTTATCCGGCTACGTATGCAACTACTATAATTGGAGCAGTGGATGAGGTACAACACAAGTTTGTTGATCTAAAGATACATGACTATCACATTATGCTGCAACGTCTGATTCCAGTGGTAATTCGGCCATATTTACCTCGTGATGTCGTAGAACCAATAATGGCATTGTGCACATGGTGGCAGAAGTTATGCGTCAGAGAATTAAAGAAGTCAGATGTGGGGGAACTGTAACAACAAATTGTGCACATCATTTGAAAACTAGAGAGGATTTTTTCCCCTGCTTTCTTTGACATCATGATTCCTCTAATGATCCACCTGCCTAAGGAGGTGCTCATTTCTGATCTAGTCTAGTACACTTGGATGTATCCTCAAGAAATATACATACAATTAATTAATTATACAGATTTTTCAATCCATTATTTGTTCCACTGAAGATTACTAACTATATGCACTTATTCTACAATGTATTAATTGAACATTTGATTTTGTAGAAAGCTTGGACAATATAAAGGATTCGTCAAAAACAGGTCAGTCCCGGATGGCTCCATAGCAGAGACATACCTAATGCATGATTGTGTTACTTACTGCAATAGGTACCTCAAAGATCCACCGCCTCCGATCCCAGTGCCAGTATCAATCTTTCTGTGGTCACAAATGTCGTACGACCGTTTAGAGGAGTATTAAAGGAATCGTTAACACGAGAAGAACTTATTAAGGCACATTGGGTAGTGTTACGAGACTGTGACAAAGTTGAGTCGTACATGATTGGGTACTGGGAGAGGCTTCAGGCGTTAAATCCGGACAAGAGTTCCGCGTGGTTTGAGAAAATGGTTAAGAAGAAGTTCCCCAATTATTTCTTCCAATGGGTACGTATGTATGTCTCGGTATTTAGTTTATATACATGTTTGTAGAAAGTAAATCCTTTAATTATATATATATATATATTTCTCATTTTCCCAGATGATTTATCTACAAAAATCTGAAAACCACAGGGGGTGGTGGTCCTGGCCAAAGCACTTGCTAGCAGGGAAGCCGATTAAACACTATATTTACCCCGGATATTTTGTGAATGGTGTAAAGTTTCATTCAATAGCCTGAGATGAAGGGACAACACAAAACAGTAGGGTAGCGATTGGGAAAGACAATGATCTATATTATGGGGGCTATTGTATATGTCGTTCAGCTATGTTACAGGAATGATGTCAACGTTTTCCTATTCAAGTGCAAATGGTTCAAGCGTACAAAGGAAGACCTAAGACTTTTTTCAGTCGATACAAACTCAAGCTGGTATGAGGATGAGCATTTCACTCTCGCCACCTTAGTTAAGCAGGTGTTCTATCTCGATGATCCGAAAGCTGGTGAAGGGTGGAAAATAGTGAACCATACCTATCATCGAGAAATATGGAATACTACGACAACTGAAAGGACACCGGCGACTGAAGATGCTGATGAACCAGAAAGAGACATTCTTGCCTATCAAGAGCCTAATATTTATGTCATCCGCTCCGACATAATGGACCTGGTTCAAGCTAGTGAACGTTTACCCATGCCTAATGGTTGTACGGATCTATCTGAAGATGAGATTATTGATGCAATTAATGAGGTAGATGAAGAAGAGGCGTAGGATGAGAACGAGGACGTGGACTCAGGATATTCGTCGGACGATATTGAGTATGATGAGGAGGATGAGCAATCGGATAACGGGGATGAGGATGATGACGATTATGACGAAGAGTACAATATAACGATGAGGAATATTAATTGGTAATTAATTATTGTAATTATTGTAATGATGCATGATCGATTAATTATATATATTATGAGGAGGAGTATGTACAACTATTAATTTTGTACTTAATTAATTTAATAATTAATTAAATAACGTGGTCGCTTCGACCGACATAAATTAAAATTAATTAATTAATCCAGAGGATCGGATCGATCGAGAATCACATTTTTACAAAACCCTAACATGGGGATGAAAGGACGACTTTTCGTAGTCTATACTAAGGTTATTAAACACAATAGTAATTAATTATACATATATAAAACCCTAAATCCTAAAAGTAGCACTTAGACGACGCAAAAGGGTCAAACCATCGTCTAAGTATACCCTAAACCCTAAGACAACGCTAAGGCCCTAACCCTAAATTACGGAATTTTCACTTAGACGACGCAAAGACACGTTTGCGTCGTCCAAGTACTCACTTAGACGACACAAACGTGTCATTGTGTTGTCTAAGTTCTTACTTGGACCACGCAAACGTGTCTTTACGTCGTCTAAGTGAAAATTTCGTATTTTCATCTAAACCATATCCGAATGCATATTCTTTTCGTCGAGACCACAGAGTAAACAGTTCTCGGAGTGTGACCGTCGACGGTTCAAAAATAGGACTTACGGATTTTCGTGTATCCACGTTTCCGATTTGTAAAAATTATAATTTTGCGGTTGACTGTGCCGATGAAACCCTTAACGAACTTACTATTTTGTGAAAATTATTCTATATATATTGTCTTATGCCGAATGTATCCAACGGTTGTTTTCTCCAAATTCAATTTCGTTAATATCGATATGCAATGAGCCTATACTTAATAACACTTAAGTTATATAGATTAGTAAATACTTAACAAGTTTAAAGACGTAAGATTATTCGTCATGTTAAATTCAATTGTTTATATATACGATTATTTAATCGATATTTTGCAACGATTTCATTCGAATGAAAAATTGGAAACTTCCTTGCGAATTATTTTAAAAAATTAATTTTACCGAAATTTCACCTGGACCACGGAGATAGGCCATCTCCGTCGTCCAAGTGACCACTAGGACGACAGAAATAGACCATCTCCGTCGTTCAGGTGAACAATTGGATGGCGGAGATGGTCTATTTCCAT
Organism: Geum urbanum; assembly: GCA_946800695.1. Taxonomy (NCBI): domain Eukaryota; kingdom Viridiplantae; phylum Streptophyta; class Magnoliopsida; order Rosales; family Rosaceae; genus Geum; species Geum urbanum. The sequence goes on along the minus strand of OX327000.1, from coordinate 21,200,252 downwards.
CATCTAGGTTGAAAAATTGGTGGTTCACTTTTCACAGCCAAGTTTTTTGGGAACGGTTCAAATTTCACCTGGACGACGGAGATGGGTATTTTTCGTGGTCTAAGTGAAATTTGAAACATTCCCAAAAATTAAGGCGGTTAACTCTCACCCACCAAATTAGTTGGGTGTCGTTTCCAAAAAATGGGTCGGTTCACCTAGCTAGACGACGGAAAACACACATTTCCATCGTCTAAGTGCACTAAGACGACAAAAAAATGGGCTCCGTCGTCTAGGTGAAACTCTATATAAGGGGAAAGACCGATCCTTTTTTCCTCATCCCATTCTCAATCATCCTCTCCTCTCTCTCTCTCTCTCTCTCTCTCTCTCTCTCTCAAAAATCCAGCAATTGAAAATCCCGCGACTTCCTCCCTCTGGTAACACCCCTCTTCGGCGACTCCCTCCTTCCGGCGACACCGCTCTCTCGCGACTCCTCTCTCCGGTAATTTTTAAAATTTTTAACATAATTATTTTTTTAATTTGTTTTTAATAATAAATTAGTAAATTGGTAAATTAATTAGTAAAAATAATAAATTAGTAATAATTGGTAAATTAGTAATAATAATTATTAATAGTTGATAAATTGGTAATTATAGTAAATTATTGTAAATTATGATTAATTTAGTAATTAATTATTGTAATTATTGTAAATGATAATTATTATATTAATTATTGAAAATTATGATTATGATTGTAATTATATATTGTTGTAATTATAATTGGTAATTATTATTGTAATTATAATTTGTAATTATTGTAAATTTGTAAATATGGTAAATTATTGAATTATTAAAAATAATAAATTGGTAATTAGGAAAATTTAGTAATTATTATAATAAATTATTTTAATTATTAAAAATAATAGATTGATAATTATACTTAATTTAGTAATTATGGTAAATTTTTATATATAATTGTTATGGCAATTATATTTTTACAACTTCTAGGTTAAAATGGCTCCGTGAGGTAAGAAAAAGGCCCAAAAGGAGGCCGAAGATACTCTACTCTGACGTTTGGCAGAGCAAGTCTGTTGGCAGTTAGAGAAGGACAACGCTGCGCCTCCTCCGAACCCTTTAGCTGGTCCTTCGACACCGGCGACTGGGGAATTTCCCGCTGCCCCAGCTATCCCGACCGGTGATGATGACGCCCCTTCCGGTCTGACATCGATGTCAGAAAGTGCTCAGGCATCGTCGTCCTCCTCCGAGTCTATCCTCTACAGTGTACGGCGCAAGATCAGGAGGGCCTCGACAGACCCTCAACCCAAAAGGTCTCGAGGATTCGTAAAAGGCGAAAAATCCGAGAAGTTGTTCAAGGCGACCGAGCAAAAGATCCAGTTGTCGTACGACAATTTCACCGATGGTCTTCCCACCTCTCAGCTAGCTAGTCTCTCCTCGTACATCATCGGGTCAATCATTCGCAACAAGGTTTGTATGATTGCGCCTACCTCGAAGGAGTTGCCGGCTGAAAAGAAGGCGAAAGTGTTTAAAGAACTTTCGGTACGTAATACGCACAATTTTAAATTTATTTTCTAATAACCACTAAATCATAATTTTATAATATATACGATTATAATTTTTATTCTTTTCTTATAGGAACAATATGAGGTGGATTTCACACCAGAGATGCTTAGGCACATCAACAGCACCGCCAACGCCATCTATCGTGATTGGAAGTACAAACTTCATAAGTATTATGAAGATATCGGCCGAGTGCCTACCTCCGTAGAGCTACGTAGGGATATGGAAGATGAGTGGGAGTGGTTGGTCACCCACTTCAAAGTAGAAGAATATCGGGTGATTATTTTTTTTTAAATTGACGAAATTGAATTATTATTTTTTTAGTTATTTGTTAATGTTTTAATGATTTATGTTGTCCAACAGAAATTCTAGAACATCAACAAGGCCAACCGAGAGAAGAAGGACAAACATCATACCTCCGGCTCCAAGCAGATGATCCAAATTTCCAAGGAGCACAGAGATAAGGGCTCCAAACACTCTTATCTGGATGTTAGTGTCAGCACTTACGTGACACCTGGACTCAACAATGAAGCGAGTCAATACGGCGTAAGTGTCGTATATGTTTCTTCTTAATCAGCGTAATTATTATTTATTAAACCTGTCGTACAAATTTATAATTATGTAATTATTATTATTATTTTCAGGCGAGTTTGGTAGAACGGGCGTAGGAGGAACTGTTCAAACGAAGCTTGCACACATGAATTTGCCGCCAGAAGACCTATCTCCTCTATCGATGGAGAGTCAAATTGCAATCGCTGATGAGGTATACGGTCATCGAGCTAGCAAGGAGGTTAGGGGGATGAGATGCAAGATGCAACGAGATTTGTCTTCTGACTTATGTACGGGATGCTCGGCGAGGAAAGGTGTTCGGGATGCGTCGGTCCAAGCAGCCCTTCAGGAGGCTCAACTCGCACGGGAGGAAATGCAATCTATGCGTCAGAGGCTTGATGAGCAACAAACGCAGATAGCCCAACTCATCGCCCTCATGCAAAACCAGGCTCAACAATAGTGTCAACCTCCTTCGAACCCATACCCCGACGACGACAACACGGCTGGAGGCGGGGGACTCGGAGGCGTGTCTGCTTCTCCTGTATTTTAGTAGTTTGTATTCTATGTAGTTTATAATATCGTATTTTCGATTCCGAACGATTTAATTTCATGTATGTACAAATTTTAATTATTTAAATGACAATTTAGTATTTTAATTAATTTATTAATATTTTATTTTAAATTCAAATTTTAATTATAAATAAATAAATATTCACTTAGACTACGGAACATATTCATATGCGTGGTCTAAGTGATCACTTAGAGTACGAAAAATATAAGGATCCGTGGTCTAAGTGGTCACTTAGACTACGGACTATATAGAGATCCGTGGTCTAAGTGACCACTTAGACTACGGAGTTTTTGCGTGGTCTAAGTGATCACTCAGACCACGCAATAATTTCCAAGTCTAAGTGGTACTTGGACGATAGATTTATTGCGTCGTCCAAGTGGCATTTAGACCACGGACTATTTCCATCATCCAAGTACCACTCAAACGACACAACCGTCATTTGCGTCGTCCAAGTGGTACTTGGACAACGTAAAACCTCCGCGGTCCAGGAGGCTACTTGGACAACGGACATGGACCTTTTCGTGGTCCAAGTACCTAGACGACGGAGATTTCGTCATCTAGGTACTTGGATGACGGAAAAGCTCACCTAGATGACGGAAATGGTCCGCGGTTTAGGTGTGTTTTTCTTGTAGTGAAAGGACCCAACCCCGATTCAGTTACCTAAATCGGAATCGAACCCCTCCTGAAAATACGAACCAACAAAAACTTTTCGAAATTTCGGCAGAGTTTCGTTACTAACGTAGAATTGCATAAACCTGCACCCTGAAAATAACACTTCATCCTATGCCACAAAAGCCAAACCGTGGGCACCAATCCCATCCGGATTTCTCAACATCAATATATAAACGATAAACAGTAAACATACTGTACTATATATAGTATATCCATGAAAATCCGTATAAACACGTATCAGAATGTATCAGAGCGACCTCTAGTGTAAATATATACAATATACACATCAATAGGCGAAACAAGAACCTACTGGAAAACATAGGTGGTTCAGATCACTAGCCTCCAAACCGCGACGTGACACCAAACCTGAACTGCAACTGGGCATGGAAACCGAAAAGCCCAGGGGAAAGACATGAAAACTGTTAGAGTGAGTGGACGAAAATAAATGTCTTTCACCAGTTGATATATATGTTTAAAATAACATATGCGAGTCCAGGTAAATAAAAATAACAAGTACACGAGGTAAAATCATACTCCTCCAGCGTACTGAGCATGCAAGTAAAAATCTCACAGTCAGAACCACGGGGTCCCTAGCCCACACGTGATTCCAGCCGGTAAACATCCTCGGGGATCAGCCGGGATGCAGTGTATCGATACAACAACGTAACTGAAACTGTACTCTGTGAAAATCAAATCATAAACAGTTCGATGCAAATGCATGAAACAACATATAAGTGTATGTATACTCGTATACGTATAATCGTAAAACACATGCTCATGTAATCCAAAATCTCATACGCATGCTCAAGTTCGTAAATCATATAAAAGACTCGCAAGAATTCCGTGAAAAGAAATTGTCCACTCACAGGTGAGCAAAACGCGCACTCGCGCTAATCTCGTGGTCCGGCGGAAGATCCCTCGCCTGAAGCACGGTCACGATCTCGATGTCGATCTCCTGAATATTCACAAAAACATAACTGATCAAAATCATAGTCCACAACTCTGTACTGAAGCACGGAAACCAACCGTTCCCGAAAATATACAATGCAGTACAAAATAATAAACGGAATCCCTGAAATCTCCACTCGAAACCTCGACTAAAAATTGGCTAACCAAATCAATCCGAAAACCTCTGGACGATAATCAGGGCGCGATTTCGAGAAAAACGACATTAAAAACGTCAAAATCTGAAAAAGTCAACCCTCGCCGGAGCTCCGCCGTTGACCGTCGGCGGCGGCGCGCCGTCAACCGTGGAATTTCACGGCGAGACTCTCCAGAATTGAAGACCACAACAAGGCAAACCTGTTTCTCAACTGACACCAAGGCCAAAACTCACCGGAACAAGGTCAATTAACTCGAAATAGTTCGGAATTTCAGTTTTCCGGTGACCTAATCGGTCTCCCATAAAAACTCAACCACAACTACAAATAAGCACACCATGAGACTCAGAGGAACAAGGGGAGTCGAATCCCCCTATCCACCACCATCAAAACCTGCCGAAAAACTGAAAACCAACTCCGGCGAACTAACCAAATCGGACCCAATTCGGGTTCAACCAAAACGGCATCAATTTCACTCAATCCAAATACCAAACAACTCGAAATCACTAGGGGAAGCTTACTATACCTTTCACGTGGCCGGAGGTGGCCGGAAAGTGGGTCGTCGGACGGCAAGCCGAAACGGGAAACCTTCCCTCTCTCGGTCAACGGTCAACATTCCAGTTTTGGAAAGTCAAAGCAAGTCAACGTCAGTCAAAGCCCAAAATGAAATTTTCGACTAATTCTCGACTATTCCGATATTTATACTCGCGCCTCGGGTCGATCGACGGTCCAAAACGAATATACAAAATGATTCGGATAAACACGAAACAATCGGATAAACTCGTCGGAAATTGAAACTTCAAATAATCATAAAATATTCCTCGGTTATCGGAAAAATCTTTCGGAACCGCCCACGAGCTCGAAATCACGTACTCTACAATTTCCATGAAAATACTCAACTCAAATTCTCAACCGAAAACATAGTCGCGAATAGAGTCGACGAACCACACAAATATCGTAAAACTGCGACTAAACAGAATCTCGTGAATCGTGCCGAATATTCAACTGATTCTGGTTCGGGTCATCACATGTAGTGCTTTGTGAAAGAGATGATAATAATTTTCGAATCAAAATTTCCTTTTGATCACTTTATAACTTGTGTATTAATTATTTATTTCGGGAAAAATGTATTAATCTATGATTTTAATAATTGTATTACATAATTTAACCAATCTAACTAATTAATAGAATCTTATATTTTGATATATATTCTGATTTTAAACTTTATAATTCCTTTTAAAAAAATATCAATCATAATTATGATTGGAAAGAATTATTGAATGTAATAATAAGATTCTATTGGAATGTGCATGTAATATATACATAAGTTGGAGATCAAAGTTCATCATCTTTATTCATAGAGAATGACTCCTTATATAGGAATCTATGATACATAGTCTATGAAGGATACGACAATCTATTTCTTGTTTTGCAAGTAAAGTAAATACAATAAGGAATAGAATATCTCTATGATTATAGCATATTCAGATACGGTAGAAAATATCACACAAAATATAGACATATCTCAACACTCCCCCTTGTGATAGCCGTACATAGCTTGATGCTCCTTCTAAATGTTAACTTCTCCATGGCGTCATTTAGTTGTCTTTAATAAAAACTTTCGTTGGGCCAAAAACCTTTGCAGGAGAAAATCGGATCTCAAACGAAGTAAAACTATGAGCAACACACCTTGTATGTCAAGAAACAACAATGATCCACAATATAAAATTTTCCACATTAAGGTATGACACATGATGTTGCCTCACCAAAACTTTTGCAAGTAATAAAAATCCTTTGGGATAAAAATAACCTTAATAGGAAAAAGAGTACAAAGTGTCATTCACATCTGTTGGATATAACGTACAACTTCAAGTCCACCAAGAAGCGAACGTCTCCCCCTAATTTAGACAAACCATAGGAGGTCAGATGATGATGTAACCGTAATACGATCCTGATCCAAAAATATCACGAGAACGTGGACTTAAGCATGAGCTGGAGCAAACATGCTAAAGTATTTACATATTTGCGGGTATCTAAAACTATCTCACAATATAACAAAATCAACCTTATGTTTGTGTAATGCAACCCATATTCATCAAATAATAAGAATGAGATTGTTACTACACTCAACTAGCAAGAGACCCTCGATGAGTGATATCTCCATACTAGCAAATGCAACGATTAGGATTACAAGGATATGAGAGGTATACCCTATTTAGCAAACGCGTCATCCCATATTCGAAGAACATAGTGATGGGTGACATCGCCTGAGACGATGTCAGGTCTCAGTGGTAGTCCCAAGGCACCCCAGAGGTAGTTTCTGAGGCTACACTAGTTTTCATCTCTCTTTAAAACAAGTAGAATATTCCCAAATCAATAGTCAAAGTTGAACATCTTAACTATTATCCCCGACAATCAAGTTGATGCGTTACTTAATTGAATGTCCAAGTTTGCGAGATACGTAGTCAAGTATAACAACTCAATATGCAATGTATAATCACACTTAAATCAAAGTACTTCTACATAAAGTAGCTCTTTGTCGACATACTCAAACAAAGATGATCTATCAAGATCATGACTACAAATAATTTACAAGAACACTACGAATCGTTGTAGATCTAAGAGAAATATCTCCATGGCTTCGACATTCTAGCTATATGGTTTAGATAAAACTGAGTTCTTTATTATAATATCATTCATCTCCGAGATAGACATCTCTTAAAACTTTCAACACTAATTAAGACACATGGGAATGTACCCATATCTTTTCAAGTAAGCACTGAGACGGTTACCACTTTCGCCCGGATGTCCTTAATCCGTAGAGTGAACGCTTCAAGAAACGCTCTCCAAGCTTTAGATTTACTTTACTTAGATCATTTGTATACCAACAAGAGTAATCACATAATTCCTTATGTAGACCGATAACCACGTCCAGTTTTTCAAAAATACTGCTAATTGTCAAAAGTAGCTACACAATAGACATTACGATGGATAATGTCATATCGTGTAGTCGATTCAAGGACGAAGTGAGAAGTCTTATGTGAGAAGACGAGCTAAACTTCTTATACTTACAACACTTTTCCTAACACCTTAAGTGATGTTATGCCGTCAATCACTCTTCATGTTAGTGAATACCAAAATTCAACTTGAATCGAATCTCGTTTGTGGCCATTATAGCTTCAAAGTTTGATCATTATCGACTAAGCTATATATATACTTTGTATTATTTCATCAATGAACGTTCATGCAAGTTTGTAGTAGGCCATCGCCAAACAACAACTTCCACTACTCTTCAATATTCCAATGCGCACACGCGTGTGAACTAACAATGATATCATTGTTCTCATGGATTAGTCTTCGCTAGCTTCATGAAGAACATATAAATCCCGAATGGAATCTTGAAGTGTTAACCGATGGTCTAATATTTTTGCCTCATACATTTTATCAGAGAGAGTAACAAAGATAATGCGCACTCTCCCTGATGTGTCACACCTCCCTATATTACCTGCATAGCTTGAAGGATACCTAACATTACTCATCCACCTAAAAATGTTGTTCTTCTAGTCAGGCTTGACGGTGTAAGGAGCTTGAGGCATTTTTTTCTTCCTTTCTCTCAACCACAAATATTTTCGTATACCCATTCTTTTCAGATCAATGCGTGCCTTCGGCTCATCTTTAGTTTTTCCCTCCCAATTCAACACTGTGCCCACCACACTTTCACAGACATTCTTCTCAATGTGCATGACATCTAGGTAGTGCCTGATGGGCAACTTAAACCAGTACGGAAGTTCCCAGAATATGCTTTTGTGCGTCCATAATTTATACCAGTCGGGTATGGGAGGTATTGCTGCCACTACATCTGGATGATTGCTGAGCTGCCCAAAATTGTATTCATTCAGCACTTCTAAATTTTCATCCCCTGTCCATCTCCTGAATTGCACACCTGTCTCTACAGTCCCATCAAATGTCTCATTATCCTCCTGAAATGGGTGATCATGTGGAAGCCAACAACGGTGATGCATCTAGACTATATTCCTCCAGCGAGGGCTCCCGCAATCAACAATCATACACTCTGGATAAGCCCTGTATCCCCTAGTAACGTTGCCCGATAACATCCCACAGGCAGGAAAATCACTGATGGTGCCAACAAGCATGGCAAGCATCTAGAACATCTCGTTTTTGTACTTGTCATAAGTAGGATGACTAACGTTACTCAAGTACTTAAGCTCCTCAATCAAGGGTCTCATGTACATATCGAGACACTTTCCTGGATAACCCGGCCCTGGAATTAACATAGTCAACATGTTGTATTCCTTCTTCATGCACATCCATGGAGGAAGGTTGTACGGTATCAGTATAACTCGTCATATACTGTATTGAAGACTCATGTTGCCAAAAGGGTTGAATCCGTCAGATGATAGCCCGAGCTAAACATTTCGGACCTCTGACGCAAAATGAGAAAACTCTCTAACCATGTGCTTCCAAGCATCTCCGTCTGCAGGGTGTATGCGAGTATCATCGTCAGCTGGCAAATCCCTCTCTGCATGCCATCTCATAGCTTTGGCTGTGTGTGCAGACATGAACGACCGTTCCAGCCTATCAATCAGCGGAAAATATCGAAGTACCTTTACAGCTTTCTTATTCCCTGCAGGAGTTAACTTAAATCTATCAGTGTGACATACCGGACATGCATCTAGATTTTCCAGATCATTCCCTTCAGCGACTTCACCCCAGAAGATAACACAATCATATCTGCATGCATGAATTTTTGATGTAGGTAAGACCATGATGTTTCAGGATATGTCGCACCTTACGATGAGTGGTAGGCAGACGGTGACCAGGGGGCAGCACTAAAGCTGTCAACTCCAGATAAGCATCAACAACCTTGACACTCAATTTGTTCTCCACTTTGATCTTCATTATTCCCATGACCATTTCAAGAACAGTCTTGTTACATCCGTTATACAATGGCATATGTTGGAAGGCAATTAACTTGTTATACTTGTCAATACCGACAGTGTTGACAGCTCTGGGTAATTGCTGGACTGGCTCAATAAAAGGGAAGCCCTCAATGTCGGCAGGTATATCTTGTAGTTGAGCATATACACCGCTCTCATAAGGAAATACATCGTTGAGCAACCTCGTTGTTGGATCATTGGATGTACTGGGGATGGTCCTCTCAGAAAATTGTCCATGGTCATGCTGACCCGCTGATGATGTTTCACAATGATAAATCCAACATGTGTACTTATACCAAAACTCATTTTTCTTCAAGTGCTCCCATACTATATTAATGGAAAAATGAACCAAATCGTTGCGACATTGACATTGCATACACGGGTAATAATGAATTGTATTCTCCTTCGCATTACACTTCACATATTCCACATTCCAACACCATATCTTCGATCCCATTTTGGAAGGAAAATTCAACTCTTGTCCAACCTCAAAATTCCTACTGTATACACATAAATTAGTATATACATGCACAAATTAAAAATTCAACATTATATCTATAAATCTCTTTAACCTACAAATTAATTACATTAATTCTTCTATTCCTAATTAATTATAAATTAACACACACATATATATTTATATACATAATTTCGATCATTCAATTCGATCGACTCAAAATCGATCAACGCAACCCAACTAAAAAATAACTCAATTCAAAATCAACATTAATTATTCGATCACCTCAACATTAACAATATCAACACTACAACATTTGTGCCCATTACCGGCGAGATCACCGGAGACAAGGCCGGCGACCGGAAAAGTCGCCGGTAATGTCCATCATTACCGGCGACTTACTCCGTCGCCGGTAATGTCGCCGGAATCTCGCCGGTAATGTTCCAAGACATTACCGGCGACTCCAACCGTCGCCGGCAATGTCAAGCCGAACATTTCCGGCGATTTTCCGGCCGGAATTTTGTCGGAAATGTGTGGCTAGACATTGCCGGCGACGGTTGGAGTCACCGGTAATGTCTTGGAACATTACCGGCGAGATTCCGGCGTAAAGTCGCCGGTAATGTCTTCATTTCTGGCGACTTACTCCGTCGCCGGCAATGTGTCTTATATTAGATGCCGGATGTGGCAGCTCGATCATTCAATCATTTTGATCGAAAAAAATCCAGAGAAATCGAAAGAAGGAAAACGTACGTACGCTCTGAAATCAATCATTCGGTATATTGTCAAAATTAAGGCGCGCGTCGAAAACTCGATCACTCGGGAAGCTATATATATAGGTAGGTGTATATATACATATATGTGGTATATATATATATGTGTGTGTGTTGATCAAATCCAATTCGTGAGATATATATGAAATGTTGTTGATGTACGGTCACCGAAACGAGAAAACAGCTTATAGTTAATCTTGTGTCTGAATCAATGACTGGTATTATCGTATTGTTATCGGAGCCAGGCTTAACAGAGCCTCCTCCTACCCAGTCAAATACGTTTTGAATAGAAAAAAGGAGAATACTATCATCGAGTACTGAATCGAATTCAGAGATTAGATCGATATATATACATATGCATGCATGTGTTGATTTAATTAGAGTTGAATTGAGAGATCACGTCGATTATTAGTAGTGAATGTGTGTATATATATATAATTAATAAGCAAAATTGTTAGAATTTTCAGGATGGACAAGAGTTGGATGAGCCTCGAAAGATGGGATGTCAGATATCACCAGGGAATTAGGAGTTTTGTGGATTTTGTGAAGGCTAATTGTGGAGACACTACACTTCATTATTGCCCGTGTAAAGAATGTAAGTGTTTCAGCGATCGATTTCGATTTCCCATTGATAAAGTCCAGAGGCACCTGAGTAAATACGGGTTTTGGGATAAGTACACTTGTTGGATTTATCACGGTGAAACATTGGTAGCGGGTCCGCATGATCATGGACAATTTGGTGAGAAGGCCAGTCCACGCTATGATCATGGAGATTTTGCTGAGAGGGGCAGTTCATCCTATGATCCAACATCGATGTTAATCAATGATATGTTTCCTCATGAGAGCGGTGTATTTGCTGATGAAGCACCAAATGTCCCTCCCGTCGTTGAGGGTTTCCCCCATATCGAGCCAGTCGAACCATTACCTGGAGGTCATGTCAACACAAGCGGTATGGACAAGTACAACAACCTGATTGCATTGCAACAGACTCCGTTGTACGACGGTTGTAGTAAGACTGTTCTTGAAAGTGTGATGGGAGTGATGCAGCTCAAAATGGAGAACAAAATGTCTGTCAAAGCTGTTGATTCTTGGTTGAAGTGGACTGCTTCGCTACTGCCACCCGGTCATCGTCTTCCTACCACTCATCATAAGGTGCGACATATCCTGAAAGATCTTGGGCTTTCCTACATCAAAATCCATGCATGCAGATATGATTGTATTCTCTTCTGGGGAAAAGATCTTGAAGACCTTGAAGCCTGCCCGGTATGTTTTACAGAAAGGTATAAGTTGACTCCTGCAGGCAACAAGAAAGCTGTGAAGATACTTCGGTATTTCCCGCTTATTGATAGGCTGGAGCGGTTGTTCATGTGTGCTTTCACGGCCGAGGCAATGAGATGGTGGGCTGAGAGGAACTTGCCTGACGATGACACCCTTATACACCCTTCCGACGGAGAGGCTTGGAAGCACATGGTCAGGGAGTTTGATCATTTTGCAGCAGAGGTACGAAATGTTTGGCTAGGGCTCTCATCTGACGGATTCAACCCTTTTGGCAACATGAGTCTTCAATATAGTATATGGCCAGTTATTTTGGTACCGTACAACCTTCCACCATGGATGTGCATGAAGAAGGAATACAATATGCTCACTCTGTTAATTCTGGGCCCGGGTTATCCAGGAAAGTGTCTCGATGTGTATTTGAGGCCTTTGATTGAGGAGCTTAAGTACCTGAGTGAGTGTGGCCACCCCACTTACGATAGGTTCAAAAAGGAGATGTTCCAGATGCATGCCATGCTTGTTGGCACCATCAGTGATTTTCCTGCCCGCGGTATGTTGTCGGGCAACGTTACCAGGGGTTACAGGGCTTGTTCAGAGTGCATGACGGTTGATTGTTGCAGTCCTCATTGCAGTAAAATTGTTCAGATGCGTCACCGTTGTTGGCTTCCATATGATCACCCATTTAGGCAGGATCCAGACGCGTTTGATGGGACTGTGGAAACAGGTGTGGCACCCAGGCGATGGACAGGGGAAGAAATTTTGGAAGTGTTGAATGAATATGATTTTGGCCAGCTGAGCAATCATCCTGACATAGTGGCGTCAATTCCAGACAAGCCCGAAAGGTATAAGTTTTGGACACACAAGAGCATATTCTGGGAACTCTCGTACTGGCCCAGGTTGCCTATCAGACATTACCTAGATGTCATGCACATAGAGAAGAATGTGTGTGAAAGTGTGGTGGGCACAGTTCTTAACTTGGAGGGGAAAACAAAAGACATCCCTAAGGCACGCATTGATCTGAAAGCAATGGGTGTGCGGAAACATTTGTGGTTAAGAGATGGTAAGAGAAAAATGCCGCAAGCTCCGTACACCGTAAAGCCGAAGCATAAGCATGAAATTTTTCAGTGGCTGAGTAATGTCAGGTATATATTCTTATGGCTATGTAGGAATTTGGCCTTAAATTTTTAGCGGAGTATATATGGTTATATGCGAGAAATATAATTGGTCCATATATATGGCTTTATCTATATATATGCAGGTATCCTTATGGCTATGCAGGAAATATAAGCAGGTGTGTTAACTTCCGGGACAATAAGATGTACGGATTAAAGAGTCATGACTGCCATGTACTGCTTCAACGCCTTTTCCCTATTTTCATTCGAGGGTACATGCCCAAAGAGGTGGTGGAGCCGTTGGTGGCCTTATCAAGATTCTTTCAGAAGTTATGCACCAGGGAAGTTAAAAAAGCAGACCTGAGAGAGATGCAAGATGACATCATTTTTATCATGTGCAAGCTTGAGAGGATATTTCCCCCAAATTTTTTCGACATAATGCCGCACCTGATGATCCATCTTCCCGAACAATTGTTGCTTACCGGTCCCGTACACTACACTTGGATGTATCCCATGGAAAGGTACAAATGATTCATAAATTTGGTTTGCCTATGTTTTTATATGTAAATTCTTGTGGTTAAGTAAGTTAACATGCACTTGTTAACTTGTAGACAATTGGGAGCCTACAAGGACTATGTGAAGAATAAATATGCACCTGAAGGGTGTATCGCTGAAGCATATGTTGCGCACGAGTGTGTAACGTACACCAAAGTGTACCTCGAAAATGTAGAGGACCCCCAACAACATATGCCGATAGATGAACCCCAGTTCAACCTTTCTATCATCTCCAGTGACGTGGTAGTACAGGGAAGCTTGCCAAAGTCGTACAAGTTGGATGGAAATGAGGTAGCCATTGCCCACTGGTCGGTACTGATTAACTGTCAAGAAGTACAATATTGGAAAAACTATCATCTTCACTGCCCTGCTATTGCCGGAAATGTTGATTACCACAACAAGACGTTTGCAAACTACTTTGGTCAATGGGTAAGTATATGTGTATATGTATATGTATATTTTTATATATATCCTTATATAGCATGTATGTATTTACGTGGTTTTGTGGTTTCAAGATGACATAATTTCTTCTGTACGTATTAATATATGGACGTTTTCAGATGAACCATGTAGCAGATGATGGTTGCCCAGAGTGGTCAAACGAATTGAGGGTCCTGGCGATGAAACCGATTGCTTCAAAAGTTTACTCGATGTGTCAGGTCAATGGCGTGAAATTTTTATGTGAAAATCGAGACGACCGACTGAAAACACAGAATTGTGGGGTGATGGTCCATGGTGGGCAGGATGGCGTTGACTATTACGGTGTCCTTCATTCAGTTGTTGAACTAATTTATGGGAACCACATGAAAGTGCACTTGTTCAAGTGTAGATGGTTTGATACTAGCCCGGAGAACACAAGGACCGATCAGTACGGAACATTTTCGGTGAATACTGCTACTACCTGGTATGAAGATGACCCTTTCGTTCTTGCCTCATCAGTAAAACAAGTGTTTTACCTGGACGATCTTCTTAACAAAGTCCCGTGGAAGGTGGTTAACCATGTTGCTTATAGAAACATATAAAGTGCTGCCACACTTGGTGATACCGCAGATGATGAGGAAGTTACTGCATACCAAGAGCCAAACGCTTTTGACATTCCGGAATCATCTACGATTCGCTGATTCGTCTCTATTCAAGCATTTAATTAAACACTTAATCAAACACGAATACAATTAAAACCCTTCTTTGTTGATGTAGCATTGATAAGTAGGGATCGTTCTTAACCGGGGATTGAGGGTGCATGCATAACTATGCTAGGTTATATAGGGGGGTGCAAAGTTGGTTTGTTTTCTATAATCTACGAAATTAAACAAGAAAAATGGTTAGAAACACATCAAGAAATCACAAGTTCTAACATGTTTAAACTCATAGACAAGCAAACAATCAAGAACACATAACCCTAAACATGTTTCTACACCGAAAAACCCTAATTCTATTATTTACAAGTGATCATCACATTTATTCAACCTAGCCGTTTACCTCATCCTTATTTGATCCCAACGAAATTCATAGCTCAAGTTAAAACATACGCACATGTATACATCGAAAGTAGGGTGCAACCAAATCGAGTTAACCACCTAAATCCAATTTTATCTTTGATTAGTTCATTAAAACATGCGAGGGTGAACTGGATATTCGAGTATCATCCTAACAAGCTCTAACGCATTAAGTGTTGGTATACTAGCATGCATATTCGAACCTAAGGCTATGAACACATGGAAGGTTTCAAACAAATATGAAAATAAACATCTTACAACAAAACATAATCTCACTACACAAAGTTTGGAAAATTCCTTACAAAACCGAAACAAATTACAAGACATTGTTACACTTTTTGATCCGAGGGATATTCGCTCCGCAATCTCCAAGTGTAGCAGCTCCTTGATGGTTGATGAAGTCGCACGAACTCAAAGCCAAATCGAGCAAGAGAGGCCGCGGGTGAAGGTAGGTTTATTTGGAAGGTGGTGGAGATGGTGTTTCGGTTTCTTGAGAATTCTCTTGGCTAAGTGTGAGAGGAGGTGATGTAGAGACAGGGGTTCGGCTCTCTAAATGTGTGATCCCCCTTGAAAGAGTCGAGCTTCCCTTTATATAGAAGAAGATTAGGAAACTTCCCACCTTCTGAAAGCTGTCAAATCTGACCCTTCTGTATTAAAAGCTACGTTTCGGACGTTTTACAACTTCAAACGGCGTGATTCTTTCGGCACTAGAAGATAGACTTCCAGGGCTTTCCAGCTATGTATTAATTGTGCCATAATTCCTCCTAACGCGCCTTCACTGCCCATTTAAAGTTGGCTGTTACGCAGAATGACCTGTACCTACTAAATCCGGGATTTCTGAATATCTACACATTGTAACGGCATGATTCCAGTGGGGTTGGAAACTAGACTTCCATATCTTTCTAAGCATGCCTCACATGTGTCCAAATTCGTTTTCAAATGATTTTGGTGGCCTGTTGAATTGGGCTGATCTGCATCGACAGATTTCTGGATTTCTAACTTTCGGTCCATCTTCTTCTTTTGGGCTTCTTTCTCTCCAATTCTTCATTGGCCGAAAATACCAGGTAATTGCACATATTTTGGGCTTTAAATCATATCCAAATCATCTTGGAATATTCTCCACAAATGTGGCCCAAGTATCCTCCATGAATTCGGCAAGAACATGCTTTCCATGATCGCGCAGGAGAAAAGTCTTCATCTTTATTTGCACCATTTTCATTTGTCACATGGTTTCCAATTCTTGATGGAATTTGAGAATACATTTTAGAAACCATTTGAAGACCATTTCTCGTACCATTTCTTCTCCGGATTTAGGAACTTTGTCCTTATCCCGCTTTTAGCTCCAAAACGCCTCATTTATTGTTCCACCTTTATTTTCTACCTAAAAACATAAAATAAGTTAGAAACATATCTACTAAGCATAAAACAAAGTTAAATGTAGAGAGAAAGACATTAAGAATCAAGCATAAAATGCATAGATCATTCGCCTTAATAATGTGAGATCTGGGAGTGTGGTTCGAATTACTGGAGCAGAACTTCTCGATGTTAATCCATATGAAGTTGACGCTGATTCAGATGACGAAGAGCGGCACATATTGCCAGAGGTTACCTATGAAACCGAGTCAGACTCAAGTGATGAAGATGATTACGATTATCATCCTTAGTACGTTGTAAATTGTAGTCGGAAATTGTAGTCGGCAAATGTACGTAGTAAAATGTACGTAGTAAAATGTAGTAGGAAATTGTAGTCGGAAAATGTACTCAGAAATTGTATGTAGTCGGAAATTGTACGTAGTCGGAAATTGTGAGTAGTCGGAAATTGAACATAGTCGGAAATCGGAACCGTAGTCGGAAATTGGAACCGTAGTCGGAAATCGGAAATTGAACGTAGTCGGAAATCGGAACCGTAGTCGAAAATTGAACGTAGTCGGAAATCGGAACCGTAGTCGGAAATTGAACGTAGTCGGAAATCGTCACCGTAGTCGGAAATTATACGTAGTCGGAAATTGTACGTAGTCGGAAATTATGTAGTCGGAAAATGGTCGGAAATTGGTCGATCGGATAATAGTCGACAAATAATGACATTACCAACGAGTTAGCAACTCGTGGGTAATGTCATTACCAACGAGTCAAGTCGTTGGTAATGACATTACCCACGACGTACGTCGTTGGTAATGTCATTACCAACGACGTTGACCTACCTCGCCGGCAATGGTGGCGGTATAGCTCGAGCTCGATCTCCTCCTCCCCATTTCTCTTCGGCCTAATTCAATTCTCTCTTCCCTCTTCCCTCTCTTGTAGCACGAAATTCTCACCTCTCCCCTCTCCTCAATCCTCTCTTCTCTCTTCCCACTCCCCTCTCTTCCTCTCCTCCCCTCTCTCCTCCCCTCTCTCCTCCTCCCATCCTCCTCTTCCTCCTCCCCTCACCTCCGTCGCCGGCACAGTTGGGTCGAGCTCCACCATGCCAGGTTTGAGCTCACTCTCTCTCCCTCTCTCTCTCCCTCTCTCTCTCTCTCATTCCACAATTTTTTTTTGTGTATTTTAATTAATTAATTTTTGATAATTGTGGGATGTATATATGTATGCATGTGGACAATATTTGTAAAATGTAATTAAGGTATGTTTGAAAATTGTGGGAGAAAAATGTGGATAATTGTGGGGTGAAGGAGCAATATATGTGATGTATATATGTGAAAAATTAATTAATATATATGGAATGTATATATATATACGTATGTTTGAAAAATGTGAAAAATTAATTAGCTAGGGTGAATTGGATTAATATGTGATGTATATATATATGTGTGAATTAAGGTGAAATTAAGATGCATGATCGATGTATACAAAGTGTATATTTGATGTATATATGTGTGAAAAGTTTAAAGCCGGAAATGATGTATGTATATATGTTAAGTTAGGTGATATAGTTGTTAATTTAACGTATAATAGGTGATATTGGAACCATAACAAATCGGAACCGGAACGGTTTGAAACCGGAACTGTTTATAACCGGAACCGTTTGTTTCCGTTTGAAAACAAACGGTTCCGGTTTCAAACGGTTTCGGTTCCAAACGGTTCCGGTTCCAAACCGTTCCGGTTCCGATTTGTTATAGAACCGAAACGGTTTGGAACCGGAACTGTTTGTAACCGGAACCGTTATGTTACAAACGGTTCCGGTTACAAACAGTTCCGGTTTCAAACGGTTCCAGTTCCAAACCGTTCCGGTTCCGATTTGTTATAGAACCCCAGTTTGGAACCGGAACCGTTTGGAACCGGAACTGTTTGTAACCGGAACCGTTATGTTACAAATTGTTCCAGTTACAAACAGTTCCGGTTTCAAACGGTTCCGGTTCCAAACCGTTCCGGTTCTTATTTGTTATAGAACCGAAACGGTTTGGAACCGGAACCGTTTGGAACCGGAACTGTTTGTAACCGGAACCGTTATGTTACAAACGGTTCCGGTTACAAACAATTCCGGTTTCAAACGGTTCCGGTTCCAAACCGTTCCGGTTCTGATTTGTTATAGAACCGAAACGGTTTGGAACCGGAACCGTTTGGAACCGGAACTGTTTGGAACCGGAACCGTTTGTAATATAACGGTTCCAGGTTCAAACGGTTCCTGTTCCAAACCGTTCCGGTTCCGATTTGTTATAGAACCCCAGTTTCCATGACTATTACGGTGTCCATGCCAGGAGGTTTTGCGGCTAATTGGCTTCGGAGAGGTTCCCGAAATAGTGGAGGGAACAGTAGTCAAGCTTCCTCCTCGCCCGCAGTTAGCAACACGCCCAGTGGGCCAATGATGAGTGCTCGCACGAGAGCCTTGCTAGAGGCGCGAGCTGAGGAGGAAGCTGCACGATCAAGAGCCGTGCAACCGGAAGTTGAGCCTCGAGCCTCAGTCTCCAGGCGCTCAATCAGCAGACGTTCCTCCGGTGGCAGAGCCTCAGACGAGTGACAGTCAACGAGGGCATCAGAAACTCCCCCAATCCGAATGCCCCATATTCGCCCGGTGCCTACTCCCGTTTCACGGGAATCATCTGAGACACATGGTGGTGCTGGCGCCTCATCGTTCAGGCCTCGTCTATCTCCGCCGTCCGGTCTCTTCCTACCCGACGAGATTCCTGTCATCCCTGAATTCGATGATAGGGGGATACCTGTTTATATTGAAGGACGGCCGGAGTTCCTGAGCGTGGAGGAAGCGTATAACTTCCTCCCGTTCGACCCCGTGTATCTTTGGAGTGTGAGGTGCACCAACCAACAAACGGACGATGCAGGTAAATTTTATTTAACATCAGATTGATTACTTAATTATTACTTAAGACTTGCGATAGGTTCAATTAATGATATCAATTTGTTGACATTGTATTATTAGGCAATTTCGTTAATGCGACTGGAAAACGGAAAGGGGCTAGAGGCACCTGCACCGGGAAGAGACTTGAGCAGGCCACCGGCGGAAGGAAAACGCCCATAAGGGCCAATGAGGATGGCGAGGTGATCGAGGCATTCGACACCACGCGCAAATATGTCAGCATGGCCGGTGCGATCGTGCGGGACAAGGTCCCAATGCTTTGGCCAGATTGGGAATCTGTGCCTATCTACGTGAAGATGCAAGTGCATAATGCACTCAGTGTGAGTAAAATCGTATTTTCATTACGTAAATTTTACATTTATTAATTAAGTCCGAATAAATATATAATTTTACCTTTTATATATTCATATTGCAGGTGTGGTTTGACGTGGATGAAGTTCTTATTCACACGTGGGTAGAGCGTCAACTACATATGAGGTGATGTGCTTCGACTTATTTGAATATATATCGAGTTAGATTTTTGTTTATCAAGTGTTTTAATATCTCTAACTTTTTTTCTATGTTTTAATATAGGTATAAAGAGTGGAAGAACGAGCTTTCTTCCCATTACACTGTATACAAGGAGCTAGGCCGAGGTTCTACCCCTAGCGAATTCCAGTTTAGGGAGTACGAGTGGCTGTGGCTGATAGCCCACTTCGAGCACCCCAAAGCTCGGGTATGCATCCTTAATATATCTTACAACCCTAATGTATCGTATCAGATTGAAATAGTTAGTTACTAATTTTTTTCCATACGTTTATCAAACAAGGCGATTTCGAAGACGAACCGGGCGAATAGATTGAAAAACACCAGGGCCCATCATGCAGGTTCACTCAACTACATGGGTTGGTCGACTAAGGCGCAGCAACAACAAGAAGTGAACCCCTTGGTGTATATTCATCAAAAGTTCTATCCGCAGTGCCCTGACGAAGCGGTAAGTCTTTCGCCTCTCCATGTGTTAATAAAACTATTTTTCGATATTAATTTATTTTGTTACCTAATACGTTATTCATTTTCACTTTTCAATTAGGCGAGAGTGGAGGAGGCGACCGTGGAAGTGACCATGAATATAGCTCGGACTAACCATCCTGACTGCTCCGAGGAAGAAGTCACCCAGTATGCCTCTCAGATCGATCCGCTTGATCGCCCTATAGCGGCTCAGATCATGGCAAAAGCGTGCGGGACTGGCAAGAATACCTACTACTGTAGGGGAATGGGCACGGCGGGCGAAGGACTATTGAAGAACACTTCAGAATACTCTACCGGGTCAAGAAGTTCAACTTCTAGTCGTAACCTCGCAGCGGAGCTTCACAGGACGCAGAGGGAGTTGGAGGAGCAAAAGAGGCAGATGGCCGAGTACCAAACGCAGCAGACACAGGTGCAGGCTCAGATGTACACATGGATGCGGACAATGTACGAGGCTCACACTACCGGACAACTGTTCCCCACACCTCCCCCGGTCCCGGTCCCTCCGTTCCCTAGCTATCCACCACCACCACCGCACCAGTCAACGCCAGAGCAAGACCAAGGTAGCCACCGGAATTCAAATGAGTACATGGATTACTTCGACCCTGACCCGCAAGTTCCTCGACCTGACTTGTAGTTGTAATTAATTTTCGTATCGTCGTTGCTATTTGTACTGTAACGTTGAACATTTATGTGTACTGTTGAACTTGTATGATTGTACGGTTTATGTCTTTCAATGCAGGTTCTGGAATTGGGCCCAATCCAGAATCGCGTTTTTTTCAAAAATTTTCCACACATTGCCGGCGACATAGACCTCAGTCGCCGGCAATGTCTGACATTCCGGCCACGGCGGCGCTGCCATTGCCGGCGACGCCGTCGCCGGTAATGTCCGAGACATCACCGGCGACATGAGTCGCCGGTAATGTCTTCACATTGCCGGCGACTCAAGTCGCCGGTGATGTCCCGGACATTACCGGCGACGGCGTTTCCCGTCACCGGCAATGTCAACACCGGCGGGGAATCTCCGGCGACGTCATTGCCGGCGACTTGTCGCCGGTAATGTCAATTCCAGCGAAAAAAAAAGACAAGGCCGGCGATGGCAGGTCGCCGGTAATGTCTCCATTTCTGGTAGTGCAACACAAATTAACAACATACTCAAATCACATTAATTCTTCTATATATATTATTAATTACAAATTAACACTCATATATACATATATATATATATATCAACAATTCACTCAAAATCAACTCAACTCAACTAATTAAAACACAACAATTAAACAACTCAAAATCTTTACATTCATTCATATCTATACATATATATAATCAACATTAATCAACTCTATATAAATCAACAATATTATTAACACACACACACACACATATATATATATACACATACCTATATATATATATATATGTATAGCGGGAGAGTATCACGAACTGTTTTTGAAAAGCTTCTGACGACACCGATAATTTGAGAGCGTTTTGGGATTGTTTGGGCAATTTGTTTTCAAATGGCCGAACTGCTGCCCAGATCTGTATAAAAGGAACTATACCTGACGACTTCATTAAAGTTGTTGGTTATAGTATGGTCAAACTATACCCGACAACTTTATAGGTCGTTGGGTATAGTTTCATAATTATAGCCGACGACTTCATTGGTGGTCGTCGGCTATAGTTTTTTGGCCGATGACTTTAAAAGTCGTCGGGTATAGTTTTAACTATACCCAACGATGCCATTATGTCGTCGGTTATAGGTGACTATACCCGTTCACCTATACCCGACGACTAGGCAAGTCGTCGGCCTATTTTTTCCAAAGTCGTCGAGTATAGTTCTTATTCTGGTAGTGATGTCACATCACTTTGGGACCTCCACATGTTAGGCCCCTTTGGGATCTCCTATCATTTGCTGATAAACTTGAACATAAAGAAAAAGCCCTAGCTAGAGGGTTAGGGGAAGTGGTACTTTGCCTCAAACTAGGGAACTTTCCATTGTGTTAGAAGGAAAATTGATCAAAAACCAGAGAATTAGGTAATGTGGGGCAAAGAAGTTCCAAATAGTGGTAAGGGAAAATTATTCTATACACGACAGCATAAGTGCACTACTTATAAAAATAAGGGTAAAAGAGGAATTTACATTATTATTATTATTTTTTATTCAAATTTTTTAACTTTTTATTAGCTTTAAGCTAATAAAAATCTGTCACGCAGACGGTGCAAGTACACTGCTGTGTATGAAATATATTTCCGGTGACAAGACCACATGGTATGGGTCGCACACAGTCCACAACTGCACATTAAGCCAGTTGAAGTACAATTGGCATCCACAATATGTTTCTTCATATCTTCCTCTTGTGGGCACAACCCTAAACTCTTTGTGGTCTATATATCGAGTTTCCAAAAGTCCAAATATAGATTGTAACACCTAAATCGTGTAGTGCAAAACAGCAATGTGTGGGATAAGGAAGATGAACACCCTTTTGACTAAACCTTATATTTGCACTATCCAAATCCGACCAATTCTCATAAGTAGGAATCTTCCCAAAGATTGTGGCTGGAATTTTTTCTGTAGTGACTAAGAGAGTGCGGACATATTTTCAGGAATCCAATATCAACTTTTCATATATAGATTTTCATAGATCATAAAAGGTGCAAAACAAAAATATCAGAAAAAGAAAGGAGAAAAAAAAAAGATCATGCGCAAGTTACTAGATTCTCTTCTATGCAAAGGAAATGCTAAATTATGCGAGGATTGAGAGCATTCTTGTTGGGGTGTGTAGCAAGATGAATATGATAAAACTCCATCTGGGCTTGAATAAAATTTAGGGTCATCGGGGGAAATGGAAATTGGGATCACTGCATGTGATTGAGACGGCGGGAACGAAAGGAACTGGATAAGAGAGAAAACATTTCTGGTTGCATCGCCATTTTTGTATTGTCCACCGGGAAGAACTGAAAAAAATTTCATCGTTGTGATTGGACCTGCATGACAATAAACAGATGTTGAGATAATCCTACACCTGATTTTGCAAGATACAAGAGAGGACTGGTCGAATTAGGCTGGGCCGCGGAATCAGGATAAGATTGTTATTCGGATAAATTTTAGCCAAATAAATTTTTAGTGCGCGAAGCGGAAAAAAAAAATTTAGTTTGGGATTTTATTATGATGTCATAATTTTATATTCTAATTTTTAATTGTGTTCTGCCCAAATTGCTAAAAAGAGAGACAAAAATATTTCAAAATGTAATTAAGTCAATGCCTAAAGAGCATCAATTGCGACCATCAAACATTTTCACTATTCAAAACTTGCATACTCAATCTAATATGAAATTACTACAGCAAACAATAGTACAAGACTATAACAAATACGTGTGACTTATGAAATACGAATTACGATTGTGCTATTGAGATTGAGACCATGTATGTTGAACTAATCTGGCAATGGATTGATATTTGAGATTTGAGCAGGTGAATCACGACGTAGAGATTAAAAGTGAGGGAGGCGGCTCATGCCGAGTGAGGCGATGCTGGTTTGGGAACAGCCAACAAAGGGTTGCCAGGATCAGAGCTATCAGATGGTCGATACACAGAAAACTCTTTAATCAAGATCTTAAGAGACGATGAAGGCTAGTGTGTTTTCAATTAAGAGACAGTTGCTCTCTAGAATAGATCTTACTCACGATCATTGGGCCGAGAATAATGCCGAAATTAACTAACTTTTTTTTTAATGTGAAGTATTTTTTTTAGACCCAAAATTCTTACCCGAGCTTAAATCCAGGGAACCTTGTGCTGACTTCGCCAATATTTAGGCTGTGTCTTGCTTTTGATTCATTGAACCAGCACTACCTGCAATGGCATCAGTTTTGAGTAATAAGGTTACAGTGCACTTAACAATATCGATGATAGCTAGCTAGAGAGATTCAAAGCTCGAAAACTATGGGCGCATATATATAAGTACATATATACTTCTAACTGTTTACTTAAATGGGGATCTTAGTAATTCACTATTTCATTTTTTAGATTGCTTTGTTTGAGTAAGTTTGATGAATATTTTTGCAAATTATGTTTATAGAAAGTCGGGAGAATATCCAAATTCATTAAAATTAAGTTCACTAGTTAGATCACTGGGTCAAGGTCTTTCGGATTTTAGGGCATTATGTTATTGAATGTTTCATTTGCATGTGTTAGTTGTTTGCACCGGTTGGGGATGTTCTACAATACTCTGGAGTTTCAATACTTTCCAATTTTGGAGCGTTGAGTCACTTCATTTCTCCGGAGTTTCAATACTCTCCAGTTTTGGAGTGTTATATCACTTCATTTCTTCAAAACTAGGGACCGCAAAAATAATCCAACGCTCCAAAATTGGAGAATATTGAAACTCCAGAGTACTACATAATTTTTTCACTAGTTGGGTCAATGTCAAATCAAAGTCAAAGGTTTATTCATTAGATTGTTATGAAAGTTGAAATAGAAACATTACAATTGTCTAACAGCAAAGTTTCAGTCTCTAATTCTATGTTTCTGTATTACTAATGAGATATATGGGAGTTAATTTGATTTAACACCTCAGAGTTTAAAGAAAATGGCTCAAATGATCACTTAAATTTGTCATAGTCGACAATTTGATCATTGAAGTTTAGAAAATATCAAAAATGTCACTGAACTTTAATTTTGTCTATCAAATTGATCACTTTGTCCATCTTGGATGTCAATTTTATTATTTCATGGTGGTTTTTATACATCTCTCACCTATACTATGTACTTTTCTCTCATAATCTCATATATGAGCAAAATATTTGGCAAATTAGATTGTTTAAAATAGACGAAGTGATCAAATTAATAGATAAAGTTAAGATTCAGTAACTTTTTTGATACATTCCAAAATTTAGTGATCAAATTACTATGACAAATTTGAGTGATCATTTTGAATCATTTCCTCTAAAGTTCATGTGAAACTGGTAAGTGGGTAACTCGACATACAAGGGAAGAAGATGCTGGCATGCTTTTATCACAATGCTCAAGCTTGATGGTAACTGGGAATATACTCAATTCTTTGACCATTTTATGATGCCAAGTAGTTATCACCAAAATGGCCAATACGTGAAAGTGGCTCCGTTAATATGAATGAAAATAAAAATAAAATCATGTCCCCAAGTATTAACCGTCTGATCTTGACGTGTCGGGAACAGAAAATGGTGTGTTGGGGCTGGCGATGGGTGCTGATTCAAAAGGGCACTAAGGGGCACCAAGGCCCTTGGCATTTTGTGCGTTTGTGTAGGTCTGGTGGCTGTCAAAGATAACGCAAACAGCTCATCTATTTATGGGTGGTCTCTTTCTGTTTCTGGGCTCTCTCTCTCCCTCTCTCACTCTGCAGTGTCTCGCTGAAGAACATTGTGTTTGTTTTGTTGCGCCACTGATTCTGATTCCTGGTACTTTTTAGTTTTAACAAAAACTGAACCAAAGTCATTCCAATACTGCTCCCCATTCAGTTTTAAGGTGCATGGGTTCTCTTCAAAGACTCATTCTTTCTCTAGCTTAGCTGGATTCATTTACTTCACTTTCCTCTATTTATGTCCATATGCTTGATCGGTTTGGTTTGCCTAGCTTTACTTGAGGAATTGAGGTGGGTTTTTAGTTCTATGCTGTTTTAACTCAGTCGAGTTGTGATTGAGTTCTTGTTTTTATTGTAAAATATGGCATCTCGGATACGTACTTGGTTGAAAGTTCATAGCTTTTTATTGGTAAACTAGCATATGGGATATTCTTGGGTTTAATTTCTAATTTTGATGAGTCTTAGCTAGTTACACTAGTTGTTTGAGACAAACTTATTGGTAATTGATACTGATTCTTGCTTGTGAAAACCAAAGACTGATGCTTTTGTCTACTTTTATGGTGTTAAGTTCAACTCTAACCAAGAACTGTTGTGGTTTCCAACTGCAGGTGTTCAAACTTCAAAGAGGGCCAAGAATGGAACAATGTTGTATAGGAATGTAAATTTGTGGGTTTTGGGTTTCTGAAACACTGTTGTGGGCCAAGAGAAGGGTTTGGTGTTTATTTTGGCGGTGTTTGACCGTTGTAAAAACAAAGAAGTGAGGAAGAGGCAAGTATCACTAACAAAGGAGAGGGATAAACAAATGAGGGGAGGGCGGTGGTGTCAGTTATAAGCAACTTGGGGGCTTTATTTCTCTCATTGTTTTCTGGCTTTGAGAATTGTATATGTTTGACATGGTCTGTTGGTGATGTCTTGTGTCTCCTGAGCTGGCCCTGTTTCGCCGGACTCATTGGGTTTCTGTTACCAATTCAGGAAGCAACTCCCTTCTTTTGGTCTCTTTGCATTCAAGTGAACAGTTTGTTAAAAATCACTTGATCTCATTTACTCTTACTTTCTTCAAGCCATGGTTTGTGGGGAAGATTCGGTCTAACTAGGAAAGACACCAAAGTTTTATGAGATCTATTTTGGTTTCTCTTTTACCTTGAGCATCTAAGCTTATCAGCTGTTCAATCCTCACTTTCAGTTTTCTTTATATTTTCTGTGGAGTTTCGGTTTCGAATTGGCTGTAGTGGTGCAAACATTTGTAGGCTTTGTTGATATCATAAGCAGAGAGATACATAAGATCTATTTTTTGCCAAGATGAAGTTCATGAAACTTGGATCCAAACCTGATTTCTTTCAGACTGAGGGAGATAATATAAGGTGAGAATGCTCGTTAGAGACATGATTATTTTTATTTACGTTTTGTTCTGTGATATATGTTCTTCTGTAATTAGCCCCTCTTCATTTTTTTGCTTTGAGATGTATTATGTGCCATCTTTTTTAAGAGATGTGTTCTTAGTACTCTTCCTGAAACGCCAGATATAAAATTGAAATGCTTTAGTGGATGGACAAGGTGAGGGATAAAACTTATGATTTTAATGTGCTTTTCACCTTAATTTTCTCATTATGGAACTATGGATTAGGTTATATGTAATCCTATGCGTACTTGGATCCATTCATTTTACTGTTGTATTAAGTTTGTGGTTGTAATGTCGCATTTTGTTGAGCTTTTGGGGGTTAAGAATCACGCTATCATTTACCTTGATTGTATTCAACTATCTCTGAATACATATAGCTTTACAGTTTTATGTATGCTTCATAAGTTCATATGCATTGACCTTCCTGATTGGGCACACCCCATCCGACTGCAATATGATACAATCAAACATCCAGGAAGGTTTCATGAATGAAGTTTCATGATTCCTTGTTAGTATAAGTATAATCGTTTACATTCTGAACTAAATTAGGCATGAGATCTGTATGAACTTTCCACCGACCATAGCTGATTAACTTACTGTTGTATGCATTTGTGCAGATTTTTTCAGATATTAAATACATAGTTCTCATTAAAGTTTGTGAATCCAGGTACGTGGCAACGGAGCTGGGAACGGATGTTGCTATTAATGTTGGAGATGTAAAATTTTATTTGCACAAGGTATGAAACCTGCTTAATCTAAAACAAGATCCATTTGTCAGTGAATATTTTCTGTTTCCAAAATCATAGCACAGCCATCCAAGTTAATGGATTGATGTGTTTCGATATCAAAACTGCCGAACAAGTTATCTACTATAACTATAACATTGTTACCATTAAATTTTCCAAAGCCGCCATGATTTTTGAGGCTATTGAATCAAATTTTCATTAATGTTTTAAGTCATGTACTCACCAGCCAAACTTCCATTTTATACTTATATCCTGTGATGTTTATGTAGTTCCCACTTTTGTCCAAGAGCGCACGCCTGAAGAAACTCGTGGCAAACACAAATGATGAAAACAGTGATGAAATCAACATCCATGATATTCCAGGTGGACCTGCTGCTTTTGAAATATGTGCCAAGTTCTGTTATGGTATGACTGCGACGCTCAATGCATACAATGTGGTTGCAACTCGTTGCGCAGCAGAGTACCTTCAGATGTATGAAACTGTAGAGACGGGAAACCTTGTCTACAAGGTTGAAGTCTTCCTAAGCTCTAGCATCTTCCGAAGCTGGAAAGACTCGATAATTGTTCTTCAGACAACAAGGTCTCTTCTTCCCTGGGCTGAGGAACTTAAGGTGGTCAGCCATTGCCTAGACTCTATTGCATCCAAGGCTACCATCAATACTTCCTTGGTGGAATGGTCATATTCGTATAACCATAAAAAGCTGCCATCTGAGAATGGGAATGATCAACTCTGGAATGGTGTAGGAAAACAACAGACGGTTCCTAAAGACTGGTGGGTTGAAGACCTCTCAGGACTTCAACTTGATTTATTCAAGAGGGTGATAACAATAATCAAGACCAAAGGAAAAATCTCTGCCGACGTAATTGGGGAAGCCTTAAATGCATATACTGTGAGAAGGTTATCAGGTATTAGCAAGGGTATGATTCAGGGCGGTGATGTTGTAAAGAATAGATCATTGGTGGAGACTATCATCCACCTACTTCCCAAAGGCAGTGTCCCTTGCAGTTTCTTACTTAAGCTGTTAAGAGCAGCCATAATGCTAGATTGTGGAGAAATAGAAAAATGCGAGTTGATGAAGAGAATCAGCCAGCAGCTTGAGGAGGCTTCAGTTTCTGATCTTTTAATTCGAGCCCCAGCTGAGGAAGAAATGATATATGAAGTTGATATTGTGCAACAGCTAATTGAAGAGTTCATGTCACGTGATCAAAGTACTCAGACAGATCCGTCAATGGAATCTGAATTCAAGGAGATCAAAACCCCCAGCTTTCTAACCAAAGCTTCAAAGGTGAAGGTGGCAAAGCTGGTTGACGGCTACCTTGCGGAAGTTGCCCGTGATCCCAACTTACCTGTGTCAAAGTTTGTCAGTATTGCTGAAATGGTTTCAAGCTTCTCACGATCATCTCATGATGGGATTTACCGTGCCATGGACATGTTTCTAAAGGTTTGTTCTTGACTTATCATATTGCATTTTGCTTACTCGTTGGCCTTGAGGATATGACTGTCCAAATTTTATATTTTCCAATAGTATGCTCACCTTTCAAACAACAAAGAATGTTAATATTTCATGACATACATCAGCATATTGAATTATTGATCACAGTTCTATTTTAAGTATGACCAATGTACAAGCTATTTTATAAAACGATTTTGGTTGAACCAATTTCTGATGCATCATGTGTTGGTACAGGAACACCCGGGGATCAGCAAAAGCGAAAAGAAGAGAATATGCAAATTAATGGATTGTAGAAAGCTATCTGCAGAAGCCTGCACGCATGCTGTGCAAAATGAGCGGCTTCCCTTGAGAGTCGTTGTGCAAGTCCTTTTCTTTGAGCAGGCTTGGGCTTCAGCTGGTGGAAACATTACACCTGATCTACATGGGTCCATTGGAGCATTACTCCCCGGTGGGTCTCATGGAAGCTCAAGATCCACAACAACCAACACAGAAGAGGACTGGGATGCTGTGCCAACCGCCGAGGAGATCACAGCTCTTAAAGGGGAGATCTCTAATCTAAGGTTAGGTAATGAGGGAGCTGGCAGTGATAGAAATGATATTCGTGGTGCAAAAAACAAAGCTGCTGCCACCAAAATGCAAGGGTTGCTCGTGTCAAAGAAGATATTTTCAAAGCTCTGGTCAAACAAAGGAAGGAATGGGGAAAGCAGCTCGGATACGTCGGAGAGCCCTAGTTCTGTCAATGCTGAAGAGACAAAATCCCATTCCAGGAGTAGGCAGCGTTCATTATCTTAGTTATACATGACATGAACGTTCATTAGTAGATGCGAAGTAGACACTGTTGACTTTGTAAAATCATCTTGCTCGTTCGATGACTGACATGTTTTACCTGGTTTATATCTGGGGTTTTTGAGCAGAAGAGAGTATATGTTGAGCAATAGAGACCAGAAACTTCATTTCCTGGAGTTGAGTTGATTATCTCGTTTTGTTCTTTAGAATGTATGCTGGTAACTTCTAAATCTTATTTTGGTTTAGATTCAAGCTTCATCCTGATATTAAAGAAGTAATAGTTTATGATTGTAGTTTATCATTATTTGTAACCTAGGATCTTCCGGTACATACTGGAATATGGCAATTATCAATGGTACATTTACTACATTATGAGCAAAGCAACTGCATTACTTTTTATTACCTCATGCATCATGTGTTTTAGAAGAGAAATTTTATTCACATCCCAAGATACTAAATATATATTTCATACATTAAATTTGATATTTCAATGTAAATACAATTACAAAAATAGATCTTTATTCAATAATAGAAAATATAATTAACTAAATTCTCTCTCACTTAATCTTCTTATTTCGTGCAAAGCTAATATCTTTGTGTATGAGTTCTTGTTCTTCTAATATATACACAGTTCGCAAA
Source organism: Geum urbanum (assembly GCA_946800695.1). NCBI lineage: Eukaryota > Viridiplantae > Streptophyta > Magnoliopsida > Rosales > Rosaceae > Geum > Geum urbanum. The sequence goes on along the minus strand of OX327000.1, from coordinate 21,169,510 downwards.
GCTCTCTGTGAACTGGGTTCTTTTACTTTCGTTTTTATAAACCAATTGCAAAAAAAAATATAAAAAAAATAAGAAACTTAAAAGGTAAATGACATTAGATGTTTAATTGTTATATTATATATATTTGCTTCCAATTTAATTGCAGAGTCGTTTTCTTCTTTTGCTGGGTGGTATTAAACTTTCTTGAGTTTGAACTTTGAAGCCATGAATACCAGAAATAAAAAAGTTGCACAATGCGTCAAAGTGTATTTATCTTCTTTATTTTGTATGAAAAATATAAAAGCTACACTGTGTCTTTGTTTCAGTTTAATAATGTATCATAACAAAAATAAAGTTATGGAGAGCATGGTTTGACTAATTGATCTCTCTAATTGTTTTAATTTGAAGAAGAAATACAAGAATAGTTATTTTTCTAAAAAGGGTAGTTTAGAAATTTTGAAGGTGTGCATTTAGTAATTGTTGATAGTAATAAACTTAATGAAGGGTGTATTAATAATGGAATATGTATCTAGTAATCAAGGATTTGTGAATAAAATCTACCGTTTTAGAATAGATAGATATTAAGAACAAAAACATCACAAACACTATAAGCACAACACTAAGAAAAGTGTTTATTACCTCATGCATAATGTATTTTATTTTTGTAAGAACATTACAACACTGAGAAGTAGATGCTCTGGAAGAGTTTCTAATTAATTGTAGCAGACTTATTATTATTGGTTGATGGACTACAAGGTTCATTTTGAAAAATGAAGTTCCATTGAATCATGACAATATAAAATCAAGATTTATCCCCTTCAAACGAATAAAAGTACCATTTCATGAACCATCGGATATTCTCAACTCATCTTCTTATCCATGCTAGTGACTCATAGCCAAATAATGTCAATAATGTAATGTATTTGAATTTATAAATATAAAACCTCAATTCCTTATATTATATATACTTGTTTGGGTCTGAAATAAATATTTCATATTGAACTTGAAAGACTGAAGTCTTAGCGAGCGGCTCAGGATGAGCCGAAGTCTTGGCGAGCGGCCCGGTTAGAAGATGTAGCTTGGCGAGCGATCAAGTGGAAAAAAAGAGTCTGTTTCCAGATCAACTTAGGATTGTGGATTCCGGATAGTTAATTCATGCGGCTTAATGTCTATCATACCTTTTCTATTTCAGATAGGTTTTTTCTAGTAAAAGAGTTGTGATAGCATTAGAACTATATAAAGATAAGACTCGTGTGTTGGATGGTGTTAGAGTTATATTGAGATTCAAAGAGCAAGAGCAGAAGAAGTTCAAGAGAATTGAAAGACGACTACTGAGCATTATATAAGGAAAGTAAGAGCATTGGTGAAAGGGTCCCCTGATCAAACATAAAACATTTGGTATACGCAAGTACACCTAGACATCTCTTCAAGAGATTCTATCTTTGCAGCCAGACGATCAAAGTGCTTGTCACCAAACGAGTGAGAGTATTGCGATCAGAGGAAGCAATTATCATGACTGGAAGATTGAAGAGCTTGTCACCGATCGAGTGAGAGTTTGGATATCCAAAAGGAGTAAACACGACTGGAAGGTTGAAGGACTTGTCACATATCGAGTGAGAGTTCGGACATCCAAGGAAGCGGTGTTCTTAACACATCGTCAGAGAAGTTATTCTGCTTTGCACTTGTAAAGGGTAGTGTGAGGTATCGATTTCTGGAGCTCTGCTAAAGACACATAAACTCGAAGTCTTAGGTTACTAGGCGAGAATGACTCATTCAGACAAGGTTGATACTCTCATTGTCTTAATTTCTTATCAAGAAGTCAGGCAGCTTTAAGTTCTGTATTCCGTTGAGAGACGGTAGCACGCCAGCATACGAAGCACATACAGGATAAATCGATAACTGCGGTCAAACTATCCGAAGTCAATAAAAGATACTGCTTTGCGGAATGATCTCTCCGCGAAATATATTTTAACGTCAAACAATACTTATATACTTTTTCCCAATATCTCGTTAATCCACCCCGATCGAACCACCATCCCGCAAGTAAACGATTTACTTCGCTCTTTTTATTCATCCGTCGATTGGCTAATTCATTTAGAGTATTGGAAACTACAATATATGGAGCAAACTAGCAGGCTTCTTCCATGGAATGGAATGAAGATAACATGATATGTCATGAGACGTTCACTCCATTGGATGAAACTCTCTCTCTTTTTTGTCATGGACTAGATCAACGTACATGTCATTCTTTTTTTTTTCTTTTTTTTTTGAAGGTAACGTACATGTCATTCTTGAGAAACGCATGATATTGTACTTTGTTGTGTTTGTTCTGCATCAATTTGGGCTTTCATTTGCCATGCTGCAAAATGCAAATTGAAATTGTTTGGGGCCCTACACCGGTAAAATTGGGCTTTCATTTGCCATATGCTCCCATGTATCTTGAAAACTTGTGCTTCGGCAAATTTATCCTATACTGGTTCATTGCATGCTAGCTAGTCTAATTTACTCCGGCTACAAGCGACAACCACTTTATGAGTTTGGGAGTTTTATTAGTTTATGAGATGAGGGAAAATATATAGTCAATAACTCAATATATACTACCAGTGCCAAATTACTACCAGAAACCTCAACTGGTGTGTACGAGTTGTAATAACGGATAAAATGATGCAGGTGGTTTAGTTTACAATTTCAAATAATATATTTTTCCTTTTCTCTGGAGAAATGAGAATTGTATAAGTGTGGAATATGTATTGATTGGAATCTAAATTAGAACCTAAATGGTGGAATATCACATTGAGATCTACTTAAGTTAATTAGCTCAATGATTAGAAAGTGGAAAGCTAATCATTTAGACAAAATAAGTGGAAGAAGAAAGACTAAAAGAAGATGCACTCACATCGATCGCTCGCCGCCTAAGCATAATTATAACAAGACACAAACAAATCTTTACTACACTACTTTTGATCAAAAGAACCAAGATCGAAGAGCAAACCTCCATGAAAAGAATCGACAGTGCATTTTAGGCCGGCCGGTTGGCCATATATATTATTTGACTTGCGCGCCAAGAACTTCATCAAGATAAGCATACAAGTAATAAACCACTTTGCCGACCAAATTATATATGAGCATAACTTCCCCACTGTTAAGAAAATTTCTTTCTGCAGCAAGCAAAGAAATACACCATCTTCCACTCTTTGAGATTGACACATTAAGTCACAAAACCCTCTAAGCCAAAAACTCGAAGTACGTCAATTAAACTAAAAAGACATTAGAAAAGGCTACTACATGTATATCATTTCCATTCAATCTATTTCCTAGCCTTTTCGGTCGATATCAATCGGCACCTTCTAACACGTACTAGCTTTAGATCGAAACATGCTGATAATCTGTAGGCTAATTAATTTGCTTTTCTTTGGCATGTATAAATGAAAGCAACTCCCCCGGTTAGAATCCTAACTATTTGCCTTACATTTTTCACTCCTACAGTAACTATGTATTTACGTACCTAAAATTCAAACTTCAGATTTAGATGTCGATAACCAATCTTAGATACAATAGCAACGTATGTGTATGAGTTAATATGTAAACTAAGTCTTCTCAATTATATACTTGCCCCTATCACGAAAACATAACAAACTAGTAGCACGTAGCTAGTGAGAACTAACGTAGTTCTCCATATCAATTTCCTGCATTGATTTCTTATTGCAATTACGAACATCATAATTCATGAAACATGTGATATATCTCTATATACATCACAAAATCACAAACCCCGTGAAGCTCGATCACAAGATCAGCAACTCATTCAAAAGCCCTATATATCCCGCCCCATATGTAAGTTATCTACCTAGCTTTAGCTTTCTTGGCGTCCATTGCATGCACAACCTAATTCTAGGTTCTCAATTAATCACTCTTATCCTATTTCATGGCACGTACGTACTCTCGAATAATGTTACCCACGCTCTCAGTTCTACCTTACAAACAACAAGGTTAACGACCAAGAAAGTTTATTGAAGAGTTAGCTCATGGCCTGGGAATTAAATTGCAAACATCGATCATCATCGGATGTCGACATATCCGTACGTTTAACACTGACCCGATCTTCTTCAAGTGAGTACGAATGATCCACGGCGATCGATTTGTGCGTCAAATTTTAAACTACCCAATTTGCGGGATCCCTCCATGATTATATCTTAGACAGAAAAAAGCTTGCTTAACTAGTTACATTTCAACTAAGACACTAGCTAACAATATGTATGAATATGCATGATAGTGACCAGCTAGCAATATAAATAAGTTCGCCCCAAGAAATCTTGAAGCACTTGTGCTAAGAACACTAGGGGCGTGCGTGCCATACAAATTATATTGTACAAATACAACATCGATCACTTTCATGCAAAAAGGTTTTCAGATCTTTTTTAGGGTGTGTGTATTATACATATACATATAATGATATATGTCAAAAAAAAAGGCACACGTAAACGATTTACCCACAAATAATAATATCTAATGTTTCTAGCTGTGCCCATTACATTATTGTAGTTTTGATTATATGCCAAAGATGTACCCAAAACGTCACAATCCAATTAGCAAATGCACCCACAAAAGATGTCCCAAAGTCCAAATCAGAACCACCATAACTAGGAGGAAAGCGAAGGCATTTCATGCTTAATGCTCTCATGAAGGAAAAGACGAAGAACGAGCAGAAATATAAAACTTGGATATCTAAGCTTTGTTTAGTGCAAATGTGCTATAAAAAAACCACATATATATCGCACAACTAGGAGCCAAAGCCTTCCATCCACTTCATTGATCATCATATGGAAAAAGCAAAAACAACAACCCAACAATCCAAGAAAGCAAAGGAGAGAATCCCCCGACACCACCCAAACCAAAAGCTGAAAGTTCATCCACAAAAAGAGTATTAACACAATACTTATATATGTGCGTGTGTTGTCATATGAACGCGAATGTGACATTACTAGTACAATCCAAAAAAGACCATCGATCCAAAAGACCATTTCCCCCTCGCTAGGGTTTAGTCAGTTACATTAGTCCATTTCAAGGACTTATATTCCCACTACCCTAAACTAGAAAAGAACCCATTTTAACTTTGTAGCAAGAAATGGGTCATCGATCTTCTTCTTAGGGCGTTCTTGGCATATAATCGATATGGTAATATCAGTAGCGGAACCAGGAGGAACCAGGCGTTAAAGATGGGTGGGATTTAAAAAATTTAGTGAAAGAATTTTTTTTTAAGGACATTGATTGTACGAAAATTTTCAAGTATGAAAATGCAATTCAAATATATATCTATACAAAATTTGAAAAGAACAAATTACGCAAACTGTATAAAAAAAAGTTATTATAACGAATTGTCGATTTATGACACAACTAATGTATTTTTGAATTCTTAATTCAATAAATTGTAGATTATAAGCTTAATATAAAAGATAGCTCGATCTATTTTCTATCCCAGTATACATATATATAATTTATAATTAGAGAGGAGTTTTGCCTTTAAAATGTGGAGTGAAGTTTTGATTTTCACAAGACTGAGAAAGTTGTTCGGTAATTTAAACCACGTACTCATTATGTGTTGGTAAAAATAATAGAATAAAAATAGTAATAACTCAAACCACAAAATAGAAATATGCAAGAAAATAAAAAGAGTAGGAGGTAGAGAACACCAGATATAACTTAGTTTGACGAGTTGCCTACGTCCACGGGGCAACAACAACAAAAACCTCCGCTATCAAAGTTATGGATACAAGAGATACACAACTTCAAGAGCACATCTTGAAGGAAACCTTCTCTCACACTTGTTTTCCTCCCTAACTATTACAATACTCTCAACTAGGAGTGTGATCTCTCTACTTCTTAGAGTAAGATGATCTTTCTTTGATGAGATGATGGAATGAGTCAATGAGCTCTCCTTATATAAGCTAAAGAGGAACCCTCTAGATCTTCATTAGTGCCTTCCACCATAAATGTCGATTCATGAACCTTCCATGTTCATGAACCTTCTAGGACTCTCCACCATTCTTGGGAAACTTAAGGGCCCCCTACAATTTATTTTCCTTTAGTAATTAATCAACTTATTTTGGTTTGGAAATTCTAACAATCTCCCGCTCCAAACTAACCGGGGTGGTGCATGACTTCTACTTGGAGTCCATCCCAACAAACTTGCTGCAGTACTCCAAATTCTGCTGCGTAACAACTTTTGTTAACATGTCTGATGAGTTCTTGCTGGTATGAATTTTTCTCAACTGGAAAAGCTTCTTTGACACTGCATCTTAGATCCAATGATACCGGAGATCAATGTGCTTAGCGCGGGGATGATACACTGAATTCTTACTTTAGTGAATCGCACTCTGACTGTCACAATGCACTACATATGCATCTTGCTTCACACCCAATTCTTTGACAAATCTTTATAGCCATATCATCTCTTTTCAGGCTTCATTTCCTGCTATATAGTTGACTTCTGTGGTGGACAAGGCAATACACTTCTGTAACTTGGACTGCCATGACACAGCTCCCCAAAAAAAAGTGAATAAGTATCCAGAAGTGGACTTTCTATTATCAAGGTTTCCTGTTAAGTCAGCATATATGAAACCTTCTAGAATCGGCTTTCCTCCACCAAAACATAAACAAAACTTTGAGGTGCCCCTCAAATATCTGAGTATCCACTTAACAGCTTCTCAATGCTCCCTGCCAGGGTTAGAGAGATATCTACTAACAATACCAACTATATGTGCTATGTCTGGGCGAGTGCATACCATAACATACATGAGACTACCAACAGTAGATGAGTATGGAATATCAGCCATCTTGTCTTTCTCCTCTTGTGTGGTTGGGCATAACCTCCAGCTTAGCTGGAAGTGGTTACTTAGAGGTGAGCTCACTGGTTTAGCTCCTTTCATGTTGAATCTTTCAAGCACCCGTTCAACATACCTCTCCTGTGACAGCCATATCTTCTTCGCCTTCCTGTCACGAGTAATCTCCATGCCCAAAATTTGCTTGGTTTGTCCTAAGTCTTTCATGTCAAATGAATTTGACAAATCTGCCTTCAACTTGCGAGTCATAGAAGCATCTTGACCAATAATCAGCATATCATTAACATACAGTAACAAAATTAGGAAGTTACCTCCAATGAACTGTTGGATGTACACAAAAGGATTTTCATCGGTACTCTTGTACTCATGACTCACCATGAATGAGTCAAACTTCTTGTACCACTACCTTAGTGCTTGTTTCAGCCCGTACAAGCTTTTCTTCAACTTGCAGACCATGTTTTCTTTTCCATATATATCTCTTCTTCCAAATCACCATGGAGAAACGCAATTTTCACATCCAATTGTTCCACCTCAAGATCTATGCTGGCTGCCATGCCTAGAATAACTCTAATAGAAGTCATTTTGACGACTGGTGAGAAGATCTCGTCAAAATCTACTCCTTGCTTTTGCCCAAAGCCTTTGACAACCAGACGAGCCTTGAAATTTGTCAGCTGTTCATTCTCGTCTCTCTTTAACTTGAACACCCATTTATTTTTTAGTGTTATTCTGCCTTTTGGAAGCTCCACCAAGTCGTATGTGTCATTCTTGAATAAGGACTCCATCTCTGATTTCATTGCACTACCACATTTGCCATCATTACCGGCGAGATCACCGGAGACAAGGCCGGTGACCGGAAAAGTCACCGGTAATGTTCATCATTACCGGCGACTTAATCCGTCGCCGGTAATGTCGCCGGAAAATCGCCGGTAATGTTTCAAAACATTACCGGCGACTCCAACCGTCGCCGGCAATGTCAAGCCGAACATTTCCGGCAATTTTCTGGCCGGAATTTCGCCGGAAATGTGTGGGTCAACATTGCCGGCGACGGTTGGAGTCGCCGGTAATGTTTTGAAACATTACCGGCGATTTTCCGGCGTAATGTCGCTGGTAATGTCTTCATTTCCGGCGACTTACTCCGTCGCCGACAAGGTCTCTTATATTAGACGCAGATTGCAGCAGCTCGATCATTCATTCATTTTGATCGAAAAAAATCCAGAGAAATCGAAAGAAGGAAAACGTACGCTCTGAAATCGATCGTTCGGTATATTGTCAAAATTAAGGCGCGCGTCGAAAACTCGATCACTCGGGAAGCTATATATATAGGTACGTGTATATATACGTATATGTGTATGTATATATATGTGTGTGTGTGTTGATCAAATCCAATTTGTGAGATATATATGAAATGTTGTTGATGTCACCGAAACGAGAAAACTGCTTGTAGTTAATCTTATCTTGTGTCTGAATCAACGACTGGTATTATCGTAGTGTTATCGAAGCTAGGCTTAACAGAGCCTCATACCTAGTCAAATACGTTTTGAATTGAAAAAAGAAGAATACCATCATCGAGTACTGAATCGAATTCAGAGATTGGATCGATATATATATATATATATATGCATGCATGTGTTGATTTAATTAGAGTTGAATTGAGATATCGCGTCGATTATTAGTAGTGAATATGTGTGTATATATATATAATTAATACGTAAAATTGTTAGAATTTTTAGGATGGACAAGAGTTGGATGAGCCTCGAAAGATGGGATGTTAGATATCACCAGGGAATTAGGAGTTTTGTGGATTTTGTGAAGGCTAATTGTGGAGACACTACACTTCATTATTGCCCGTGTAAAGAATGTAAGTGTTTCAGCGATCGATTTCGTTTTCCCATTGATAAAGTCCAGAGGCACCTGAGTAAATACGAGTTTTGGGATAAGTACACTTGTTGGATTTATCACGGTGAAACATCGTTAGCGGGTCCGCATGATCATGGACAATTTGGTGAGAGGGCCAGTCCACGCTATGATCATGGAGATTTTGCTGAGAGGGGCAGTTCATCCTATGATCCAACAACGATGTTAATCAATGATATGTTTCCTCATGAGAGCGGTGTATTTGCTGATGAAGCACAAAATGTCCCTCCCGTCGTTGAGGGTTTCCCCCATATCGAGCCAGTCGAGCCATTACCTGGAGCTCATGTCAACACAAGCAGTATGGACAAGTACAACAACCTGATTGCATTGCAACAGACTCCGTTGTACGACGGTTGTAGTAAGACTGTTCTTGAAAGTGTGATGGGAGTGATGCAGCTCAAAATGGAGAACAAAATGTCTGTCAAAGCTGTTGATTCTTGGTTGAAGTGGACTGCTTCGCTACTGCCACCCGGTCATCGTCTTCCTACCACTCATCATAAGGTGCGACATATCCTGAAAGATCTTGGGCTTTCCTACATCAAAATCCATGCATGCAGATATGATTGTATTCTCTTCTGGGGAAAAGATCTCGAAGACCTTGAAGCCTGCCCGGTATGTTTTACAGAAAGGTATAAGTTGACTCCTACAGGCAACAAGAAAGCTGTGAAGATACTTTGATATTTCCCGCTTATTGATAGGCTGGAGCGGTTGTTCATGTGTGCTTTCACGGCCGAGGCAATGAGATGGTGGGCTGAGAGGAACTTGCCTGACGATGACACCCTTATACACCCTTCCGACGGAGAGACTTGGAAGCACATGGTCAGGGAGTTTGATCATTTTGCAGCAGAGGTCCGAAATGTTTGGCTAGGGCTCTCATCTGACGGATTCAACCCTTTTGGCAACATGAGTCTTCAATACAGTATATGGCCAGTTATTTTGGTACCGTACAACCTTCCACCATGGATGTGCATGAAGAAGGAATACAATATGCTGACTCTGTTAATTCCGGGCCCGGGTTATCCAGGAAAGTGTCTCGATGTGTATTTGAGGCCTTTGATTGAGGAGCTTAAGTACCTGAGTGAGTGTGGCCACCCCACTTACAATAGGTTCAAAAAGGAGATGTTCCAGATGCATGCCATACTTGTTGGCACCATCAGTGATTTTCCTGCCCGCGGTATGTTGTCGGGAAACGTTACCAGGGGTTACAGGGCTTGTTCAGAGTGCATGACGGTTGATTTTTGCAGTTCTCATTGCAGTAAAATTGTTCAGATGCGTCACCGTTGTTGGCTTCCATATGATCACCCATTTAGGCAGGATCCAGACGCATTTGATGGAACTGTGGAAACAGGTGTGGCACCCAGGCGATGGACAGGGGAAGAAATTTTGGAAGTGTTGAATGAATATGATTTTGGCCAACTGAGCAATCATCCTGACATAGTCGCGTCAATTCCAGACAAGCCCGAAAGGTATAAGTTTTGGACACACAAGAGCATATTCTGGGAACTCTCATACTGGCCCAGGTTGCCTATCAGACACTACCTAGATGTCATGCACATAGAGAAGAATGTGTGTGAAAGTGTTGTGGGCACAGTTCTTAACTTGGAGGGGAAAACAAAAGACATCTCTAAGGCACGCATTGATCTGAAAGCAATGGGTGTGCGGAAACATTTGTGGTTAAGAGATGGTAAGAGAAAAATGCCGCAAGCTCCTTACACCATAAAGCCGAAGCATAAGCATGAAATTTTTCGGTGGCTGAGTAATGTCAGGTATATATTCTTATGGCTACGCAGGAATTTGGCCTTAAATTTTTACCGGATTATGGTTATATGCGAGAAATATAATTGTTGCCTATGGATATATATATATATATATATGCAGGTATCCTTATGGCTATGCGGGAAATATAAGCAGGTGTGTTAACTTCCGGGACAATAAGATGTACGGATTAAAGAGTCATGACTGCCATGTACTGCTTCAACGCCTTTTCCCTATTTTCATTCGAGGGTACCTGCCCAAAGAGGTGGTGGAGCCGTTGGTGGCCTTGTCAAGATTCTTTCAGAAGTTATGCACCAGGGAAGTTAAAAAATCAGACCTCAGGGAGATGCAAGATGACATCATTTTTATCATGTGCAAGCTTGAGAGGATATTTCTCCCAAATTTTTTCGACATCATGTCTCACCTGATGATCCATCTTCCCGAACAATTGTTGCTTACCGGTCCCGTACACTACACTTGGATGTATCCCATGGAAAGGTACAAATGATTCATACATTTGGTTTGCCTATGTTTTTATATGTAAATTCTTATTTTTTAAGTAAGTTAACATGCACTTGTTAACTTGTAGACAATTGGGAGCCTACAAGGACTATGTGAAGAATAAATATGCACCTGAAGGGTGTATCGCTGAAGCATATGTTGCGCACGAGTGTGTAACGTACACCAAAGTGTACTTGGGAGCGCTTGAGGACCCCCAACAACAGATGCCGATAGATGAACCCCAGTTCAACCTTTCTATCATCTCCAGTGACGTGGTAGTACAGGGAAGCTTGCCAAAGTCGTACAAGTTGGATGGAAATGAGGTAGCCATTGCCCACTGGTCGGTACTGATTAACTGTCAAGAAGTACAATATTGGAAAAACTATCATCTTCACTGCCCTGCTATTGCCGGAAATGTTGATTACCACAACAGGACGTTTGCAAACTACTTTGGTCAATGGGTAAGGGTATATGTGTATATGTCTATTTTATATATATCCTTATATAGCATGTATGTATGTACGTGGTTTTGTGGTTTCAAGATGACATAATTTCTTGTGTACGTATTACTGGACGTTTTCAGATGAACCATGTAGCAGATGATGGTTGCCCAGAGTGGTCAAACGAATTGAGGGTCCTAGCGATGAAACCGATAGCTTCAAAAGTTTACTCGATGTGTCAGGTCAATGGCGTGAAATTTATATGTGAAAATTGAGACGACCGACTGAAAACACATAATTGTGGGGTGATGGTCCATGATGGGCAGGATGGCGTTGACTATTACGGTGTCCTTCATTCAGTTGTTGAACTAATTTATGGGAACCGCATGAAAGTGCACTTGTTCAAGTGTAGATGGTTTGATACTAGCCCGGAGAACACAAGGACCGATCAGTACGGAACATTTTCGGTGAATACTGCTACTAGCTGGTATGAAGATGACCCTTTCGTTCTTGCCTCATCAGTAAAACAAGTGTTTTACCTTGACGATCTTCTTAACAAAGTCCCGTGGAAGGTGGTTAACCATGTTGCTCATAGAAACATATACAGTGCTGCCACACTTGGTGAGACCGCAGATGATGAGGAAGTTACTGCATACCAAGAGCCGAACGCTTTTGACATTCCGGAATCATCTACGATTCGCCTTAATAATGTGAGATCTGGGAGTGTGGTTCGAATTACTGGAGCAGAACTTCTCGATGTTAATCCATATGAAGTTGACGCTGATTCAGATGACGAGGAGCGGCACATATTGCCAGAGGTTACCTATGAAACCGAGTCAGACTCAAGTGATGAAGATGATTACGATTATCATCCTTAGTACGTTGGAAATTGTAGTCGGAAATTGTAGTCGGAAATTGTAGTCGGAAATCGTGTTGGAACGTTGTCGGAAAATGTAGTCGGAAAATGTAGTCGGAAATTGTAGTCGGAATTTGTACGTAGTCGGAAATCGTGTTGGAAATTGTGTTGGAAATCGTGGTCGGAAATTGTCAAAAGAAATTGTAGTCGGAAATCGTGTTGGAAATCGTAGTCGGAAATCGTAGTCGGAAATCGTAGTCGGAAATTGTAGTTATATATGGTCGGAAATGTTGTCGGAAATTATTTAGTCGGAAATTGGTCGGAAATAGGTCGATCGGATAATTTTCGAGAAATAATGACATTACCAACGAGTTGATAAGCAACTCGTTGGTAATGACATTACCCACGAGTTAGCAACTCGTTGGTAATGTCATTACCCACGAGTTGCTTATTAACTCGTTGGTAATGTCACTACCAACGAGTTACCATGTAACTCGCCGGCAATGGTGGCGGTATTTCCAGACCAGCAGCTCGAGCTGCTCCCCATTTCTTCCTCTCCCTCTTCCCTCTCAAACCCTAAAACCTCTCAAACCCTAAAACCCCTCTCTCTTCATCTCAACCCTCTCCTCAATCCTCTCTTCCTCTCCTCCCCTCTCCCCTCTCTTCCTCTCCTCCCCTCTCTCCTCCTCCCCTCCTCCTCTTCCTCCTCCCCTTACCTCCGTCGCCGGACAACAGTTGGGTCGAGCTCCACCATGGATGGTAATAGCTCACTCTCTCTCCCTCTCTCTCTCTCTCTCATTCCACATTTTATTTTTATGCATTTTGATTAATAAATTTTTGATAATTGTGGGATGTATGTATGCATGTGGAAAATATTTGTAAAATGTAATTAAGGTATGTTTGAAAATTGTGGGAAATTAAAGTGGATAATTGTGGGGTGAAGGAGAAATATATGTGATGTATATATGTGAAAAATTAATTAATTTGTATGGAGTGTATATATATACGTATGTTTGAAAAATGTGGAAAATTAACTAGCTAGGGTGATTTGGATTAATATGTGATGTATATATATGTGTGAAAATTAGGTGAAATTAAGATGCATGATCGATGTATACAAAGTGTATATGTGATGTATATATATGTGAAAAGTTTAAAGCCGGAAATGATGTATGTCTATATGTTAAGTTAGGTGATATAGTTGTTAATTTAACGTATAATAGGTGAAAAATCGGCTTCGGAATTTAACGTGTTTGGATTAAGGTGATATAATTGTTAATTTAACGTATAAATTAAGGTGAAAAATCGGAATCGGAACACTTTGTAACCACAACGGTTTTAAACCGGAACGGTTTGAAACCGGAACTGTTTGTAACCGGAACCGTTTGTAACATAACGGTTCCAGTTCCAAACGGTTCCAGGTACAAACGGTTCCGGTTCCAAACCGTTCTGGTTCTGATTTGTTATAGAACTGAAACGGTTTGGAACTGGAACCGTTTGGAACCGGAACTGTTTGTAACCGAAACCGTTTGTAACATAACGGTTCTGGTTACAAACAGTTCCGGTTTCAAACCGTTCCGGTTCCAAACCGTTCCGGTTCCAATTTGTTATAGAACCGAAACGGGTTGGAACCGGAACCGTTTGGAACCGGAACTGTTTGTAACCGGAACCGTTATGTTACAAACGGTTCCGGTTACAAACAGTTCCGGTTTCAAACCGTTCCGGTTCCAAACCGTTCCGGTTCCGATTTGTTATAGAACCGAAACGGTTTGGAACCGGAACTGTTTGTAACCAGAACCGTTATGTTACAAACGGTTCCGGTTATAAACAGTTCCGGTTTCAAACGGTTCCGGTTCCAAACCATTCCGCTTTCAAACGGTTCCGGTTCCAAACCGTTCTGGTTCCGATTTGTTATAGAACCGAATCCATTTGGAACCGGAACCGTTTGGAACCGGAACTGTTTGTAACCGGAACCGTTTGTAACATAACGGTTCCAGGTTCAAATTGTTCCGGTTCCAAACCGTTCCGGTTCCGATTTGTTATAGAACCGAATCCATGACTATTACGGTGTCTAGGAGGTTTTGCGGCTAATTGGCTTCGAAGATGTTCCCGAAATAGTGGAGGGAACAATAGTCAAGCTTCCTCCTCGCCCGCAGTTAGCAACACGCCCAGTGGGCCAATGATGACTGCTCGCACGAGAGCCTTGCTAGAGGCGCGAGCTCAGGAGGAAGCTGCACGATCAAGAGCCGTGCAACCGGAAGTCGAGGCTCGAGCCTCAGTCTCCAGACGCTCAATCAGCAGACGTCCCTCCTATGGCAGAGCCTCAGACGAGTGACAGTCAACGGGGGCATCAGAAAATCCCTCAATCTAAATGCCCCATATTCGCCCGGTGCCTACTCCCGTTTCACGGGAATCATCTGAGACACATGGTGGTGCTGGCGCCTCATCGTCCAGGCCTCGTCTATCTCCGCCGTCCGGTCTCTTCCTACCCGACGAGATTCCTGTGATCCCTGAATTCGATGATAGGGGGATGCCTGTTTATGTTGAAGGACGGCCGGAGTTCCTGACCGTGGAGGAAGCGTATAACTTCCTCCCGTTCGACCCCATGTATCTTTGGAGTGTGAGGTGCACCAACCAACAAACGGACGATGCAGGTAAATTTTATTTAACATCAGATTGATTACTTAATTATTACTTAAGACTTGCGATATGTTCAATTAATGATATCAATTTGTTGACATTGTATTATTAGGCAATTTCGTTAATGGGACTGGAAAACGGAAAGGGGCTAGAGGCACCTGCACCGGGAAGAGACTTGAGCAGGCCACCGGCGGAAGGAAAACGTCCATAAGGGCCAATGAGGATGGCGAGGTGATCGAGGCATTCGACACTACGCGCAAATATGTCAGCATGGCCGGTGCAATCGTGCGGGACAAGGTCCCAATGCTTTGGCCAGATTGGGAATCTGTGCCTATCTACGTGAAGATGCAAGTGCATAATGCACTCAGTGTGAGTAAAATCATATTTTCATTACGTAAATTTTACATTTATTAATTAAGTCCGAATAAATATATAATTTTACCTTTTATATATTCATATTGCAGGTGTGGTTTGACGTGGATGAAGTTCTTATTCACACGTGGGTAGAGCGTCAACTACATATGAGGTGATGTGCTTCGACTTATTTGAATATAATCGAGTTAGATTTTTGTTTATCAAGTGTTTTAATATCTCTAACTTTTTTTTCTTGTTTTAATATAGGTATAAAGAGTGGAAGAACGAGCTTTCTTCCCATTACACTGTATACAAGAAGCTAGGCCGAGGTTCTACCCCTAGGGAATTCCGGTTTAAGGAGTACGAGTGGCAGTGGCTGATCGCCCACTTCGAGCACCCCAAAGCTCAGGTATGCATCCTGAATATATCTTACAAGCCTAATGTATCGTATTAGATTGAAATAGTTAGTTACTAATTTTTTTCCATATGTTTATCAAACAAGGCGATTTCGAAGACGAACCGGGTGAATAGATTGAAAAACACCAGGGCCCATCATGCAGGTTCACTCAACTACATGGGTTGGTCAACTAAGGCGCAGCAACAACAAGAAGTGAACCCCTTGGTGTATATTCATCAGAAGTTTTATCCGCAGTGCCCTGACGAAGCGGTAAGTCTTTCGCCTCTCCATGTGTTAATAAAACTATTTTTCGATATTAATTTATTTTGTATCCTTAGTACGTTATTCATTTTCGCTTTTCAATTAGGCGAGAGTGGAGGAGGCGACCGCAGAAGTGACCATGAATATAGCTCGGACTAACCATCCTGACTGCTCCGAGGAAGAAGTCACCCAGTATGCCTCTCAGATCGATCCGCTTGATCGCCCTATAGCGGCTCAGATCATGGCAAAAGCGTGCGGGACTGGGAAGAATACCTACTACTGTAGGGGAATGGGCTCGGCGGGCGAAGGAGTATTGAAAAACACTTCAGAATACTCTACCGGGTCAAGAAGTTCAGCTTCTAGTCTTAACCTCGCAGCGGAGCTTCAGAGGACGCAGAGGGAGTTGGAGGAGCAAAAGAGGCAGATGGCCGAGTACCAAAACATGGTCCAGCAGCAGACACAGATGCAGGCTCAGATGTACACATGGATGCGGACAATGTATGAGGCTCAGACTACCGGACAACCGTTCCCCACACCTCCCCCGGTCCCTCCGTTCCCTAGCTATCCACCACCACCACCGCACCAGTCAACGCCAGAGCAAGACCAAGGTAGCCACCGGAATTCAAATGAGTACATGGATTACTTCGACCCTGACCCACAAGTTCCTGGACCCTGACCTGTAGTTGTAGTTAATTTTCGTATCGTCGTTGCTATTTGTACTGTACGTTGGACATTTATGTGTACTGTTGAACTTGTATGATTGTACGGTTTATGTCTTTCAATGCAGGTTCTGGAATTGGGCCCAATCCAGAACCGCGTTTTTTTTTCAAAATTTTTCCAGACATTGCCGGCGACATGGACCTAAGTCGCCGACAATGTCTCACATTCCGGCCACGGTGGCGCTGACATTGTCGGCGACTTCCGTCGCCGGTAATGTCCTACACATCACCGGCGACTCAAGTCGCCGGTAATGTCTTGACATTGCCGGCGACTCAAGACATTGTCGGCGACTTGAGTCGGGTGATGTCAAGACATTACCGGCGACGTGAAACTCCGTCGCCGGCAATGTTAATACCGGCGGGGAATTTCCAGCGACGTCATTGCCGGCGACTTGTCGCCGGTAATGACAATTCTGGAGAAAAAAAAGGACAAGGCCGGCGACGGCAAGTCGCCGGTAATGTCTCCATTTCTGGTAGTGTTGCCAACATCCACTTATCTGTATCAACACGAGTCTTTGCCTCCTCAAATTTTTCAGGTTCTCCTTCGCCACAACAGAATATATCTGAAAAATGGATTATCTCCATCACTGGTCACCAAGATATATTGCGATGAAGGATACTTGGTACTTGGTTTTGGCACTCTGTTCGATCTTCTAACTGGTTCTTGGGCATTCTCTGGCTACAATTGTGCATTCTCCACCTGCTCCCCCTGATTTGGCTCCTCCTGCCCATGATCCTCTTGGTCATTATCTTCAGGTTAAAGATTTCATTTTGTATTAGATGCTTCAGCCGCCTCAGGTGCTTCAGTCATCTCAAGTGCAGCTTCATTCACAATTTCTTGAGGTCTACCACTGGGTTCTAGTTGCAATGGTGATGACTCATAGGTGAGACCTTCTGCATAATCAACTACCTTTTTGTCAAGATTTGCAACAGTTTGATCTTCATGGAATACCACATTTCTGCTTCTGAATAACTTTTCGGTCTTTGGATTCCACAACCGATAGCCCATCTCCTCATTGCCATATCCAAGAAAGATGCACAACGTAGCCTTGTCATCTAGCTTCGATCTTTTCTCCTTGGGTACATGTGAAAAATCTCTACACCAAACACTCTCAGGTGAGAGTATGAAACACTCTTACCAGTCCATACGCCTTCAGAAGTCTCAAAACCTAATGGTACACATGGTGTTCGGTTGATGAGATAACAAGCAATTGTCACAGCTTCACCCCAGAACTTCTTTGACAGGTTCACAGTCTTTAACATGCATCTCACCTTCTCCAAAATGGTACGGTTCAGCCTCTTAGCTACACCATTATGTTGCAGAGTGCCAAAAATAGTCTTTTCATGTCTGATGCCATGATTTCGGCAATAGTCCCTAAACTTGTGCAAGGTGTATTCTCCTCCATTGTCACTTCGGATGCGCTTGAGGGTTTTTCCAGTCCCCCTCTCCACCATGGCATGAAACTCCTTAGAGGTTTCAAACACCTAGTCTTTTGATTTCAACAAATAAACCCAAACTTTTCGTGAAGCATCATTGATATAAATGACAAAATATTTATTATTTCCTAGTGATTCAACTTCTATGGGGCCACATACATCTAAATGCACAAGATCTAAAACATTTTGTTTTCTTGTGAATGTGTTTGCAAAACTAACTTTATGTTGTTTACCGACTACACAATAATCACAAGCATCAAGTGAGGTACCTCTTTCATAAGGGATCAACGACTTCTTTGCCAAGACTTGTAGTCTCTTCTCACTTATGTGGCCAAGTCTCTTGTTCCATAGATTCGGCAAATCATCTACTATGTTTAGCTCACCGTCATTGAGAATCTTGTCATAGGTCTTGTAGAGGGTGCAACACATCTTCCCTTTTGCAACTATTAGTGATCCCTTGGTAAGCCTCCACTTTCGATCACCACTGTGATGATGAAATCTTTGTCTGTCAAGCACACCGGTTGAAATTAGATTAAGACGTAGACCTGGAACATGTCTCACATACTTCAACCACAACTTGTAGCCTAAATAGGTTTCAAAACAAACATCACCGATTCCTGAAATTGTCGAGTAACTATCATTGCCCATCTTCACAGTCCCAAAGTCTCTAGCTTTGTATGTGGTAAAGAACTCCGAGTGCACCATGGCATGAAAAGATGCTCCAGAATCAACTACCCATTGAACTCCTTTATCTTCATCAACATGTAGGCATTCATCATCAAGACAAGAAACTCACATTCTTGATGAGTTACAGCAACGGTAGTATTGGTAGCGTATTCCTTCTTTTGGTTTGCATGGCCATCTTTCCCTTCCTTCTTGTCATTCTTCAATTTGTTGCAATTTTTTTTTCATGTGGCCGTAGATACCACAATGATGATATTTTCCATTGAATCTTGTCCTGGAATGGCTAGCACTCCTTCCACGATCTCGGTTGGGACCTCTGCTTTTGCTCATTCCTCTATTTTCAGCAGCAAATACTTGGCTATTATCGGAACTTGATGACCTCCTCCTTATTTCTTCATTCATCATATTATCTTTAAAATTATCCATAAACAATACACCATTAGGAGCAGGGTTACTTACAGTGATCACAAAGGTTTCCCAACTATTAGGCAATGAACCAAGAAGCAACAACGCTTGCATCTCATCATCAATCTTCATATCCATCGTAGCCAATTGATTAATGATGCTTTGGAAGTTATTAAGATGCTCGGTCACCTTCACACCGTCTCGATACTTCATGTTGACAAGCTCCTTCATAAGAAAGGTTTTATTGGAGACGGTCTTTTGCTCGAACAACGACTCCAACTTCAACCAAAGGGAATGAGCATCGGTTTTGTTGGACACATGGTGAAACACACTATCATCCACTCATTCTCGAATATGACCGATGACCTTCCGATTCAACTTCTTCCATTCCGCATCATTTGTAGTCTCTGGCTTGGCTTCCGCTCCTTCAATAGGCTCATGCAAATCCTTGCAATAGAGTATATCCTCCATTCTCGGCTTCCATGTAATCCAATTTGAGTGATTGAGTCGAACCATGGTACCTCTTGCACCTTCCATTCTAACACATAACCCAATTGCTCTGATACAACTGTTGGGTAAAAACAGTAGAATGAAAATAGTAATAATTCAAACCACAAAATAGAAATATGCAAGAAAATAAAAAGAGTAGGAGGTAGAGAACACTAGATATAACGTGATTCGGCGAGTTGCCTACGTCCACGGGGCAGAAACAACAAGAATCTCCACTATCAAAGTTATGGGTACAAGAGATACACAACTTCAAGAGCACCTCTTGAAGGAAACCCTCTCTCACACTTGTTTTCCTCCCTAACTATTACAACACTCTTAACTAGGAGTGAGAACTCTCTATTTCTTAGAGTAAGATGATATTTCTTTAATGAGATGATGGAATTAGCCAATGGCCTTTCTTTATATAGGCTAAAGAGGAACCCTCTAGATCTTCATTAGTGTTTTCCACCATAAATGTCGATGCATTAACCTTCCATGTTCACGAACCTTCTAGGACTCTCCACCATTCTTGAGAAACTTAAGAACACTCTACAATTTATTTTTCTTTAATAATTAATCAACTTATTTTGATTTAAAAATTCTAACATTATGTAGATTATTGTTCAAGAATCATACTTACAAAAAAAATCAGCCAAATTTAACATTACGTAGATTATTGTTAAAGGATCCACAAATTTATTTCTCCACTTTAATCTTTATGTCTATATGTATATATGCAAGTACAATTTTTTGTCAAAATTTTGGGTGGGACTTGAGTCCCACTCTTAGCTTTTTGCTGTTGTTCCGCCACTGGGTAATATGGTATATGCCCAAAAGGCAATTTCCCCTGCCCTTTGTTTTCTCTGCATGCACAAATTTGGATCACGATCTTAGGATGAATATTCTTGAATGACATGATGTCGAGATTTCGATTTCCACTTCGATTTGATCGCGATCACGATCACATATTCACATTACAAAGATAGCAATCAAACCCATTTGTTTTCTAAAGTAAGGAGGAGCCTGGGCAAAGCAAAGATTGGGAACCACATGAAAATCAAGTCTAGAGAAAAGAAAGAATCTAATCATCTGAAAAAGCGATTTGCATTTCTACAAAAGATGGGAGGAAGTAGAAGAAGAACAAAGAACATGAAGATTGGATCGGATTGGATTGGATATTCCTTTTCTCAACTTAAACTCTATCATATCGTAAGTTTCTGCTCTTCCCACCCAAAATATAGCTGCTTAGTCCTACCCAGAGGAGGGCCCCCAAAATCTACAAAAACCAGGGAAAGATAAAACTAGAAGTTACAAAGCTAGTTCAGATTCTTTACGTAGTATGCAAGGCTAACTAGGCTAAGCTAACATCGATGGTCATATCTCTCTAGGGTCGACAAAAATGGACAAGCTAGGTGGCGATTTGGTCCAGTCACCAACAGGGCCGTCACTGTAGCCCTCCCCGAGCCGCCTGATGCACCACAGGTCTTCCGCGCACGACAGTCTCTTCCAGTGTGGGATACCCGCCCTCAAAGGCTCGCGACTGGCGACCTCAGTCGCCACAACCTCACACCCGGCTTCTTTCGCCAAGTTGTGAGCGTGGGCACACAACACTTTGACGAACTTGACTGCGCGTGGGCCTTCCCCGCCAAGCCCGTAGAGGAAGTGAAACCCGAAGGGAGTGAAAAGATCGGGGACAGATGGCAGCTTCAGCCAGGGCAAGGCCCGGTCCACAATCCGAGTCGTCCTCGCGAGTATCCTCTTCACGCGCGACGCGCCACGGACCTCGAGCTTGAAAACATCCTTGCAGTTCCACACGCTGACCACGGCCCACGACTCGGGCGGGTCGGCTAGGAACGAGTCCGACCCGGGCCACGTCTCGTTAGTGAATGAGCCACGTGGCACGGCGAGATAGGTTCCGAGGGAGAGGGCGTTGTTGAGCACGGAGTCGATATCGCGCGGGAAAAACTCGGTGGTGGAGAAGCGGCGGCGGTAGAGAGACTCGGCGTCGGAGGGAGTGAGCTTGAGTATAGTGGCGGACTTGGAGACGTTGACTCGGTGAGCGAAGACCGGGTTGACCAGAATCGCGGGTGTACGGAACTTGGCGTAGCCGCATTTCTCGGTGAAGAGCTTGACCGAAGCTTGGTTGTCGTTGTCGGTGGCCATGTACGAATACTCGGCGCCGTTTTCCGCGAACCACTTCTCCACTCTCTTCACTAGCTCCAACCCTATTCCCATCCTCCTGTATTTTCCATTCATCAAAATATTAATCATTAGTAAAAAAGAATTATATAAATAAAACTTTTGAATATTTATAAAAATAGGGGAACTAAATTAAGTGGGATTGTGTATGAACCTGTGAGACGGAGAGACTCGGAGGCCTAACAAGTAAGCGAGCTTGGTGTACACCGGAACGGGTTTGATGATGACATTATCGTCGTCATCCTCGTTGAAGTGGCTGCTAACCGTAACGGCTTTGCTATTTCGGGAGTGTTTCTTGCCGCATGTAACGGTTTTGATGCAGCCTCTGACCATTCCCACTATCTCTTTCTCTTCACCCAGCTCAGCCACCTGTATCATTCAGAGTGTAAATATTAAGAAAACGACACGTCGTGCAGGGAAGAACGAACACTTGAACATATATATAAGTTGATGAAAAACAGTTAGTTGGTGATTATTAGTTTACATATATACCAGCATGAGGAAGGCAGGAGAGTTCCGGACTCTGCAAATCGGGTCGCCAAGGAGGTGAGTGAAGAGGGAGACCTCTCCGCTGGGCCCCACCTCGCACCGCCTCTCGACGTCTTCGACGCCGGAACAGTCTTTCTTTGGGTCGAACTCTCTCACAACTATACTAGTGCTAGAACTACGAAGTGTGCTGTTGTTAAACTCCACCATATTTGTTTGTTTGTTTCAGACTAGTGAACTAATACTAAACAAGTTCAGAAAATATAGGTAACCGAACAAGCTAAAAAGCGAGAGAAGAGGAGGAGGAGGATGAGTTGGAGGTTGAGGAAATGAGAGTGGAGTATGGTGGGTTTATATAGGTAGGGAGCTGAAGTAAAACGTGAGTTGGAAGCAAAAAGGGTGAGCTAGCTAGATGGAGAGGAGCTTCGAAAACTGGAGAGGGAAAAGGCACAGGTCATGTTATACTCGTTTGTAAGCTTTCACTGAAATAATATAGCGCAGAGGCTGATGAGGGTCCCGGTTTATAAAATCTCCCATGTTTAATTTTAAAATGAAATTTGAGGAGAAGAAAAAAAAAACGAAAGGTTGGGGATGGAACTCGGAAGGAGATGGCCGTTTGAGCTTTTGTTTTCGTTTTCAGAGAAATAAATACTGATTTATGAGCAGCTATTCCTCTCTCTCTCTCTCTCTAGAATCTCCATTTCCTGTTTAAATTTTGATTTATTAGTTGCTCTAAGAGACTAAGACACTCACAAAATCAAATTAAAAAAAAAACAGTACAGCTATCTTTATTTCGACGGGATTTTATGCCCTTTTCTCTTCTGTCTTTGTCTCTTTTAAGCCTTTTCCGTTTCTCTCCCAACGTAGTGGACTCCCACTATAGTAAATAGTACGAAAATATTCTAATAATTATCACCAAAAATTAAATCCAAAAATAGAACGAAAGAAAGAAAGAAAATAGCTAGGGAAAAGGAAATGGCGGCGGATGGCTGCGCTCAACTGTTTCAGCAGTGTTAATTTCGGGATTTTAATAATTTATTTCTCTGGGAGGAAAAAAAAGAAGAACGGAGGAGTTGCCATCATGACCCCATTCGTAATCATTATCCCTTTAACTCCAAACCCTCCACATACATACATAGTTACATATCACATACCATGCATGACATAACCGTCACCATCATGCTGTATGACTAGACTCACGCATGATATGTCTAGAAATTCCGTTACGAAGTTTTACGGTGGAGCGACGCCTTGTGTTCACGGCCGTCGGGTTTTTTTTTCTTCTTGGTGAATAAGTTTATGACTAGTGAAGTTGTAAGCCTTTTGGTTTTTAGGGTCCTGGGAAAGCCGCATTCATCTAATCATCCTTATCTTTTTTTTTTTGGATCGATCATCCTTATCATTTACAATCAACATCATATTTTTTGGTTGGGAGGAGGGGAGGGGGCAACAGTCATTAGTCACCAGGTCTAGATGTACGGCTACGATTTAACTCATCTTTTGGGCAACCAGCTAAAGTCCAGCAGGCGCAGTCCTACTACTGCTCTCTGATGAATCTGCACCCTACACAAAGCTAGACGTTTTAATCCGATAAGGTCAAACCGTCAAGTCTCTCGGCAACTCGATCGTGATTGATGGACTGCCGCAGCAGGCTAATTTTGCCACTTTGAGGAATGTGATTGCGTTTGCATTTGCATGCAGCAGAGCAAGAAAACTTATTGGACACACACGGTGCATTTACAATGTCACACATGTTACTCACTCATTGGTTGTTGATTTACTAAGGTTGAAACCAAAATGTAAAAAAAAGAGCTAAATTCAATTTTTGCCCTCTTTGCAATTACAACCCAGATTGGTTTCCTTCTCCTCGCCGCCAGACGCAATTACAACTCGACCTGAGTCCGAGTCCGACTTCGAATCCCCACCTTCTTCACGATCTTCAGCGAATCGATCTCTTAGTGCGGCATGGTCGCGGACGCGTTGGCAGTCCTCATGATCTTGCACGCATCTTTACCTCGGTTTGCGATCGGAAACTCTGATTGTTAGTCGGAGAATGCTCTGATTGTTAGTAACCGGAAAACGAATCGATTGTCGGAGAGCTGCCGGCAGAGGATTGTTGCCACTAGCCACTGATGTCGGCATCCAATCTCGCTTTCGGCCGCCGCGCCTCTATCCAAACCCTAGCACTCTGGTTCGCTTGACCTCGGCCTGAGAATCCTGAGATCCCTTGAGCTCAATAGTAGCTCACCTCGAGCTCCACGCCGTCGCGCCTCAGTTCGCCTCGAGCTCCAGGTCGCCGCGCCTCAGCTCGCCTCGGCTCAACTCCCTCGTCTCAACCCTCACATCCGTGCGCTCCTCTCCTCCTTTCACTGAATCCCCACAACCCCACAGTCCCACACCATCACAAACGTCGATCAATGTGACCAGCAAGAGTTGTGATTGATACAGAGACCTAAATCGAAGAACCCCCAATTTTTTCTTCTTTAAACAACACCGAGGACGCGAGGGGCGGGTGGAGTGTGAGGGTTGCGAAGGTTGCGAGAGGGGTGCGACGGCAAGGTGGTGTCGACAGTACTTTTGATTCCAATGACGGCAGTGAAAGAGATGAGGGTAAAACAGTAAAATAACTTTTTGTTTCGATAGTGCAAATGCATCTGACAAAGCAATGCGGTTTCGACAATGATCGAATGGTTCAAAGAGGTGGGGCCACGTTCCCGTTTCTCGGGTTTACAATTTCCAATAATAACACTTGCATTAATTAAGGAGTTGAAATTGTCACCCCTTAATTTATAAACCACTTCCCTTTTTTGAATTTTCACGTGCAATTGCAACATCTATTTACAGAGGAATATACAAATAGAGCGTGTGATTTATAAAAAAAAGTATCAATTTTATTTCCCTTGATTAAAGCTTTAATATGGGCTCTGATTAATCTAATCATTTCCTCACTTCTTATTTGGTAAGATAATCATTTTCTAATTAAACCTATATGAATTTTCTTTTTTATTATTATCGAAGGAGATTTGAGGAGGAGAGATCAACACTATCAAACTCAATGCTCAATTCAATTTAAATAATGGATGTGCACTAGTATTTGATCCGTGCCTAATTATGTGGTGTTCTCACTCGTTTTCTTATTTGATTACTAATCATACATCCATTTTTTTCTTATAATTAACACATAAAATGAGTGTGTATTAGTCGTTTGATCCAAATAGAAGATTTTGTTTGAGAAGAGAAGAAAAGTACGTAAATTGAAAACTTAATTTTTTTATCGATAGAATGTCTTATATATATATGCTAATACAATCTGTTACAATAACTGTCCTTATAAAATAGGAATTCTCTGTATATCTATCTATACTAAACCGTATCTAATTAGAATATGACACACATCAGGAATTATGGAGAATAAATCTCTTTAAACACTCTCCCTTGTGTCGTTGGTCCGAAGAATGATGCATGACTTGTTGCCTCACTAAAAACTTTGCCAAGCAAACAAAAACCTCATGGGTAAAACAAAAGGTTGGTCTAAGGGAAAAAGAGTACAACGTTTCAACTACAAAATCTACTACATGTGACTTAGACTCACTCTGAAGCCTATAGAAATGTAACTTCCCCTTACTATAAACTCAGTTATGGAGTTCTAATAACCTACGCATACCAATGCGTCTCACATGTCTCATAAATGTAGATTTATGTAGTGACTTGGTAAACAAGTCCGCAACATTATCCACCGAACCAACCTGGTTCACATGGATATTCAATAGCTGTTGTTGTTGCTGATTGAAGAAGAATTTCAATGATATATATTTTGTATTGTCACTCTTAATGTAACCCAACTTCATCTGTTCAATGCATGCTGCATTATCCTCAAAGATGCAAGTGGGAGCCGTCGTAATAGATGATAATCCACTAGACCCTCGAATATGATCTATGATTGATCTAAGCCAGACACATTCTCTAACTACTTCATGCAAAGCAATGATATCTGAATTATTCAAGGAAGTAGCAATAAAGGTTTGCTTAGTTGATCTCCACGAAATCGCTATGTTTCCCATATTGAAAACATAACCAGTCTGTGAACGACTTTTGTGTGGGTCAGAGAAGTACCCAACATCAACAAATCCAACCCACATATCAACCAGTGTCTCGGTTTATAGGACTGCAGTAAAATTTCTCACAGAAGGTTTATCATTTGATGGATGGAACAACTCCTTCGATGGATCGAAAGGAGTACTCTGGTCTATCCAGGGAGCATTCTTCGATGAGTTGAAAGCTAATTCCTTCGATGGATGGAAGATCTTAGAATCTGTATGTTGCGATTCAACCATCCATTTTTTAGAAATTTCATGTTTCTCTCTGTATTCTTTGTAAGGAAATAATAAAACTGTTATGACCTGGAACATCATTATACGATAATTAGAACTTATGTAGTTAGTCGCTAATTAATTACTTTAATCGTCGATGGTAATTAGTTTCTATCATCGGTAACTTTTACTGGCGTTTCGTCGAGATTTTATCAAATATGTTTTTCGAGAAATTTCTTTGGATAGGTTGTAGAGTTTGTCGATACGTGTTCGTGGTCGCGTCAAGAGTTGAAATTAGAGTTACTACAAAGAAATTATGGTCAGCGAAATTTTTTACAAAAATATCAGAAAAAGTTTTGTCGCAAAATCGCAGGTATAAATACGGAATTCCATTATGGAAAAGCCAGAGCTTCCATTTTCAATAAGCAGGATGACCCGCGTTGATCCGGCTTAATGACCCAGTTTCGCCACCGTGGGCAATGGTGGCGATGCGGTGGTTTTTGGCCACCTTTGGCCGTGAAGCTGGTCAGGAATTATTGGGCTCGACCTCCTATTTTGTTTGGTGGGTGCATCACCGACGTTGGTGGCTAGAGGAAGGCGAATCGAGGCGGTGAAGTTGGCTGATTTCGGGTACATTTTCTCAGCGTCGGTGGTGGCGTTTGTGGCGGCGTTGGATGTCGAGGTTTTGGGAGTTTTGAAGCCCAGGTGGAGACGATTCGATTAGGACACATCTCGGCCCTTGCAGTGGCCGGACGGCGGCGATCAAACGAATTGAATTTCTGGTTGATTTTTTTAGCTTTTTGGCAATTTTGAGGCTTTTCGGTTTGATTTTGATGTTGTGTTGTACTAAAATGTTGTTGGTCTTATTGAGATGAACGTTTTGATATGTAGGTTTCTCGATTTGGAGTAGGTGGGATTCAGGCGGCGACGGAGCTCCAACGAGGTGGAATTTTTGACAAAATTTCATGTAGTTCAGTTCGTAATTTAGTGACGAACGCAATGGTGAGATTCTTATTTGGATCTGAACTTGAATAATTTAGACGTGTATTTAATCGTATAATAATTAAGTGATTTCACAATATTATTAACGGACAATCAAACTATCGATTTAAATTCGAGTCGCTCGATATTTGAGATTTATGTTGCGACTCTAAAATTTAGTTGTAGTGAAGGAATGCAAGGAACTAAATTTGGAGTTTGATTAAGTACGTTTTTAATCGGAAAACATGTTATTCGAGAATGCGAGATTCTTGACATTATTGCTCGTAGGATTACGAGATTAGCTATTCAATATCGACGAGTAGATATTAATTTTAATCGTGTTTTCAGGATTACGAGTTAGTGGGCCGTGTCGGATGATTATTGTGTCGATTAGCAGGTTGCGGCTTTATGAATATCCCAGCATAAAACGGTGAGTGGATGTTTATTTATTTTTACAGTTGCTGCGAGTTCATATTTACGCAGATTTACTGTCTCCTGTATTTTATTACAATCGAGTTTGGAAGTATGTTTGTGATGGTTTTATTTTCAGCATCGATGCTTTGACTAGTCGGCTGACAATTGATTAGTTGGGTCAGACTGGGTTAGGAAAAACGCCCTGTCGACCCAGATTGTCTCAGGATAGGACAAACCCCCTAGACGATCCCATCACCTTTTTATTTCTAGTCTTAGAGACACTTCGGGTTAGGACAAACACTCAATGCGCCCACCTCCATATTTTATTTCAGTTTATTATTATATTTTAACTAGCTTTATTTTACAAAAATTAGCGGAAAAACATGTTATTACAGTTATATCGTTTTACGTAGTTTACGTTATTTTTGTGCACTCACTCTAACGTTTTATATTTTAAATGTCTTTTTCTAGGCCTTTCAGTTTTCCATGCTCAGATTGCAGTGCTTCTCCTGAGCTGAATTTTGGATCTCCTGAGGCTTTGAGTCCACCGGGTTATCATACCTTCCTGTAGGTTTTGACCACTAGCAGTGTATTTTCTTATGTTTTATTCTGCTCCTAGAAATCGCTTTGAATACTAGTGTTCTAAATATTTCTCAGTTTTGGTAGTGAATTGTTTGTATTGCTGAATTATGAGTTTTCAGTTATGTATTATTATTTCAGCAATTTAATAAATTTACTCTATGCACTTTATTGAGAAATTCAGATGGACATCGGTGGTTCATGGTATTGTTTGTGGGAAATTCGAAGTGTGATTTTCTTGCAGGTTTCTGGTAATCTCTCTTTCGTAGAGAAAATTATGTCAAAATTTTTATAGAAATCCGTAGTTTAAGTCTTGTCATTAGGACGTGGTCCTAAATTACAATCTAAGGTTGGTTCCTTTCAGAACCCAAGTCTATGGAATCCTTCAAGTATCTAAAAATTTGTTTTACTCCATTCCAATGACGTTGCATAGGCGCAGAGCTAAATCTAGTCAACAAGTTCACTGAGAAGGCAATATCTGGACGTGTGCATTAAACTAAATACAACAAAACTCAAATAACACTAAGATATGAAATTTCAGCTCCCAAAATCTCCTCATCGTCATCTAGCGGACAAAATGGATCATTCTTGGGGTCCAGACTACAAACAACCATTGACATGCTAACAGGGTGTGCCTTGTCCATTAAATCGCCAGAGCATCTTTTAGACATAAACAGACTGGTGAATAAAAATTCCGGAAACTCAATTTTCTAGCTCTAATACGAGACAAAATCAAGTCATACCAAGGTTTTTCATCTTAAATCCAAATTTCAAGTAGCTAACTGTCTCATTGATCTCATTAAGAGTTCTGATGATGTTCATATCATCAACATAGATAACTACTATAACAAACCCTGAATTTGTACTTTTAATGAACACACAAGGGCATAAGTCATCATTCTTGTATCCATTCCCAATCAAGTAGTCACTAAAACGTGTATACCACATCCTACCAGATTGCTTCAATCCATATAGTGAACGTCTCAATCTGATTACATGAGCACTGCATGGTTTAGAGTTACTTGATTTGGGTATAGCAATGTCATCTGTCACTCTCATGTATATCTCTGAATCAAGATCCCCATAGAGATATGCAGTAACCACATCCATAAGCTGCATGTTTAACTTTTTGGATACTACCAAACTTATCAGGAAGTGGAAGGTGATGATATCTATAACAGGAGAATATGTCTCCTTATAATCAATTCCAGAGCGTTGAGAGAAACCTTGCACCGTAAGTCTAGCTTTATAACGCAAGACCTCATTCTTCTCATTACGCTTATGAAGAAAGACCCATTTATGTCCAACCGGCTTAACATTCGGTGGGTAAAGCATTACCGGACCTAAAACTTACCTTTTATTCAGAGAGTCTAGTTCGGCCTGGATTACTACCTTTTAATTCAGCCAATCTGCTCTACATTGACAATCTGCAACTGAGCGACAGAATAAGCAAACACATCATCAACTAACATAGAAGATCTATCCACAAGAAAGTGCGCATCATTTGTTCTAAACGAGATTTCTTTGTTCTCTGACATCACAAGAGGTTCTGGAACGTCCCCAAGACATACCAATTGTGATTCAAGGACAGAACCGTAGTCAGAGACAATCTTATGTGAAGAATTCATAATGTTGATGATGAATGAATCATTTTGTGCCTCGATGGCCTGCCTTTTAACCGGCAGCTCATCAGTGAATTTTCTTGGTCCTTTTCCTGGTGGGAGCCAAGGATGACGCAACACCTTCCACATAAAAAGGAGGAATGCCTCCTTACCCGGTGTTGGTACTAACTAATCCTGAGATTTTCAACCTTGCAGGAATATTTGCAGCAGATATATCTGATCTCGTCACTTTAGTAATATCAACAAAGGATTCAGGCATAGAGTTTACTACTTGCTGAAGATCGAATATTCTTCG
This sequence comes from Geum urbanum, assembly GCA_946800695.1. Lineage (NCBI taxonomy): Eukaryota > Viridiplantae > Streptophyta > Magnoliopsida > Rosales > Rosaceae > Geum > Geum urbanum. Next base: position 21,138,954 of record OX327000.1, on the reverse strand, counting down.
CACTTTCATTTAACTTTGAGACGTGCGGGGATCATGATGAGACATAGTAGGATCCAACCACGTCAATTCCTGACATTGAACCGGAATGGAACCATTCATATCTCTCCCTAACAGCGGGAAGTATGTCTCATCGAAATGACAATCTGCAAATCTAGTAGTAAAGAGATTTTCTATCGAAGGTTCAAGATAGCAGATTATCGTTGGAGAATCATAGCCAACATAAATGCCTAATCTTTGTTGATGACCCATTTTAGTGTACTGTGGCGGCACAATTGACACATATATCATGCAACCAAAAATGCGTAAATGTAAAATTTCAGGCTCATATCTAGTTACCAACTGGTACACACTGAATGGTTGGCAAGCGACGGGTCAAAAATGAAAAAGTATAGCTGCGTGCGACACTGCATATCCCCACGCAGAGATCGGTAAGTTTATATGCATTGCCAAGGTTTGAAACATAAGATGTAATAGCTTGATATGCTAAACTGTTCTGAGAATGAACATGAGGATTAGGATGTTCAACTTTAATCCCAACTGATATGTAGTAATCATCAAAAGATTTTGATGTAAACTCTCTTGTGTTGTCCAATCAAATAGATCTGATTTGATGATCCGGGTGGTGAGCCCAAAGCTTAATAATTTGAGCCAGGAGTTTTGCAAATGCAGCATTCCTTGTGGATAGCAAAACAACATGTGACCATCGCGTTGATGTATCTACCAAAACCATGAAATATTTAAATGGTCTGCATTCTGGTTTGATAGGTCAACAAATATCATCTTTGATCCTTTGTAAGAATGGAATATTGTCTGTATTAACAATAGCAAAAGAAGGACGTGCCTATAACTTTACTAAAGAACAAGCTTTGCAAAACGAGTGATATACATCAGAGATTGCAACATATGAATATGGTGGGATAATGCACAACGCCATAACGGTATGTTGCCGGGATTGTGCTGCACTTGTCTTGGAGACCGAGCCATGATTGAGAGAAGTAGTCTCATCCTCCCCATCGAAAATGGATATAGGTACTCCCACATGGTTGTTCACTCTGAAGAATGGATGACCATGAGAATTTTTCAATATTTTGATCATCATATCACGACCTGGATGTCCCAGTCAAAAAAGCCAAAGCTTATATGAGTCTGAATCACACGAAGTCATGTGAGTCACGACATTGGATTCAATGATCCGAATGGTAGTTACATAAAAATCACTACGAATAGCCAGAAACTTCTCTAGAATGCACTTGCGGTCACATTCAATAGAGGTGATATACAATAGTTTTTTTTCGATTCTCACAATATGTTTCCAAGTGAAAACCATTGGCGCGAATGTTCTTAAAACTTAGCAAGGTTCGATTGGTTTTTGGCGCGTATAAGGCATCAGTTATATACAATTTTGTACCATGAGCTAGCAGAAACTCTGCGGAACCACACCCTTGAATAACCGGCGCTGCACCAATCATGGTTATCACTGAGGATTTATATGGTAAAATATTCACAAACAATTGTCTATTCCGCATAATAGTATTAGTAGTACCACCATCTGCAAGACACTCAATCTTGCCTTGAGATATCTACAAAATTAATGTAAATAAATAAGTTTTTGAACTAAAGACTAGGCGAACACTTTAAGTAAATACTTAAATATTTGAATAAGGGTGGACCATTGTTGACTGCTGATATGGCATAACAGAAACTGATGTAAAACCACATGTGGTGCCAAAATCCAGGTTGGTCGAAATTTTTTTTTTCATCCTTTTCTAACGAAACCGATGTACAATACATCAATAACACCACAATCTGGGTAGAACCTTTAATGGATCGAAGAACAAACTTTTCGATGGATCGAAAAAACTGACCCAAGGCATTCCTTCAACTGATCAAAGGAGTGGCTCGATGGGTCAAAAATTTCTTAAGACCTACCCATGGGATACCTTCGATGGATTAAAGTGAAATACCTCGATGGATCGAAGAAACCCAAAATAAAACTTGATTTTCTGATACTGATTTTTGATGGATCAAAGATTGCAATAAGTGACCCGAGGATCAACTTTGATGGATCGAAGTTGTTTTGTGTACAAATTTTCTATGGATAAAAAATTCTCTGGAAACCGACCCATGGGATAGCTTCAATGGATCGAAGTACAAAACCTTGATGGATCGAAGGCTCCCCAAGTCTAAAAACAACATCCTCCATTGTGTCTCGTTTTTACCGTATCTTTTTTTCTTTCATTTTTCCATTTATATTTGTAAACATCGAACCATACACTGAATGGGTATGAAAATAACATTTTCAACATTTTCATATACCAAAAAATAGAGAAATTTCTATTACTGCCAATAAATTAAATAACAACTACATCATAGATGTTCTTATTCAAAAATAAGACAAATGTCTTAAAAATTATAACTGAAAAGTAAGCCAAAAACAAAACCAAACTTGAAAGATTAAAGAGATAACCACCTTTTACATAGGCTTATTCAAAATCCGGAGTAGCTAATTCCTTCTCCTTTTCCTCTGCAAGAACGAGATTGGTGTCAACATTCATCTCCACATCTCTAGCATAGTTTGACCCTTGAGCCAAGTACTGCTTATGACTCTTGTAAATGTTTTGAATTTCTCTACTAGCACGGCACTACTTGTGCATGTGCTTGTTTGAACCACACTTAAAACAAGTATATTTTCCAGAATGTTGAGACCGTTGACCATCAGGAACTGAACCATCCTGGTTCTTTTTGGAGTTGGCATTCTGATCTCTATGTCAAGTTATATTTTGCTTGCGGCATTGGCCATGCCTTCATCTCCTACCGCGTGGAGTATGTCCTCCACACACATAAGTTTCTTAATGAACAACCTTTTTCTCTTTTTCGGGCATTTCCTCCAGTTTGGTAACTCTCAAGCTTTTTAGTACTAGCCATTCTTGAGTTATTATTGAGGATCGATCACATGATGCATCTTTTTTTTTGCTAGGCTATTAATGAGATCACTGAAGGTAAGGATCCTTCCTTGTTCATACTTGATCCGGTATTGATGAGCAAGAGTGCTCATAGAGATTGGGAAGGTGTTCAACAACCTCTCAACCATGTCGTTCTCAGACTTTTCTACCCCGCAGAAGCTCAACTTAGACTCCAGATCCAACATCGTTTGATTTTAATCTTGGCTTCCCATCTTGCAGTTAACTCAATAAGCCGTGCATCATGCATATTGTTGAAGCTTTGCTTCAGAACATCCCACAATTCCAGGGGATCAGTCTTTTTTAAATACTGCTTCTTGAGAGTCGGATGAATATGACACCTCAAAGACATAAGGATTTAAGCTTTTGATTCATCTTTAGGTGGATTAAGATTTTGTCTAGTCCCAGAGGGTTTGATGGTATTTGTAAGTCTCTTTTTGATGAATGTATTTTCAACATCAGAGACCCAACAATGGTATTCCTTTTCTTGAACTTTATTTTCTTTCCATTTCAACATAAAAAACCCGTATATTTTTCTCTTGGTCCAGTCTCCGTATGACCATTTTCCAGCACTTCTCTACTGATACATTTGAAAAATTCTTGTATGGGAATTCTTCTAGAGATCAAGGATGTCGAATTTTACCTCACTGGCTCATTCGAACTCATCTACAAAAACACACAAAGATGTTGATTAGTATCGATCGAAAACTACGATCACTAATATCAAGTTTCAATGAATAAGAACGTGATCCATGATGTATGATCACAAAAATTGATTATAAACGGTGGTTCAAAAACCACACCTAGAAACCGTGACTAACCGTCACATAGTATCGATTTTCCTCAAGACCGTCACTTATACTCTATGAATATAGTACCATAAGAATTAGGGTACAAATATATTCATAATATCACAATAATTAACAATTCTAGATCTAGGGTTTTGCAGGAATAAAGTTTTAGTCCTAGATCTATAGATTGACAGTTTAGAAAATTTTACCTCGATTTGTGTTATGCTCGATATGACCGGTACAAAACTTGGACGACGTGAAGGAAGAGCTCATCTGAAATAATTCATTGGAAGTCGAGCAATCTTGACGAAGTAGGAAGATCACTGGAAGTATAGATGAGGAGGCGATGGTGGAGATCGGCGTTTGAGGATGGGTTGACAACGGTGAAATTGAGATAGGGCTAGGATTTTTTTTTTCTTTTTGTGGTGAAGGCTGACTATCAACTCAGAGCGTACTGATAACGTGTTTGAGAAGAAAAGTATGTAAACTGAAAACTACAACTATTTCATTGATAGAATGCCTTATATATAGTGTTACGACCCAAACTGAAGTTACGCTTTTATCGAGACATTTTAAGCTTTAGCGTGAATTAGTCGCGTTATCGATTTTGTTAACGACTTTTTCACCGGGCGAGAATGTGACGACCCGAACCAGAATCAGTAGAGTAATCAATATGATTCACGTGTTAGGGCGTAATCGCAGTTTTTCGATAATTGTGTGGTTTGCCGGTTTTATTTACGACTTAATTATCGGCCGAGAAATTGAGTTGAGTCTCTTCTCGAGAGTTGTAGTTTACGTGATTTTGAGTTCGTGGGAGGTTCCGGATGATTTTTCCGAGGATCGAGGAATATAATATGATTAGTTGAAGTTTCGGAATATCGACGAGTTTATCCGTTCGTATCGTGTTTATCCGAATCGTAAGGGTTATCCGTTTTGGACCGTCGATCGTCCCGAGGTGCGAGTATAAATATTGGAAATAGTCGAAAAATTGTCGAAAACACTGTTTGAAGTTTGACCAGCGTTGACTTTTACTATTTGGGGCGTTGACCGAGTTGACCGGAGGAGGAAAACGGACCGTTTGGATTCCATCACCGGACCGGCTGATTCTGGACGTTTCAGGCCACGATCCTTGAAGGTAAAGTGTTCTCCTTGTGATTCTAAACAATTTAGAACTTGGAATTTCTTGATTTGGTTGTGAATTGAGGGAGAAATGTGGAGTTGAAATCCTTGATTTTTCCGGCCGGTTTGGGTTTTGTGGACGGTGGCTCTCCAACCACGGGGGTGGCCGGAGATGTGAGGGGTTTGAACCGTGGGGCCACGGCGAGTCCATTGGGAGTGGCCTCGTGGGCTGCCGTGCGTCGTAGGCGGATGAGCGGCGATGGACAGGTTCGTCTGAGGTTTTGGACCACCATGGCTTTCGAGCTGATTTTCGACCACGGTGGTGGTTGGATGGTGGTGGTTCCTTTGATAAAGTTGTTTACCTTGTTGAGGAGATCAGTGTGGCAGCTCGGTCGCCGGGAAAACTCTCCGGTTGAAGGCGCGCCGCAGCCGGCGGCGGCGGTCAACGCCGGAGCTCCGGCGACCCGTTGACTTTTTGGAATTCGATGTTTTTAATGTCGTTTTTCTCATATTCGCGTCCCGATCGTCGCCTTGAGGTTTTCGAGTTGATTTGAGTATCAGATTTTCAGTCGAGGGTTTTGAGTGGAGATTTCGGGAATTTTGTCAATTATTTTGCACAGTATTATATGTTTCTGGGAACGGTTGGTTTCCGAGGTGTGGTACAGTGTTGTGGATTATGATTTTGATCAGATATATTTTATGACTATTTAGGGGATCGAGATCGTGCTTCGGGCGAGGGATCTTCCGCTAGACCACGTGATTAGTGCGAGTGCGCGTTTTGCTCATCTGTGAGTGGACATTTCTTTTCACGGATTGATTGTAAGTCTTTTATATACGTTTTACGAGCATGAGCATGCAGTTATGATCATGATTTAAATGAACATGTGTTTTATGATTATGCATTCATGAATATGCATATATGAATATACATACGTATATATTATGTTTTATGCATATGCATGGAAAGTATTTGTGATTTGGTTTACACAGAGTACAATCTCAGTTATCAGGGTTATATCGATACACATTGGCTTCTCGGCTGATCCCCGAGTATGCTTCGGAGGGGGGGGGGGGGGGGGACAGATATCTTGACCCGAGGCCTTTCTGGCTTGGAATCACGTGTGGGTCTGGGATCCTGTGATTCAGATTGTATTAGCGCGAAGGAGTCCATGAGTGACCCCGCGGTATTTACGATGCATGCTCTGTACGCGTGAGGAGTTAAAGTCTCCCTTGTGTACCATTTGATTTTTATGCATTTAGACTCGCATATGTTTTTATAACATATATTATTCGGCGAAAGACATTTATTTTCGTCCACTCACTCTAACGGTTTATATGTCTTTCCCCTAGGCTTTTTGGTTTCCGTGCCCAGTTTGCAGTTCAGATTCTGGTGTCTCACGTCGTGGTTGGAGGCTAGTTGTTTGAGCTACCTGTGTTTTCCAGTAGGTTTCTTATTTCGCCTACTGTTGTGTATTTTGTATATATATATATATACACTAGAGGTTGCTCTGATACATTATGATACATGTTTTATACGATTTTTCCCGGATATACTATATATTACAATTGTGTTTACTGTTTACTGTTAATAATATGATATTGAGAAATCCGGATGGGATTGGTGCCCACGGTTTGGATTTTGTGGCATAGGATGAAGTGTTATTTTCCGGGTGCAGGTAATGGCAATTCCGCGTTAGTAGCGTTACTCTGCCGAAATTTTAAAGGTTTTTGTTGGTTCACGTTTTCAGAAGGGGTTTGATTCCGGTTTAGGAAACTAAATCGGGGTTGGGTCCTTTCAGCTTGGTATCAGAGCATTAGGTTGTCAGATTCTGTAGACTCTTGTAGTTGTGACGTTTAGGGTATTTGAGTTTGTACAGCATGACTGGAGTGATGACCTGACTGGCCAGCGGTACTCATTAATACTTCGGGTGTTGTATGTTCTCAAATATTTGAGGTCTCATGATTACGTTCCTTCTGCTTGTACCTAATGCTTGACTTGTATTAGTAGGATGCATCCTCGACGTGGTCCTCGTGTTGATCGGGAAGAGGATCCTGATATGGATCGCCAGACGCACGACTTGCTGATGCGAGTGTTGCATTTGGAGGAGCGTTTTGACCATGTGGTCAAAGCTCGTACTGCTGGTGCGACTGTCTTTTCGGGTTCAACTGATCTAGAGATATGTGAGGCATGGTTGGTTCAGGTTGAATGTGTATGTGAACGTCTTCGTTTTACCCCTGAGCAGATGACATTGGCAGTAGTCGGATTACTTGAGTCAGATGCATACTTCTGGTGGGTTAGCACCGACAGAGTTCCAGTTGATACTCCGTGGACTTTGTTCCGAGATTTGTTTATGCGGAGATACTTAAACCAGGCTACCCAGCAGCGTAAGTATGAGGAGTTCACGAACTTGAGACAGGGCAGTATGTCTGTGCTTGAGTACTGGGACAGGTTTACCCACTTATCTCGTTTTGCACGTGACATGGTGGCTACTGAGGAAGCCAAGTGCCGCAGATTTGAGGTGGGTTTGAACTTGAACATCAAGGGGACTATGACTACGATGCCTCGGAACAACTTCGATGAGTTTGTCAGTGCAGCACTCCGAGGTGAGGATATCGAGAAGGAGAGACAGATGAGGTACCAGCCTAGACGGTTTGAGGAGGGTGGACCGAGTCAGGGGCCTTTAAAGAGGCAGAGTTCTGATACTTCCGGTTCGGCTTCATCCTCGGGTAGTGGACCATATAAACTAGCAGCTGGTGCATCGAGACAGAGGCAGAGATGGAAGAGAGATCGACCGCAGCGACCACAGACTAGTGGGGGTTCCAGCGGTTCCAGTTACCCTCGACGACCTTTCGACACTGTTGCTACACCGAGGGAGTACCCATTGTGCAATTTGTGCAATAGGTATCATATTGGTCCATGTCAGCGGGGTACCCTCAACTGATATCATTGTGGCCAGGTGGGTCACTTTGCGAGGGAGTGTCCTCAGTTGGTTGGTGTTGGTGGCCAGACAGCCTAGAGTTCCGGAGAAGAGCGAGGTGCCACATCGGGAGCTCGACCAGTACAGTATGTGGGCTAGGGCAGACAGTAGGGACAGCCTCAGCGTGGACGACCAGCCGGACAGACGAGGGTTCATGCCATGACTTTGCGAGAGGGCAGAGCTTCACCAGAGGTCGTTATCGGTAGGTTGCATATCTTTGGTATTCCAGTACTTACATTGTTAGATCCAGGTGCCACGCATTCATTCATGTCATATAGACAATCATCATTATCTACGGTACCTGCGTCTCCACTTCCGGGGTTGTGGAGAGTGTTGTATCCGTCTAGTGAGATTGTGAGTATTGGCTGGGTGTACAGAGACTGTGAGATTTTTATTGGAGGCCATGGCTTAGCCGTAGATTTGTTGTTGCTTGATATCGTTGATTTCGATCTGATCTTGGGTATGGACTTCTTGGAGACGCATTGGGCCATGTTTGACTGTCACAAGAAGGAGGTCACGTTTCGACGACCAGGCTTTCCCGAGATATTGTTTCACGGCGAGAAGAACACTTCACTACCATGTTTGATTTCCGCGATGAGGGCCGATAGGTTGATGAAGAAGGGCTGTGTTGCCTACTTAGCTCATGTGGTAGATACTACGGCTGTTGTGCCGGACCTTGGTAGTATTGAGGTTGTTTCTGAGTTTCCGAATGTGTTTCCGGAGGAGTTACCGGGCATACCTCCAGTCCGGGAGATTGATTTCACTATTGAGCTATTACCGGGTACAGGACCCATTTCACAGGCACCGTATCGTATGGCGCCAGCGGAGTTGAAAGAGTTGCAGGTTCAGCTCCAGGAGTTGTTGGAGAATTCATTCGGACCCAGTGTTTCGCCATGGGGTGCTCCGGTTTTGTTTGAACGGAAGAAAGATGGATCCATGCGATTGTGCATCGACTACCGGAAGCTGAATCAGGTTATAGTGAAGAACAAGTATCCGTTACCACGGATTGATGATTTGTTCGATCAGCTCAAGGGAGCTTCAGTCTTTTCGAAGATTGATCTTGGATCCGAATATCACCAGTTGAGGATCTGAGAGTCTAATGCGGTATGGGCACTATGAGTTTTTGGTTATGCCGTTTTGGTTGACTAACGCCCCCGCAGCCTTCATGGACTTGATGAATCGAGTGTTCAGACGGTTTCTGGACAAGTTCGTTATTGTGTTCATCGATGATATTTTGATCTATTCCAGGAGTGTGGGCCAACATAAAAAGCACTTGTGAGCAGTGTTGCGGACTTTGCGGGACCATCAGTTGTTTACGAAGTTTAGCAAGTAAGAGTTTTGGCTGGACAATGTGAAGTTTCTGGGCCACGTGATAATGGTTGAGGGAGTCAGCGTTGATCCTGACAAGATCGAAGCCGTGCTGAATTGGAGTAGACCTACCACTATACCGGAGATTCGGAGTTTCTTGAGTTTGGCAGGCTACTATCGACGATTTGTATAGGATTTTTCTCGGATTGCTACCCCATTGACCAGGTTGACGAAGAAGGGCGTCAAGTTTGAGTGGTCTGATGCATGTGAGGAGAGTTATTTGCTTCTGAAGGAGAAGTTGACTACTGCATCGGTTCTGACCTTACCAGATGACAACAATGAGTTTATGGTTTATAGTGATGCGTCGAAGTTGGGACTAGGTTGTGTGCTGATGCAGCATGGCAGAGTTGTAGCCTACAGTTCCAGACAGTTGAAACCACATGAAGTCAACTATCCGACTCATGATTTGGAGTTAGCCGCTATTGTGCTAGCATTGAAGAGTTGGAGACATTAGTTGTATGGAGCCCAGTGTAAGATCTACACTGACCACAAGAGTCTCACCTACTTGCGAACACAACCAGATTTGAACATGAGGCAACGTCGGTGGATGGAGTTGATCAACGACTACGACTACACTTTCGAGTACCATCCAGGGAAGGCCAATGTTGTGGTTGATGCACTTAGCCAGAAATCCGGAGCTTCGCTGTTCCATGTGTGTGTGGCTAGAGTATCTATGTTAGCCGAGCTTCGGGCTACAGGAGCCGAGTTCGAGTGAGATGACGAAGGAGCCTTATTAGCTAGTTTTCAGGTTCGACCCGTATTGGTTGATCAGGTGCGGGAAGCTCAGGATTCAGATTCCTACCTGTTGGGCAAGAAGACCATGATACGGAATGGTGTGCCTACAAATTTTTGGTTAAGTGATGACGGTACGTTGTTATTCAGAGGCAGATTGTGTGTGCCCAGAGATGAGAGTTTGAAGAAGGAGATTCTGGACGAGGCCCATAGTTCGGCATATGCAATACATCCCGGAGGTACGAAGATGTTTCGTACACTTCGAGCGTATTACTGGTGGCGCAACATGAAGCGGGAGATTGCTACGTACGTGAGTCGATGTTTGATTTGTCAGCAGGTTAAAGCGGAGAGGCAGAAACCTCCAGGGAAGTTACAGCCACTGGATATTCCGGTTTGGAAGTGGGAGCACATTACTATAGATTTCGTTTATCAGTTGCCGCGTACTACGGCTGGCAACACTGGTATTTGGGTTATTGTGGATCGACTGACGAAATCCGCTCATTTTCTCGCACTTCCGGGGAAGATATCAGTGGGTAGATTGGCCAAGCTGTATTTGTCGGAGATTATTCGTCTGCACGGTGTGCCTGTGTCTATTGTTTCTGACCAAGATAGTCAGTTTACCTCTGAGTTCTGGCAGGCATTGCAGCGAGCCATGGGCACAAGGTTGCGTTTCAGTACACCTTTTCATCGTCAGACAGACGGGCAGTCTGAGCGGACTATACAGACTCTTGAGGATATGTTGCGGTCATGTGTGTTGCAGTTTCGCGGGAATTGGGACCAGCAACTGCATTTGATAGAGTTCGCCTACAACAACAGTTATTAGGCCAGTATCGAGATGGCACCGTACGAGGCCATGTACGGGAGGCAGTGTCGCACTCCATTATGTTGGAGTGAGGTGGGCGAGCGATGGCTTATTGGCCCTGATCTGGTAAAGAGCACTATGGAGGACGTCCAGATTATCCGGGATAGATTGAAGATTGCCCAGGATTGCCAGAAGAGTTATGCGGACGTGAGAAGGAAGAGTCTCGAGTTTGAGGTAGGCGATTGGATTTTTTTGAAACTATCTCCGTGGAGGGGTGTTGTGCATTTCGGGAAGCGTGGCAAGCTTCGACCATGGTACATTGGTCCGTACGAGATCACCGAGAGGGTTGGAGCTGTTGCTTACAGACATGAATTACCGGCTGAGATGGCTCGTGTTCATGATGTTTTCCACGTTTCGATGTTACAGAAGTACATCTCAGATCCTTCGCATGTGTTAGCCCCATAGCAGTTACCAATCCGAGAGGATTTGACATACGTGGAGGAGCCGATACAGATTCTCGATCGTCGTGAGCAGGAGTTGAGGCACCGTGTGATACCGCTGGTGAAGGTCTTGTGGCAGAATCACTCGGTTGAGGAGGCCACCTGGGAGACTGAGCAGCATATGCAGGAGCAGTATCCTCATCTGTTCACCTGACAGGTACGTAAATTTCGAGGTCGAAATTTTTTTTAAAGGGGGTAGATTTGTGACGACCCGAACCAGAATCAGTAGAGTAATCAGTATGATTCATGTGTTAGCGCGTAATCGCAGCTTTTCGATAATTGTGTGGTTTGCTGATTTTGTTTACGACTTAATTATCGGCCGAGAATTTGAGTTGAGTCTCTTCTCGAGAGTTGTAGTTTACGTGATTTTGAGTTCGTGGGCGGTTCCGGATGATTTTTCCGATGATCGAGGAATATAATATAATTAGTTGAAGTTTCGGAATATCGACGAGGTTATCCGTTCGTATCGTGTTTATCCGAATCGTAATGGTTATCCGTTTTGGACCGTCGATCGTCTCGAGGCGCGAGTATAAATATCGGAAATAGTTGAAAAATTGTCGAAAATACTGTTTGAATTTTGACCAGCGTTGACTTTTACTATTTGGGGGGTTGACCGGAGGAGGAAAACGGACCGTTTGGATTCCATCACCGGACCGGCTGATTTCAGACGTTTCAGTCCACGACCCTTGAAGGTAAAGTGTTCTCCTCGTGATTCTAAACAGTTTAGAACTTGGAATTTCTTGATTTGGTTGTGAATTGAGGGAGAAATGTGGAATTGAAATCCTTGATTTTTCCGGCCGGTTTGGGTTTTGTGGACGGTGGCACTCCGGCCACGGGGGTGGCCGAAGATGTGAGGGGTTTGGACCGTGGGGCCACGGCGAATCCATTGGGAGTGGCCTCGTGGGCTACCGTGCGCCGTAGGCGGAGGAACTGCGGTGGACAAGTTCGCAGGAGGTTTTGGACCACCGTGACATTCGAGCTAATTTTCGGCCACGGTGGTGGTTGGATGGTGGTGGTCCCTTTGTTAAAGTTGTTTGCCTTGTTGAGGAGATCAGTTTGGTAGCTCGGTCGCTGGGAAAACTCTCCGGTTGACGGCGCGCCGCCGGTGGCGGCGGCGGTCAATGCCGGAGCTCCGGCGACCCGTTGACTTTTTGGAATTCGATGTTTTAATGTAGTTTTTCTCGTATTCGCGTCCCGATCGTCGCCTTGAGGTTTTCGAGTTGATTTGAGTATCGGATTTTCAGTCGAGGATTTTGAGTGGAGATTTCGGGAATTTTGTCGATTATTTTGCACAGTATTATATGTTTCCAGGAACGGTTGGTTTTCGAGGTGTGGTACAGTGTTGTGGATTATTATTTTGATCAGATATATTTTATGACTATTCAGGGGATCGAGATTGTGCTTCGGGCGAGGACTCTTCCGCCGGACCACGTGATTAGCGCGAGTGCGCGTTTTGCTCATCTGTGAGTGGACATTTCTTTTCACGGATTGATTGCAAGTCTTTTATATACGTTTTACGAGCATGAGCATGCAGTTATGATCATGATTTAAATGAACATTTGTTTTACGATTATGCATTTACGAATATGCATTTATGAATATACATACGTATATATTATATTTTATGCATATGCATGGAAAGTATTTGTGATTTGGTTTACACAGAGTACAGTCTCAGTTATCAGGGTTGTATCAATACACATTGGCTTCTCGGCTGATCCCCGAGTACGCTCCGGGGGGGGGGGGGACAGATATCCTGACCCGAGGCTTTTCTAGGTTGGAATCACGTGTGGGTCCAGGATCCCGTGATTCAGACTGTACTAGCGCGAGGGAGTCCATGAGTGACTCCGCGGTATTTACGATGCATGCTCTGTACGCGTGAGGAGTTAGAGTCTCCCTCATGTACCATTTGATTTTTATGCATTTAGACTCGCATATGTTTTTATAACATATATTATTCGGCGAAAGACATTTATTTTCGTCCACTCACTCTAACGGTTTATATGTATTTCCCCTGGGCTTTTCGGTTTCCGTGTGCAATTTGCAGTTCAGATTCTGGTGTCTCACGTCGTGGTTGGAGGCTAGTTGTTCGAGCTACCTGTGTTTTCCAGTAGGTTTCTTGTTTCGCCTACTGTTGTGTATTTTGTATATATATACATTAGAGGTTGCTCTGATACGTTCTGATACATGTTTGATAGGGTTTTTCCCGGATATACTATATATTACAGATGTGTTTACTGTTTCCTGTTAATGATATGATATTGAGAAATCCGGATGGGATTGGTGCCCACGGTTTGGCTTTTGTGGCATAGGATGAAATGTTATTTTCTGGGTGCAGGTAATGGCAATTCCGCGTTAGTAGTGTTACCCTGCCGAAATTTTAATGGTTTTTGTTGGTTCACGTTTTCAGAAGGGGTTTGATTCCGGTTTAAGAAACTAAATCGGGGTTGGGTCCTTTCAGAGAATTAGACTTACCTTTGCGGAAGTCGTTGAGCATTTAATTTTGAGCTCGTAGAAATTTTCAGAGAATTTTTCAGATAAGCGAGCTATTTATTATGTTTATCGGCTATCGATGCGAGAATTAAATAAAAAGGTGTTTATTTTTATTCAGTTATTTCTTGACCATCCGATTGTGATAAGATTGATTTTGGACCGTTGATCAGATCTGATAATTTTATTATAAATAGGGGTTTATTTAGAAATTAATTTGTAAAAAATCAGAAAATTCTAAAAAATCCCACCGACCCAGTTACGAACCCCCGCTGACTCGTTTTGGGTTTTCCAGTCAACCAGTTGATTCCGGCCACCTCCGTCATCGTTTCAGGTAGGGTAATGAAGCCCTTGCTTTTCTTGATTGTTTGATGTGTTTAATTTTGGGATTGGATGTGTGTGGTGAGCCACCCGAATCAATTTTGATCCCGGTTGTTGCGGCCACTCCGACTAGTATTAGAGGCGGAGTTTAAGGGGTTTTGGATCCCCTCAGCCTGCTGGTGCTTCCTAGATAGGTAGTTTTGGCCGAGGAAGCTCCCTGACGAGGGTAAAACGGGGAGATTTTGACCCGAAATCTTTTGGGCTTGATTTTGGTCTCGGTGGTGGTTGGAGGAGGGTGGTGCTTTGGAGAAAGAGAACGTGTGGTTGAATCCCGCTATCCGTGGTGGTTGAGGGTGGCCAGCGCCACCATTTGTGGCAGTGATTTTGGACCCCAAAACGACGGAGTTGGACTTCGGTCTAGTTACAGAAGTTGTAGAGCTCGAAGAGAGCTTTCCAACATGGGATTAAATGCCCCCATCGAAGAATTTTCACCGGAGGCGCGTGTGGCCCACACGCCGCTGCCTATGGTGGCGCGTGACAACCACACGCCGCCGTCTATGTCAGAGCTCCGGCGAGGAAGATTGAGGAATTTTTCGACAGAACTTTCGGGGTTATTTTTGGGGCCGATTTTAGTAGTTTTACATATATTTTGATATCGTATGATCATCATTTACAGGATAACACGATCACGACCATAACAGCGAAGGAAATTCCGCTGGACCCTAGCAGTAGTCGCAGACTTGTGAGTGAACCTTTATTTTCACAGTCGTAGTGAGTTCTTATTTTATACAACAAGCTCTACAGTTTTATTTTAGATTTTTTAAATTGGAAGTTTAATATGATGATTTATTTTATTGCATCAATGCTTTAGCTCTTCGGCTGATTACTGGATAGTTTAGTCATAGGAGATTAGGTGGTCTCGTCTTGGCATGGGGATGATCCTGTCACATTTATTTTTCTTACAGTTATCCGACTCAGGTTAGGTGGCCTGGGCGAGCGCCTCCATTGTTTTCAGTTTACAATTCTTGAACTCGCTGTATATGGTAAGCAAAAATGCAGGATATGGTAACTTTATCGTTTTGTGCTAAGTATATTATTTTTGTTTACTCATGCTAACATTTATATTTTGTTTCTTTTCCCTGGGATTTTTGATTTTCGTTGCCCTGACTGCAGTCTTTATTTCGAGAGTGCCTGGTAGCGTCGAAGGCTTCGAGTCCACCAGTCATCTTTTCCAGCAGTATGTCTCAACTCATCGTTGGTTTGTATCTTATATGATATGTGCTAGTAGAGGTGGCTCTGAGTACTGTTTGTTTATGTCGACTCCTGTAGTACTCATGTATATAGAGTGTTCATGTAAATAGCTGAGTCAGCTTCTGTTGTATTCTGAACCAGTACGTTGTTATGATGTTTTAAATTCCTGAGTTGAGTTTGTGGTTCTAGTTTGTATCATTTGCTGAGAAATCTGGATGGACATTGGCGGGCCATGGTGTGTCTGTGGAATTAGTTGTAGAGTGTTATTTTCCTGCAGGTTTTTAGGTTATCCAGTTCTCAAAGGGGTTATGTCATAATTTTCGTAGAAATTCTCAGAGTTTAGTTAGTCGTTAGGATTTAATTCTAATTTATTAGTTAAACTATCTAGTTTACTAGCTAAACTAGGGTTGGGTCTTTTCATATAGGCTGATACAATCTGTTACAATAACTATCCCTATAAATCAGTGATTATCTGTATCTCTATCTATACTAAACCGTATCTAATTAAGACACGACACACACCAGGAATTATGGAGAATAAATCTCCTTAAACAATTCTAATTTAATGGTTATTTTAGCGTATTATGTGCCCACTTAAAGCAACCCCAACAACATTAAAAAAGAAACACCTACTGAAAAGTGAAATGAAAAAAGAACGCGTTCCTACGCGCTTGAAAAAAAAAAACCTTTCGTTGTCTTGCTTTCGTTCGGCGCCCTTAGTGCTGGCAGCGACCTTCTAGCCTCGTTGGTTTCTTCAGGGTGTGGTTGGATGGGACGTGGTGCTCGTTATGGGCAAGGTTTTGCACAATGGTCTGATTGGGGGTGGGTTTTGTTCAGTTCGATGTCGGAGGAGAAGCTGCAGCAGGTTGTGTGTGCAAGGAAATCATGTATGTAGTTTTGCGAGACAGCATTGCAATTTTTGATTGACTGAAGGCCTTGGCCGAGAGTTGTTAAAGGCACACCACAAAGTTGATTAGCCGGACATTTTTTGGATCTGAGATTCGACGATTTCAGTGTTTGATTCTTGGTGCGTGGTATTCTTGGAGGGCTGGTGATTTATGGTGAGCTTAGGTGCAGCACATTGTTGGGCTAGGTAGATCAGAAATTGTTGGCGTTTGGGGAGTTGTGAGTCCAGTTGCGGCGACAGTCTTCTCTCCGTTGTTAGGTTGGGTATGCGGCCTACAATTGGCCATTTGTGGCAGTTGGGCCAAGTTCACATGTCTTGGCCCAGAAAATTTAGTTATTATTATTTTTGGTTTTTTATTTTTATGTAGGTGATTTTTTGTAGTTAAGTCGTTAATAAGGCTCTATCTATATACAGTAGGGCTAGTCTGCCAACCAAGATGATTTTTCGGTGTGTGCACTCTTTATGCCTTGTCTACCCTAGTGTAGGTGTGGAAGGATAAAACGTAGAGCCGACGACGCAATAAACGTTTGGCAACATACTAGGGAAGATGTTCAAAAAATAGGTATTGCTAGAATGATTTCGTGGGGAAGCAACAAGTTGACTTTTTCAGTGTGTCACCACTTTTATAAAGCGAATAAATAGTTTGTATGACATTCTTCGCTAGTTGGTGCCTAATTGACTACATAGTTATTGTAGGATGTTCTGTGACTATCTGAGATGTCTTATATGTGCTCACTGTAATATGGGGTTCAGGTTTTATATCCCTCATATGTAGTCATGGGTTTCATTAATAAAGGCTTGAAGGCTGCTGCACCGCCTTCTTTTCAGGAAAAAAAAAACAACTCCAACAACTTCTCCATAGATTTGAAATCTCCAAAAATTTATGCTCAAACTCTAATAGATTCTGTATTTTGCTGATTTTTGCATTTATTACAACTATATATTTATTTATTATAAAAATAAAATATTATCTTTTTTATTTTTATTTGAAGATGCAATAAATATTCTCTATTTATATAACAATAAAATATATATTTTTATTTTTTCTACATTGAGACTCGCTAAATATTAATGAAGGCTCATCCTGTAAAATTTTACAGGTTACTGTATATTTTAGTATGATTTGTTCTCTCTCATCATTTTCTCTATTTTGGGGAATGAGACGGAGAAGTTGTAGGAATAAAAAAAATGTTCAATATTCTTTAAAATAATTTTTTTTCTTTAAATGACAAAATCTGTTAGAGTTGCTCTTATATGGATAAAAATTTGTATCATACCCGTATGATGTTCAATTACTATCTACAGCATACATTGGCTCATATGTTTTGGTAAACCTTTACAGTGTCCGTAATGGTCTTACTTCTATACTAATTCATGTAATTTTAAGACAACTAATATACACTCTCTTTTTTAATATTGAATAAAAAATTAAAATGCATTTGAACACGATTGATTAAACACATGTAACTACCAATATTATGTTACACTATTCTATACTAAATTTATGTTTAGACATACAAAGACATCTTTTGTAAGCTGAAGAGAGTGCACTTATATACTGTACATATAAATTTTGGGTTGGATGGCTGTTAAAATTCAAATAAAAATCTTATGTATAAAGAGACAAATTATTTGATTAAAAGAGGTAATGGGGCCTTTGATTTATGTGGGTCCGGTTTGGAGTATCTCTGTGCGGGGCTTATGGTTGTGGCAAGTGGAGGTTGGTTTTGAGATCCTATTATTTCTAAATATTGATTCGTAAAATTATTCTGTTTCATTAATTTTTTTGTATCATCTTTTCTTATATATTTTTGTCTGTCTAAGACAAGTTGCATTTTAAATAGGGAAGTTATTACATTTTCTTTTTTGACTTTAATTTAGATTTCTTCCATCGATGATCTTTTGGCTTCTAAATTTTTTTCATCTGTTAAAATCTAAATTTTTGTGACTTTATTGGTTACAGTTTTTTTCTTGTGGTTTTGATCAAATAAATTTAAGGTTGTATGGCTGTTAAAATTCAAATAAAAATCTTATGTATAAAGAGACAAATTATTTGATTAAAAGAGGTAATGGGGCCTTTGATACGTGGGTTTGGTCAGAATCTCTTTGTGGTTTGCTCAAGACTTATGGTTGTGGCAAGTGGAGGTTGGTTTTGAGATCAATTATTCTAATATTGGATTTGTCTGTCATTGGAAACCAACAATTATTGCTCAAATTATTGTTTTGTTTATGGATATTATATTCTTGATATTTAAATATGTGTTGTGTCCTAATTAGTATAAATATTCTCTCAATTCTTGATTTACCAGGATATTGATTGTAACAGATTATAATACTTATTTAAAGACTTTTTTTTGAAGAGGCGATAATTTAATTCCAATTAGATAATAGCGATACAAGATTTCACCGGAGTCCCGACCAAATAAAACGAAACCTTAACGTAACATTATTGTTCACTCAGTTCTCAGTTCACAACCTAGATAGTTAAACCAGAGTAGCGCGAAGACTAAAAAAATATGGGGTACTACTCCTTAGTATATCTAGGCACCTCTTCTACTGTGCAACACCCTGCCACAGCTCCTCTACATTCGTACCTGTTGGTAGCAGAATCAGCTTCTTTTTAGGGGAGATCTTCTTTGGAGCATGCATTGGTCACAACTTTGATTTAGAACCTTTATCCTCTGCTTTCCGCTTGTTCTTCCCTCTCCCTTTCGAGACGTGTGATTGATCTATAACATCAATTACCTCATCCTCTATCATGGGTTCCCTAGGCTCTAGAGAGTTAAGAGTGTCCTCACTACCATCAGCAACTCCATCACCGGACTCATATGATCCCACCGTCAGATTTTGAGTGATTACATACACCTCCACAGAAGGAGCAGATGTGGTAGTCCCATGGGGTAAGGAAGTTGGCCCTCCGTTCAGAGGGACATGCTCCACCACAGCCAAAGACATAGGCGTCGCTGGAGTAGGAGGTACGAGGATAAGTCACGTCTCAATAGCTTTCCTACCACCTAGACATGAAACAGAATTATAGCTATCATCGTTCATCTGCAAAAGAACAACCTTGATAGGTGGGTTTTCCTCATAGAGAGGGTTGACCTGAGTAGCTCGTGGTGGATCCACTAGAGTTAGCACCATCTCCACCGTCTTCTGGCGCTCATCCTAATGAGGAGCCGTTTGTTGTTGAACTACATTTAACAACCCCATCATCGAGATTGCACTAGGAGAGATAACGATACCAGGACCAACCTCTTTACCCAGGATACCTTGCTCCCAACGAGAGCAGGAGGCCACCACCGAGGAATCAGCACCTTCGACCCTCATAGTCGAGGTCATTGCAGTACACGGGGGTGGGTTAGTCTTGGGGATAGAACCACTCTGCCCCAGCAAGAAACCCTCTGACCCATGCACAAATGAACCATAATCTGGATAAAAACCCTGGATCTTCTCATATTCCGACATGCAATCTTCTGAGTAGTCTTTGTCAAATTTAAATTTTTTGAAGACCACCAAAGGTTTCTGAAAGTCCAACAAAACACGAATCTGAACAATAGATTTCATATCAAGTGAGAGTGGATCATGTTCTATGAACTCATCAATGTAGTTTTTGATACGCCGACACCATTTCAGCTGAAGGGCTCCAGGCATAAGTCGGCCTCACGGTGACCCAAGCACGGCCCCGTGTCACTGGAACCTTCATGGGATATGTCATTTCCTCGAAACCTTAAACCACCACCATTAAGTTTTGGAAATACCAAGGTCTGTGGGAAATAGCCCTCATTCGATCCAAATCAGATTCAAACTTCACCACAAATCGATCATCTGCCATGTGTAAAGCGGATCTTACCCAAACCTCGTATGTCACGCCAGAGATGCAACATACGGACCTTAAAGGGTTGGATTTAGCTTGGTTTAAGGAGGTTCACTGCAAAAATCATTGCCACAGCAAAAAACCATTCATCGTTGTCCCGATTCTCACCATCAGAGAGTGCTTGCAAGTCGACCTCCTCTAGATCCTCTGTCAGGCGTTGTGAATAGAGATCAGGGTTGAGGAAGTCAGCACCTACCAAATCATTTGGGACCAATGACATGAGAACACAAGAGAAATCGAACAACAGAGGAATAAGGGAATGATGTGGTAATGAGGGAAGACGAAGAGAGGAAGCCATACTTATGACAACTCTGGAATTAGAATGAGAAGATGAGGAGATTTGGGATAGATCAATGAATTTTTTGAAGTTTGTATTGGGTACTGAGGTATGGCGCACTCAAGAGAAAGTCTCGGTGCCTAGGGTTTTTTTTTCAAGCCAGCAAGTTTATTTAAGGTCATCTATCAATGAATAAAAGAGAGTTTCAGATCTATCTCTTGCATATCTATATTTCTCCTTCAACACAATATCAACAGCTCTTGAGTTGATAGCCAACTCAAACCCATAAAAACTACTCTAAACACTACAAACTTTATCGCCACCAAAGCATCATCACCATTGTCGGAAGCTTTTCCCGCCGCTGGATTTTGTTCTTGCTTCAAACTTCTTCCAGCGAAGTTTTCATACCGAGAATAACACCCTCAAGGTAGATTGTCTAACCTTCTTCGATTTAGAATTAGGTTGGAAAACTTAATTATCGCAACACCATAGATCTAGGTCTAGATTTAGGTAAAATTTTTCATACCGTGATTTATTTTTTATACCCTAGTTCTTATGGATTAATTCATGTTAAAAATTTTTTGTTATTAGTGACGGTCCTTGAGGAGTCATGATTATTAGTGAATTTTACGGTTAATTATGATTTCACATTGAAAAAAGGAAGTCATTCTTTGTGACTATTTGACAGTCACAGTTCTCTGGGGAGTAGTATGAAGCCACCGGTTTTGCATTGATTTTTACGACCAAAAATCATTGATCATGGTTCTTATTCCCTAAACTTGATATTAGTGATCGTGGTTCATTTAATCAGATACTAATTACATCTCTTGTATTTTATAGATGACTGAGCCGACAATGCCAAAATTTGATATCCTTGACATTTAAGGAGCAAAATATCATAGATGGGTATCAGACGTTAATAATACTCTTCTTGGTAAACGTCTTACTGATACCATCCAATTACTACCACCTGGCACTGAAGCCAACAAGGACACATTGGCTTGAAAAAGTCAAGCTCTCATGCTTCTCGGGAGACATATTCATTCTGTTGTGAGGAAACAGTACTTGCTAACAGATTAGTGGGTGACTTTGCAAGAACGGTTCAACAATGTGCATAATGCACTTTCA
This sequence comes from Geum urbanum, assembly GCA_946800695.1. Lineage (NCBI taxonomy): Eukaryota > Viridiplantae > Streptophyta > Magnoliopsida > Rosales > Rosaceae > Geum > Geum urbanum. The sequence continues at coordinate 21,117,456 of OX327000.1, read as the reverse complement.
AAGCTACAAGAAAAATGGGATAGAATGAGGTTATTGGAATATCATAAGATAAATGATTTCTATCAAGATATACTAGAGCTACAGTCAGAGCTTGCAAATATTGGTGTTGTAAAGACTGACTAAGTTATGGCCGAGAAGTCTTTGGGCATCTTCCCCACTTCTATGGATATGCTTGCGCATTAATATCACACAGATTATGAGCAAGAAATATTGAGATCATTCAGTGACCTCATGAGTGTACTGGCCAAGAAAGAGAGGTATCGTGAGATTCTTCTCAACAATAATGCTAGGCCAGCCGGTACAAAAAAAGTCCATGAAACTCACAACACTAGTGGGAAGGCACGAAAGGATAAGGGGAAATAACTTTTTGAACCTTATCAAACTCGTGGTGGTAGAAAAGGACTTGGTAGAGGTTGTGTTAGAGGAGGAAATAATCAAAATTTGACTTGTACTTATATGACAACAACCACAACAACTCCAACAAGAATCAATCCAATTCTAATTCTAGGAATGGTGGGAATTCTTCAAATTTTATTTCTACTACTCGCTTGACACCTTGTTCTAGGTGTGGTGCGACTACTCATATACACGAGCAATGTAGAGCTCTAAAGAATATTCAAAATGCCTACAACATGTGTCAACAATACCAAGTAAAGTAAAAGGAGACATACTATGCTAACTATAAGATGGAAGATGGCGGTCAAGCCAATCTAATTGTAGTAAATGTTCCCTGAGCAAGCCTAGAGACTATGGATTATGATTAATCTATATATTAGGCTTATGATTCTGCTATGTAATAAAATTTAGTTTATTTTCATTTGTTGTAGTTGGTTTTTGATTGAATAACACAATCTTTGATTTAAGTTTTGATGTTGGCAAAGTAATTAATTTGTCTTCCTTTTTGTATTTAAAAGTGTTAAGAATGGTTACAATCATACATATTGCAGAATAGTTTAAATTATATATAGCTATATGATACTATGACACCAAAAGATGAGACATAAAAACGAGGATGATTTTGATCCTGCGAATTTTCAACTCGTTGAAGAACACCTCCTGGATCGATTTTGGCACTATTTTGACCCATCGAATATTTTGCCCTATTTCTTTTGACATGTCGAAAGATGGTCCTTGGTCATCTATTTTTCATCTTAAACCTGTCGAAGCCCCATCTCGACCCATCTAAAATATTCTACTCTCTCCAAAATTGTCCAAATTCGACCAGTCGATGGTAATTTTTGACCCATCGAAAAATATACCGAAAAATCGATATCGATTTTAGGTTTTTCTTCGATTTTTTGAGTCATTTTTAATTTATTGACCTCTAGAAGAGGTCCCTTGGACATAATTTTCATGATTTTTGACTCGCCCTAAATTATACTCGCCCTTGGACATAAAATCAGATTTTATTTTGGGTTTCTTCGACCTGTCGAGTAGTTTTTCTCGATCTGTCAAAGATGGCACCCAAAATTGGTATTTTTGATGTATTTAACATCGTTTTTCATATGCTATATCAACACTCTATAAGGGTCAAAACCCTTTGAAAAATCTTGAAGTCATTATTTAATGTGTTGGCCAAGTCTTGAAGACTAATTATTTCACAATCTTTTTTTATAGATGTTTAAAGGCGAGATTGAATGTCTAGCAGATAGTGATACTACTCATACTATACTGCAGAATAGGCAATTGTTTATGGATCTTGTGCCATACACTTCATTAATGACAACCATGATTGGTTCTGCGCCAGTTATACAAGGGTGTGGTTCAACACAATTTTTGCTACCACATGGAACAAGAATTCATATCATTGATGCATTGTATGCGCCAAAGCCCAATTGAACCTTGCTAAGTTTTAAGGACTTTAGAGCAAACAATTTACACTTGGAAACTCATTGTGGGAATCGAAAATAATTCTTATGTATAACTTTTGAGAAGTGGTAGAAAGTGCTACTTGGAGAAGTTCTGGGCAATTCATAATAGATTATATCTTACTCGGTTCGGATTATTGATTCCAATGTTGTCACACTTACTACTGTGTGTGACATGACCTTATACAAGCTTTAGCATTATTGACTGGGATATCCAGGTCGTGATATGATGATAAAAATATTGAAGAACTCTTATGGTCATCCATTTTTCAAAGCAAAGAAGCAGGTGAAAATTCCAAAAACCATCGGATTTGATGGGGTGGATGAGATTAACAATCTCAATCCGGTCTCAACAACAAGTGTTATTGCACAAGATTCCTTAATGAGAATCTCTGATGCTTATTGCTATTTTTGTAAAGCTTGCTCATTAGGAAAGTTACAAGCAACTTTCCTTTGCAGTTGATGAAACATACCATTCTTACAGAGAATCTATGGCGATATTTATGGATCTATCAACCCGGAATGTGGACCATTTAAATATTTTATGGTTTTGATAGATGCATCAACGTGATGCATCAACGTGATGCCTCACGTTGCTTTGCTATCCACAAGGAATGTTGCATTTGCAAAACTTCTAGCACATATCATTAAGCTTTGGACTCCCCATCCGGACAACCCAATCAGACCAAATAGATTGGATAATGCAGGAGAATTTACATCAAAGACTTTTGATGACTACTGTATGTTAATTGGGATTGAAGTTGAACATAACTTCCCTCATGTTCATTCACAGAACGGTTTAGCAGAGGCACAAATTAAATGATTACAGCTTGTGGCCAGAGCAATGGTTATGCATGTTAATTTGTCGGTATTTGCTTGGGGATATGCAGTATTACATGTAGCAATGATTCTTCACTTACGACCTGTAGCATGCCAACCATTAAGTGCATACCAATTGGTAACTGGATATAGGCCTGACATTTCACATCTATGCATCTTTAGTTGTGCAGTGTATGTGCCAATTGCACCTCCACGGTGTACTAAAATGGGTCCTCAACGTAGATTAAGCATATATGTTGGTTATGAATCTCCAACAATTGTCAGTTACTTGGAACATTTGATAGGAGATCTCTTTACTACAAGATTTACAGATTGTCACTTTGAAGAAACATACTTCCCAGCGTTAGGGGAGATAAGAATGCCTCTATTCTGGTTGAACTTCAGGAATTGACGTGGAACTCTCCCACTATGTTTCAAGAAGATCCATGCACATCTCAAAATGAGATTGAAGTGCGATGTATTCTTGATCTTCAAAAGGTAGAAAACTCGATACCTGACTCCTTTACTGATATTGCCAAACTGACGAGATCAAACATTCCTACTACAAATGTTCATGCAAGGTTAGAAGTCCCTAAAGGGTTGTATAATGTAACTCCAGAGGAGAGTAACATACCTCTTGCCCATGTGGATGGAGTAGCATTAGCCTCGGCTCCCACCAGGAAGAGGGGAGACCAAGAAAATCTATAAATGAGCTGCCGGTGAAAAGGCATGCCATCCAGGTACAAACTGATTATTTCATCATCAACTTTGTGAATCTCACACATGAGATTTTTCCTGGCTACCATTATGCCTTAGAATCACAAATGATATGGAGGACGCTTCATATCCATTTCTGATGCTAGAGAATGGTGAAATCTCACTAACTAACAATGATGCACACATTGTTATGGATAGATCATCTAAGGTCATTGATGATGCTTTTGCTTATTTTGTTCCTCAAGAGATCATTGACGACGATGAAGTGGAACCTTGCTCGGTTGTTGAATGTCAGCAAAGAGCGGATTGGCCAAAATAGAAAGAGGCAATGCAGGATAAACTAGACTCCTTGAAGAAAAGTCATGTTTTTGGTCTAGTAATGCTATGCCCACCATATGTGAAGCCGGTAGAACATAAACGATTCTTCGTTCGAAAGCGTAATGAGAAGAATGAAGTCATGCAGTATAAATCTAAACTTGTGGCGTAAGGATTCTCTCAATGGCCTGACATTGATTATGAGGAGACATACTCTCTAGTCATGGATATCATTACTTTCCGCTATATTATCAGTGTCCAAAAAATTGAACATGTAGCTGATGAATGTGGTGACAACATATCTCTATGAAAACCTCTTTTCAGAGATATACATGAAAGTGCTGGAAGGCGTGGTCATACTCAATTCAAGTAACTCTACGCCACGAAGTGCTCATGTGATTAGATTGAAGCGTTCACTATATAGATTGAAACAATCTGGTAGGATATTGTACATACGTCTAATTGACTACTTGATTTGGAAGGGATACAAGAACGATGATTTGTGCCCATATGTGTTCATTAAGACAACAAATTTAGGATTTTCTATAGTAGCAGTCTATGTTGATTATATGAATATCATTGGGTCTTTTGATGAAATCAATGAGACGGTTAGCTACTTGAAATCTGAGTTTGAGATGAAAGACATTGGTAGGACTCGATTTTTTCTTTGTTTCGAATTAGAACATCGAGTTGGTGGGATACTTATTCACCAGTTCGCTTATGTCCAAAAGATGCTCATGAGATTTAATATGGATAAAGCACACCCTCTTAGGATACCAATGATTGTTTGTAGTCTGGAACCTAATAAGGACCCGTACTATTCGAAAGATGATGATGAAGAACTATTGGGAGATGAGGTACCATACCTTAGTTCTATTGAAACTTTGTTGTATTTAGCTCAATGCACAAGACCATATATTGCATTCTCTATTAACTTGTTAGCTCGTTTTAGTCTGTGCCTACACAACATCATTAAAATGGTGTAAAGCACATCTTCAGGTACTTGAAGGGTTCCATAGACTTAGGTTTGCTCTTTCCCTACAAAGAATACAGGGAGAAGCTTGATATTCTTGGAAAATGGATGGTTGAATCACAACATTTTGACTCCAAGAATTACTCAACCCCTTAAAGGTTGCTCCTTGGACTGATCATAACCATTCATTTGACCCGTCAAGTGATACGTTTGACCCGTCGAACACTGATTCAGCTAAAAGGTACATTGTACCTCAATTCAATGCGGTTTCCTACTCAGAGACACATGATGATGTCTTGGTTAGTTTTGCTGATTCTGGGTATCTCTCTGACCTACACAAAGGACGTTCCCAGACAAGTTATGTATTCACCATGGGAAACATAATAATTTCTTGGAGATTAACAAAGCAAACTCTTGTTTCTACTTCCTCGAATCATTATGAGATTATAGCTTTACATGAAGCGGTTAAGGAGTGTATTTGGCTTAGGTCAATCATACACCATATTCGAGGGTCTAGTGGATTGTGATCTACTACGACAACACCAACTTGTATCTTTGAGGAAAATGTGGCTTACATTGAAAAAATGAAGTTGGGATACATCAAGGGTGATCATACAAAGCACATATCGCCTAAGTTCTTCTTTAATCAGCAACAACAACAGTCATTGAACAATCATGTGAATCAAGTTTGTTTAGCTAATAATGTTGCCGACTTGTTTACCAAGTCATTTCCCAAATCTACATTTGTAAAGCATGTGAGACGTATTGGTATGCGAAGATTGTTTGAACTCCAAGATTGAGTTACTGACCAGGGGAAGTTAATTTCGTAGACATCAGGGGGAGTCAACATCACATATGGTCTCTTACGTAGTTGATGTATTGTACTCTTTTTTCCTTAGACTAAGGTTTTGTTTTTACTCAAGAGAATTTTTTGTTTGCTTGTTTGGGTTTTTAGTGAGGCATTAGGTTACGCATCATTCATTAGAATTATGACACAAGGGGGATATTATACTCCTGGTATCTAGATGTGTGTCTTGTCATAATTAGCATAGAAGTAGATATTCTCTAAATCCCTGATTTATCGAGATATTGATTGTAATATATCATAATGCCTATTTAAAGTCATCTATCAATGAAGAAAGAAAAATTGCAGATCTACCTGTTACGTATCTATATTTCTCCTTCAACATGCTTTTCCGGACCCGGGAAGGTTGCAACAATTTTCCGTTTGTGGAGATAGGGTCAGCTTGTTGAAAATATATTGAGGGAAAAATAACTTAAATTGTAATAGTGTTTTGAGATATTTTTAGGGTGCCTTTTATAGTGTGCAGAATACAAGTGTACAAAGTGATAGTTGCAGATTTATGCAACTTATATGTGCTTAATCGAACCCAGTATTTAGTCTTATCATTCTGTTTTCGGTATTTTCACTTATGTTTATTTTATATTTTATTTTTGACAATTTACTTATGTTTATTTATTTTGTTAAGTTTGTGGAGAAAATAAACAAAATGAGTTAATTCGAGGAGTCCTGATGCGATAAGCAAAATAATAAAGGAATCTCTTGCAAGTAAAGGAATATAAAACCTAAGTGGACAAGGACTAGCCCAAGGAAGCCAGTATATAAACTTCCTTTAGGATTTTCGGGAAGGAAAATCAGCAATTTTGGGAGCAAGAGATGAGCAAGGAGCAAGAAGTCAACCCCAAGAAGGTCTGACGCCAGGATTCGACGGGTCGAAGATACTATTTAGACGGGATGAAATCCCGTCTGCAAGAATTCTTCTTCATCCTCATTCGTATCAAAACTCTTATGGATTATTTTGATTCATTCTTTTAGATTATTAGTAGCTCAACTCCCTAGTTAGGGGTTTATCAAAGCCCTAGATATAACTTTGATTTTGAACCCCTTGTGATTTATATGATTTTGGATGAGAATTTCTTCACTATAAAATCATTGATGACTTCTATCATAGATTTTTTCGGTAGCCAACTTAGATGCATGTGTTACGGTTTATAGCCTTGAATATGTATGCGAGTGTTAACATCGGTATGTATTTTGGAGAGATAAAACAAAACTATTAGTTGTGTGAAGATATTCCTAGGTCACGTAAAATAACTTACCATTAGCTTTAGAAGCCTTGTTGTTATAAATATTTATGACTTTACTTGGTTATTCTTAGATTACCATCATAAGGTTGCCAAATGGGGATCAAGTGGAGGTGGTTTATCAATCCTGAAATATGCAAAGAGAGTATAATACAGTTAGTGTCCTAGCGATTTTGGACTAATTGTGGAAAGTAGTCATCCAATATTATGTAAATTAATTTTGGGGTAGATCGAGACTATTTAGGGTAGAGAGGTTCTTAACTCTTTAACCCATTAGATTTTCTACAACTTTGAATTCGTGTTTTTGTTTTACATTTCGTGTGTACCAATTTAATTCGTCAACTAAATCACCTTCAAAACCTTTGAAATTTTACGTGGTTGTCCGCCACTGAGTTTTCTTTGTTCTTTGTGTGAGTTTTGGTCGAGTCTAGATAATTTATTAAAGTAATTATCTGCTATGTGGTCGAGTCTATCATCTTTCTAACATTCACATCTGTTGCGTCTAAAGTGCTTAGTTTCATCTTACCTCTACAGATAATGCATGACCTTTATTTACCATTCTACTATATAGATAAAACTTGCATCAGAATGGAGTATTTTTGTGTGGTGTTTTACGCTTATGACAAAGATTAATTTACGGTCTAAATATTTTCTTATACAATTCATCTTACTCACACACTTGTGCTCTGCATACTATATGTTTCTACTAGTTTACGTTAGGTTATTGATAGAAGCAATGATGTGGTTTAGGTGATGTTGATGTTCCCATCTGATTGCTGCTTGACTAAGCTATTGTTAGAAATAAGATCTTTACGGGGTCGGCCCGCCTCCAACACTTTGATACCTAAGTCAGGATATGTATCGGATATAACAACGTTATTAAATTGAGTAATCAGATTACCTTCCTTAGTCATAAATGTCTTGCTTATAAAGGTAGTTGAGGAAGTGATGTTACTTCCTTCTTCGATATGGGACGAGTTCACCTTCTAGTCCTGATATTAGTGTTATCGTACTGGGCGGGTGGCTGACCTAATGGGGTTGTTCTCGTCAATGAAGTTGTGGCTCTTGTTATGGTCTTGTGTTTGATCTGGGCGGTGTAAGTATATTTGGTGGCTAAGCATACGTAATCGGACCGTATAGGTATAGTTTACAGATAAGATAGCCTTCTTACCCTATAGCAAGATAGAGACCTTTGGTTTCATCCTTTATTCGATAAGAGAGTCGAAGACTTTCTTATGCCTCTCAACCTTGGACATTCGATCTGGCCAGAGAGTTACCTCTGTGAGATTGGCATTCGATCGATATTCATATTTTTTGAAATTAGTCATAGAGGTTCTAAACACCATGGGTGTTGAGTAAGTAAACTACCATACTTTGGATACATACTAACAAGTCCCCCATGTCAGAAACATCAGTCCTTGATTGGGGATTTTAAAAGTCTTTCCTGGTTACGTGTACTTAGCCACGTTAGGGTGACTGACGTGTCGGACCCCCCATAGTCTCCCAAGTCCCCGATTAAGGGCTGACCTACCCTGCGCGGACCAAACAGATTGTAAGAAGGCATTTTTCCGTTAGGTGTAGTGTAAACTGTTGTATTCCCTATAGGTGGGATATGTAAGATAATTATGAATTGATGTGATTGTTATTGCATGAATTTTGATAGCATAAACAGTCTTGTTCTCTCCCATTTGCCTATCATAAGTGCTCTGAGACAAAATCGTTGTCTCGAGCCATCTAGTGGCAACAAACCATCTTGCTGCTTAGCCACTATAGCGCAAAAAATCTTGTTCTCTCTTGTTTGCCTATCGAATACACTCCGAGATAAAATTTCCATCTCGAGCTATATGGTGGTGACAAGTGATCTTGCTGCTTGTCCACGATAGTGCAAACCGTCTTGTTCTCTCCTGTTTGCCTATCAGATGCGCTCAAAGACAAAATTTCTATCTCGAGCCATCTTGTGGCGAAAAGCGATCTTGCTACTTGGCCATGATATCTTGCGGAATAATATGGCGTCAATCATGTTCATATTCCAGGTTGATAGGGTATGGCAACGGTTACTTTGCATGCCTGCCAGGTGTCGAAACATGTGCAACGGTTACTTTTTGTATGATTGACATGTGGCCCTAGGAATTCAAAGCAACCCTCGTAAGTTATTTGGGCGGGGGCGCGTGGTACAAGTGTTTGCATCAACGGATCGAGGCACTGATATTGGACAACTATCGTTGTTGCTAGGGTTATTCTGAGAGGCCATATAAGGCCTTCTTCACCCCCCTTTTCTCACTTTACCCTTTCAAGCGCTGAAATGCTGCTACGATTCCGCCAAGAGATTCCGAGAAGATCTTCAGGGCAACACAGCCCGTGAGCCTCTTTTGCTTCTGAAGATAAGATCGATTCCCTCCTTTTGAATGTTTATGAAAGAACTGCTTTCTTCAAAATTTTGAGTTTTGCTACTTTGATCTTAATCATATGATTTTCTAGTTCTGTGTTCTTAACTTGTTTGTTGACCGTACTGTACTTGTTGATGCTTGCTTGATATGTTGGTAATTTTGCATGTTGTGATGTTGTTTGATAATGGGTATGTGTAGCATGTAAATTGTAATAGGGGTTGTGCTTAAATTTTTGGTGTACTCTGGGTTGTGAGTGTTGGGTTTTGGTATTAATAACATGAAGAACAACCTCGTGTTCTTGAATGTGGTAGTGTTTGATCTCATTTGCTTGATGACTTATACTGGTTACATGTTTGTGGGCTTTGATTTTTGAGGCATGGGCCTTGTTGACTTTTGCATATAGGCCTTGTTTGGCTTTTGACTTGAGAAGTGTCTAACTTATTGAGAGCCCGTTAGCTTAGCCCTTTCATATGCCTTCATTTTTGGATTATGGACCCCATATCGATATCGAGTGATGAGTCCCATCAACGTGTTCAAATTTCTTACATAGGATCCTTTGGTGTTTCCTCGACCCACAGCTCGTCTGACTCCTCGTTAGGCAATGTGTTAAGTGTGTTCCCCATGAATGTTAAAGTTGGCGATGCTTATTGTAGGTTAGCCTTCGCTAGTATGGAGCACCAAACGACAGAGGATTACTTAGCTCGTCCACCAACATGCTCTGATGGCAATTCCTAGTCCTGTCCATCGGAGGAAAGGGGGCAGGTTTAGGTTCTGGCAGTGATGCTCCCCACACACCAAAGATTGGTCTGCCTTCAGTTAGTTATGATCAGAACCCATGTTTTGGTGTTTCAATGACGGGGAGCCGGTTCAGGAACCGAAAGACTTTTCTTTTGCCAAGGAGATTGAAAGGTGGGGTCAAAATTATCGTGTTCCTGATTCCATTATCTTGAGGGCCCTATAGTCGGGTGAGATGTATTTGAAGCCCTCGCCAGGATATGTATGCGTTAGCGAATTTCATTTGAAGTCTGGGATTAGGCTGTCGCTTCATCCCTTTTTCTAATACATCTTGGCACTTCTTAACGTGATGTTAGGCCAGTGCGTGCCTACCATAACTATAGTACTAGTTTCTTTGTACGATATTTGGCATCTTAGTGGGTTGCGGTATCCGACATGGGTAGAGATATTGTTTTTCTTTCATCTGAAATATTCGCCATGTGTGACGTATCATGGCACTATGACGTTTGAGCCGCGGATTAAGTGGTGGTTGACGGATCCTCCTACATCTTGCACAAGTTGGCATCGCTACCAATGCTTAGTTGGCAGTGATTGGGAGTTTGATGATACCTATAGGAGGATGCCTAAATGGAATCATCTGACTCCAGAGCAATAGAGTACCGTTAAACGAGTCCCTCAGTGGTTTCAGCCATTAGGTTGTTGTTATTTGTATGATTTTCCTTGTTTGTCGCATGTTTGCGTGCTATGCCTTGCATGACTGTCATTTTGATGGTTTTTAACTTCTTAGTTTGTGCTTTTATTGACCATCGAGAATTTCCCTTTAACGCCTCTTGAAAAACAAAGAATCGAGTGACTTTGGTATATTTTTGAAATGCAACTTGAAGCGTGCAATTTAGGGGCTGCCAATCACTGGGATTTGATAGAGCAGACTAGACTAGCTCATGCTCCAGGTGAGTCATGCCGACTTGGCTATTGACATGGTGCCTTTGTGTTTATTATTGTTGATGTGTCTTTATGTTTATTTTTGCAACCAAAATGTCGAAATCGAAGGATGACATGAAGATGGAGCTGGCAGAGAAACAGATGCATCTGCTGTTAGGAGCTGTCGCCAGGGTGCAGAAGTTAGCCCTAGGACCTAATAGATCATTGGTATTAACGGATAAGGCGCAGCCGAGTATCGTGCCACCAAACCCTGGCCAATTTTTCCAACCAAAGTCACCCGCCGAGAAGAAGAAGGGAAAGGGAAAGTTGAGACCGCTCGTCAGCTCGTAATCCCTATTGAGACTATACCGGAGGAAGAGGGTCAGTTGGTTCACCGGTCCACTGGTAAGGAGAAGATGGCCTAGAAGAGGAAGCGTCAGACTAACGTTGAGGGCCAGAAGCATTTGAAGTGGAAGGCTAAGCAAGCGCAGAAGAGGGTGGAGAGGCAAGACCTCCGCGGGAGAATGATAAGGTCGCGTACCTTTTCCCGTTCGAGGTCGAAATCAAATTCCCCTAACAAGTTAGTGTCTTCCTCGCCAAAGTCTATTGGTGGTCACTCAATATCTCACCCTACCGGGTCTCCTTCTCTGAAACATCAGTAGACCGACGTGAACCCTACCGCCCAAATTCTGCCATCTAGAACCGCTATGTCTGATAGCGTGGGGGGGGGGGGGGGGTACTCAGTTGTCATCTGACTTCCTGGCGAAGATCCAGAAGTTGATGGATTCTGGTGTGGAGTCTCTGCAAGTGTGCAGTCAGCTGGGATTGCTCTTGAGCGACAGTCTGGACCGTGCCTTTAATACCTACACCCACCTTCCGCACGATCTTTTCCTTATAAAGTATTTTAAGGGGTCCCTTATGCAGACAACTGAGCTAGCGGAGGTAAAGGCCAATAAGGTGTGGCTCGTGGAGGAGGTGAATAAGCTCAAGACCGAGCTGACCAAGGCTAATGAGTTAACCCAGAAGAAGGTTAGTCTGGTCAATGAGCTGATGTATGAGGTGGCTGAGCTGAAAAGGAGTTGGAGGTCAAGGAAGCCCAGCACAAAATTGATTGCGATGACCTCACCCATTTCAAAGATGCTTCCGAGAAGCGGGTGGGTGAGATTGAGGAGAAACTTCGTGAAGAGGAGGTTAAGGTCCTTACAGACGACCTTTGTTAGTAGATTTGGGATGAGGCCGTGGCGCATTTTAAGAAGTCTACCGAGTTTGGGAATGTGAAGGTTGACGTTGTACAGTCTTTCAAATATTCTGATGAGTTTAAGGAGTTGGTGGATGAAGAAGGAGCTTCTCAATGTGATGCCTTGTTCACGCGATTCACCCTTTTCCTCAAGGTTGACGAGTACAAAACTTAGGTAGCGGCTTAGGTTAACTCTCAGGTGGAAGATCTTTGTCAGGCTATAGGTGGCGATAATGCAGTGGTGCAGGAGAAACCAGGTAAAAATGAGGAGGTGTCAGAGTCAGATTGTGGCGAGTGACGATACTTGACAGATAGAGTACTGCTTATCTTTTTAATTTTAGTTTTTTTTTTATCTTTTTTTAAACAATTTGCCTATGCGTCAGTGTATGTCTTTTGCATTCTCATAGTGAGAACGAAGATACAATATTATTTTTGGGGCCATTAAGGTGCTTGGCAAGCATTTAGCTTCTGTTTGGCATGATTTGCTTATCGAGAAGCCCTTTCGAGAAGTTATAAAAATTATCATTATTGCCTGAATTTGTTTAGTTGTTATTGTCGTGTTGGTTTTGTAGATAATATCTGAATAAGTTCTCATTCTCATTAAGCCAAAATGATGAAACGTATCTTTACAAAAGTAGCTAACAAGTTGTTGAGCTATGAATTTATCCTAAGTCCCCCAGTCAGATGGGGTGACTTGGGTTAAAAGGAACTAATGGGGATACAAGCTGATGAATATAAATTGCTAGGTGAAAATACTTGCGTAATTGGTGTGAATTCCATGGATGACTGAGTCTTCGTCCTTCCATGTCTTTGAGATAAAACGTACCGAGGCTAACGACTTCGTCGATGATGTAAAGGCATTCCTATCATGGTCTAAGACTTTTGACTTTCTGCTGGATTGCCATCATGACCCAATGCCCCAGTTGTAATTATCGTGCTTTGACATATTGGTTATAGAGGCGGGCCACATGTTGCTTGTTGGCAGAGTTATGCAAGAGTGTCATGTCTCTTTTTTCTTCGAGTAACTTGTTGTTCAATCGGAGTCCCTACCCATTAGTGTATGGGTCATAGCTTTCAATTCTGGGGCATTTTATGAGTGAATTCTAACGAGAGGACAACTTCCATTTTGAACGTAAGGCTGAATATGGTTTCGCATATGGCTATCGTGGCGGTGGTTCTGACTGACCAGAGTATTCTGGTACGAGATCGGGCTAGGGGCCGTACCATGTGGTTTCCTTCTTGATGTTCTCAATCTTCTTTTTGATTCCCTCCTTGACGATCTTGTTAGCTGCTTCTACTTATCCTTTAGTCTGAGGGTGTGTTGATGACACGGACAATAGATTTGTACCGAGTTTGTTGCCAAATTCCTTCATCTCATCGTTATTGAACTGAGGTTCATTATCCTTTATAATGTTCAGAGGTGTACCATATTGACAGTATAGAAATCGCCAGAGAAATTTCTTCGCTTTCTTTGTTGTGATCTTGATCATTGGTTCCGCCTTGATGAACTTGGTGTGGTAATCGATTATCACGATGAGGTAAAGGAATTGGCAACTGGATTTTAGGAGTTTGCCGATAAGATTCAATCCCCATTATGCCAATGAGACCGGCGATATTAGGATTAAGAGTTATATTGTCGACATATGGTTCTCGTGTGCATAAAGATGGCATTGGTGACACATGTTGGCAATAGAGGTTGCGTCAGCATGTAAATTAGGCCACCAAAATCCACTACGTAACGTGTTGTGTGAAATGGACCTTGCGCTTGCATGATGTCCACACACGCCTGGGTGAATTTCTCTCAGAATGACTTCCCCTTGCTCTGGCGTGACTCACTTGAGATTAGCCCATGTCTTCCCATGGAGGTAGAGGATGTTGTGTCGGATACTAAAGTTAGCCATTTTAGCTATGATATTTCTGGCATTGGCCTTGTCAGTCGAGAGATCGCCTTTGGTTTTGTACTTGATGATAGGGTCCATCCAACTGGCTACAGGAGTCTCTGTCATGAATACTTCCATGAGGGTTATGGATATGCTTGGCTTCTTGAGCGTTTCAACTATGGTTTGCCATGGCACCGTGTGAACTAGGGTGGTAGTGAGGCATGTTTTCACGTCACCTTTGGTGTTTTTTTCTCTGGGGATATGAGTGATATTGTAAAATTTGAACTTACTCAATAAAGTGTTGACATACCCGAGATAAGCAGCCATCGTGTCACCCTTGGCTTTGAAGGTTCCTTGGATTTGGCTGACGACCAGCTGGGAGTCACTAAAGACATTGATGTCGGATGCTTCAGAATTGTTGGCGAGTTGGAGTCCGATAATCAAGTCCTCATACTCGGCCTCGTTGTTTGAGGCCTTGAATTCAAATTTGAGGGCTTACTCTGCATGCACCCCTAAACTCGTTAGGATAACCCCTGCTTTGCTTGTCTTATTTGTGCATAACCCATCAATGTACAAGTTCCAAAGTGACTGAGGTTCGTCCGTTACAGGCCCTTCCTTAGCGGGTGCACATCCCAAGTGGTTGGTATCAGGCTGTGCTTAAGTTGTTGCTATTGGATCCTCGACTTTAGTATACTATGCGATAAAGTCGGCTACTGCTTGACCTTTTAACGTTGTTCGAGGCTCGTAGTGTATGTCGTACTGACTTAGAGATGACCACTGTGATCGGGCGATTATAACACTTGTCACAGCAGGACGTTTGTTAGAACATGGATGCTATGGGCCTGGAAGTATGGCTTGATTCGTTGCCAAGTGTTAACACCATTTTTTTTATTGTACGATAGCGGATCTCGGGGTCCGTCATGCATTTTCCTGAAAAGAAAACATGTAGTTTCGACTCTTTTCCCTCTTGATGAGGGTAGAACTTACTGCCGTTAGTGAAATAGCTATATATATACGTATAGAGAGAGAGAGAGAGAGAGAGAGAGAGAGAGAGAGAGAGAGAGAGAGAGAGAGAGAGAGAGAGAGAGAAAGAGAGAGAGAGAGAGAGTTTCTCCATTTAGGGATCTGGATAGGAGAAGGATTAAAGGTTGATAATTTTTATGTTGGAAAAGGCTGCCTCACAATTGGGTGTCCAAACGGTAGCCCACTTTTTGGTTGTTCTGAGGGCTTTGAAGAATGGTGCAGACTTATCAGTATAACGAGAAATGAAGCAGTTCAAAGATACAAGCTAGCTTCCCTGTTAGGCTCTGAAGTTCGACTTTGGTGGTGGGTGGTTTCATATCAATAATTTCTTTTACCTTGGCGGGTGAAGCTTCGATACCTTGCTGACTAACGATGTAGCCCAAAAATTTGCGAGTGGTGATGTCGAATGTGCATGTGGCAGGGTTGAGCCTCATACCATTTTTGATGAGAGAATCTAGCATGATTTTAAGGTTCTCAACATGGTCGGCAACTTTCACACTCTTGACGAGTATATCATCCACATAGACTTCGACAATCATACCTGTTAGGCCATCGAAGATGTGTTCATCAGTCTTTGATATGTGGACCCGACATTTTTGAATCTGAATCACATAACTATGTAGCAATACAATCCCTTGTCGGTTGTGAAGCAGGTTACCTCTTGATCGCTTAGATCCATGAATATATGGTTGTACCCAGAGTAAGTACACATCATGGGCCAGAGTTCGTGCCTGGCTGTCGCGTCTACGAGTTGATCGATCCTTAGTAACAAGAAGTTGTCCTTGGGACATTACTTGTTCAGGTTACTATAGTCGACGCACATTCACCATGACATATTGCTCTTATTTACCATGACGACATTAAAGATCCATTTTGTGGATAGTCGAACTTTTGGATGAACCCAATTTTCTAGAGTCTGTCGACTTCGACATGTATAGCGGCATAACGCTATTCGTCATAGGCCCTTCTTTTTTTCTTGATGGGGTTCGCTCCTGCCGAGATACTGAGCGTAAGCGAAATGAGGCTTCTGGAGATACTTGGCATATATGCATAAGATCTGGCAAAGACTGCCTGTCAGTCCTTTAGTACTTGGATGAGCTGTCCGGCAAGCTTTGGATCCAACTGAGCATCGATACAGACTACTCATTCGGGGTGGTCGGGTGAGAGTTGTAACGTGCATAATTCGTCCTTCTCTACCACTAAATGGAATGTTATCATTCTGTCACGGGGGTCATCGGGTTTCTCATTTTATGTTCTTGATTGTCATGGCTTTCAAACGGGCCATATCTTGGTCTGGCGTTGAGGTTTTCTCAACGAAGTCATAACCCTGGATGTTGCCGATCCCATAGTCAGTTAGGAATTTGAGTAGAAGCATGTGACTAGCGATGATCATTTTCAGTTTGGTGATTGCTGGTCTATTGAGGATCATATGTTATGACGTTGGAAGGTTAACGATAACGAAGTTAGTTGGGATCTAATTTTGTGGCATGTCGGGGGAGCCGATACCTTATCGAATGTAATCGTTGCCGATAGGGTAGGTTGTTTCGCACGAGAAACTCATAATGCTTTCATCGTCATGTGTCATCTTGCTGGCGGGTCTCTTCAACTCTTCATATGCCCGTTTGATTATTATATTAATGAAAGCCTCATTGTCGATTAGTATCTGCTTCATATTGTATCGGTCTAATACTTTGTCAATGATGAATGACAGTGTGCTGCCTTGGCGGCCCTCCTCTTCGTCACATGTGAAGGTGATCGAAGGCCACTCCTTTTTCCTTGCCTTGACGGGCTTGCCGCAATGTACTGATAATATTATCTCGTGGCGGGCTACCTTTCTTTTTTTGGCAAGTTTGCTTTCTTTTACCCTCAAAGATGGCACAAATAGTTCCTCTTGTTACCATGTTGACGGCTAGCGTGGTTCCACCTTCTTTTGCTTTTGGATCTTGCCAGCATCGTACAACTTCTGGATCTCCTTCTCGAGTATCTCCTCATGACCCTGTCACTTGGTAACCTTGGCCTTGGCAGTCGGATTTGGATTTTTTTTTTATATAGGATCTCTTCATTTCATGTATTGGCGATGGAGAAGACATCATGTCGGGGGTTGGCATTATGACAGGTTGGATTGGTTTGTGGTGCTTGCGGGTAATGCTGATTTTGTGGTGGATTAGCTGGATGACGGGATGTGCTCTGTTGGTAAGGTTTATGGCTTCTTTGTTCATGGTGGTCGTTGTCACTTCGTTTATGAGATTTGAAACAGGTTGTGCTTCTTTGGCGGGTGGGGTGGGAATTGAGGGAGGTGGTGGTGTTCTTGTGACGACTTTTTAGGGTGATGGTGTGGCGATGGACGGTCTCGCAGATCCATAGACCACGCCCTTGATTTGGGCTTTCTGTATGACAAGGTCAATGAGGTCATTGTACTCTGGATGGTCTTTCTTCACGAGCTTTTGGACAAACAGCGTTGCCAGTAGATTATCTAACAGTGGTGTTTTTGCTATGCTTTTATCGAGATTCTGACATTTGTTGGCCAATGCCCTCCATCATTCTATGAAGTGCGATAGACTATCCATTTCTCCCTGCTTAACCTTGAGAAGTGCACTTGTGGTATTGAATTTTCCTTACATGCGATACCTCTTGAGGAAACACTCTGTTAGTTCCTCGAATCAGTAAATTGACCATGTCGGTATTCTATAAAACTGGTTTCTTACCTCTTCCATTAGTGTCTCTTAGAAGAGGAAGCAAAGTGTGGCATCAAAGTAATGAGTCCTTGTTGTAGCGGATTGATATTCATCGATATAGATTCGGGGGTTTCTCTTTCCATTGAATCGGGTGATCTATATGGTTTTTGCATGTTGGTCCCTTCCGAGTGCCAAGATGCCTTCCGAAAAGGGGCTCACTCTTAGGGTGAGCATTCCGCTTTGTCCCTCCTGCTTGATTTGTTTGAGTAATGATATCTTGGCCGCCAATTCCTCCATTTGACTTATCATGGCGGCATTGGTATATGTCAGATTGGATTCTTCGACCTAGATCCTCCTATAAGGTAATTGAGCTAGTCCGACAAGGTTGGAGTTGATGAGTCCCCCTGGCGGATTGACTCTGACGACATTCTCCAGGTTGTTTCCTGGTTTGTTGTGACGTGCTTCTTCGTATCAGGCCTCGTGACGGCGCATGAATGCCTCGAGTCTCTCTTCTAACTTTTTGCGAGTCTGGCGCTCTTGATCTCTTTCGACTCTAACTAACTTAAGCTCATTGACGAGGTAAGCTGCTGCTTCATCTTCCGTCATGTCAAAATTGTATCCGAGGTGATTACCCTGATCTTCTGGCTCGCCCGGGTCACCTGGTAGGACCCGCATTCGGTATCGAATGCCAACTTTCGCTGCCAAAGATAGGTTATTGAGCTTTTTAGGTGGTATTTGTACGTGGTTTACACTTCTAACGCTTCCTACAAATGGTGCCAATTATTTCTACTAGTTTCCGTTAGGTTGCTGATAGAAGCAAGGATGTGGTTTAGGTGATGTTGATGTTCCCGTCTTATTGACACTCCGCTAAGCTGTTGTTAGAAATAATACACAAATGGGTGTTAGAGGTCTTGACAAGATTGGCCCGCCTTCAACACTCTGATGCCTAAGTCACTATATGTATCGAATATAACAACATTGGTAGATTGAGTAATCAAATTACCTTTCTTAGTCTTAAATGTCTTGCTTATAAAGGTGGTTGAGGGAGTAATGTTGTTTCCTTCTTCGATGTGAGACGAGTTCACCTTTTGGTCTCGATATTAACGTTGTCGTATCGGGCACATAGCTGACCTAATAGGGTTGGTCGGTTCAACGAAGTTGTGGCTCTTGTGGTGATCTTGCGCTTGATCCGGCTAGTGTAAGTATATTTGGTGGCTAAGGCATACGTAATTATAGGGACACATACTAACTATAGATGCACCATTTATTACTAGCCAGTTCACTCTTTAACTTTGTTAATAGCTCTCTCAAAGGCTCCACATAACCTAGTATCTTTTCATCCAAAATCGACATATGTATTACATGATTTAGAGATGTGAGCTGGCTTTGTCCTCGATATATCTTGTTCTATTTCTAAATGGCTTTTGTGGTTTTGTTTTATTGAAATGTTTTCTGCACGATGTAAACCGAAGAAATCTATCTCCATTATCTTTTTCATGGTTCTAGCTAAATATATGCCCATTACATGTTCTTAACAAACAAAAGGAAGGAAATTGAAACTAAGATATATGCTAATGATACGTACTGATTCACTATCCTTATATTTTTTTTAGTGTATGCATCACTTTTCTAAATCTCCTCAAACTTTATATTCCAATTTTTTATGTACGTTTTATCATCTAAATATTAATAGTATTTGTCTATTATTCTGTTCATAATGGTTAAACAACAAACATGTACTAATTAAATGTATATAAAAAAGGGTAAATTTTAAATAAGGTCACTTACATAAGATTACTTATGTATAAGGTCATCTGGTATTTTTAACTCAAATAAGGTCACTTGATTTAACAAAAAACTCTTACATTCAATTTCTTTACGTTTAATACCATCTATATGAACTTGCTCTCTCTGTCTGTCTGTCTGTCTCTCTCTCTCTCTCTCTCTCTCTCTCTCTCTCTCTCTCTCTCTCTCTCTCTCTCTCTCTCTCTCTCTCTCTCTCTCTCTCTCTCTCTCTCTCTCTCTCTCTCTCTCTGATTTCAGACCAAAATCAAACCCAAATTCTCAAAATCAAATCATGCCCTAGCAGAGCTCCATCCCAAAATCAAATCGCGTCGTTTCTCTCCATCGTCCATCTCTCTTCATCGCCGTCTCTCTTCATCGTCCTTCTCTCTCCATCCCAAAATCACAACTCCGCCGTCTCCGTCAATCGTCCTCCTCAATCGCAGCTCGGGTTTCTCTCTCCCTCTCTCTACTCTACGATTTGTACCGCGATCGGGTTTGTCATGATGGGTTTCGTTGGATTCTTTGTCAAGCTCATCTTCATTCCCATCAACAACATCATCTTCAGATATGTTTAGGTATTTTCAATTATGATTCGCGTTTTCATTTGATTGGGATTTGCATGCATCATCTTCTGTCTTGTGATATGTTAGAATTTTTGAGATCCTAGATGATTAGATTAAGGCTTAGTAGTTTGTGACAACCTAGAAATTGAATATATTTATAACCTTTTGCATGTAGAATTAATTTAGGAGCAGTGGGCTTATAGCTGGATCATGTGTTGTCTATGACAGTGTATCAGAAATGGTTCTTTAAATTGAGTAGTCCAACATTATTGTTTTCTTGTGTTTCGTACATTACGTACGTAGTAGTGTCTATAATAGTCTGTGGTAGTACTTATATTAGTCTGTAGTAGTATGTACAAATTGATATTCTTTAGTTTTTATGCAGCAGTATCTACAATAGTTTGGGGTAGTGTTTATGTTAGTCTGCAGTGTGCTCTGTAGTATTATCAGTAATAGTTTGTAGTGTTGTCTGTGAGGAGTTTGTAGACCTGTTGTGAGTAGTTTGTAGTGTGCTTATGAGTAGTTTGTATTGTGCTCTGTACTAGTTTGTACTACTGTCTGTGAGTAGTATGTAGACATGTTGTGAGTAGTTTGTAGTGTTGTCCTGAATAGTATGTAGTGTGCTCTGTACTAGTTTCTACTTCTGTCTGTGAGTAGTATGTAGACATGTTGTGAGTAGTTTGTAGTGTTGTCCTGAATAGTATGTAGTGTGCTTTATACTAGTTTGTACTGCTGTCTATGAGTAGTATGTAGACCTGTTGTGAGTAGTTTGTAGTGTTGTCCTGAATAGTATGTAGTGTGCTCTGTACTAGTTTGTACTGCTGTCTGTGAGGAGTATGTAGACCAGTTGTGAGTAGTTTGAAGTGTGTTATGTGAGTAGTATGTAGTATATTTTCTAGTGCCAGAAAAGAAGCTCCATCCGGGTCGCCCAATTCGTAGAATTTGCCATGTAGTAATGTTCAGAACAGGGCGCACTCCTCTAACTAAGAATACAAATCAGACCACAGGGGGAACCACACCCGCTCTTATGAGCTGTTAGTAGTATGTAGAATTGATGTAAGTAGTATACAAAATTTATTTGATGGTTTATTACATTGTTTTGCAGAAATGGCACAAATGGAAGACCCTAAGAAACCAAAAGTCCAAATAAGATCGACATTAAGAGGCTTTTGCAAAGTCATGAGTGACCTTCATAAAAAATTGCCTCCAAAGACAGTGAGGATTCTGTAGAAAATACCATTTCGAAGTTTCATATGGTTGTTTGCACAAGGCTTAATGACATTTGATGATTCACACAAGAACAAAAAGAGGAACACTACGACAAAGGAGCCACTTTTTTATTACCGAGTTACAAGAAGAAGCAAAGCAAAGTCCAAGTAGTGATTATGTGTTGTGTTAGGTCTGATGTAATACTTTCTTTTCTGTTAGCGTCTGATGTTATTGAACCATAGTACTTGCATTGTACCCTGGATATTGGTACTACTTAATGGATACAACAGTAGTGGTAGTAATACACTGGCACATTTGTGAAGTAGTACTTTTTGTTGTAGTGTGTTCTGTGAGTAGTTTGTAGTGTGATTGTGAGTAGTTTGTAGTGTGTTCTGTGAGTAATATGTAGTGTTAGTAATACACTAAATTTTTGTGAAGTAGTACTTTCTATTGTAGTGTTGTCTTTTAGTAGTTTGTAGTGTGTTTTGTAGTAGTTTGTAATGTGACTGTGAGTAGTTTGCTGTATAATGAGTGTACTACTACGGTTGTTGGATAGTACTGATGTAATTGGTTTTACACACAAAGCGTTATCACATACAAAAACACATAATTGACCAACCCAAAATGGCAAAATCAAAGAACAACAAACTCGAATTAGTATGTTAAACCAATTGCATAAGTAAAAATTACGTTAATGTAGTATGTATTGTACAATGAAGAATCATATTATATGTTTTCTATGCTATCACATAGAAAACATTGCAACAGTTTATTGCAAGTACTACTGTAGTTTTCAGAATGTACTACTCTAGTTTTTGGACAGTACTACTCTACTAGGACTTGATGCATTCTAATTACAACAGTTTGTTGAAAGTACTACTATAGTTTTCAGAATGTACTACTCTAGTTTTTGGACAGTACTACTCTACTGGGACTTGTCGAACATGATTGTATGGTTGTTGTATGTGCACTTTGCATACAAATCCAAATCCGTGGTGACCAATCTGCAAATCAAACAAAAAATGCTTACAAAACAGAAGTAGTATCCTTAATAGACATCAGTAGTGTATTCACTCAATGGGACACACAAAACACACAGAACAGCTGACTAGTATGTTCAATGGGATGAAGTAGTGTATTCAATCAACAGAGGTAGTATAATCAAGTCAAAACACATATAGAACAGCTGACTCGTGTGTTCAATGGGATGCAGTAGTGTACTCACTCAAAAGAGGTAGTACTATCAAGTCAGAACACACACAGAACAGATAACTAGTATGCTCAATGGGATGCAGTAGTGTGCTCACACAACAGAGGTAGTATTATCAAGTTAGAACACACACAGAACACACATAACAGATAATTAGTGTGCTCAATGGGATGCAGTAGTGTACTCACTCAACAGAGGTAGTACTAACAGTCTGTAACTTTCTCATAATTTATACCAAATATCAAAACACAAAAATTAGCCACATCAATCACACACGAACACATAAAATAATATCACTACAATTTGCCATACATAATCTAAAGTAGAAGAATCAAAATCGAAAAACCAAAATTCGAAATCGGTTCATCACCGGAATCAAATTAAACAACACATTAATCAAAAGCATCAATCAAACAAAACAAAGCACAAAATATCTATAAGTAAACAGAATGGAAACCTTACTCAAGCTTTTATCACCGGAATCCTTCGATTCGCCGGAATTTTCTTCTAACTTGAAGATGTTTCTCGCCGGAATCTTCCTCTAATCGTTGACTACGTCCACCTCTTGCCGGAATCTGAGCTTGTGCGGCTCTCCCTCTTTCTCTCTCTCTCTCTCTCTTTCTCTCTCTCTCCTCCGTGCGGATCACCCAGCCTCTCTCTTTCAATTTGAAAGTAAAACAAATTGTTATATGGGTTGTTTATGAGAGAGGGGTAAATTTGGAAAGTATAAAAACTAGAAAATTAAAATATGACCTGATTTGTACAAAAAAGATTAAATGACCTTATGTGTAACCTAATGCCTCTAAGTGACGTTATGTGTAATTTCCTAATAAAAAAATAATTTTAGGCTTTTATGGGGCCATAATGTGTAGGTCTCAAAATCTATGTTGCATGCCACATCATATTGTTGATCCATGTTATATACACATCACATCAACCAAAAAGACAATATATCAAACCCTCTTACACATTTATTTATTATTTACTTATCATTAATCTTATAATTAATCCTTGAAAAAGAAAAATCATCTCTAACATTCTTTTTTCGATCAAGTATAATTCTACGACTTCTTCAAACCTAAAAATTTATTTCAATGGCACCACCAGTGATCCTTGTTGTTTCTTTTACCTTTGTTCTAATCCCAACACATATCAAATTCGAATTTGAAATTGAAGTCAAAGATAAATTCTTCTTTAGTCATATCCCTAGAGTCTTGACTTTATGAAAAACTTACTTCATCAATGACACAAATCACATACTTCAAATACCTAGTTCAAGCAACAATGGCTACATCCATCTCTTAATTCTACTTCTTCTTTTTTTATTTTTTTATTTCTCTCACGAAAATATGTAGTTGATATTGATATAGAGACTAGAACTAAATTTTAAGGAATAAATAAGGAAAACAATTAAGATTATTTACTGATACAATCATGGTATAATTTGGTTTTAAGGGAAGACAATTAAAAATTGATTAAAAATTGAAATATCAATATAATATAATCTATATAATTAAGATAATGAAAGGAAATAAAATAAATTTAAAACTCAAATATAAAAAGGTAAGATTTGTGTGTTCATTTTTGTTATATTGTAAAAAATTTAAATTATATGTCACGTAAAATTTGAAGCGTCCACCTCATATCTCTATTGATGTCCCCTAGCATTACCCAGTAACAACTTGATAGTTCTTAAGAATTGAATCAGTCGTAAATAGAAAATGGCCAGTCAAATAGAAGAAGCATATTACCTATGCATATAGGGTGTACCCTTAAAAGAAAAATTAAGGATAAAGTGAGAATGATGTAATGGTATTCTGATCTGACTCACTAATACTAATTCCTAAGGATCCAAACAACGGATTTATATTGACCGCAATGCATATCATTCTGTCCATTAATTTGATCGTGGAGCTACCTATTGAAATAATACGAATCATGCAAAAATATTTGGACTGAGAGTTATTTCAGCACCAAGTGCAAAGACTTTGAATAATTGACCGTGTACTTGATTTTGGAATAATTCCTTGGGAGGGATTAACGTCTTTTAATCACGATTTTATTCGGAATCTCATTGAATTGCATAATTCGTACGCACCAATTAGGCTTTGATCCGATTCCCATAAGTGGATTTCAATGACAACATAGATGGTCGATCATGCATGAGCTAGCATATACATGTTTATATAAGTATATGTAAAACTTAACATCGTATAATATAAATGGCATGGTACACATGATTCGTTGCGAAGTTTTTGGCTTTTGTTTGTTTGGTTGAGCATTAGGGGATTATAAATTTCATTAGTTCGATAATGGATCAAAAATATTGTTCTGGTTTGGCCAATGGAACCCTAGCAAGGGCTTGTAGGACCACAATGCATGCGCAAATTACAAAACCAGTTTGGAAAATTTGGTGATTAAATAGGCTTGGTCAAAAAAAGAACATGGGTACACGACACGTATCATGTTTACATGTTTCACCCGGTCAATAATCTAATCGGAAATCATATTGCAGTTAGGGACAAATTTCAGGACAAATGCCTCGAAATTATATTGTTTGGGGACCATGTTCCCTTTCATTTCGATTAAACTTAGGCTCCGTACGTTCCTTCTACCCTAAAATCATATATATATGCGAGTTTGGAAAGCTAAGCACAACTAAAATTGTAGGGCCGATGCCGAACAAGTCGTAACAGTATTAGGTTGTGTCTCATCTTGGATGTCGCACGAGCATATTAGAGGGCTAGATAGGAAACCCTAAGTGATATAGAAAAAGAGTCAATTAGGCCAACATGTTCGAAAATGGTCTTACAAATTTGTCTTGCCCAGTGGTAACGACCAAATCATCAAATAACAAAATTGCATCCGGAATTGATTAAAGTAATTGTGACAGTTGGAGAGAAGGAGTAGTTTGACGCGTTGACTCAACACTTTATTTTGTAATCAAAGAGAGAGTATTCTTGATGCATATGCATGTCGAGTGAATTTTTAAGTCACGTAGACGAAGATTGTTATCTAACTTGTGACTAGCACCATGATCGAATTTGATGGTTACATATTATTGTAGTATGTATAACTAAGTAGGAGTTTAGAACATGTTGTCAAGAGTTTATCTAGCTCTCACGTTTTGAGCTTCCACAATTTGAAAGATAAATCATAAGACCAAAATGCAACAATAGGTCAATAATAAATTCTTGGGAATAATTGTTGTTATAGAGGAAGCAAACGAATGTAAGAAAAAACACAGATTTACGTGGTTCACTAATGCAAGTTAGCTACGTCCACGGCAGAAGGAGAACAGATTTATTATCTTGAGGATACTAGATTACAGAATATCACACTAGGTTAAACAACTTAGGATTACAATATGCAGAATATCTACCACACTAGGTTAAGCCTAACCTACAAGATAGAACCATATTTCATTCACACCTCTCTTAGCTAATAACCTTGTATATATATACATATATATAGCCTAACAGGGTTCTGAATACCAGAGCAATCTCAGACCCAAACGTCTGAGGAATCCTAAACTGGAATGACTGAGGAATCCTTATTCCTTACAGAAACCTGAGTAGTAGTCTTGCTCGCTAGGGACTTCTAACTCTCCTCGCCAAAGACTGCTTGCCAAAGATTCTCTCGCCAAAGATTCTTACTCGTGAGACTCTCTCGCCAAAGACTCTTGTCTTAGCGAGACCTGGTTCAAGGCATATTCTAACAAATTTTCACCTTGACTTGAATCCTTTTCCAGATAACCAGATGTACCAGACTCTCCTCTGCCCCAGATGTCGTCCTCTCCCAGAAAAGGACCCAGATGTTGTTCATCCCAAAGAAGGACCTAAATTTTGCCCCCAACCCAACGGGTAACTAACAGCTTCTGATATTCAGCAAGTCTAAACAATGTTGGAACTTGCTATGTTGAACCGGCTTGGTGAATATGTCTGCTGGATTATCAGCAGTACCTACTTTGTTTACCTTAATTCTCTTCTCACTTCTTAGAAAATGATACCTGACATCGATGTGTTTAGTCCTCTCATGATGAACTTGATCCTTGGCTAAACAGATTACACTCAGACTATCACAATACACTATAGCCTGATCATGATGTAGACCCAAGTCACTAACCAGTCCTTTCAACTCGATTCCCTCTTTGGCTACTTTTGTCAATGCCATGTACTCTGCTTCAGTAATAGACAAGGTCACTGAAGGCTGCAAAGTAGCTTTCCAACTAACCATAGAACCACTAAGAGTGAAAACATAACCGGTCATAGATTTTCTACTGTCAATATCTCCAGCATAGCCAGAATCTGAATAATCTGTTACTAAACACTGTGTATCGCCTCCATAAATGAGACTAACATCAGACGTACCTCTAAGGTAACGAAAGATCCTCTTCACAGCTTGCCAATGCTCCTTTCCAGGCTCACCCATAAACCTACTGACAACACTGACAGCATGTGCAAGATCCGGTCTAGTGTAGACCATAGCATACATCAAGCTTCCTACTGCACTACCATATGGAACTCGAGACATGTACTCCTTCTCCTAAGCAGATTTTGGTGCAAACACAATACACAAATGAATGTTTGCTGCACTTGGAGTATCTAAGGATTTTGCTGTAGACAGGCCAAACCTTGACAATATTTTCTAAATATAAGCCTTCTGTGATAAGAAAAGCCTCTTATGACTTTTATCCCTGTAGATCTCCATTCCCAGAATTTTCCTAGCTGCAGCCAAAACCTTCATCTCAAACTCAGCACTGAGAAGACCCTTCAACTTCTGAATTTCTGACTTGTTCTCTATAGCTATCAAAATATCGTCTACATACAGGACCAGATAAATGAAAGACTCATTTGTTACCTTGTTGTAGTAGACACAACAATCATATGAACTCCTGGTGTAGCCAATCTCCATCATATAGCTGTCAAATATTTTATACCACTGCCTCGGTGTCTGTTTTAGTCCATACAGAGATTTCTACAACTTACAAACATAATCTTCCTTACCAGGAACTTTGAAACCCTCTGGCTGAGTCATGTATATCTCCTCATCCAACTATCCATGTAGAAAAGCTGTCTTCACATTTAGTTGCTCAAGTTCCAGATCCTGATGTGCGACTATGGCTAGTAGCACCCAGATAGATGTATGTCTGACCACCAGTGAGAAAATCTGATTGTAGTCTACACCCTTTTTCTGATGAAACCCTCTTGCAACTACCCGTACTTTATACTTGATACCCTCAGTAGGTGACATCCCTTCCTTCTTCTTGAAAATCCATTTCCAAGTAATAACCTTTCGATTCTCTCTCGAGGTCGCTTGGCCAATACCCAAGTCTGATTCTTATGAAGTAATTTCATCTCGTCTCCCATTGCAGTAAGCCATTAGGCAGACTTAGTACATGTAACTACTTCCTTGTAGGTGGATGGCTCACGAGGATCTACCTCTTCAGCAACTTGAAGTGCATAAGCCACCATGTCCTCAAAACCATACCTTGTAGGAGGCTTCCCAAAATTTGCTCTCTTAGACCAATTAAGAGACAAATTATACTGGTTAACTACTAGTGCCTCTGATTCTGAATATGAGTGTTGATCTCCTTGCTGTGGTTCACTCTCATCTTGAGTGACTTGCTGCTCTACTTGTTTTTCAACACTACCATTCTCTGATACAACGATGGACTTCACAGTAGGGTTAAACATAGAATTTTCATCAAAGACTACATTTCTCCTGAGTATAACCCTTCTTTCAGATAGAGACCACATCTTATATCGTTTAACTCTATCCCCATAGCCTACAAATACTCCCCTTTTAACTCTTGGTTCAAGTTTACCCTCACTTACATGATAATAAACAGTGCAGCCAAAAGCCCTCAGATTTGAGTAATCAACAGACTTTCCAAACCACATCTCAAGATGAGTCTTGAGATGTATACTGGTGTGAGGTCCTCGATTTATCAGATAATAAGATGTACTAATAGCTTCATCCCAGAACCTTTTCTCTAGTCCAGCATTAGAGATCATGCACCTAGCTCTCTCCAGAAGTGTCTGATTCATCCGTTCCACCACTCCATTCTGCTGCGGTGTGTCCTTGACTGTATGATGCCTAGCAATCCCTACATTCATGCAAAACTCATTAAAATCAGAACAGCAGAATTCCAGACCATTATCAGTTCACAACTTTTTGATCTTCTTCCCTATTTGATTTTCAACCAACGCCTTCCGCTGCTTGAAGTTCTTAAAAGCGTCACTTTTATGCTTCATCATAATCACCCAAGTCATTCTTGAGAAATCATCAATCATCGATAAAAAAAATCTATGACCTCCTAAAGACTCAACGCGAGACGGACCCCAACAGTCTGAATGGATGTAATCAAGTGTGCCTTTTGTTCTATGAATTGCTTTAGGAAACTTGCTGCGATGAAATTTTCTGAAGACACAATGTTCACAAAACCCAAGGTCTTTCACCTTGTGGCCACCGAGAAAATCTCCCTTTGCCAGAATTTCATCCCTCGTTCACTCATATGACCGAGTCTCATGTGCCATAACTTGGTCATATCCTCCTTGTGAACTTCTGTTGATGCAACAACATCAGAAC
Source organism: Geum urbanum (assembly GCA_946800695.1). Lineage (NCBI taxonomy): Eukaryota > Viridiplantae > Streptophyta > Magnoliopsida > Rosales > Rosaceae > Geum > Geum urbanum. The sequence goes on along the minus strand of OX327000.1, from coordinate 21,088,442 downwards.
CTGACAGTGTAGAACCTTGTATGATATACAAAGTCCCCCGCTTGACACCTTTCAGAATCACATTAGAACCCTTGCAGACATGAAGAACTCCGCCTCCTCCTTTGAAATTGGACCCATTGTTATCCAAATAACTCAGCGATATCAGATTCCTAGTCATGCGTGGAACATGTCTAACCTCATTCAATGTACAAAATTTACCATCATGTGTCCGCATATTAATTGAGCCCATTCCAACCACCTTGTAAGTAACACTGTTAGCGATAGAAACATTGCTTCCATTTACTTGGTCATAGGTTGTGAACCACTCCTTGCGCAGACATATATGATAAGACACTCTGGAATCTAAAACCCACACATCAATGTGATGTGTATGTTCATCAACAATTAGGGCAGTATCCTCTTCTGAATTGGTGTCATCTTCTGTCACAGCAGCAGTACCTGATGGTTTCTCTTGCTGCTTCCTCTTTTGACATTCCCTTTTATAATGCCCTATTTCTTTACATTAGTTACAGACATCATTGGATTTAGGACTCTTGAAACTTAGTTTCTTGAATTTCTTCTTATTCGAGTTTCCCTGTCCTTTACTTCCACTGACTACTAACCCAGCAGCCTGATTATCTGTACCTGTACCAGTCGCCTTATGGCGCAGCTCTCTGGTATGAAGAGACGATCTAACCTCCTCAAGAGTCACCGTATCTCTCCCAACGATAAAAGATTGCACAAAATTCTCATATGATAACGGTAAAGATACCAGCAGAATTAAGGCAGCATTCTCATCATCGATTTTAACATCGATATTACGCAACTCTAACATAATTGTGTTTAACTGATCTAAGTGACCTCTCAGTGGCGCACCCTCTTGCATACACAGACCAAATAGACGTTGCATCAAAAGTAACTTGTTGGTTAAAGACTTCGTCTTCCTCTGTGATTTCAGTGATGATATCATCTGCAAGACACAACATGATAGTTGAGTGTGCCTTCTCCTCCAGACTTGCCATCTCAGCGGATTCGGGACCCACTGTCTTCTTCATCAGTGGTGCCCACAACCCTTGTTGCTTTAACAAGCACGTATCTTGATCTTCCATAAACTAAAACTATTCCTCCCCGTGAATTTGTCAATCTTCACATTCACCCCGGACATTCTGAGCCTAAGCTCTTATACCAGTTTGTTATAGCAGAAGCAAACGAATGTAAGAAAGAACACAAATTTACGTGGTTCACTAACACAAGTTAGCTACGTCCATGGCAGAAGGAGAACAGATTTATTATCTTGAGGATACCAGATTACGGAATATCACACTAGGTTAAACAACCTAGGATTATAGTATATATGTAGAATATCTACCACACTAGGTTAAGCCTAACCTACAGTATAGAACCAGATTTCATTCACACCTCTCTTAGCTAATAACCTTGTATATATATATAGCCTAACAGAGTCTTGAATACCAGAGCAATCCCAGACCCAAATGTCTGAGGAATCTTAAACCGGAATGACTGAGGAATCCATATTCCTTACGAAAACCTGAGTAGTAGTCTTGCTTGCCAGGGACTTCTAACTCTCATCGCCAAAGACTGCTTGCCAAAGACTCTCTCGCCAGAGATTCTTACTCGCGAGACCCTCTCACCAAAGACTCATGTCTTAGCGAGACCTGATTCAAGGAACATTCTAACAATTGTGGTGAAACTTATATATATGTCTAATAATTACTCTGATGAGAGAAATAAATAAAGAAGCTGGAGAGGAATTGGTAGCGTATGTACGTGGCTCGAGGAATATAGTAAGTACTAAGTATGTGTGGTAAGAGAAAATGTGATCGATTACCGTAGGTTGAGATTTTGTTATGCAGCTTCTTCTCAATCGGCTATTGTTATTACTCTACCTTGTACGTGCTTAACCTGTGTGGTTATGTACCCAAAAAAAAGTGTGGTTAAGGAATGAAAATGTGATTCGACGTTTGGTAGAGTTTTTTCCAGGATCGATGTTCAAGCATATTTTCAAGGAAGTAAATTTTTTGGCAGATAGCTTAGTCAAGTTAAGGCATTCTAGATCTTCGTTGTCTATTTAGTGTTCCAGTCTTTTGGCCTCTTCCAATCAAGTCTATTAGTTTGACTTGGTAGCAAGGAGTAAAATATCGGATATCGAGGATATATCGACATTCCAAAATTTGGATATATTGATCGAAATATCGATGAAATATTGATCCAGTGAAAATTCTGATGCAAATGACGGAAACTAATAAAAATACATGGAAATTTGTAATGAAACTTTTGGAGGTTGTTACATGATCAATTATCTACCTTATGTGAAACGAAAATATTGATCAAACATCAAGACATATGAATTTGTTATATTACTATATGAAGTAGTATGTGTTAAGTGCTGATAATTATTAAAATATAATTTATTAGTTCTATTTTTATTTTTTGATGGCTAAAACTTATAGGAGGCTAGGCCATCACGTCTTTTGTACAATATATTACACATCACACATCACAAAATCAAATATATAAATACTTCAAAATCACGTAGGGACCTATGAGGTTCGAAATTCACACTATTTTCTCCATCTCCCTGTGCATAATCATGTGTGTATTATGAAGAATAATCATTAAATGATTGTTCTCCCATGTAATTCTGCATGTATTTGACATTTCACGTGAATGGTGGATTGGACATTTGCCAAACTAAATGTTAAATGTGAAAAGTTTACGGAAATTTCGAAAATTTAGGGATATATTTGAGGATTTTTCAGGTAACTTCAAAAAATCGAAATATCGCCGATAATATCGATTTTACATACCTTGCTTGGTAGGCGATAGTTGTGAGCGAGATTTTTTGTTATAATTTATTGCCTGTTTCTGTGTTTTTAGTTATCGAAAAAAATGAAAATGTGGCCACAATTATTTATTTGTTTGATTATTGGACAGGGTCAAGGTGCTCAACAGGTCTAGCTTTCTTACTTTCTTTGGTATCGAGACCTTAAATTGACCCCGGCAAAACTGGATTTTCGGGTCTGAAAGATCTACTAAAATCCAAATTATTTAAAGTCATAATAGCCTCCTTAAACAAACCCTTGTTGTTCCCTTCTCATAACATGCGTTCTATGGTCGGTGACATGCAAGCGAGAGGCTCGCCCTATTGCGCCCCCATCAGGCATGATGGCCTATACCTAATCCGATTTGTTTGTGTTATTAATTAAGATCAGAACCCAAGGAGGACTAGACGTAAAAAACGAAGACCCACTAACCCTAATTTTACAAAATATGATGATCCGCTAATTCCTATATGATTTTGATCATGAGATCGAGTTCTCCGATCCACTAAAGCACGATAATTAAATCGTCATCGATCAGTTCCAAACTAACCTAACTAGCTGTCCGTCTGTGTTGTCTAATTAACTGCTTTGAATATTACAGGTTTAATTGGCAAAAGAGGGAGACAATGAAGGCAGAGAGATCGGGTTAAGATTTAGAAGCGATATCGGGTAGAGGAGATAAAGGATAGATATATATTTTAGATCGATTTATGAGTGGAGGGGGGTGTATTTGAGGAGCTGTCATTTCGAGCATTTGTTTCTTAGGGGATGATTGTACGGCAAGAGTCCGACACTAGGGTACTGCCCTGGCTCAGCCAAATGCCCAAATCCCATGTCTCCTCTTCTATTCCACTACATCTCATTCAAATCGCTTGACTCAGCTAGCATTCATATGCATCTGGATCTCATATATCATGTGTCCCTCTCTCCCTCTCCCTCGGTGTATCTATTTCTGCTTAGCAGCCTAAGCTACGTCTTCATCCTTTGACAAGACCTTTCGTTCCATGACTTTCATCACAACCAAAACAATGAACTCGATCTAATGGGTTCACTCTGTCACAAGCTATTGAAGCTAAGGTTAAGTCAGAGAACCATGTATATAACTGATCGAGGGCATTGCTGGATGCATGGAACTCGGATCCAACCATGCATGGTGCTTGAAAGCGATTGAATTCGCCACTTGTAGTGTGGACTTCTCAGGCTAAAATACAACTTGCAGGGTGATGATATGTGGAGTTCATATGAGGATAGGTTAATGTGGATCTGCTTCCGGATCATTTAGGCGACCGAGTTCCATTATGAGTGGAAGATTAGAAATGAGAGTCAATCATATGTTTCATGAGAATATATTTTCTACTTAAAGAGTATACGTACGTATATGCACATTTTCGTGATGTGGCCGGTATTTAGCTCGAATAAATCAAATCTAAGAAACTCTTTTCTTACAATCAAACCCTTGGCTTTTGTATTACTACAAATTAGCTTCTTGCATTGTATCACAAACTCACAAAAATACCTGGTGACTTAGCTAGTCAAGATTTGGCAGCTCCTTCCAAAGTCGAAAGAATCTTGGAGATATAAATTATATATATCTTTAGCAGAGAAAATAATTCATCGACTCAGTTTTTGCTAACCTCTTACAAAGCAAAACTGAGTTGAAATCAAGATTTAGTTTGTCCTAGTCGGCCCTCTATTTATTTAGCATTATAGCTGGATGAAAGGATGATCGATCATGTTCTTTGACCTGTACTCGTAAAACACTAAAACAAAACAAAACTAGCTTATTTCCTTCCAGACAAACCTCTGGGGAGTCTGGGCTCTGCCAAATAAGTTACTGCAAGCTGCCAAGTGACAGCTAATTAATTTTGTTATCTCACTTTTCACTGCACGCATGTAAATTCTTTAAGGGCGTGGCTACCTTCGGTATGTAGTAGATTGTATTGTATAATTACATATCGTTTATGCATTTTTTCCCACCTGTGTATATGTACGTATATTAGTATATATGGTTTATCTTGCAGTTAAAAACAAATTCTTCCAAATCCATGGTGTTCATATATGCATGTCATGCTGTTATATGTCACGTGATTCAGTCATCAGCTGATCAAACATGCCTCCCATGCAAACCGTTTTCGTGTATATATATATGATCAAAAACTACTATAATCTGTAAGCTTGTGCTCGCAGTAAATTAAAAGGCAGTGATTTTAGCACTCTATATTACATTTAACACTCCCATTATACTTCTTTTGTTTGACTTGCCGTTTCTACCCTTCTCTCTCAGGCATAACTCTAGTCTCTCTCCAACCTCCGCGCCTCTATCTCTCCAAGCATCCTTAAGCCTCTTTCTACTTGCTAAAATTTCCCACATACAGAAACAATAATAATGGAGTGAGCTCTGCATCAAATCCAATACCACTTTGTTAGAAACAGCCGAATACCCAAGCTTTAGTGCTTGAATGATTTGTTTTTAAATTTCTGGGTCACTGGGTCAGTTTCATCTTTTAGAGATGTCCTGGCCCGATTTGGAGCAAGAAGTAGGACGTGGAGGAGCTCGAAGCCACCACCACTATCTTCGCTGAGTTTCCACATCCAGAAGTGACGTCAACGGCTGGTCGTACAAGTGCCACTTGCCCGCTTCGTTTTACCACCTGGGTTGTTGGCAACAACCATCAGTATCAGAACCAACAAGGAGGAGTCGTGGCTGAAACCTGAAGGGTGACGACCATGAATGCGGAGCTCCCATTGGTTTTCGCAAAGATATTTTGGGTTCAAAGCGAAAAGTCCCAAAATATAGTTTGACAGAAGGGTAGCACTGGAACTTCAAACAAAAAAAATAATAGTGGGAGTGAAATGTAAAGTGGGGAGTGTCAAAAATCATTGTCCAAATTAAATAAGCTTGAAGAATTATTCAGAATTCAAATTCTCTCTTGGTGAAATTACTAAAATCAAGATACTTTTCTAATTGCTCGTTTTTGGACGCCTCTTGAGGTTCTCATCCCTTCGTGGATAATTAGCATCTAGTTAACTCTTCATCTGGGTTCTCTTGTTCAGATTGGCGATGGCCTGTCAACCGAATTTTGGTCGAACAACTGGATTCCCAATATTCCCACTCAGAATCTTAAACACCATCATGTGGATCCGCCCCCCCCCCCCTTTGGTTAGTCAGTTGATTGACTTCATGAAAGGACCCAACCCCGATTTAGCTCCCTAAACCGGAATCGAACCCCTCCGAAAATACGAACCAACAAAAACAGTAGAAATTTTGGCAAAGTTTCGTTACTAACATGGAATTACCATTACCTGCACGCGGAAAACACACTTCATCCTATGCCACAAAAAGCAAACCGTGGGCACCAATCCCATCCGGATTTCTCAATATATCAACAATAATGTAAAGTAGTACATATATCTATACTTTACTGAAATCCGGAGTAAAATCGTATAGCATAGACAACAGATTACTCAGAGCGACCTCTAGTGTATAAACATATCAGTATACCACAGTAGGTAGAACAATAAACCTACTGGAAGAAACAAGGTAGCTCGAGCACTATGCCTCCGACCACGACGTGCGACACCAAAGCCTAAACTGCAAACAGGGCACGGAAACCGAAAAGCCCAAGGGAAAGACATGAAACACGTTAGAGTGAGTGGACGAAAATAAATGTCTTTCAACAGTTAATATATATGTTTAAAATAACATATGCTAGTCCAGGTAAATAAAAATAACAAGTACACGAGGTAAAACCATAATCCTCCAGCGTACTGAGCATGCAAGTATAAATCCCACGGGGTCACTCATGGACACACACCGTGCTAGTACAGTCCGAATCACGAGGTCCTTGGTCCCCATGATTCTAAGCCAGAAATGACCTCGGTTCCGGGGAAAACGCCCCTCACCGGTCAGGTAGGGATGACGACGCCCCTCCTGGATGGCCTACCATCGGGGATCAGCCGAGAGGCAAGTGTATCGATATAACAACGTAACTGAGACTGTACTCTGTGAAAACCAAATCATAAACAGTTCGATGCAAATGCATGAAACAGCATATAAGTGTATGTATATTCGTATACGTATATCCGTATAAGTATAATCGTTTAATCGTAAAAACACATGCTCATGTAATCCGTAATCTCAATACGCATGCTCAAGTTCGTAAATCATATAAAAGACTCGCAAGTATTCCATGAAAAGAAATGTCCACTCACAGACTAGCGTAACGCGATACGCGTTAACCCGTGATCCGGCGGAAAGTCCCTCGCCAAACGAACGATCACGAACGCCTGAATATTCATAAAATCCATTTCCTCAAAATCATAACTCGACAATTCAAAACAAATCACGAGAAACCATCGTTCTCGGAAACACATAATCCGATTACGACAAACTGTCGGAAATCCGGAAATCACACCTCAATACCTCACTGTAATTTCGGACACTCAAATCAAGAAACAAACCTCCCCACTGCGATCGAGGCGCGATTTCGAGTCAAATGACATGCAACTTGTCGAAAATCCAAAAAAGTCAAAGTTGACCGCCGTTGACCACCGCCCACTGCGGCGCCGCCACTGAGCAACTTTGTCAACTGTAACAAAAGCCAATTCAAACTCTAACTAGCTCAATTTCACGAAAAACCGAATGTACACACAAATTTCAAATCCAAAATTCTCCATCCACAAACCGAATTAGATCACCAAACTTACATGGTAGCTTGTAGGTGAGGAGAGATTCAAAGCCCACTCAAAGTTGTAGCTCAAATCGGTGTAAATCATGGAACCCGAAATCACCAAAAATTCATCAACTTTGGCCGGAAAATTACACCTCCTCCGGCGTCCCACGCCGTGAGAGGTGGCCGGGAAAGTGAAGAGCGCCACAGGACGAGTCGAACGAGACCAACCCCGCCCCACGGGGTGGCCGGACTGGGAATCACCGTCGGCAACCGTCGCCTCCGTCGCACCTCAACTCGGTCAACACGAGTTGACCGGGTCAACCACCATGAATGAAGCTTTGACTTTCCCCTTATGGTAACCTTCTATTTATATACATGACAAATATGGAAACTTTCCCAAAATGGAAATCCCACAATTCGTATTTCGATAAACTTCAAACACACGTAATTTCCTCGTCGTAATTCCGATTCCAATAATTCTTGCGGCAACAAACTCGACTCGACGTATTCTTCAATTATCACCCGAAATCAAACACATTGACCAATCGGATAAAAAGTCAACTGTTCAAACCAACACATATATAAACCGACTAAATAATCCACAAACGGAAATATTCACAACTTAATCTCCGTAACTCAAAATAATGCTCCGGAAGTTCCCACGAGCTCGAAATTAAATTCTCAACAACTTCCGTGAAGAAGCCGAAACCAAATTCTCGACCGGTAATTTAGTCGTTAAGTAGCCCACCATTTAAATCCGAACTTCAAATATTCATAATTAATTCCTCGGTCATCCAAACAACGATCTGGAACTGCCCACGAACTCAAAATCACACGTAGAACGACTCTCGAGAAGAGACCCAGCTCCAATTCTCTGCCAATATTTAAGTCGTTATCAAATCCGGCAATACAAATGACTGTCGGAAACCTGCGACAACGCAGTAACTCACGTACATAGCTGATCATATTGGTGATTCTGGTCCGGGTCGTCACACTTCAGCAATTCCCGATGAGATTTTTCCCCTGTTATCTGCGGAGGAACGAAATACTATTCTTGCCATCCCTCTTCTAATGCACCATCATCCTTATCAGTTCTGTTGGTTCCCAGATATTCGGGGTCACTACACGGTCAAATCTGGTTACCACTTCTTGCATTCGCTTAAGCATCAGCGCCTAATCCAACAAGCCTCATCTATATCATCGCCAATTCAACCCTCCACTTGGAAGTGGTTATGGAAATTAGTCACTCTTCCAAAAGTTAAGCTTTTCTTTTGGCGTGCTCTTTATAACATCCTGCCGACAAAAGCTTCCTTGTATTGTAGACGCCTCAGGGTCGATCCTCTATGCTCTTTATGCTCCCAAGAAGCTGAAACAGTTGAACATTGCCTTTTTGTTTGCCCTTAGGCCTTGCAAATTTTGTTTCTGCACTCGTTTGGTTATAAGATCGACCAGCGACATATGTCTTCTCTGCATCTTTGGCTCAATTCTTTTATGCAGCATTTTCCTACAGATCATCTGCACACCTCTCAAATTGCTACTCATGTCTCCTTCCTTTTGTGGCATATTTGAAAACATTGCTGCAAATGTCATTTCCAGTCCTCTCGTCCTAACCCGCGCTTAGTCGCGTCCGAAGCGTATGCAGCAGCTAAGGAGTTTATGGCCGCGCAAGGACATCCCTCTTGAAATAATGTTCCTGACCTGACCCCCTATCCTTGGGTACCCCCTAGGCTCTAGTTTGAAAATCAATACTGATGCTACATGGAATCATTCTTCCCTCTCTTGCAAGTTAGTTGCCCTGGCGTGGAATGCGGAGGGAGCTCTGGTATATGGTACAGTGTCTATTTCCTCTCCTATCTCTGCCAAAACCGTTGAAGCTCAAGCGGTAATCCTAAGTCTCAAGGCTGCCCTCTCCCCAGGCTTACAAACCTTTTCTCTTGAAGCCGATTGTCTCTCTCTCATATTGGTGTTAAAATTCCCCAAGATATCTCCGAACTAGTCGGTATGCCACTGGCTTCCGTAAATTAGTGCTTTGGTATCTTCTTTCTCTCACGTCAACTGACTTTAGGCTAGTAGATCTATTAATGGAGCTGCTGACTGTGCAGCCAATCTAGCAGTTAGCTTGGTGAACTCTCCAGACTGTATCCACAATCCCCAGTGTCCTCTTCGTCACGTCTTGTTGGTGGATGCTGTCTCCCCTCTCCCATGAGCTTGGCAAGATCTCTCCTTGTGTTTGTTTAGCTTGTTTAGTTGTCCTTCTTTGTTTTTGTCGTAAGTTTGTTCTCTCTAAAAAAAAATTAAATATCCAAGTCATACATACATGTGTTATTGATTATTTTTCAAAATGAAGAAGAGACATAGAAAAGAAATAAACCTATCATATATATTCGCGCTTTCCATCATGAGAACATATATACTATATATATTTACTGGGTTTCATATAAATTTTTTCCCCAGGAAAATTATTTGCCTCACTTAAACTCTACCATTTCCGTTCAGTAATCAGTGTAATATGTTAGATATATAAAAGTTACTTAAAGCATAGAAGATAAACACTTGGCAAAAGCGACATTGCCGTGTATTTCCAACTAGCAATCCTTCTTCTCTGTCGAAAAACTAGCAAGCGTTTTTTTTCCCTTCCGATTACTAATTGCCTAGCAAGCCTTGATCATTTGAAACTTATATAAGAAAAGCCATGCATTACTTGATCCTCACAAATATGGCAGAATGATAATGGATGCAAGCTGGTGCGCTACTAGGTATCATCTCGTATGGAATGAAAAAGAATTACTTGAGCATCTAATTAAGCACTATTTAACTTTAGTGTAGCGTGAGACTAACGGTGTATGGTCCCCTTTGGAAAGAAGGAAGAAGACTAGGATTCTCTGGAATGATGAATTTCATTGAGCTCTAACCAAGCTACTTTCCTTCTATACAGATGTACGATCCCTATAATTCTGCTATCAACGATACAGCTATTGATATGCTAGCTATTACATAGAATACAAAAGGAATGCACATATTTACTGCTAATACATAAACAAGACTGATTCTACTTTCTTATGAGGTTCATAGTCTCCACTTTCTAATACTCTCCCTCAAGTTGGAGAGTGTATATTATGCTCTCCCAACTTGCAAACTATAGGCATGAACAACTCATTTCCCAACACTTTTGTCATCAAGACATCGGCAAGCTGATTTGCAGAGCTCACAAACTTTGTCACCACAGAACCATCTTGGATCTTGTTCCTTATGTAGTGACAATCCATTTCTATGTGCCGTGTACGCTCATGAAATACTAGATTGACTGCTATGTGCAGGGTAGCCTTGTTGTCTCAGTACAATACTACGACATCCTGATGTAACACACCCAAGTCTCTGAGTAGATAACGAAGCCATGTCAGCTCACAACAAGTCCTCGTCATTGCACGATATTCGGTTTCTACTGAAGATAAAGAGACTGTTTTCTGACGCTTTGACCTCCATGAATCAATAAAGGACCTAGGAACACACAGTACCCTATAGTAGACCTCCTTGTAAGCAGGCACCTTCCCAATCAGAGTCACAGTAGGCTCGCAGCCTAAGATCACTATTAGAGGAGAAGAAAAGGCCTTGACCATGGGTTGTTTTCGAGTATCTCACAACTCATAATGTTGCATCCCAGTGATCCTTTCGAGGCTAGTGCGTGAATCAGCTAAGTATATGAACAAAATACGTAATATCCAGCCTTGAGAAAGTGAGATATATCAACCTCCCAACCAGTCGCCTATATTGTTCTAGATTTTTTAGGAGTCGCTCTTATTAGACAACTTCAAACCACGATCCATGGGAGTATCTATAGGGGCTGCCCCTAACACACCTGCATCTTTAATAATTTCCAATGCAAACTTTCGCTGGAAAATAAAAATCTCATTTCTAGATGCAGATATCTCAATGCTAAGAAAATACTTTAACGGGCCAAAATCTTTTAGACGAAAATAGTTATGCAGAAACTTGTGAGCTATGCTTTCAGAATCATTGCCCATAATTAAAATGTCATCAACATATATTAGAAGAGCAATAAAGGACTTGCCTTGCTTCTTCGTGAATAGTGAGTAATTGATCTACGCATTTTATGCTTGATTATTAATGTCTTTTTCTCTATATTTAGCTTTGTTTTGTGCTTAGTAAATATGTTTTTAACTTACTTTATGTTTGTAGGTAGAAATAAAGGAGGAAATAATAAAGGAGGCGACTTGGAGTGAAAAGCGTGCTAAGGAGGAAGTTCCTAATTCCGGAGAAGAAATGGTGGGAGAAATGGTCTTCAAAATGGTTACTAAAATGCTTTCCCACATGGTGTCAAGAATTGAAGACCAAATTCCAAATGAAATGGATGCCAAAATGGTGGACAAAAAGTTGAAGACATTTCTCCTGCGCAATCCAGGAATGAGCAAAAATGGCGGAATATATGGAGCATAAATGATGGACGAATTTGGAGGATATTCCATGAAGATTTATACCTGATTTAAGGGGTTAAAATATGTGCAAGGATATGTTAAATTCTTCCAAGAATTATTATGAAATCAGGAATGCAAGATTTGAAGATATGAAGATTTCCTTTTCCTTGAAGAAGAAGAAAACAGGGCAGCCAAGTCACTTAACTTCTAAAATCCGTAGTAAATTCAATTAAATTCCAAATATGGCGTTCCTTATATGGATTTTATAGCCCTTTTTATAAAATTTCCAATGAAATAAGAATCAGAATATTTCAAGTCCTGGAACTCCGGGAAAACGCGTTTTACTACAGATGGTCAGATTTCCCCGATTTTAATATGGAAGGTCTCGTTTTGGTAGGAAAAACCCTACCCTTCTCCTATATAAAGGGGAGCTCGACTCATTCATCATCATCACTCACCATATAGCCAAAGCTCTGCCATAAAACACCTCCTCACGTCCAAAAATCTCTCCAAGGAATACCAAGAAGTCGTCCACTCCAAAGCTCATCAACTACCTTCCTCCACTGAAGTATTCAAGGCAATCCTTAGTGCTTCTCTCCATCCTTTGAAGGCACGATTACATCAAGTAGACTAGGGTAATCCCGACATATATAAAAACGTGTAACCATGACTTCTACTCTTTACTTCTTGTGTTATTTCTTGGTTTGTATGGAAAAATTTGTGTTGAAGTATTTTTGGTTTGTAATTTTATCAAGTTCATGTGATCTCCCCCGTTTTGATCTTTAGCTTTCATGTGATATTTTGTGCTTAACGCTTTGATTTATTGCAGGGCAATCCCACCTTAAATCGATGGAAGTGTTAGGGCAATCCCTACACTTTACTTTCGAGAGATATGCATGAAATTAGTAGCTAAAGACTTAGAACTAATAGGTTGCATGTAATTTGGTAGGTTCTAAAGAGTTAGGTGAAAGATGAGTCGATCCTTGTAAATATATTAGTTTAGGATGTTTTACCTTAAAATTTGTAGGAATTTAGTAACCAAAAACTCGCACCCCCATTTAAACCTAGCATAGTTAGGCATGCATCCTCAATCCCCGGTTAAGAACGATCCCTATTTACCAATGCTACATCTACCAAAAAGGATTTTAATTGACTCATTGTTGTTGAGTGATAAATGTTAATTTAGTGCTTAGTAATGGTGAGTATCAGTAATCAACTCTTGATTACACATAACGGCTGAAAATCTGGCCTTGAAAATTTTAGCAAACCATTGGCGAGATGCTTGTTTCAACCTATATAATGACTTGTGAAGGCAACAAAATAGGTGTTCCTCCCCCTGTCGCCGAAGCCTTAGTGGTGGAGACATATAGATTTTCTCATGGAGATCACTATGAAGGAAGGAATTATGCATGCCTAGTTGATGAAGAGACCAGCCACCGACAAAAGCCAAAGCTAACAGACAATGAATTGAAATGATCTTGGTCGTTGGAGAGAAGGTATCCTAATAGTCAACTCCCTCTAATTTGGTGAAACCTTTGGCAACAAGTCGCACTTTGTAACGCTCAACTGATCCATCAAACTTATACTTGATTTTGTAAACCCAATGGCAACCAATAGAAGTTTTTCCAACCCCAAGAGGAGTAAGGGACCAGGTTCCATTTGCTTGGAGCTCCTGCAACTTCAAACGCATCGCCTCCTGCCACTCAGGATGTCCAACAACTTTCGAATATGACTTGGGTTCTATAACACCACTGATTTGGTCAACAAAATAACGATAGGCAGGATTCTATTAATGATACAAAACGTAATTTTCCAGTGGATAACATGTACCTTTTGAAGGACTAGGCGATAAGGAAGACCATTGGTCGAAGCAAACATGAGAACAGACGTAATCTTTGAGTTTCACTTACAAAACTGACAAGCGACTTGAATGACAGAGTTGGTCAGGTGGTGGAGCAAGAAAGTCGGGCTGAGGAAGTGGCTCGGGAAGTGGGAGAGGAACGTCTTTTGTCGCCAGAAGTGCAATGGAGGGTGGTGGAGCGGCGGTGATGGCCAAGGATGGCTGATTGGAGGTAGTTTATGGGGCTGGGGTTATAGGGCATCGCACATATGTGTGAATAGCAGGCGGGTTAGGAGAGACGGGTGACGTGGGCAGCTCGGGATTGGCAGTGGTGGTCAGAGTTGATGGTGACGACGGGGTTGGATCGAAATAGTGTGGAAGAGGTGTTGGATCAGTTTGACATTCTGTGTTTGGAGACGGAGAGAGAGTGGATCATTGAGGGTTAGAGGCATGTCAATAAGAGAGGTGGTGTCTTGGGTCAACAACGGGACTGGGCTTGAGTGAAGGCCCAACTTAGAGATAGTGGGATTGGGCTGCTCAAAGGCATATGGAAAAACATCTTCATGAAATTTCACATCTCGACTAGTGAAGATTTTTTTAGTCGATAAATCAAACAATTTGTATACCTTTTGACCAATTGAGTACCCAATGAAAATGGAAGGAGTAGCATGTGAATTAAATTTGTGAGATAGTTTAACGTTTGTGGCATAAGCAAGAAAACCAAAGACACGAAGATGAGAGTAAGATGGTGGTTTCGAATAAAGAAGCTTAAAAGGAGTTTTGAAAGAAATAACGGGTGAAGGTAGCCGATTGATGATATGAACAACGGCAAGAGCACATTCTCTCCAAAATTATGGAGGGAGTTGAGCTTGAAATTTTAGGGCACGAGCGACTTGTAAGATGTGACGATGTTTGCGTTCCACAACCCCATTTTGTTGAGACGTGTAAATACAAGAATGTTGAAATATGACACCATTCTCTTGAAAGAAAGATTGGTGTGAGATAAATTCCCCACCATTATCACTTCGAATTTTTTTTCATGTGAGACTCGAATTCATTGGAAACATAATGGAAGAAATTTTTCAAAAGTGATTATGCTTCTTTTTTTTGATGCATTAAAAAAATCCATGTGAAACGTGTATAGTCATCAACAATGGTAAGAAAGTAATTGGCATCCGGAATAGAAGCATGTCGATAAGGAACTCAAATATCACAATGTATAAGCCAAAAAGGTTTCATAGAATTGATTGTACTAGTACCAAAAGACAAATGACTTTGCTTAGCCAAGGGACAAATGGGGCAAACATTATTCAACTCAACCGAAAATCTAGAAAATTCTTAGCAATGAAACTTAAATGAGAAGGTGATACATGACCCAAGCGACTATGCTAAAGATCGGTGGATGAGATGGAGAGGTTACAAGTGGGTTGTCTTGTGGATGAAGAAGGCTTGTTCAAGGGATTCTTTATCGCTAGTTGTTAGATGCATAATTATGTTCTAACTACATGCTTATTGTTTATCTTTTATTAATAAAGCATTATTTTTACTATGTTTCGTTGCTATGCTAGGAAATGAGGGATTGACATGGAAATTCTCTAAGAGATGGAATCTAATATTTTTTTGGAGAAACCAAGCAAGTTTCCTAAGCCTTTGGAGAAGATTGAGCGAAACCGAGAAAATGATTTAAAAAAAGTCAACAGCTGGTCAACGATCAACTCTGGCGGTCAACGGTCAACTCCGGCAAGTTTTCGCAGGTCAATGGCCAGGTCAAATCATGTTGGGCCAAGGCCTCAAGACCCAAACCCACTTGGGAGATATTTGGAGAAGATTGAATCACATGCAAGTCATGTGACTTGGGTGAGTCGCATCTCTTAGATCACTTAAAACTTAAATTTGTGGACCATGTATAAGCATGAAATTTGAGTTTTAAAACACGAAAATATCTCCTTGGATGCCTTATAGCCGAGCTCCTCTCCCCATACACATATCTCACCTCATTTTCATATTTTTCATAGTTTTTCACTCTCTCTAGACTCTTTATCCTTACCCTAACCCTAAAACAGTCTCTCCCATCTCTTCTTCTCCCTTTCTAGAACAAAACACCTCCATAACTACCACCATTAGAGACATAGCTCTTCCCTCTCTTGGGTAGAGCCAAACCTCTCCACCACCACACCATTACTTTGGCATAGTTTGAGTGTTCCTCCTCTCATCTTCACCTCCTAGGGTTTGGTTTAGCTTTTAGAGTTCAAAGGAGTGAGAAGTAATCCCACTTCTCCTTACTCCTTGTAATCCTAAGGGTTTGTCTTACCTCTTCTTGAATACTTGGTGGCTTGTTGAAGAAAAGAAGTGGAGCTAGAAGGCTCGAAGTCACTTGGTGGAGCTTTGGCTAGGGGACCCTTGGTTATTTCTACCATTTTCTTGTTTTGAGCATATATAAACTCTTGTATTTAGTTATGTTTAGTGAGTAGTCACATTTTGGAGGCTAGGATTAGAACCCTAGCCATGTGATGTGAACAAATGATGTCTTGGATTATGAATGATTTATGGTTTTAGTGTATGTTGTGTGTTTGTGTGTTTGTGAATGAGCTATTGTGTGATTATGGATGTTTATATGCTTGGGCTTCAAGATTTATTTCACTTATACATGTGTTGACCTTAGCTAAGTTAATGTGTGTATGAAGAAACTAAAAATTTGGACCTTAGTTAAATTAGCTGCTCACTTAAGGCTACATGAGCATGTAAACATGATTAGGGTCTATTATTAGAGGGTTTACCTTGAGGTTTGATTTCCTTATCACTAAGCATAGATTAGAGGTTCTTTGAGTCTCAATATACTTAGAGGACTCTACTCAAGCACACATTAAATTGAAAAGGTTCTTGTGTCAAATCGTAGAATCTCTTTACTCATTATTCACTAGGTGCGAGTTGGAGGATTCACCTTGACTTTCTCCCGGATTCTCCAATAGAGATTTGAAAAGGGAAACCTTTCAAATATATCATATGGTATGCTTGTTAACTTCACAAACGTGACATACAACTAAGATGTGAGCCCGAAATAGCTTAGGTCTTGATCTCGATTCACGAGATACTTCAATGTTGGGCTTAAATCGTCTAGTGTCCGAAATGACTTCGGAACTTGGGTTCAAAATCAAACGTGATTCACAAGGTCACGATTTGGACATAACTTGTGTGAATAAACTTTAATCCACTACATAAACTGGGACATTGTTTGCACATCATATGGCTAGCGGAGATTTCCCTAGTTGAGCATCTTTCCTTAGTGAATTTGTTTTCCATTTTTGTTGTCGCATTTTAGTGTAATCAACCAACCAATCAATCGTTTAATCATACATTGTAATTCAATCACCCCTTGCAATGCTAAGTCTCCAAAAGACTTGGTAGTGTGAGATACGCATTTCCGCATTTTACTTTTCATTTAGTGTCAAGTCGTGTCTAGTTAGTCATAGTTTTTGTGCTAATCATTTCAAGTTAGGGAGTGTAAGTGGCTAATCCTCATAGGTAGGACACTCGACTTCTTATATATACTAAAACTTGACTTTGTGCACTTGTGGGTGAAGAATTCTTTGCATTTATGAGTTAGTTCTTAGCTCATAAGTGTAGGGGTATAAAATCTTCAACAAGTTTTTGGCACCATTTCCGGGGATTAAGGTTATCTTAATTTTTTAGCTCTGGTTAACCTTTGATTCCGGATTATCCGTATATTTTTGCTTGGTGTTTGTTTCTTTGCTTTTAGTTTTCTTCAATTTATCACTTAAAACTTTGTTTTCCTTGTGTTTATTCCATAGGATACTTTGGTAGGTGTGTTGATGTGAAATTGTGTTAGAATTTGTGCTTCAAACCTTTGTTGCAGGACAATTTTCGATCAGTCAAAGAGTTATACTTCGACCCATGGAAGCTTGTTTGCTGGTTCAATCCGTAGGCTTCCTTCGATCCATCGAGAACCACTCTTGATCCATCGAAGGCCATTCTACAGCTCTGACCCGAGGACTTGCTTCGACCCATCAAAGTTATAAGCTTCGACCCTTTCGGAGTTCAATGAGGCATATGCTCAATTGAATATCCATAACATGGATGCCTGGAAATTGAGATTATGGGTATTCCCATCAAGCTTGTGCGACAAGGCCAAGAAGTGGCTTAACAAGCTCCCTCCCAATTCCATCAACTCTTGGGAGGGCTTGCAACGGAAGTTCATTACTAAGTACTTTCCTCTGGGCAAGATCAACGAAATGAGAACAAGCTTGATGACCTTCCGAAAAAAGGATGGGGAACTCTTTTGCGAGGCATGGGAGCAATTCAAAGAACTAGAGCTTGGATTCCCGAACCATAGACAAACACAAGACATGCTTATGTCCCTTTTCTACCAAGGGCTAAGTACGGAGACAAGGCGAAAGGTCGACAATGCATGTGGTGGAGATTTCATGGATAAGACCGCAAAAGAAGCCCATATCTTTCTTGAGAAGTTGGTGGAGAGATCTGCTTTATGGGACTTAAAGCCTAATGTAAGGAAGCCGGCGGTTTCAATGAGGGAGGCCACCCAAACCAATAAGGGTGGTATCTATGAAGTCAAGGGATCTCATCAACAAGAAGATGCTATTAAGTGACTTGAGGAATCAATGAATAGGAAGTTTGATCTCTTAATTAAGTAAAGTATAAGTGGAGGCCAAGCCTACCGAGTGTCAAAAATTTGTGTAGAGCCAGTCACTTGCTTGATATGTGAAAGCACGGTGCATGAGACTTTGAGTTATCCTCATCAAGAAGATTATCCTGAAATTATTGAAGAGTGCAAACCAGTCTTCTATGACCAACCAAGGAATGATCCATTCTCTAACTCCTACAATCCCGGTTGGAGGAACCACCCTAATTTCTCTTGGGATGGTGAAGCGTAAGGCAATCAAAGTAGTCAAGGACGGTTGCCTAGACCCAATGGTGGTTTTCAATGATCAAATGGAGGATATAATTAAGGGAGAAATTAAGGCAATTTTGGTGCTTTCGGAAGTGGGAGTAAGGGGGTCTCAAGTTATCAAGGAGCTCCAGGATTCGGACCTAGACCCAATAGAGGGTTTGCTAATACCTTTGGTGGTAACATTTACCAATCGAGAGCGCATTTCGTGCCAAGGTCCCAATAACCACCATTGTTACAAGCACCTACTCTGACACCATGTACAATTAGAGGTGCCTAAGTCTTACACAGATGAGTTATTGGCAACGCTAGTGAAGAGCCAAGAGGAGTTAGCAAAGACGTAAGTGGAAGACAAGAAGACTTTTCTTGAGATCT
The DNA here is from genome assembly GCA_946800695.1 of Geum urbanum. Classification (NCBI taxonomy): domain Eukaryota; kingdom Viridiplantae; phylum Streptophyta; class Magnoliopsida; order Rosales; family Rosaceae; genus Geum; species Geum urbanum. The sequence continues at coordinate 21,069,375 of OX327000.1, read as the reverse complement.
TCATGAGTATGAAGGGAGATAATCAAGCACTTTGGAATGAGAATCAAAGCGCCATCCATAATCTAGAAATGCAAGTGAGTCAACTAGCTAAGGCACATCAAGGAAATAGTAAAGATGAATTTCCCTCCACTACGGAGAGAAATCCGAAGCATCAAGTGAATGTCGTGAAGGCAGTGTTGAGATCCGGGAAAGAGTTTGAAAATTATGATGATTCCCCAATCGTGGAGGGTGATGATGATGGAGATGACTTAGACACACCATTGGTGCAAAGTCACATTCTCGGGTTAAGAAAGGTACTTTGAGTAGAGATAAAGTGGTACGTTTCTAAGAGAGGACCGAGATGATTCTGTATGAAGATATAGATGTGTTGATTGGCGAAGAGGATGAGTTAGAGATTGAGAATGTGGGGTCTAAGACCAATTTCAGTAACCGTAGGAGTGCCAAAAAAGGGTTAGAAGGTATCGACATGGATAGAAAGCATTTTAGGACAAGTTTGAAGAAAAATGGAGGCTGGAGCTATATTCCTTCGATGGGTCGAGAGAACTCTTCGACCCATCGAAGGAATCACCCAGGTCAGCAGGACACTTCTTCTTCAATGGGTCGAGAGAAACCTTCGACCCATCGAAGCTAGCTCCCGGGTCCAAAGGATGGAAATTCTCGATAGGTCGAGAAAAACTTTTGACCCACTGAAGGCAATGTTCAGGAGACTTCTAAGGAGAATTACGAGTAGGGTCAAGTTAATGAGGATGCATATCTAACCTTCCCCCAAGTAAGGAACAAGGATAGAGCCCAAGCTAACTTTGATGGGAAGACCAAAGAGTGCATAGATGTATTTAAGAGGGTGGAAAATCAACATCCCTCTCCTTGAGGCTATCCAAACCATCCCGATGTATTCCAAGTTCCTAAAAGACATTTGCACCAACCGTCGGTTGAAGAACAAGCTACAAGGGGAAGAGAGAATGGAGAAGGTGAAGCTCAATGCCACAGTCTCAACAATCATTCAACGAAATGTGCCTAAGAAGTTTGCAGATCCGGGAAGCTTCACCGTGTCGTGCCTTATTGGCACCAAATACTTCCCAAAAACTTTAATGGATTTAGGTGTCTCTATTAATTTGATGCCTTATTCGGTTTACAAGGAGGTTGGTCTTCAAAAAAATTAAGTCGGTGAGCATGTCACTCCAACTCGTCGATAGGAGCGTGGTGCACTCAAGGGGCATTGTAAAGGATGTATTAGTGATGATAGGTGAGCTAGTTATCCCGACTGATTTTATTATACTCGACATGGAAGAGCGGAAAGGGTATGAGGATCTACCAATCATTTTTGAAAGAGCTTTTATGGTTATGACAGGCACAAAGATTGATGTTAAGGGCGGAGTACTTACTGTGGAAGTTTTCGACAAGGTGGAGACCTTCAATATTTTCCACTATAATGGTCTCATCCCTACATTACAAGCATCCATGGTTAGGGTGATTAATAAAGAGCTTGATGAGGAATTAGATGATCTCTCAAACCAAATATACATGGAAGGTAATCCCGAGGAAGAGGTGGATGCTATGTTAATTGTTGGATATAAAGAATGTTTGTTGAGGTCTAATATTGAGGGGCACATGGCGTTAAATTGCATAATGACTGCCCAAAACATCTACGGGCCACGTATCTTCTACAAACCACTTCCCTTTACCAGTTTGGTAGCAAGAGCACTTGAAAGAAACTACTACTCCCAAAATACCGTAGATCGAGTAAATTTCCATGACACTTTGCTTACCTTGCATGAAGGACCCATAGTTCCAGATTTGGAGCTCAAGCAATTGCCGAAGACACTGAAGTATGTATTTTTAGAGAAGCCAAACAAGAAGTTGGTGATCATCTCATCCTTACTAGATGAGGGTCAAGAGGCTATGTTGTTTGATGTGTTGAGAAGAAATAAGGAGGTAATTGGGTGGTCCTTAAGTAATATCAAAGGTATTAATCCAACAATTTGTGAGCACCCCATCTACACGACAATGGACGCCAAACCAAATAGGAAACCACAAAGGCGCCTCAACCCGAACATGCAAGAGGTTATGAAGAAGGAGGTGTTAAAGCTCCAAGCCAATGTGATAATCTATATCATCTGTGATAGTCTATGGATCTCTCCAACGCAAGTGGTACCTAAAAAGGGAGGTATCACCGTTGTGCATAACGTCCAAGGGGAGCTTATTCCTTCAAAAATTGTCAATAATTGGCATTTTTGTATTGATTATAGAAAGTTGAATGCCAAAACTCACAAGAAAATTTTTTCCTTGCCATTCATCAATCAAATGTTGGAGAAGTTAGTCGGGCATAAGTATTATTGCTTCTTAGACGGGTATAGCGGATACAACCAAATCGCCATCAACCTCGAGCACCAAGAGAAGACCGCATTCACTTGCCCTCAAGGTGTGTTTGCCTTTCTCCGGATGTCATTTGGTCTATGCAATCCCCCAGCCACATTTCAACGTTGCATGCAAGCTGTTTTCACCGGTCTGATTGGTGAGTTTGTCGAGGTTTTCATGGATGAATTTTCCTTGTTTGGTGATAGTTTTGACGCTTGTTTATATAATCTTGAGTTAGTACTAACAAGATGTAGGAAGAAAGATCTAGTTTTCAATTGGGAGAAATGCCACTTTATTTTCAAGGAGGGAATCGTGCTAGGCCATTGCATCTTCAAGAGAGGTATTGAAGTGGACAAGGCCAAGGTGGAGGTGATTGAGAAGCTTCCTATTCCAACCAATGTCAAGGTGGTTAGGAGTTTCTTGGGGCATGCAGGGTTCTACCGCCGGTTCATCAAGGACTTTAGAAAGATAGCCAAGCCATTGACGGATATGCTATCCAATGAGGCACATTACTACATCACTCTGGAGATTGAGGAATCCTTTGAGACCCTTAAGAGTGCTCTAGTGTCAGCTCTGGTGATTACCAAACCAGATTGGAGCTTGCCCTTTGATATCATGTGTGATGCAAGTGACTATTCCATGGGAGTGGTGCTTGGGCAACGAAGAGATAATGTGTTGAGAGTCATCCAATACGCTTCCCGCACATTCAATCTGACAAAAAAGAACTACACCACCACAAAGAAGGAGATGTTAGCCATTGTGTTTGCTCTTAACAAGTTCTAAAGTTACATTGTGGGTTCCAAAGTCATTGTGTATATGGACCATAGTGCTCTCAAGTGCCTCTTCAGCAAAGCAGAGTCCAAGGCAAGATTGTTAAGGTGGCTGATACTACTTTAAGAGTTTGCCTTATAGATTGTGGACAAACCCGGAAGACACAATTTGGTTGCGGATCATCTCTCTCGCCTTCAACTCAAGAAAGAAGATGGTGACTTGAATGATGATTTTCCGGATTAGCAACTCTTCCATATCAAGGAGATGCTTACTACTTCTAACTATCCTTGGTTTATGATTATGGCCAACTATCTCTCAAGCAAGTGCACCTACATTCTCACCCACTTCTCAAGTGACCAAAGGAAGAGGTTGAGGAGAGTTAGTCGTGAGTTCATATGGGATGACCCCTACTTGTACAAGGAAGGAAGAGATGGCATTCTATGAAGATGTGTGCCACATGAGGAGATGCATAGTGTCTTGTCATTTTTCCATGAGCTAGAGTGTGGAGGACGCCATAGGCCTTCAAAGACCGCTTACAAAGTCCTGCAAGCCAGACTATAATGGCCTAACCTCTTTCGTGATGCACATGCATTCATCAAAGCTTATGATAGGGGCCAAAGAGTGGTAGAATCAAAAAAAGAGATCAAATGTCGTTGAATACAATCATTGAGACCAAGATCTTTGATGTTTGGAGGATAGAATTTATGGGTTCATTTCCTCATTCAAATGGGATGCTTTACGTTCTTATGGCGGTGAATTATGTCTCTAAATGGGTGGAGGTCATATCATGCCAAAAATAATAGGAAAGTGGTGACAAAGTTCCTCAAGAATGTTATCTTCACAAGACATGGAACCTCTAGAGCCATCATAAGTGATGGGGTTCCCACTTCATCAATGCTAAGCTCAAGGCCCTCTTGAAGAAGTATGGAGTATGTCACAAGGTAGCCATGCCGTACCACCCTTAAACGAGTGGCCAAGTGAAAATTAGCAATCGAGAGCTCAAGAGCATATTGGTGAAGACCGTGAGTGCTAATCGGAGTGATTGAAGTCTAAAGTTGGATAATGCACTTTGGGCATATCGCATCGCATTCAAGACACCCATAGGCATATCTCCTTACCGGCTTGTCTATGGGAAGGCTTGCCATTTGCCAGTAGAGCTTAAGCATAAAGTAAGGTGGGCAATCACAACTTTGGACATGAATTTGGCAGATAGTGGGGCAAAAAGGAAGCTTGACATCATGAAACTCGAAGAATTATGGCTTGAGGTGTATGAGAGTGCCAAGATCTATAAGGAGAAGACCAAAAAATACCACGACAATAAATTGCGGCACAAGTAGCTTAGTGTAGCCAAGAATGTGCTTTTATACAACTCCTGGATCTCTTGGCATCCGAGGAAGTTACAATAGAGGTGGAATGGGCCCTTTGAACTTGTTGAGGTGTTTTCTCATAGAGCAGTCACCTTGGGAAATTTGAGGGATGAAAGCACCTTTAAGGTGAATGGACATCGAGCCAAGCCGTGGGAAGGAGTAGCTCCGAGCGAACAAGTTGTGGAAGTGAAGTTCATGCACCTTCCGCACATTTTGTTTATTTGATGCTTACCTCTGCCCCGACCATGTTAAGGTTGGTAAACTTGGACTCGTGATGGCCGAAGATCATTGGGAGAGCTCTTAGAAATAAAGTGTGAGGTCAGCGGTTTTGGTAATGTGATTCGAAGAAGTAACCTTGAATCAAGACCAAGGATCCGAGCATGGAAGGCAAGACCAATCTTGGTCTTGCATGTTAGTGATTGATTGTAACTTGGTATGCAATGTATCGGTATTCAAGGGAGAGCATTCCTAATCTCTTACCTCACTTTCAATTTCGATGCGTGTTTATGCATTTGCATGTTAAGGTTGTTCATTTTGTGTATGTGAAACTTGTGATAAGAGGTGTTTATATTGTTTGATCTTTATGTGTGAAATGGTGTTAATTTTATCTTAAACTTGGGGTCCTCCTTCAATGGATCGAAGTGTGACAGTTCATTTTCTTTGATCCATTGAAGTGCTACACAGAAGAGGGTCTGAGGGACTCCCTCGATGGGTTGAAGGCCAATCCTTCGATCCATCGAGAAGGTTCACCAATAGCAACCAGCAGCCATGCTTCGATGGTTCAAATGTTCTCTTCAACCCATCGAAGGCTACCTGGGCCGACTTGACCATATGTTGACTTTTAATGAAATTTCCTCTTCTTCTCTTCTTCTCCTCTTCTCTTCACCTCACTTCTCTCTGTTTCAAAAAAATTTCTTCTTCTCACCGCCTCTCTCTCTCTCTCTCACACACACACACACTCTATCTCTCTCTCTCTCACTCTCACACACTAAATCACTCAAAAAAATTCCAAAATTTTCTAAAACATTTTGAATTCGTGCTTGTGACTTGGGAATGCTTTCCTTGGTGATTAGAGTGCTTTTGAGTCATCTTCAAGAGGTTTATTCTTCGTAACCCATAAGTTTCAAATTGAAGTTTTTGATGATTAAGTTGTGATTATGTGATGTTTATGATGAGTTATGGCTATATTCCTTACTCCAGATGTATGGGTTGTGTGATTTTAGCACCTATATACATGAAGTTGATGAAATTGGATACCTTGAACTATGCATGAACCCTAGAATTTGAAAATTTGAATTAGCTTGTGTTGAGAATTATTCTTGCTAAGGTGTGCTTGAAATCATGATCTAGGCATAATGGGTGGTTGAAATTTGAGACTAATTGCATGGAAACTTATTAAAAAAAATTTGGTGACTTGTTGACTATCATTGACTTTAGCCGAAATTGTGCTCCAAGCATGTTTTAGTTGCGTGTATTGTGTGTTTTTGTGGTGATATACTTGCCTACATTAGTTTCTTCAAGTATGGTTCAACAATATATTGAGAGAATTTGTGTAATTGACATGTTTTCAAAGCTTCAAACTTGATGGAATTAGTGTGGCAAGTGCATTACATTGTATTAGTTTATGTGTCCATGCCTCTTTGAGACTCTATATTATGCTTGTGCATTACACTTGTTGATATTGCCTTGGTGTTTGATAGTAGGAGTCTTGAGGTGCATGTCATGTGATATTTGTGTTGAATTTTTGTTTATGTTAATGTGTGAGCTAATATGCTAGTGTATGTAATTGTGTTCTAGGTATCTTTATCTCATCGTCCATCATCATCTTCTCCATTATCATCATCACCATGGTTCTCAAAAGAAATGCCGGCAAGCGCAAGGCTAAGGCACCAATTGAAGATGAAGAGGAAGAGGAGCCAGTTTATGAGAGGACACCTACATATTTCAACATTAATCATGACATTCCTCGCAAGGTTCAAGGCTCAAAGGCGAGTCAATTGAAGATGCTGGCCATCAAGGAAGAACGGGCTATATATCCCGAGAGGAACGTTGAATTGGCTCTGGAGTGCCCCGAGCTCATAACCGTGCAAGAGATTTTGGAATCCCACAAGGTCGAGGGTCTTGCCAAAGATTTTAGGGGCTATCATGAGGACTTGGTATGGGAATTCTACATTGCGCTTAAGGAAGCCAATACCACTGCTAAAGGGATTGACCGCATCTTCATACTTTGAGGCACGGAGATGACACTCACCCCCTAAGCACTTATAGAGCTCTACCATTTTCTTCGTCTTTCCCCAGACCTTTAGAGAGCATTACGATGTCGTCACTTGGGTGGACTTCAAGAGCGCGGCATGTAGCAAGAAACCCGTTCCCCCAAGGAAGAGTGGGTGCTTCCATAGTGATGATCTCGAAAATCTTCACAAGGTGCTTTGGCTCTTTGTCAAGCACAATGTCTTCCCCCACACTCATCATATGAAGATCCACGTCAAAGGGTATAAATCTATGTTTATGATGATGCATGGTGGCATTCCGGTGGAGTATGGGAGATTCATTTATGATGTGTTCAGAGCAAGTGTAGACACAGATAAGGGGCCTTTGGTATTGCCATGTACAATCACTCGATGGGGGCTTCAAGAAGGGATTCAAGGACATCCCCCACATCCTCCATGCTCCCAAGAGAGAGCTCATTGATGCAACCATGGCTAAGAGCTTGGCTCAAGGAGCGAAAAAGAAGACCCAAGTGCAAGAACTGCAAGTTGAGGAGGAACCGGAACCAATGCAAGCACTGAAGCATACACAAGAGTCGGGACACATGGATTACTTTGAGCGACAATTCTCCCGAGTGTTTGGCAACCATGTCACCATGATAGACATGATAGGTACTCTTAGCAATCGGGTCTCCAATTTGGAAATGCATTACCGATGAGAGGGCACATCTGGGTAGGCACCAAGGGAGCATGGTGATAGGAATGATGAGATGGAGGGATGAAAAATTAGTGCATTTATCTTTGACTTTTGTGTTTTATCTTTGAGATGTAGGTTTATGCTTCATTTTGTACCATTTGAACATCTCTAACTCATTTCAGTTGATGTCACTTTGGTACTTTATTATGTTTGTTTTTTATGATAGTGATGCATATCTTGTCGCATGTGTATTCTTAGGTGATACTTTGTTGATCAATTGGATGCGCATCTTACCATATGTCTTATGTGTAGCATTTTTAGTGTGTATAAGGTGTGTGTGCATGTGAATTTTGAGTAGGGAATGGCAAGGCAATAAAGGTGAACATTAGACGAATTTTGGACCTGTTTTCAGGCACAACCGGAGGGCTTGCTTCGATGGATCGAAGGCCATATTCTCGATCCATCGAAACTGCCTCCATTTTTTGGACCAAAAAGCTTGCCTTGATGGATCGAAGGCAAAATTCTCGATCCATTCGAAGACTTCTGGCATTTTGGACCCGAGACCTTTCCTCAATGGATCGAAGCATTCCTTCGATCCATCGAAGGCCCCTGCCCGTTTCAAGATTTTTCAAGCCTCTTACGGAGTCCGGACACCATGGCCTTGTCCGCTTACCCCCTTTGAGCTCTCATGTGATACCCATTTTGATCCGGGGGTGCCGATTGCCGCTCATGACCAAGCTTATGCAACCTTTGGATGGCGAGGCCTAACTTGGCCTTCGTTAATTTACATATTAATACATTTGCAGCAAGTAGCCGGTCTTTAAAGCATTTTCACCCTCTTTATCCCTACTCTCTTTATTTCCTTGCTTCTTATGGACATGTTTAGGAATGATGCTTAGTGTATATTTGAGTCGTGTTAGAATATGCTAATCTTTGTGTGATACATGTTGTGATACTTATTGCTATGAACTAAATGCCTTTATAGGTTTCAGATCATTCCATGCTAAGATGTTCATGTTCTAAGTGTGAGGTCCCCTCGTGTTACATGTTGGATTACAATATGATTCTCCTTTGAAATGTGATTAGTATGCAGGCCCCCATTGTGGTTTATATGACTCTAATAGCTTCCTTACTTCTTAGAGACTATATGACTATTTAAGTGTGAATGCATGTAGTCACTATGCCTAGGAGAACATGTGTTAGATGAATAAATTAGTGAAATGATGATTCCTTGATATCTTGTCTACACTTCTATTTAGTAAGTGACTTTATGCAAATTGAGGATAATTTGATTCTAAAGTGTGAGGTAGTAGGCCTTGTATTACTCCTTATCCAAAAATCCATAAAAATTGAAAAATGTGAGAAAATGTAACACAAAAATATGTGTGTTTTGGTATATTTAGTGTACCAATAACCACTCTCAATGATGAGATTGAACTAATGGCTAGTAGATTGCATAATTTTGAGCATGTTTAAAAAATAAAAAACAATGCATGTTTAATCGGTTTGAAAAGTGCATATGTTATTCAAAATATGTAGATGGGAAAAAGAAGGATTAACATGTTTCTGAAACTATCCATGCCCCATGTTGAGATTTTGTGCCTTATTGTGCATGCATAGCTATATTATGCACATATTCTTTCATATGTGTCATCGTTCGATCATTGTGCAATCTAGAACTTGCTTGAAACTATGTAAAACGTTTTCTAAATCATAAGTTGTTTTGAAAATGATAGAGGCACTATGATTATCACCACTTTGGCCAAATTACTTTTAAACCCTATAATGCATACATCCTTTAGATAGCCAATTTGAGCCTTTTTAATTACTTAGCCTTTTATTTCTTGAGTACCACAAATCCTTATCAAGCCTAAACAGTTACTCCTACCCTTAACTAGGCAATCGAGCAAGCGATAATGAAGTCATATTAGGATGTGCTTAGAGTTTGTGCTTATTGTAAAGTTTAGCAATTAAGTGTGAGGTAGTAGAGGAGGTTGTTGTGATGTTCATTTGTGTTGTGTTTTGTTCAAAAAGCAAAAAATGAAAAGAAAAAAAAATTTAAAAGGGTATCAAATAATAAAAAATAAAAAGAAGAAAAGAGTTTCACAAAAAGAGTATGAGTTGTACATAAAAAATAAGAGTTTTGGGAAGTAGCTTTGCGTAAAAAAGAAAGTTAATGGCACCTAGATGTTTAGTAAGGAACTTCAACATGTGTATTGCTTGCTAGGTTGCTTAGTTCTTCAATTTCTATACCTTCCCTTCATTAAGCCCCATCCTTAAACTCCGTTACAACCTAAATAAAAGCCCTCTTGAATTGAAATGACTTGTGTTTTTGGATTGTTGGAGCACTTGGTTGAAAAGCAAACCTATGGAAAGCATGTGATTAATACGATTATTTTTTAGTGCAAACACTAACGCTCAAACACTTGTGTGCATTGAGTGATATCTAGTGAGTTTAATGGTTATGAGACATTAGTTTGAATACATCTCATTGTGATGCATTTGGCTTGACATATAAATGACAATTTCAGCTTATTACATATGCATTGATTTCATGTCTTAAAATGTTTCTCAAAAGAAGTTCAGTCCATTTGTGATAGTTCTTTGAGGGAAATCAATCACCAATTTGGGACATTTACATGCTTATACATGCCTTGTGTGTTTTTGTGCTTTGAGTCTAGCATAGCTCATTTCATTTCTTCTCTGTTTACTTAAGGACAATAAAAGTTTAAGTATGAGATAGTTTGTTAGGTGCATAATTATATTCTAATTATGTTCCTAACCGCATGTTTATTGTTTGTCTTTTATTAATAAAGCATCATTTTTATTATGTTTCCTTACTATGCTAGGAAATGAGGGATTGACATGGAAACGCTTTAAGATATGAAATCTAATCACTTTTTGGAGAAACCAAGCAAGTTTCCTAAGCCTTTGGAGAAGATGGAGCAAAACCGAGAAAATGACAAAAAGTCAACGATTGGTCTACGATCAACTCCGGCAAGTCTTCATCGGTCAATGGCCAGGTCAAGTAATGTTGGGCCAAGGCCTCAAGAGCCAAGCCCACTTGGGAGATATTTGGAGAAGATGGAGTCACATGCAAGTCATGTGACTTGGGTGAGTCACACATCTTAAACCAGTTAAAGCCTAAATTTGTGGATCATGTCTAAACATAAAATTTGAATTTTAAAACACAAAAATATCTCCTTGGATGCCTAATGGCCGAGCTCCCCTCTTCCCTCACACATATCGCACCTCATTTTCATATTTTTCATAGTTTTTCACTCTCTCTAGACCCATTATCCTTACCCCAACCCTAAAACACTCTATCACATCTCTTCTTCTCCCTTTCTAGGTCAAAATACCTCCATAACCACCACCATTAGAGACCTAGATCTTTCCTCTCTTGAGTAGTGTCGAACCTCTCCACCACCACAACATCACTTTGGCTTAATTTAAGTATTCCTCCTCTCATCTTCACCTCATAGGGTTTTGCTTAGATTTTAGAGTTCAAAAGAGTGGGAAGTAATCCCTCTTCCCTTTGCTCCTTAGAATCCTAAGGTTTTTCCTTACCTCTTCTTAAATACTTGGTGCTTGTTGAAGAAAAGAAGTGGAGCTAGAAGGCTCGGAGTCACTTGGTGGAGCTTTTGCTAGAGGACCCTTGGTTATTTCTACTCTCTTCTTGTTTTGAGCATGTATCAACTCTTGTATTTAGTTATGTTTAGTGAGTAGTCCCATTTGGGAGGCTAGGGTTATAACCCTAGCCATGTGATGTAAACAAATGATGTCTTAGATTATGTATGATTTATGATTTTAGTGTATGTTGTGTGATTGTGTGTTTGTGAATGAGTTATTGTGTGATTGTAGATGTTTATATGTTTGGGCTTCAAGATTTGTTTCACTTATGCATTTGTTGACCTTAACTAAGTTAATATGTGTATGAAGAAACTAAATATTTGGACCTTAGTTGAATTAGCTACTCACTTAAGGCTACATGAGCATGTAAACATGATTAGGGTCTATTCCTAAAGAGTTTACCTTGAGGCATAATTTCCTTAGGACTAAGCATGGATTAGAGCTTCTTTGAGTCTCAATAGACTTGGAGGACTCTAGTCAAGCACACATTAAATTGAAAAGGTTATTATGTCAAATCGTAGAATCTCTTTACTCGTAACTCACTAGGTGCGAGTTAGGGGATTCACCTAGACTTTCTTTCGGATTCTCCAATAGAGATTTGAGAAGGAAAACCTTCCAAATATATCACATGGTATACTTTTTGACTTCACAAACGTGATGTGTGACTAAGATGTGAGCCCAAAATGGCTTAGGTCTTGGTCTCGATTCACGAGATACTTCAATGTTGGGCTTAAGTCACCTAGCGTCTGAAATGACCTAGGAACTTGGGTTCAAAACCAAACGTGATTTACAAGGTCACGATTTGGACATAAGTTGTGTGAACGGACTTTAATCGACTACATAAACCAGGACATTGTTTGCGCCCCATATGGCTAGCGAGGATTTCCCTAGTCGACCATATTTCTTTAATGAATTTGTTTTCCATTTTCGTTGTCACATTTTAGTGTAATCAACCAACCAATCAATCGTTTAATCACTCATCATAATTCAATCACTCCTTACAATGCTAAGTATCCAAAGGACTTGGTAGTGTGAGATACGCATTTTCGCATTTTACTTCATTTAGCATCAAGTCGTGTCTAGTTAGTCATAGTTTTTGTCCTAATCATTTCAAGCTAGGGAGTCTAAGTGGCTAATCCTCATGAGTACGACACTCGATTTCCTATATATATACTAAAAATTGACTCCGTGCACTTGCGGGTAAAGAATTATTTGCATTTATGAGTTAGTTCTTAGCTCATAGGTGTAGGGGTATAAAATCTTCAACATCAGTGCCACCAAATAATATAGTCCATCTTGATGTTTACCCAAACCAATCATCCTCCTCGTAGCCAGATCTTGCAAAACACACCAATAAGGAGAAAATGTCACCGAACAATTGAGGCCTCTTGTCAAATAGCTAACAGATATCTAATCAACTTTGAATGTAGGCAATGATAATACATCATGTAGATAATAGACTGAATTTAGAGGCAAAGATCCTTTCACAACAATTTTTGCTTTTTTCTCCACTAGGTAACAATACGAGCGGTAATGAACAATTGTTATCTTTATAAAATAATTTAGACGATGAAGTAATATGATCCGTCGCCTCACTATCAATAATCCAATTACAGGAATCTATTTTAGACAAACCTGATTTTGTTACTGAATTGACTTTAGAGCTAGTTCCTTCACCTTGATTTTGAATAAGTGAGAGAAGTTGCTTGAGTTGGACCTCGGATATTGAAACTGCTAGTCTACCTTAATCAACCTGCAGTATCTTGGATACTTGATTAGCTTTGAGCTGATTTTGATTTGGGCCTAAATTTGATTTTGCCTTGGGATGGTCTGGTGGATAGCCATTTAATTGAAAGCAATGTTGGACCCAATGGCCCAATGGATTTCGGCTGATCTTCTCACAGTGAGAGCAATGAGAGCGTCCTCGCCCATATCAGAAACGACGTTCATCTCGTTGTCCGCCATTGAAGATCTCTGGTGACTTATGTGAGAATCGATCGGATCTCCATGTATTGGCTGAAGATCGATCGTTGGTGCCTGCTGCCGAGTCCAATTTGTTGTCGTGATTGTCACGAACAGCCGTGGCAGCGCTGCAAGCATTGCTTGTGGTGTGCGGCGAGCTTAAGTGATGTTGTTTTTCTTCATGTGAGATAGAAGAATATGCTTGGCTGGCTAAAGGAAGTGACTTCATCAAGAGGATTTGACAGCGAATTGCGTTGTAAGAATCATTTAACCTCATCAAAAATTGCATCAATTTCTGTTGATCTGATTGTGGTGTGTCGGAATAGGAAGCCAATTCATCACATATACTTTTCAATTTAGTGTAGTAAGTAGAGACAAATAGTTGGTCTTGATGGAGGGAGGCAATATCGCGTTGTATCTCGAAGATGCGGGCTGTGTTGCCTTGGCAGAAGCGCTCATTAAGATCTTCCCAAACTTCTTAAGAAGTGGGATAATAATTCACAAAGTCTGTGATTTTCGACACACAAGAATCAATGATCCACGAATGGATCATATCATTGCATCGTGACCAAGCTGCATAGTCTGCAGTGTTCTCATCATCTGGAGCTTTGATAGAGCCGTTGACAAATCCGAGTTTATTCTTGGAGTTTAAAGCTCAAACTATAGATCTTTTCCAACTCGAATAATTGTCTCCGATTAGGGGTTTAGAGACAAGGATTAATCCGGGATGATCCGAATGTTGGGTGAAGAAGGGATTAGAAAGATCTGCCTTGGAAGGATCGACAGGAGCTTTTGCTTTCTTCTTTGGATCGCTGGTTGAAGAAAGTTCTTCACAGGCCATGACAATTGAGAGAAAGAAAAAAAGGCCATGAAGGATTAGAGTGTAACGAAAGAGTCGGGAACTCGTCGTGCTCTGATACCACGTAAAGAAGGAAGAAGACTAGGGATTGTCTGGAATGATGAATTTCATTGAGCTCTAACTGAGTACATATATACAGCAAGCTACTTTCCTTCTATATAGATCTACAATCCCTATAATTCTGCCATCAACAATACAGCTATTGATATGCTAGCTATTACATTTACCTATATAACAATCCCCGTCTACTTTACAAAAACACTGTACAAGACACAGGATTCACTGTTCCTAAGGGTTGGGGGTATTTTCGAGAGTTGTGCAAAACATTTACCTATAACAATAGCGGGTAGAGGGTTGCAAAACCTACCCATACGACTAAACCTTATCTGCTCTTCTCTCTGTTCACTCATCACTGTACTCTCTCTTGCTCTACTCTCATCAACCTAATCTTGCTCTAGTTCGATTTGTTGTTGTACGTTCTTCCTCTTATCTAACCTACCTTCCCAAATATTCTATTTCGTCGCTCTCACAATCTTATTGTTCCCCGACCATTTTGACCATTCTCGATCCCTCTGACTCTCATCATCGATGCCAACATCGAATTTAAACTATCTATGATAATCGTGCTTCTGTATGCATGGGTTTTCTATTGTCGATCAAATCATGCCCAAATCGGCTATGTTTAGGTATGTTCTATGCTTTGCCTGAATCGATTCATCCTCATTAGTCGATTTTCCCGTATGCTTGATCGTTCGTGAAAGAACAAAAAACTTTAAGTATGCTTTGATGGGATTTGGGTTTTCATATGTTGACTGGAGAATTGATTTTCGTTGACGGAGTCTGAGAGGTTTGACAGAATCGCAGTGGAACGAGTTGCTTGACAAATCAGGATCACATAGCTATGAGTTTTATTTTGTGTCCTTAGTCTTTAAATCAGTGATATGTACTAATTTGGGTGTTGTTTGAGTTCATCAGGATTGTTAAGTTTGCAATGAATAACTTTATCTCTTTATGATAAAGAGATTCATTTTGCAGATGGCCTCCATATATTTGATTATATTTTGATTGTAATTTTTGTTGCTATTGGTGATTGTTGGTTTCTTTTGTTTGTAGGTTTTGTTGATCACACATTCTCAGGGAGAAACAATCACGCTGCCATTAATGGTACTATATCTGCAAATCTCAATCTCAAGCTTTGTGTATGTTCAAGCCCACATGTGTGACATCTGCTTCTTAATTAGTTCATGTTTTCTAATATCAAAGGGTTGAAATAGATTGATTGATTTATTCTGATTTGGTGCTCTTTCTCCATTAGTTTCAGTGACAGGTTCTTTCAGAGTTTTTGGTTTTCGGTTTTGAAAAATGAAGTTCAGCTTCAGGTGAGAAATCTAAGTTGGTACAAATTATCCTTATTTCAATTTCAAGCTTTAATTTTCGATCTCCGGCGATCTCCACCTTGAAATTTTCAACCCGTAATTGCACGATCATCTTTTTCCGGTAAAACTATCGCTACTTTGTTTTCAATTCATTTTGGTAAATGGTATTTGCGTATTTGGGATTTTGGGTATTGCTTATATTTATCACACCCACTATTGTATGGTGACTCTGTGACGACCCGGACCAGAATCAGCAGTGTGATCAGCTTACTTCATGAGTTACTGCGTAATCACAGATTTCCAACGGTTGTTTGAATCGCCAGGTTTGATAACGACTAAATCATTGGCCAAGAATTGGAGCTAAGTCTCTTCTCGAGAGTCGTTGTACGTGTGATTTCGAGTTCATAGGAGGTTCCGGCTCATTATTTGGACGATCGAGGAATAAATTATGAATATTTGAAGTTTCGACGTAATCGGGTTAAATTAGTGGCTCTCTTAACGACTAAATTACCGGACGAGAATTTGGTTTCGGCTTCTTCACGGAAGATGTTGAGAATTTAATTTTGAGTTTGTGGGAACTTCCGGAGTATTATTCCGAGTTACGAGGATTATGTTGTGAATATTTCCGATTGTTGATTATTTAGTCGGTTTAAGTATGGTTTAGGCTGAACCGTTGACTTTTTATCAGCTTGGTCGAAGTGTTTGACTTTGGGTGGTAATTGAAGAATATGTTGAGTCGAGTTTGCTGCCGCGAGAATTATCGGAATCGGATTTACGGCGTGAAAGTTACAAGTATTTAAAGTTCGTCGAAAAGGTTAATTATGGGAATTTCCATATTCGGAAAGTATTTATGAGGGTTGCCATTTAGGGAAAGTCAAAGTTTGGTCATTAATTTCAGATTTGGTCAACGCGGGCTTGGAGGGTGGTGTGCGACGGTGGTTGCTCGCCGGCGGTGGTTCTCCGACTGGCCACCTCCGGCCTTGGTTTATACCTCAAATGATGCGCCTCGGTCACCCCGACTTGTCTCCGGCCTCCCTTCACGGCCAAGCTCACGGAGGAGGAAGAAATTTCCGGCAAGAAAATGGAAGTTTTTGAGTGAATTCGGGTTCTACGATTCCGGCCGAATTGAGCTACGAAAAGGACAGGGTTTTGTAGCCCTCATCACCATGAAGCTACCATGTCAGTTTGGTGTTCCAATTTGATTTGTATGTGGAGAATTTTGGATTTGAAATTTGTGAGACAATTCAGGTTTTCATGAAATTGGACTAGTTAGAGTGTGAATTGGCCTTTGTTGCAGTTATGAAAGTTGCTCAGTGGGTGATTTTGAGTGGAATTGGGGTTGCTCCGCCGAGGAATGTTCAGTTTGGTGGCGGCGCCGCCGCCGCCGGCGGTCAACGGCGGTCAAACTTTGACTTTTGGGTTTTTCGACAAGTTGCATGTCATTTCACTCGAAATCGCGCCCCGATCGCTATGGGGAGGTTCGTTTTTCGAATTGAGCGTCCAAAATTACAGCGAGGTATTGAGGTGTGATTTTCAGATTTTCGACAGTTTGTCGTAATCGGATTACGTGTTTCCAAGAACGGTGGTTTCTCGTGATTTGTTTTGAATTGTCGAGTTATGACTTTGAGATATGAACTTTGTGATTATTCAGGGGTTCGTGATCGTTCTTTTGGCGAGGGACTTTCCGCCGGATCACGGGTTAACGTGAACTGCGTTACGCTAGTCTGTGAGTGGACATTTCTTTTCACGGATTGATTGCGAGTCTTTTATATACGTTATACGAACTTGAGCATGCATATGAGATTATGTTTTACATGAGCATGTGTTATACGATTATATTACTGATATGCATTCATATGCTGTTTATTGCATTTGCATCGGATTATTTGTGATTTGGTTCACACAGAGTACAGTTGTAGTTTATGTTGTTGTATCGATACACACGCATCTCGGCTGATCCCCGAGGGTGCCTACCAGGGGGAACTGTACCTTGTGCCGATGTATTTCCGGGTGGGTACAGGTTTCTGTTTCTTGTGCCGAGGCATTTCCGGGTGGAAACAGTTACCCTGACCTGAGCCTTTCTGGCTAGAATCACGTGTGGGTCTGGGATCCCATGATTCGGACTGTACTAGCACGGATGTGTCCATGAGTGACCCCGTGGGATTTTTACTTGCATGCTCAGTACGCTGGAGGAGTATGAGTTTACCTCGTGTACTTTATTATATTTATTTATCTGGACTCGCATATGTTTTTATAACATATATTATTTGGCGAAAGACATTTATTTTTGTCCACTCACTCTAACGATTTTCATGTCTTTCCCCTGGGCTTTTCGGTTTCCGTGCCCAGTTTGCAGTTCGGACTCTGGTGTCACACGTCGTGGTCGGAGGCATAGTGCTCGAGCTACCTTGTTTCTTCCAGTAGGTTTATTGTTCTATCTACTGTGGTATACTTATATGATTATACATTAGAGGTCGCTCTGAGTATTCTGTTGTATATATTATACGATTTTACTCCGGATTTCAGTAAAGTACAGATATATTTATTATTTTACATTACTGTTGATATATTGAGAAATCCGGATGGGATTGGTGCCCACGGTTTGATTTTTGTGGCATAGGATGAAGTGTATTTTCCGCGTGCAGGTAATGGTAATTCCACGTTAGTAATGAAACTCTGCCGAAATTTTTTGCGATTTTTGTTGGTTCGCGTTTTCAGAAGGGGTTTGATTCCGGTTTAGGCAACTAAATCGGGGTTAGGTCCTTTCACTGCATGTATGAGTGGTGTCGTGTCGTGTCAGTTTCAAGGAGGCTAGGCCGGCTCAGTGATCAGGAAAAGAGAACTGTCAATCTATGATGCTGCTTCTGATGAGATGGTGGAGGTGAGCAACTCTGTTTTTAATTATCAGTTTTAGTTGAGCTAAACTACTTGGTATGAGTTTTGATTTTACTTTAACATGCCTGCATTGTCCTCTTTGTGTATGATGTTGTGATCTGATGCAAAATGATTTAATAGTATAACCTGAGCTTTTATGCATTGTTGAAATAATGTGAACTACAAAATGTGGGTCTTTATAAGAATAATTTGAATGATTTGTTGCATTTGTTGGCTTTACAATGTGTTTGGGGCAGTGTGTCTGATCATGATCAAGTTGCTATATTTTGTTATATTGATCATGTTTTACAAATTTGTTGTTACCATTTCCTATATAACATTCGTGAACCTTACTGTACATATAACGTGATTTACTGTTCCCTTTGATACGCTGTAGTTTAAATTGTGATCATAAAGGTTGTAATTCCTGTTTGAACTACAAACTGTTTGGTGATCATTGGTGGTCTATAGACAGTCTATATTGCGTTGGGTACATAGCTACATTAAACAGTCCAATTTGTATTTATAAGGCTTCTCAAATTTTTTGAACCCTATCATGAAATTTGGACTCTCAGAGGGTTTGTATTTCTTCCTTTGGTCGACTGTTGCAAGTATCACTCCAAGTTTCTACCCTCTTTTTCTTTGTTTTGTGATTTATAAATTCGTTGATTTGGTTTGGGTTGTGTTGTTCTAATTGTATCTACCATTGATATTGGGTCTGTGTTCGTGCAGTGATCAATGGAAGTTTCGTAGACAACATCAAGGTTAGATTCAATTCGGTTTTATATTTTGGTTACAAAGGTTTTGGGCTTTGGTAGTTTCTTGCGTACTTTGTTTTATGAAAGGAACACAGTACATATAATTGGGTTTTACATGTAATCTTTGAGTGCCTGGTTTGTATTAGATCAGTTGATAGGTGATTGGGTTGGTTTGGATTATATCTATTTCAACGCCTCCACTGATCATTGTTTCCATTGAAGGATTAGATTTCTTTCGATTCAGAGGTTATATGATTCTACCCAAAAATAATACATGTCTAAATTGTTGTTGCTAGCTGCAAACCAAAACTCTTCTCCACTCTTTATCTGTAAGTTTTTCTTCAATTAATTTTTTCTATTAATTTTGGGTTCAGTGATTGATCCATTTTTGATCAATTGGTATAGAGGAATTAGTAATCGATCCAATATTGCAATTGTTTATGGGTTTTGGGATATGTTTATTTTGATTGATTCAAAGTTGTTCTCTCGGTTCAATTTTTCTCTCTTTTGCACAAGGACCACTGCTTCTGTCGTCCACTCCGTTTGCGTCCTCTTCGCACGTCACTTTTCATCACCAGCTCCTTTCTCATAGACCAAGGTACGACGGTCTCTCTATCTTATAATCTCATCCCATTGGATTATCAATTAAAACGTGGGTGATTTCTGCTTCCAAGTTGTGTTTTTTCAGAATGTATCCCTTCATTAGTTAGAGTCAACTCCCGCGAGATCTCGCAGTTAGTTTGATTTCGTTTTCCTTCAATCCTTTATTTCCTTCGATAGATTTGAGATTTTTGGCTAACTTTGATGTATTGGGGTGTGGTTTTTTATTGGGTTTCTGTTATGGATCTGTATTGGATTTCATAGCTGGAGGTATGGTTTTCTGGGAACTTCAATCGATTTAAGATATGGCTTTTGTCTAGCTTAATTTGATAAGTATCATAGCTTGGTTTATGATCGATTGTTTAATTAGTAGCATAGCTTGGTTGATGATCAGCTCCTGGTCTTGGGTTTGGTCTCAATTTTCTTCAATTTCGTGCACAAATCTTCTCTTAAAGTAGAGTTTCATTTGATCATAGAAATTCTAATATGTAAAGGATCAGCTTAATGGGTCTGTGGTATTAATTTACTCTTCAGATGATTATCTCTTGGTATTAATTGATGTGTGGCCATAGAGTGATGTGTCTTCAGGAAACTATATTGCAATAATTGGCTTGGTGGGTTTCCATGGCGTATTGATCAATACGATGAATACCACTTTCACGATTTTTTGTATAGGTTTTTAGCTTTACACACATCAATTAAATGTTGTTTTTTATTTCTTTCTACGAGAAAGTTTCTAAAGAAAGGTATAGGAAAGCACGATAAGATAACCATCAGTTGGTCTTGCATTAATGGAGGTAGCTCATATATGATCGACATAATGTTTTGTGTCTATGTAACCCATGTTGAGTTTTGTATTTCTCTTTTCTGAACAGGCAAGTGTAGCATTTATTCAGCTGATTGAAGTTTGTCCAGAGTTCTTGCAGGTGCATTATTTTATTTTTTTGGCTCTTTTGTTGGAGTTGAAATGAATAGATTGAACCTCACTATATATCATGTACTAATTGTTATTCAATCTCATTTAGTTCCTATTTTTGCCAGCCAAAGAGTCTGTATGGTGTTATCTATTTGTCCGGATAGAAACAATACTGTAAAGCAGATCAGGTTTCTTATCATGGAGGGAGAAAAAAAAATGTGACATGTGGTTTTGGTAGATTATATAGTGTCTGCAGATATGCCCCGAGTACTAGAGTAAACTAAATAACCTTCATGCATTTTATATATGGTTTTCCTTTGCAAGTATTGAGAGGAAAGTCTATGATAAGTTATCTCTCATTGTTTGTCAGCTGTGAACTTTGGAAATCAAGAGGTTTTTATAACATGGGAATATAGCTCTTATTTGGTTACTACATCTACATGGTGTTCTCTTCTTTGATCCTATGACTGAAGGATTTCTTGAAAGCGTCTATGAACAACTACATGTTAGTAAATAGTAAGTAGCTATTGAGCAATGATACCTCCAAATCTCTTATCTCACTACAGGCTCTGAACCACTTTACTAATTGAAACTGAAAACCTCCTGTTTCGTTTCCTTTAGTACTTGAGGATTCATATTCTCTTAAAATATGTTGTTAGAGAGACGTTTTATCTGTAGATATAACTTTATTTGCCAAACACTAATTATAATGTGTATTGCATCCGTGGGACTTTTGTTAGTTAATAGAATTGAAGTGGATTTCCCTTGAATCTGAGATTGAAATCACTGAATTTTAACATTGTATAAGTAAATTACTAAAATTAGAGAAAAAGATGGGCCGGGGCTGTAAAAGTATGGCGGTGGAAGATGAGAGAAACGATGTCTTTGATTCGATGATTTCTTTAAGGTTGATGGAATTTAGTAAACTAACAGCTCCATTTTGTTGAACCTCATTATGTGATAGTTGTTAGTTCGATGTTTTCTCTCTCTCCTTCTCTGTGTGTGTGTTTTACAGATTGATTTTGTAATGAATTTTGTTTCGATAGTTGTTAGTTCAATACTATAGTAAGGTCTTCATGATTAGGTTATATAATGGTCATGTTTTGTAATCTTTTTTCTTGAACTCCAGCTTTGGTCGATTGGATCCATTCTTAAGCTTCAATCTCCGTTGATCCTCAACATTTTTTAGATTCCGATTCATCCTATCGCAAAACTCCCAGACCAGGTATGACCCTTAATGATTTTTGTGGTTTTTTTTTAAGATTTTAATAGTTAGATTTTTTTATGAAGGTCAATAGATTAAAACTCTGGGTTCTTAACAATGATTAAGGACCATGTATGATCAGCATTTTATGTTCATGGTCTCCATTTATACATATATATATATATGTGTATATATATATATACACACACCGAATTAGCCTTATCTTTTATAGATGAAGTTGTAGATTTTTTTTCTTTTTTTCTTTCTTCTATTATTTTGTTTGATAGTGAGTATAAAAATTATTAATAGATATATTTTGTGTTAAAAGAGGAATTAGAGTTGAGTAAATGTCATAACGATGATGATTTTTATTTGATTTCTAATCAATTTTTGTATACATTTGGCATGTGCATTTGTTCCAGGCTAGAGGATTGATTGGAGTACGTGCTTTCTACTGGGATAAGGCTAGGCAATGATCGGAGTACATACTTGCTATTGTACTGGCGTTTGTACTTGTTTTTTGTATGTAATTATTTAGCCTTATGTGGCTCTTTTGAAGCATCACTCTCTTATATACGAGAAACAACCATTTTTCTTTTTATTCAATTCCTCTATCGATTCATCTGTCTTCTCTTTCCCAAGCTGCGTTCGCGCTTCCTCCGCCTCGCAATGAGAGTGAGCTTCTGGTCTTCTTGGTAGATGGCAGATTACAGAGGCCATGAGGGAGAGCAGCTGAAATATTCGCCATTAAGGTTATTGTGCTACGTACTTTACGTGACACTGGTGAGGACATAGCCATTAAGGTTGTGAAATAACTCATTTAAGTGTGACCGACAATCAAAATTATATACATGCAAGCACATTACGTTATAGTTTTAATTCCTTATGACTTTGAACTTTGATTACATTCTGAAGCAATTCATAACATTAAATTTTGTCTGTACTTATAGGTACAAATGCCAAAGATAGAACCTATAATATATAGAGATCTTTTTATGTTCCGTATTCTTGCTTCATTCTTGGATGGAATTAGTCTGGGTGCAATATTGAGCTGATTGGTGATGAATTAAGTTTATGTACGATGAGCGCAAACTAACTAATTGTTTATCGTATATTTTCTCTTCTACATTTATTTTATAAATGTAACTGAAAAATTACCGTTTTTCATCTCTAAAAAAATGTTATCTACATATTACAATGATTGAATTTCTGAAAAATTATACCATTTTTATTCGAATCTAACTTCGTCGGAAAACCGCGCATGAGCACGGGTAGTCACCTAGTAGAATACAAAAGGAATGCACATATTTACTGCTAATACATAAACAAGACAGATTCTACTTTCCTATAAGCTAGGTTCATAGGCTCCACTTTCTAACACCCTTTACACCAGTTCACACCAGTTCCCAATATCGGATTATATGCCAAATGCTTCATAACCTAAGCATAAGCTCGAGTCCAATGTCTTAATTAAGTTTGTCTCCAATTATTAAGTTAAACTCCATCCTCATGCAGCATAGCTGTTTGATCATCGTTTTGGCTGACTGCACTCTACTCAATCATCTTGTTCTGTACGTGGGTGAGATTGTGAAGTACGCACTCAGCAAGTGTGGGAGTAGAGAGTTGAGACAACCCATTTTGAAGTTAAGGGAGGAAGATACAAATCCTTAAAAACAAAAACTTTAATTAGAGCTATTGGATATGAAGTTAGAGCACATCTCCCTTAAGCTACTGGATTTGTTGGAGGGTTGGACGGTTAGGTGAAGGGAGAGGAGGGAGAAATGACAGAAGAGCAAAGCTAGCTTGATTCTGTTTTACTCTTTTAACTTTGTGCTGATGGAAGTTCTAGGAAAGGTGAAGCACAAGGACCCATCAAACTATGCAGACTAAGACACAGCGCCCGCCCCTAAACCTAAATTTGGGTTGTGTCTAGGTACACAGTAATGTCTTTTCACTTTCTATTGTACATGGTGGGGGATGAGATTGGGATCTTTGTCTTTCCATGCTATATGGTCAATCATATCTCCTTTATCTTTCTCATTCTCTTTCTCTTTCAGGTCTTGACGAGAATCATCTTAGAAATGGATAGAAGGATTATGGTACGATTCCTCTAGTTGGTGTAACTACTGTGACAAAAATGTATAACTCATTCTATGGCACAAAACAAATGCATAAGGAATGAATTTGACCGATTAATTAACAAAAAAAATTTGAAATGAATAAAAATTGTTATAAAGTGATGTGATGAATAACGGATAGGAGGTAATCACCTGATATTACTTTCAAAGAAACAGGTAGTCGGAGATGCGATAATATCATTAAATGGTTGTATCTTCCCGATACCACTAGATACAAATGAATTCATGGCGAATTTGCGATATGATCCCAAATACGTTGCACCCATTGCGTTTGCAAGTTTGTTCCAAAGTGCCGGTCAGCAATATTCATGAGGAAACCTCCAAGACTAGATAAATTGATAATGGCTAGGTTTCTAGTATAAAGAAAGATGTGCATGATGCATTTGCGTGTTATGAAATTTGTATCTTCCAAGTTACGGTTACAAAGAGTTATCCTATCGTAGTCCATAAAGAGTTATCTTATCATAGTCCATGTTGAGGGAGAGGCTTCCTAGTCTGTGTTGCACAAATTCACGAGACAATTCTCAAAGCAACTGGAAAACTCTATAACTTCAGGGTCGATGGTGTAACAAATAAAGGTTATAAATCTTTTGGAAAGAAATTAAAGATATCTACCTACAATTGACAAGCAAAGATGACCAAACCAATACACCTGAGACCCAAGATTTGAAGTGCACATAAACAAATTAACAATCTCGTTCAATGCAATCCCCAATTCAGACAATAAAGATCATTCATCAACTGCGAGATAATGGAGTTGACAAAGCATACCATGATCTTTGAATAATTCGAAAGGAATGATGTTTACAGGATCCAGCTGCCCGAGATCAAATCAACAATACATTCACAGTTTGGGGCACACACAAAAATGGAATTTGCAACTACACAGAATCTAAAAACAATAAATGTGGTCAAAAACTAGTTTATGGAAACCCAAATACTGAAAACCCTATATCTTAACTCAATCACCAGAAGAAAAATTGAGGGCAGAAATTACAGAGGAAAGATTAGACCACAATGAAGATGACATGATTCGACTAGCATCTTGAACTCGATCTATTGGGTGCGAGTTCTGCTGCTTTCTGCATTTCTAATTGGGTAGAAGTAAGGATGGGCCTGCATGACATAAGTAAGGTTTCAATAGAAGAGTATATAATACAAAAATTCGCATGCTTTATAGATTATGAATATGAGATTTGGACCAGCTCTTGCCACTTCACACAGCTACAGAGCCAGCCAGAACCACAACTTCAAAAATACACAACCAAAAGCTTAGACTCTATAGCCGATGCTGAACTAACAAGTCTGTCATAAACTACTGGACCAGAACAGGGGAGACAAAAACCAGGATCATACCATTGCTTCTTTTGCAGTTGGCCTTTCCTGGTGATCGTAGCGTAGCAACTTGTCCACAAAATCAATAGCCTACAAAAAGAGACCACAAATAATAAAGGCTTTTGAAATTTCAAATTAAAAAAGGACCAAGGATATTTTCAACAAATTTATAAGATTTACCTCAGGAACCGCTAAATGCTGATTATCAACATTGATGAATTTTGTCCAAGGTTTCCTGCTATGTCTAAAGAAATTTAAAGCAACAATTAACATTTTATTGCTACTCATAACAAGTAAAATTAGGGAGATAACTAGGGAAAAGCCACTACCTCCCCACAAGTGCAGCAAGATGTGGATCTAACTCTATGCGATACTTGTGCAGATATGTATTTAATTCATCTGTCCCAAGTACCTTTTTTAAAAAGAACCAGACTGTATTAGAATATAACTATGTTGTGGCTAAAAGCAGCATTAGATAATAGATTCCTTGCACACAAACAAAAAAACCCTCAAAGACATAAACAAACCCTAGTTGTTAGCAAAATAAAGGCACATGAAGATATGGGGAAACACAGAGGGAGAAGATAACACAGAAGAAAATAGATAAGTGAACCTTATTTAGGCATACATACCTTTGCTATTTTCACTAGCTGATCATAGTTATCGTGTCCGTAGAAGAATGGCTCCTTACGATATATCTGTATACAATAAGGCTCAAGCATAAGCATTATCGGAGAGCAATTTCATTTGAATCAAATTATGAACCTCATTGCCATGTGCCAACCATAGATGAAGGAAAACAGATCCAAGATTCGGAGTTTTGAATCACTATGAAAAGATTTACCCTTCCCATCTAAAGTACAAATTACGGATCTAAAAGCAATTGGATTTATTATGTGCCTGTTTGGGATAGATTCCTAAAAGTGATTTTGATTTGTAGCGCTTCCTCTCATAGCACTTCTATAATTAGCGCTTTCAATAGAAAGCAGTTTGGTGTTTGGCTTAATAATGAAAAGCACTTCCACATCGTTTTTACAAGGAAGCACCTCCCATGTGCTTCCTCAAAAACCACTTCCAGAGGTCCCAAGTGATTTCCTAAAATATCGCAAAGTGCTTTTTATATATTGCCAAACACCACAAAATTGGACTAAAAGTGATTTTATGGATGTGGAAGTGTTTTTATCACTGTACCAAACAGGTGCTATATCAGCCCCCACATAGTGGAACCTAATACATGAGATTGCTACACAAAAAATAATGTGTGAGGAACTGCTTACCATTCCAGCAAACATACAACCAAGACTCCATAAGTCCAGAGAATAATCATAATCCTGTAAATCAACAAGAAGCTCGGGACCTTTGAAATACCTGCAAAACACGCAAATAAGGGAGAACATGAGGTAAATTTGAACAGGAACAAATGGGGTATACTCAAAGCCATGAGTTTCAAATAATAGTAGAAATGTAAAAGTTGTAGGGAGACTTTAAGCAAGAAAGATCAACATTGATATTTTATACCAATGGCGGGTAGCTACATTGCTAATTTAAGCTACTAACATTTCCTAGGACATACTTTACCTCTATGTAAAAGACTATTTATTGATTTACTGAATCAGTCAAAAGCATCATTTCTCTCTTTCCAAATGGGTACATGAAACCAGCTATCAATAAAGTATAAAGATGCACTCAACTGGCAGTACTTTTTTGAACATAAAGTACCAACATTTCCGTAATATGTATAAGTAGTTTTCAGGTTGGGATCCCTTCGGTTTAACATACTTGTGACTTCAGATATTAAATTGGATATTTTTATCTGAACACCAAATCAAATTTTAAAGATGGAAGTCTCTTAAAAAAAGCCAAAAAATTAAGCACACAGCAGTTTCAGACAAGATTAAGGCATGCAAACTAACTTGATATAGTTTTCTGAAGTAAAAGAAGAAATGGATAATAACCTCGAAGCAACCCGAACATTATACTCTTTTTCAGGATGGTAGAACTCTGCAAGGCCCCAATCTATGAGACGAAGCTTACGCTGCTCGTGATCGATCATGACATTATGGGGCTTCACGTCTCGATGCATAATACCTTGTGAGTGGCAATAATCCAAAGCCTACGCAAAGAGATCCAAAATGAGAGAGTTGAAGAGTATTTAGGCGCTGGAGAGCTTAAATTTTAGTTGGAAAAATAACAGCACATTTGGAGCACTACCAAAGAGAAATGTACACCATCAGACCAACTGGTTCAAATTTAAAAATAAGACTAAAGATCGTGAGGAGACCTCCATATACTTATAGGTAAACGTCTGAATAAAGGATTGATTGCATCTTAGACTAAAATGAATATTCATCTTTGATTTTTTATTGTTTAGTCTCCCAACTACTTTCATAGGAACTGAGCTGCAACTTTTAAAGACTCTTAATAGTACCTTAAGCATGAGATCACCTATGCAATATTACTAAAAAAAATTGTTTCGGTCAAGGAACCAGCTTCCAAGCTAGATATAACATCAAACATCAGAGTCAGTTTCAAGCCATGCTGTCTGAATTTTAAGTCCCATAAACCCATCAGCCCCATTCTGCGTAAACTCTCTTCTTCTCCTACAACCATGTTCTTATAACCATCTTTTTCTTTCCAACCATTGGAACGTGTTAAGTAGCATACATACCAGTTTCCAAAGATACAAAAAATCTATGTAGCAGCCAACCTGACGCTAATATATACTTACATCTCAACATCAACCGAAGCATAAGATACAATATCGTCCATATTAATACCACTATTATACTCCAAATTTGTGTATAGTTAAATCTGCGCAACCATAGTCATCAAATTTCATTCTTCCCGGCACAAAGTGAGCAGAAAAAAAATTAGCAAAGAACACAAGAGTAGTGAAGATGCTCTTATTCAGTGAATCACCAATGGTCAATTGCAGAGCAAGACTAGCAACCCTACCTTGAGAAGTTCATAGATGTAGTATCGTATGTCGTAATCTGAGAGTGTCGGATAAAGCACTTTAAAGTCTGTATTATTAACATGCTCAAAAATAAGACTCGGAGTCTTCGATTGCTGGTCTCTGACGATATCCAGCAACTTCACAATATTTGGACCTCCACAAAGATTCTGCAATATCTTGATCTCCCTCTTAATCTGCACTCAACACCCAATTAAACATCAACAACCACAGAAGAAAAAAAAAAGGCCCTACTTTCGCCAGTTCATGCGTCCTCTAACTACAACGAAATACATTTTATCGAAAGGTCCACAATTTCAATAGTTATACACTGAAATCACGAAATACAAGTTCATCTATATCTAATTACAAAAGAAAGCAAAGCACTTAGGAGAGCTTACCTTCTTCTTCTTAACAGGTTTAAGAATCTTAATAACGCATTTCTCGTTATCAGTACAGTGAACGCCTTCGAAAACCTCACTGTACTTTCCTCTTCCGACCTTCCTCACCACCTCGTAATCATCTTGCTCCCTGCAAATAATTACACCTTAAACATTTAGCAAATTCCATCTATGAAATGAGAGAGAGGGAGAGAGAGAGGGAGAGAGAGAGAGAGAGAGAGAGAGAGAGAGAAAGGAGGGTAGTAAGGTAATTTAGGTACGTACCCCCAATGGACGGTGAGGGCCTCGTAGTCCCAGTACTCCTTGGGGCGGACGACGTTGACATCGGAGTAGACCCGGGCCTTGGAGGCGGCGCCGGGGCGGCGAATCGATTTACAGATCTTCTGCGCCAGGGTTTCCAGCGGCGGGAAAGACGGCCGGTGAGGGCGATGGGGGTAGGGATGGCGGGAGAGTGGAGGAGGAGTGGCAGCGGAGGAGGAGAGGTGGGAAAGAGAAAGCGGAGGAGGAGAGAAGAGAAGGGAGGAGGAAACGAGAGAGGAGGAGGTTGTGGTGGTTGTTGGAGACGGTGAATTCAAAGGAGGGCCTTATGGCCATCAATCAAATCGCCCCCGAATAACCAAGAAAATCATCTAAGTGACCGATGATGCCCCTCACACACCCCCAGCCTCTCTCTTCTTCTTTTTTGGGGAACATTTTCTTTCTGGGAAAGTCTATTATATTCTGACATCTAAAATTGATATTTACCCCTTTCTTTTTTATTTTTGAACTTTCTTAATCCCCATTCCACCCTTGTGCAACAATAATCTGAGAAAAATGAACACTAGACAGAAACATCCGTCTTCCATTGTTCTTGTCTGATTTTGGTACATTAATCTTTAAATAAATCTCATTTGGGTGTTGCTCTTTCATCTTCTCGATTCCATGTTGATTTTGATTCGATTACTAACCAAAATGAATTGCCCAGTATAATCAAAGTTTATACAATCCTCCACTAATACACGATTAACGTAAGAGAAAGATCAGGCTGGGGTTTTGTATCAATTATCAAAGTACAGGCAAAATTACTTAGTTCCCTTGATTACTATTATACACATCGAGCTACAATAATTCTAGAATTTCTCCCTTTCATGTACTTCGTTATTTATAACAAGCTTGAAAATCTACCAGTTTGATTAACTCACTTGAGAATCAATCTAGGCTAGAAGTAGAACATCAATGAGGTCCCGAATTGAAAATATACTGCTATGGAACAATGTCTCATGATCCTGATTCGTTTGAAATTTCACACAGAGGTATCAAGAATTTCAAGAATTATAATGACGGCGAAAAGAGATTATAATTAAAATCAAGTACTATAACCAAGGTTCTAAAAAACGCTAGGCGACCCTAGACGGTGAACATATCTTCGAGCGCCTATGCGGGTAGACGTGGATTAATCGGAATTAGACGTTTTCTAGGCGACTTAAAGGCGGTATTAATTCAATACATATATATGTGAAATAATGAATATTTAAAACACTTATATAATAAAATTAGCAATAAATATAGTTTAAATTGTCATAATCTCCATACAAAAATATATAATATAGAGTAATAATCTCAAATCTGAAATTATTTGAGTTTTAAATTATTATTATTTTCACGCCCAGCATCGCCTAGGCTCGCCCAGAAGCGCCTGAGAGCGCCTAACCCGCCCAGAGAGCTTATTCCCTCATTTAGCTTCGCCTAGCGCCTAGGCATCACTTAGGCGGTCGCCTAGCACTACTGGAAATTGACTCATTGCCGGTGACTTACATTTATGTCGCCGGTAATGTTAAAAAAAAAAAAAAAAAAGACATTACCGGCGATTTTTCCGGCAAAAATCGCCGGTAATGTCCAAAAACATTGCCGGCGACATAAAAGTCGCCGGCAATGGGTAAAAATGTTGTAGTGTAGGTCGCATTTTAGAACAGTGACTATAACTACGTGCTATATCATCTTTTTAATTATTAAAAGAACAGAAATCTTAATAATGTTTTCACGATGATATGGGTCTAATGAGGTTCCCAATTGATAATCCTAGTGAGACAACTCAGACAAGGGATACAAGAAGATGAGAAAGAGGTATAGAGAAAAAAATGTGGGTAAATTTGAAAATTTAGTGTCCAAAAATATTGATAGAGGTGTAAATATTAATTGTGAATGTTTGAATAGATGCGTCCTTTATTTATTTTTATAACTCTTTTCTTTCTCTTTTAAATTTAGATTTTTAAATGTTTGGGAATTTCTCTTTTAAATTTTGATTTTTGTTTCTCATTTGCTTTTTATCTTTTGAAATAAATGTTTCTCATTTGTTTATGGCAATAAGGTTTGATTATAACATACTAGCTTTAATACCCATTTGTACACACGTATCAGAAAAACTTCTTTAATAATTGCCTCACTTTATAAAACAAAAATACATCCCACGTTTTATCAAAAGGGTAATTACCCAAAGATCACCTATACACCAAATACATACCCAAAGATCACCTAATTTTTTCAAAGTGACCATTAGGTCATCAAACTTGTTTTCCACTAACCCAAAAGTCACCAAACTTGTGTATTTCACTCATTCACTTGCATATATCACTATGCATTTCACCTTATCAATATATTTAGTATCTTTATATATGACAGATAATACATTTGCTTGTGATAGATGGTATCTATAGGTTAGTGCCTTTGTTTGTGATAGATGGTATCTTTATGCTACTATAATAGTATTTTTTTTTCGAAAGCTCAACAAATTTCCAAAGATGGAAACAACTTCGGAGCTTGTTGATTAGATCCATAGAGTTTACTGGTACCATAGTTTACTACAGCTCAACAAATTCCCAAATATGGGAACAACTTCTGAGAAACTAGATTCTTTATTAAAAATGATTGATGCAAGGCATCAAGAATCTCTATAAAAAAAATTTTAGATGCATAGAATATCTAGAGATAATTCCAGGGATTAGTAACCAATTGAAGAAATTGGAAACAAAATGAATTACATCCAAAATCACCCAGAAAATAAGAGAGAACTATTAACAAAGGTTAATAGTAAAATCGAGGAACTAAATCTTCAACATATGAAGATCCTTGACTATGTTCAAAAGATAGCTCGAGAACATAAAACGTTAAGAGACAATCCACTTCGAAGAGTCATAAGAAAAATAGATGACCTTAAACCATTAGAGGTTCCAAGAGGGAACCTTTCACCAAAACCATTTCTTTTGGATCCTACAACAAATTTGTCAAGTATTAGATTTCAAGAATCCAAAACTGAAAATATTTGTAACATAAATATGTTGAGTATCTTTGGAAAGAAAAGGACGGTCCAACTCGTAAATTTTGAAGAATTCGAATTCAACGAAATTCAAGAAAATGTTAGAAATTCTTCAGCACCAAAATCTAAATTTAATCAAATCTACAAAAGAGGAAATTTTGACATGTTGGATAGTCATCGGTTCAAAATCCTTGAATTCACCACTCCAGCAACGACAGAAGAAACATATCTCCTTCTGGTAACACCTGAAGAGGATGCTAAGGCCAGAAAACGAAACTTTAAACTTATGCACATTGGAGCAATCCAAATTAGCATAAAATTACTTGCCAGATAAGGCATAAATTGTTCAATTCTATGTGTCTTACATGTTAATAGACTGATTGATTTCCATAAAAGTTTATTGGGAACCCTCCAAGCATCGTTATGCAACCAAGTTGTATATTTTAACTGCTTCCCAAACTTTTCAACTAGCCTGACAGATGCAGCTCACTGTATACGACTGAGAGTCAAAACATATGACACTTCAATGAAAGAAGGCATGCAAGAGCTTGTTGTGGTTTACAGGGTTTACTATAAACTGATGAGTACAACAGTAGAACCAAAGACCAAAATAACAAACATTCATGGTCTTATTACTAGATTCCTCACAAATCTGAAAAATTATTCGGAGCAGATCCATAAGGTTACATGAGATGAAGTAACATTTTCACTAGAATGGAAATTGTCTATCCCTAGAGAAAAGTTAGAAAGTGTAAAAGCAACAATCTATGAGAATAAAAGAATTGAAGACGTTAACTTAAAATTCAAAGGACACAAGAACAGTGATGTATCCCTAGAAGACTGGGAGGTGAAAGATCTATATCATTTAGAAGATGCAGCTCTTCCAGAGAAAATGGTACTAGAAGTACCAGAACTTCAACAAGAGAAGAGAAGAAACCAACATGATGGAAGAAGATTTAGATGCTGAATTGAAAGAGATATCAGCATGCATGCTAAAATCTGAAAAACCAAAATCAGAAAAACTCTTTAAGCTTTATAAGGAAGCAAAAGAGTGCAAAGATCCCTCTCATCTAGAACATTTGATCAAAGAGATCGAAAGTTTCACATTTAAAAAGAAAAAAGAAAAAGATTTTTTCCTTACCAAGAGGTAAAAATAGAAGAAGGAGAGTCTTCAGGAACCACATAAACCACTATCATCAAAGTTGATGGAAATACAAGACTTTCGAACATGAAAGGTCCTACTGGAAAGAAAGAGAAAAGAAGTTCCCAAAAATCTATTCCTCAGGACAGTATACAAAAAGTGTCGATTACGCAATTTGGTGTATGGCTTGATCTAGGCAAATCTTTAGACAAGAATAACGCCATAGATGAATGGGCTGCTAGCTTATTCATGGCAGCATGTACTACTTATGGAAAGTTTGAAACGCTCAACTTACAAATATTCTATAAGTCAACCCTAACAGGAATGACAAAAAAGTTATATTTTGCCTTCAAACAAACTTTTAGGGGAACCGAATAGTTGGAGAAAATAAAAGCTGAAAAATCTCTGTATACCTTTGCAACTCCAATCTATGAACAATTCTGTGGAGATATCTCATATGTTGGAGACAAAGCTAAAGAGTTAGCAAAAACTAACATATACGCTTTCAAGATATGCAACATAAAGTATTTCGAGGAATATCTGAACGAATTTCAAGAATACTACTTCACAATAGGAGAGTTGGAAAACAACGATCTAACACATCTCTTGCATGGAAAGCTTCCTGAACCTTAGAGGACAGGCATGAGGGAAACCATAGAAGAAAAACATTTAGAAAGTTTTTCAGTAGGAGGTAGCAGAAAGAATCAGATAGCTGATGCGCGAGCAATGCAAAGGTAACACAAGAGAAAAAGCTCCAAAGCAGCAGCTTAAAGGAATTGACAATTTTTGCACTAGAATCGTTGATATTCCAACTAACTGGGGATGCGGCGAAAATAAGCAGAAAAATAAAGGGAAGCACTTCCATAAACGTTTCAGATGAAACGAAAGGAATAATTGGAGATTTCAGAAAATCTCCAATTACAAAAGAGAGAAACGGGATCCAAGAAAGAGATACTTCAAGAAAAAAAATTCTCTCAAGATACAAAAAAGAAGAAAACATGTGGATGTTAGTTATGCAAGGCCGAATGGTAGGGAAGTTCGAAATCTCTTCTTAGAGAATATGAAGAGGTCATAGAGATAGTCAATATGAAAGACTACAAGATAGTCTATTCAGAAGACGAAGGCGATAGTATATTTGTCTATTCAGTCAGGACAGAAGATGAATATTCAGAAGAATCATAAACGGATTCTGAGGAGGATTATGAACCTAGATAGGTTTATCTCCTTGAAATAAAAAATTGGGAAGAAAAAATTTCTTCGTATAAAGTTAATCTCAAATCATTTGTCTATGACTACTATCAATGTTATGAGAAAGAGGTATTCCCATGTTTTGTGAAGTATCATAAAAAATGTATCACAAAGAATGCTACATTGTTGAAGCAAGAAGAAATACAGAGAAAAGTTCAATAAATTAGATTATTAAACAAGAATATGAAGACTACTTCTATGAGATAGAAGAAAGAAATAAAATTCTAGAAAGAGATCTAGAAAGAATGAAATTTGATACTACTACTGAAAAAGAAGAAGTAGTATCTGTAGGATGTCCAATTTGTGAAGAAGAATGATGCAGTCCTTTCACAGAGTTAGGAGAAGAAAAAGGTTCTTTGAAACAAAATATGTGCAAGGCAGCGATTATTTCTACAAATAGATTCAGTAACTACATGGAAATATGATTAAAATTTCCAGGATACAAGAGTATCATCTACATGCCTATGTAGATAATGATTATGGCTTCAGTCTCGCAAAAAAGTTTGATACCTGAAGAACTCTAGATAACTAATCCAAAAAGAAGTGTAATTGAGAAAACTGTAGAAGAGAGAAGAATCTTCATGAATACAATTGTCAAAAGGGTTCAAATCTTGATTGGAGGAATCATTGTAATCGAAGAGTTGTTGCAATTAGAAGGCCAAGACTCAGACATACTGATTGTCAATGATTTTCTCCTACAACAAACATTCATCCAGAAGCCAGAAGTAAACTTACTAGGCTTCAAAAAGAATAACAAGATCTTTTGGATGGAGCGACTAAAACAAGCAAAGAGTGTTGTTGGTCCAGGAATTACAGAGCAATATCAGAGGTCGCAGCAGATTAGTGGTGGATAACATCAAAATATGAAACGATATTGCAATACAAGCCACAAGAAGAGTTGCTTATAGAAGAATCGTCAGAGGACGAAGAAGGAGATAAAGAAGCAGCCTTCATACATGAGCATAATCTCAAGCACTTTAAGTCTAAGCTTGAGAAATAGAATATGCATACCCTTTGAGAGATCAAGGAGATGTTAAAACAAAATATTGACATTAATCCTTTGAAATTCTGGGAAAAAGACCTAGTGGTCTGTGAGCTTAAGCTACATGATATGAATTTAATCTGTCATGTAAAAGCAATCTCTCAATACAAAGAAGATGATCAGAAAGCATTCAGGAAAAGACATAGATGATCTTTTGAAAATGGGATTGATAAGACCATTAAATAGTCCCTATCACTATGTCACAAATCATGCGGAAAAAGTCCACGAAAAAGTAAGAATGGTGATAGACTACATAGAAGTCTATAAGAAAATCATAAAAGACGGTTACAAAATAGCACATACAAGATTGCTAATTAACAAGCTAGGAGGAGCCAAGGTCTTCTCAAATTTTGATGCAAAATCAGAATTCTAGCAAGTCAAAATGTATCATGATAACATTTCTCTTACTGCCTTCAAAACTCCACACGGACACTACGAATGGTTAGTAATGTCTTTTGGACTGAAACAAACTCCATCCATTTTTCAGAGAAAAATGACAACATATTCAAACAAGTTGCAGACTTTTGTGTCATTTATATCGACGATATATTAGTCTTCTCTAAGAACAAAGAAGAATACATGAATCATCTCTATGAGGTAGTTAAACTCATAGTTCAGCATGAACTCATTCTAGGAGAAAAGAAAGTCTTCTCGTCCTAGATAATATTGACTTCTAGGGGATTAACATAATAAATGGGGTGATCAAGGTTCAACCTCATAAAGGTATGGAAATATTTAGATAAAATCCGTCAAACTAAAAGCATACAGAGATTTTTTTAGAGTCATAAACTATAGAAAATATTTTATTCCTAAATTTTTTGGATTAACAGTAATACTGTCCTTGAAAATAAGCTTTAAGAGAGCTTGAAAATTTACAGAAGATGATGAAAAGGTCATTAGGCAAATCAAAGAGCTTTGTAAAAATGTGCCTCCACTGTATCAACCTAAAGAAAATGATGAGATCATTCTTCAAATAGATGCTAATGACAACTACTGAGCATGTATAGTGCTAGCAAGGGCGCCAGGCATTAACACTGAGAAAATTTTAAAGTTTTGCAGTGGGAAGTTCAATTTTGCATAACATAATTATCCCACAAAGGAAAAAGAAATTCTAGCAATAAAAAAATAATTGAAAATTCTCCACCTTCTTAGGAAAACTATTCACTGCGAGAACAGATTGCGCTAGAGTAAAAAACTTCAAAATTTTCAAGCTTGATAAAGCTATTGATAAGGGTAGATTGACAAAATGGCAATTTTTTTCTTAACCAATATGATCATGATATGGAACTAATTGTAGGTAACAAGAACTATCTCTCATATGCTTTAACAAGAGAAATGACGATGTTCTGAAGAAGCGAAATGAGCAATGAATGTTGAAATCCTAGGAGCAGGAGACTGGGAAAAGAACCTGAACAACCGGAAGTGTCCATTGAAAAGGTTCTTAAAAATTTATTGTTGTGTTCTAAAAGACCAGCTTTAACTGGCTAATTTCATGGTAGAGGATTGGCTAGCCCGTCTCAAATGGAACACTGTAAAGGCTTATCAAGACCGTTGAAGGTTGTTGCTTTGCCAAAAACTAGAATTTTTCCTATAGAGTTCGTAAACATTTTCAAATATCAACTGAACACATTCTCTTAGTCAATTTTCTAGACTAAACCTATGTCTAGTCTTTCATTAGAAGGTTTTGCTGGACAATTTAATGTTTGCCTTCTAGGAACAAGACAAAAGGCTTATGGTAGAGGCCATGAATGCTTTGACAGAAGAGCTGAACCATAAGAAAAAAGAACAAAGTGTTGTTAATGAACCAGTGGTGCAGTGCAGCAGAACTCCTGAAATTGCAAAGGTACCGATTCAGGCACTAAAAGAGCCATAGTGGTTCGAATTTCACAACACCATTGTAAGACATTCAACGAAGACAGTTCTTCCCATTACACTTTTTACGGTTCCAGGACCATTTCCAGGAAGATATGTGGTGAATGTTCAAAGTGAACATCCGCAAGAGCACAAATTGTGGTTGGTTAAAAATGGCTTTGTTCATAATCTCTGGACAAAGACTAATGATGATCTCAGGGGATTGTCTGCTATCATCTGTAATACAGATAAGAATATAAGGAAGTCCACCTGTATTCTTAGACTCAAGTTTATATCTACACCTATAGAATGGGTGCAGAAATCTAATGAAGAAACTTAGTACATTTTTCCATTCCACTATGTCAGAATTATTCAAGGTCAGTATCTAGAATCAGCTTGTGATGGATACAATGGAGCTCCAAATTCTAGTATCCCATAGATGAAAACCATGACATTGGAATACATCAACAAAATAATCATAGAAGATCAAAAGATTACTTTTCTTGCTTCATGAGAGAAAATAATTGTCACCGCTTATGACCACCCAAAGGTCATTACCAGTGATTTGTTTGTTGCTCTCAAAAGAAAAGAAATTGATTCCACCCTTATATGTCCTCAGTGGCTTGAAAATATCGAGAAGGACATGCACTACAAGATGTATGAAGATACAGACATGGAAGAAAATGAAACCAGAAGAAGACTTGAATTTGAAGAGTCTTATCTTGGAAAAAAATTCAGAAATATACGATGACATGTAAAGACATGAGAATTCCTTTAAAAGAAGGGAACATCTCTTATCAATAAAGAATCTTCTTTTCGAAAGAAGACAATGAAGGAAAATCAAAACCTTATCAGCATGGGTCACCATTCTTAGTGGAACTACTGTTATTTATGCCTATTTCAATTGCATTTTGAGTTCTGCTCCCTATATAAGGAGCCTTGAGTCTTGGTTATAAGCATCAAAAATGATAATAGAAAAGATCTATCTGAGGGAAGAAAAACCTGTGAGTAGAGTTTGTGAGTCGAGAGATAGAGTCGAAGCAAACTGTTTAGCTTCTCTATTTCCAAATAAGTATGTATACTACTATGAGTGGCTAAACAACTTATAGCTATTTCCAGAGATTGGGGTTCTGGATGTTTAGTTAGTAAATTTGTTGGAATAAATAAGTTATGATTTTCCACCACGATTCTTTCAAATTGTTATATATATGTTCATAAAAACTCATTGAACTTCCTCGAGATGCGGACTATCGCCTAGAAGGTGGAAAAAAGTGTGTTGTTTATACTTGTTCATACTCATTGGATTCCCTAGGAGATGAACTACCACGCCAGAAGGTGGGGAAATGAGTTGTTTATTATCCTGAGTATCTTTCTCTTTAACATTTAATATCTTTCTTTTGAACACTTAGTATCTTGATTTTTTATCTTTGCACAACTAGCAAAACCATGCATCTCAATATCTTTACATAACATAGATAGTATATTTCAATAACATAGAGAGTATATTTTTCTGGGTAAAATTTTGTTCATCAAAAATTAACCTTTTCTTAACTAAAAGGCATTCATAGCAGTGAGTCCGCCTGCATCAGTAACCAGTTATGCAAAAACTCCATAGGTGAATTCGTGCCATGACGAAGGCTAATTATGTTTTTCCAGAGAGATAGGGTAATTATTCCATATAATATGTTATTTTATCATTTATACTACATTTTACTACTATTACGTACGAATACAAACTTTACATAACTTTTTGGTCAAAATACGATCTCAAAGTGACTTATTGGTCACTTGCCATTTTCAAAAATGATAAAAAAAAATCATTTAACTTCATTCTCTTTTCTTTTTCTTTGCCACAAGCAATTATTTGTATTTCATGTTTTTCTATTTTATTCAATTTTTATGGACATTTTGGAAAGTTTAAATTTTGGTGAAGCGGCAGAGTCATAAGCATGATATGATGTTCTTGCGGAGTTAACTAGGAAGGTTAAGAAACGGCAAAGTTTATGCCCAAATTAAGTTGGGGAGTTTGTTCATATGTGGAGAATGATACACAACATAGCTTTACTCACCTATTACTAATGGGGTGATTTACGTCTCTCCAACTAAGAAGCCTCAGAGAAGGCCTAAACGCACTCAAAATAAGGTTAAGAAACGTATTCAGAGTCTATACTTGAGAAGCATGTTACTAAGAAGTTTTATATTTTTGCAGAAGTTGTTGCACATGCCCCTCGTATTGGTGGTGTACAGCTGAGGAGGAGGCCCTTTTCCTATTGGAGGTGGTTAGATCCGTAAGTAATGTTTTCGGATCGGATTTGCCTACATTTTGAGTATCTATTTCTTATTCTTGTGTATTTGTGATCTTCAATAAAAATTCTTATTCTTTTTGTAGGTTAGGTTTGAATGCTTTATTAGTCGAAGTAGAATAAGGTAGAAAAATGTAGATCTGCCTAGTTAATACTCACAAATACCTACTAGAAAATGTCTGAAGAAATCCATTTTGTAAAATGTGCAAAACAAAACAAAAAAGTCAAAATATGATGAAAGTGTGGGCAGCCGAGGATAAGAACTGACCAGAATTGAACCATGCATAACGTACCCTCCCTCCGTCAGTCAGACTTTGGCCAGAGTAAGAAGAGAAAAAGTGAGCAAAAGAACAAAGCGCATGCAAACTTCCATGGCCTCGTTACTACTAAACGTGTTTCCAACGTGAGCTTTGCTTTGGGATCTCTGGGCCTTTTAGCTTTGGAATTTCGCCAATTAAACCTGAAACGGCGCATCCAAGAAGTACTGGAGGAGTCGATTCAGTTAGCCAAGCGCCACCGTGCTGATTTTCCCCCTCCGGCTGTCGACGCTCCATCCCCGATTCAAGGCTCAGTGGCACCGTTTCCTGAGTCGACACCAGTGATAACCCGTCGGACCAAATTGACACCCTCTGTAACCCGTGGCTGAGGACGACCTCGCAAGACGCCTCTCGGTTCTCACCGTACCCCTGTGACTATCTCCGAGGTTAGTACTATTTTGTCCATCACTAGTCATGCGCTTAATAATTCTGAGGTGATAACTGAGATTATCAATGTTGTGACCCCTGAGTTTCACACTACTGTGGCCTTTCATTCTACTGAGGATATTTCTATATATGTGAATGTTGATGAATGTACATATACCTAGCTTATCACCTCTTGATACGTACTTAACGGTTTAATTATAAATTACAAATATATCTCGCCGTTACCATGACAGGAACCACCGGTAGGATAGCCCCAACTCCGATGACCAGCACAATCTTCACCTCGATAAGGATAGCGCCCACGCGCCGAACAAGAAACCGGTCAGACAGCACCTCAACGAAGAGAGTATACACACTAGTCCCACATCGAAAAAACGGTAGGAACCCAAGTCCCAACCACCAATATATACCGGTCAACTTAGCATTAAATGGTACGCATTCAATACTCCATCACGCCGTTATTCTATAAAATTTACGCATCATTTCTAACTTAGGCATCGGAGGGTTGAAGGCGGGCCACGCCCGTCTCTCCTTAACCGTTGTTGATCTTAGCAGTGAGAGCGAGTTGGATTCGGATAAAGTGTGGAGCAGTATTGAAAGTAAAGCGACATCGATATCACCCCAAAGAACATTAACAACATATTTACAACTACCTCCAAGACACGATCTTCTTGTTCAATATCCGATATTCATATCGGTGTCGGGTATTAACATTGGCGCCGTCTGTGGAAATTGCACACCAGAAATTATTTTCCCAACCACGAAGCTCACAATAAGCGACGAGCATGGACACCAGCCTAACACTAGGCATAACGCCCAGTATCAGGCAGGAATTCCATCACCAAACACCAATCACGAATGAACACGGCAGGCAGATCTTGCCCATCCAACGACCAGGAAAGCAGCACGACGCACGAAATCAGGATACCATCGGTAACACACATAAGTACTTCGGCGATATGGAACATCGATACGAAATAGCCATGAAAAAATGCCTCGAGCTCGAAAAGGCCCGAGAGTTTGAGCACCAGCGGTACATCAGGGCCGAGGCAAGGTTGAGAGCCGCGGAGAATCGCCGACTCAACTCAGAATCAACGGCTGACTCCGAATGCATGGAAGCTCACGAGGTGGCCCGACATCGGGAAATGGACATCCTATCATCACTTCGACCCCACCACCAACGGGAAGTAGAACCACCCCCGAGAACGGATAGGCTACGGCGCAATCTCGAGCCAAAGCTGAACGACGTCGCACGCATCCCAGTACCACCATCACCACGATACGGGATCATCTCAGTAACAGACAATCAGGTCGGCATAGGTATGGCGGCACGAATCGCCGACCTTGAAGCAATGATACGACAATTATCGCAACCCGAAGCAAGCTACCTCGACCGAACACTCCCGGCAGTGCGCGTTGAACTATTCTCAACTGATATCATGTGCCGAGGACGACACCCGTTGGCCAAGGACAAATTGGAGCGATACAAGGGGAAAACGGACCCCTCCCTCTACATCGACATCTTCACCTTAACGACAATCGGCAGAGGATATGACGACGCTACAAACTGTTACCTATTCATGGAAAGCCTCACCGGCGAGGCACTCAGCTGGCTCTTCAGCTTACCGCCAAAATCTATAAAATCTTTCCCAGAACTTATTAAAGCCTTCCTAAAGCGATATATAACATCAGTCAGTTGCTCACTAACTTACAATCAATTGCAAGCTATCTGGCAGGAACCCTCAGAGGGGCTATCCACGTTCATCTCACGATAGAACACCGCCATCGCTAACTGCTGAGGCATCTCCGACGATTCGGCCTTTTGCGTACTCAGGAACACACTACAACCCGGGTCGCTAACTTGGAAACTCAACTAGAATCCGACAATCATGTGCGGCGACCTACTCGACCGAGTGACGTCACATGCCCAGCTAGAATTACAAACTTTCGGCTCCAACCCTACCCCGACATAACAGGTAAACACATTCACTAACACCACAATAACCAATGTACAGAGCGCGTCCCCCCTCCCTCCCCCCCCCCCCTCCCCCCCCCCCCCCCCCCCGCACAAGAACCAACACGAGCGACGTCACCTAGACATAGAAGCGGACCACGCGACCAGGACCAACAGGGGTGGAAGCAAAACAGTCGAAGAACCGAAGGAAGTCAGAGGCATAACGGCGGTAGGCACAACTACGCCAACAATGGGAAGTGACCACGAGACGAAAGGACTAACCACGTGGCACCACTACCGCAACCAGTCTTCAGCATATTGAACACCAAATATGCCGACATCCTAACAGCTCACCTAGAACTGTTCCCCTTACCAAAAAAATCATATCGAGCAACAGAGTACAGAGACACGGAGAAGTGATGTAGTTTCCATCAAAACGAGTCACACGATACTGAAAAATGCCATAACGTAAAGAAGGCGGTGGAGGCACAGCTAGAAAAAAGGGAACCTATCAGCATTTAGAGAAGGGAACCATATCCCGTCTACAACGGTGGTAGCAAATATCGACAGCATCAGGAGAATCAACGTCATCACGGGCGGCAAGTCCAAACAAAACGAAGAAACGAGCGAGCAGTATGCAGCCTACGGCAGGGACCAACCAAGACTGCCAAGATCGGGTGGGGATCCATCACGTTCTACGAATCCGAGGAACATGGGCGACCACCGGTATTAGAAGACTACCCTTTTCTGATCGACGTTGTCATTGACCTAT
The DNA here is from genome assembly GCA_946800695.1 of Geum urbanum. NCBI lineage: Eukaryota > Viridiplantae > Streptophyta > Magnoliopsida > Rosales > Rosaceae > Geum > Geum urbanum. The sequence goes on along the minus strand of OX327000.1, from coordinate 21,026,662 downwards.
GCAGCGTTGGACGATGTCTCGTAGACATAGGATCATCCGTCAACGTCATATTTTGGCCGGCATACGAAGCACTCGAGCGACTTCCATCCAAACTCAGGAAGGACCACCATCCATTAGTAAGCTTCTCCGGCGATCAGATCCAACCTCTGGGAAGTGACTACCTTAGATTCACCTTAGGGCAGGAAGGCTGCAGCGCGGAAACACACATCGAGTTCCTAGTAGTCGATGTCCCATCATTCTACAATGCCATCATCGGATGTAATACCCTAAACAGAATCAACGCCATCGTATCACAACGGATGTTAACAATAAAATTCCCAACGCCCAACGGTATATGCACCATCAGGGGGACGACACCCACATTACCAGGATCACAAGCAAACGCCAACTACCCGACACGAGAAGTGTGTTTACTTAAAAGCAATGGATCAGAAGAGGCTCCAGACGACCCAAGGGGAGAACCACTCACGGCTCGCCCCGTCGGAGAAGAATCAATGAAACTCGTCCCAATATCGGATGAGCACCCTGAACGAACAATAAGGATAGGAACCAACCTGGACTCAACAAACGAAACCGCCCTCGTCAACATTCTCAGAGAATGCGGCGCCATATTCGCATGGTCTTACGCGGACATGCCAGGAGTATCAACGGACATCATCTCACACAAGCTAGGAATCTCGCCAGACATTATGCCCAAAAAACAAAAGCGCAGAGCTTACAATGAAGAGCATTACACCGCGATGCAGGAAGAAGTAACCAAGCTACTCGATATAGGATTCATCAAAAAGATCCACTACCCGGCATGGGTCTCAAACGTCGTTATGTTCAAGAAAAGCAACAACAAGCGGAGGATGTGCGTCGACTACACCGACGTTAACAAAGCCTGCCCAAAAGACTCCTTCCCGTTACCAAGAATCGACTAACTCGCAGACGCCACCAGTGGCCATGAACTCCTGTCAACAATGGACTGCTACTCCGGATACAACCAAATCAAAATGCACCCAGCAGACGCCGAGGCAACATGTTTTATCCCCGATCGAGGACTATACTGTTACAATGTCATGCCGTTCGGAATGAAGAACACGGGAGCAACATACCAAAGATTCATGACAGAGCTACTGACCCTATTTGACAGCGACACGGTTGCGGTTTACGTCGATGACCTAATAGTCAAAAGCAGACATTGGGAGGACCACGTTAAAAATCTAAAAGCAGTACTGGATACGCTCATCGACGGTGGGATGAGGCTCAACCCGGTGAAATGTATATTCGGGGTAACGGCAGCCAAATTCTTGGGATACATGGTATGCCAAAGGGGAATAGAGGCCAACCCAGGAAAGGTCCAGGCCATCCTAGACACAACACGGCCGGTAACAAAGAAAGAACTCCAGGCGCTAACCGGAAAGCTGGCGTCACTAGCTCAATTTATCTCACGATACACCGACAAATGCAACCTGTTCTTCAAAGCGATAAAGGTCACAAAGAAGAAAGCGGTCGAATGGACAGACGAGTGCGAAACAACACTATCCGCCATCAAACACTATCTCGCCCATATTCCATTCCTCTCAGCTCCAGTGCCAGGTGAAATCTTATACATTTACTTAGCCATTTTGCTAACTGCCATTAGCTCCGCCCTAGTCAGACGGGAAGCTGACACAGAAATGCCAGTCTTTTTCGCGGGAAAAGGAATGGACAAAGCAGAAATGAAGTACCCAGCGCTAGAACAATTGGCCTTAGCACTCATAATATCGGCAAGGCGCTTTAGACCATACTTCCAATCACACACTATCCACGTTCTAACAGACCAACCACTCTGTCGAGTTCTAGCAAGCCCTGACCACTCGGGGAGATTAACAAAATGGGCAATAGAACTAAGCGAGTTCGACATCAAATACCAACCAAGAGGGTTGATAAAGGGACAGGCGATAGCGGACTTCATAGCAGAACTTACACCGGCGTCAAACGAACAGTCACATCCAACAGCCTGCACATCGCCCCCTACAGCGCCAATGCCTCCATTCCTACCACTAGAGCTGTCGCGCTGGAACCTATACGTGGACGGATCAAGAACGACGATCGCATGAGGAGCAGGAGCAATCCTAACCGGCCCCGGTAGAACCTACGCCGAATACGCCATGCGATTCACATTCCCAGCATCCAACAACGAGGCCAAATACGAAGCTTTGATTGCCGGATTGCAACTCGCCCTTGACACCAGGGCCAAAGACGTCAACATATTTACCGACTCCCAACTAACGGTAAATCACGTAACTGGGGACTTCGAAGCATAGGGAACGCAGATGTCGGCATACCTAGGATACGTAAAGGCACTATTGAGTAAATTCTCTTTTTACAAGCTAACACACATCCCTAGAAGGGCTGACGCCCTAGCAAGATTGGCAACGACTCCATCAATCGCGGCAAGAGGACACACAATGGTAGAAACGCTGGAAAAACCTAGTATATCCAAAAATTTCCAAGAAGTATTTGCACTAACATTAGCGGCGTCATCGGCACCATAGGAAGATTGGAAAAGGAGCATGATCAACTATCTAACAGAAGGAAAAGTACCAACAGACCGGGTAGAAGCAAGAAAACTCGCTCAAAGGGCGGCATACTACAGCTTACAAAACGGTCAACTATACATAAGCAAAAAGGACTTCCCCATGCTCAAGTGCGTTACACAGACAGAAGGTCGCAAAATAATAAAAGACGTCCACGGCTGCCGATATGGCAACCATGGCGGGCCAAACAGCATAATACATAAACTCATCCGCTACGGTTTCTACTACAGGGGAATGAGGCAGGACGCAAGGAATATCGTAAATCAATGCCAAACATGCGCCCAATACACTCACAGGATACACGCCCCAGTAGCACCAATGTCCATCATCATCAGCCCCATACCATTCGCACAATTGGGACTCGACCTAATCGGGCCACTAAAGGCATCATCCTGCCAGTTCAAATAGATCATCGTCTGCATAGACTACCACACAAAGTACCTCGAAGCAAAGCCGCTTGTGCTTATCACAACAAAAAAAGTAATCAACTTCCTCTGGAAGGACATATATTGCCGGTACGGAGCCCCACTCACAATAGTCACCGACAACGGAAAACAATTCAACAATGACGAAATGAAGAAATTCACCAGCGACTTGGGGACTCGATTAGTATTTACATCGGTGTACTACCCTCAGACAAATGGGAAGGTAGAAGCGGCAAACAAAAAGATTAAGGCCGGGTTCAAAAGAAGAGTAGAAGACTACAACCACAAGTGGGCAGAAAGCCTATATGAAGTATTATGGTCAATATGGACAACATCGACAGAAGTAACAGGAGCCTCACCATTCTCGCTGGTCTACAAAGCAGAGGCGGTCCTACCATTAGAAATCACGCACCGAAGCCCGAGATTGGAAGGGTACGACGAAGACACAAATGAGGATGGGCTAAACATGGCCAACTTACTCCGGGAGGAGGGACAGGATGAAACCAATATCGCATTCATGGAAAATAAGCAACTAGTCGCACGACACTACAATAGAAGGGTGAAAGGACCCAACCCCGATATAGTTTCCTAAACCGGAATCAAACCCCTTCTGAAAACACGAACTTGCAAAAACCTTAGAAATTTCGGCAGAGTTTCACTATATCGTGGAATTACCATTAACCTGCACCCGAAAACACACTTCATCCTATGCCACAAAAGCCAAACCGTGGGCATCAATCCCATCTGGATTTCTCAATATCATAACATAATGTAAAGTGATAAACTAAAAGCTGTAACTTTACAGAAATCCGGGGAAAATCATATGAAAATATAACATCAGAGTATTCAGAGCGACATCTAGTATATATATACATAAATACACAACAGTAGGCTAAACAAGAAACCTACTGGAACAGAAAAGTAGCTCGAATACTAAGCCTCCGACTGCGACGTGCAACACCAGAATCCGAACTACAAGCTGGGCATTGAAAACAAAGAGCCCAGGGAAAGACATATAAACCGTTAGAGTGAGTGGACGAAAATAAATGTCTTTCGCCGAATAATATATGTTATAAAAACATATGCGAGTCTAAATGAATGAATATGATATAGTACACGAGGGAGACTCTAACTCCTCACACGTACAGAGCATGCATCGTAAAACTCCGCAGGGTCACTCATGGACACGTCTGCGCTAGTACAGTCCGAATCACGGGATCCCAGACCCACACGTGATTCTAGCCAGAAAGGCCTCAGGTCAGAGGTCTGCCCCCCCCCCCCCCCGGTAAAGGCCTCGGGTCAGGGGTCACAGCCTCCCCCAGTAAACATCCTCGGGGATCAGCCGGGATGCAAGTGTATCGATACAACAATATATACTGTGATTGTACTTTGTGTAAACTAAATCATAAATAGTTCTATGCAAGTGTATAAAGCATAATGTAAATGCATATACGTAATACATAATTGTATAAGCATATTCGTCGATGCGTATTCACAAATGCATAATCGTAAAACACATGCTCTTATAAATTATAATCTCATATGCATGCTCATGCTCGTAAAACGTATAATAAGGACTCGCAACTAATCAGTGAAAAGAAATGTCCACTCACAGACAAGCACAGCGCGCAAACGCGCTAATCCCGGATCCGGCGGAAGATCCCTCGCCCAATGTACGATCTCGATCCCCTGAATAATCACAAAATATAACTGATAAAAATCTTAATTCATTACTCTGTACCACACCTCGGAAACCAACCATTTCTGGAAACATAAAACTCGGATAAAAAATAATCAACGAAAACCCCCAAATACTCCACATAAACCCTCGACTTAAAATCTGGTATCCAAATCATCTCGAAAACCTCAAGGCGATGATCGGGGCGCGATTACGAGCAAAACGACATAAAACTTGTCAAATTTCAAAAAGTCAAAGCCTTCGCTGGAGCGCCGCTGACGGCGGCGCGACGTCAACCGTGGCGGATTCCAGCCAAACTTTCCAGATCACAAGTACTCCTCAAGTCCAACACATTTCTCTTCTACCACAACCTCCAATTCCAAGCCCACCGGCCGGAAATCGCCTCGAAACTCACGGAATCCATGGATTTTGGTGAGTTTTCCGGCGAGCTTCAAACCTCAACCAAACTAAAATTTCTTCACCCAAAAGCTTCACAAGGTTTAGGGGAACCTTTCCCCCCACACCCCCGACCCCAAATGTCGCCGGAGCGCCGCCCCTGATGACGACGAAATCCATGGATTTCACGGAACTTGTTTTCCACTTATACCTCACCAAATCACATGAATTCAAGTTCTAAACCATAGGAAATCAAGAGGAGAAGCTAATCATATCCAAATTGTAGCCGGAGGTGGCCAGAAACGCCAATTCCGGCGGTGAGTCAACTGCGGTCCGGTTTGATCTCGGTCAACGGGTCAAACGACAGTCAAACTTCCCAAACAGTGATTTTCGACAATTTTTCGACTATTCCGATATTTATACTCGCGGCTCGATACGATCGATGGTCCAAATCGAATCACATCCACATTTCGAATAACTCAAACTCAAACGGATAAACACGACGAAATTACGCGATTTCAAATATTCATAATATATTCCTCAATTGTCGAAACAATTATCCGAAACCGCCTCCGAACTCGAAATCACACATACTACACTTCTCGTGAAGAGACTCAACTCAAATTCTCGCCCGATAATTAAGTCGTGATCAAAACCGCCAATTTGATTAATTTCGATAAACTGTGATTACTCGCAAAACTCGCGGATTAAGCCGATTACCATACCAATTCCGGTTCGGGTCGTCACAAAGGGTCAGGGCGTGAAGGCTCCATGTCGGCGACATGGTCTGGAGGGAGGTTATTCCCAAACCCAAAGGGCCAGCACCGATTTGGGAGGGACCTTTCAGAATCATCGAGAGCATCACACCAACCATGTTCATCCTCGAAGACAAAAACGGCCTTGGAACGCCTCACACATGGAACATAGAGCACCTCCGATATTGCCACCAGTAAAATAGGTTCTAAGTATTATGGCAATTACGACATTAAAAAGTTTATGCATCATACCGGGGACTAGCCTCACCCCAACACAAGTGGTATCGCCACCAATGAAACAAAAATTCTTCAGACCTTTGTCATAAAAACAAAATGCCATCGGGCCATAATGCGTACAAAGTCCAAAAGGCATAGTGAAGCCCAAAGAGGCAAGAGTACTAAAAATTTACACAATGCGTACAAAGTCCACCACACCAAGTTGAGTAGCCAATTGGTAAACCACTATAAACATTTGTATCTTTACTTATCGTTTATCGCTTATCGCTTATCGTCTTTCCTTATCGATACTTAGTTGCTCTTGTTCTATATCCTGAATACCAGTTATTCTTGATATCACACTTAGCCACTTCAAAATTACACTTACAACAAACAAACGAATTTTTTTCAGATCTTTCATTGGTATGCGATACCAAACCACACTTAGAAAAAACTCTTCTTTCCATTAAAAAAGCCATCACGGCAAGAGTAATAAAAATTTATACAATTGTTGTTCTAACAAAACAATAAATGCTATTACAAAAAGACCAGGCCTCACGCAGGGTCAGCAGCGCAATCATCTTGTAGGATCACCTCACGCTCAGCTCGACGAAATCGCTCACGGTACTTGACCGCCAGCCCCTCGCTCCTTGCCTGAGGAAAAAGTGCAACATCACGAAAATGACGGGTTAGGGGTTGATGGAGACATACTGGGCGTTAAAGGATGAAAGCCGTTAGGAGTCATATCTTCAGAGACGTTGCTCCGCTGACGGTCAGCCTCCTCAGCCTCTTCCTGCTTGACCTTGGCCAAATCCTTCTGACTGGCCTCGCGCCTCAGCCTACGCTCCTCGTTGATACGTTGCAGGTCAACATGGTACTTCTCGTTCACTTACCCGTTCTCGAAGAAGCGAGCCTGAGTCTGCTGGAGACCGTCGCTAAAGGCCTTATGCTGCAGCGCATCACAGGCCGGGCCGACCTTGAAGTTCTCTACGACATCGTCCAACTCCTACTCCCGTCGATCCTCCAGCTCCTTCACTTGACCACAAAGAGCGGTGACCTGGCCCTCAACAGCCACCAACCGTGCCTTCAGGTCCTCAGCGCGTTGCCCCTCCTCTTTAACCTCCAACTCCAGCTGCCGGTCGCGAAGGAATGAGGCGTCTAAACACTCATCGGAGAGCTTCTTCTCGCACTCCAGCACCTCAAATTTTTGTTGCAAGGACTGCCACTCCTCACTCGCCTTAACCAGCTCTTCATTCTTCCTCATCAGCAGCCCGCTCACGCGAGCCAGTTCCTCGGAAGACGCAACCAAGGTATGGCGCTGATGGCACATCAGTTGGAGAAAGGCAACAAAGGACCGTAGGTACTGATCTGCACCATTGGCAATATCGGCCACAGTGCCCACGTGGGGAAGGGGAGAGAGAGAGAGGATCTTGGCAGAGTACAGCGGCGGCCCTTCCCAATTGCTAGAGCGAGCAATAACGACACTGCCGTCAACGACAACATTGGGGTCACCACAGGGAGCACCGCCTAACAAATCATAAGGGGGATGATCAAGATCAGCAATCGAAGGAGTAGGAACACAGTCTTCTATATCAATAAACCAAAGATTGTCAGCATCACCTGTTTCGGTAGCAGCGGTACCGGCATCGCTAGACGGCACAGCAATGGTCACCCCAAAGGCATCGGCATCGTCTGGAATACCGATGGAAACGCTAGGGGTTGCACCTGGCCACCTCAGCCGCTTCTGAGGAGCAACCTCGCCCTCAGGTTTTCTTTTGATACGCACGGGCGAGCGTGAGGAGGTCTCGGGCGGGGCAATGACGACCATCACCGGCATGCTACTCCCAACCCGGTCAGTCTAGGACTAGGGCTGGGGAGGAATATACATCGGCTCAGAAAGGCTAAGGCTCATCCCATAGCAGACGTCCAGATCGACCTTCTTAGCCGCAGCAGCCTCTTTCGCAAGCTGGGCGATGATCTCATCAATGTCGCCATATGAACTAGTCATCTTGCGATCTCGCTTCTGGTTCTTATAACCAAATACAAAGCATAAGCCAATGGGTCAGCACCACAACAAATCAGAAGAATACAGAAACAAACAACAGTATAACGACAAAAAAAACATAACAACAAAGTGGCATACTAGGCGTCTTGGCAAGACCGATCATCTCCATAATCCGATAATCAGCAAGGAGATACACACTCTTAAACTTCTCACTAAAACCTTTCTCAATCCTATGGCACCACCGCTTCTCAATGGCAGACGGAGCATACTGACGTGTAACTACAAAATAAGGACGAATAAACAAAAGAACGCTATAACAGAGCGGGGAGAAAGAACACCAAGATAGAAGGGTCACCTCGGGCCCGAAAACGAGTGGGCACACGGCTGTTGGCAAAAGATGACCACCCACTGGCGAAGAAATGCTCGCTCCTCCAATCCGGGCATGAGCTCGCAAAATCGGTGAGGCCAAGAGAATTCCTACGCCGCTGTTGCAGCGAGAGCGTACGACCACACCCCTTCTTGGTTGAGTACGCAACGTCGAAATAGAACAACACTTTGTTGCGCGTAGGGTAGTCCAGCCCGGCAAGCTTCCGCAGCGTAAACATAGAGCTCAAAACTTGGAGCATTAACTGCGAAACTTGACCTACAGCGCAACCGAGTTCCCCAAATATATACTCATGGAAAGGATGGAGCGGGAGATGTATGCCATAACGCATTTGAGCCCGGTCGAGGGCGATGAAGCCCTTGGGCGGCCTCGAAAATACTTCGCCAGGCGAGGGGGACTTAAGAACCACACCGTTGCCAACTTGAAACTCGGAGATCACCTTATCCGGGTCCGCCATCAAGAGCGCCTTGGAGGGCTCATCGACCTCTTGACCATCCCTTAGGGTCCACAACAGCGGCCCATCCAATCCTAGTCGGCGAGCTCCAGAGCTAGCAGCAGTATCGGCATCGGGTCGAGATGAAGAAGCCATGTCACCTGCGAAACAGCCACGGATAAGGTTAAGCCTAGTGGTTCGCTGATATCGGGTCACCAGTTCGCAACCAACTTCCCAGGTGACATACCCCCCCCCTCCCGCGACACAGATAAAAGTGAGAAAGACACGGTAAAAGCAAAAACAACAATCAAACAAATACTAAGTACGGCGGGACATTGGCTATCACCCAGAAAAACCAAAATCGACATATCAACACCATGGAAGCACGATTGCAACAAACATCAAGTCTAAGAACTAGAGAACCCAGAAATCAAAAAAGAGGAAACGAAAAAACTAAGGTAACCAAAAGTAAGGAAGAGCAAGCGACAGCGTGTTACCTGAAAATGCACAAGACAAATGCAAGCAGCGACGGCGCAATAGCAAGAACAACCACGGCACGACGGAGGCGTGAGAATGCAGGAGAAATCTTTTGTCTCAGAGAGGAAAACAAAAAAAAAATTCAGACGACAATGAGAAGTGTACAAAGAAAACATAAGCGAAGGCTTATATATAAACAAATCGGCGAGATCAAGGCTGTTAAAAAGGACACGTCGGTTCGACAGATGGTCACACGAGGCGAATGATGTCACTAGAATTAGAAGGGTCCGGAACAAAAACTGATATGCACTGTTTCAAAAAAGCACGATCTTCGAAGAAACAGCAATAATCAAGCTTTATGGCTACGACGGGACGTTTAGGCACCCCGAGACCCCCTACGCAGACACGTGGCAAATTGATGTATGACAACATTTAATGATCACAGCGTGGATACACCTACCACTTCAGCAAACCATCCCGCTCACCGGGAAGAACGCTACAAAAACTCAGATGCTTTATTCCCGATACTGATCTATGCACTACAAAGCCGCTTGGAGGAATGGACTCAGGGACTTAAGGGTTACCAATTCAAACGAGCTCCACCTACCATAGCGCCCCCAGCGGTTTGAGCTACCCGTAACAGCGCAAAACAATTACCGACCTAGGCAGGGCCGAGTGTTTGGGCGCCATCGAGTGACCCCCTTTGTCGATATAATATAAGCCGCTCATTCGGAAGGAAACTTGGTTACCATTACTTGTGCTACCTCGGCGGAACTTTGAATTAGCTACTCACCGATCTCGCCCCTAACCAACTAAATAAATGTCTATCGCATGCGCACTTACAGGTACACCTATCGACAAGCATCACAACCTAGGTCGCCGAGTTGGGGGACTGCATGGCATGATACCCGGCTCCAAAAAAGGTAACATCGCAGCTGAGTACGTACAGATAATTTCACCGGTATCACTTCTTTCAACTCACCAACCAAGGTTGATCTCCTTGGCTGAGCGAGTTGGGGGACTTGTACATATACCTAGCTTATCACCTCTTGGTACGTACTTAACGGCTTAATTATAAATTACAAATATATCTCACCGCTACCGTGACAGGCCGGAACCATCGGCAGGATAGCCCCAACTTCGATGACCAACACGACCCGCACCTCGATAAGGATAACGCCCACGCGTCGAACAAGAAACCGGTCAAACAGCACCTCAACAAAGAGAGTATACACACTAGTCCCACATCGAAGAAATGGTAGGAACCTTCCCAACCACCAATATATACCGGTCAACTCAGCATTAAATGGTACGCATTCAATACTCCATTACGCTGTTATTCTATAAAACTTACGTATCATTTCTAACTTAGGCATCGGAGGGTTGAAGGCGGGCCACGCTCGTCTCTCTTTAACCGTTGTTGATCTTAGCAGCGAGAGCAAGTTGGATTCGGATAAAGTGTGGACCGGTATTGAAAGTAAAGCGACAGCGATATCACCCCAAAGAACATTAACAACATATTTACAACTACCTCCAAAACACGATCTTCTTGTTCAATATCCGATATCCATATCGGTGTCGGGTATTAACAATGAATTTGAGAATTATGGAGGTATCAATTCAACTATTGTTTCTACACTGTCCGTTTTGACTGACTTTTCAGTAACGGCTCCGCTTAGTACTTCTGGGCTCACCGGTCACCATGTCGAGGTTGCATCAGGCTTTACCACTGAGGGTGGTGGTTGCCCGTATGCAGCTCCTACAGACCCATGAGGATGTTATCATGGAACTGTTAAGGACTTAGGTCCTCCTTGACAGTTAAGACGCTCCATCGTCTACTCCATAAATACAGACCTGTTTTGGTGTTTCTCATGGAAACACGGGTGAAGAATGATGTGCAGGCACAATGGCAAATTGACTCTGGTTTACATCATCATTTTGTTGTCCCTGACCAAGCTGGAGATGGCTTAGCTTTTTTTGGGTCTGATGATGTCCAAATTTCTATAATAGATAGGTGTGCCAACTATGTACATAGCGAGGTCCTTTTTGTTCAAGATAATTTTCGCTATAAAATTACTTGGATGTATGGTAACCCTCGTGTCGGTAATAAAAAATCGTTCTGGTATATGATGTCTAATTACTTTCATGCTACTTATGAGCCTTGGATTTGTGTTGGAGATTACAACGAGGTCTTGTGGCCACCAAAAAAAGTATGGAGGACGCCCTCAACCATAATGGCGCATGTCTCTCTTTCAAGATTTTATCAATTCCTGTGAACTTCGCGATCTACACTTTAAAGGATCTCCTTGTACTTTGTTTGTTTTTCAGAACGGCTCTCTATATCTGAAAGAACGATTAGATCGCTGCTTTGGTAATGTCTCCTGGTGTTCTTCTCAACCTAATTCCCAGGTGTTTCATCTTCCCAAGGTTGGGTCAGATCACCGCCCAATTCTTTTGGATACTTCTCCTGATTTTCTCAAATCTCTGCCTCTGTTCAAGTTTGAACAGATGTGGCTTTCTCATCCTGATTGTGAACATGTAATCAGAACAGCTTGGAAATCGGTCACAGTTTCTTCTACAGCTCACACCTGGACCGCTAACCTCAAGCGTTGCTCGTTACAACTTAAACGAGCTTTTTATGACTCCTCAACTAGTCTGGGCCAAGTTCAAGAAGCGGTTAGTCTTCTTGATGATCATTGGAAATTGGAAGAAATGTACTAACATCAATTATGGCGTGTTAATTGGCTTCGCGTAGGAGAGCAAAATACAAAGTTTTTTCATCAAACCACTCTACAACATCTTCAATTCAACAAACTTTTACGACTAAAAGATGACTCAAAGAATTGGATTGAAACACCATCAGATATTTCTGGATTCCTTACTAATCATTTCTCGCAGCTCTTTACAGCTAACACTACTTCATCGTTGGAGACCATTCTTTCTTTTGTTGATCCTATAGTCACTCCGGATATGAATCTGGCACTCCTTCTCCCGGTATTTTTGGAGGAAATTAAAGCTGCGGTTTTTGATCTGGGTTCTCTGAAGGCCCCAGGTCCCGATGGATTCTCAGGTAATTTCTACCAAACCTATTGGCAATTAGTGAATCTGATCATCCTCAAAGCTGTTGCCGACTATCACTCCACAGGTCAGCTTCTCTAGGAGATGAATAATACTCATATTGCTCTTATTCCCAAGGTTCGGAATCCCCAATATGCTAACCAATTTTGCCCAATTGGCCTTTGCAACTTTTCCTACAAGATTCTGGCAAAAGTGTTAGCCAACCACCTTAAACCCTTTATGCCTTCATTGATCTCGGAGAATCAGTCAGCTTTTGTCCCGGGTCGCCAGATACAGGATAATATTATTATGGCTCATGAATTGTTCCATTATTTGAAACTTCACAAGTCAGGTACGGCAGGCGCTTTCGCTATGAAATTGGATATGAACAAGGCCTATGACCATGTGGAATGGTCATTCTCAGAAGCTGTGATGTTACGTATGGGTTTTTCACTATTATGGGTCAACCTCATTATGCAGTGCGTCCAAATGGTTTCAATGTATGTGCTTCTTAATGGCAAACCGAGTTCTTCCTCTAAACTGATCAGAGGTCTTCGGCAAAGAGATCCACTTTCTCCTTATCTCTTTATGTTTGTGAATGACGTTCTGTCCACTGTTATTTGGAAGCTCTCTTCTGTTAATATAATTCAAACTATCCGTGTCCAAGATCCCGGGCCTCTTGTAAGCCACTTGTTCTTTGTTGATGACTCTTTATTTTTCCTCGAAGCTTTTGTCCATAACTGTGAAATTCTCTCCGATGTGTTATTCAACTATTGCCCAGCATCTGGTTAATTGATTAATCAATAGAAGTCATCCCTATAATTTTCACCCAACATTCCTCCAGAGATCGTTGCTTTACTATGTTTCATCCCTGAAATGTCGGTTCTTACTAACCCAGGAATGTATTTGGGGCTCCCAACCATTTGGCAGAGGTCTAAAGTGTCAGCTTTGCACTTTATAAAGGAAGCGGTGGCTCAAAAGCTGCAAAATTGGAAACAAGGTCTATTATCTTTTGTCGGCAAGGAAGTTCTCATTAAATCAGTCACTTCTGCAATCCCTGCATCTCCTATGCTTTGCTTTAAATTCCCAAAATCTATTTGTCTGCAATTAAATTCTATGATGGCCGACTTTTGGTGGAAAACTTCAGCATCGGGGAAAGGCATGCATTGGAAACAGTGGTCCAACTTAGCGACTTCCAAAAATGTGGGAGGTCTAAGTTTCTGTGATCTAGAATCTTATAATGATGCCCTTCTCATTAAACAAGCTTGGAGAATTATTCAGAATCCAAATTCTCTCTGGGGGCAATTATTAAAATTGAGATACTTTCCTAATTGCTCATTTTTGGACGCCTCTCGAGGTTCTCGTCCTTCATGGATTTGGTACAGTCTAATTAGCATCTAATCAACTCTTGATCAGGGTTCTCTTGTTCAGATCGGCGATGGTCAGTCAACCGAATTTTGTTCGGACAACTGGATTCCCAATATTCCCACTCGAAATCTGCAACACTATCATATGGATTCCCCCCCCCCCCAGTTAGTCAGGTGATTGACTTCAATAATTCTCGATGGGATTTTTCCCCAATTGATCCCATGTTATCTGCGGAGGAACGAAATTCTATTCTTGCCATCCCTCTTCCAATGCACCCCCATCTTGATCAGTTTTGTTGGTTCCCAGATATTCGGGGTCACTACTCAGTCAAATCTGGTTATCACTTCTTGCACTCGCTCAAGCATCAGCGCCTAATCCAACAAGCCTCATCTTTGTCATTGCCAATTCAACCCTCCACTTGGAAGTGGTTATGGAAATTAGTCACTCTTTCAAAAGTTAAGCTCTTCTTTTGGCGTGTTCTTCATAACATCCTACCGACAAAAGCTTCCCTATATTGTAGACACCTCAGGCTCGATCCCCTATACTCTTTATGCTCCCAAGAAGCTGAAATAGTTGAACATTGCCTTTTTGTTTGCACTTGGGCCTTGCAAGTTTGGTTTGTGCACCCGTTTGGTTATAAGATCGACCGGCGACAACTGTCTTCTCTGCATCTTTGGCTTAGTTCTTTTATGTGGCATTTTCCTACGGGTCATCAGCACACCTCTCAGATTGGTACTCATGTCTCCTTCCTTTTGTGGCATATTTGGAAACATCGTTGCAAATGTCATTTTCAGTCCTCTTGTCTTAACCCGTGCTTAGTCGCGTCCAAAGCATATGCAACAGCTGAGGAATTTATGGCCACGCAGGGGCATCCCTCTCAGAACAATGTTCCCCCCCCCCTTTAGGCTCTGGTTTGAAAATCAATATTGATGCTACATGGAATCATTCTTCCCTCTCTTGCAAGTTAGTTGCCTTAGTGCGGAATGCGGAGGGAGCTCTGGTATATGGTATAGTGTCTATTTCCTCTGCTATCTCTGTCGAAACTGCTGAAGCTCAAGCGGTGATCCTAGGTCTCAAGGTTGCCCTCTCCCTAGACTTACAAACCTTTTCTCTTGAAGCCAATTACCTCTTTCTCATATCGGCGTTAAAATCCACCAAGATATCTCCAAACTGGTTGGCATGCCACTGGCTTTCGCGAATTCATGCTTTGGTATCTTCTTTATCTCACGTCAACTAGCTTTGGGCCAGTAGATTTGCTAATGGAGCTGCCGACTATGCAACCAATCTAGCAGTTAGTTTGGTGAACTCTCTAGACTGGATCCACAATCCCCCGTCTCCTCTTCATCACGTCTTGTTGGTGAATGTTGTCTCCCCTCCCCCATGAGCTTGGCAAGATCTATGCTTGTGTCTGTTAAGTTTGTTTAGTTGTCCTTCTTTGTTTTCATTGTAAGTTTGTTTTCTAAAAAAAATTTGAGCTTTGCTCTATTCATTTGGCTATATATAAAGAACTCATTGCAATGAATGGAATTGCAGATCGAGTCGTGACTCTCTTTCAGTTCTGCAGCCATGAATGATGTCAAGGCTACCTTTGCTTAGGTTGCTAGCCATTCTTCTCATGTCGTCGTTGACGAGTCAAGTCTGTTCTAGGAGCCAATGTCACATTTGGTTTAATTTGGTGCTGCATATATCAAAGTTCATAGCTTTAAATCTCTGATCTCTTCTTCTTGTTGTTTTGTTTTGATTCTTGATCGAGTGTGTATGTGAAGGGATAGAGAAAGTGACGGAGAAGATGAGCACAATTCCGAAGAAGACATGGGATTTTGAAGGGATTCACTATTTTGACAATGGGCCTCTCACTGTTCAATACATTTTTGTGTTGGATGATTTGAACTTTTGCTTCTAGCCAGGTTCAATTTTTTTATTTTCTTTCATTGTTTGAAAAAATTTCAATTCTTGATTTCATTCACATGTTACTACAGCAAAAAGTGATTTATACAACACTATTTATATAACGATTTTAAAAAACATGTTGTGTGATAGAAAAAATGTGAATAAATTGTGTCATACATCAGTTAATATACTGAGCCGTCGTATGTAAAATTTGAAATCATTTTCAGACAACATTTTGTATTTATATGTGTTGTATGATCATTAAAAAATGACTTGCTATTCTACTTCAATTTTTAGGTGTCAAGGGAGTCTGAAAATAGCATTTCCCCCATTAAATTTTTTCAGCTTCTATAATCTTAGAACTATCATACAACATATATTATGTCATTTCATTGTCTGACAAATGTGGCACAAAAGTTTGTATGTTATTTCGTATGCCATCTTTATTCACACAACAATGCTTATAACAAAATGTTGAATGTTGGTATCAAACTACTCATGTCAGTAATGAGCCCTCAGATGTAATTTTTATCACACAACAGATAATATATACACTTGTTGTGTGATGAACATTTTGGTGGTAACCTTTACATGTCAGTTGACATCCATTTTTGTCATACAACAGAACATAGACACTCATATTGTCTGAAAGTCAAACTTTGAATGTCAGTTTTTTTTCCCTCAAAATTCTCTTTACTCATACAACAAATCATACAATAAGTTGTTGTCTGATCAAAATGTTGGTGTCAAACTGTATATTCCAGTATGCATCTCTCACATGTGTCTTTTTTCATACAACATAATACATATGCATGTGTTGTGTAAAGAAAATGGGAGTGTCAAACATTGGATGTCAATTGTATCTCATTCTTTTAGACAACAAAGTCATATCAAATTGTTGTGTGATAGAAATGATTGTCAATAATTACCATTTGCTTCTTGTCATATTGAAACATTCACACAACAGAAGATCTAAAATGCGTTGTGTATCTATTTTACTATTCAATTAGAGTTTTGGGTTTTGGGTTTGAGATTTAGGGTAAGTTAGGGTTTAAGGTTTCATTTACATTAGGTATTTTTTTATCGATTTACCCTGTATAGTAAAACAATAAAAAAATAGATGATTCAGATTAGATATTGTAATTTTCAATGGTTAGAATTCAAATTAAATTATGTGAAATGACATCAATACCCTTCTCTTATATATTGCTTATTTTTCTATGGGGGGAACTAGGTAAATCGATTTTTTATGTCAATTATTTTGACACTATGCGATAGATATGTAATCTACAAGAATGTGTGTCAAAATTTTGATCTTAAAAAATCACTTTAGGGAGTAGTAATTTACGTTTTAGTTGTAAGGGTACTATGGTCACATTTGTCAAAACGCATGGATTGAGGTTGAAATCAAGTCCAAAATTAATAAAATTTTAACGGCATATTTAGAATATTCTGGATAATCAATCTGACGGTCAATTTTATAAAATAATTACACACTATCGATTTAATTTTACAAAGGTCTTTCCTTCCATATAACCAAGGAACAAAGTTAAGAACATTATTATACATATGAAGAATTCAAGTAATATGAGAACTAAAAATGTTCTAACGATAAATGAGGCCATATAGAATGGTCTACCTTGTAATAATAGACATCGTACGTAAAAATTAGGCTCGTCGGAATACGTTTAGACCCCGGTCAATGCAATCAAACCAAACACATGAAAAGACTAAAATACCTCTCTCTTATATTTTGCTTATTTTCCTATGGGGTGAGTAGGTAAATCAATTTTTTTATGTACATTTTTTTAACACTATGAGATAAATATGTAATCTACAACAACGTGTGTCCAAAATTTGATCTTAAAAAATCACTTTAGGGAGGGATAATTTACGTTTTAGTGGCAAGGGTACTATGGTCACATTTGTCGAAACGCATGTATCAAGGTCGAAATCAAGTCCGAAATTTATGAAATTTTAACGGCGTGATTAGAATATTCCAAAAAATCAATCTGACGATCAATTTTATAAAATGATTACACATTATCAATTTAGTTTCACAAAAGTCTTTCCTTCCATATAACCAAGGAACAAAGTTAAGAACATTAGTATACATATGAAGAATTCAAGTAATATGAGAACTAAAAATGTTCTAACGATAAAAAAGGCCATGTAGAATGGTCCACCTTGAAATAATAGACATCGTACGTAAAAATTAGCCTCGTCGGAGTACGTTTAGGCCCCGGTCAATGCAGTCAAACTAAACACATGAAAAGATTAAAAGACCATTCTCTTATATTTTGCTTATTTTCCTATGGGGGAGTAGGTAAATCGATTTAATATGTATATTTTTTTTTTAAATTATGAGATAGATATGTAATCCACAACAATGTGTGTCTAAAATTTGATCTTAAAAATCACTTTAGGGAGGGGTAATTTACGTTTTAGTGGCAAGGGTACTATAGTCACATTTGTCGAAAGGCATGGATCAATATCGAAATCAAGTCCAAAATTTATGAAATTTTAACGGCATGCTTAGAATATTCTGAAAAATCAATCTGATGGTCAATTTTGTAAAATGATTACACATTATTGATTTAGTTTCACAAAGGTATTTCCTTCCATATAACCAAGGAACAAAGGTAAGAACATTAATTATTATACAAATAGGAGATTCAAGTAATATGAGAACTAAAAATGTTCTAACGATAAACGAGGCCATATAGAAGAGCTCACCTTGTAATAATAGACATCGTTCGTAAAAATTAGCCTCATCAAAGTTCGTAAAAATTAGCCTTGTCAAACCGCATTTTAGTTGTACGAGTAATATGGTCAACAACAGTTGAACGTACGGATGAATGTCAAATTTATGTGATTCTTCCAGTATGCTTAGATTACTCCGATTATCACATCCAACAATCAGTTTTGCAATATAATTCTTCTTTCGTGATTTAGTATTACGAATAGATTTGCTCGTTGAAGTTCATTAGACCCCTAGCCTAGTCAACTAAGTCAACTTAGCAAGAGTTCAAAAATCAATTATATGATCAAAATGGGCGGAAAATGGCATTATTTTTTCCCGTAAATGTCAAGAACCTTATCATTTAGACCCCGTCATTCCAGTCAAATATATTTTTATAGAGTGGCTATTACACTAAAACGTCGTAAATGGACTAAAATCAAAATAATTTGTGTACGGATTGTGGTCGAACTAAAGTTGATTTTGTTTAATTATATTTTAATGAAATTTTTATATTATTTCGCTTGTGATATCGGACCATCGATTTCGTAAACTAATATTTTTCTTGATTTAGTTTCATGAATTTTGAATTAATTCAACAATTTTTTAAATCCAAACACAGTAAACCAAAAAATGATAACCCTTACCTAAACCTAAATGCTTTGAAACCGAAGCCTTAATCACTTTGCGAAAAAAAATCTCACAAGCCGGGGCCCTTCCCCCCCCCCCCCCCCCCCCCCCCCCCCCCCCCCGGGCGCCTGGGCTAATCGTCTCGCGCCTCACACCACCAGCTCTGCAGATCTCCCTCGAGCTGATCCCGCTCTACCTCAGCTCCTCGCTCTTCTTCTCCGGCCACATATCACGCTGTCTCACCCTCGCACTCGTAGCCCCCCTCGATTCGAGCTGCAATAGCTGCACGCCTTCGCCCCTCGGCGTCGCTTCAACAACCTCAACTGCACACCTCTGTCGCTGGCAAAGCAGCAGCCTCGCCACTCGCCGCCTACAACTTTGCGCAAAGTAGCAACCTTGCCACTCATTGTCTGTAAAGCAGCAGCCTTATGTTCGACGCCTGCTCGACCTCCAACTAAGCTTCGAACTGGAGCATCGCCTCGACCACGCAGCAGACAAACGCCTTTTCAGCTCCACCGCTATCGAGTCGAGCTTCATACATTGTGCCTCAGCCTTTGCTCTGTCATTCCGCCTCCGATGTCTCACGTACCACACCCCCCCCCCCCCCCCTCCAATTTGTTGATTCCTCAACAGAATTAGCTCCCCAACTGCAGATACAGTGCAGATACAGCCCATCCATATACATAGTAGCTTTATTCTTTCTGCCAATTTGACACTGCCCACCAAGTGCTCGACGAAATGCCTCACTCACCAGACGAAGCCATTTTCGTCACATTAATCCAGTATCTAGGGTAGGTCCACATAAAGAAGCAAGTAGTGAAAGTTCTTGACTTGATCGATGGTGAGCAGGTATGATCAGAAACCTTCTCATAAGATGTTCAATTCGATACTCCATGTTCTTATGAAAGAAGACAGAGACATAGGAGTTTTATAGGAAGAAAATGTATGAAATTTCTTTGCTTGACGAATAATATTGGCTATGGTTTTAAGCTCATGCAAGCTGTGAAATCTCGCGATGCGCTGCTGAATGCTGTGGTGTATAACACATTGCTTCATACACTTTGCAAGAATGGGAAAGTCAGTTTGATGAATGAGATGCAATCTCCTAATGATGTGATGACTTTCAATATTTTGATATCCGATTTTTGCGAGAAGGAAAATTTAGTCTTGTTATGTTAGAAAAGTGCTTTGGTCTTGGGCATGTGCTTCTAAGGTATCTATCACTATGCTTTTTGTTTTGTTTCAAGTCTTCTATGTTTCTAGTGTGTGTTAATGTTTCAAGCAAGCTGCCGCTATCCTTATGGTATATACAGATTATTGATCTGTTTTCATTTTTTAAATCTGTGTTATAAGATCTGTGGAGAATGAGAGCTCTAATGCAGTTGAGTGATGACATTCACGGGGTGAAGAGTTTTCTTTCAACTGCTTTCTTATAAACAAGCTTCGGATTCATTTCAATTTATGTATTTAGTTAGACTTCTAATAGCATGGCTATTGCCTTTATGCATCAATGTAACAAATGCTTTTGGATTATAAATGGAATGGTTTGAGCTTATATATTAATGGTCTATTACAGATTTTAATCATACAACATCATTCTTATAAATTTTATAATATGTTGTGTAAAGGGTATGCATAAGCTTTATACAACAGAGAAAGACCGATACAAATAACATTTACTGTATAGTATATAAGTTCTAAGCACAACTTACACAACAAGAAAATAAAAAAAAAATTATCGACTCACATGATATTACACAATGGTTTATAAAACATTTCATTGTATATTGGACCCATATACACATAAATAAAAACATATCCCACAACGGTGATTATGAATATAATGATGTCTGACCAAAAACAAAAAAATATGACATAACTGTAGAAAGAATAAAAACGTTGTGTGATACCAATTTTTTCACAAAATTTAGTTGCCTGATTGCAATGTCATGCCATTTCATGCACGCCAAATGCCATGCGTGCGCGTTGAATGCCGTGTCGAATGCCAAACTCGCATAGTGACTCAAGCGAACTGACATGTTTCATTATACAACAGGTTTTATATAACAATCGTTGTAGGAGTTTTATCATGAAATATTTAAATCACCGTTGTCTGATGAATGTAGTAGCACAACGATTTTTGACTCCAGTTTGCAACAGTTATTCCCAGTTGTATGATGCATAGTAGTGTGTGTGAATAATGTGATGGGATAATGCTAGCTAGGACTGCTATGAATGCAAAATTGCCGAGACCGACCTAAATTTGGAGATTGATGGGGCTATTTTAGAGTTGGGTGTATTCCATTCAAGTAATTATATGGATATTCACATGTCATGCATATTTCAAATTTTCACATAGAAATAGATAGAGGTTATAGAACATAGGGCCCGAGAGATATTTGGGAAACAGAGGAACTTATTTCATCATGTGATACCCTTTGCTTTCCTTGCTCTACACGAGTTCCCTTTGCTTTCCTTGCTGCAAGCGTTTCATTTTCGAATTTGGAGATGCATTTGATGTGTATCATTCTTGCAAAGTTGTGTAATTCGATCCACCAGGACTTTGCTGATTGAGAAACAAATTGATTTTTTTTGAACAGATAAGGACTTACATTACGACAATTTGGCAGCTAGTCTAAAGAAAGCTCTTCTGAATGACAAGTCTGTGTTTGATGCCGATCGGCTGCAGTACACTGGTAATTGTCTTTCTTAACACATCTCCATGTTCTTTTGGAGATGTTGTTACATTGTATCAAGTAATATTTTCTTGTTTGAATTGGTAGATATTTCATATATAGATATGAAGAAAGAAAAGATTAATACTTCCGGGGGAGAGTAATTAAACTTGAATTCTCTACAGAAATTTAGTTCGTACAATAGCATCCGATCTTTGTGTACACATACATATGTCCTGCGTTATTATTAATTAGGCTTCTACTGAGAAAAAAATTGGTTTATGTACAACTTAATTACAAGGTCCTGAACTAAGAGAGTTGCTGGAATGGCCTAAACCACAACCTTTGGAAGATGAGAGAGTTCGCTTGCTACATGAGGTGAAGTTTACTTTCACATATACATTTAAGGGTCCGGATCAGGAGACATTTATTTTTACACATAATTTGACAAATGTTCCAAATTTTTGAATTTAAAGGCGGCCAACTGAGATCTCTTAATAAAATTTAAATTTTACATTATATTTTATATCTACAAAAACAAAAACAAAAACAAATTCAATTTCTTTTCTATATAAAAAATCAACTCACAGTAACAAAGAGGTCTAGCGAGATCAATCAAAACCAGCAACTTCGTCTTCTTCCAAACAACGAGTTCTTGTGGCGAGTTTATGCAAAAATGAAGAGGTGAGCATATGAGTCATGAGTCAAATTCGTTGAAATGATCTGAGGACGAAGAGCAAGTTTGTGTGCGAAATAACTACAGTGGAGGATGTTGGTGTGCAAAACTGCAGATACTTGATGTGAATCTCCATTGCTCTTCTCAACTGGTGGTGATTATTATAATTTTCTATGATTCTACTTCTTGAACTTTTGTACAACAATTCAACACTACCACCACCACATATTGGCTATGCACTCTAATCAATTCAATAAGAAAATTAAATGGGAAGAATTTGATGATTTGGAGGTTTCAAATTCAGACTTTGACTTGGGTTTGCCGAGGTCCTTTAGAGATCAGTAGCCATTTTTTCTTTCTTTTTCTTTCTGGTTTTTTGGGCTTCAGGGTTGTTGGTTTTCTGGGTTTCCTCCATGTTCGTCATTTTTGATTTTAGGGATCTCAAAGATGTGAAAGGAGATGGCCCAAAACGATGAGGTTCTCTAGCTTGACATTAACGAAGAACACAAAGTCGTTGTGGCCAGTCTCAAGTCTCAAGTCTCAAAAAACTTTGCCAACGAATTTTTCTTCCGAAAAAGAAATTTATTTTCTTTTATTTTTGGTTTTGAAATCTAAAAATATAATATAACTATATCATTCTAACAATAGATCTTGACCATTGGCGGTCTTTAAATCTAAAGTCTTACAACATACACTACCAGAAAATTGCACTTGGATGACTAAATCTTAATAGTTTCATCACCGAAGTGGGACTCGGCTGACAAAATAGTTTTCATCGCCCAAAAAATAATTTTCGTCGGCTAAGCAACACTTAGGCGATGAAAAATTTCTTCATTGCCTAGGTATTTTCTTAGACGACGGTTCACACAAGTCGTTGCCTCAGATGCACACAAAGATGACACCCATTTGTTGTCGTTGTCTAAGTAATACACACGTAGACGAAGATATATATTTCGTCGCCTTTGTGGACTCTTAGACGACGACTTGAGTCATTCGTCGCCTAACTGATCACCTAAGCGACGAAATTATTTCTGTCACCTAAGTGATAACCTAGGCAACAAAACATGAAACTTAGGTGACAAAATGTTTCGTCGTTTAGAAAAGTCAATTTCTCTCTATTAGATATCATTATCTCCTCATCACTTCTCTATCTATCTTTCCCTCTCAGCTAGCTCTCTCTCCTCACTCAAAAAAACCCACAGCCGGCGGCTCCGAATAATATCCAGTAAAAATTCATCAAAACTCGATTTTTTAACTCCCGGAGTTCTAGTTTTACGCACTTATCTCCTTATCGGTGAAGGTATTAACACGTTTCTCTTGATTAACTTTTTTAATTTAATATCGGACGTAATTACGTACGGCGATTAATTTTTTCAACGAATATATAGTACTTTCCGGCGACCTTAGCATTACTTTCCTTGTTGTATTGCATTGTTAAGCTAATTGTAAGCTATATCCTAATTGGTTATTAATTAATTAGTTAGTTAATTAATTGGTATATATGTTTTAATTTGATTAATTAGTTAATTAAAACATGCATGTGCTAGGTAATATATATAGTTAATATATATGTTAGAATAATTAGTTGAAATATACATATATAATTAATGCATGTATTTATATAAAGTTAATAATATAATATATATTTTAGCTAGATTAATTATAGTATAAGATTAATTAATTCAATACAAGTACGTGTTATGTGTGATGCATTTGATAATATATATAAAGTATATTAGATTAATGAATTATTGGTTGCAAAATTATATAATTAATAGATCAATTTATTATCCTTACACAAAAATATGGACAAGAGTTGGATACAGTTGGCGAACAGAAGTGATGTGCGGTATATGAACGGCATTAGAGACTTTGTGAATTTTGCGACGGAACATACTCAGGGAAAGAAGCGTTTCTGGTGTCCGTGTAGAAAAAGTCTCAACCATCAGTTTGTTCCATCTAACGTTATGGCTTAATACCTGTATGAGCACGGTATGATGTGGAGTTACACAACGTGGAGCGAGCACGGTAAAGTAGTAGACTTCAGCTCAAGGTACACTTACCATGATGTCTCATCCAGCGGTAGTGGCTGCCTTGCTTGGAACCCAACTATAGATTTGGCCCATGATGCTTTTCCAAAATTTAGTCATGGTGGACACCAACACTAAAAGGGAGGTTACGAGACCACTCGTGATGACACATTCCCCGCTGCCAACTTGGCCAGTGACACTACAGAGATGGATAAGTATAACAAGATGTTACTCGAGGCCCAGACCCCGGTGTACCGTGGATGTCCAAATAATGTGTTACAATATATAATGGAGGAAGTTTAGATAAAAGTGAAGAATAAAATGTCAGACAGTGCTTTTGACGAAATACATGATCATATATGTAAGTTGCTACCTGATTATTGAAAACTTCAAAGTCATTATAAGATTAGAAAGATCTCGAGCAGCCTCGGCCTAAAGTACAGAAAAATTGACGCTTGCATAAATGATTGTATGCTATTTTAGAAAGAGTATGAACATTTGAACTACTATCTCGTATGCAACTAGTGCAGATATCAAAATTGGAATAGGAGGAGTTCGAAGAAGAAAATTCTTGTGAAGGTACTTCACTATTTTATGTTGATTCCCAAATTGCAGAGTTTATATATGTCTCTATACATAGCAGAGGCGATGAGATGATACGCGGAACAGCGAGTAGATGATGATGTGCTCCGACATGCAGCAGATGGGGAGGCTTTTAAACATTTCGACAGGAAATTTCAAGACTTTGTAGCAGAGTTTCGAAATGTTAGACTCGGTCTATCTACAGATGCATTCAACCCTTGGGGTAGTAACAACACTACCATCAATACTTGACCAGTTATTCTCATGGCGTATAATCTGCCTTGGTGGATGTGCATGAACAATGAATTTAATTTCCTTACTCTGCTAATTTCAGGTCCTAAATCTACCAAAAAGTGTTTACATGTCTACCTCAGACTATTGATCGACGAACTAAAACTGTTGTGGGAACATGGAGTGTCAACTTATGACAAGTTCACTAACACGATGTTTATAATGAGAGCAGCCGTAATGTGGACAATTAGTAATTTTCCTGCATATGGGATGTTCGCTTCTTACATGACCAAAGGATACAATGGTTGCCCTATCTGTTTGGACGATGTTAACTTCAGTTAGTACTCGGAGAATGTGTGTTACCTGGGTCACCGTAGATGGCTTCCTCACGATCACCTGTGGTGACAAGATATGGCTCATTTCGACGGAACGGTAGAGAATGAGCCCAAACCCCAATACTGGTCTAGCGAAGAGATTTTAGAGAAGTTGAACAACTTCTATTTCGGTGTGTTGACCAACAACAAAGATGTGAAAAGACTTAATCCACACCCACCACACCATCTCAGCTATTGGCAGCACAAGAGTATTTTCTTTGAACTACCGTATTGGTCCAAGTTGAAACTTTGGAACAACCTTGATGCCATGTACATAGAAAAGAATGTGCGCAACAGCATGGTGGAATCAATTTTGGGTATGAAGTTGAAGACCAAAGATACTTCCAAAGCCCACAAAGATTTAGAATCTATTAATTTGCGTCGTCACTTGTGGTTGAGAAGGGATAGAAGATGAGTGTACAATAAGATGCCAGATGCACCTTACATGGTGAAGCCGACGTAGAGGGATTCTGTATTTAGCTGGTTCAAGACTGTTCGTTATCTGTCTACTTATGCAGGGAATATTATAGGAGCAGTTGACGAGGCGCAACACAAGTTCATTTGTCTAAAGACTCATAACTATCACGTTATGCTGTAACGTCTGATCTCAGTGGTAATTCGACCATATTTGCCTCGTGATGTCGTCGAACTAATAGTAGCATTGTGTAGATGGTAGCAGAGGTTATACGCTAGAAAGTTGCAGAAGTCAGATGTCCTCAAACTTCAATACGAAATAGTGCACATCCTTTGCAAATTAGAGATGATTTTTTCCCCTGCTTTTTTTGACATCATGATTCACCTCATAATCTACCTACCCCAACAAGTGCTCCTTTCTGGTTCCTATCCACTACACTTGGATGCATCCTCAAAAAAGGTATGTACAATTATTTATAACGGTTGTTCATCATTTTTACATTTTTTTTTGTGTTTCTACTATTCTTCAAATTATTAATTGTATGATTTTGTAGACAACTCAGATAGTATAAAGGATTTGTGAAAAATAAATCTGCCCCGGATGGCTCCATAGCAGAGACATACCTAATGCATGAATGTGTTACCTATTGCAATATATACCTCAAGGATCTAGTCCAGGCCAATTCAAATGTCCGCCACAATCTTTCAGTCGTCACAAATGTTTTACGACCTTTTAAAGGAGTATTAAAAGAAAGATCAACTAAAGAAGAACTTGAAGAAGCTCATTGGGGAGTATTGCGAGACTGTAACAAGGTCGACCGTTACATGAAGTACTACAGGGAGTACATTCAGACGATTAAACTAGACAAAACTCCTGCTTGGGTTTAAAAGATGCTTAAGAAGAAGTTCCCTGATTATTTTCGACAATGGGTACATATTTTTTATTATTTTAAAACTTTGTTCTCATATATAGTACGTATGACATTTACTGTTTGTTTATGCAAAGTGTTTGGCCTTAGTTTGTGTATGCAGGTTTTTGGTTTACTTTTATTTTTTGGGGAAACTATGTCAAATTTTTGGTAGAAATTAAATTACACATTCATATATATTCTTCACATTTTTGCAGATGGATGATCTACAAAAATTCGATAACCACGAGGGCTGGTGGTCGTGGAAAAATCATATGTTGACCCATAAGCTGGTTAAGCACTATATTTACTTCGGCTACTTTATGAATGGTGTAAAGTTTCATTCATTGACTCAAGATGAAGGAAGAAGCACACAAAATAGTGGGATCCCAGTTAGGAAAGGAGATGCTGTCTATTATGGAGTTCTTGAACATGTCGTTGAGCTGCTATGCAGGAATGATATTAGCGTTTTTCTGTTCAAGTGCAAATGGTTCAAGTGTACCAAGAAAGATATGAGACTTTTATCAATCGATACAAACTCAAACTGGTATGAGGATGAGCCATTCTCTCTTGCCATCTTAGTTAGGCAGGTGTTTTATCTGGATGATCCAAAAGCTGGTGAAGGCTAGAAAATAGTTAATCATATATCACACCGAGGAATATAGACTGCAACTACACTTGATGGGACGTCGGCGACTGATATTGAAGCGTATAGACACAATGCATATCGATAAAGAGCCTAATACTTCAGTCATCCCCAACATAATGGAACTGGTTCAGCATAACGAACACTTGCCCCCAATTAATGGTACCAAAGATCTTACTCCAGAGGAGATTAGAGAGTTAGTGCAGAATGCCCCAGAAGTCGAGAAACCTGAGGACGACGATGACGTCGGTTATAATTCAGACGTTGTAGAGTATGATGTTGAGGAGCAATCAAATGATAGTGATGATAATGATTCAGATGATGATGATTATGAGGATGAGGATTCATATGAGGCTGGATTAGTAGTTAATTATATCAGATGAATAAAATTAAATAGAACAGGCTATAAAACTATGAATCGGAAGAACGAAAATAGAATTAAAAATGCCAGATAGTGATGCTTGAAATAAAATTGCGTTTGGAATTGAAAAAAAATTAAAAATAAATAAAATTTACTTTTGGCCGACGAAAATGCGTTATTTCGTCATCTAAGGTTCACTACCTAGACGATGCTAACAATATATTTGTCGTCTAGGTGAACTTTAACCCTAAATCTAAACCCTAATAGTAATCCCTTTACCCTAAACCGTAAACCTTACTTGACAAAACTAAACGGTTCATCATCTAAGTGAGTTCTTAGGCAACGAACCCTAAATCAAAACCCTAATAGTAATCCCTTTACCCTTTACTCGTTTCGTCACCTAAGGCAATATATTTTTTGGGCAGTTTATTTTTTTGCGTCAAATTTTTTTTGTCCCATTTAAAAACTACTTAGGCGACGAAATTTTTTTTCCCGTCCCCTAAATGCAATTGGTTTCACCGCCTAAGTCGATTGATATATCCCAAAAACTGGATCGACTTCGATCCAGTTCACATCTCTCTCTCTCTCTCTCTCTCTCTCTCCGCCACCTACCTCTCCCCCTACCCAGCCAATGTCCCGCTGGATTCTCTCTCTCTCCCCTCTCCTCTCCGCCGCCGGATTCCTCTCTCCCCCGTGCCCCCCCCCCCCCCAAATCGGTTTATCTCTCTCCACTCCCTGTTTATATATATATATGAATTAGATTAATGGTTACATATATAAATTATATATATATTTGATATAAAAAATGGTTTAATTATATATAGTAGATTTGGATTAATATATTATATGTGAATTAATCTATTAGATGTGAATTAATTTGGGTATATTGTATTTAAAAAATAATTTGTGAATTAATATATAAGATGTGTATTTGGATTAATTTCAGTATATTTGGATATATTATGTGAATTAATTTGGGTATAATGTATTTGGATTAATTTACTTGGATTTGAGTATATTGCGATTAATATATTAGATTTGAGTATATTTGGATTAATATATTATATGTGAATTAATTTGGGTATATTATATTTGGATTAATTTAATTTGACATATGTAATGTATTTTGATTAATTTAATTTGGGTATAATGATATATATATATGTAATATTAATTGATTAAGTTGGGTATATTATATTTATTAATAATTTTTTTGATAATTTAGATAAATTTGGCTATATTGGATAAATTTGAAAAATATTGTGAAATTTGGATACATTGGATATATTTGTGAACTTTAATTTTTTTTTTTTATAAATTTGGATAAATGATAAAATTTGGATATATTTGGTTGAATTATGCCAACAATATTCGGCTTCGACAACGGGCCAAATCCCTCATGCTCCACGTGAGGAGGCCTCAGCATTTACGGACGAGCTGAACATGGCCCGATCGACTACACCTTCAGACGGTCCGGATGACTCAATCAATGACTCGATTCTCTATAGCGCTCGGCCTAAGGTTAGGAGGCAGCCATCAGACGTGCCTGTGAAAAGGACTCGGGGACTTGGAAAGGGCGCCAAAGGTGAGCGCATAGTAAAGTCGACGGGGAAGAAGATCGACCTTGCATATGACGAGTTCACCCGAGGCCCTCCGACCACGCAACTCGGGAGTCTGACCTCGCACTCCATCGACTCAATCATACGGAATAACATCCGTATGGTTGCCCCTTCGTGGAACGAGCTGCCCCGATCTGAAAAGTTGAGGGTGTACCGCAAACTATCGGTAATACTATTATTATTTTTAAGTAATTACAAAACATAAATGCATTATTTCTATAATTAATTTTAATTTGTTATTTGTATTTCTAGACACATTTTGAAATCTTCGGCTCAACGGAGATGATGGAGAATATAGAAGAGACGGTTGACCGTATTTACAAGGACTAGAAGTACGACCTCTACAACACGGCGCCTCGCCTACCCCTCTGGAGCTCTGAAACGATAGGGAAGAGGAGTGACAATGGTTGGTCGGACACTTTGAGTCCGACAAGTATAAGGTTCTTCTTCATTTTCTTTAATATAATGAAAATTTCATAATTTATTATTTGTAACAATTACTTTATTATTTAATTATCTTTGTTGTGTAACAGACAAGGTCGGAGGCCAACAAGGCAAATCGGGACAAGAAGGGCAAACATCATGGATCGGGCTCGCGAAAGTTCATTTACATCGCGAATGAGCACAAAGATGCGGGTTCGAAATATTACTTCTTGGATGCCAGCGTCCAAGCGTATGTGAAACCCGAGGTCATCAATGAAGCGAGTCAGCAAAGGGTAATTAACTCACCTTTCTAAAATCAATTGAATTTACTCATACTTTCAAAGCATATTGAGATTTAGTATAATGCTAATTGCATTTTTAAGAAATTGAATTATGATTAGTGCATGATTTAGTTAGGTTGTACTATTGGAATATGATTTTGAATTTAAATTTGGTTATGCTTTAGTTTCGTTGGTTAAATTATTATTTTCAACTTGAGAAATTCGGATGGGAATTGGTAATTGTGTTGTTGTAATTGGTTATTCGAAGTATAATCTTGCCTGTAGGTTTTATGGTTTTCGATAAATTTTAGGAGAAATTATGCCAAATTTTTGTTAGAAATTAATATTATATTTATGTATTCTTCACTTGATTAATTTTCAGGAGAGGTTGATACAAATGGCCGGGGAGGAATTGGTCGCGACCCTACTGGCCAACCCGGAGATGACGCCTGAACATATGCCTCCCCTGTCGATGGAGGGTTAGATCGCTATTGTCAAGGCTGTTTACGGCCGCCAACCTGGAAAGGAGGTTTGTGGGGTTGGACGGACGGTGCAGAGAGATTTTTTCGCTTCATCCTCTTCGTCAAATGGCGTGGTAAGGAAGATACCGAGGCGCTCCGAGTAGACCTTCGATGGCACAGGAGTCTGCCGATCATGTCTGGGAGCATTCGAGGTCGGTGGAGGCGCGGATTGTCGCTCACAACCGTAAGATGGCAGCCTTCTACGAGGCATGCAGGCAAATGGGGTTGCCCGTTCCTGATTTTGATGACGAGTGTGGTCACCACCACCCCGCCCCCCCCAGCGACGATGATCTAAGTGGCGGCGGGGGAATTGGCAACATGTCTACCCCCGGTTTAGTTTCGTAATTTTTTTCTGTTTTTTTATTATTATTTCTATCGATGTACGTACACTTTTTATATTTAATGAATATTTTTTTAATTTTATTAATAGATTTTTAAATATTTTAACTTTATTTTATAATTCAAATAAAAAAAATAGAAATTAAAAAAAATTCAACTTGGGCGACAAACACTCCTCGTTTTGTCGTCCAAGTGAATTACTAAGACGACGGACCGTTCGTCTCCTAAGTGGTCACACCTACATGACGACAAACAGGTCATCTTATAGGTGCATCACTTAGACGACAACCAATTATCGTCATCTAAGTGCTCTCACTTAGACGCACTACCAGCACTTTCACTATAACCGACGACATTAAAAAAAAAGGCTGATGAGATTTTTTTTCGTCGGCTATAGTAGACGACATACATAATTTCGTCGGCTATAGTACTATAGCCCACGAAAAAGCAACAAAAAATCGTCAGCTATACTTTTACCGACGCTTTTTTGCCGACAACACCAAAAATCGTTGGCTATAATATAGCCGACGACGTAAAAAACTCGTCGGCTATAGTTCCGTAGGCTAAAAAGCGTCGGAAAAAGTATAGCCGACGATTTTTTGTTGCTTTTTCGTGGGCTATAGTACTATAGCCGACGAAAAAAAATCTCGTCGGCCTATTTTTTTTTTAATGACGTCGGCTATAGTTAAAATGCTGGTAGTGACGATGAAATCAAGTAGTCTTCTAAGTGGCAACACTTAGACGACGACTCTAGCTGTTCGTTGGCTAAGATGATTCTTAGACGACGACCACTGTCGTCGTTTAGAGGAAGATTGTTTCCACATCTAAGTGATTAGATGACGAACCATCTTTCATCTCCTAAGTAGCTTCTTAGGCGACGAAACAAAATTCTTTTAAGGCCTAAGTACTTGGGCTACGATTGTTAGGTGACGAATTTGAGGCGACGAAATCTTTGTTTTCCAACGAAAAATCTAAATCATCGTCGGTTATAGTATCACCGACGGTGCATTACTGACGAGACTATAACCGACGATGAGTCGTCGGTTATAGGGTATACCCGACGATAAAATTTGACAGACCGACGATATCAAATCGTCGGCTATAGGCATTCTTCTGGTAGTGCGTGAAATGTAATTTATGTGCAAAAACTTTAGTCACATTCATTCAAAGTTTGACCTAGATCAATGTACGTGATCAACCAAATATATAGTTATATCTTTGAATTCATTTTAGTGATATTCTTAAAAAAGAAATTCAATCTATAGGAGCTCCTGAGTTGAAAATTTGCACAATAATAGTTGAAGCTTGGTGCATAAAACATGTCCTTGGAAAATTTTGAAAATCAAATTTTGAATGATTTGTTAATATTGTTTTTAAAAGAATTTTTAAATGGTCATGATTAATAGATGACTGTTATGATCAAGATTTAAAACGCAATCATCAGTCTAAATTCTTTTATAAACTTTATATTGATATGTCATGAATATATTGGTAATACATAATATTTGTTTTTCATTGTTGATGTTTCAAACTGTATAATTAAAATAAACGTATATATTCTTTTATGCCAACAATGAGAAGAAAAAAGAATATGTTAATTGATTATTCAGTTTAGGGTTTGGAGTTTTGGATTTGGAGTTTAGGGATTATGGTTTGTGGTCGGGGGTTTGAGATTTGTAATTTAAGGTTTAGGATATGAGGTTTAAGGTTGAAGGTTTAGGGTTTATTTAAGTAGTGACAAAAAAATTAATAACAATCAAAGCCATGTTGATTATTGACCTCGATTAAAGATTTATCATGCTTGATTACTTTTTATTTCTATTTAGTATGTCTATATTCTAACGGTGTTAATACGATGTTAGTGCCATATTAAGATGGATCAAATGAATGACTGAGATTATATTAGTTCACTTGTACCTGATACATGGAAGAATTTTTCGTGATTTGACACTATATTACAATACACGATCGAAGAGTTTCACATATGCCAAGAAATTAATCCTTAGGCCTAAAAGCCGTTGAAAAAAATCAATTATGGTGACTTTCTAACAAATATTTACAGTGTCATATATAAGCATAAATATTTGAGTGGTTCAGTGGTGAAGTTAATGAATTGTTCACGTGAGGGAGTATGTTCGATTTCCCATCATATCAAGTATCAAATTTGTAGTTTTTTTTGTTCTTTTCAGTTTGTTGACCAAAAGTTCCATATGTTTTTCAATTTTTTTTTACCATAATTGACATGTTTTTTTCCATATTTTTTTTCTTATTTTTTTCAATTATTTTTTTATTTCAATTTTTCACCAATAAAAATAGTATTTTTTTCTTCTATTTTTTGTTATTTTTCAAATTTCGTATAAAAAAAATTTAGACTCCCCTAATATTACATCCTGACTCCGCGTCAGAATAGGGACTAATGGCATGAGTTTCTTCTATTATGACTCATAACAACAACGCGGTTGTTTAAAGAACAAATAAGCCATATAGCATATATAGTATATATAAAACATGGCCAACGGCGTCGTTTCAATTATGCTCATATTTTTGGATCTATTGGAAACAGAAGAAAACAAAAGAAGATACTGTAGAAAGTCCAAGTGAAGCCAAACTAATGAAGACGTTTCCATATGCTTCCTATGGCGAATCAACTGATAGGATTGTAAGATATCAAGTTATTATCTCCTATGAATGATGAATCAACAACTGGTTCATCTTAATCTCAACAGCTAATTAAATATCCAAATTAATTAGTTTTTCTTTGTTTAACTTAAAAAAAAATATATACGGTACTTTTTAATGTATACAATTCCTTGTCATGCAAAAATATAATTTTTTATAGTCAAATTTTTTTTGTTAAAAAAATTCGCCATGAAGATTTTTCTTTGCCTCCACCACTGCCTGTTGATGTTTAGTTGTATAGTATACAGACCAAAGGAGATGTTTATAAATAAATGGAAAGACTTTATTGTTGGGGTCTGAATTTTTCAAGTGGTATCAAATTGATGCCCGAACTCTCAAAACTATAAAAAAGATGCTCAGACTCTTAAAACTGTATCAACGTGATGCCTAAACTGAAACACCATGGGTATTAAGGTCATTTCCAGTTTTAAATTCATTTTTTTATTTCTGTTTTCAATTTTTTTTATTGTTCTTTTAATTCTCTCTCTCTCTCTCTCTCTCTCTCTCTCTCTCTCTCTCTCTCTCTCTCTCTCTCTCTCTCTCTCTCTCTCTCTCTCTCTCTCTCTCTCTCTCTCTCCCTAGACCTTATAATTCGAATCTCGACACCCACCCAACTCTCAACCTCGCCGCCGCATTTCCCAATCTCAACCGCGGAGGTATTCAAGCTCCGACTCCGAATATTGTACTCCAAAAATATTATACTCCGGATAATATCCTTATACACACAGGTTTGACCATGGAGGTGTTCAAGCTCCGACGACGGAGCTTGAGGCCGAGGTTGGCAGTAGAGTCCAAGGCGAGATTGCTAAAGGCGGCCGAGCTTGAGCCCGAGACTGCAAGCTCCAGTAGTGAAACTCGAGACGAGATATCCGAGGCGAGATGCAGTCGCTATGGTGAGATGCAGCCACTGTGGTGGCGTGTGCGACGGAGGCAGACGACATTTTGAGGTAGATGTCGTGTACGCCCGCCCCTGGTAGAGAAGATGTGGATTCCGCCAGACGCCACTCAACCTCACTTCACGCCTTTGGTTTTCAGTCGCAGATTAAGCGACGTGCCCAGATTGCGGTGCTTACTTGCGGCCTGATCGACATGCACGCCAGAACCATCACCAAGCACAAAACTCAATTTTCCAACTACTTAATGGTAAAGAACACACAATCAGCAATCAATTCATCTTTTACTTACATAAGAACACTAAACATTTAAACGAACACCTGATGTGCACAATTTTGACGTACAACGAGTCGCCGACAGGGATGTACCAGTCATTAGAGTTCTCATAACACCAACAATCATAGACAACAAAAGTAGCAACAAAACAATCACAACTACCTACCAAGCTCTGTTTCTAGGACGTGTTGATAGACTCCTTGACATCATGAGAACAAGTTTCCCCAAATTGGGTTTGACAAAGGATGACTGCACACAAACAAGTTGGCTCAAATCTGTGATGTACATTGCAAGTTACCCAAGTGAAACTCTCCCTCACTGTCGGCCTCGACTGTGCCTCATGGATCCATAGCAACGGTTGGCCTCACAACACTACCATCCCGCTAGGCCGCGACGCTTCTACAATGCCACACCTCTCCTTGGTGCCTCGCACGCCAATTAGTCCTCACCGGAGGTCGAGGAGCCTCAACTGCTTCTTGCGCCGGCAGCCGAGGCGGAGGAGTTCGACGACATCATAGTCGGTACGACATGGAGGAGGAAGTTCGTGTACACAGTCAGAGGCTCTGGCTTCTCGGAGATCAGCCTCGACGATTCAGCTATCAATCTGTTCGATTCTAGCTCCGACGATCGAGGAGGATGCTCATAGCTCCTCACCCAGCGACGCGTCGGAGAGGAGGGGGAAGTCGTAAGTGTCAATGGTGACGTCAGTGAGCCGGTTGGAGATGGCGTAAATGACGAAGGAGAAGAGAGACGCGCAGGGAGAGCGCGACGTTGAAGCGCCGTGATGCGTCGATGGTTGATGAGTGCGGCTAGCGGTGTCGGGTTTAGAGTGTATAGTGCTTCTACGAGAGAGAGAGAGAGAGAGAGAGAGAGAGAGAGAGAATTAGATTTAAAAGGAAAAAGAAAAGAAAAAATAAAAATTGAAATTAAAAAAAATAAAAAATCAAAAGTGTAAAGGTATTATGGTCTTTTTCAACGAGAAAAATTTATAATAAAAAAATTACGATAAGCATTACGTTGATACAATTTTGAGAATTTGAATATCTCTTGAATAATTTTGTAATTCGAACATTAATTTAATACCAGGTAAAAAATTCAGACCCGAGCAATGGTATTTTTTCTAAATAAATTTGGATGCTCCTGAACAACAACATTAAACTTGCGTAAGCGAGAACCCGTGACCGACCATTACCAAACGAGAGACACGCAGCCCACAACTGGACCATGCAAAGCCTCTCTATCCCAAACCATGCGTCAGTGGCGTTTGGACCAGTTCGAGTAGAAAAACGTGCACAAACCGAGAAGAAGACACTGCAAACTTCCATGACTTCGCTACTTTTGAAGCAGGGTCTTCGCCACGTGAGCTCTGCTCTATATCTCTTTCTATAGATGGATAACTGACGGCCAAGAAATAGAACCATAAAAGCACACCCGTCAGACTCTTTTACATGGAAATGGCAAATACGTAAAAGCCGTACAGTTTATAATAAATTCCTCTCAAGATCAAGAAACCTACAACGGGAAGCAGGGAAACTTCGAACGCCGAAGAAACAGAGAAAAATCCACCAAACTCGTCTACACTGAGCCAGTATTTATATCACTTTCTCTTTTATGGTTCAAAACGCATTGTCCTAATTCTCGCAGCCATGGATGATGTAAGGGCTACCTCTGCTTGGGTCGCCAGCCGCTCTTCTCATGTCGTTGTCGACTCGTCAGGTCCGTTGTTCTCTGAGCTAATGCCATTGTTGGTGTCTAACTAATTATCTTGCTTTAATTTGTTTTTTATTTTTTATTTTTTGGCGTTTGTGTGTGAAGGGATTGAGAAAGTGGCGGAGACTATAGACGCAATTCCGAAGGTGAACTGGGACTTTGAAGGGATTCACTATTTTGATAATGGGCCTCTAACGGTTCAGTACCTGTTTGTGTTGGATGCTTTGAACTTTTGCTTTTGGCCAGGTACTTTAAAATTTCTCTCTAAATTTTCAGTCTGGTTATGCATTGTTGTTGAGTTCTGTTAAAAGTAGACAATAAGACTTGAAATTGGGGTTGCTGCCTTGCTGGCTATTTTAGTATAGAAGGTACTGTTTCGGTAGTGTAAATTTTGGGATGGATAACTGAGATGTTTGAGAAACAGACGAACTTTGACAATAAGGCTCTCTTTTGATTACTTTATTGTTTTCTTCTTTCCGAATTCCCTTTAGTATCGGCCATTGCTATATGATCACTGTGCTTTCAAGCTTAGTGCTTAATCTGTTGCCAGTCTTATCGGGAATTTGAGGTATTTCGGGCCACAGTATCAGTGTACCCGTGTAGCTGTGTTGTTGCTGTACATTAGTCAGAGTGTATGTGCTTGAAGAAACAGATTGGTTATGTTGCATATAGGTGTAATTTTACTGCTAGAAATTAAAGGTCCGGGGGGTGAGGGGGGGTGAATAGGCCTTTTACCATTTTTTTGCTTAATCTGTTTTTGGGGATAGCAAGATAGAGACCTATCCCGAGATACAAGATATAAGTGTTAAAACGTAAAGACAGTAAGTAAAGAATAACACAAGATGTTTTTGTTAACGCAGAAATCCTACAACCAGGATTAAAACTGCGTGCCCCTAACTCTTGAGGGACAAACATTTCCACTATCAAGTAACACACACAATTACAAGTTTCTCGTACTCTGGGGATATATAACCCGTATGCTATCCTAACTAGTCTAACTACTAGTTCTAACAAAGCTACACTACTTGATCTATGTGTTTACACCTTGGAAAATATTCAGAAGCATCAACTCAGATCTTAACTACTTTCAAGTTAAATCTTCTTGATCTACTTCTTTGGGTTGAGCATTTCCATACCTATCTCAATGGAATGCATTATGCAATGATGCATATGAGTTTTGAAAACAGTTTTTATGCTTGTGAATCCATGTTTATTATGCACAGTAAAGAGCAACTAAAAGACACAGGAGGGGAAGAGAAGAGAGAAGAGAAACTACACAGTTTTTGTGCTCTCAAAGAGTGACCCGAAAATAATACCTACCCAGAAAATATTTCTACTCAACCAAGGGAGTCAAAACAGTTTTAGACTCCCTTATATAGGCAGCACAAAACAGTAGCCAATGACAGCAGGGAAGCACGTGAAAAACAACTTCAAAGTAACCCTACAGTAGACCTAAACTGTCCCAGATTTGACAAAATATTTTGATCACAGTTTGCAAAGCAAAAGCATGCTTAAGAGACAATATGTAAGGTCAACATCTAATTTCCATTTTAGGCAAAGAGTGTTTTAGGAGGGAAAAAGCCTTTCAAAGCCTAATACTAGAAATGGAAAATACAGCTACAGCGAGCACGTGATGGACAGAAAATAAGGAAGGCAAGAAAAGCTGTCCAGGCTGTAAAGCACCATACAAAGTAACACACAATCCTAAGAGTCACATGTGAGCCTAAAACACCATAATTCAAACACACATTTTGTAAAGTCAACTATCGTAAAACAAGACACATGTATTCTGAATTAAGGATGACCTGGGCTGCAGTAAATCACATGCATACAGAATCAAGAATAACCTAGGCAACAGAAACCATTTATAAACACGTTTCCAGAATGACAGCAGAACAGCAGGGATACGTGCATCAAGTGCTATCCTAGATGAAAAACATGTTATGCAATGAATGAACAACCTGTTTTTCCATTGAGATAAGTACGTGATGCCAACATCTTCAATCTCTTTCCTTGATGATCCTGCAGTCTATTGTGTTTTGTCCATTGCAAGGAATAACCAATATTAAGTATGCCTTCAATCTCCCCCTTCGACATTCCTTGACAAAACACAATCTTCAAAGAGTACCTGCATGAAAGGAGTATAACACAAACAACACATGCCGCAAAAACAAATGTCCAAAGTACAGTTCAGTACTCCCCCTGACTGGTTTACCATGATAGGAACACAAGTACCTATCCCAGCCAGGTAGTTCTCCCCATCCATAAGTACCTGTCCAGATTAGCTAGTTCTCCCCCTTTTTGTCTAGGAAAGACAAAGGGTAAAACCACAGATATCATAAAAACCGCAGATAAAGGTAACATTGTTTGCAGTCAAACCACAAAACCAAACCAAAGTGTTCAAAGAAAACAGAAAAAGAACCAAAAACAAAAGATCAGAAACATCGTAGATTATCAGGTAGTTGATTAAGCAGCATCACCAAGAGCGTCCTCATCCTCAGCCCCAATCTCCCCCAAATGGATTGTGGCACCAGAGTCTGAAGGAGAGGAATCTGCGGTGCTATCCTCAGGAGGAGAGGAGACGGTAGGCTCCGAAATAGGAACTGGTCCAGCTGAACTCGAGACTAGTACGAAGATCTCTGATTTGAACTTCTCGAATTGTTCTACTAGATGCTCCTTAAGCTCCTTGACCGCAGAGTTGAGCATGGATTGAACTGCCGCCTTCAGGAACTGCTGGTCCATGGGCTCCACATACTCGTTGGATTGATGTGCAAATTTATTTATGGTAAGAGCATCAACCAAGTAGAGTTCAGGTCCAAGAACGTCGCCCTCCCAAATAGGAACCCTAGCATCACCACAAAGCTTGGTGATGAGACATGGAAACACCAAGGCTTTGGCAAGTGAGCTGCGATGACTCACACCGGCAGTCCGGATGGCTTGATACATGAAGTATTCTGCAGGGATAGTTGGACGAGGAGGATCATGACTGAGGTATGCCATCAACGCGGCTTGCTTATGAGGGATTTTGCTGGTTTGGGAAGCCAGATGGAACAGAGTCCGAACCAAGAACCCTAGGGCCTAAACCATTCTGTCATGTATCTGCTTGAGAGAAAAGTGCCAGAGACCGGTTCCACTGGAGGAGAGGAGTAGAGGCGATTGGCTAAGTCTTGAATGGTATGAGAGTTTGAGTACGTAGTATAGCCTTGCAAAACGCCATCAGTGGTGAGAGGGAGAGATAAGGCACGATGGATCCCAAAGGGTGAGTAGTTGACTTCGATACCTCGAACGGTGACACATACCTGTTGCTTGGACCGTAGACGCACTTCCGCAGAAACCGTCTTAGGGAAGTTGGCATAGAACTCTTGTACCAGGGTACGATTGTACCTCGGTAGGGAGCTGAATGTTGATACCCATCCCAGACGGGAGGCTAGGGATAGCAAAGCAGGGTGCAAGGAAGAGAAATCGATGGGCTGCTTCACAGTGACATATCCAAATATTCGACAAGCATCAGTAGAAACAAAGTGAGACCTGGGAGGTAGTGATGAAGAGTCACCCAGACGAGGCTTAGGAGGCTCTTTAGACTT
The DNA here is from genome assembly GCA_946800695.1 of Geum urbanum. Taxonomy (NCBI): domain Eukaryota; kingdom Viridiplantae; phylum Streptophyta; class Magnoliopsida; order Rosales; family Rosaceae; genus Geum; species Geum urbanum. Next base: position 20,986,420 of record OX327000.1, on the reverse strand, counting down.
GGGCTTTGCAGCCACAGATTTGCCTTTGGCAGCCACAGACGGTGCCTTAGCCTTGGACCGGGTAACCCGTTTCCCTTTGGGTTCTGAGGAAGACGAGGCTGGAGAAGATGCAGAGGAGCAGATGGTGGTCATTGCCGTCTGTTTGCGCTTCCCGAGGGGAGGACCTGAGGGAAGGCCAGGAGATCCAGCAGCAGTGGGAGAGAGAGTAGCCGAGGCGGAGTGAGGTGGTGCTATAGTAGGAGAAGCTTGAGAGGGATGGTTCCTTGGAAATAGGTTGCACAGACTGAGGTGCTTTGACTGGCTTGACAGAGTGTTTGGGGGTACGCCGATGGCGTTGATAAGTAGATGTGACTGGAGGAGCTTGAGAGGGATTTTTGCTTTTAGTGACTGCGCTCGGTGGAATTGGCCGAGGAGGAGGAAGAGGAGGAGGCAGAATGATTACTTCTTCAAGGATGAAAAGATCGATATTTGCCATGGGAGAGTTTGGGAGATGGAAGGTGTGAGAGGAAAAGATGTGTGGCTTGCCGTTTCTTATCCTGACCATTTAGAGAGAATAAGTAGAGGAGGAACGGAAGAGAAACAGTCCAGAGAGAGAGAGAGAGAGAGAGAGAGAGAGAGAGAGAGAGAGAGAGAGAGAGAGAGAGAGAGATGCAGCAGAACCGAGACCAAATACACTCAAGTATTCTTGAACCAAGAGGTCTCTCTTCTTAAACACACAACCTCCACTTTCCAACTTCTGCAAAATCTTTGTTAGTAATAAAGAGCAATAATGACCTGTACCTAGGTAAAGCACACATGCACCTAGAAAACTCCTCAAAAGCATATAAAAAGGCTCCCATGCACGTATACCCTTAATATCCATTGGGATATCTAAGGTACCCTGAATAACAGAAGGTACTAGTGTACCCACCAGTACATTGACTGCTTCCCCTCACGTGGTGCATAAAGAAAACACAAAAAGATTGATTTCAGAAAGATTTTACAACCTGTCAGCATGAACCCTGGGATGGAAACAGTAAGTGAAATCCCAGACATCAGAAAAATTTAAGCATGATTCACAAAAGTGTGACAACTAATTTTCATATGTCTTGATGGCTCAAATTTTTCACATGAATATATGACTATAAAGTAACATCAATGATATGTTCTGAAAAATCAATTCTTGGAACCATAAGAGTGTGTGTGTGAAAGATCAACCTAAGGGAGTACAAGTTTGGAGCATCAAATGAAATGAGGACATCAATAGTAACCAAGTGACTTTGTCACATCTTTTGGAGAGTTCTGGAATTTCAGCATATCAAAGGACTTTGTCCCAACTTGGCATTTGGCCGTTGTCACTTAAGTTTAAGGCATTTTTGTCATCATCTTTAAATTTTGGCCAATAGCTCATATGAGAAATACGTCCTCATAGATGCATGTAACATAGTAGTTATCATTATGTCCTGAGCGCAATTCTCGAAAGAATAATGTGTGTTTCAAGGACATTCAGTGGATAACTAGTCCGAACTCATCGAAGGATAGATAACATCTCAGGGATCCCCACTGGTTCCGATTAAGGTGCACCCAGCAAAAGACTAGCTCATTCATTTACTTTGTTCATTTATCAATAATCACCAGACACTACCGGATTTTTACCCATTGCCGGCGACTTTTATGTCGCCGGTAATGTTTTTGGACATTGCCGGCGATTTTTGCCGGAAAAATCGCCGGCAATGTAATTTTTTTTTTTTTTCGAGACATTACCGGCGACTTTTAAGTGAGTCGCCGGTAATGTCTCGATGGTAATGACATTACCGGCGACTTAAATTAAGTCGCCGGTAATGTTTAAAAAAAAAAAAAAGACATTACCGGCGACTTAATTTAAGTCGCCGGTAATGTCATTACCATTGAGACATTACCGGCGACTCACTTAAAAGTCGCCGGTAATGTCTCGAAAAAAAAAAAAAAATTACATTGCCGGCGATTTTTCCGGCAAAAATCGCCGGCAATGTCCAAAAACATTACCGGCGACATAAAAGTCGCCGGCAATGGGTAAAAATCCGGTAGTGAGATTTTCACACTTTAGTTCTTTCAATAACCAGTTCAACTCATCTCAGTTTTCTAGCTCAAACAGTGTACACCCCACAAGAGTAACCTTTGTGCGCAAAGATTCTTTCTAATTCCAAGAATGATTTAGACCACGTGCATGAACATTCTTAAGGGCATAAATGCATATACACAAGTGAAAGATGCAGCAAATGTCTATCAAGAAACATGAAATAAGAACACAACACTTTATATCAAGTTCAGAAATATTTCCAGGGATGCCTCAACAGACTCATATCCCAGTGTGAGCCAACAATTATTTTCAGAAAAATATTTCATAGAGGAAAATGCTGAAAAATAAATTTAGACCAGTGAGGGAGATATCTCAAGTAATGGTGCATACACCAATAGCCTTCCTAAGACTTTCAAATCTCAGATTGTCCAAGGGCTTAGTGAATAAATCAGCCAATTGTTGTTCAATTAGAATAAATGTCATTTCAAGCTGATTATCTTCGACCAAGTTTCGAATGAAATGATACCTAATCTCTATATGCTTGGTCCTAGAATGCAACACAGGATTCTTTGAAATATTGATTGCAGAAGTGTTATCACAGAATATAGATAGGATACCTTGCTCAAATCCGTAGTCGCTTAGCATATGCTTCATCCAAAGAAGTTGCGTACAACAGCTCCCTGCAGCATTCTACTCTGCTTGGGCAATGGACAAGGATACGCAGTTCTGCTTCTTGCTATGCCACGACACTAAGTTGTTCCCAACAAAGAAGCAACCTCCCGAGGTGCTCTTCCTATTTGTGGCATCTCTAACCCAATCCGAGTCTGAATACCCTGCAATCTCAGTGTTAGTATCTGTTGTATACAGTATCCCAAAGGCACACAAACTTGAAACGTATTGAATGATACGCTTGACAGCCTTCACATGGGATTCCTTGGGGTTGGCTTGATACCGAGCACAAACACCCACACTAAATGAGATATCGGGTCTACTGGCTGTGAGGTAGAGTAAGCTTCCAATCATGCTTCTATAGAGAGTTTGATCAACATTGATGCCCTCCAAATCGGCACTGATTCTGCATGAGGTTCCCATTGGGTTTCGAATGGGAGAAGCTCATTCCATCCCAAACTTCTTCACTAGTTCCTTCGCATACTTTTCCTTTGAAATGAACAAACCATCTTTCCTTTGCTGAACTTGTAGTCCAAGGAAGAAGCTTAGCTTACCACAAAGACTCATTTCAAATTCTTGCTTCATTAGAGTGACAAACTCCTCAACAAGTTTTTGAGAGGTGGAACCAAACACCACATCATCTACATAAATTTGAGCAATAATCATATGATGTGAAACATTCTTAACAAACATGGTTTTATCAATAGAACCTCGCACATACCCATGGTCAATCAAATGTGTAGACAATTTTTCATACCAAGCTCTAGGAGCTTGCTTTAAACCATAGAGAACTTTGTCTAATATGTAAACATGATCGGGATGGCTAGAGCTCTAGAATCCCGGAGGTTGTTCCACATATACTTCTTCTTTCAAAATTCCATTAAGAAAATCACTTTTAACATCCATTTGAAAGAGATCAAATTTTAGAAAGCAAGCAATGGCAAAGAGAAGTCTAACAGACTCAAGTCTAGCTACGGGAGCAAAAGTTTCATCAAAGTCTAGGCCTTCTATTTGGGAATAACCTTGCACAACCAACCTAGCCTTGTTTCTAGTAATGATTCCCTTTTCATCCGTCTTGTTTTTGAAAATCCATTTTTTTCCTATTACATTCTTATCCTTAGGTCTAGGAACCAAATGCCAAACATTGCTTTTCTCAAATTGATTAAGTTCATCTTGCATAGCTACAATCCAATTTGAGTCTTTCAATGCATCTTTAATGTTCTTAGGTTCAACATTTGAAACAAAACCATAGCATGCAATTCGATTGATAGCAAGCCTATGCAATGTAAGAAAACTTTTGAAAGTGACAAGATTACTCACAAGCATGTTTGACTTACTCCGAGTCTTCCTTGGTTCATCAACTGTGCCTATCACATCCGAGGGAGAATGATCCTTTTGAACTTGGCGCTTCCCAATGCGATGTGACTTCTGGATAGCAAGAGTCTGATCTATTGCGGCACCTTCATTGTCAGATTCTGTATCCGATGATACTTCATCAGGTATGGGATTCTGTTCATCAATAGGAGTCTCAGCAGATGTGGGAGACGTCTCAGTACTCATATCCTCATCCTGCATATTTCTTGAAGAATGGTTGTGAGAGCACACAAGGGAGTCATTGATAGCCACATTTACCGTTTCTATAACTTTGCAAGTTCTTTTATTATAGACACGGTAAGCACGACTATTCAACGCATATCCTAGGAAAACACCTCGATCACATTTAGCATCAAACTTTGTCAAATACTCACGATCTCTATAGATGAAGCAATGGCTACCGAAAGCTTTTAAGTGTGAGATATTCGGCTTCTTACCTTTCCAGAGTTCGTACGGTGTTTTACTAGTACCCGGCCTAAAGATCACACGGTTAAGTGTATAACAAACATTGAAAATTGCTTCGGCCCAAAACATGTGAGGTAAGTCAGCTGAACTAAGCATTACCCTCCCCATCTCAACCAAGACTCTATTCTTCCTTTCTACTATCCCATTTTGTTGTGGTGTGATGGGGGCAGAAAACTCATGGTGCACACCATTCTCTTCACAATACTCAGCAAATAAAGAATTCTCAAATTCGGTTCCGTGGTCCGACTTAATTCTTATTATGCGTTTGTTTCCAAAAATCTTTTCATTTGAAATTCGTTTTGCCAATTCTAAAAACTTCCCAAAAGTTTGACCTTGAGTTTTATCACTTAAAAACATAACCCAAGTGAATCTAGAGAAGTCATCAACCACAACAAGCACATATTCTTTTTAGCAATACTTTCAGTTTCAACAGGGCCTACTAGATCCAGGTGAAGCAATTCAAGAGCATTAGAGGTTGGCTTAGCATTTAAAACAGGATGAGAGGTTCAGGTTAGCTTACCCATCTTGTAGTCTCCACACATACCTGCTGCTCTCCCGGTTAGTTTGGGCAATCCTCGAGCTCCATCCTTTGAAGATAGCTTACCACATCTTGATGACTGAGATGGCACATCCTCCTATGCCATAGATCGAGCAAGCTTTCTTGTGTCAAAGATCGAAAGCAGATTTCAGGTTCCAACCTCTTGTTGACACGAACACAGTAGCAGTGATCCCTAGATCTTTCGCCTTTCATCACGCATCATCCTTTCCCATCAAGGACAGTGCATTGAGACGTATCAAATGTTACCGTCTCATACTCATCGAAAATCTGACTCACACTCAGCAAGCAAACTTCTAAACCTGCCACCAGCAGAACATTCTTCAAGCCCGGGAGACCAGGAGTGTCAACCGTCCCACTTCCGATAATCTCAGCTTTGGCTCCGTCACCGAACATGACATTACCAACTGGGTGAGTATCATCCATAAAGGTGAACCATTTTCGTTCGCCGGTCATATGCTTCGAGCAGCCGCTGTCCATGTACCAAGAGTCAGACTTTCTGGTGGAAAGGGCAGTTAGGGCAACATTGCAAACAACTACGACCTTTCTTGCAACAGTGGGTGAGGCCTTGACTCTTGAGAAGAAACAAATAACGTCCTCCTTTTTCTTCTTGACACCATGTTCCTTGGGAGATATGACGCTTATGGTATCCCTGGTTTCTCGAATAGATTTTCTGACCCAGTTTGAAAAGACTGGCTTGTTCTTCTGCTTCGGGATGGCAAGGGACTGTGCAATCCTGGTCAGATTGTCAAGTGATTTCTGAAAGTGGATGAGCAGATCATTGTTCTGTGAAATCTTTGCAGGTACATGGTTCCTTCTTAGCTTGTAACAGTACTGTCGAATGTGTTCACTGTTCCCACAGTGAAAGCATCTGATTTGTAAGATTTTCTTGAGCTTGGACACCTTGGAGGTTTCAAGAGCATCGATCTTTGGTAGAGGTGGAGGCTTTCCCAACATTGAACTGATGCTTTTTACAAATGTAGTCTTCCCCGAGCCTTTGGGTTTGCCATCATCCTCAAACCTCAAACCCTTCTTGCTGCCGTCCAGTCTTCCCATCCCACAGATTTGGGATAGCTTCTCCCAGTCGATGGAGAATTTTGCAAACTGGTTCTTGGTGTCCAGCAGGGATTCTTCAAGTTTCAGCTTCTCAGTAGTAAGCACCATTATAGAGGAAGATTGACGGTCCAGTTCTCATTTGAGGAAATTCACTTGTTCCTCTAGTTGAGTTTTGGTAGAACTCCATTTTGCTTTATGGGATATGTACTCTCCTTGTAACCTGGAATATGTCTTCTTACTCAATGATAGCTCATTAGTTAGAACTTCATTTTTAGTAAGTATAGATTTAGATGCTTTACACAACCGTACATACATATCATGCCCTTCGTCATCAGAATCATTGTCCTCAAGAGACTCATCTAATGTGACTTGGGTGACAAAAGCAACTTTTTCATCTTCATCTAAATCGGTTTCAGAATTTTGATTAGAATCACTATCACTCCAAGTTGCTTTTAGTACTTTGTGAGATTTATTTTTCCTATTAGCACAGTCAACAGCCTTATGTCCCACTCCATTGCACTTAAAACATTTATTGTCCATTCTTGGGATAGAAGAGGACCTAATATCCCGACCTCTTTGTGAATCCTTATTTCTAAAAGACTTAGAGCTAGATCCTTTAGAGAAGTTCCGGTTAGAGTTGAAAGGTTTCCTTTTCCTTAAGAATTTCTCATATTGTTTGGTTAAAAAGGCAAACTCATCATTACTATCATCTTCATTTTCAAGCACCTTTTCATCCTCAATTTTAACCGAACTTAGAGCCATAGATTTCTCATTTATAGGCTTTTTCTTGAGTGTCTCATAAGTTTTCAGATTACCAACAAGTTCTTCTAAAGGATAAGTGTCTAGATCATGAGCCTCATCAATAGCATTCATTTTTGAGTCAAAGAAAGGAGGTAAAGCATTCAAGAATTTCCTAACAATTTTCTTTGATTCTGTGGCTTCACCTAAGTTACGACATTGATTTGTTATATTCAGTACACGACAATAAAAATCATCAATAGACTCTTTTTCACTCGTGATTAAACCTTTAAACTCATAAATAAGACGTTGAAGTTTTTGTTGCTTAACACGAGAGTTACCTTCATGAGTGTTGATGAGCACATCTCATGCTTCCTTAGTAGTAAAGCAATGAATGATCATTTGGCGCTCTGCTTCGGATACGGCATTGAAGAGACAGCTTAGAGCCTTGATGTTTGCTCTAGCTAAATCCTTATCGGCTTTTTCCCATTCAGACCTCGGCTTTGAAATTTTCTCATTAGATCCATCGTCGTTTGGTTTTGTGGGATGTGACCAGCCTTCCTCCACAACTTGCCACAACATACCATCATCTTGGTAGGAGAGGAAGACACTTATCATGATTTTCCATTGTGAAAAATCATGTCCATCGAAAAAGGGAGGAACATTTATGGATGAGCCTTTTTCACGTTCCATTTCTGGTCCCTCAGAGGATCTCACTTGCAAAGGCTAGTGGCCGCTCTGATACCACTTAAAGGTCCTAGAGGGGGGGGGGGGGGGTGAATAGGCCTTTTACCACTTTTTTGCTTAATCTGTTCTCGGGGATAGCAAGATAGAGACCTATCCCGAGATACAGGATACGAGTGTTAAAACATAAAGACAGTAAGTAAAGAACAACACAAGATGTTTTTCTTAACGCAAAAATCCTACAACCAGGATTAAAACTGCGTGCCTCTAACTCTTGAGGGACAAACCTTTCCACTATCAAGTAACACACACAATTACAAACAGAGCACACTACTTGATCTATGTGTTTACACCTTGAAAAATATTCAGAAGCATCAACTCAAATCTTAACTACTTTCAAGTTAAATTTTCTTGATCTACTTCTTTGGGTTGAGCATTTCCATACCTATCTCAATGGAATGCACTATGCAATGATGCATATGAGTTTTGAAAACAGTTCTTATGCTTGTGAATCCATGTCTATTATGCACAGTAAAGAGCAACCAAAAGACACAGAAGGGGAAGAGAAACTACACAGTTTTTGTGCTCTCAAAGAGTGACCCGAAAAGAATACATACCCAGAAAATATTTCTACTCAACCAAGGGAGTCAAAACAGTTTTAGACTCCCTTATATAGGCAGCACAAAATAGAAGCCAATGACAGCAGGGAAGCACGTGAAAAACAACTTCAAAGTAACCCTATAGCAGACCTAAACTGTCCCAGATTTGACAAAACATTTTGATCACAGTTTGCAAAGCAAAAGCATGCTTAAGAGACAATATGTAAGGTCAACATCTAATTTCCATTTTAGGCAAAGAGTGTTTTAGAAGGGAAAAAACCTTTCAAAACCTAATACTAGAAATGGCAAAAACAGCTACAGCAAGCACGTGATGGACAAAAAATAAGGAAGGCAAGAAAAGCTGTCCAGGCTGTAAAGCACCACACAAAGTAACACACAATCCTAAGAGTCACATGTGAGCCTAAAACACCATAATTCAAACACACCTTTTGTAAAGTCAACTATCGTAAAACAAGGCACATGTATTCTGAATTAAGGATGACCTAGGCTGCAGTAAATCACATGCATACAGAATCAAGAATAACCTAGGCAACAGAAACCATTTATGAACACGTTTGTAGAATGACAGCAGAACAGCAGGGATACGTGCATCAAGTGCTATCCTAGATGAAAAACATGTTATGCAATGGATGAACAACCTGTTTTTCCATTGAGATAAGTATGTGATGCCAACATCTTCAATCTCTTTCCTTGATGATCCTGCAGTCTATTGTGTTTTGTCCATTGCAAGGAATAGCCAATATTAAGTATGCCTTCAGAAACGTATCATGAGCATCAATTTATTGGCTTCTAGCTTACACTTGTATTTTGGTTATCAATTGAATTGAAAGTAGTTTGCTTTAAGAAAGGGAGTTTAGGATTCCTAAACAAAGAAATTGAATACTGAACAAACTGTAAGGGAGGTCTTGTTTTCTTGTGGGTTAACTATTAAAAGTACTTTGTATGTATAGCCAGAGGGTCTTCTATATAGCATGTCGAGAAATTGGCCTCATTTATGCTTAGTCAGGGAAGGCAATATAACTAGTTCTTCCTCCTAGTACGCTGGGATGTATTAGGAAATTAACATATGTGTTGCTTAAGCTGTATGCAGCTTTCAGTATTGCAAGTTTTACAAATATTTTCTAAGATTTCAGCTTAAGATGTCATCCAAACAAGTGACATTGTTTGTAGATGCATTTTATTTCTTGCAAAGTTTTGTCGTTTGGTTCACTAAGCTCAGTTTACTGATTGTTTCCCGTTGTTGTTCTCCTTTAAACAGATAAGGACTTAAATTACGACAATTTGGCAGCAGGTCTAAAGGAAGCTCTACTGAATGACAAATCGGCATTTGATGCTGATCGTCTCCAGAAGTACACCGGTACTTATCTATTTGAACACATATCTCCATGTCCATTGAGATTTAATTTTCTTGTCCTAATTTATAGAGTTCAAATATTGGGCAGACATTGGACTCTTACAGAGGTTTAGTTCATAGACAAGAATTTGAGCTTTAAGAACATGTCAAGCACTTTTTTCGTCCTGCATTTTACTTGGGCTATGTACTTTCCATTGGATTCTTTGCTTAATCAAAATCATTTATGCTACAAGGTCCTGAACTAAGGGAGCTGTTGAAATGGCCTAGGCCACTACCTTTGGAAGATGAGAGAGTTCGCTTGTTACATGAGGTGGAGCTTGTATATACATATAGAATTTTTAGTGCTTTCAGCTCCTTCATTTTCAAAGGAAATATTCTACATGATAGTTTGATTTGGATATTTTTGTTACTTGACACTGAAAGTTATGATGTGCTATAACTTTTGCGGTCTAGGTTGGATTCGAGCTGGAGAGAAGCTTTGATGGAAAGGCATCCAACGTTGTGGAGTCCTGTGGAAAATCAGCTATTAAGCTTGTAGCTCTGGTTACTCATCACTTTCCTGGTATCTTATTTGGGTTAAACATCAACTATGGTAGCTTTATAAGTTAATAGTTTGCAGGGTTTATTCATCTGGAAACAGGTACTTGACTTAGTAAACTTTTCCAGGCTTTCGAGACCACTCAGTATACAAAGGCCACCTGGTATTCTTGTATAAAAGAGCTCAGATACTCGCTGCAGATTTATGGGGTGCATATGGTGGCAAAGGATACGGAGAATTTTATGACATTGCTTCAATAACCATTATGGCCGACTATATTGTTCCAGCTGTGCTTCGGCAGCTTGGTGTGCTCAAATATAGTGAAGCCCTTGCGAGCATAATTGAAAAGAATAGTGAAATAGATGCAGGCAGTGAGGAGGAAGTTGAATTACGGGCTTGCTCCATACATGCCGTGGAGAGAATGAAGGACTTGATCAGTAAAAAGTTAGGGAGGAAGGTATGGTTTACACATTGCCTGGACTACTTCCACTTAGCTTATTCTCTGCTGTGCTTGGCGTGTTATATTATGGGCATGAAGCTTGGACTTACCGCTGTGCATTTATCTGCTCAAACATTCAAATTACTATCTTTCAGTGTCCTGCATGATCGCATCATGTCTGTTCCCACTGAATTGACTTTTTTTCTTACTCTGCATCTGAAACTGGTTAAACTTGTGGCATCTCCATTATGTAGATTTCATTTTCCTATGGGGATTTGACAGAGCCAGATTTCTTTTTCAGGTTCTCAGTATTGAGTTGGACCTTTGGCTGTGGTCGTCTGGCATTCAGTGTCCTGCTTTGCAACACCACCGAACACTCTCTATATATTATTGAGTGTGGCTGCAGCATATACTGCTAGGAAGATGGATTTGAAGTTTTCAGCTAGTCTTCGAATGAACAAGTTCTTCCTGCTTTCACTTTTGAAAGCTTTCGGCTTTCAAGTTTTGTGGGGTCCAATGTAGTTCCTAACTGAACCGAGTTTCTTTACAATGTGCATCTGCTTTAGCGAACAATTAATGCCTATGAAAAATGACAGTAGCTTACTATCCAATTCATACTATGAAAGTAGTTCTCTTTGGATTTGAACTTTTGAAGATATACCTGGTGTGGTGTTCTTTTGGAAATTGCCCTGATAATCAGTACAAGTCTAATAGTCAGTATTGTTTTTCAAGGGAATGGTGTTGCTGTGAATGTCAACCCGACTCCTAAGGGTGTCTGTATCTTAGCTTGATTTCCTATCAAGTATAAGTCTTATTTTCTGAAGTTATTATCTATATTATCATTAAAGAGAACATACATTAGTTTGAAGTTGGTTACTATTACAGTTCCATTTTTTTATGCATACTCGATGCTGTTGCTAGTCTTTGAGATTCATAACCTGAAGTGATAGGCTTACATAATATACAGGCAATGTGCTTGGGCTGCAAATGCAGTAATGCAGGATGTGAATGATTTTCCAAATGTAGTCCAGTTCTATTGTCAACATGACCTTGCTTTATTTTTCTGAGCACATTTGTCAACAGTTATGTTGCTGAGCTAGGGTTCCTTGTTGTTGGCAAATTTCCGTCATAAGTACATTTAAGGACATCTGGTGTCCTCACTATTCGGGGACCAACTGGCACCTTGTTTGTTTTTGGTCGAATATCCTGTGCACATGACAGATTTTCATTTTCAGAGAAGATGGAGTACAGACTCATTAGGCTTTATGATATTGAGTGATTGTTTACTAGAATCTTTCTGTGTGTACACATGCCATAGTTTTGATGAATTAGAACTCAGAACATGGAATGAGCCTCTATTGACTATTGATGTATTTTGATCATGAACCTGCAAGTTCTTTGAAGCTAGGCCAGAAATATTACCTGGTCAAAGATAGCTGTTGGGATTGCTAGGGTTGCAACAGCATTGGGAGCATCGACTATCCCAGAAATTCTTCCCTCACATGGACAGCATGACAGAAGAAGGTAACTCTGATTGTTTGAAAGCAGGCAGGTCCTAGATCAGCAGTTAAGAAGACTGCATTAATTCATGGTTAATGATATGTGTAAGAAATAAACCTGTTCTTTGGAGTATCCAAACTTAGAGAGGTAGTCGATGGCATTCAGGACAGCGCGCTTGTAAGCAACAGTTGCATCTAGGTAATGCTGCTTCCCACTCTCATCAACACTGATGCCCTCAAACACCAACCATTCTGAGAATCTTGGCTCAACAGGGCCTATTTCAAAGATTGGATTGACATGAAGAGGAGTCGGCCCCATCGGGGTAAGGTACTCTTTCATTCCACCCCTTATTATGTCACACCTAATAAGAAATAGAAATCTTAATATACAGTAAAGCTATGATATTATCAAGTAAAGTTATGTTAACCAGCTCCATTAATTTTCTTGCAGATTGGCTCTAGCAAAGTTAAAGAAAATGATAAGAGATGAGTTCGTCAATTTTACTTGAGCTCCAGGAAACCACTCATCTCAATTGCTCCACAGAATGAGATTTCACCGTCTCCCTGCGAAAAGTGCATGTCACCAGTACTAAGATTTGCTCCTTCAATGAATACTGGAAGGTATATCTTTGAACCTCTACTAAGATTTTTGATGTCGCAATTGCCACCATTTTCTCTTCCTGGAATAGTTCTCGCAGCCTCCACGGCTATCTTTTCCCATTCTGGAGTTCCCTCTTTGATCTATGTAGTCCAATGATGACATGTTACTATGTTAGACAAGCTGCAGAATTCTGCAACTTTTATAAAAAAAAGTAGTATCCAGCAGTAATTCTATTATAGGAACTCAGTCTAGCTTGCTAAATTAAGCTCTTCATTTGTTCCTCAGCCAAGTTTTAAAGTAGCATACCCCTCCAAGGACGCAACCTTTTGTCGATGGTAGACTGGCCAATGGTCGCTGATGCACAACCTCACATAGTTTCAGAGACTTGACTCCATTTTCTTCAAGTTCTCTCTCCCTATCATTCCATATTTTCAAGAGTTCCATTGATGGTGCTGTTCCAACTATTCCAGGGTGTGTCAAACCCGGGAATCTCACTCCTACAGTGCAGATACGAGTGTTTAAGAAAACATTAGACTACTATATATGTTTCTGTGGTTTAGCCTTACCAAACACTAGATAGAAGACTACAAAAAGGATATAGAAACTGTTGAGAGATGCACCTGGTATTTGAGGAGAGTAGGCATATATTCCTTCAAAATACCAAATTGCTTTGGTTGCACAAGGAAAATGGTCGGTCAGAAACCCCCCTCCATTTTCTCTGTCAAAGGTTGCCGTGAAACCCCATTCATCTCCTGGCAAAGGACCCAAGTTGCATATCTCAACTACCAGAAGATCACCTGGCTGTGCTGGAATCCCATCCTTGTCTGAAATCCTAATCGGTCCGCTTAGATAATGAACCTGCATGTAGGACTGATTAAACCTTTTATTTTCTTACATCACATGACAGCTATTGGTAGTAGTTTTGGTACTGGATACTGATGTTCTTGTTCAAGACTACTAGTTAATGTCTTATGATATTTTTCATTGGTCTTAATAACTTGGTAAGGTCAGCACAAGCCTCGTTAAGTAGGAACATAGGATCAAACATTCAAACCATAGATACTTACAGTTGAGAGATCAATGGTTTTTATGTCTAATGCAGAGTCATCTTCTTTAATAGCACCTCCAGTCCAGTCTACCATCTCTACTCTAAACAACTCATGGGTTTTGACCTCCGCCACCGGGGGTATATCAGGGTGCCAACGGTTGTGAAGAGTTAGTTTTTGCTGCCGTGGTTTGCTGTTTAAGTCTATCGGAACCACTAGTCGTGGAGATCGAGGAGCCATGGTTGATTAACTTCAATTAGTGGGAATAAGGAAGCACATATAGGAATTAGGAAGTATTTTTCATATGTATATAGTACTGATGAACAGCATCAATTGGGGATCGAAGTGGAACGGCGTTGTTGATGTCCATACATTTGTTAGATGACAAATTTTTACATTTGGAGCGGCAAGTCTTTCTAATGGTCCCCAACTCGATCTCTTGAATAAGAGACAAGTACAACATTACAAACTTTACTAACTTTCAAAAAAAAAAAAAAGCATTGCAAACTTTACTTATTTTTAGTTTGACTGGTTGATCAAGCACCAAAATATTGCAGATGATTGATCATCGTTGTTTGGATGTTAGTTTATGGACATTGAATTGCTTTCTTTCTCGTAAATTATGTAACATTTTGTTCAAGTCTTGGTGTCTGCTGAGAAACTTGCAGTAAATATTGTGGACTCCGGTATAAGCACATATAGATCATTAAATCTGTTCAATCATATATGGAACTGATGGTTTGAAAAGCTGAAACTACTGTTGTGGTACCTAGTACAGGTGCTTACTAGAGTACTGAAGTTGCAGCTGCTCAATAATAGAAGTGGAGAACATGCAATACACACCAACTAGAATATGGGGAACTCACAATTGAGGGATCGGCATTCTTAATGTCCTCCGCAGTGTACTCTTTTGTGATACCGCCACCGCTGAAATCGACCATCTCAACTCGGAAAACTTCTCCTACTGTAGCTTCTGCTACAGGCGGTATTTTTGGGTGCCACCGGTTGTGAAGTGGAAGCTTCTGTTCCCTTGGCTTCTTTTTCACATCTATCGGCACAACCAGTCTCGGTCCATAGGAAGAAGCCATTTTCAGTCCTGTTGAAGGTGAGGAAAGGTAAGGTGTTAGATTGAAGTTTCCTTGTGTGGTTGAAATGATTGATCATAGATATGCAATTATGCAAAGCTGTTCTCCTAGGACTGATATTTGACTGCAGCCATGATAGGTGCCACTTTGTTTCACTTCAAGACTTCAAGTGCGTGGTGGACCATTTTGAAGTGTGAAATTTTGTCACAATATTTGAGTTAGAAATGTGCATGTACGTAGGAATCTATCTCTTGATTAAATTTGAGTTTATTTCTCTTTACACCTTCGTAGCATCGAATTGTACGTACCATGTTTTATTCTGAGGTGATTGGTCTATCACTCTTTGATGGAGGTGAATTACCATGTGAAAATTTACATATGAGAAAAGCAAGTACTATTCTTTTGGAGACCCATTAATTGAAGAGAGCATAGCTCATTGTAGAGCTATAGGTCAGAGCTGGAAAATGTTGAAATGAAGAGAAGCAACCCTATAATTATAGGGTGGGTGTGCAGTGTGCAACAATGTTTGAAGATGGTGAAGACAAGCTTGCCAACATAGAAGCATGAAACAAGGGAGGAGTTTGACAAAGCTTTCGTAAGATTTTCATGCATGCACACTACATACAACACTTTGATCAATTTTCTATATATATGGCATGGAAGATTGATCAAAATCCAAGTCGGAGGAGTTCCATCATTTTTCACAAAATTAGCTAGAGAGCTACACTATCACATTTTTTAGTATTGCCGGCAATTTTAAATCGCCGGCAATAGTTTTTCAAGTATTGCCGGCGATTTTTCCCCCAAAAATCGCCAACAATGTTTTTTTTTATTATTGCCGGCGATTTTTCCTCCAAATTGCCGGCAATAATTGGCCGGTAATAAAAAATAAAAAAAGTATTGCCGGCGATTTCCATGCAAGTCGCCGGCAATACTTTTTATTATTATTATTATTATTGCCGGCGACTTGTATGGAAGTCGCCGGCAATACTTTTTTTTTTATTACCGGCAAATTATTGCCGACGATTTGGAGGAAAAATCGTAGGCAATAATAAAAAAAATTAAAAAAAAAAGTATTGTCGGCGATTTTTGGGGAAAAAATCGCCGGCAATACTAAAAAATGTGGTAGTGCTACCACATTTGGTGAGATAGAGAGAGAGCCCCACTTAGAGAGTTTGAGAGAAGTCTCAAATTAAGTGGGAAGAAAATTCTTTTTGAGAGAGAGAGAGAGAGTTGTGTGCCACTTAGTGAAAGTTTAGTTGCTAAATAAGATTGTAATCCTATAATTTTTATATAGTAGAAGAAAAAAGTATTCGGCTCTGAGGACGTTAGCATTTGCCGAACCTTGTTGAATATTGTCTTCTTTAGTTTATTTGTTGTTATTTCTGCAAATCACACAGATGGATAAAAAAATTAGATCTTGGGATAATTATTTATCCTTCGACCCTGTATTAAAGGCTGCATTCTTTCCCAACATGAGAATTCCATTTTTTACACATGGAATTGATGCAGCTACCTATGAAAGAGTACTGGATTTTTGAAACCGGCATTGGCTTGAAACTGGAAACCCAATCCGAAGCTGTGTACTCAAAGGACCCTACAAATCGGAATCTTTAGGATTTTGGCTACAATTTCCATTTCTTTATGATGACTCGAGCTTAGGTTTATTCTTGCAGGGAAATTTTGTTACCGTCTTTTTTGCTTTAGGGTAGATGGTCCTGATTACAGCTGTTTGTAGGGTTCCTTCAATAAGTTCATAGGACTATGATGTATTGACTGTCTTGATTGTGAGATTAGTGATGGTATTATTTGCATGAATGATTTCATCAATGAGACTAATCACCGAGCTATCATCAACATGCTTCTTTTATTCTTAGACTGATAGCTAGTGCGGTCTACTTTCCTAGAGTCATGCACCAGAGAAACACCTGTATTTTGCTTGTACAGATACTTGAGTCTACAGCATCTATGCATGCATGTATTCACCAACTTAATTATGGTATTTCTCATGTTTCTGAAAATTATGTCTTAAATATGGTGTTTTTTTATTGAAAACCTCTCTAATGCTGATTAGTTGAGGATCTTTCGATTAATTTTTTTGAGTCACTTTTCAATCACATATTGAAAAACCACAATTAGATCGATCGATGTTTAGAGAACAATATATGAGTGAATTATTGCTACAAAATTTTAACCAAATAAAAAATGGATCGTTGATGCATTCATACATGCATAATGGTGACTAATTGATAATGAATGGTTCAAGTTTGCAAAATTTGGTTCTCTTGTTTGATACCTTACTGATGTTTTATTTGTTGAAAATTTGTAGCAATTATCATTCAACAGCTATTTACGATAATATAATAGAAAAGTGTGTATAATAAACAAGTACGATCCCTCATTACTTTATAAAGAAAAACCCGATCGAATCCTAATTATAATCTCTCTCCATGTTTTTGACAAGTGAAATATCACTGCTTGATTGCTAAAACCTAGGTGTTTTTGAGCTAAATTCATTTTTACTAAAAATTTCAGATCTCCTCCTTCAATTCTTTTTCCTTTCAAATCTCAACATAAACATATATAACGGGCAGATGGATTTGATTAAACATGCATGTAGTATTGTATTGTGTGGATATTTAATTTAGAAAGCCTACCTCAAATTACAGGACGATGAAATGCATTTGGATCGCACCTTATTGTGAATTTCACCATGCATATGGCTTCACCACCAATTCCTAGGACTTAAAAGAGATCGATCCTATCTCCAAAGTTAATTTGATCGATCATAGATGTTCATACGGATTGGAATTTTCGTCAAAACTGAATCGATGTTTATCTATCTTTCTCCCAAAGCTGGCGAGAGTTGAAAAGTTGGTTTGTTTTGTTGTGGCGAGTTGCGATTGACCAACGTACAGATCGAGACATGCATGCATACAGCTACCATTAGTCCCCACTCCTCCACTCGAAATTTCGAATGCTTTTATTTGCGGCTGACAAGATCATATAATAAGGTCCCCTGATATCTCGAATCGCAGATCTTCATTGTTCTTATTAGGTCTAACGTCTGGACTAGTGAAAACAAAGCAAGTTCTTCCTCCGGGTTATTCTTATACGGAAATTTTTAGGCGCGGGCTTCTGTATATAATAATAATATATGAATTTTTTAATTTAACTAATTTTTAGATTTTTTTGTGAAAAGACGATCAATTTATATCTACTTGGAGACATGTGATAAAAATACAGAATTCTATCGGATTATCCATCCAATAAAGAGAAGTCATATAATACACTTATACTAGATAGCAATTGAATCACAAACAATCTTAGATTAACAAACCAGAGTAACACGAGTAACTATCAAACTTAAAGTATACTACTCCTTAGTTAGGTAGGTGCCTTATCTATATGATTGCTTCAATCTTCAAATTGCCATTCAACACAGATGTCTTAGAAGACGAAGCCTCATTCCCTAGCACATCAAGTAGATTCCAATTGGCAAAAATCAGTTGTTGCCTAGAGTTAATGCCTTTTATGAGACACGGTTCTCTAGCCACCGTCTCTCTCCTCTTTAGAGCTCATTCTTGTAGCTCCTCTCCCAAGTCACTGCCCTATTTGTCCACAACCTCTTCCTGGCGGCTACCTGCCCCTCCTCCAGGTCTAGTCATCTTTGAAATATCCTCCTACAACCTCCATAGTCGCTCATCCTCCCTCTGCTGCCCCCCAACCTCCAATTGAGCCTCTAGTTGCGCACACTGATTAGGACAATCCCTCAACAACTAGTCATAGCTACCATATCCCATGTAGTAGCTTTTCAGGGTCAGATACTCCACATTACATTCCAACCAAGCTTTATAACCCAAAGGAACCCACAAGTGAGTAGTTAGTGCCTGCTGCAAGTCCACTTCCACAAAAAGGCGAACTCCCGACTCTTTCTCAAAGTGAAGCTTGTCATAGTCTACATACCTACCTAGGTGGTTTCCTAGGATTTTCCACCACCCTGTCGTCGGTTGTTCATCATATAGGTCACCACCTGTGACCTCCAGCTTTGCCCAAACCTTAGCCATAGCTACAAAGACTGACTCAACCAGAGTAAAGCCATCAAACTCTTCAACCACAACAATGACATCTTCAAAGAACCAAGAGCCATGGTCAATGGCCCGTCGTTGTGCACTTTCATCTCGAAACCTGGCGACAAAGCGATCTGGAGTCGCCCTCCATATTTGGATCGCACTCGTTTCTTTGAAATCTGATCGCTAAAGACGAATCATCCAAAACTTAAGAGAATTGCCCTAACATCTCAGATGATTGTTTGGGTAAAGACTCTAAGTACAACAAAGTCATAATCATTGGCCTCTTCATCTGCTCCCACCGAAATATCGAAAGACATTAGTGGAGCATGTCTAGGGTTTGGTGACATAGGAAGCAAAAATGATAAGAAGAGAATGGAAATGGGAATAAAGAGAAGAACAGAGAGAAGCAAAAGAGAAGAGGGCGAAGAGCCGAGATCAGTGAGAAAGGAACCGAAATTGGAAAAGATCGGGATTGAACTAGGAAGCCTAGGTGGCTAGGGTTAGGAGGAAAATGTATTACTCTCGATAACCACAAGTTCTCAATCACCTAAAATGTCATTAGTACATGCTCATCTGAACCGATATTTATGTTTAATACTAATTTTTAGGTTATATATTCACATTTCTATCATTCAGATTATAGATATTAGTGTATAGATCACTTATGCAAAGTTTCATCTAATTGAGTGATGGTTAAGTTACCTAACTAGATCAAATGAACCAACACACAAAAATCAGTAAAACCGAAACCGTTCGTGTATATAAGTGGTAAATCATGATTTTGAGAACTCAAATTATCATCAAATTGAATGAAACTTTATAGAGTTGATCTATACATATTTATATATCTATAACTTGCACAATAAAGATGTGATTATGTGATAAAAAATTAGTCAAATAAAAAAAATTCGCATATTTCAATATATGCAGAGGTCTGCATCAAAACATGTGTTTTTATATATATATATATATATATATAATGAGGTCGATAAGTCGAATCACGTATACACCTAGCTCTTTGTATGGAGAGCTTGGGGAAACCATTGCAGGAGGTCGGGCTGATCGAGAGCTCTTGAAATAGTTAATGAGAAAAATTTGTTCCCAGACTTCCAGTCCAATGCAAGTAGAGTTTGATCGAGCTCATAATTAAGATTCGAGGAGAATATATTGTTGCATATACCGGTCTATGACTTCTGTATCAGTTGCAATAGGCCAATAGAATCTGCTTCCCAAATCAATTGCAATAGACATGATCTTATGATATTATATTGACTTCAAGAGATGAAAGACTAAAGATAAAAAAATATACCTCGTAATATATTGCATGATCGAACAAACAAATAATGAACAAAAAAATATACCTAGAAAGTTAAGTAAGCATATTTTTAATAAAATTAGTGAAAACATATACCTAAAAAGTTCACAGGGTCAATGGAGTCTCTGTTTCTCTTGTTGACTTGTGTGTGTTTGCTTTAAAAATTGTCGGCAGATAGCAAGTTGGCACTTGGACGGCGACAAATTTCATGCTTGTACTTAGTACTAGTGGATAAGAACTACACGTCTGCCGGGACTAAGACACTTCTTCGAAACCCCATCCTCATATATATAAATTCCCAACTGTGACCCCGTCCTAAAAGATCATCATGAATAAATGAATCGCACTGCATATAAGTAATACAACACTACTAGATTGTCCAAATTCCGGCATGTCTTATACCGACGAAATCGGACATCTTTCACTACGAATCGAGCGAGACGTACCATAATTATTGCCTCTTCGGTACATTTCGATCAACCCGCAAATATTTGTTGTTCACAAACATGATGCATAAAATAGTGTTGCAATCTTAATATTTGGCGGATAATGTCCAAAACTATGAGTCAAACAACCATAGCTAGGTACATGTTAAAACATTCACATGGCCTACTTGTTCGTTTGTGTTGTATGTCGTGCTAGCTAGTTAGTTCATTAGATATATCACTCATGTTTGGTGTGTTACGAGGACATCTTGGTCCATACTTGGAATGGTGATTTGTCTCTCGATGGAATTGCATGTTTTGCCTGCATTTGTTCGTATTGTTGATGCATCCTGTTTGGTGTCAACCGCATATATACAGTATGTACCTAGCTAGATACAAGAGCTCCATACTTACTCGTTTATCGATCACTATGTAAGTAAGCTAGCTAATGAAAAGATCGATCTATATTCTATAATAATATTGAGTCCATTTAAGCAAGATCTTTAAAAGATTTATTCGTACTAACTCGAATTATATATAACTTGTGAAATGATATACTTTTGTAGTTGAAAAAAAAAACGGCTTCAATAATTTATGAGAGAAGGACACAATTATTTGTAATTTATGTGTTCTTGGAATTAAATGGCTTCTTCTCCCAAGTGAAATGAACCTGATTTATTTCTCATATCTTATTAGAAGAGATTCATTAAGTTTTCAAATCAACACTATAATACGATCCCATTACTTTTTTTCTTTTTTAAAGAAACAAACTTTATAAATCAAATCAAGGCAAAACGTCACTGAGGATTACATCAAAAATAAAACTAGGAGCAAACACTGTCCAATTACACACAACTGAATTCAAAATAGCAAAATAATAGTTGCATATTTATGCAACTTTATTGTGCTTAATTCCCATTATTTAGTTCAATTGTCTTAGTTCCTACAATATTAACTTACTTTATAGTTTTATAGATATTTTGAGTAAATAAAGAGAAAAGATGAAAAAGAGGGATTTTAAGATGCAATTGAGAAATCTGCATGTGGAGATTAGTCGACTTCGACAAAGAACTTGTAACAACTCAGAATGAACCAGATAATGATCTTCATATGCATGGAAAGTGCTAGATGTCTAGTTTCCAGAACATCTTCCTGGTTGTGATTTGGATCCCTAGAATTATGGCCGATTTAGTACAGAGAAGTCAGTTTGCTCAGGAATATGACTTTTGACGAGAATTTATGTTTTGAAGCTCAAATCACACCAAGAAGTCAGATGAAAAATTTGTGGTCCACATTTTCATTTAATATGGGTGTAGCTGGTGAAAATAAATCTTGAAAGTCAATAGAAGAATCAAGAAATGACTTTTCTTCCAAGAAGAGGAGTTTCAAACTTACAAGGAAAGAGAGTTCGAGGAGCAATATAAAAATCTCATAAAATATCTATTGTACTCCTCCTTTCTATCTCTTCTTCTCCTTTCTTCTCCATCATGTGTAGCTAGTTGTTCTTTTTAGTTAGGAGTTGATCGAATCCCTAGATATGTTTCGATTTTGAACCCATAGTGATTTTAATAACTATTGGATTTGTTTTACTTCACTATTATATCAGTGATGATTTCTATTATGTATTTTTTTGGGTCGACACTTGGATGTTATAGGATCTATTGTCTTGGATGTGTACATGACCATCATATCATTGAATATTTTATAAAGATAAGCAAGCCCTATGTGATAACTTATGTGAAGTAATTCATAGGTCATGCAAGATCACTCATCATAGTAGCTCTAGAAGTCTTGTTGTCTTTCAAACACTCTACAGTTCTTAATGACTTTAATTAGTTAGATTTGAGCCTATCATAATTACAAGACTTCTAGCTAAAGGTCACGTTAAGCCTGATAATCAATCCGGATAGCATGCCAAGTAAGAAAATGTAATACGTATGTGAATTAATCATAGATCATATGTGGGGAGACATTCATTCATTTGTTATTGGAATTAGGGTTGCGGTAGATCAGAACTATTTAGGGTGAAGAGAAGTTCCTACCTTTCTTTTCCATTAGATTTACATTCTTATTTACTTTTCTGTTTTTGCGTTATTTCTAATTTATTTCAACATCCAAACGAAACCCAAATATTATGTAAATTTATGTGTTTGTCCGCCATTATGTCTATTTGTAGTGTCTGTTATCTTATAATTTTAGGTCAAGTCTAGGTATTTTAATAAATTAATTCTTCATTTGTGGGTTGAGTATGCAAGATTTCTGGCATTAGTGTCATCAAATATTTTAAACCTTTTAGTCTCATCAGTCCTCTGCGGGTAATTACCTCTACTTCCATTATACAACATTGACATTTTAGGTACAAAATAAGATAAATTTAGTAGGTGCTTTTGCTCCTATCACAAAATTAGCTAAACCACGAGCCACAATTGGCTTGACGATGCCATTACCTTTTCAGCGCATAAAGTACTCGTTTGCGGCCATAACAAGATTCGACACTCTACTTCTAATTAGTTTCTAATTAACCTCTATGTAGACTCAATAATTGAAAAGAAAACTTCCTACTTATTTGCTACCTACCCCAATCGAGTTTTCGAATTTGCAATATAAAGTAAATTCTAAAATTAAGAAAATACAAAAACTAATTAACTTTGAAACCTCTATCCACTTTATATAAGAAAATACGAAAACTAAGAAAATCCACTTTAAATTATAAAATTAAGAAAATACAAAAAAACTAATTAACCTCTTTATATAAGAGTTATCTTACCCCTTCAGGGTGGATCTAAGATCTTCAAAGAGAATGGATTGTATTGTACTGTGCAGTGCACAATTTGTTATTTTCCTGAGAATCGTAATTCAGTGAGGGATCATTATCATGTCAATGCCTATACACTAATGTCTATGATATGTATAAATCAGAACTTGATGAAATCTAACCGTATCTATTGATATATATGAGTGGTTCTGCAATGCTCCGCTCACAAATGTGTGCCGAGGAAGGAGAAGACTATAAAGACCCTAGCTCCTTTATAGCTTTATTAACTCTTGATATACCTATGTTATTTTTTATCATACATTTGAAAGTGTAGTTGGACCATAATTTATTTGTTCTAACACTTACAACTAAATATCTATCATCAATACTCGAAGGTAAACTATTCTTTAATATCAAAATTTCTCACTTTCCAGCTTTACAAGAGTTAAGTATAAAACTTAAGTAGAATCGAGACTTCACTGTCAACACAAAACAAAAAATTAAACTTTTTGAGAGACTTAAAAGATTCTCATCCTCTATGTTAGTACGTGATCTTGTAAACACACAATTGTCGCACACTTAGTCACTCCAAACGGGTCAACACAGCTCAGACCAAACGCAAGACAGCAATACAGGCTTCAACTTTAAACAAGGAAGCAACACCATCCGAAAGCTCACGTGCTCGGAGCGACAAACGGAAGGTACCTGGACAGATCATGAACAAACAAGCAAGATCCCACATCGAAAAGCAACAAAAGACTCCACAGTCAACCGCCAATATATACAACACATTTATGACGGTTACAAGGTATGCCCGTTACTCTACCAATACTATTGTTACGCTTCACACACTAACTTGAGCGTAGGAGAGTCGAAGGCGGGAACAACTCGTCAAAGCTTCTAACGACCGTTTGGTGTATTACTCTTAACAACAGGTAAATGGCGACATACGCGCAGCAGTTCAGATCATCCGAATTGACTTCATCCGCACTTCTACTGGAATTCCTACGAAGTTCGATAGAAACAATTGGCACCGTTTGTGGGAATCGAGCAATCGTAAACCACCCGAAACCATAGCAGCAAAGATGGCAACATGCCACATTACACCCGAAAGCCGAAAGACGAGAGATGTGCCCGTCTACGCGATCAGCAGCATCAACGACCTAACGGAGGACGAAGCAGCAGCCCACCTTGTGAAAGAACTCCAAACAGCTTGAGCCGAAAGAGACCAGGAACGCCAAGCCTGACAGCGCTTGGAGGATCGGCTTGACGTGTTCATCCGAAGCTAAGAGACCCTGCGAGAGAAATCCGGACCAACGGAAGAGCCAGGAACGAGCAGGCAAGCGGTCAGGATAGACCCACCGTGGGGACAGCAAAACAACCGGCTCCCAGGACCTCCACCGCTGCCCGAAAGGATACGGGAGTACGATGACGATGAACCTACCGCGAAAATTGGGAATGCCATGCTCCGGCGAATGGCGGAGATGGAGGCCGAAATCATGTCATTCAAGAAAAGCACGCACACCGGGCCAAAAGGAATGTGCACTCCCTGTGTGAGCCCCTTATCGGACGATATCCTGGCGCAGGGCAGGGATCCGTATTCCAAAACCGCCAAGATCAGTAGGTTCAACGGGAAGGGAGACTCGCGAACGCACATTGACGAGTATCAATCTGCCACCGCAGGTACCCGGTACTCAGATGCAACCCTCTGTTTCCTGTTCCAGGAGACACTAGCAGAAGAAGCACGAAACTGGTTCTACGAGGTGCCGACAAGATCCATCCACTCGTTCGAGGAACTCACGGAGTGTTTCCTCAAGCGATACCGGCTACAGGGCAAGTACAACACCGCCAACACGCTACTAAAGGTCCGTCAGTGGGACAATGAAAACCTATTCAGCTTCATCAACCGGTGGAGGGCCCTTGCGAATACGTGTAGGAACCTCGACAAGAACGTAGCAAAAACGACGCTACTAGAAAACCTGACGGGAACCCCGTTCGTGGAGAAGATGGTCAGAAAGGACCACCTTGGGTACGACGGGATCATCGACCTAATCGTCCAAAAGGCATTGGTGGAAACCCACGTATACGGAGCGCAAGGTCCAAGCACGACACCAACCTCGAAGACACACAGCTACACACATGATCGCCTGTCATCCCCCCATACTGCCAAGAATCCTCCACCGAAAGCATAGCCCACCGCGTCCCGCAAACGCGAAGACTACTATCGTGAACACATGAACCACAAGCAGTATCAACAGACGCATCGCGAGCGCTCTCCACCACGAAACCCACCATGAAACCCACCACGAAACCCACCACCCAGAGATCCCCACCAGCGACGCGCAGTCTTCTCCATCACCCATGGCACAAACGAGGAAGTGCTCAAGTAGAATAAATGATAAATTTGCCCACCCATGCCTAGGGCGCCCGGCATCGCCCCAATGCGAAACAACAGGGGAACGTGGTGCATGTATCATGATTCGATTACCCACAAAACTAATGATTGCGAAATCCTAGCTAAGGAAATCGAACGATTGCGCACGGAGGGAACGCTGATCTTTCGAGCAACAAATGCGGAACGCCCGGCGACAAATATACGAACAAGGGGCACCATCAGCAACATCACGGGAGGGAAGCGGAAGGCAGAATTCCCACGGGAAGAACCCCAACCTAGGGACGTATTTGCGGTACATTCTGGAAATCCACCGAAGGCTGTGAAGAGGGATTGACTCCCAATCACCTTCACCTACGAGGAAGGCAACCAGAACAGCACTCTCCCGTTCATCATTGACGGAATGGTGGATCGATACCTAGTCAAGTGCATCTTCATCGATAACGGAGCTGCTGTCAACATCATCTTTCAAGAGACATACGAAAGCCTCAAGCGCCCGAAATGCAAGATGACGCAGGACCACGAGGGCATCGCCAGCTTCTCAGGTGAGACCACTTACCCCCTCGGTAGCGACTACATGCGATTCGGCATCGGTGCACTAGGAACCCCCCAGAGCGAAATCAGAACAGACTTCGTTATCAGAGACCTCCACACATCCTATAACATGATCCTTGGAAGACCAGGTATCTCGAAGCTGAGGCTGATCATCGCGGGCCACATGCTCATGGCAAAGTTCCCGATAGACTACCGAATCGGCACGATCAGAGGGTATGATTTCGTGGAAAAAACTGTTCGACCAGACAAAGACAACACGCGATTGGAAGTACTCGCAGTGGCAGAGTGTTCCCCAGAAGAACAACAACCTAATGACCCGCGCGACGGACTGAACACTATCCGGCCCACCGAAGAACGGGAGGGGCAACGCACGATACAACTATCCAGTGAACACCCGGAGCACACGATCTGCATCGTCGCGCAATTAGAGCCCGACATGGCGGCTCGGCTAACCCAAGTCCTAACGGACAGCCAACAAGTATTTGCGTGGTCCTACACGGACATGCCTGGAATGGCCCCAAGCATCATCTCCCACAGGCTCAGCATCAGCTCACTTGCAAAGCCGATAAAGTAGAAACGGCGGGCGTATGACCAAGAACGATATGCGGCTATGCATGCGGAGGTTGATAGACTGCAGAAAATCAGTTTCATCCGAAAGGTCGACTACTCGAAATGGATCTCCAACGCCATTATGGTCAAGAAGCAAAAAAGATCTTGGCGCATGTGCATAGATTACAGCAATTTGAACAAGGCCTGTCCCAAAGATAGTTTCCCGCTACCCCTGATTGATCAGCTCGTAGACGCCATGTGCTTCACAATGGACAAGGGGCTCTACTGTTACATAGTCATGCTGTTTGGGCTGAAGAATGCGGGCTCCACGTACCAAAGATTGATGAACATTATATTTGACGGGTTGACGGGCAAAATTGTAGAAGTCTACATCGACGACATACTGGTCAAAACCACCAAGGCAGCTGATCACCCCAAACACCTACAAACTGTGCCCGAACTCCTGATCAAGAACAACATGTGACTGAACCCGGCCAAATGCACGTTCGGCGTGACAACAAGCAAGTTTCTTGGATACATCATCAGCAAGGGGGGCATCGAGGCCTCAACAACAAAGGTCAAGGAAATACTAGACATGCAACCCCCCATGACTAAGGCTGAACTCTAATGCCTAACAGGAAAACTGGCATCCCTTAATCGCTTCATCTCCTGCTACTCCGACAAGTGTGCACCGTTCTTCAAAGCGCTCCGAACGACAAACAAGTGAAGCGTCGTTTGGACAACCGACTGTGAAGCAGCATTTACATCAATCAAGTAGTATCTCGCCTTAATCCCCCTCTTATCCAGACCCGTGAAGGGAGAAGCCCTCTACCTGTACCTATCTGCTTCCCTAACGGCCGTTAGTTCGGCCTTGGTCCGAAGAGAAACGAATTCCGAATTTCCAGTCTTCTTTACTGGAAAGGGCATGAAACCTCCAGAGACCCGTTACCCTACAATCAAGAAGGTGACACTTGCACTCGTCTCAGTAGCAAGGCGACTCAGGCCATACTTCCAGGCCCACAACATCCACGTCCTCACCAACGTCCCATTGCAACAATATTGCAATCGCCCGACCACAGTGGCCATCTAGCGAAGTGGGCCTTCGAGCTAAGTGAATACGACATCCACTACGCGCCCCGAACAACAATAAAGGGCCAGGCTATTGTAGATTTCATAACCGAGTACACGGAGGCTGAAGGGCTAATAGCGACACAACCCGTCCTCGACAAGCCACCCGTTAGAACGAAGCCTCCCAAGGAAGAATTCCCAAAACCCGAATCACCATGGAACATTTACGTGGATGGGTCATGCACCAAGAACACCAGTGGGGCTGGGATCATCCTCATCGGGCCCGGGGGCGTACGAGCCGAGTACTGATTCGCATCTTTTCAAGCATTTAATTAAACACTCAATTAAACACAAACACAATTAAAACCCTTCTTTGTTGATGTAGCATTGGTAAATAGGGATCATTCTTAACCAGGGATTGAGGGTGTATGCATAACTATGCTAAGTTTAAATGGGGGGTGGGAGATTTGGTTGTCTAATTTCCTACGAAATTAAATGTACAAACGTTGGTTACCAATAGAAATAGGGGAATCCTAAAATTCTAACATGCTTCACTCATAGACAAGCAAACAATCAAGAATTTAGAATTACATGTATTGTCACCGAAAATAATATCTAAGTCTAATATTTACAAGATCAACTTATCAATTTACCTATCCTTTAATAACCTAACCAATTTCATGCAACCTATTTGGTATCTAAGTCATTAGCTATGTTTTAACATGCATATCTCGGAATTAAGTGCCAAACTCGGGAATTGCTCGATATTCAACACATCATAACTTAAACCGGGAATTGCCCTGCATTCAAATTAAGTGTTAGGAACAAATATGCATGGATAACTAATTTCGAAGAACACCAAACAAGTCATACAAAACTAACTAGAATTATCTAACCAAAAGACTTCAAGAAACCAATCCATAGTAATTGTAAATTTACACAAGGAAGAATAAAGAGAAGAAGTCGTGGTACACTTTTTAAGTAAGAGAATTGCCCTATACTAATCCGTGCTTGATGCTACTTCAATGGATGGAGGATGAAGACACCTTGGGATTGCCAAGCTATGCCTCCGGCCTTTGGAGAGTGGTGGAGACTGTTTTGTGGAGGAGAGGCGGCTTCCTTGGAGGTCTATGACGTTTTAGAGAGTTTGAGATGACTCTTGGACAGGGGTTTGGCTATTTGATAAGTGATGCTGAATTCCAAAGTCGAGCCTCCCTTATATAGGAGAAGAATGGGAGTCTTTCCTTCCAAAACAATGATTCCTAGCAAATCCGGGGAAATCTGACCAGCTGTAGTAAAACGCGTTTTCCCGGAGTTGTAGACCTTGAAAAATTCTGATTCTTGCTGCTTTGGAAAGCTTATTCAAATGGCTATAAATCCGTATAAGGAACACTATATTTAGAATTGATTTGGATTTGCTACGGATTTTAGAAGTTCAGTGACCTGGCTGCCCTGTTTTCTTCTTCTTCAAGGAAAAGGAAATCTTCATATCTTCAAATCTTGCATTCCTTATTCTATAATAATTCTTGGCCGAATTTAGCATATCCTTGCTCATATTTTGACCCCTCAAATCAGGTATAAATCTTTATGGAATATCCTCCAAATTCGTCCATCATTTATGCTCCATATATTCCGCCATTTTTGCTCATTCCTGGATTGCGCAGGAGAAATGTCTTCAACTTTTTGTCCACCATTTTGGCATCCATTTCATTTGGCATTTGGTCTTCAATTCTTGACACCATGTGGGAAGGCATTTTGGTAACCATTTTGAAGACCATTTCTCGGACCATTTCTTCTCCGGAATTAGGAACGTCCTCCTTAGCACGCTTTTCACTCCAAGTCGCCTCCTTTATTATTTCCTCCTTTATTTCTACCTACAAACATAAAGTAAGTTAAAAACATATTTACTAAGCACAAAACAAAGCTAAATATAGAGACAAAGACATTAATAATCAAGCATAAAATGCGTAGATCAAGTACATGCTAAGATTCGAATTCAAAGTAACAAACAACGAGGCCGAATACGAAGCTCTTATTGCTGGTCTACAGCTGGCCTGAAACTCAGAAGCCCTGAGCATCAACATCTTCAGCGATTCACAACTAGTCGTCAACCAAATCCGGGGTGACTTCAAGACGAATGGTGATGCGATGATGGCATACCATGACCACGTATGCACAATGTTAAGCAAGCTCAAGTACTTCAACATCAACCACATCCCAAGGGGAAGAAACACCAAGGCAGACACACTTGCCCGTTTAGCAACATCGCCTGTACATACAGAGCCAGGACAACGAGTAGTGGAAGTGCTAAAGAGGCCAAGCATCACGAAAACGCCAGAAGAAATCTTCATGGTCGAATCACACATAGCTAGCTGGATGGACCCGATCATCAAATACTAGACAAGGGGCGAACTACCAGCAGACCGCGCGAAACATCATAGCCCGAGCAGTCAACTTCGGCATCCGACACGACTGCCTATACAGACAAGGGAAGACATGGGCCAACGTCAAATACGTTATACCAGAGCAAGGGGACAAGATACTCAGGGAAATCCATTCGGGCGTATGTAGCCACCACGCGGGAGCACGATCCATCGCACAAAAGGCACTACGTTGCGGATTCTGGTGGCCCACCATCCATGCGGATGCAACCGCAATCACTACGACCTATCATCAGTGCCAACTCTACGCACACAAGAATCACGCGCCCGCGGTCCCTCTATCGATCCTCACCTCTCCTGTTCCGTTTGTACAGTGGGGATTCGATCTCATCGGAGAGCTTCCGAAATCCAAGGGCCAGTATCAATACATCATAGTGATCATTGACTACCACACCAAGTTTATCGAGGCAGAGCTGATGATCAAGATCACAACCGAAAAGGTAAAGAGATTCCTATGGTGTTTCCTCTACTGTCGCTATGGCACCCCGCTCAACATCATCACCGATAACGGGCCGCAATTCCACAACGACGAGCTCAAAGCATTCTGCAAAAGGCAAGGTGCCAATCTGATATTCGCATCGCTAGCACACCCACAAACAAACGGACAGGTAGAAGCAGCAAACAAAATCATCAAGGAAGAAATCAAGAAGAAGATTGAACTCATCGAGAAAGGAGACGTTTGGTACGGACGATGGCCCAATTTACTCCTCGAAATACTATGGTCAATCCGAACTACGACAACGACAGCAACAGGAGAAACCCCGTTCAGCCTCACATTCGGAACAGAGGCCGTACTACCACTCGAGCTCATGTACAGATGCCCAAGAATTGAAAGCTACAACCCCACCACAATTGGCGAAGGACTCAGACTCTACAACGACCTCCTTGAAGAAAGGCGCGATACGGGACACCTTCACAACACCGCGAACAAGCAGCGAGTCGCTCGACTAGTCAACCAACGTGTGAAGGAGCTCCCACTTCAACTGGGGGATTGGGTCATGAAAGCAATTCAAACAAAGCCTAAGGGATTACGCCCGTCATGGGAAGGTCCATACGTCATCGACGCAGTCGCAAGTCCGGGTACGTTTTACATCAAAGACATGTTCAGAAGAAGGATTGGCAATCCCTGGAACACACAACACCTAAGGAAGTATTTTCACTTAGTGTTCATCTACCTGCGTTTGAGCACGTTTTGTAATCTAAACGCACGTTAATCTAGTGATTGTAAACTTTTGCATATGTATGTTTTGTTGTGTGCCAGTAGCAATATACGTATACATCAAACGCACTCAGACAAGCAATGTAAACGGAACAGAAGGTACTTAGATATATTTCCCAAAAGTTGTACAATTCATTAAACATACGCAGACGCGAGAGTACAAAGCAAAAGCAAAAGAAAGCAAGAATAAAAGACAGACTAGCTGGCCCCAGCAGCAGCATTAGCCCCACCCTCCTCCGATATCGGCCGGTCACCCCCAGCTGGCGCCTCGACATCCGGCTCTTCCAGCCGGCGCTTCAGCTTCTCAGCCTCAGCGGCTTGCCATGCTTCAAACTCGTCCACCTTAACGAACGGCAGCACGAGTGAGGAGAAGTCCTCACACTGGACGTTGGCCTCAGCAGCGACCAAGTCTTCGAACTCCTCCGAATCCTTGAAAACCTGGACCGCGTCAGCCTTGACCTTCTCAAACTCGGAAGAGGCCTTGAACTCGGCCACTACCTCCTTCGCAATCCTCTGACGGACTTCCTCCATCACGGCATGAGCTCGGGCCTCCGCCAGTTCGCGCTCCAGCTCCGCTATACGCGCACCGCTGGACGACCGGAGGGTGGCCAGATCGGTTTCCAGGATGGCAACCCCGGATTACGCTTCCCTCAAATCCTTCCTCAGCTCATCGGCCTCACGCACAAGCTCGTTTACTCGTCCAATCTTCTGATTGGCTATGTCAGTGGACTTGGTCAGAGCCTACTGCAGCTTGCCCATGTCAGCCTGAAACTTCTGGTTTTCGGCCTTCGCCTTTGAGAGCATGGTGGTCTGCAACATCGACCCCTCGAGCCCCTTGATGAGGAAGAGCTGATGTTGGAGCTACGTGCAGGTGTCGAACGCTGCACTGAGGGATTCGCTCGGGTCGGCGC
This sequence comes from Geum urbanum, assembly GCA_946800695.1. NCBI lineage: Eukaryota > Viridiplantae > Streptophyta > Magnoliopsida > Rosales > Rosaceae > Geum > Geum urbanum. The sequence continues at coordinate 20,953,955 of OX327000.1, read as the reverse complement.
CCAGCTGACGCCACTTCTGAAGGGATTCAATGCCCACACCCATGGAGCTCTGGGTACGAGCAATGAACTCTGATAAGAGCGCTGTTTCGCCCGCCACCGCAACAATAACGGCAGGGGAAGCCTCGTTGGACGAACCCTGAGAGCGCTTCAACGGGCAGCTAGAGGTGCCTTGGCTATCTGGCCTCCTAGCTGAGGTCAGGGACCGGCGGCCATTCGCCTCTCCAGGCTGACAGATGGGGGAGATCTCGAACGAACTCCTCGAAGAGCCCGTATGGGCGGAAGGAGACTTGCCCTAGCTAACGCGCCTGTCCATGCGTTCAACGTGACGCTCGCCGCATTCCCTACTGCGCGTCTCCTTCTCCTGTCGGAGACGCTCCATTCGGGCCTGCTCGCCCTCTTCCCTTTGAGCTTTCGGGGTAACCTATTCAGCCTGTCCCTCGGGGATGACGGCTGGGGCTCCGATAGCCGCGCACACGCCTTGGACCTCCTCATCTCCCTCTGGTACCAGGTCCAGGTACTCGTTGCAGTTAGGAGGATGCATCACACCCTGAGGAGTGTCGCCCTGCACCAGCTGGCCGCTCGCGTCCTCGACGACTATACGGGCCTGCCGAGCCCTCTCCATGAGCACCAACACACGTTGGTGGGCAGCATCCTGCTTGGTAGAGGATTTGGACTTCTTCATCTTAGTTGCAACAAAACACAAGGGTTAGCCCGACAACCTACACAAACGGAATAATCAAACGCATTGGACAGAAAGGATACGTACCAGAAGGGCGTGAGAGACCACAACGTTCGACAAGCTCTCAGTGATTGGCTACCCAGAAATTTCGCGCGTCTGGGTGGGGGTCGAAAGCAAACTTGATACGCGCCAACCGCTTCTCCTCCAAACGGGTGAAGGGATATGAACTTTGGTCTACAAAATTACAAACGTATTAGCAAGTATGGATACAAACTTCAAACAAAGCAAACGCCGTTAGTCGACACTATATCACACATAGCGGTTGAAAAGACTCGGGGACTCAGTGAATCTGATTGCGTCCGCGCGATAGAGCACCATCCGGCTTGTCGAATTCCTACTCGCCTCCGACGAGGCAGTGATACCTGCGCCAGGCTGTGGAGGAGGAAGGGGGCTCCGTTAGCCACCACTTCGTTCGGGGCTCGACCGTCATCGTACCCTTATCCTTCATACGAGGAGAATACTTCAAACAGAAGAAATGCCCGATCTCCGCTCGTGTGGGGAACTACAGCCCACTTAGCTTCCAGATATTGTGGAAGGCAATCAGTATGCGCGTCAACGTTGGCCTGCATTTGCCTAACGTGATGTTGAACAGCGTGAGCGCATACTAGAAGAACGGATGGAGGGGAAGCTTCAGCCCTGCCTTCAACTGGAACTCACTCATGCATACGTAGCCGCGCGGAGGGCGTGTGAACGACTCACCCTGACGAAGTGCCCTCAGCTTCACCGTACGCGAAATATGGTAGTCCTGGTACCATTGCTCGATCTCTCGTACCGACGGGGACCCCTTAGGCTCCTACACCACTTGACCGTCCGCCAATTGCCACAAACGGGAAGGGTAGCCCCAAACGCATGCTCACCGCGTGGGAGCACGATGTATCCGTCAGATCCCCCGGAAGAGGAGGACGCGTCAACGTTTGGCACACTTGACCCAGGTTGCTCCATGTTCGGCACTGACGACCTACGCAAAACACTACTGGCGTTAACGGACAATGGGGAGATACTCAGTACGCTATCAGACGAAGAGTCCGAAACACTATGGGATGAAACCCGGGACCCTATACGGAACCTATGGGTTGATGGAGGCGACTCATCACTGGATACAGCTACCAGTTCCATGATCCTAAGAGAAAAGAAAACGGGCCATAAGCCAAACGGCAAACGTGTAGACTGTCGCAACCCCAATCTCCCAGCAAAAACAAGTACCAACTTTTCCCAATACCCAAAAATTGATCAAAAAACCCAAAAGCAACAAAAACCCCAAGAACTCGAAGCTGTTCTTCCCAATACCCAGAAAAGCCCTGAAATTCTCTTTACATTTCAACACAAAGCGCCACAAACCCAGAAATTTACCCCAAAAACAGTAACCAAAACAAGTACAAAAGCAATACACCACAATACAATTTTCGAAAAGAAACAAGAACAAAGACACTACCTTTGAAGAGATGAGATGAAGATTCACAAGATAGCAAGCAACACTCCAAGATCGATAGCAAGCAAATTCGACAACACGTTTACGCAGAGTTTTAGTTTAAAGTAAGCAAAGTGTAAAAAGGTGAAAGTGAAAACAACACCATTTATAGGCAGCGAAACTAACCCTAGGCAAACGCCTACCGTTTATTTTCAGCGCTTCCAACCGCAGGATTACGACACGTGTCTCACGCGCCCCACGCACTCCCGCCAAAATTAATTATCCTACCGCTTCGAATTCGGCGCGCCACGCGTCATGCATGTAGCAAACAAGTGAAATAAACCGCCTGACACACGATCGCCTCAAGCGATAAATAACCGCTACGAAGTCGAAAAGGTCAGAATACGAAAAGACAAGAGGGGCCCACTTCGAAAACAGCAATACCGTTTCGGAGTCCACCCGATAGGCAAGTGGCAGTTAGGTTTGTGCTATCATGGGCACGGTTGGTACCATCATGACCTGCGCCATCGATCGGGGCTAACAGACTGAGGTCTGGGACCTCCCGTTACGCATCCACCCGATAGAGCAACACCTGATAGGCAAGTGGCAGTTATGCTTGCGCTATCATGGGCACGATTGATACCATCATGACCTGCGCCATCGATCGAGGCTAACGGTCTGAGGTCTGGGACCTCCCGTTACGCATCCACCCGATAGAGCAATACCCGATAGGCAAGTGGCAGTTATGCTTGCACTATCATGGGCACGGTTGATACCATCATAACCTGCGCCATCGATCGAAGCTAACGGTCTGAGGTCTGGGACCTCCCGTTACGCATCCACCCGATAGAGCAATACCCGATAGGCAAGTGGCAGTTATTCTTGCGCTATCATGGGCAAGGTTGATACCATCATGATCTGCGCCAAAGATTGGGGCTAACGGACTGAGGTCTAGGACCTCCCGTTACGCATCCACCCGATAAAGTAACACTCGATAGGCAAGTGGCAGTTATGCTTGGGCTATCATGGGCACGATTGATACCATCATGACCTGCGCCATCGATCGGGGCTAACGGACTGAGGTCTGGGACCTCCCGTTATGCATCCACCCGATACATAAGCGGCTCCAAACAGCAACATTAGGTTTTGAAGTCCAACCCAATAGTCAAACAGCAACAACGTTTGCGCTATCGTAGGACGAGTAGCAACATCACTTGTCGCCACATAAGCGGCTCCAAACATCAACATCAGGTTTTAGAGTCCACCCCAATAGCGAAACAGTAACAAACGCCCACACCATCGCGGAACAAGGCCCCACAGCACGACACTTCGACTTTCGACCTCAAAAATCAGCTCTTCATCAGAGAGTTGGGGGACTTGAGGTTATCAGCCCGCCCCCCCTTCTCGAGTGACCACGTGTGCAAAATCTGGACAAAGCCTTGCAACTCCCCAATCAAGAGCTGATTCCCTTGACTTGGGGACTCGGGGGACTTGTTAGTACGTGATCCTGTAAACACACAAATGTCGCACACTTAGTCACTCCAAATGGGTCAACACAGCTCAGACCAAACACAAGACAACAATACAGGCTTCAACTTTAAACAAGGAAGCAACACCATCCGAAAGCCCACACGCTCGGAGCGACAAATGGAAGGTACCAGAACAGATAATGAACAAACAAGCAGGATCCCATATCAAAAAGCAACAAAAGACTCCACACTCAACCTCTAATATATACAACACATTTATGACGGTTACAAGGTATGCCCGTTACTCTACCAATACTATTGTTACGCTTCATACACTAACTTGAGCATAGGAGAGTTGAAGGCGGGAACAACCCGTCAATGCTTCTAACGACCGTTTGGTGTATTACTCTTAACAACGGGTAAATGGCGACATACGCACAGGAGTTCAGATCATCCGAATTGACTTCATCCGCACTTCTACTGGAATTCCTACGGAGTTCGGTAGAAACATTCTAAACCAAGCAAAAATTGATTTTGAGATTGCTAAACAATAAAGATTTTTAGCTGCTTGTCTACGTGATAAAGCTAAAGTTGAACTTCTTTTGCATATATTATTCATCTAACTATATATATAACAAATTTATTCATCTGAGTTTGTTGGCTAGATCCACAGAAGTTATTGGTATCAGAGCTTACCATAACTCACAAAATTTCCAAAGATGGGAATGACTTCTTAGAAAATAATTGAAAAACTAGATTCTATATTAAAATTGATTGATGTAAGGAATCAAGAATCTCTATAAGAAATTTCTAGATACAAAGGGTATCTCGAGATATTTCCGGTGATAAGTAACCAATTGGAAAAATTGGAAACAAAAATACATTATATCCAAAATCACCCGAAAAACAAGAGAGAATTATTAACAAAGGTTAATAGTAAAATTGAGGAGCTGAATGTTCAACAAATGAAGATGTTCAAAGGATAGCCCAAGAACATAAGACATCATGAGACAATCCACCTCGAACAGTGATAAGAAAAACTAATGCCTTTAAACCATTAGAAGTACCAAAAGGGAACCCTTCACCAAAACAGTTTCCTTTGGATCCTAAAAAAAATGTGTTAAGTAACAGATTTCAAGAATCCAAAAGTGAATATATTCGTAACATAAATATGTTGAGTATCTTTGGAAAGAAACAAGCAGTACAACCGGTCAATTCTGAAGAAAATGTTAGAAATTCTTCAATTCCAAAATTTGAATTTAATCAAATTTACAAAAGAGAAAATTGACATGTTGGATAGCCATCAATTCAAAATTCTTGAATTTACCACTCCAGCAATGACATGAGATACAAATCTCCTTCTAGTAAAACCTGAAGTGGTTGGTAATGCCAGATTACGAAACAATAAATTTATGCACATTGGAGCAGTCTAAGTTGGCATAAAACTATTCGCCAAAGAAGGTATAAATCGTTCAGTTTTATGTGTCTTACAAGACAATAGACTGACTAATTTTTAAAAAAGTCTATTGGGAACCCTCCAAGCATCGACGCAACCAAGTTGCATATTTCAACTGCTTCCCAAACTTTTCAACTAGCATGACTGATGTAGCTTAGTGTTTACGAATGAGAGTCAAAAACATATGGCACTTCAATGAAAGACGGCATGCAAGACCTTGTTGTGGTTTATAGGATTTACTATAAACTGATGAGCACAATAGTGGAACCAAAGAACAAAATAACAAAATAACAAATATTCTTGGTCTTAGTACTGGATTTCTCACAAATTTGTAAAATCATTCGGAGCAGATTCAGAAGATTGCATGGGATGTGAAGTAGCATTTCCACTAGAATGGAAATTGTTTTGCCCTAATGAAAAACCAGAAAGTGTGAGAGCAACAATCTATGAGAACAATGAACTGGAGACATTAACCCAAAATTCGAAGGACACAAAAAAGTGATGTATCTCTAGAAAGCCTGAGAGGCGAAAGTTCTAGATCCTCTAGAAGATACAGCTCTTCTAGAGAAAATGGTACAATTTTTTTAACAAGGCAGAAAATCAACCCAGTGATGGAAGAAGAATTAGAAAGAGATATCAGCATACTAAAACTTGAAAGAATAAAAAAATCAAAAAAGCTCTTGGAGATTTATGAGGAAGTATAAGAGTGCAAAGATCCCTCTCGTCTGGAACAATTGATCAAAGATATCAAAAGTTTCACGACCAAAAAGGAGAGAAAAGTGTTTCCATAACAAGAGGTAAAAATAAAAGAAGGAGAGTCTTCAGGAGCCATACATCAAAATTGGTGGAAATTCAAGACTTCCAAACATGAAATGTCATATTAGAAAGAGGAGGGGGGGGGGGAAGTTACTAGAAAATTTATGCCACAAAAAAATACACCAAAAGTGCCAATTACACAATTTGGTGTATGGATTGATCTAGATAAATCTTTAGACAAGGAGAAAACCATAGATGAGTGGGCTGCTAGCTTATTCATCGTGGTATGTACCACCTATGGAAACTTTGAAGCATCATACTTGCAAATAATCTATGAGTTGACTCTCACGGGAATGGCAAAAAAAAGGTTCTATTCTGTCTTCAAACAAACTTTCAGAGGAAATGAATGATTGGAGAAAACAAAAACTGACAAGTCTCCACATACCTTTGTAACTCCGATCTATGAACAACTATGTGGAAATATTTCACATGTTGGAGTCAGAGCTAAAAAGTTAGCAAAAACCAATATACAATATATGCTTTTAAAATATGCAATATGAAGTATTTCGAGGAAAATTTATTCCACAAAAAAATACACCAAAAGTGCCAATTACACAATTTGGTGTATGGATTGATCTAGATAAATCTTTAGACAAGGAGAAAACCATAGATGAGTGGGCTGCTAGCTTATTCATCGTGGTATGTACCACCTATGGAAAGTTTGAAGCATCATACTTGCAAATAATCTATGAGTTGACTCTCACGGGAATGGCAAAAAAAAGGTTCTATTCTATCTTCAAACAAACTTTCAGAGGAAATGAATGATTGGAGAAAATAAAAACTGGCTCTCACGGGAATGGCAAAAAAAAGGTTCTATTCTGTCTTCAAACAAACTTTCAGAGGAAATGAATGATTGGAGAAAATAAAAACTGACAAGTCTCCACATACCTTTGTAACTCCGATCTATGAACAACTATGTGGAGATATTTCATATGTTGGAGTCAGAGCTAAAAAGTTAGCAAAAACCAATATACAATATATGCTTTTAAAATATGCAATATGAAGTATTTCGAGGAATATTTGAACGAATTTCAAGAATATTATTGCACAATAGGAGAATTGAAAAATATTGACTTGATACATCTCTTGCATAGAAAGTTTCTTGAACCTTAGAGGACAACTATGAGAGAAAGCATAGAAGAAAAATGTATAGAAAGTTTTTTTGTGGAGGAGTTACAGAAAAAATCAGATTGTTGATGTGTGAACAATGCAAAGCCAACACAAGAGCAAAAATTGCAATGAAGTACCTTAAAGGAATTGACAATATCTGCACCAGAATCACCGATACTCCAACCAAGTGGAGATGCAACGAAAATAAACAGAAAAATAATGGGAAGCACTTCCATAAACCTTTTAGAGGAAAAAAAAGGAGGAATTGGAGATTTAAGAAAAGCTCCAACTACAGAAGAGAGAAACAGAATTCAAGAAAAAAATTCTGAAAAAAAAAAATTCTCTCAAGAAATAGAAAAGAAGAGAACAAGTAGATGTTGGTTATACAAGGCTGAAGGGCACTATACTAATAAATGTCCTAAGAAAGATATGAGAAGTTCGAAAACTCTTCTTAGAGAATATGAAGAGGTCATATAGATGGACAATATGAAAGGGTACGAGGTAGTTTATTCAAAAGAAGAAGACGATAATATATCTGTCTATTTAGTCTTGACAGAAAATGAATCGCCAGAAGAATTAGAAACAGATTCTGAGGAGGATTATGAACCTGGAAGGGGTTTATCTCCTTGAAATAAAAAATTGGGAAGAAGACACTGAAGAAGAAATCTTTTCTTCTTATAAAGTCAATCTTGGGTCATTTGTCTGTGACTACTATCATTTCTATGAGAAAGATGGTCTTCCCATATTTTGTGAAGCGTAAGAAAAAGCGTATCATAAAGAATGCTTCATAGCTAAGGCAAGAAGAAAGACAAAGATTAGTTTAATAAATCAAATTATTGAACAAGAATATGAAGACTACTTCTATGACATTGAAGAAAGAAATGAAGTTCTAGAAAGAGCATGGAAATAATGAAATTTGATACTACTACTGAAAAAGAAGAAGTAGTATATGTAGAAAGTCTAGTTTGTGAATAAGAATGATGCAACCCATTCACAAAAATAGTAGAAGAAGAAGGTTATTCGAAATAGAATTTGTGCAAGGCAATGACTTTTCCTACAAGTAGATTCAGTAACTACATGGAAATTGGATTAAAATTTCCAAGATACATGAAGTATCATCTACATGCCTATGAAGATAATGGTTCTGGATTCAGTGTAGCCAAAAAGTTTGCTATACCTGAAGAACTCTGGACTAGTAATCTAAAGAGAAGTTCAATTGAGAAAATTTTAGAAGGAAGACGAATTTTCATGAATACAGTTGCCAAAAATGGTCAAATCTTGATTGGAAGAGGAACCTTTGTAATTAAAGAGTTTTGGCAATCAGAAGGCCAAGACTCAATCATACTAACTGGAAATGACTTTTTTCTGCAACAGACTTTCATCCAGAAGCCAGAAGTAAACTTACTAGGTTTCGAAAAGAATGACAAAATCTTTTGGACAGAGAGACTAAAACAAGCAAAGAGTGTTGGTTGACTAGGATTTACAGAGCAATATCAAAAGTTGCAGCATAATAGTGGTGGATATACACCCAAATATGAAGTGATATTGCAATACATGCAAGAAGAAGAATTGCTTATAGAAGGATCGTCAGACGATGAAGAAGAAGATGAAGAAGCAAGCTTCATACAAGAGCATAATCTCAAGCACTTTAAGTCTAACCTTGAGAAAGAGATGACGCACACCCTTGGAGAGATCAAGGAGATATTAAAGCAAAACATTGACATCAATTCTCTAAAATTTTGGGGAAAAAATCCAGTGATCAGTGAACTCAAGCTACATGATATGAATTCTATTTGTAATGTAAAATCATTCTCTCAATACAAACAAAAAATATAAAAAAGAGTTCAGAAAAGACACAGCTGATTTCTTTGAAAAATGATTGGTCAGACCAACAATTAGTCCTCATCATGCTCCAACATTTTATGTTAGAAATCATGCAAAAGAAGTCTGCGAAAAAGTAAAAATGGTGATAGACTAAAGAGATATCAATAAGAAAACAGTAAAAGACGATTATCAAATAGCATAGTCAAGAATGCTAATCAACAGGCTCAAAGTAGCCAAGGTGTTCTGGAAAGTCAAAATACATCCTGATAGCATTCCCCTTATTGCCTTTGGAACTCCACATGGATACTGTGAATGGCTAGTAATGCCTTTTAGACTGAAACAAGCTCTATCCATTTTTCAGATAAAAATAGACAACATAGTTCAAACAGGTTGTAGATTTTTGTGTCGTCTATATCGACAAAATATTAAACTTCTCGAAGAACAAAGAAGAACACATGAATCATCTCTATGAGGTAGTTAAACTCATACTTCAACATGGAATCATTCTAGGAGAAAAGAAAGTCTTTCTCGTCCTAGATGAAATTGACTTTGAGGGGATTAACATAAGATATGAAGTGATCAAACTTCAACCTCAAATCTTAGAAAGGGTCTGGAAATTCTCAGAATAAATCCATGACGTTAAAAGTCTATAATGATTTTTAGGAGTCATAAATTATGGAAGAGATTTTCTTCCTAAAATTGCTGGATTAACAACAATATTGTCCCTGGAAACAAGATATAAGAGAGCTTAGAAATTTATGGAAGATGACGAAAAGGTCATTATACGAATCAAAGAGCTCTATACAAATTTGCCTCCACATCATCACCTGATAAAAATGATGAGATCATTCTTCAAACAAATGCTAATGAACACTTATGGGCAGGTGTAGTGCTAGCGAGAGCACCAGACACTAACGCAGATTTTTTTTAAAGTTTGGCAGTGGGAAGTTCAACTGAGCAGAACAAAACTATCCCATAGGGAAAAGAAAATTCTGGTAATCAAAAAAATAATTGAAAAATCTCCTGCCTATTTAGGAAAACCACATTATGAGAACAGATTGAGTTAGAGTATAAAATTTCAAAATTTTCAAGTTGGATAAAGCTGCTGATAGCAGTAGATTAGCAAATTGGCAATTCTTTCTCAACCAATGTGATTATGATGTGGAACTAATTGCAGGTAACAAAAACTATCCCCATAACACTTTAACAAGATAAATGGCTATGTTCCAAAAAAGTGAAAGGAGTGACAAAGGTCAAAATCTTAGGAGTAGAATGTCAGGAAAAGAACGTGAATAACTGGAGGAGGCCATTGAAAAGATTCTTAAAAATTTATTTTTGTGTACTAAAAGACCAGCTCTAACTAACCAATTCCAGGGTAAAAGATTATTTAGCCTTTCTCAAACAGCAGACGAATGAACACCTTATTTGAGTCAGTAAACTGACCCATATCTAGTTTTTCATCAGAAGGTTTTGTTGGAAAATTTAATGTTCGCCTTCTAGGAACAAGAAAAAAGTCTTATGGTGGAGGCCATGAAAGCCTTAGTTGAAGAATTGAACCAAAAAAGAAAACAATAAAGTGTTGTTAATGAACCAGTGGTGTAGTACATCAAAATTCCTGAAAGTGCAAAGGTATCAATTTAGGCGCTAAATGAGCCAGAGTGGTTCAAATTTCACAATACCATTGTAAGGCACTTAACCAAGACAATTCTTCTTGATACCCTTTTAACTGTTTCAGGACCATTCTTAGGAAGATACATGGTGAATGTTCAAAGTGAACATCTGCAAGAGCACAAATTATGGATGGTTGAAAATGGCTTTGCTCATAATCTTTGGACAAAGACTAATGATGATCTCAGAGAATTGCCTGCTATCATCTGTAATATAGTTCAGAATGTAAGGAAGTCCAACTGCATTCTTAAACCAAGTTCAGATCTATACCTCCAGAATGGGTGTAGAAAAATAATGGACATACTGAGTGCATTTCTCCATACCACTATGTCAGAATCATTCAGGGCCAATATCTAGAATCAGCCTATGATAGATACAACGAAACTCTAAATTCTAGTATCCCATGGATGAAAGCCATGACATTGGAATATATCAAGAAGATCAAGAGATTAGTTTTCTATCTTCAGGAGAGAAGATAATTGTCACCGCTTATGACCACCCAGAGGTCATTACCAATCACTTGTTCTCACAAATGAAAAGAGATTGATTCCACCCTTGTATGTGCCTAGTGGCTCGAAAAGATAAAAAATGATAGGTATTACAAGATGTATGAAGATACAGACATGGATGAAAATGGAACCAAAAAAAGGCTTGAATTTAAAGAGCCTTCTCTTCGAGAAAATTCATAAATATACGATAACATATAAAAACATGAGAATTCGTACGGTCCTTTTTTTTAAGAATGGAACATTTCTTAAGGATAAGGAATATATTTTTCGAAACAAGACAATGTAGGAAAACTGGAACCTTGTCAACATGGGGTCACCATTCTTAGTGGAGCTACTGTTAATTATGCATATTTCAATTCCAGTTTGTGGTATGTTCCCTATATAAGAAGCCTGGAGTCTTAGTTCTAGGCATAAAAAATCAGATTAGAAGATAGAGTCAAAGCAAATTGTTCAGCTTCTTTGTTTTCAAGTAAGTATGTATATTACTATGAGAGGCTAAACAACTTATAACTGTTGAAAGTGAGGCTCTGGATGTTTAGTATATAACTTTGTTAGAATAAATAAGCTATGGTTTCCTACTACAATTCTTTCAAAATTGTTATATATATATATATTCATAAAAAAAACTCACTAAACTCCCCTGAGAGACGAACTACTGCCCATGAGAAAGAAGAAAGTAAGTTGTTTATATTTGTTCATATTCATTTTGATCCCCTAAGAGGCGGAATACTGCCCATAAGGTGAAAAAGAGGCGGACTACTGCACATGATTGAATATATATACACACACAAATATACATATTGATTAGCTCAAAACAAATGGAGCAATCCCATTTTATCAATTTTACTACTCAAGTCCCATCTCTATCAATTTTACCACACCCCACCTCCAAGTCTCGGAGCAGTCATAAGAGGGACTATGGACTATGGACTATGGAGGGAGCAGAAAATGACTTTTGGTTGCTATTAAAGAGAAGGGGGCAAGAATAACAAAGTAATCAGAATTGAGCCAAGAAAGCAAAGTAATCAGAGGCCTCACTAAGAACCAAAAAAAAAACTAAACAACAGCATACAAGATCATAATAGAAACAAGAAGAGGTATTCCATAATTTCATTAAGTCATCCCTGTCAATTTTGATACCCAATTCAATTATACATTTATATATATATACCTATACTCTTGGATATACTTTATCAAGATTTGACCGTCTACACAAGCCTAAGCTTGCATCCACCCCTGTACCCCTTCAATCTTTATGTAAAAGAATTTGACGTACTTGAAAGAAAATGAATACGTCAACAGATATTAATAGAATTGAAATAGATCTGAGTCGGCCTTAATCATTTAAGCAGCATCTTCTTTTCAGGTATTCATTTTTTGAGTTATTTTCAGTTATTTGGTATTATACAAATTTTTTAATCACATTTATTATTTTCACCATTTAGATTATAAGTTTTAACGTATAGATCATTCATGTAAATTTTTAGCTAAAATGGTGATCATTAAGGTATTCAAAGCTGCAATTGAAATTTATAAGTATGAACAATTCAGGTTTGACGGATTTGGTCCCTCTGCTAATTTAATCTAGTTTGCTACCTTAACAAACATCATTTTGGCTGAAAATTTACAAAAATGATCTACTCATATAGACCTAATAATTAGCTGGTGGAGATGTTAAAATATGATCAAAAAATTAGTCTAATACCCTATACAGACTATATCTAAAAATAACCTTAAAAAAGTATACCTTAAGAGAATGACCCTACTTTGCAAAATCAACTATCTATATTTGCATCAAACCAGACCCATATTTTTGATGTTGTCTTTTGATGGCTCCTCAAGGTCTATTAACACTGCAAACTTGATCAACGTAACACAATTATTCACAAGAAGCCGGCCTTTACATAATTTTGAAAGTATTCAATGTCATAGAGCTGACTTACGGATGTAATAGTCGATCACTTCCAATCTAATTACCCAATATCAGAGGAGAGCTCCATTTGAAAAACTGATGAAAGTTTTGATTTTCAGAATATTGACAAAGTTGTTCGACCATTAAAACTATTCATTGTGTAAATTTTTGTTTAATTACTATGTGCCCAAAAACTCAGTCTAATCAAAGATTATTTGACAATATCATTTTAGCGTTATTGTTAGTACGCAATGTGCTAAACCCAAAAAACATACTTTACTCTACACAAGAAGCCTAGAAAAGTCATGTTGAGGGCCATTTACCAGGCTCAAGGGCAGTTCGGTCATTCCAGACCCGTATCGTACAACACACGTGAGGCGCACTAACGCGCGTCACGTGCAGGCCGTACCGATCTACTTGGTCGAATGACCAGCACACCCTCGCAACACATACAAGGGCATTTCGGTCATGGCAACCTGGTTCAGTACGACACACGTGATGGAGAGCAACGCGCATCACGTGCAGGTTGTACGGAACGGGGCTGCCATTGACCAGCGTGCCCCATGATCACTCGTGTGGAGATTAGTCTCTCATACACCAGAGTGGTTGGAAAACTAGTCCCACATCGAGAATGACCTCGAGTTTTCAGGATCATCTGACTATAAATGGGTGATATCAGCTCCCAAGAAGAGGTAATTTAATTTAATTTAACTTCCACAGTTATTTTTCCCAGTCAACTATGTCATTTACTGACTTAAGCATCAGAACGTCGAAGGCGGGCCAATCCCGTCTCGATCTCTTAGGCTAAAACTGTTATTTTGTAGATTATGCAAGTGTTCTAGATCTGCCAATCAGAATGCTTGGGAGTGATCCTATACCCAAACTCTTCCCCTCAACGGGACGGGATCCCTATAGATTTCGTCCAAAATAATTGGCGTCGTCTGTAAAGGATAAAAAAAATTCACCACACTAAAAGCCAGTTCCATTTTTCTTTTATGGCTATTAACGGTCAGGACGGCATGATCACCCATGCTGGGGACCGTTTACGAACTTTTGAACCGCTTCTAACGCCAAATACCTCATCAGTGCCCTATAACGCAGGTACATCCAGCGGCATGGGAGCGTGGTCCCACACCGTTGCACCAAGCATCCCTGCAGATACCAACATAACTCACGCCCAACTACTAGCACAGTTCGCTGAGCTTAGGGCAGAACAGGACGCAACCCAACGTACCAATGAGCGTCTCAGCGATATGCTAAGCACCATGCTGGCCCAGCAACTCGAACTTGGTCATCGAGAGGAACGATGCAATATGATCCATATGAATACACAGCTGATCAATCTGCTACTGCCTGGCCCTTTGCCTGCCATCGAGACACCAGCCGCCCAGGATGCGACGGCTCAAATCCTCGACCGACTGGCTAATTTGGAAAATAAACTGAGACAGACTCGCAACCATCATCACACAATGTCTTACACACCACACACAACCCCGTTCTTCCTTTACATCACCAATGTGGGACGTCACCCGGGGGAAAAAACGTGGAAGGATGAATGGTATTCTGGGCGGGGAGACTCTGGCACCCATCTTGACCGATTTCTTTCTTTCACAGCCGGTCACAGACATGACGACGCAACGCTGTGCTACTTGTTCCTTGAAACACTTACGGATGAGACACTCAATTGGTTTTTTGAACTGGCCCCCTGTTCCATATCGTCCTTCAACGAGCTAATGGACGCTTTGCTCAACCGGTACCGATTACAAACACGTCACAACACAGCTAAGTCTCTCTTCACGGTCCGGCATCGGGGCTCTGAGAACCTATCGTCCTACATCAACCGTTTCAGGGTGGCCGCTCATCTTTGCCAAAATCTGGACAAGCAGACGGCTCAAACAATGTTAGTACAAGGACTCCAGCCTTCACTCTATAAAGAAAAACTGATCCAAAAGGATCAACTCACATACGAGGCCACCCTCAATATGATGGTTGCAAAGGCTGAGGTTCACAACCGGATCTGGGGCCAACGAGATGGCTAGGCACCTCACAATCGGCACGGCTACAAGGGCAAGCGTTATCGCTCACGCACACCCGAACGAAAATAACATCGTTCCAATACTCCAGAGCGGAAGCAAAGCCCGCATAGACAGCACACCCCAGAACGTCGTTAGTCCTCTATCTGAGGCAGGCACAACGCCCTAGAAGGACACCATTCAGAACCCACGACGGCCACCTAAATCTCAAAAGCATCGTTCTCTCGATCAAATGGTCTACACCGTTACAAATGCCACCTATGCGGAGATCCTCTCCAACAACATGCATTTGAGAACACAACCTAAGCCCAAGACGCGAAAGGCACCGTTGAGGAACACCAGCAATTGGTGCAAATATCACGAATATGAAACCCACAACACAAAAGATTGCAGCATTTTAAAGAAGATCATACAGGAGCAATTTAATAAAGGCGAGCTCAATCAGTATCGCGCTGATAGAGGCAAACAGATCTCATTCATCGAGGCTCGGAAAGAAATTTCCACAATCTATGGGGGTAAGCGACGAGTGGACGCCCCTTCTCGAGAAGTGTTATCCATCAAGTCGGGCTCCAAACCTATGGTGCAACGCCATTCCTGGGAGCCGAGCTAGGAGCTCCCCCAACGAATGCTCCATTTGTTATTGATGCCTTTATAGACAGGTGTAAGGTGAGTCGCGTCCTCATCGACTCAGATTCTGGTGCTAACATGATCTTCCTCAGCGCATATGAACAGCTGAAATGGCCCGTCCATTCCTTATCCCAGCACAACGAATCACTCATGAGCTTCTCAGGTGACATCGTCTACCTTCTTGGTAACGATTACATGTGTCTAGGCCTGGGCGCCATGGGCTCTCCTTAAAGGGAAATTTTACAGATTTATTGTGGTAGATTTACATTCTTCTTACAACGTAATTCTTGGCCTTCCGGCCCTCAAAAAATTTTGAGCCATTATGGCCAGTCACATGCTATACATACAGTTGCCAACGGACTTTGGCACAGGTTCAGTATGGGGTTACAACTTCGTGACGCGCCTGGTCAACCCTCACACTGGTCATGTTTTATGTTAAGAAGTCATGAAGGTGGCAAACACACCCGTCCCAGACATAAAAACAGAGGAGCTTGATGATCTATGGGACGGTGTGAACGCCCTCAGGCCTGTTGAAACCGGGGACTCATTCACCGATGTTGAAGTCGATCCGGCTCACCTGGAAGGCAAGGTCCGCATCGGTGCCACTTTAGACGTCAGCATCAGAACGGAGTTGACCAATCTCCTTCGGGAATTCAACACCGTTTATGCATGGTCTTACGCCAATATACCTGGCATCTATACCAATTTAATTTCCCACAAGTTGAGCATCGCCCCAAATAGCAAGCCAGACAAGCAAACACGTCGTGCATACAACGTTGAGCGTTACACTACGATGAATGCTAAGGTAGAATGCCTACTCAAGATAGGCTTTATACGGCCAGTCCACTATCCCAAGTGGATATCAAACGCGGTGACGGTTCCAAAGAGCAATGCGAGTTGGTAGATGTGCGTCGACTACACAAATTTGAATAAAGCGTGCCCTAAGGACAGTTTCCCATTCCCAAGAATAGACCAGCTCGTGGACGCAATGGCCGGATATGAACTCCTCTCAATGCTAGACGCGTACTCTGGTTACAACCAAATTTTCATGAACCCGGAAGACTAAGAAGCTATGACGTTCACCACTGATAAATAACTCTACTACTACGTGGTCATGCCATTCGGCCTCAAGAACGCTGGATCCACCTACCAACGTTTCATGACACACATCTTCTGCGATGTCAACGACTCCGTTGTGGAAGTATATATCGACGACATCTTAGTTAAAAGCCAAACGACCAACGTACACATTGCCAACCTTCGCATTGTCTTCCAAATCTTGATGGAACATAACGTTCGCCTCAACCCCGTAAAATGCATGTTCGGCGTCACCGCCAGCAAATTCTTGGGATATATAGTCAGCTAGAGGGGTATGGAGGCCAACCCCGAAAAATTCAAAGCCATCATGGACATGGAACCCCCTGTGAACCAGAAGGAAATGCAAAGCCTTACAGGTAAGCTTGCTGCCCTAAATAGTTTCATCTCTCGATTTTCTGCCAAGTGCGAACCGTTCTTCAAGGTCATACGCCTTGCGCACAGCAAGCCCTCCATCGACTGGACGCCTGCCTGTGAGAATGCATTCCAGGAGATCAAGCTATACCTAACTTCCATTCCCACACTCTCGAGACCAGTGCAAGGTGAAACGCTATATCTATACTTAGCTATCTCTCTCACAGCTGTTAGCTCCGCCCTAATGCGACGCGATGTTGATGCTGAGCTCCATGTCTTCTTTACAGGCAAGGGACTCACAGGAGCAGAGAAACGCTACCCAGAATTTGACAAGTGGGCCTTCGCCCTCGTCACAACCGCTCGACACTTAAGGCCCTATTTCTAAGCACATAAAATCTAGGTGCTCACAAACCTCCCATTTAAGAAGATACTGCAATCTCCTGACCACTGTGGTTGCCTTAGCAAATGGTCCATCGAGCTTAGTGAATTTAACATCGAATACAAACCCAAAACGACCATGAAAGCCCAGGCTGTGGCAGATTTTATAGTGGAATATACGAAGCGGAGCCTGAGCTCGAACAAGCTTGTCTTGTCACCGCGTCGCCCCCCAATACAACTCCAACATTTAAGTGGAACTTGTATGTTGACGGTTCAGCCACCAAGACGGACAGTGGCGCGGGTATTATACTGACCAGGCCAAAGGACGCTCATGCTGAGTACGCTCTACGATTCAACTTCAAGGCATCAAACAACGAGGTTGAGTACGAAGTACTTATAGCTGGCATGTAGTTGGCACGCATCTCAGACGCTTCGGACATAAACATCTTCAGTGATTTCCAGCTTGTGGTAAGTAAGATAAAAGAGGACTTCGAGGCCAAAGATGAATCCATGGCAGCATACCTGGCGTTGGCAAAATATTACCTTTCCAAATTCAAATTTTACAGTATCACATAAGTACCAAGAGAGCAAAATGCCAACGAAGACGCTCTAGCACGTCTTGCATCGGCCAAAACGGTACAGAGCCCGTTCTCACCCAAGGTTGAAACGCTGGATAGACCAAGCATCTAGGGGAGCTTTCTCGAGATGTTACCCGTCGAGCCTGCTGAACCAAACTGGTTAGATCCTATCTTGGCTTATAAGACAAATGTGACCTTGCCTGCAAGCAAAACGGAGGCCAGAATCATCATCGTTAGGGCTGTTAACTATAACATTTATGGCGGTCACCTATATAGGCAAGGACGCACCTGGCTCAACTTGAGATGCCTCCCTACAAGGGCAGGGCGATCCCTCCTAGAAGACATACACGGTGGGTAATGCGGCCACCATGTAGGGCCCCGTTCCATCGTTCACAAGGCGTTACGATATGGCTTCTGGTGGCCTACCATTCATGCAGATGCGTCAGAGATCACCAAGGCATGTAAGGCCTGCCAATTCCACGCCCATAGAACACACTCGCCAGCTATACCACTCTCCAATATCTTATCCCCAATACCATTCGTGCAGTGGGGCATGGATCTCATCGGAGAACTGCCAAAGACAAAAGGCCAATACCGTTATGTGATAGTCATCATGGACTACCACACCAAGTTCATTGAGGCTAAACCACTCGTCAAGATCATGACGGAGAAGGTCAAAAAATTCCTTTGGAGAACGCTCTTCTGCCGTTACGGTGCCCCGATTAACATCATCACTGATAATGGGACACAGTTCAACAATCCTGAATTCATCGCGTTCCGCAAGAGACAAGGGACTAATCTCCTATTCTCTTCACCTTCTCACCCTCAATGCAACGGTGCAACGGATAGGTGGAAGCGGCGAACAAAATCATCAAGGATGGTCTAAAACTTAAACTCCAAGCAATGCGGTGAGGCAGCCCAAACTTTGGACGATGGGCCGAGCTCCTTCCTAAGATCCTATGGTCAATTCGCACAATGGGCACAACGACTACAGGTGAAATGCCTCACTCCCTAACCTTTGGCACAGAGGCACTGCTCCCCCTAAAATTTACTTACTAGAGCCCGAGGCTGGAGGCATTTGACCCCGAAAAGAACAGAGTTGGCTTACCTTTGGACAAAGACCTGTTAGAAGAAAAGCGAAACGTGGCCCATTATCACAACGTGACCAACAAAGAAAAGGTTGCGAGCTTGTACAATCAACGTGTTTGTGCTCCCCTACTCTAAGTTGGAAACTGGGTGCTCAAGGCCATTTAGGGAACGGTGAAAAGCCTGTGACCAGTTTGGGAGGGGCCGTACAAGATCGTAGACGTCGCCAGCCTAGGCATGTTCTACCTCAGTGAGAAGGACGACACCGTTCTATCTCACCCATGGAACATCGAGCACCTTCGAAAATACTATTAGTAGCGCGTCCCGCAGCGCTGCGCATATATTTTTGCTCCTGTTCTAGAGTTCATTATATTTTTTGTAAGTCACCATGTGACCATCTAAAGCATGTACAACGCTTTATGCTATTAAAACACGATCACATTTGGTGCTTATACACTGCTTGTCTATGACACAAATGTTCTCTATTACTTTTAACGCTAGGCCTCTATGTTCGAATAATAAGAACTCACCACATACATCCATTCAATACGTAAACGCAACGTGAATAACAATCAACACAAGAAAAGTACTTGAAACCAAGGCAAAGTAGTAGAACGTTGAATACATAAAGTGAAAGAAAGGGCAACGTCAACGTCAACATCAAAAACATAAATATCCGATACAAATACAAATAACAAAAGCCCACAAACTGGTCCCAAAAGAAACACAAAGCAGTAAAATCATATATTCATTCATCCTTGGCAGGTTCATCCTAAGCGGCATCATCGCCAGAGTCTCTGTCATCTTCATCATCATCCTCCCCCGTCGCCCTACCATCATCTTCCTCATTAAGAAGGTGAAGCGCACCCACAGCCCGATCAGCCTGATACTGCTTCGCGTCGAAGTACATGGATTTCTCCAATACGTTCATTATCTGTAGCACGGTTTGAAATTCAAGATGCGAATACCTCTCAGACATAAGGAAATCTTTCATTGCCTTCTCGTCAAGCTTGACGTGTGAGCAGTCATCCAGAATGGATGACCTCAGCCGAACGTACTCCTCTTCCAACTTAGCACGATCTGCTACATACTGGCTTCGAAGTGCGTCTAGCTCGAGTTGAAGGTCATTCAGTCTCCCTTGCAGCTCCTCGTTCTTCTTCACCCCCTCAAGACGGCTTTCCTCCTGCGTATCCAGACGGATGTGGGCAGCATCCAGGTTCAACCGCAGCTCGGCCACCATCTTCTCCAGCTCAGCCTTGGACACAGTTTGCCCCTCGATGCAACGCTCAAAATCTGCAATTTTCTTTTTATTTCTTTCCTCCGAGTTCGCGCTTCGAAACAGAGCGTCCTGCGTCCTTTGCCTGGACTCAGTGAGCACCTTAACCTTTGCCTCAAGACAGCTGACTTGCTCCCGAGTCTAGTCAAGGCTATCTGGGCCATCAATACCCCCCATCCATTAGGATTTGTTGGTGCATATCGTGCACCAAGCACACGGCGTCTACTATCAGCTTGGCGCGTGCTCTCCCTCGTCCCAACTCAAAGGCCCAAAGCCGCTATGTCTTGGCCACCTCTAGCGTAAAGGCCATCTTGCTAAACACAAGGAAACATTCCACCAGATCCCTTGGCAAGTCAGGCCCAATCAGATCAGAGGTGTCTTGATTAAGAGAAGGAGAGGCAGACGATGCCGCAATGGTCTTCTCGGTCTGGGCACCCCCGATGGGAGGCAGGGGGCACGTGAGGTAGTCGGTGCACGATAAGGAGGTGGAGGAGTGACGACACATTCTCCCCCCGGTACCGCAACACTAGGAGGATCGTTCACGACGGGCGCATCCTGTCGGGGAAGAGTGAGTCCCATATCCGACTCAGTATGTGAAGCGCTTAAGCCCACAACGGACCAGGAGCCACTTTCTTAAACGACGGGCTTCGGGTGGACCCTCCGCCTTTCGTTTCCCCTTATCAGAAGGACCGGCAGCAGCGCCCGACGCAGGGAATGCCAGCTGATGGGCGTTCAGCTCCTCATGCTCAGGGATGGGGAACCTTCTTCTGGACAACTGAGGTTGGCACTAATTTCCCATCAGCATCCCGAGTCAACTTGGTCGTCTTGGTCCACTGCTGGAGAACCAGGTTAAGCATTCCACTAATTTTTGCCTTCATCATCGCTCCCTCTATGTTGAATGCTCTCTTCCCTGCTTAAGGACGACACCAACAATCAAGGACAACGCAACGCAAAAACAAAAGAACGCCAAAGGCAAAAAGCTAACGCCAAAGTTGAAAGATGTTTGTTTTGGCGACAATGTCAGGATGCAACAATGCCCAATAACTGCGGTAAGGTTCAAGACGGTGTGTTTGCTCCAAACGCAGTCGCTCCTTCTCGTAAGGAGGAAAGTAGTACTCAACTGCAAAAGAAGAATAAACTAAGTCAGTACAGCTCGACGCAATAAAATAAGACGAGTATGATGCATACAAGGAACAACAATGTGTACTCAAAAGAACAACCTAACGGTTCAAACCCAATCGGACGTTTAGGCAGAAGTCAACACTCGTGCGATCTCAAAACTCCCAGTTTTCACCAACAAGGAACCCCTTCTTGCGCCACCCGCCAGCAGAAGACTGCACACCCTTGAACCACCACTGTTTCCCTTCCTTTCGGCAACATTGTTAGGGTACCCAGATCAAAATCATGTCGGGCATACACGGGTCTACAGAAATATCCAATCTCTGCAATGGTGGGGCAATCCATCCTGGAGAGTCTGAACACGTTGTATAGACACGTCAGAATCCTCACAAAAATGGGCCCGCATTGACCCTAAGAGATTCCGTAGTGGGAAAGTATGAACCGGAAGAATGGATTAAGAGGCATGTTCATTTCGTTCTTCAGATGCCATTCATACGCGCACGCAAAACCTTTAGGAGGGCTACTAAAGGTTTCACCTAGCCCCAACGGCCTCAGCACAATGATGTCCCGTGGTACACCATACTTGTCATAAAGGCTCTCAGACTCTACCTCTGAGCACGACGTGATGGGCTCCTAGATTGGCATCCTGTTCTAAAAAAATCAGAGGAAGACGTCCTCCTAGATTCGCAGCTTGTTTTCTGCAATTTAAGACGTTGACGTCCTGGTCCCACTTCGCTGGCATTGAGAGTCCTCCGACGCCACAACCTCTACACGATTGGGAGAAGCCATTTCTGACACTGCAGTAAATAACAGGGGTCGAGCATTAGGGGGAGCAAAAACTCAGAGGGTCAGGGCTAAGCACAATGCGCCTAGACTCTATACTATTAGATGATGACGATGAAAAATGGGAAGAAAGCGTATGACTAATACTAAACGACTCCAGTGAAAGCCCTAGCTTTCGATTCAACTCCGTAACGCCTACATAAATCTTAGGGTGCCTCATCCTACTATTAAGTATCCTATGTGTTTCATCGCTGGACACATAAACAGGAGAGGACGGATTCATGGTCTTAACGCGAACGACCTGACAAAGGAAAATACGTCAAGGGCTACGTTGAGTGCCACAGAAACACGTATGAGGAATCAAAACACGCCAGAAATTGCTAAAAGACAACACATCTATTAGAATTTCAGGCTGCCTAAACTGTTACACCAACCCAAAAAATAGATAACAACAAGATTTCGAAGAAAAACACAGAAATAACAAAACATAAATGAATCCACAAGCAGAATAGAAGAATTCAGAAACCTTACCAAAGGATTACAGGAACAGCTTCAAAATCTTCCACAAACTCTTCTTCTCTCGAACACAATGAAGCAACAATCCTCTTCTGATCATTACTCTCTCGTACACAACTCTTCAAAGCAAGGTAAAAGAAACCCAAGTAGGGTAAAACATGGCCTTATATAGCCTAGGGACCGAAAGCATCGCCTCATCCCAACCGTCGATTTGTTTGGCCAAGATACCGTTAATTCACGCCACGTAGCAAGCAGCGTTTCGAATTCAAAACTCAAATGTCCCATCTTAACTGTCACACCATTATGACAGTCAGCGCACGTGCTCTGTCACTACCCTTGAGTTCCGCACTCTGCGACAGATGTTGGGCATGCATCAACAACCACAACGGTAACACACCACGAAACGGAACGCTTTGCACCACCGCGGTCGAATGATGCAATTTTAAAACCCCATATATCAGGTTGCAAAAAAGACAGAAAAGTACCCATCCAAGAAAATTTCTCAAAACGCGATAAATAGTAAGTCTCAACCAAATCACGACGGGCGCCGTCAGCGCCCGATCACTCTGAACGCGACGCTCCTCGATCGCACACACTGTTAGAGGTATTGGCTACCTGGGGACTTAAACTCCTCTCAGGCCCAAAAAAACCCTATTTATTGCACATCGGGAGGCCTCCAGCGGCCAGAACACGTGCTGGTCTATTCTACCACGCACGCCGTTCCACTTAACGGACTCTCCAGCAACTGATCCTCCTGGATGTCCCCTAACGTGAAATGTCTAACTCAACCTATTGGCTACTCAGAAGCTCCTCATCCCCCCTAAGCCCACCAAATGCTAGCTCAGCATCTCCGCAAAATACGCCTCAAAATGGCATAAACCGCGTTGCCAACGTGTCACATCAGCGGCTACCCCCATTCCAAGAACAAGATCCCACGATACCCTGTTCATCCCTGAATAAGTCATGACTTAAGGGCAGGTGTTTTGAACGTAGAGGTTGGTAAGGGTCAACCTTGGTCAGGAAGTTGTGGGACTCCAGTATGCCCTACCGTACCCCGAGCAAGTTGGGTCGGATCGGGACGACACCAAAGTAAAGATGTTTTTTGGAAGAATTGATTCTAGTCAACTCCCCAACCAAGGTTCACCCTTGACTCGGGGACTTGGGGGACTTGTTAGTACGTAATGTGCTAAACCCAAAAATATACTTTACTCTACACAAGAAGCCTAGAACAGCCATGCTGAGGGCCATTTACCAGGCTCAAGGGGAGTTTGGTCATTCCAGACTCGCATCGTACAACGCACATGAGCCGCACTAATGTGCGTCACGTGCAGGCCGTACCGATGTACTCGGTCGAATGACTAGCACACCCTCATAACACATACAAGGGCAGTTCGGTCAGGATGACCTGGTTCCGTACGACACACGTGACGGAGAGCAACGCGCATCACATGCAGGCTGTATGGAACGAGGCTGCCATTGACCAGTGTGCCCCTTGATCACTTGGGTGGAGATTAGTCTCCCATACACCAAAGTGGTACGAAAACTAGTCCCACATTGAGAACGACCTCGAGTTGTTAGGATCATTTAACTATAAATGGGTGATATCAGCTCCCGGGAAGAGGTAATTCAATTCAATTTAACTTCCACAGTTATTTTGCCCAGTCAACTATTTCATTTATTGACTTAAGCATCGGAGCGTCGAATGCGGGCCAATCCCGTCTCGATCTCTTAGGCTAAAACTGTTATTTTGCAGATTATGCAAGTGTTCTAGATCTACCAATTGGAACGCTTGGGAGTGATCCTATACCCAAACTCTTCCCCTCAACGGGACGGGATCCCTACGGATTTCGTCCAAAACAGTTACATTCAAATTTTGATTTATACTATTCGTCTGTTATATTTTAAAATTTGAATGTGACAATCAAATAGACAAATCATTTCCAATTAGGCTGACTTTTTTGTAAGCATGTGTGATCCTTGAACAGTAATCTACATGATGAGTGGTTTCTTGATCGCGTAGTTTTATCAATCTTATGGATAATTAACAAAATGTAAATCCATTCAAAGTGGAACTTTGCTCCAGATAGAATATATATATATATATACACACACACACACACACAAAAGTTTGAAAAGATCAAGAACAAAATTAAATTTGATCTAGATAAAAAAAAGTGACATGCTACAATAGAGTTCATGTATTAAGTAATAACTGAACTGATCGATTCGGAGAATATAAGTTCGAACTGAAAGTTTTCATTTTTATAGATTTCAATAATTTTTGTTATTTCACTGCAACAACAACAAAAAATTCAATTTTCTATGCTTTTTTCAAAGGACGACGGCAAATTCACCGTCGCGAATGTGGGGACCTTTTGCGGTGGTAAATCGACACCATCGCAAAAGATTTCATCAACTGCAATGGTATTTTTTTGCCGTCGCAAAAAATTTCATCAATTGTAGCGAAAATGAATTGTTGTTGCAAAATTATTTTTGCCAAAAACTATTTTTTTATGCAAAAATGACCGTTGGATGGGATGATTAGAATACTAAGTATGTCATTAGAAACTTATAACTGTTTAACTTGAATTTGACCTCGATCAATGTGTTGAACTGTTGTAACCATAAGGTAATTTAGAATAAAACTTCATTTACCAATTCATAAAAAATTAAATTGAAACCAAGTTTTGCATAGGCATTCTCGTGGGGTTCATATCTATATTACCATGTACAAAAATTTTAACTACTCCCCCATAGGGGGAATCAGCAAATTCCATAAAAATGTTATTTTAGTATTATTTTACCTCATTGACCAGGCACTAAACAAATTCTGATGTAATTAATTCTTTTTGCATAATCCTATTTACCATGAGGTAGACGCGTGTGTGTAGACTCATTTCTCATTAGATCAGTTTAGTTTCTTGTATTGTTTAAATTCCTGATATGAGTACTAGTGTTGTCTACAATTGTTTGTTGGTTATAGGGAAAAACAAATGTCTAAGAAACTAAATCACAAAATAGTATATGTTTTACAAATTTGACCGATAGATGAGATGATCGGACTAATCTAAGCATGCTGTAAAAATATTTAAATTTTTTGGACTTATATTTGACATTAATCCATGCGTCCAACCAATGTGACTATACTGACCTTAAGAATAAAACGCGATTTATCGCTCTGTCAAGAAGAAGTTGGGACCAAATGCCTCACCTGCATTCTCGTGAGCTTCATATCTATCTTACTATATCAAAATATTTACCACAACCCTAAACCCTAATTTCTAAACCCTAAAATCTTAACCCCTAAACCCTAAAGAAATAGTAAAAATAAAATGAATATATTATTTAAGTCAAATAGTGTGTTAATGTGTAAGTTTACATTCCTTACCTTACTTCCCTTACCCTCAGGCTTCAGCGCCTCTCTCTCTCTCTCTCTCTCTCTCTCTCTCTCTCTCTCTCTCTCTCTCTCTCTCTCTCTCTCTCTCTCTCTCTCTCTCTCTCTCTCTCTCTCTCTATCTCTCTCTCTCTCTCAGACTCGAACCTCCCGCAGTGCTCTTCTTTCAAATCTCAATCTATGTCTCTCTGTCAACTCCTCAAGTCTTAAACCCTCAGCCTCATTGCCATAGTCTCTCTCGAATCTACCTCTCCAAATCTTAAATGTTGATGACTTGCCATAATTTCCCAT
This sequence comes from Geum urbanum, assembly GCA_946800695.1. Taxonomy (NCBI): domain Eukaryota; kingdom Viridiplantae; phylum Streptophyta; class Magnoliopsida; order Rosales; family Rosaceae; genus Geum; species Geum urbanum. The sequence goes on along the minus strand of OX327000.1, from coordinate 20,927,514 downwards.
ATCTGAGCGTTGAGCAAAGCCGTTGTTTAGCAAAACCTTAACTGTTGAATCACTTCAATCACCGCCACAACTCTTTGTGACTCAGCAGCTCAACCTGGTCTCCCTCGCCGTCACTCCCTCAGCTTGGACACGAACCCAGCTTCGATTCGCTTTTCCAAGTTTTGTCGTCTCTCCTCAATTGCCGATCAACGTAGTCTCTCTAAGTCTCGTCGTCTCTCCTCATTCTCATGGCTCATCTTTCAGCTGTATCAATGGTGACCACTGCTCCAGGTAAAACCTTTTCATAGTATTGGGTTTATGTGTTTTAAGTATAAAAGCTGTGATTTTGTAAATTTTTTGTTTTGGGTTGTGATTTATCATCTCTAGTGAATATTACTCAATACTTGACAGTAACCCCAACCAAACAAATCCACAGGCGAAAACAGGTGGGAACCTCAAGATTTGTCTTGAATCTTTCTTTTGTGGCTGATTGGCCGAAGAGAGTCACATTTCAACCTAAGGGTCGCAGATGGCAGTTATGGGAATTGCTAAGAGAGGCCTAGGTCGAAAATGGACTCGACCTTTCGAGGTCTGCGAGGTGTGCACTTTCGGTGGATGATGCTCTAACAGTTGTGAGCAATGGCGGCTTAGGAGCTTCAACTAAGAGCCGACGGTGGCTGCTGCTTTCTAAGATGAAGCAGGGCTTATCGAGGCATAATGCCAATGGGAGGAAGATGTTTCCATGGAAGTTTGGTTTGGAGGATAAAGAGAAGGTTGATGTTGTGGTCGAGGTTGAGAATAAAGTAGACTCAGTAGAGGAGAGGTCTGCTCCAATTGGTAGGAGGAAGAAGGAGGGTCCCATCGATCATAATTTTGTGTTGAGAGCATTCTCAAGGGCATTACATGTGATTCAACTTGCTTATTTGGACATGACTGACAAGGTTATGGATACCAATCAGGAGCTTGCTTTGATGGGGTCGAATTTGTTGGTTGTACTAATGAGGAATGATGATGTGTATGTGATGAATGTAAGAGATAGTCGGGCTATTGTTGCATATTATGAGCTGAAGGAAGTAAATTTGAGCATGGATTCGAGGCCGCAGAAGGACAATGGGTTGAGTGATGATGACATAACTGAGGCATCTTCTTATGACCGATGAGGCTCCTACTCAAGCAATAAGATTGGCTGCATTGTAGTTGTTCACTGACCACAGCACCAACATTGAGGAAGTTATGTTGTTTTCATGTATGCAGCATCAAATCGGCTCATGCTTGTTTGATTTGATCAGTCTTTTGACTATTTTTTGAATACCTACATGACATATTGTTTGCCTTGTGTTCTATCTTTTTTCTTCCATATACGATTGCATGTTATGAAATATGGTTTTATGGAAGATTTCATAATTATTCATAGCACTACTTAGCTCTTTAGTTGCTGTTGTTTTGCTTTCCTGAAAACTGCAATGTATCTTGGTCTTAGAATCTTACATTGGATCTGCCTCTTTGACAAGTTGTTGAGATTGTATCTCCACTGAGGCATGCATGTTGTGTCTTTTATGCAAATTTCTTCAGCTAGATATTATATATTAAGATTTATGTATATGCTAAACTCATTTGGGAAACACTTGCTTTCTATGCCCATTAAGTTTTGTTGACATATTGGAGAAGAGGACAGTATTGGCATCCTACTACTAATTTTTTATTATATTGCACATGCTTGACTCCTACTTTTTTCCTGCAGACTTAAAGAACTCTCCGTTTTTTTTTCTTTTCCATCTTTCTTTCTATCTTGTAATTGGCATTTCTCATCAACATTCTTGGATAAAGACGATGCATGGGAGCTTCTTTGCAAGGTTTCCTTTCCTTGGTACATAATTTTTTCGATGTTTAAAGTCTTCATGATGAATAGTTATCCGTGTGTGTTGTTTTCTGTTTGCTCCTTATTGATGTTTTCACCTCATTCTTTCCAGAGTAACTGCTCACTATTGCAGGCACTTATAGGATCATTTTTGCCATTACATTGGTGACTTATGTTGAGTATTCTTCTTTACAAAATGTATCACTGTTATTGTTTATACAACCCAAGTATCCTTTGGTGACTATTAGAGACATCATGTTGATTAGTATCCTAGTTGTATTATGGATGCATCTTTGCTATTAACTTGTTGTGTTGTCTGTTTAATATTAATTTTCTTAATGTTGCAGGTAGTGATGAGAATTAAGAATGAACACCCAGATGATGAAAATTGTATATTCAATGATAGAGTAAAAATCATCTGAAGGTCACCAGAGGGCAGGCTTTCTAAAATAGGCACTAAGGGTGTACTTGTCGATTGTCCGAATAAATTTCACTTTCTGCATGGTTTGTCATTAAAACTTATAATTTTGCTACACAACCCCCATCTCAAAAATGTTCAAACTAAAACTTGTCATGGTTGGTCAAAATGATTTAGGATTTGTTGTTCCGACTGTTGCGTGAAGTGAAACATGTATAGCTACTTTTGCCTAGTCCAATTTGAGTACTTTGTAGTTGGTGATGATATGGTTTTCCCTGTTTGTGTAGCCCCCAAGTTCAATGCTCCACTATTGGTAATGTTTAAGAATGAGTATATTGGTACTGCACCCTACATCTCATGTTCACCTTTTCTTCACCACCACAGACTATATACTAGAGATCAATTTTTGATTCTCTCATCGAACAGTTTGTATCAGTATCTAAAAAATCAAGAAGTTGATCCTCATGTGGGGAATTTTATGGAGAAGTTTTCTGAGCGAGATCCTGCACAACATCTGATAGAGGAGCTTCTTTTATGTGCTGTAAAGAAAGTTGGTATGTTCCTTCTTATGCATGACAGTATCCTATTGAAAGTCGTTTCTTTCTGGTTTTTTAAGAATTTGGAGTGGTCAAGACAATGATGAGTTTTAGGAAGGGTTTAGGATGCATACACATTTTAGTATTTGAACTACTTTTAGTATTTTTCATGTACAAATGAAGATATGAACTACACTGAACTACATATGTTAAAGTTGTGCTGTGTGCTTGTGAATACCTATAATCTTAGGGTTGATTGATCATGTAATATCATACTTTATAACTGTAAAATGTCTATTTTCTCTCCTACACTACCTGGAACCTAATTTGTTCAATTGTGATATCCCGATTTTTTTATATTATTTATGAATAGGTTTAGCTTGATTTAGTGATCATGGTAAAATATTTTTACTGTTGGTAAATTCTGAGGTTTTTTGGGTTGACTTTTAATTGAATTGTCGAAGTTGGTTGACTTCAGATAGAAATTGTAGAATTTGTCGAGACGAGTTCGCGGATGCGAGAACGTCAAAATCAAAGTTACGACGAGAAAGTTACGATCGACAGAATTTTGTCGTAAATTAATTACATAAGTTACCATTAATGGAAATGTATAAAAAGGAGGTTACCCTTTACGGAAGGTAGAGGATTCTGGAGGGTTGAATTTGGTCAACTCATCCTTCCCGTGAAGAGAGAGAGAGAATCGAGGTAGTGGGCCACAGCTTCGGCGGTACTCCGTCGTCCGGCCACCACCGACCTCGAGACTTTGTGGGTTTGATGTGGGGCAGCGTCCTTTACCCACTTTTGGGTTCACCCGACGGTGATAGGGTCGGAGAGGAGTGAATCGACATCATGATGTTCTAGGGTTTTTGGGTGTGAATCCCCGTCGTTGCTGGCGAGGTCTCTGGGGTCTGGTGTTGAAACTGGTATGGTTTTCCTCCTTTTGGTCTATAGATTATGATTGTGTTGGAATAATTTTGGTTTCAGGTGATTGAAGTGTGTTTCGAATCGAAACTGATTTGAATTTGTCATCATCTTTCGACTCCTTCACTGCGACGATTGTTGCCATCGTAGATAGAGGAGTTTTGCTCCGCTCTATCTGTTGAATCTTTTGGTTGGTGGCTCGATGGAGGAGATCCGAGTCGGAATTGATTTTTCGGCTGTGTGCTTTCGGGGCCGATTTTGGCCAAACGTGCCAGAATCTTGCTTGGATCATTTAAGACAGGTTGTTGGGCTTGAGGAGAGCTTTCTGTTGATGTGTCATTCAATGCCATCAACAGTGGTCTCCGGTGGTAGCACGTGGGCAACATGCACCACCGTCTGTGGCGGCGCTTGGCCGGAAAACTTGTTCAGAAAATTACTTTCCAATATCTGTCGAGTTATATGTCTGTGGGTTTGTATCGACAATACGGACACAGTTGTGATTTTTATAATATGATCAGGGTTCGACATTCCAATGGGTGGGCAGTGGTACGGGGTTGCCACCAGTGGTGGTGCAGACAACGAAGAAATTAGTTTTGTGGTATGTCGTTACGACTACTTTGTCGTAACAAGTTATCGAATCTGTTCTTTGATTGATTTAGTCGAATTGAGTTTTTTGATCGAGTACTCCCTCAATTTATCCGATTATTTTATTATTATTTTTATTTTGACGATTTTCGATTAGGGTCGAGTCGTCGCAAATGGTATCAGAGCAAGGTTCAACGCTTGGACCAAGCTAATGTTATGGACATATATTTTCTAAATTGATTAGTATAGTCTGAGTGCTTGTATCGAGATTTAATTGATGATTTTGTTCTTATTGAATACCGAATAACTAACATCAATAATTATCGAAAGGGCATTATAAAATGATTATGTTTCTTATGGCGACCTAGATTCAGGTTCAGGTGAGTGGACTCTGGCTTTGCACTCGATAGTCAAGTATGCGAGCGTTGGAACTGAATTAGATTTGTCTATTATTTATTTTAGTAATTACATTTTACAACTTCATTTATACTAGCTTGAGTTATTAATGGTGAAGTTTTTCAGTTACTTTGTTCTTCATGCTTTTATATTTTCATGTTAGTTGTTTTAGTATATGACGCTTTCAGATTAGCGCCCAGTTTAGATATAGCTCAGTGTACGATCTTAAACCTTTTCAGTATTTATGTATTCACGATTTTAGTTCAGCTAGCTAGAATTTTGATTTTGGTCTAGAATATGACGCGTTTAGAATTGCGTCCAGTTTAGTTTCAGTGTATGACGCTTCAGATAAGCATCCAGCTCAGATAAATATTGGCTTACCATATTTCAGTTTGTGGCTCTTATAGCCATTATCCTGAAGGCTCAATTCAAATCAGATACTAATGTGCATACAAGTCACTCAACTAATTATCGAGTGACTATGTTGTCTAGGCTAACTAGACCTAAGACCACATTGGTGATAGACGCTAGTTTGACTGCTTGATCACCCTTTCCCTAAGTACACTCGGAATATTTGAACTATCAGGTTTCAGAGAGCCTTCTTAATTACCCAGATATTGTAGTATATAGTTTTCAGCTTTCAGTGTTGAAGCTTGTGGGCATAGATTTCAATAATTGCATCGATGCATAGATATTTGATCTTCGAGGGCACCAGGATGGGTTAGAGGCCCTGACATGAGATTCACAGTTTAGCTACTCAATCTTCGAGGGTGCTAGGATGGGTTAGAGGCCCTGATCTAGGATTCACAGTTTAGCTACTTGATCTTCGAGGGAGCCAGGATGGGTTAGAGGCCCTGACTTGAGATTTACATAATAGCTACTCGGCTGATCCCCGAGGGCGCCAGGATGGGTTAAAGGCGCTGACCTGAGATTCTCAGAATGGCTACTCAATTTTTAAGGGCATCAGAATGAGTTAGAGGCCATGACTTGGGTTCAAATTTTTCGCAGTTTATCATTTTTCATTAGTACTATGATCAGTTCGAATTCCGAATATTATTCAGATATCAAAATTTTTGTGAAATTAATCAGTTACTCGCATCTATGTGGATTGTTCGTATGTTTGAGATTTCTATCGAGTTTCAGCTATGCCTACTATCGTTCACAGGTTATTCCGTTTAATTTATTCTCAAGTATCGAAGACTTCTTTTGATAATTGTTAATGAATTCGATGTCTAATTTGATTGTACCTGAGCTTTGTGTATATAAATGTGACAATGTTGAGATGTGACAGTTGAGAAATCCGGATGAGCATTGGTAGCTCGCGGTATAGGTTGTGAATTGTGATTATAGAAGTGTATTTGAACAGTTGCAGAGTTTTCGGTTTCCTAATTATAGAGGAGACTCTGCCCGATTTTCAGCAGAAATATTCTACGATTTTATTTTCATAATTTCAAGGAATGGAATTATTTTAACGGGGGTAGATTGTGATATCCTGATGTTTTTTATATTATTTGTGAATAATTTGAGTTTGATTTACTGATCGCGGTAAAAGATTTTTATCGTTGATAAATTCTGAGGTGTTTCGGGTTGACTTTTTATTGAATTGTCGAAGTCGGTTGACTTCAGATAGAAATTGTAGAATTTGTCGAGATGAGTTTGTAGACGCGAGAATCGTCGAAATTGAAATTACGACGAGAAAGTTACGATCGACAGAAATTTATCGTAAATTAATTACCGAAGTTATTGTTAATGGAAAGGTATAAAAAGGATATTACCCTTTATGGAAGGTAGAGGATTCTGGAGGGTTGACTTCAGTCAACTCATCCCTTACGTGAGGAGAGAGAAAGAACTGAGGCGATGGGGCGGTGCTCCGGCGGCACCATGTCGTCCGGCCACCTCCGACCTTGAGACTTGGTGGGTTCGATGCGGGGCAGCGTCCTTTACCCATATCTGGGTTCACTCGACGGCGATAGGGTCGGCGAGGAGCGAATCAACGTCGTGAAGTTATAGGGTTTTTAAGTGTGAATCCCCTTCGTCGCTAGCGAGGTCACTGGTGTTGAAACTGGTATAGATCACCTCCTATTGGTCTATAGATTGTGATTGTGTTGGAATAATTTTGGTTGCAAGTAATTGAAGTGTGTTTCGAATCGAACTCGATTCAAATTCGTCACCGTTGTTCGGCGCCGTCGCTGCGACGATTGCCGACAATTGTAGCCGTTGTAGATAAAGGGGTTTTGCTCCCCTTTATCCCCTGAATCTTTTGGTTGGTGACTCGACGGCGGAGATCGGAGCCAGAATTGATTTTCTGGCCGTGTGCTTTCGGGGCCAATTTCGGCCAAACGTGCTGGAACCTGTCTTAGGTCATTTAAAATAGGTTGTTGGGCTTGAGGAGAGCTTCCTGTTGATGTGTCATTCGACGCCATCGATGGTGGTCGCCGGTGGTGGCTCGTGGGCGGCACGTGCCACCGTTTGTGGCGGTGCATGGCCAGAAAACTTGTTTGAAAAATTACTTTCCGCTATGTGTCGAGTTATATGTCTTTGGGTTCGTATCGACAATACAGACACAGTCATGAGGTTTATAATCTAATTAGCCTTCTTCGTCCTAGTGTGTGGGTGGTGGTACGGGTTTGCCACCAGTGGTGGTGCGGGCGACAGAGAAATTAGTTTTGTGGTATGTCGTTACAACTGTTTTGTCGTAACAAGTTATTAAATCTGTTCTTCGATTGATTAAGTCAAATTGAGTTTTTTGATCGAGTACTCCCTCAATTTATTCGATTTTTTTGACGATTTTCGATAAGGATCGGGTCGTAACATAAGTACTTAATATCATACATGATTTGTTCCAAAGTTGTTTGCTCTAACACACTGCACCATTTGCACTTCCCTATCTAAGTTCCCTTGTTGAAACAATTTTGGTCACAAAGAACAAGGGATAAATTTTTTGAATTGTAATACTTGTCAAAGTTCTCAAGGATAAAGTTGGTGTTTTAGATTTGCAAAACTTTTGAGTCATGCGATCAACATTGGTGATTTGGTGCTCATGTCTCCAAATTGAGTAATTGGTTTTGATTAAATGTTATAAGAGAAGAAACAGTATGTTTTGGATTTAGTTCTTTGCATTTATTTTGTTACCTTATAACAACAAGTTTACTGATATTTTGGGATGGAAGGTACCGGGAACTAGCTCATATGTTAGATGAGGCTCTTGGATTCATGATTGTGGCAGGGCTCATAGTTGACCATCCTATAATGACAACCACCGAGCTTTGGGCATCCCATGAGTGCTTTCTCTTACCTTATGAGCAATTACTCACTAGGTTGGATTCAACTTCTAGCCTTTACTATGGTTGCTCAGCCTATATGTTTTGGGTAGGTGAACGACTATAGAAGAGCTTTTACCTTTTTGTACCTTAAACTCATGAGAACTTGAATGCTATGTAGACTTCATGAATGATAAAAGTGTCTCTTAATGTATTAGTACATTTGCAAATTTGCACATCTAACCAGCTCTATTTCTTTGTGATGGTCGTGTTGCCTTCGCAAAAAAATGGAGCAATTTTTTTGTTGCAACAACCTGTATTCGCGACGGCAACCGTGCCATTGCAAGTTTTTTTTTGTGACGGCAATTACCTTTGCAAAAAAAATGACACTACGGTCAACCAAATTTGCGATGGCGATTCTATCGTGGCAAAAAAAAATTATCACGGTAAAGTTTTACCGTCACAATAGAGTTGGGGAGAAGGCAAAAATTGTCGCCAATAACAATTGTGTGGCCATATATTGCAACGGAAATATTGCCGTTGCAAAAACTGGTTTTGCCATCGTAAAAGAATATTTGTTATGGTATTTTACTATGTTGCGACAGTGGTCTGCAATCGCAAAATATTTTTTGTTGTTGTAGTGTTTGATTTAGTTATTATTTTATATATATTTTTAGTGACTTAAAAGAATACGTTGGAGAAAAATAATTATCTTATACATTTAGCTAGATTACTTGGTAATATAAACAAGCCTCGAGACTGGAACAGGAAAAAGTATAACTTAACAAAGTTAATAATTTACTGAAAATTTGACTTGGAACATGATTGTTAATTTATTGATTATTGATTTTTTTTTTGAAACGGGACCTTTTTTTAATGTACAATATGCCAATGCAGTGTAAGCCACTTCTTTTGAAGTCTAAATTATTTTTTCCACGGCCAGATAAGGAAAATATTTATACCACAAATTTCTCTCTTTTTCCCGAGAATTATATGCTACTACTTGAAACCTCAAAAGGAATCAATTGACTTTGAAAATCGTCGAAGCATTAACAAGCTTTTCCCAAAGTTCTAGAGAATCTAAACCCTATGCCACCCCTTCCATGTTACTCCATGTTTGCTTGCATGACATATGTAATCGAAAACAATTATATAGTATATAAATTAAAAACATCCATAAGCAACATGAACCCCATACCACCCCAACCCGAGCAACCCCTTACATGCTTGGTTTTGATTGCACCTCAGAATCCCAATCCATATTATTCATCTATCTGCAGAATTTTCAATCTAATTCCAAAGCTTCTGCTACTTCTTTGGTAGACTGCCTCGATGGGAATGCCAATGGCTTGTGTTTCCTGATCTCGCACCAACGATTAAGGGAGGTTTAAAGTACCATATCCTCTCTCAACCTTTCCCCACTAGCAAATACTATCTTCGATCTACTCAATATATAGTTTATGAACAACCTCCCTGCCCTAATTAACAAATCATGATGCAAATTGAATATTTTCCCTACATGTGCACGCCATACCATACAAATACAAGAGAGTCATGGACAATGGTAATATAAATACCCACCATATTTTCTATTTGACGTATGGTATTGGACGGATTCCAAATCTTCAATTATCAGATGTAAATATTATAATAGCAAACTATATTTAAGAATATTCTGAAGAGTCAAATGCTGAAGGACAAAGTTCTTTAATTTAAACAATAAATAATTATATTTTACAAATAAAGATAATTTGATATGGCGTTGTCACGTGTCACATGCATCATTTACATATTTACCCTCAGACACACCCATATAAAGCACTTTAAAAAAAACAAGAAAACGCTCTGAAATCTTTGAAGCTCGCGATTGCTGCTTGCGATCGATCGACTAGTAACGTAGAATCACCTTACCTTTTCGATTTTTCTTGTTGTATTCTCCGTGTTTGAAACTGTATGTAATCGCTCTCGAAGCTCTTATCCTCATGATCCAGAGCCTGGATTTTAAGTAGCAGCTGCGTGGTTTTCAAGCTTTTGTTTTTCGAAGTTCAAATCTTCAATTCTCTGAGATGTTTTGTTGTTGCAGTTGCTATGTTATGTTGTTATTATGTAGACTTTGATCAGTAGCAGTTGATATGTTTGTGTGTGTGATGTTGTGATGTATGATGTTAATTTTTGAGTTTATATGTTTGATCGAGTTTTAGGTTTTTAATTTTGATTTTGCAGCAAATCATGTGATTTTGTTTACGTTTTGATTTGCAGAGATTTGTTTGTGTGTTTTTTATCAGTAGCAACATGTTTTTAGTACCAATTACTTTTTTTCAATAGCAATTTCTCTTTTTTTTGCTACGTTGTTGTTGTGATGTTGTAATATATGATGTTAACTCGAGTTTGTTTTTAGTAGTAGTTGCTTATTTTTCTGCAGCAGGTACTTTAGTTATTTTTCAGTAATAGTTGCTCATTGTTTTCGGTGTTTTTGTGTTTCAGTTTTTATTCAGTATTAGGTTCTTATTTGTTTGGTTAATTTTGGAACTGATTTGATATGTTCAAATGACGATATAGAGGTGTGACAGAGTGTTTTGTTCCCAAAATGGAGAAAAAGCTTTAGTAGAGGCTAGGATTGATACCGGAAGAAATTGGAAGGTGAGCACCCTGTAGTAGTTTGAGTTTTTATTTTCATCAGCACTAATTCCAGTATCAGTTGGTCTAGTTGATTGTTTAGTTGTTATTTTTTTTTCCAGTGGCATCGATATCATGTTTTGAGTAGCTATTGCATATTAGTTTGGTGTTTTTGTGTTGTAATTTTTGTTCTGTATCAGGTTGTTATTGTTTGGTTAATATAAATATGTGGGCCGTTGTGCAACGGCACACTGCTTCTTCTTGTGTTGCAATTTTTTTTAGTATCATATTGGATCATCATTTTTTTTTTCAGTACCAATGTTATTGATATGTCTTCTATTTTTTTGTTCATTGCAAGTTAGCAAATCCAGCGAATAGGTGTTTGAAGTTTTCAATGAAGATAATACCTTTATGCTGTATCTCGCTGAGAGAACTTGCTCTTGCAATCAGTGTCAATTTTGTTGCTTCCCTTGTTCACATGATGTTCAAGCAATTCAGAAAGCACGGAGACTTGTGTATATGTATATTGAAGATTACCGGAAGACAAACTATTATAGGTAGACACATGATCTTCCTATCTAGCCGGTTTCAAATTTGGATAAACCGTCCCCTGAAACCTCACCAAATGACTTTTTTCTCCAAAAAAATCTTCCTATTTAGCCAGTTTCTAAAACCTCGCATTACGAGAAAACCCCATGGAAGGCTAAGGACTAGAAGAAAAAAGTCATTTGGTGAATTTTCAAGGTCTGTTACTTGTGGTTGGTATCATCAAGTCAGCCATCAGAATGCTTAGTCATGTAATTCCCTATCAATTAGACAAACACATGATTTGTTTGATGTCTCCTATCTATTTTATATGCTTACAAGAATCTTCTTTGGCTATATTAGATTTTTCTGCTGGATTCAGTAGCAAACTTCATTTTATCGACACTCGTCATCAGAAACGGGCAACCCCATGCTCTTGCACATTGCGAATAAGACGTTCATCTTATTGTTTTGCGCATCAAACTACTGTTGCATCGACCTCGTCTGCTCGAAGGTTCGATCGGCCAATTGTGTTGCCAATCGACCTTGCTCAAGGGCGGCTTAGAGCGCCTCAACATCCTCCTACCACACCTAGTCGATGTTGCGGATGATTGGGACAAATCTCTCTAGACCGCCCGTCCAAACCCACGAACCTCCTTGTCAGCTTGGCGGCCATAAACAGCATAAACAATAACGATCTGGCTCTCTATTGATAGAGGAAGCAACTCTTTAGGCGGCATCTCCGGGTTTTGCAGCTGAGTGTTCGTCAATTGCTCCTGGACCATTTCTATCAACCTCACCTAAAATTAATCATGTGAACAATACGTAAATTTAATTCATAAAAAAAATTTGCCATAATTTCTCCCAAAATTGGAGGAAACCATAAACCTGCAGGAAAGAAGACACTTCGAATAACCAATTTCAATAGCACAAATTCACCGTGTGCACTGATTCCCATCCAGATTTCTCAAGTTGAAAATCATAATTTAACCAACTAAAGCATAACCTAACTCAAAGTTCAAAATCATATTCCAAGAGCACTAATACAACCTAACCAATAATTCAATTTCTTAAAAATACAATAAACGTTATACTAAATTTCAATACATTTTGGAAGTATGATTAACGTCAATTAATTTAGGAAAGATGAGTTACTTACGCCGTGTTCACTTGCTCCATTGATGACCCCAGGCTTGACATAAGCTGTGACGCTAGCATCTATGAAACAATGCTTCGAACCCGCATCTTTGTGCTTCTTTGCAAGCCCAAAGAATGGTGGTCGGTCTTCTTATCACGAATTTCCTTGTTGGGCTGCGACATTGTCTGTTTCACAACAAAGATCATTAAATAATACATAAATGGTTAAAAATAAAAAATTATTCAATTTTCTCAATTTAAAGGAAATGAAGATGAACCTTATACTTGTCGGACTCAAAGTGCCCGACTAACCATTACCACTCCTATTCCCTTTCGTTCTGCAACTCTTGTGGCGTAGGCGAGGTGCTGTGTCTAAGATAGTACTTGTGGAGGTCGTACTTCTAATCCTTGAAAATGTTCATGGCGGTGGCATTGATGTGCTCCATCATCTCGGGTCTGCCATCGATATCAAAATGTATCTAGAAAAATAAACAAAAAATTAAACACATATACATTATGCCTTTATGCTTTGTAATTAATTATAAAAAAAAAAAAATTAAGTAGTATTACCGAGAGTTTATGGTACACTCTCAACTTTTCGGCTTTCGACAGCTTCTTCCACGAAGGGGCAACCATACGGATGTTGTTCGGTATGATTGAGCCGATGTTGTGCGAGATCAGACTATTGAGCTGCAAGGACAGAGGGCCTTAGGTGAAATTGTCAAACGACAGCTATATCTTCTTCCCCGTCGACTTGACTATGCACTAGCCTTTGGCGCCCTTCCCAAGTCCCCGAGTCCTTCTGGGGACCGGCTATGATGGCTGCCTCTTGGGCTTGCGTTGGTCGCTGTACAAAATTGGTTCGTTGACCGACTTTTCTAGACCTTCTGACGCTGCCACTGAAGTGGTGACAGGTGGCTCGTTCCTATAGGCGTTGGCTTGCTCATTTGGAGCATGAGGGATTGGGTCAGTCACTGGAGCTGAAGAATTTGAAGGAGCTGAAATGGTCTTCTCCGAGGTTTGCCTCCAACCCATTTGTTGTGCAATCGATTGGAGTTCAGCATCCCTCTCTTCTTGCGTGCGCCTCTTTGTTGACGTCATCTTAATTAAGCTGCAAAAAATTAAATATTAACAATATAATATTCATTGGCATCATAATTCATTCAAATTACGTCATTTCACAAATTCTTATACATATCACCACATTTATCAACTTTTATATATATATATATACATATATCATCACCGAATTATATGTCTAATATACATATATCATCACCAAATTTATCCAAATTCACATATACAAATAATTTCCAATATCCACATCCAATATTTAATATTCACCAACTTTATTTAAAAATTACAAAAATTCACATTCATATCCAATATCCACATACAAATTTCATTTATATATATAGAAATATATAAATATATAGAGAGAGAGGAAAGAGAGATACCGACAAGATGGTGGAGGGGACGGGGAGGCAGCGACGTGGTGGACCCGACGGCGGAGGGAGAGAAAAAAGAGACGGCGGCGGGGAGAGAGACAGATACCACGGTGAAATGGGGGGGGCGGCGGCGCTAGAGAATCCAGCGAGGAAGGGAGCGAGGTGGCCGGTAGCTAGGGTTTAGGTTTGGACAGCTCGAGAAAGAGAGAGAGAGAGAGAGAGAGAGAGAGAGAGAGAGAGAGAGAGAGAGAGAGAGAGAGAGAGAGAGAGAGAGAGAGAGAAATAAGATCGATCGAATTGCGAACATATGGATGGACTCAGGCGACGAAATCAATAACCTTCGTCGTCTACGTTGTTTATAAACATGCCCCGACAAATTTGGTGCAAAAAAATGAACCGCCAAATATTTTGGTGTTAGGCGACGAAAATGCATGATTTCGTCGCCTAAGAAGTCCCTTAGACGACGAAGTGATGTCGTCTCGCCACCTAAGTGATATTTTATTTAATATTTTTTTAGATATTATAAAATTAATTTTTGTCTATCTGCTTAATAGTAGGAAGAAATTAGCCATCAGATATAATCATTATGTTTATATCATATTTAAAAAAAAAAATTGATGCAGTTTCGGTAGAGTTTGGTATTCGATCAATATAGTATACGTTTTGTGAATATCGACAAAAGTTTAAAAGACGAAAATGTTTGTAAATATTAATAATCGTAAATCCTTTTCGATCCGATGTGACGGCCATTTTGTAATAAGTCGAAACTTTATAAATCAATTTACATTTAAATTAATTAAAATTTAATTTAAAATCTAAATTGACGAGTTAATACTCATTTTCCAGACCATCTACTAATGTTGAATAACGTATGTATTCGTATGTCTATATATTCATATTAACGAACTCAAATTCGGACAAAATAGCTGTTAAATATTTTCATCACCATTTAATATGTGAGTATATGAATTTTCATTCATAACAAAGTTCGTTAAGGGTTTCATCGGTGTAGTCAACCATGTATGCATGCATATATATAAACCCGAAATTAATTAATTAATTTGACCGAAACAAAAAAGTACATTGATTAAATTTACAAATCTTTGTAAATCCGATTTTTGATGGATGTCAGATTATGAAAACCTACTTACACGATGAAAGATGTCATTTTCGTTGTTTAAGTAGCACTTAGACGACGGAAATTTACCATTTCGTCGCCCTAGTGCGACTTAGGCGATGAAATACCTTTGTTGTTTAAGGGTTTTAGAGTTTAGGGTAAAGGGATTTGTGTTAGGGTTTAGGGTTCACCTACACGATAAAATATTTTTTGTCCTCTAAGTCGCACTTAGACGACAAAAATACATAAGTTCGTCGTCTATGATGTCATCTTTATAACATAAAATGATCTTACATTTGTTGATTCTAAGTCATCCTGTTAGTCGACATAACTAATATTTAATTATATTTATTAATTAAATGTATTTAATTAATTAAAAATTAAATATAATTAACTAATTATTATTGAGTATTTCGTATATGTAAATTAAAAAAAATATATCACTCATGATAATCATCATCGTTTGAATCATCCTCCTCCTCACTATCAACTGAATGCTCCTCATATCATAATCTCCATCGTATGAATCGTATTCGATGTCGTAGTCATTGTCGTCATCCTCCATAAACTCTTCGAGGGAATTCTTCCCTAAGTCATTAATATCTCTTTAAGTAAAATTCGTGGAGCCATCAAGCATGGGTAAGTATTCAGTAGACCGGACCAGTTCCCTTATGTAGGGGATGATAGACGTATTAGGCTCTTGATATGCATTGTCATTCTCTACTTCAGTGTCAATCACTGAAGTTCATTCAAGTGTGATGGCACTTCATATCCCTCTGTGAGACAGATGGTTAACAATTTTTCATCCTTCACCAGCTTTTGGATAATCCAGATAGAACACCTGCCTAACTAAGGTGGCAAGAGTGAATAGCTCATCCTCATACTAGCTTGAGTTTGTATCTATTGATAAAAGGCCTAGATCTTCCTTCGTACGCTTGAATCATTCACACTTGAATAGAAAAACGTTGATATCATTCCCATAAAGTAGTTGCACGATATTAACAAGAACCCTATAATATACATCATCGCCTTCCTTAACCATAATCCCACTGTTTTGTGTTCTTCTTCCTTCATCTTTATCTACTGAATGAAACTTTATACCGTTGAAAAAATATTCATCATAAATATAGTGTTGAACTGGCTTATGTGCCAACAAGTTCTTTTGCCATAACCATTACCCCTCTTGATCACCAGATTTTTGTAGATCAATCATCTACAAAAATGTTAAAAAGATATATAAATGTCTATTTAATTTCTACTGAAAATTTGACATAGTTTTTCCTAAAAAAAGGGTAACCAAAAACCTGCAAGCAGAAACTAAGGCAATCCACTTTGCATAAGTAAACACCACATGTCATTCGAATTTACCATGAGCACCTATTCCCATATGGATTTCTCATTTCGTAAAAAAAAACTAATCAATCACAAACCTATATGCATGCATGGTTTAAATTAATTAAAACATACGTATCCATTCGAGGAAATAATCAGAGAACTTCTTCTTAAGCACTTTTTAAACCCAGTTAGGACTCTTGTCTGGTTTGGCTATCTGAATTTTCTTCCTGTAAACTCCATGTACTGGTCGACCTCATCACAGTCTCACAACACTACCCAATGTGCTTCAATAAGTTCTTCTTTAACTAATCTTTCGTTCAATACTCCTGTAAACGGTCGTACAATATCTGTGACGATTGAAAGATTATTGCGAGCATTTCGATTGGAAGAGATGGTCTGGACTAGAACCTTGAGGTACCTATCATAGTAGGTAACACACTCATGCATTAGGTATGTCTCTACTATGGAGCCATCCGGGGCAAATTTATTTTTGACGAATTCTTTATACGGTCCAAGTGTTTGCAAAATAGTCAACAATTAATTATATGAAGAATAGTAGAAACACTTGAAAATATATATGTAAATGATGAAGAATCGGTTATAAATAAGTGTACATTTCTTGAGGATACATCAAAGTGTAGTGAACCGGACTAGAAAGCAGCACTTATTCAGGAAAGTAGATCATGAGGTGAATCATGATGTCAAAGAAAGCAAGAAAAAAAACTCTCTCTAATTTGTAAAGGATGTATACAATTTTGTATCGTGGTTCAACCACATCTGACTTCTTCAACTCTCTAACGCATAACCTCTGCCACAATCTACACAATGCTATTATTGGTTCGATGACGTCACGAGGCAAATATAGTCGAATGACAACTAGAATCAGATGTTGCAGCATAACATGATATTCATGAGTCTTTAGACTAATGAAATTGTCAACGTTGATAACACAAAATATATTCGTGGCATAATTAGACGGATAACGCACACTTTTAAACCAATTGAATACAATATCCCTATGTGCAGGCTTCACTGTGTACGGTACATCTGACATCTTGTTGTACACACCATTTTCATCTCTCTTTAACCACAAGGTACAGTGGATCTTACAAATTTCAAGATCTTTTCGGGCTTTAGGAGTATTCTTAGTCTTGATCTTAATACCAAGAATTGTTCTCACCACACTATCACACACATTCTTTTCTATGTGCGTGAGATCTAGGTTGTTTCTGAGTTTCAACTTTGACCAATAAGGTAGTTCAAAGAAGATACTCATGTGGTGCCAATATTTAATCTCATCTGGAGGGACCGGATTAAGCTTCTTCACATTATCGTCATTGCTCAATACACCAAAATTGAAGTCGATTAACCTCCCAAAAATCTCTTTGCTAGACCACTGTCTGGGTTGCAGATTATCCCCTACAGTCCCATTGAAATCATCCTTAGCCTGTAGCCAAAAGTGACTATGAGGAAGCCATTTAAGGTAACCCAAGTAATACACATTCCCCGCATGTCAACTAGCGTTGACTTCGTCTAAGCAGATAGGACATGCCTTGTACCCTTTGTTTGTGCAAGATGTCAGCATCTCATACGCAGAAAAATCGCTGATAGTTCACATTACAACTGCTCTCATCATAAACATTGTGTCAGTGAACTTGTCATACGTTGGGACTCCATTTTTCCACAAAAATTTCAGCTCCTCAATCAATGGTCTGAGATACATATCTAAACATTTTCCTAGAGATTTAGGATCTGAAATTAGCAGAGTAAGAAAATTAAATTCCTTGTTCATACACATCTATGGAGACAAGTTTTAAGACATGAGAATAACTCGCCAAGTGCTGACGGCAACGCTATTATTACCCCAAGGATTGAATCTATATGTAGAAAGTTCGAGTCTAACATTTCAAACCTTTGTTGTAAAGTCTTGAAATTCACTGTCAAATTTTTTAAAGCCTCCTCATCTGCTATGTATCTGAGCACATCGTCGTCTATTCTCTATTCCGTGTATCATCTCATTGTCTCTGCTGTGTATAAAGACATGTAGAGACGCTGCAGTTTGGGAATCAACGGAAAACACCGAAGCACCTTCACAGGTATTTACTTCTTCGAACTCCTCCCTCTCCCCCAGTTCAAATATCTGCACTGATTGCATACATGATAATAGTCAAAATGTGTATACTCTTTGTAAAACAACACACAATCATTTATGCACGCGTGAATTTTCTTGTACTTTAGGCTGAGGCTGCTCAAGATCTTTTTAACCTTATAATGGGATCCGGAAGTTTGTGATGATCAGGAAGCAACTTACATATATGCTCCTACATTTTGTGAAAGGCACGCTCTTACATTTTGTTCTTCACTTTTATCTTATTTCCTCCATTACATATCGCAGCACCACTACAAGAAAATGACCCATTGCCGGCTACTTTTATGTCGCCGGCAATGTTTTTGGACATTACCGGCGATTTTTGCCGGAAAAATCGCCGGTAATGTCTTTTTTTTTTTTTTTTTTAACATTACCGGCGACATAAATGTAAGTCGCTGGTAATCTCTTGCCGGAAAAGACATTGCCGGCGACATACATTTATGTCGCCGGTAATGTAAAAAAAAAAAAAAAAAAAAAAGACATTACCGGCGACATAAATGAAGTCGCCGGTAATGTCTTTTTTTTTACATTACCATCGAGAGATTGCCGGCGACGGACATTACCGGCGACAAAAATCGCCGGTAATGTAAAAAAAAAAAAAAAAAAGACATTACCGGCGATTTTTCCGGCAAAAATCGCCGGTAATGTCCAAAACATTGCCGGCGACATAAAAGTCGCCGGCAATGGGTCATTTTCTTGTAGTGCACATTCTCTGGAAATTCAGGGTACACCGGGGTCTGTACTTGAAGTAGCATCTTGTTGTACTTATCCATCTCAGCAGTGTTAGTGGCCAAGGAGGGTGAGACTGTGTCATAATGAGGAGTATCGTAACCTCCCTCTTCGTATTGGTGTCCACTGTGACTAAATCCCTGAAAAGCATCATGGACCGAATTCATAGTGGGGTTCCAAGGAGGGGAGCCACTACAGTTAGATGAGGCACCCTGATAATTGTATCCTGAGTTGAAGTCTGCTCCTGAGCTGAAGTCTACTACTTCACCGTGCTCATTCCACGTAGTGTAACTCCACATCATACCTTGGTCATACAAGTATTGAGATATAACATTAATCTCCACAAACTAATGGTTAAAATATTTTCTTCACGGACACCTGTAACACTTTTTTCCCTGATCATGTTCCAGTGAAAACAACATAAACTCTCTGATTCCGTCCATATACCGCGCATCATTTCTATTCACCAACTGTATCCAACTCTTGTCCATAAATCTGCGTAAGTTAATAATTATCATATTATATAACTTTTCAACCAATAATTAATTAATCTAATATACTATACTATATGTATAGTATCAAATGGCACATAACACAATTAATTAAATAGCATATATATGCTATAATCAATCTTATACTATAATTAATCTAGCTAATAATATTATTAACTATATATAAATGTTATAACTTACATATTATATATATATATTCAATTAATTATTCTAACATATATTAACTATTACTTTAACAAAGCCCTAAACGTACAATTACCTTAAATAAACTATTAATTAGCTTTACAATTACAATTAGATTAATTAATTATATATTAAACATACATGCAACTAATTAAACTTAATTACCTATCTTAAACCATTAGTTTAACAATTAAAGAACCAATTAGTTTAATGCAACATATTTTATTAACTAATTAATCAAATTAAACATACTAATTAATTAACCAATTAGCTAGCTTACAATTAGATAACAATGCAATACAACAAGTAATTAAGCTCAGGTCGCCGGAAAGTACTATATATTCTCCGAAGAAATCAATCACCGCATGTACGGTGTTAAATTCAAAAAAAAAATTGAAAGAAACGAGATAATACCTTCACCGATAAGGAGATAAGTGGGTAAACTAGAACTCCGGGGGTTGCAAAATCGATATTTGAATAATTTTTGCCGGCTTGTGGGTGTTGTGTTGAGTGAGGAGAGAGAGAGAGAGAGAGAAGTTGAGAGGATAAGGATGAGGATGAGGATCGATGAGGATGAGATGAGATAGCCCAAGGACGAAAAGGATTTTGATCTAATAATTGAGTTTTCTTAGGCGACGAAATTATTCGTCGCCTAAGTATAAATTTTCGTCGCCTAGGTTTACACTTAGATGACAAAAATAGGTTCGTCGCCTAAGTGATCACGTAGGCGACGAACCACATATGTCATCGTCTAAGTGTGAACCTAGGCAACGAAATCGCATTTCATCTTCTAATTTATTAAATCTAAGGTGACGATTTAAAAAATTCATCGTTTTAGTGATCATTTAGACGATGACACATGTTTTGTAGTCCAAGTGTGTCATACTTAACCGACGAAAACAAGTATACGCCATTTTAGTGTGCTTCTTAGGCGACAACAAATAATAAGCATTGTCTAAATACACACTTAGGTGACGACTTATGTGATCCATCGTCTAAGAAATTTCTAAGGCGACGAAGATATTGTTTGGTCGCCTAAGTGGTACTTAGCAGACGAAAAATATTTTTGGGGGACGAAACAATAATTTTGTCGGCTAAGTCTCACTTACGCGACGAAACCTTAAAGATTTCGTCGCCTAAGTGTGTATTTTTGGTAGTTCTATAAGTAGCACTTGGAGCTCTTATAGTATACAACATTCAGTTTTCTAAATATTAGTAATTACATAACTGATTATTTCATCAAAATAACCACCATAAGCACTTGGAGCTGTTAATGTCTAACACTTTAGTATATAACCAATTATTACATATATCAATATTTTCCAAGTCTCATCCATCTGTTATCAGCCCATGAATTTTGGCACATACTTTCCAAATTGTTTGCCTTATTACTCGGTTCTTATTGCCAAAATATTTGTCTACAAACCTACTTCTAATTGGTCTGGAAAAATCAGTACTGCTTATTGGCACCGGCAACCTTGATGACAATGAAACATCAAAACAAAAGTATTCAGTATTCAGTAGCAGTTGAGATATTCAATTTCAACTCTAGAAGTTATTGAAACAAAAATATATACAAAAAGTGACATGCTACCTGTGTTTTCTATGCCTAAATTATTGACCACTTCTTCAACTCTTAACTAGCGCATTTCTTTGCCGATACAGAACATCTGTTGGGTTTTGTCAAAGCTACCAACAAACGTTTTCATCATGTAAGATTTATATTTGTGTTGTTTTAAACCCATATGTTCTCCACCAATAAACACTCTAAAAATGTGCTTGAATGATGTTTTGAACAATCTTTTTTTTTCAAAGCTTTACATGCATCTTTATCTGTTTTTAAATCATCTACAACACGAATGATTAATTTTTCCATTGCAGATATGTTGCATCTGTACTGTGGTCTCCACGCACATTTTGCTGGAGCTATATCAGCCTAACCTAGTACACAAGCATATTTTCAGTATCATCCATTCAAATAAAATATTAAAATTAGCAAAACTCAGTAATAGAGCAACATTTTCAACTATCCATTCACATACAATATCAAGTGAGTACAGAGAAACACAATAGCAGTGAAACAACAAAAAATTAGCCATTGAATATGGGACAAACACAGTGCCACTCCATCAAATATGCCAAAAGACAAAACTCATCACAGTAGCAACTCGAAATTCAAGCGAAAAACAAATTTATAAATCAAAAGCACAGTATCAACTCAAAATCATTACAAGCAAGCCCAATCTCTATTGAAACCGTTGCATGTGTTGCCAAAATCAACATATTTTCATCTCAAAATCAACGAAAAAAAGTCAAAATTTTAGAATTTTAACAATCCAGAAATTTAGTAACAAGTATTTTTAGTCACCAATAAGTTCATCAAACACAGAAATTCAATATCATAGGACATATCCTTATTTTCATGAAACATTGTACCTGTAGCACACAACCTCAGCCATTTCAAAAACTTGATCAAAACCTAATCAACAACTCCAAAAACACAACTCAGTAGAAGATCAAGTGATTATTTGGGGGGAAACAACCAAAACCCAAACTCATTAATCAAAAACACAGTATCATCTAAAAACAAAGCCATTTTATGAGTATATATAGATTTCAACAACCACAAACGTAGTAGCATCATTAAGCGAAACACAGTATCAACTCAAAACTGAAAATACAAAACCCAATCAATTCTCAAATACAACCAAAAAGAAAAACACAATATCAGTCTCAATTGTTGACTTCCTAAAGCTTTTCATAGCGAAATTAAACACAATTTCATCTTAAACTGCATGAATCAAAGCATTTTTCAACATAAACAAGCGTAGAAGCAATGCTTACATTCGTAGTGAGCGACGAAGAACGTGTTTGAAGTGATGCGAAATGACGCAAAGCAACCCTGATACTTCGATTGAGAAGGTGAGTCGTGATTTGAGAAAGGTTTTGGTGAAAACGTATCACTAATCGAGAATTAGGGTTTTGGAGTAGTAGTGGAGATTTTTACGGTATCAGTGAGAGACATTTGAGAGAGGAAATGAAAGAGCACGACTGAATTTAAGGGTATATAGGGTAAACTCATCTTTTTTGGCTGTTTAATGGGTTGGGTTTGGCTGATACTACATTTGAGCTTCAGGGCCAGTCTTTAGTTGTTGAAATTATGTAGTGGTTGAGTTGTTTGTATTTGTGGTACTTGGCTTGTCCTTTTATGAAATTTTCTAATAGAGTGATTTTATTCACACATCTTATTATACTCGATACACACCCCTTTATAATTTTTTGCCATTTTTACCTTCATTTTCCCTTTTCTACCCCTTTTTTTCTCTGTTCCTCTACTTGCAAATGGTTCTTTCTAATAGAGTGATTTTATTCACACATCTTATTATACTTGATACACACCCCTTTATAATTTTTTGCCATTTTTACCTTCATTTTTCCTCTTCTACCCCTTCTTTTCTCTGTTTGTCTACTTGCAAATGGTTCTCTCTCTCTCTCTTTGGTTGAAATTCAATTTGTGATTCCTCAAATTTCAAACTGAAGATGATAATTTGAAATTGATAACATGAAAATATTTATTACGACATCATTCAAGTTTAGGACTAGAAGTAGATTGGGAAGATGAAGATCCAGACTCTGGAGATGATCTGGTTTTCCGGCGAAAGAAAAGATGAGGATTTGAGGCTACACTATACTTGGCAAAGAATTGGTTTGAACTCTCAACGACGCTAGGTGTTGAACAACGATAGATTGCTAGGTGCCTGGATTCTAGAAAATAAGAAAATTGAAACTGGGAGGGTTAAGGGTAAAATAAAAATTTAAAAATTTACAAAAAATTGGGTTGTGAATATAGAGATTGGGGATGTGTGAATATAATGTCTTGGTAAATACATATATCATGGACCTGGATCCTCTCCTAACCAAGAGGTTCCTAACATCTACCTAACTCTAATCTAAGCCGTCCATAACATCTGTAAGGCCAAGATCATTTTTTCAATTTATTTTTCTTTTCCTGCCGAACTGCAAAAAGTCCATGATGAAACTTAAGTCTGGCAACTCGATCTCCAGGTAGAGCCAAAAAGTTCGGCAAAATTAAGGAAGATGGGATGAATCAAATGGTCAGTAATGGACGTGATGAAGCTCATGGAACAGCCTCTCTTGTGGTGGAAGATTTAGGCCCGGAAGAGCTTTTACATGTCCATGATGAAACTTGCAGCAAAGCAGATGAAGACAACTATAATTCCAATGTTTCCGAGAAGTTGTTTCATGAAACTTTGGAGGAGAGTCTGCAAGAAACAAGTAATCTTGCCACACTAGAACCACATGCTTTGGTGTCACCCCAATCACTTGGTGATTTATGTCCGGAAGGTTGTTGCATTGGAACAGCTTCTCAAGTCACCAATACAGACCTAAAAGAAGAGATAAGTGAAGCATCTTGTCACAATGAAGTTGTTGATTTCACTTGTACTGATAAATTAAACAGCAGCAGTCCTAAATCAATTCCAGAAAACATGGAATCTGATGATTGCACTACTGCCAAACTCGCCGATGAAGTTGTGGAATCAACAAGTGACAATGAAGGCCATGAAAATATATGTGCTTCTGGTTGTGAGGCTCGAGGGGAACAAATAATAACCATCGAGCAAAACTGTGGTAGTTTGGTGACAGACAAAAATGCTAGTGTGGAGTTGGAGAAAAATGAAAGTGTTGAGCGTAGTGTGCAGGCCAACTGCGATTTCGCAACTTGTGGAAAAAAAAGGAGTTAAATTAAATTTAGGCCTTAAGATTAGAATGAATGGCCAAGATTCTCTTGTTAGGTAGATGTTAGGAACCTCTTGGTTAGGAGAGGATCCAGGTCCATATATCATGTATATATATAACCATTAAAGAATGGGGTGGATAGTTTTCCTCCCAAATTCTTATTCAAAAAATAAAATATATATATATATCAATCAGAATATCAGATCGATGGCATTAAACATTTAATTAGTGTTTAAATATGATTTTTTTTCATACAATTTTGCTTTATTAAATTTGGAAGAAACCTATTCAATATTAAATAACAAAATTCAAATTAGATAGGTGAAACATTATCGTGTTGTTTTATTCCAAATTCGAAGTACAATAACGATGTATCACGTGAATTATTAACCACGATAATAATGTATTAAAGCTTCAACCATCTTTTTTCACGTAATGTATCAAATATAATATAACTGATTGTTGATTCTCAAATATAATGATATAGTGATATGTATAGTAATTGTAAGCTCTAATTTACTCTGACGAGGGTTTTTGGGTAAACTATAGCATCCGATCTGCCACAAACTCATGATTAATTATCGAATACAAGCTGGTATTTGTGCATATTAAAAGGAAAGGTCCGAAATGGAAATGAAAAATAAAATTGAAAATGAAGAATGGAGAACGGAGAAAACGAAAGCACCTCCGCATCAATCTTATACAATATATCCACAAATCCATGAAGGATCCAACGGTGGAGGAACATCCTGCGCGGAAACACGGAGCCGCTAGTCCTCGCCCAATACCTTGGAATCTCCTCATCGCCCATTCCCATTCCCATTCCCATTCCCAACTCAACAACCCCACATACACACTCCCCCTCTTTCCTAGTAAACAAATAAAAGAAAAACTCGAAACCCTTCCTCCCCTTATCTCTCTCTCTGTTTGTCTCTCCAAGCTCTTTGTTTCCTTTTAAATACCACTCTCCTCCTGACCTTTGGCACCTTAATTAGTTTCCATTCCATTTTTTCCTTTTCCTTCCTTCACCTCTAGCTCCCTCTTCAACTCTCTCTCTCTCCCTCGCCACCTTTCTTGGGCCCAAAGAAATTCCAATCCTCCCTCCCCTGCTCTTTCTTTCCTTTCATTGTAATTCGAGTCCCACTCTACACAGTTTCGATTTCATTATATCTAATATCATCATCATCATCTATCGATCATGAGCTGCAACGGTTGCCGAGTTCTCCGCAAAGGCTGCAGCGACTCCTGCATCCTCCGTCCTTGTCTGCAGTGGATCGAGACTCCCGAAGCCCAGGGCTACGCCACCGTCTTCGTCGCCAAGTTCTTCGGCCGCGCCGGCCTCATGTCTTTCATCTCCGCCGTACCCGAATCCCAACGACCAGGTTTTTTCCCTAACCAGTTCCAACTTAACTCTTAAACTCCATCATGTTGTTGTTGTCGTCCATGTTTTCTAACATATCTGCTCTTACTTTTCAGTTTTGTTTCAATCTCTGCTGTTCGAGGCTTGCGGCCGTACGGTTAACCCGGTCAACGGCGCCGTGGGGTTGCTCTGGACCGGGAACTGGCAGGTGTGCCAGGCAGCGGTCGAGACCGTTCTCCGAGGCGGGACACTCCGTCCGATTCCGGACCTTTTGGTCTCGGGTTTGACTCCCGACGAGGCATCCGAAGCTGCGGATGGAACTAACTGCAAGGACATGTGGAGGCTCCGAGACCCGGTTGCTCACAATTCAGGTTCGTCTTCCCGGTTTACCAGCTCGCGCTCCAAGGCGGCTTCTACTTCTCCGACGACCAAACGTAAGAGACCGGACGACGATTCGTCGTTGGTGAAGGTTATGCAGCACGCGGATCTGGACCTCCGGTTGACTCCCACGCTGGCGTTTAGACCGAAAACCAAACCCGAGACCCGACGACCCGGCACGCCGTCTATGAACTCTGAGGAGTCCGTGGTCACCACGTACTTCGAGTCGACCGGGTTCGCCGAGCAGTACAACCAGACCGGGTCCGAGATAAAGTTGCTCAACTTGTTCCCTTGAGTGAGAAAAAGAAGGCTCCTTTTTTTTGGGTGAATCTGACGTTCACGCTAGTAAACAATCTAAGCCCTGTAATGTAATAGTACGGTTTTTTAGGGTTCCATTTCTTTTTCTTTCCCGGGATTTATGTCCGGCGAGTTTTGTTCAGATGCCTATGGCTCAAGATTTCTCTGTTTCGTTCTCACTGTTTAAAGAGATGAAAGAGAGAGAGATGAAGAGTTTTGTCGGTGGTTCTTTCAGCTGAATGAATTAGTACTCGGTCTCTCTAGTGTGACATCAATAATTATTTCTTATATATGTTCAATTCTATGTGTAACTTTTTTTCGCGTATTTCTGTTTCCATTTTCAGAACTTAAACTGAGTGATGTTAAAGCATTGATATGAACAACGGCGGATCCACGTTGTGGGCTGTGTGGGTTGCTGCGTACCGAGATTTTTGAGGAAGTTTAAAAAAAAAAAATTAGTAATAATTTGTCTACAGTTCGTATTTTCTCAATCGATACAAAAACAATGTGAATGTACCTAATGGGGCATTGATAGATACTCTATTACTCTTGTGATCCTCTCGGCTGATCTTGTTCAAGTTGTTGCCAAGGTAACTTAACCATCTATGTTTGTGTTTCATATCATGTTTACTTCTCGGTTGATTTCGATACGCATCGGGGATGTGTTACATAAAATTTTGTCTACTTTTTTTATGTGTCATTGATATTATCAAATATATGCTTGTCCAATCCTCTCAATTTCAGCCAAGTATGTCTCATTTTCTTCAGTTTTGGATTTCAAAACATAGTGTGTGATTCTCCACTCTCCAGGTCCTCATACTCTACATAAAGATGAAAGTTCAGGATTAATGACTAATTAGTACAATGACTGATCACGGTAAATCTAAGTGGTACAAAACTCTATTTTCATGGTTTATAAATGACACTCCATCAAGAAATAAGAGTGAGGGTGGGTGTAAAAATGTGACTGAAAAGCGTGAGGATAAGTTTTTAACGGATTACAAACCTCAAAAAAATAAAAATCGTCCGCTGTCCAATAAAAAAAACCCACGGGGTTTTAAATTTCTGAATCTGCCCCCTGGATATGAATGTAGAGAAATTTCTGATCTGGGTCAGCTTCTTCGTCAGCTAACTCCATCTTCAACTTGCACTATGCGTTGGTGCTGAGTCAGACCAGCCCCAAATCCCCCAATTCTCTCTTTGACCGTTTCTTCTTCTTCTTAATTTTAAGTGATGACTAGTTCACAAATAACTATATAATATAAATATCACATTAGCTTGTGCAATTCTAGTCGTGAACTTATACTAATCGAGACATCATCTCGTCAAATAGATGTCTGACATAACAAAATTCTTTTTCATCATATTCCGTCACAGAGCTACCGCTATTATCGTGAAGCAGTTGATACAAATCATGCTTCCAAACTTCTTTATTTATTTAAGAGGAGCGTTTTTGATAAATTGTTATATATTAATAGATAGTGTGATTATAGAAATATGTGCGATGAGTATCATATACTATTTAACGTCAAAAAAAGTCAAAGCAAGTCGTGTAAGTACATACTTGTATATCACAAACTTTCATAAACGGTTACTTTATTGTAAAATAACGTTATAACGTAACTTTTCTTACATTTCTCTATTAGAATTACGTCTAGTTTACCAAGCTACTTGTTAAACTATTTCAATTCTTTATGCTCCATAGCAAACTTGCCATCCCACGTTCTGTGAGCATGTATGTATAAATTAGCTCCATTGTTGAAGACAACTCGATCATACCTTCCTAGGTACGTAGCTTGGATCGTTCAAACTCTCCACCCCAGGTCTTGGAAGCTGGAACACAACACGGAGAATGACATTCAGTCCAAACGTTTGAACCTAAAAAACATCTACTCAAAAGTAAAACGGTAAAGGACAAGAAGGGGGTAAAACGGGCAATTTGGGCGGCAGAACTACAATGATGAGGAGGCAATTATATAGCAAACTTGCGGAGGAGCCTTTGGGGACCTTTCGGCAGGAGGCGGCTTTTGGAGAGGCGGTAGGGATAGGGGCAGTACAGGAAATCCGACCCCGTGGGAGGAGAGGAGCAAGGGGAATCAAATTTGATCAAAAGGTTTTGGAGCCAACGACTCGGGAGGCAGGGACCACCGCTTACGGAGGCCGGGACGGGGTTGTGATTTGCGCGTCTCTTTCAGCCAATGGTGAGCCAAGACAGTACGGACCATTGTCAGCGTCGATTTTGGCTGTCCTATCCAATCCTATAAATATATAAAAAAAAATTGATAATTTAATGCCTTAATTATATATTTTTTGCGTTATTTATCTTTAATCCCACTTGACCACTAACCTCCTCCTATCTTGGGAGTTGGTGGCGCCCACCTTCATCGCCATCACTCAAATTATATTTTGAATGCTTTTGGACGCGACTCTTGCTAATGGAGTTCAGGACCACGGGTTTTGATTTTTATTTAAAAAAAATACGCAAAACGACAAAATAATATCATTAATATAAAAAACTCAACAAACCTAATATTTAATTAAAAATACAGACTCAAAATCTAAAATATAGTATGAAAAACTCAACCATTAAAAATATAGGCTCAAAATCTAAAATATAGTATCACTAACTCAACTCATTAAGTTTCTCAGGATAACATTTTTACCCTGTATATAATTGAAATATGCTTCGACTCGCCGTCATTCCCATTCACTTTTTTAGCATCTCTGATACTGTAAAATCATTTTAATCTCCTCAATATGCATGCTTCGTTTCCTCCTCTCCGATTAGAGTATCAAACGCATCATCAAGCTCGCTTTGGTTCGCAGTTTCAATCGTAATATCATGCTTGCTTCAGGACGCAGTATCGTTCGTAATTTTCAGTCTCGATTCAAGATTTGCACTGTTATTACGTTTTTTCTACTAGGAAATCAATTATTTCAGTTAGGGTTTTGTGTCGGGATGCTACTACATTTGGGTTGTTGAAATTATACTCATTTTGCCTTTGTTTTCGTTGATTTTTGAGATGATACTGTCTTTAATTTCGGAATGATTTTGTGTTTAGTGTTGTTTATTATATATCAATAGATAGAGCTTCCTTGTAATGATTTTGAGTTGATACTGTACTTTTTATTCATAAATTAAGGCTCCGTTGGAACTTCCCCAAAATAATGAGTGTGTCTGCTACTGAGTTTTGTTTTTGGGTGCTGTTGATGAATGCATGATCTGATACTGTGATTCTTGGTTGTTGTCATCTATTTAATGGTTACTACTGAACTTTTCATGTTTTTAATGTGTTATAGTAGGACATGTATGTTTTCTCCACTGCTACTGTACTTTTCAGTACATGAATCACAATTTCAAATGGTGTTTGTTTGACATATACACTGCTACTATGTTTTATTTCTGCACTCACTTGATATTTTGTTTTAAAATGTTCACTCTATAGTTGTTTGCGAATTGCTGATACTAGAAAAAATGGGAAATAATATATATAATCATATTTGTGTATTGCTCTCTGTAGACATGAAGAAGAAGGGTCTAATATCAACAAAAGAGAGAAAGGTAGCCACTGATACTGAGCTTGAGGATCGTGATACTGACGTGGATTCCTCAGATGAACACGCTAATACTAAATTCGAAGATAGTGAGGATTGTGATTATGACATGGAGTCCTCGGAGGAAGAACCTGATACTGAATCTACTATAACATGGAGCCCTCAGAGGAAGATACTGAATCTACTATATGGAGTCCTCAGAGGAAGACACTGATACTGAATCTACTGACATGGAGTCCTTGGAGCAACACACTGAAACTGAGTGTGAGGATAATGAAGACACTGATATTGAATCTGAGGTTTGTGAAGATAATGATACTGAATTTGAGGATAATGAGTACACTGATATTGAATTTGATGATAGTGATGATGGTGACATTGACATTGAGTCTTTAGAGGAAGATGCTGATACTAAATCTGAGGTTAAGAAGTGCTAGTGAAAATTGTATATTTGATGAAATTTAGGAACTATGTTTTGTAAATTTAAACAGCTGCTACTAATGTTATGTAAATCTATTGACATGGAGTCCTCGGAGCAAGACACTGATACTGAGTGTAAGGATAATGAAGACACTGATATTGAATTTGAGGTTTGTGAAGATAATGATAATGAATTTGAGGATAACGAGTACACTGATATTGAATATGATGAAGTGATGATGGTGACATTGACATTGAGTCTTTAGAGGAAGATGCTGATACTAAATCTGAGGCTAAGAAGTGCTAGTGAAAATTGTATATTTGATGAAATTTAGGAATTATGTTATGTAAATTTAAACAGCTGCTACTAATGCTATGTTATTTATTTTTCAGTCATGGCTTCTTCATTTAAGAATGAAATTTTCAGTTCAATTGCAAAAAAAATGATGAATTGCTACTGTTTAAAATGTCATGATACTGAAAAAAAGAAGAACAATGTTATTAAAATTTAGACTGCTACTGAACTCATTTTTTTTTTCATTTGACATAACAGCAACCCAACTGTTAAGCCCTCCCAAAAAGAGGTTTGTACCCCATATGTAACATTGACATATGCTTCAGTCGAGTCCATTCTCTTCATTTCTCCAACTGGTGCCACTGCTACTAAAAATACCTTTCCTCTACTACCAACTCCACAAATCTGAATGCCTCATTTTCTCTCCTCTGGCAACGATTCGAACTATTAAACACAGTCTCAGGCATGCTTCAAGTCTCAATATCACCTTTTTCATCTTCGCTCTACAAAAGGTTTTCTACTGTATTTTTTTCTACTAAGAAATAAATTATTTCAGTTAGGGTTTTATTTTGGGATGCTACTACGTTTGGGTTATTGAATTTCTACACATTTTGGCTTTGATTTTGCTGGTTTTTAAATGATATAATGCATATCAATAGAGATTGGGATTCGTTATAATGATTCGCCAATTCTACTATTAATGCATGCATAATTTGATACTATGTTTCTTTATTGTCGGTAAATGATTATCTGCATGTGATACTGTGTTTTCGCATTAATGAAAATATAAACTTTGATTTGACTGATTACAGTGTTAGTTTCTACACTTACTTGATACTGTTGAGTTGATTAATATATTGTTTGTCAATTGTTGATACTGGAAAAAGTTCATGTGTCAATGGTTGCTACTGAACTTTTTATGTTTTTGAATGTGTTATACTGTGGTATATATGTTTTCTCCACTGTACTGCTACTGGGATAATCATATTTGTGTATTGATATTTGTAGAAATGAAGAAGAAGGTTGTAAAGTCAAAAAAAAGGGGAAGAGAGAGCTAGCATATAGGAAGAAATCTGCAGGAGTAAAGGGGAAAAAAGAGTTGCAGACCTAGTTGCAGAACACAGATGCTTGACATCTGCAACACAAGACCTCGTGATTGGTGTAAGAAGTGACTTCAGAATAGACCAAGAAGTGATTTCGGAACAGACCACGCTACTTAGGGATAAGGTTTACTCTACACCTTTCAAGACACTATTCAGAGCATTTTACGAACAAAAAATGGATGCTGCTGAGAAGAAATCAGCTAAAATGATGCATAAGGTTCTTGAGAGCTTTGATGAGAAGCAAAAGAAGTTTAGGACCACTATTTCGCTAAGCGTCCACTATGGAAACCCGTACAAGAGTCATTGAACAATGTGTAAATCACGTGCAAAAAATGAACACTGGGTGGAAGACGCAACAAAGTTGATACTAACATATCTCTTCTGCACTTTGCTCTTTGCTAGCTCAGGATCCACATTGGCATGATGCTTTGTAAAACTGATTGACAATCTTGACAACTTGGGGACATATAACTAGGTAGAGACTATCCTTAGGTACTTGATGAATTACTTAACTGATATAAAAAGGACAAAAGTCTGAGTGGATCTATTCTTAAACTTATTCAAAAAATAAGATACATTTGTTGCTACTGGAAAAGTAGAAATGTCATAAAATATCGAACTGATATGTTCGTTTTATTTTATTTGTAATATTGGCTTTGCGAGAACAATACACTGATTGAGGAAAAAGCAGTTAAAGATGATGCTGAAGATGAACCGATCGATGCTACGTTTGTCAAGTGGGATTTCAAAAAACTTTGGTAAAAGTTGGAGACAACAAACATAGATGACATTAAGGTAAAAAAACGCTCGATGAAAAAAAATTGTTATGTTGATGTTACTAATCCTAGTAGTAATATTGTCTATTAATACTGATCATATTCAAAAAAATATTTCAGCTAGCAAGTTCGGCTAGGCCTGGGCCCGGATTGGGTTGGTCCAAAAAAACATGAACCCGAATCAAATACCAAACATATCAGAACGGATCAGGTTGTGCTACTTAGAGTTTCGACCCGTTTAGAATCTGACCTAAACGGTTTCGGTTCAGGTTCTCGGGTTGTACTTTTTAACCTTATTTTGTAGAGACTTTTTACGACAAATAAATCATAGAGAAAACATGAATTTTGAATAATAATAATAAAAAATTAAAACAACTTGTGGTACGGGAAACTAGGTTTTGATTTGAGGATTAATTTCAAGGATTAAAGATTGCTATGGTTTCACGATGTATGATTTTGACAGGGTGGTAAGGGGTTGAAATTCAATTCAATCAATTGTAATTTTTGGGGAATAAATTGAGTTTTAATAATCAAGCTCGCCATTGCTGAGAAAGAGAGAAAGAGTCAGGCTGTTGGCTTTGACTATGTGAGAGAGTGAAAGGAGGTAGGCTTTTTTAGCTTTAGTTCATATATGTACTTGAGTTTTAAGATCAGATGCAACATAAATTATGTCAAGATTTTTATAAACATCCAGTAATACACAGACATGTGTCACTTCAATAGTTAAATGGTTTCTATCGGGTTTTCACTTTAAAATAATACACCCACACATGAAACAATTTGTGATACACACGGATCGGGTTCTTACTTAAATTTATATTTCTATCTTAAGCCCGAACCGATCCGCCCATTTCCGATTTTGATATGCGGGTTCTGGGTTCAAATGCCCAGGCTTAAGTTCTGCAATCAGCAATCAGCAAAAATGGTGGCCCCTATTACTAAAGATAATGATCATGATTTTGCAGCTCCGGCAATAAAAAAATAAAAAGTCGTGACAAAGGAAGAAAAATAAAAAAAGAAAGCAAAGTAGGTTGAGAAAATGCAAACGCACAAGGAAGCGCGTGTTCCGGTAAAAAATAATACAAGTTGCTACTACCATTTTTCATTTATGTTTGTACTAAATCTGACCATTACTGTATGAAAATTGCACAGGAGACACGCCGACAAACAAAAGCTTAGTATGGCAGAAAAGAATGAGAAGAAGAAGTCAGCGAAACGTGTGGCATAAAAGAAGGAGAAGAAGAAGTCAGAGAAATGGATTTGACATTAGTAGTATTGGTAAGTGCATTATACCTCTACATTGTAACTTGCAACTACTATATAATTGTTATAACTTTAATCCTAGATGTGTAATGTAAAGCAACATGGTGATTAGCCTATACTATCAATAAGTCCTCCCATAGAGGAAGCTTGGAAAGACGAAGATAGTGAAGGGTTTGATGATGAAGAAACAGTATAAGACATTTACCCCGACACACAAGTGCCTCCAGATCAAGAAGCTGATACTGAGAAAACGAAACCATCCTCACCTGTTATTGGTGCTACTAAGGCGGGCAAGGATCATGATCCTGATCATGATGACGATAACTTGGTATTTCCTGAATTTGACTTGGAGAGCCTTGCACAAGTAACACATATTATCAACAAGGACATGTTTACTTCCATTCTAGCACCGGTGGAGAAAATGCGCCTGCTACTGAAGCACCTTAGAAAGTTGTTGTAGCTGAGGTTCCAAAAGCAAACAAGGTGGTTCTGCTACTAAAGCCCCTGCAACAACTAAGAATGTTGTTGTCGACCTTCCTGAAGAAAATAAGGTTGCTATTGAAGAGGATGAATGTTGAGAAGAATTTTTACCCTTGCACTTTGTGAACTATTATTTAGACCATAAGTGCCAAGAATTTCCCTTCCCATAAGTATACGGGGCCAAGTTATAGTATTTGTAAGAAAGTCAAGTGTCGAACTGTAACAACCCGAACCAGAATTAGTTGAGTAAACAGCATAATCCACGAGTTTGTGCGTAATCTCGGTTAGTCGTTAATTGTGTGGTTTGCCGATTTAGTTTACGACTTAATTATCGGCCGAGAATTTGAATTGAGTTTCTTCACGAGAGTTGTAGAGCACGTGATTTCGAGCTCGAGGGAGGTTTCAGATGATTTTTCCGATAACCGAGGAATATAATATGATTATTTGAAGTTTCGGATTATCGACGAGTTTATCCGTTTGTTTCGTGTTTATCCGAATCATTTTGGATATTCGTTTTGAACCGTTGATCGACCCGAGGGCGAGTATAAATATCGAAAATAGTCGAGAAATAGTCGCAAAAATATTGTTTGAAGTTGACCAGCGTTGACTTTCCATTTTTGGAAGTTTGACCCGTTGACCGAGAGGGAGGACTTTCCCGTTTGAGCTTCGCCGGCCGATTTGCATTTTCCGGCCACCTCCGGCCACCTGAAGGGTATGGTTCTCTTCCCCTTGAGTTTTTCAGTTGATTGGTGTTTGAAATTGTGAGAATTGATGAGGTTTGGAGTGAACCCGAATCGGGTTAGGTTGCCGGAGTTCGCCGGAGTTGGGGGGTGGTGTTCCGGCGAGTTGTGGAAGTGGGGATGTTGGGGTTTCAACTCCCCAAGCCTTGGTGATGCTTCCTGGGTGGTTAGTTTTGGACGAGGTAGTGATTTTTGGAGAACCCGAATTGGTTGGCGGAATGTTGATTCCATTTGGTTTCGAGCTAAATTGAAGGTGTTGTGGTTTGAATTAAGGCTTGTTCTAGTTATAAAAGTGATTGGGCTGGAGGAGATCTTCAAATCTGGAGCTTCCTCGCCGGAGAAAGTCTCCGTTGACGGCGCACCGTCGCTGGCGGCGGTGGTCAACGACGGCGCTCCGGCGAGACCGTTGACTTTTCAGATTTCAATGTTTTTAATGTCATTTTTCTCGTAATCGCGCCCTGATTATCGTCTTGAGGTTTTCATATTAATTTGGGTATCAGATTTTCAGTCGAAAGATTCGAGTGGAGATTTCGGAAATCCAGTCGATTATTTTATACAGTTTTATATGTTTCCGGAAACGGTTGGTTTCCGTGGTTAAGTACAGTGTTGTGGGTTATGGTTTTGATCAGATGTGTTTATGATTATTCAGGGGATCGAGATCGTGCTTCAGGCGAGGGATCTTCCGCTGGACCACGAGATTAGCGCGACTGCGAGCTTGCTGATCAGTGAGTGGACATTTTTATATTTTCACAGTTGTTTGCGAGTTCGTGATTTTACGTGAATTTTCATATTTACTTTATACGATGTTGAGATATATATTATTTTCGGAGGTATTATTTTTTATTTATTGGTGATGGCATTACTGCATCGATGCTTCGGCTACTCGGCTGATCACCGGTAATCCGCCAGAGTTGAGAGATTCCTCTGGACCAGAGTTGAGAGATTCCTTTGGGCAGGGTTGAGAGATTCCCCTGTATGCCGCCGGGGTTGAGAGATTCTCCTGACCTATCACCGTCGGGTTTGAGCGATTCACCTGACGTCGAGCTTGAGAGATTCGCCTGACAACCTCCATATATATGTTTTCCGAACTCGCACTGTTTTACATTGATTATATATATAACTGGTGAAAGGCATATGTTTATTTTCGTCCACTCACTCTAACGTTTTTATTTGCCTTTCCCCTAGGGTTTTCGGTTTCCGTGCCCAGTTTGCAGTTCGGATTCTGGTGTCTCACGTCGCTGTTGGAGGCTAGTGATTCGAGCTACCTGTGTTTTCCAGTAGGTCCTTATTTCGCCTACTGATGTGTATATTGTATATATTTATACTAGAGGTCGCTCTGATACATTCTGATACATGTTTATTACGGATTTTCTCGGATATATTATATATACTACAGTATGTTTACTGTTTATTGATTATGATATGATATTTGAGAAATCCGGATGGGATTAGTGCCCACGGTTTGGCTTTTGTGGCATAGGATGAAGTGTTGTTTTTCGGGTGCAGGTATTGGCAATTCCGCGTTAGTAGCATTACTCTGCCGAAATTTTATTGGTTTTTGTTGGTTCACATTTTCAGAAGGGGTTTAATTCCAGTTTAGGCAACTGAATCGGGGTTGGGTCCTTTCACGAACCCACGAAGATTGACCACTTAAACTCCTTGACTTGACTCGATTAAGCACTTTAAATCACAGATTAACTAGACATAAGACATGACACTAAAACTAAAGCAAGATGTGGAACTGTATTTGCTAAATTATCGCACAAAGATTCTGCTAGAGTTCATGGACGATAGGAGAGCTATATATCGAAGTACATGGGGCATGGGATGTAGGTGCTAGTACTATAGAATGTAGGATTTTGTATAGAATGTAGTACATACAGAAACGTGTATGTAGAAAATTTAACATCTGACACTAATACTATTGTTATTATGCTCAAGTTGAACTATTGAATGTCTGCTACTGAAAAAAAAAAGTTCACTACTACTGAGAAAAAAAGTTCACTGCTATTGAAAGAAAGTAAACTACAATTGAAGAAAATGTTCACTGCTACTGGTAACACAAGTTTGTAGATTTGAAAAATTATTTTTTCAATTAAGCAACGAGCCGCAGCACCGCAGGACCAACCGAAAAAAATATTATTTTTCTAGTTGCTACTGAATCAATATCAAAGTTGCTATTTCATCAATTTTTAGTTGCTACTGAAGTACAACTGAAGATTAGTCGAGCTGTATTTTAGATATGGACTAATACATTATAAACATGACTTTGATACTGTAATATTAAACTTGGTAGCCCCTCAATGATAGATGCATTGATACTAAAACATGGGACATGCGTTGATGCTGAATACTGTAGATGCATTGATACTTGACATTGAACATGCATTGATACCCGTTGCTCGGTATATAACCCCTAAAAGTGGCATGCTACTACATTCATATAACTCCATTAATGAAAACAGAAATGAAATGAAACATCCATTGAAGATTACCACACAAATATTAAACAACATTCAAAATAGAAATACATTAAAATTCAAAATAAATAACATAGTTTGCTGCATTATAAGAAAAAAGACATATCAAAAGCAAAAGCAAAAACTGCAACTAAATAACTTCGATCATCAGATATAACAGCAACTTCAGAGTTCCCTGGCTCTCTTAGCTTATGGTTGGCCATCATTGCTTCTTGTTCCACTCTCATAGAGATCTCGAAGAGCACGCTGTAATTCACGCAGAATCTTGTTGATTGCCCAAAGGCCAGCTGCCAGAATTGCATTCTGGCTCTGCTGCGTAGCCTGAATGTCCATCAAAATGTAATCATTGTGGCTGAGAGTGCTACACAACATGTGGTCCATAGCAACAAGGCGATTGTAAATGTTGGTCGTAGATGGACCAATAGCAGGAGGTGGAGCACCACAAATCAGACAGGGGGTTGGAGAAGGCTGAGATGGAGGTAGATGATTCTCAAGACCACTAGCTCGAGAGGAGGAAGGACTACATTTGCAGTTACTGGCCATTTCGAAACAAAGAAGAATTGCAAAAATTGAAACTATTATAGAGAGAGAGAACGAGATTGATGGAGGATAAGGTTAATCAAGGTTATATATATAGCAGGGTTCAAAACTTGATATGCGTGAGAGGAGTTATGATAAACCATGGAAGAACTTAAAGAAGCTAAAGAGGTTTCTCTCATTAAAGACTCAAAATTTTGATTTCGAGATAGAGTTATTAGAGTTTCTGAAAGGGAAGATTTTTCAAGATTGCCTAAAAATGGCGGGTAAAGTAATTGAGTTTGCTACTGAAAAGCCAATGTTACTGAATGAAAGCACTCGTACTAAAAAGCCACTGCTATTGAATGAAATCACTGCTACTGGAATAAAAAATGAATAGTGATACTGAATTAGAATGCACGATTCTACTTGGAATAAGAATGGACGTTGCTTTCTATTTTCTTCTTAACTATCCAATTAAGCAGTGTGTTGCTGCACTGCGGCTAAAAGAACACTACTACCAAAAGCAACGTGCCACTGCACCATGGTTGAAAAGAAACACTGCTACTGATACTAAAATGAAAAGACACTACCTGCTATTGAAAAAGCACACTTCTCTTTATAAAAGTGTCGATAGAAAAATGCATAAAAAGGAAATACAACCATTACTGCTGGAGTGAAAACATATTTTGTTGATACTAGAAAAAGTATGTTAATTCATTACACATACAAATGAAAACACCATTACTGATATTGCTTCCGACAAGTAGAATTACTCAAAAATCACTGCCAGTGCTACAAATTAAAGCAGGTTATGAAAAAATCAAAATTAAAAAATTATCGTATCATCAATCAATATGAATCAAAATATAACTCATAAAACGTGGATACTTGTATGTTATTAATGAGAGTGTGACATTGCACGAATAACTATTATGATGTCTAAGATGGCGATATCAACCGCACACCATAGGCCTCGATGATTCTCCAAAAGTCCTAATTCTTCTTGTCTTTGGTCTGCCAGAAGGCTTCCTAGTGATAGGAGATAACAATGACCCATCTCCAAAGCTAGTCGGGGAGGGTTTATCCAAATCAGGAATTGGAAAGATAGTGTGGGCATGAGCTTGTCGATGGTACTCCATTTTCTAATAATCTTCAATATATAAGTAGGCAAGACGATGTGCCTTTTGGATAGCTTGTACAACATGAGAGCATGGGAAGCACTGAAACTGCCACCAATTGCACGAGCAAGTCTTTTCAGCAAGATGCACCATAACGCTACTGTTCTCAGTAAAAACTTAAAAAATATCCTCACTTAATCGGATAACCTACACATAATGCAAAAATAGAAAAACAACTTTAGCAAAACCACTGCTACTGTATAGGAATCTAATGTTGTATAGAAAACAAACTCACAAAAGTGGAAGCCCTGCTGCTGGAAAAAAGAAGAAGCAACAAAGCAAAAAACATTGCTATTGAAAACTCACCTTCCAGTTTTTTCTAGTATCAATCCTCTTACACCTTGCCACTACAACGACACATGCTTCTTTTGAGAAAGTTTCTCCATCAAATTGACATGGATATTCTCAACCAACAAAGGTAGTGGTATACACCGGTAATCCTTGATCACATTATTGTAACTCTTGGCAAAGGCGTTACTAATCTCACCATATCTCTTCCCCGGAAAATAAGCAATAGCATAATTTTCAGGCAACAAGTTTTCAAGAAAATCTTTAGCCGGACCATGACCAGCAACTTTAAATTCCTCAATTCTACGATAAAAAAAACTCCCTAGTTCTCGCATAAATGCAATTTCTAAACATCTTGAGAATTGCTTTCTTGAATATAGCACCAAATGTGCTAGGATACTTCCCATTCAGATTATCTTTCAAGTGCTTGTAACAGTAGGCATGAGGAGAATTTGGGAAAACCTTAGTCACAGTATCTAGAAGTCCTTTGCCACAATCAGTCATGAAAACAATGTTTCGATAATCTTCACCCAGCATAAAAGCCAATTGCTCAAGAAACCATCTCCATTTTTCTTTATTTCAGCATCAACTATAGAAAATGCCACTAGGAAGATTTCTATAAAAAAGAAAACACCATGTGGGGGGATTAATATTGTTGCTACTATAGTGAAAAATAATTCAAAAAATATACATGTTTCCCGCTTAATCATAATTGCTACTGAGAAATCAGAACTAACAAATAAACATACCTCTGTTTCCATTTTTGACATAGGCACCTAAAAGCATCCTTTTATACTTGTTTTTGATGAAGGTACCATCTAGAAAACCAATGGATAACAAAACTGAACCCCTTTAATAGATGCATCGTAGGAGACAAACAAATATTGAAACCTTTCTTCAATATCTTCGAGAATGACGTGTAAACCATGGTTAGTTGCCTTCAGTGCTTCTATATACCATGGCAACATGACATAACCAGTGGCTTCATTATCATTGAGAGGTCGATTGGTAGAATTTCTAGCTCGATACGCTGTCTGGTAATGAATCTTCAAACCAAATGTATCATTCAGTTCTCTCATAATTTACTTCGGCTTAACCAACGAATCATATCGCACTTTGGCACCGACAATAGTAGCAATACCATTAGCCCTGAGTATTTTTGGGTATTTATGTGAAATCTCACAAACACATGTATGATCAGTATCTAGCTTCCTCACATAAAAGTAACATTTAGTCTCACATAGGGATGCATGCACCCCCCACTTATAATGTTCTCTCTCCCTCTTTGCACAAATAGTTATAACGCGGAACCGGTCGTTCTTGATGTAATCAAATTCAAAATCCTTTCTCAACAGAAAACTTACACAACTTATCTCTGAACTATCAACAGCTTCGCCGCCATAGAACTGTCCAACCTCAAGTATATAGTCAGCCCACTCAGCATAGAAAAACTTCCTCTTATTCTTCCTTGACACAAAGTTGTCAAATATCAGGTTATTATCCTCCTCATAATTTGAGGCATCGCTACTGATCTGAGCATCAACATCATCTTCTTTGTTATGATATGTGTTCTTCAAAACAAAAAAAACAGTAGCACCACAAATAGTAGCAGCACAAGTTGGTTGTTCAACAATAGATTCACTCCGAGAACTAACATCTATCACATGGATATCTATATATCCAACTAGCACCATGAAGATACTCAAATAACTCAATCATTGCAATGATGTCTTCATTTGAGTCTGAAGGTTTTAGGGGAATCACCGATCGAGTACCTCAATATGAACTGCCCAAACTTCATATTGCGAAACCTAGAACATAGATGTTCGCACAACATGTCGAATCTTATCTCCTTCGTGATTGAGATAAGCACACTCTGCATTCTATGAGTAAACTTCCCAAGCTTCGAAAACAACATTGCTACACAGAAAATGAAACATAAAACTGTCAAAACTTCATATTGCTACTGAAGGCAAAAAACCAAATTGCATATTACAATAAAATAAGCAGCATGCCGCTACACCGCGACTACCAACACAGCAAAAAAATTAGTGCTACTGGGACAAAACATAAAATTCAAATGATAAATAAATCAACTGCTACTGAACAGAAAATTCATAATGTATATTGCACCTGAAACATAAAAATATCATTAGCTTTAAAATATCATAGATATTGATATTGGAGTAACAACAATCACAACAAAAATCACACACGTTGAGCATGAAAATGGTACTGAACATAAACATCAAAATCAACCATTGAAAATAAAACTGCTACTGAACATAAACATCAAAAATAAAACAATGAAGAAAACAACAAAGAAATATCAGCTGCTACTGAAAAATAAACATCAAAACCAGACGAAAATAAATCAATAGCTACTAAACAAAGAAAGAGAACACTCATTGCAGATGAACCACATACAAAAACAAGAAAAAAAATCATATGCTTTCGCTATAAAACATCAAAAATAGTGAAGAAAACATGAGCTGCAACTGTTGTCAGATCTTCAACCTTTTGTCCTTAACCCTAATTGAGTCTTTAAGTGTCCAAATATTGTGCCTTTGTTCTTAGATGCAAGGAAAACCTCTAGCTTGTCCTTATAAGTAGTTTTCTATTTTTATTTTGTATTTTTGTTACCAATTATCTGTGTTTTGGATACATAAGATGAAATGTATGAAAACAAAAATTCAATATTAGATTAGCAAAAAGTTTGAGAGTAGGCCTGTCAATCTCGACACGATCCGATGACACAACTCAAAATTCGCACGAAATAAAACGGGTCAAATCCACACGAGTAAAATTGGGTTAACCTCCCAGTAACCCCAATTTTTTAATAGGTCGGCAACGGGGTCAACCTGATAACATGAAAGTAATCCGTGTAACCCGTTTATAAATGGGCCAGGTCATTTATATAACCCTCAACATGACCCATTAAACATTATTTCCAATTTGATCAAGATTCTCTGCTTAATTCCAAAACTTCGTGTAGGAGTATTATATATCTCATAAATTTGTAACATTGAATAATTGATTTATTACATTATAAATTTGTAGTTGAATATAATTTATATATACTTCAATTTAATAGGCATTTTTTAAATGGGTCATAATATATGGGTAAATCCGACACAACACTACCCGATTATCAAACGAGTTGTAAACGGGTCAACCCGAGACCCACCTTCTCATAAATGGGTCGGGTTTGAGTTTATATTTTTGACATGATTAGGTAAATGGGTTGGGTTTGAGTTTATACTTTGACATGTTAAAAAGCCCAACCAGACACGAATTTGACACGACACAACCCATTGAGAGGCTTGTTTGAGAGTCGGTATGACTAGAACAATTAAGAATGGAGCGTATAATTATAAAATAATATTTTGGTATTTTAGTAATTTTTTTATATTCAACATCAACTCATTTATAGAGAAATCGTATACATGCATTACATTCCACCACGCGAGGTGGATAAAAGAAAGACTACTTGAGAAGGATTACATTTTTACCCGAAATTAGACTACTAGCTAAAAACTATTAGTCTACTTTTCAAGAATCTCTTCCAACTAACTATCAACGAGTAATTCTAAAATATATCGAATACAAAATGTGTAAGGGAGTAATCTATAGTTTAGTTTTTTTTGATACACTGTTCATCTAAGGCTAACCCTATAGGTGCACTCCATTATCAACTACCAAACAAACATTTTTAACTAAAAAGCTGTCACTAGCTAATTGGCGATGTCATGTAATCAAATTTTTATATACGATACCAGAACATAATCCTCTGGAAGCGTCACGCTTATCATCGGAACAGGAACACCGAAATCTTCAATCTCATTTTCCTTTGTCTATTTGGTTCTGGACCAAATTTCTGGGCCTAAAACTATTCAGGTCTTATCTTATCCAAAAAGACCATTTGGGTACCCTAGTGACAGGAGCCATCCCAAATTACCGTAATAATCCAGGATAAGACCTACGACACCCGTACTAAGGTTTCTAGCACCACCTGATCAGTACCATCTACCTTAACATGAGTAACCCTGAAATTTAATTGAGCACCCACACAGAGAAAATAGAAGTAGTGGACTGTCATGCCTCACACCCTGGACAGTTATGACTTGAACCTGTTAACCTGCAATCTGGGCAATTTAAACCAAAAGGCCTAGGGAAAGGCATAAAAATAGAAAATGTTAGAGTGAATGGACACAAATAACATCATCTGCGTAAAATGATAAAACTGAATTATCATGCATTTTTGCTTATTTCCGTGAAATAATGCGAGTTCAAAATATCGTATAACTGAAATACAAATGGAGGTGCTCACCCAAGCCACCTAACTTGAGTCAACTATAAGTATGAAAATATAGGTGATGGGTCAGACGAGGTGTTTGTCCTAACCTCCCCTGACCAGACTATCTAGTGATCAGCTGAACAGTTAGTGCATCGATGCAACTAAATAATGCCATCACAAAATAAATCTCCAAAATAAATATGCTCTGAAACATACTGTAAATAAGCTGAAATATTGAAAGTCTGAGAACTAAACTCGCTATCAATTGTGAAAATAAAAGGTCCACTCATAATACTATGTCATGATTTCCATTAAGCCAAAACCCTTTTGCTGGCAATTCTAAACATCCGTCACTGGATGTTAACACATCGTCCTGAAACAAGGATTATTATATAATACCGAATCATCGAAAATTTAATGAATAGCTAACCTCGTTACCAACAAGCCTTATTGTCGAGAACCTCGCATTCTCGAATAACGTGCTTCCCAAATTAATGACAAAATTTAATCAAAATCCAAATTCTCATTCTTGAATCCAATTTAATATTGCAACACAATCCTCGAACGTTACGCGGTTCGAGGTCGAATCAACGATCGACTCAACCAATCAATATTATTGTAAAATCATTTAATTAATATCCGATTAATTCTAAGTCCACACCAAACTATGTCAAATGCATTTAATTCCTCACCAATAAACTTGCACCATCGAAACGAAGCCAACAATATAAAACTTGACACAA
This sequence comes from Geum urbanum, assembly GCA_946800695.1. Lineage (NCBI taxonomy): Eukaryota > Viridiplantae > Streptophyta > Magnoliopsida > Rosales > Rosaceae > Geum > Geum urbanum. The sequence continues at coordinate 20,882,880 of OX327000.1, read as the reverse complement.
TTTGAAAACTTTTTCTGCTTAGACATGCCGCCAAAGACGGCGGCGTATGCCGCCCATGTGCCATTGACGACCACCTTCGATGGTAGCATTTGACACATCAATCTCTTCCTCTTGACAAGCCCAATGTTTTCTCCTACATGATCTATACCCAATTCCAGCTTGTTTGGTCATAATTGGGCCCAAAAATCTCTCTAACGTTGATCATCGTCGTCGTGCCACGACGTGACTTAAGGCTAGCACCAAAAGACTCATGAGGATGAGGGGAGCAAAAGCCCTCTAACTCTACAAACCTGAACGCTGGCAACCACCACCCACGGCGAAGCCTGAAATGAGTTCTATGGAATTCGTTCGAATTCCGTCCAACTCACTTGCAACCAAACAAATCAACACATACATGATATAGACATCAACACGAGTCCATCCTTACCCAAATCTTCGCCAGATACGTCGCCGGTGACGGGGACCCATAAACACAGAAAACCCTAGAACTTTCTCACCTCAAATCTCTCTCCTTATGCCTCCATCGCCGAAATCAAGACTGGAAATAGGTAGAGGAGGTCAAGACCGTTTGTTTCCAACCAAGTTCATGGTCGGAGGTGGCCGGAATCCTTTGCATTTCCGGTGGGAAGCTCCACGGTGAATTTTGGGTCGGCAGAGGTTGGTCAACACGGCCTAACGCAGGTTGGCCCAAAATGGAAAAATTCTCACTTTCTATTTTAAGAAAGTCCTATGTATATGTGCGAGTTGCGACTAACCAATTCCGTAAAATCGTTAAAAATTTTCGTCGACCGTAACTTCTTTGTCGTAACTCTGATTTTATTACTTGATGTGGCCACGAACTCGTCTCGATAAACTTTTCGACTTTTTTGAAAGAAATACCTCGAAAAACTTGATCAATAAACTTTCAATGAAATGACAACGATAATCACCAACGGTAAAAACTAATTACCATTGACGATTAACGTTTAATCAAAATAACAAAGTCGGGATGTTACAATTAGGCCCTACACTAATGTTGCACAAATGCACATCACTGAGTCGCTCGACGCTGCCAGCACCAACTACTCTTCTGATAAGGTCACACCCATCACTAGGGCCAATCAAACCATACCTCGATGTCATACCTCCAAGTCGAGTCTTAGGACTAATCAGATAAAGTGGATGCCTCACCATCGTGCCAACTACAAGACCTTGCCAACGTTCTCGTGCAAGCCGACTAAAAACCTCTCAATCTCTCTTGGTGCTTCCCACACTCGCGAAATAACATCAAGTCAACCCTGGCCAGTTGTGACGCCGACGATGACCTCGCAACACAACCTCCTCTCGCAGTATTCTTTTGGAAAATAGAGATCCAAACCCACAACCTCCTTACCCAAATGGGAATGAGAAACAACCACCAAACCTCAGTGACACTCAAACCACAGTCTTCCAAACTTATAAAGGATGCCAAAATATTAAATCTTGACTAGCCATACCAGCGACTACTAAACCCAAACCGAGTGCCTTTACTCATCCTAGGTATTAAATCATCTTGATCTATTGAATGCGTTGGTAACCTTTAAATTTTTGGTATACAATCATATACTGATAACCAATGACAAACAAGTTAAACTGGCACAAAATATTTAACTATTAAAACATAATTATATATGTTGTAAATATTATATATTTGTGAACGTCTATGTAAATACTCACTAGTTGTGTATTTATCATGTAAATTCTACCTCTCTTTATAGAAAACCCAATGAGATGAATAATACAAGTCTATACACTTTCTCCTTCTATATCTCTTTGTGTTCTCCTTCCTCTCTATGTCTCTTCTCCCCAATTTATAATAGTATAACTGCACCATTTTTTTCCTCAAACAATATTTAGATATGCATGCAACATGCATATGTACTTTCCCATATTTCTTCGACTTTAGTTTAAAACTTTAGATCACTATATAATTTGATCAAATCACCCATTTACCACTTTATAATTTAGGTAGCTCTTAAATGTTGTACTTGCTTATCGTTAACAAAATCAATCATGGACATTGTTACTATCATTATGATGTAATGTTTGTTTAAATTTATTGATGTCTTAGCTTATAATTTGATTAATGAATTGTATCTATCAAATTCTATTTTTTTATGTTTAGATTCAGAAATTTCATCCTCTATAATTAATTTATATATGACATAAATTAATCTTTGATCTATATTTTTATAATATAGATTGGATGATGTTGTTTAGAGCATCCGCATCGGTCAGATTTTTGCTCTAGCAGAAGGAGGTGGGGCCTGCTAGAAATTTCCTGAGCAACCTATTTGCTCGATACTACAGGAGGAAAGGGTCGCGACGATCAGAGGTTGACAGAGAGGAGGTGCATGTCGGTGAGCAAAAATTGCTTGAGGGAGAGGATGAGCAGCCCTAGTGGAGCTCACTCACATGGGTGACGTCAGGCGTGCCCCTTTTTTTATTTTTTAAATTAAGGTACGTGAGAGTAAAAAAATAAAATAAAAAGTGACAAGCAAATTTGAGATCGACACGTGGGAGTTATTTGCCGTCATTTAAACCCTAACGGTCCACTTGATTTGGGCCATTGAATTTTTGTTCAAAAAATCAATCCAATGGCCATATTTAAATTGAACGTTTAGTTTTTAAAAAAATATTTAATTGACAATAAAACATCTAAAATTCATAATAAATACTTCAAGTGTCCGAAAAATTATATGAAAATTCTTACGATCTCACAATAAAATACTCACAACTCTCATGAAGGAAGTATAGTCATATTCGTATATGAAAAATGGGCAATTTTAAAAGCTCATATTTACTACAAATTCGTTAACATCGTTAATCGCGTAATGACAAAACTGACAAATATGTGTCGTCTAGTTATTGGTCGAAAATCTTATCAAAATAAAAAAAATTAAAATTTTTCAAATCGATGAATAAGAAGAGGTACTATTTTTCTACCGCTAAACAAAAAACATTTATTACTCCTCCTGCTCAATGAATAGTACATGTTCTTCCTCAAAATAAAATGTGCAAGGCAAATAAGAGTAAATAGGTGCGGATACTCTTAGATGGACCGTCGTATCTACTAGCTACTTCCCTAAAATTTATTCGGTTGATGAAGGAATTTGCGACACCGGCACACAAATTTCAACATTTAAAATGAAACAAAACTTGAAGAGATTATAATATATCGAAGAGGAGTGAGCGGAGGAAAGAGAAAGGACACACTAAAAGAGGATTAATCAATGGACTTTAATTGGGTCCAAATTCATTTGGACACCAAAGTCCATATTACTATCTTTTCTCCTACTTTCGATTCATGATTTTAAATTTGAAACCGCATATTCTATAGATTATTAGTTGAAGATCAACTCTACAAAAAATGAATTAAAATGAAGATTATTTGAGTATCCGATCTTGCTAAACAAATGAACGGTTGTTATTGTAATGTTAAAATTCACCGTAACCGTTCATTTATTTGACAAGATCAAATATCTAAATGATTTCCATTTTGATTCAATTTTTGTAGAATTAATTTTCATCCAATAATCCATAAAATATGTGATCTCAAACTTAAAATCAAGAATCAAAAAATAAAAAAAAATAAATAAAATTTAAATTTTGATGCCCAAATAAGTTTGGACCCAATTAAGTTCCTTAATGGATTATGTGCAAAACTGCGCTTGCACTCGCCGCATTTTTGGCCGCATTTAAAGGGGACCCCGGGGCTCAGTTCCACTCACTAATCCCTTCCATTACACTTGTTCTAGTCGTTGTTAGTCTTTGTTGTCCTCACCAAGGAAGCACGATACCGTACTCAGATGAGACTAGTATGACTCCGCGAAGGACATTATTGGCCTACCACCTTTGACCTGTACCGACTCCTCTCATTTACTAAATATTTACATGTTACTGAAGCCGCCCTTCCTTCATTGTTTACTTACTACTGAAACTGCCCTATCATAATTACATGATCAGCATGGAGTAGGAAATGAAAAGCACATTTAAATTTAACGAAGCAATTATTCATTACCCCGTAAGGCATAAGACACGACGTCTTTGGAGATTATATTCAAAATTAAATAAATAACATTTTTGAAGAATATTATATACACAAATTAAACTACAATTGAAAAAAATGATAAATAATAATAACAATAAAATAAATAGAAGCAAAATTAAACCTAACATGGACATAATAAGAAGCAACGATTTGGCTGAAGTAACCTAGATCAAAACCCTAGCAGAGAGCTAGGTTGCATATTATTTTTCTTCTTATAAAGCAATATCTATATTTCAATAAAAGTACGGTCAGAGTCGGCCTTGAGTATAGGTTTTATAAGCATACGCCTAGAGTCCCCTCCAAGAAGAGGCCCAAAAATTGGGCTTAAGTATGCACAATATATATATGTATTCGGGCTCCTATATTTCTATATATCTAGCCTAGAGCCCTATCGAATTTTCGACATCTCAGAGCCGGTCCTAAGTACAGTTTTTTATTCTCTGCCTACCAATTATTGTTGATAAAAAAGTTTATAACATCATAAGCAGAGAACAAAAACCGATGGATCTCAATATTCACATAAAAAATCCTAATGAAGAAGTCATGGAACTCTTCACATATATGAAGGAACGTATACCATGTACACAAGTCCCGTTTAACCCTAGTAGCAGCCAAAGAAGCCCCGTGATATAGCAAAAAGTCCCTTACAAATTTATCGCTCGTCTGGTGGCCCTGAGCCTCAACGGCAGTGGCATCTGGCCTCGCTGGGGCCACCCTAGGGTGCAGCCGAATGGGTATGGGTTCCTGACCTAGTTTTGGGCAACTTGGGGAGTCGGAGTTCAACAAGAAGTGAGGTGTGGTTCAGTTTTCTTTCGCAAAATTTTTGTTGCAGTAGGGATTATGGAAGATGGCTGGCTTGCGGTGTGTGGAAGGGGTCGTGTTATCCTCAGGCGGAGCAGAGTGATTCCTCTTGTCAAGCGTCGATGACGATGACGTGTGTTTTGCCGAGACTTGGAGTGTTTCGACCATCGAGGTCGGCGACTTAGTTTTTGGTAAGTTATGTTTCAAACGGCTTGGTTGATAGGAGGTTGATGGAAGATCGATATAAGGTGCAGTCCCACTCTATTTTGGCTAGTGGTGCTCGATGGGGAAAGGGCGACGTTCACGGTGGTGGTGTACGTGGAGGTGAGATGAGACTGCTGACAAAGCATGGAGAGAACCGAGGCTAGGCTGCTCCATTTTTGCTTGTGGGGCTCCAAGGTTGGGCCTGGGTTCAAACCCTAGGCCATTTTGGTTTTTATTTCAATGTTTAAAGGTGTAGTTGTTTTTATTTTGCTTTTTATTGTTTTTGTCGCAAATAAGCCGATATCCTTTTGAGGTAGGCAGAAGTGGACTTTATCCTGGTACGTACACATTTGGTGCCTTGTCTGCTCTACATCAGGTTTTATTTGTCGAGTAGGTGCACCCTCCTACTGGCAGGATGAGATATAGTGCTGACGGTATTTCTGTTGGCAATATAGTTGGGAAGCTGTTCCAAATGAGTTGATGCGTCATCATAATCACGTTGTCTTTCCGGTGCTGTGTCGCCTTAAGTGTAAAGATAATGGAATAGTCACTACCAGAAATGGAGACATTACCGGCGACTTTCCGTCGCCGGCCTTGTCTTTTTTTTCGCCGGAATTGACATTACCGGCGACTTGTCGCCGGCAATGACGTCGCCGGAGATCCCCCGCCGGTGTTGACATTGCCGGCGACGGGAAACTCCGTCGCCGGCAATGTCAGCGCCGCCGTGGCCGGAATGTGAGACATTGCCGGCGACTCGAGTCCATGTCGCCGGCAATGTGGGGAAAAATTTTGAAAAAAAAACGCGGTTCTGGATTGGGCCCAATTCCATAACCTGCATTGAACCGGATAAACCGTACAATCATACAAGTTCAACAGTACACATAGCAAAGACAGTCATACAAGTTCAACATAAATGTCCAACGTACACTACAAATAGCAACGACGATAAAAAAATTAACTACAACTACAGGTCAGGTCCAGGAACTTGCGGGTCATCAGGGTTGAAGTAATCCATGTACTCATTTGAATTCCGGTGGCTACCTTGGTCTTGCTCTGGCGTTGACTGGTGCGGTGGTGGTGGTGGATAGGTAGGGATATGAGGGACCGGGGGAGGTGTGGGGAAGGGTTGTCCGGTAGTCTGAGCCTCGTACATCGTCCGCATCCATGTGTACATCTGAGCCTGCACCTGTGTCTGCTGCATTTGGTACTCGGCCATCTGCCTCTTTTGCTCCTCCAACTCCCTCTGCGTCCTATGAAGCTCCGCCGCGAGGTTACGACTAGAAGTTGAACTTCTTGACCCGGTAGAGTATTCTGAAGTGTTCTTCAATAGTCCTTCGCCCGCCGTGCCCATTCCCCTACAGTAGTAGGTATTCTTTCCAGTCCCGCACGCTTTTGCCATGATCCGAGCCGCTATCGAAGGATCAAGCGGATCGATCTGAGAGGCATACTGGGTGACTTCTTCCTCGGAGCAGTCAGGATGGTTAGTCCGAGCTATACTCATGGTCACTTCTGCGGTCGCCTCCTCCACTCTCGACTAATTGAAAAGGGAAAATGATTAACGTATTAGCTAACAAAATCTATTTCCATCTTGAAAAATAGTTTTATTAACACATGGAGAGGCGAAAGACTTACCGCTTCTTCAGAGCACTGCGGGTAGAACTTCTGATGAATATACACCAACGGGTTCAACTCTTGTTGTTGCTGCGCCTTAGTCGACCAACCCATGTAGTTGAGTGAACCTGCATGATGGGCCCTGGTGTTTTTCAATCTATTCGCCCGGTTCGTCTTCGAAATCGCCTTGTTTGATAAACATATGAAAACAAATTAGTAACTAACTATTTCAATCTGATACGATACATTATGCTTGAAAGATATATTAAGGATGCATACCCGAGCTTTGGGGTGCTCGAAGTGGGCTATCAGCCACAGCCACTCGTACTCCCTAAACCGGAATTCGCTAGGGGTGGAACCTCGGCCTAGCTCCTTATATACAGTGTAATGGGAAGAAACCTCGTTCTTCCACTCTTTATACCTATATTAAAACAAGGAAAAAAAGTTAGAGATATTAAAACACTTGATAAACAAAAATCTAACTCGATATATATTCAAATAAGTCGAAGCACATCACCTCATATGTAGTTGACGCTCTACCCACGTGTGAATAAGAACTTCATCCACGTCAAACCACACCTGCAATATGAATATATAAAAGGTAAAATTATATATTTATTCGGACTTAATTAATAAATGTAAAATTTACGTAATGAAAATACGATTTTACTCACACTGAGTGCATTATGCACTTGCATCTTCACGTAGATAGGCACAGATTCCCAATCTGGCCAAAGCATTGGGACCTTGTTCCGCACGATCGCACCGGCCATGCTGACATATTTGCGCGTGGTGTCGAATGCCTCGATCACCTCGCCACCCTCATTGGCCCTTATGGGCGTTTTCCTTCCGCCGGTGGCCTGCTCAAGTCTCTTCCCGGTGCAGGTGCCTCTAGCCCCCTTCCGTTTTCCAGTCCCATTAACGAAATTGCCTAATAATACAATGTCAACAAATTGATATCATTAATTGAACCTATCGCAAGTCTTAAGTAATAATTAAGTAATCAATCTGATGTTAAATAAAATTTACCTGCATCGTCCGTTTGTTGGTTGGTGCACCTCACACTCCAAAGATACACGGGGTCGAACGGGAGGAAGTTATACGCTTCCTCCACGGTCAGGAACTCCGGCCGTCCTTCAATATAAACAGGCATCCCCCTATCATCGAATTCAGGGATGACAGGAATCTCGTCGGGTAGGAAGAGACCGGACGGCGGAGATAGACGAGGCCTGGACGATGAGGCGCCAGCACCACCATGTCTCTCAGATGATTCCCGTGAAACGGGAGTAGGCACCGGGCGAATATGGGGCATTCAGATTGAGGGAGTTTCTGATGCCCCCGTTGACTGTCGCTCTTCTGAGGCTCTGCCACCGGAGGGACGTCTGCTGATTGAGCGTCTGGAGACTGAGGCTCGAGGCTCAACTTCCAGTTGCACGGCTCTTGATCGTGCAGCTTCCTCCTCAGCTCGCGCCTCTAGCAAGGCTCTCGTGCGAGCACTCATCATTGGCCCACTGGGCGTGTTGCTAACTGCGGGCGAGGAGGAAGCTTGACTACTGTTCCCTCCACTATTTCGGGAACCTCTCCGAAGCCAATTAGCCGCAAAACCTCCTGGCATGGACACCGTAATAGTCATGGAAACTGGGGTTCTATAACAAATCGGAACCGGAACGGGTTGGAACCGGAACGGTTTGGAACAGGAACCGTTTGAACCTGGAACCGTTATATTACAAACGGTTCCGGTTACAAACAGTTCCGGTTCGAAACGGTTCCGGTTCCAAACCGTTTCGGTTCTATAACAAATCAGAACCGGAAGTTATTGGAACCGGAACGGTTTGAAACCGGAACTGTTTGTAACCGGAACCGTTTGAAACCGGAACTGTTTGTAACCGGAACCGTTTGTAACATAACGGTTCCGGTTGCAAACAGTTCCGGTTCCAAACCGATTCGGTTCTATAACAAATCGGAACCGGAACCATTTCGAACCGGAACCGTTTGAAACCGGAACCGTTTGAAAACAACTCGGTTCCGGTTATAAACAGTTCCGGTTTCAAACCGTTCCGGTTCCGATTTGTTATGGTTCCAATACATACATGCTATTATACGTTAAATTAACAACTATATCACATAACTTAACATATATACATACATCATTTCCGGCTTTAAACTTTTTACACATATATACATCAAATATACACTTTGTATACATCGATCATGCATCTTAATTTCACCTTAATTCACACATATATATATACATCACATATTAATCCAATTCACCCTAGCTAATTAATTTTCCACATTTTTCAAACATACGTATATATATACATTCCATATATATTAATTAATTTTTCACATATATACATCACATATATTGCTCCTTCACCCCACAATCATCCACATTTTTCCCCCACAATTTTCATACATACCTTAATTACATTTTACAAATAATGTCCACATGCATACATATATACATCCCACAATTATCACAAATTAATTAATTAAAATACACACAAAAAATATTGTGGAATGAGAGAGAGAGAGAGGGAGAGAGAGAGGGAGAGAGAGAGCTCAAACCTGGCATGGTGGAGCTCGAGCTATACCGTGCCGGCGACGGAGGTGAGGGGAGGAGGAGGGGAGGAGGAGAGAGGGGAGGAGAGGAAGAGAGGGGAGAGGGAAGAGAGAAGAGAGGATTGAGGAGAGGGGAGAGGTGAGAATTTCGGGTTTAGGGAGGGAAGAGGGAAGAGAGAAGAGAAATAGGCCGAAGAGAAATGGGGAGGAGGAGATCGAGCTCGAGCTGCCTATACCGCCACCATTGCCGGCGAGGTAGGTCAACGTCGTGGGTAATGACATTACCAACGACGTACGTCGTGGGTAATGACATTACCAACGACGTACGTCGTGGGTAATGTCATTACCAACGACTTAACTCGTTGGTAATGACATTACCAACGAGTTGATAAGCAACTCGTTGGTAATGACATTACCCACGAGTTGCTAACTCGTTGGTAATGTCATTATTTGTCGACTATTATCCGATCGACCATTTTCCGACTACATAATTTCCGACTACGTATAATTTCCGACTACGGTTCCGATTTCCGACTACGTTCAATTTCCGACTACGGTTCCGATTTCCGACTACGGTTCAATTTCCGACTACGGTTCCGATTTCCGACTACGTTCAATTTCCGACTACGTTCAATTTCCGACTACGTTCAATTTCCGACTACGTTCAATTTCCGACAACGGTTCCAGTTCCGACTACGTTCAATTTCCGATTTCCGACTACGTTAAATTTCCGAGTTCCGACTACGTTCAATTTCCGATTTCCGACTACGTTCAATTTCCGATTTCCGACTACGTTCAATTTCCGACTACGTTCAATTTCCGACAACGGTTCCAGTTCCGACCACATACAATTTCTGAGTACATTTTCCGACTACAATTTCCTTAAACATTTTACTACGTACATTTTACTACGTACATTTTCCGACTACGGTTCCAATTTCGGACTACAATTTCCAACGTATTAAGGATGATAATCGTAATCATCTTCATCACTTGAGTCTGACTCGGTTTCATAGGTAACCTCTGGCAATATGTGCCGCTCGTCGTCATCTGAATCAGCGTCAACTTCATATGGATTAACATCGAGAAGTTCTGCTCCAGTAATTCGAACCACACTCCCAGATCTCACATTATTAAGGCGAATCGTAGATGATTCCGGAATGTCAAAAGCGTTTGGCTCTTGGTATGCAGTAACTTCCTCATCATCTGCGGTATCACCAAGTGTGGCAGCACTGTATATGTTTCTATGAGCAACATGGTTAACCACCTTCCACGGGACTTTGTTAAGAAGATCGTCCAGGTAAAACACTTGTTTTACTGATGAGGCAAGAACGAAAGGGTCATCTTCATACCAGGTAGTAGCAGTATTCACCGAAAATGTTCCATACTGATCGGTCCTTGTGTTCTCCGGGCTAGTATCAAACCATCTACACTTGAACAAGTGCACTTTCATGCGGTTCCCATAAATTAGTTCAACAACTGAATGAAGGACACCGTAATAGTCAACGCCATCCTGCCCACCATGGACCATCACCCCACAATTCTGTGTTTTCAGTCGGTCGTCTCGATTTTCACATATAAATTTCACGCCATTGACCTGACACATCGAGTAAACTTTTGAAGCAATCGGTTTCATCGCCAGGACCCTCAATTCGTTTGACCACTCTGGGCAATCATCATTTGCTACATGGTTCATCTGAAAACGTCCATATATTAATACGTACAGAAGAAATTATGTCATCTTGAAACCACGTCAAACCACGTACATACGTACATGCTATATAAGGATATATAAAAATATACATATACACATATACTTACCCATTGACCAAAGTAGTTTGGAAATGTCTTGTTGTGGTAATCAACATTTCCGGCAATAGCAGGGCAGTGAAGATGATAGTTTTTCCAATATTGTACTTCTTGACAGTTAATCAGTACCGACCCGTGGGCAATGGCTACCTCATTTCCATCCAACTTGTACGACTTTGGCAAGCTTCCCTGTACTACCACGTCACTGGAGATGATAGAAAGGTTGAACTGGGGTTCATCTATCGGCATATGTTGTTGGGGGTCCTCTACATTTTCGAGGTACACTTTGGTGTACGTTATACACTCGTGCGCAACATATGCTTCAGCGATACACCCTTCAGGTGCATATTTATTCTTCACATAGTCCTTGTAGGCTCCCAATTGTCTACAAGTTAACAAGTACATGTTAACTTACTTAACCACAAGAATTTACATATAAAAACATAGGCAAACCAAATTTATGAATCATTTGTACCTTTCCATGGGATACATCCAAGTGTAGTGTACGGGACCGGTAAGCAACAATTGTTCGGGAAGATGGATCATCAGGTGCGGCATTATGTCGAAAAAATTTGGGGGAAATATCCTCTCAAGCTTGCACATGATAAAAATGATGTCATCTTGCATCTCCCTGAGATCTGATTTTTTAACTTCCCTGGTGCATAACATCTGAAAGAATCTTGACAAGGCCACCAACGGCTCCACCACCTCTTTGGGCATGTACCCTCGAATGAAAATAGGGAAAAGGCGTTGAAGCAGTACATGGCAGTCATGACTCTTTAATCCGTACATCTTATTGTCCCGGAAGTTAACACACCTGCTTATATTTCCTGCATAGCCATAAGGATACCTGCATATATATAGATAAAGGCATATATATGCAACCGTTATATTTCTCGCATATAACCATATATACTCCGGTAAAAATTTCCTGCCAAATTCCTACATAGCCATAACAATATATACCTGACATTACTCAGCCACCGAAAAATTTCATGCTTATGCTTCGGCTTTACGGTGTACGGAGCTTGCGGCATTTTTCTCTTACCATCTCTTAACCACAAATGTTTCCGCAGACCCATTGCTTTCAGATCAATGCGTGCCTTAGGGATGTCTTTTGTTTTCCCCTCCAAGTTAAGAACTGTGCCCACCACACTTTCACACACTTTCACACACATTCTTCTCTATGTGCATGACATCTAGGTAATGTCTGATAGGCAACCTGGGCCAGTAGGGGAGTTCCCAGAATATGCTCTTGTGTGTCCAAAACTTATACCTTTCGGGCTTTTCTGGAATTGACGCCACTATGTCAGGATGATTGCTCAGCTGGCCAAAATCATATTCATTCAACACTTCCAAAATTTCTTCCCCTGTCCATCGCCTGAGTGCCACACCTGTTTCCACAGTCCCATCAAACGCGTTTGGATCCTGCCTAAATGGGTGATCATATGGAAGCCAACAACGGTGACGCATCTGAACAATTTTACTGCAATGAGGACTGCAACAATCAACCGTCATGCACTCTGAACAAGCCCTGTAACCCCTGGTAACGTTGCCCGACAACATACCGCGGGCAGGAAAATCACTGATGGTGCCAACAAGCATGGCATGCATCTGGAACATCTCCTTTTTGAACCTATCGTAAGTGGGGTGGCCACACTCACTCAGGTATTTAAGCTCCTCAATCAAAGGCCTCAAATACACATCGAGACACTTTCCTGGATAACCCGGGCCCGGAATTAACAGAGTGAGCATATTGTATTCCTTCTTCATGCACATCCATGGTGGAAGGTTGTACGGTACCAAAATAACTGGCCATATACTGTATTGAAGACTCATGTTGCCAAAAGGGTTGAATCCGTCAGATGAGAGCCCTAGCCAAACATTTCGGACCTCTGCTGCAAAATGATCAAACTCCCTGACCATGTGCTTCCAAGCCTCTCCGTCGGAAGGGTGTATAAGGGTGTCATCGTCAGGCAAGTTCCTCTTAGCCCACCATCTCATTGCCTCGGCCGTGAAAGCACACATGAACAACCGCTCTAGCCTATCAATAAGCGGGAAATATCGAAGTATCTTCATAGCTTTCTTGTTGCCTGCAGGAGTCAACTTATACCTTTCTGTAAAACATACCGGGCAGGCTTCAAGGTCTTCGAGATCTTTTCCCCAGAAGAGAATACAATCATATCTGCATGCATGGATTTTGATGTAGGAAAGCCCAAGATCTTTCAGGATATGTCGCACCTTATGATGAGTGGTAGGAAGACGATGACCGGGTGACAGTAGCGAAGCAGTCCACTTCAACCAAGAATCAACAGCTGTGACATACATTTTGTTCTCCATTTTGAGCTGCATCACTCCCATCACACTTTCAAGAACAGTCTTACTACAACCGTCGTACAACGGAGTTTGTTGCAATGCAATCAGGTTGTTGTACTTGTCCATACCACTTGTGTTGACATGACCTCCAGGTAATGGTTCGACTGGCTCGATATGGGGGAAACCCTCAACGACGGGAGGGACATTTGGTGCTTCATCAGCAAATACACCGCTCTCATGAGGAAACATATCATTGATTAACATCGATGTTGGATCATAGGATGAACTGCCCCTCTCAGCAAAATCTCCATGATCATAACGTGGACTGGCCCTCTCACCAAATTGTCCATGATCATGCGGACCCCCTAACGATGTTTCACCGTGATAAATCCAACAAGTGTACTTATCCCAAAACCCGTATTTACTCAGGTGCCTCTGGACTTTATCAATGAGAAATCGAAATCGATCGCTGAAACACTTACATTCTTTACACGGGCAATAATGAAGTGTAGTGTCTCCACAATTAGCCTTCACAAAATCCACAAAACTCCTAATTCCCTCGTGATATCTGACATCCCATCTTTCGAGGCTCATCCAACTCTTGTCCATCCTGAAAATTCTAACAATTTTACCATGTATTAATTATATATATATACACACATTCACTACTAATAATCGACGTGATATCTCAATTCAACTCTAATTAAATCAACACATGCATGCATATGTATATATATACATCGATCTAATCTCTGAATTCGATTCACTACTCGATGATAGTATTCTGGTGTTTTTCAATTCAAAACGTATTTGACTGGGTAGGAGGCTCTGTTAAGCCTGGCTCCGATCCGATAACAATACGATAATACCAGTCATTGATTCAGACACAAGATTAACTACAAGTTGTTTTCTCGTTTCCGTGACCGTACATCAACAACATTTCATATATATATATATATATATATATCTCACGAATTGGATTTGATCAACACACACACATATATATATACCACATATACGTATATATACACCTACGTACCTATATATATAGCTTCCCGAGTGATCGAGTTTTCGACGCGCGCCTTAATTTTGACAATATACCGAATTATCGATTTCAGAGCGTACGTTTTCCTTCTTTCGATTTCTCTGGATTTTTTTCGCTCAAAATGATTGAATGATCGAGCTGCCCCATCCGGCATCTAATATAAGACACATTGCCGGCGACGGAGTAAGTCGCCGGAAATGAAGACATTACCGGCGACTTTACGCCGGAATCTCGCCGGTAATGTTTTGCAACATTACCGGCGAGATTCCGGCGACATTACCGGCGACGGGGTAAGTCGCCGGTAATAATGGACATTACCGGCGACTTTTCCGGTCGCCGGCCTTGTTGGCCGGAATCTCGCCGGTAATGATTCCTTTTCTTGTAGTGAGTCAATTATGCACTTTTTGTTAAATAGTGCAGTTTAGGATGCAATGTATTAGAATCTCATGATATTATTTCAGGTGTTTCTTTTCTTCTGAAATTTAAACTTTATGTCTCCCTCTTATATTTTATCATTTCATTAATCCAGACTTAAGCTTCAAAATAAAATAAAATGAAGGAACGTATACAGCATGTTGAATATGAGAAGGATATACATATATAAGTGCTACCTAGTGTTTGAAAAGAAGTTAAGAAGAAAACATACAACGGAGAAACACTAGTGGGTGGAGCAAAATAATTGTGCATGCACCAGACAAAATATAATTGCACAAGATGAAAGTGTGACGCGGATTTCACCACCGCCTATTTGCTTCTCGATCATCTCTCTTCCACTGAATTTACTACAAACAACTCCAAGCTTCTTTGTGCGCGCAGCTGCACTAGTTCAATAAAACAATCACACCGGCCTCTTTTGCTTTCTGCTCTTCTCCCTCGAGCTCGTACATGCATGAACAGAAACTAATAGCTAAACCATTCTATATAAAAGTTAAAAAGAAATGAAAGCTAGCAAGCAAGAGATAAAATATTCAAGGATTAATTACACAAGATTCTTCGAATTATGGGATCATTTTTAATTTCATGTCCAAGTATCATTTATTTTACATTTTCATATCCCATCTTTAATTTGGTTAACAAATAAGTATTCGAGTTAATTTTCATCGTTATCTATTGACGTGGCTTAACTGACAAAAATAAATCCATCCAACCAGTACACAGGAAATACAGTACGAATCAAAACATCCATCACTGAGATTCGAACGGACAAACAAGAAGATAAGATGCTGTCCCAACAACTGGGCCATACTCTCAAATTCAATCGAATATGTACTATTGCTTATATATAAGGATCATCTTTGTTTACTTTTAAACAAATTTGATGGTTGATTATATTTTCCGTTACAATTTTGGGTGTATATAATCTTATTATTAGTTTTTCATTGTAGGGGTTAGGGACTAGAACATATATTGCTAGTTTTACATATTGTAAGAATTTAAAATAAAAAAAATGAAATTACAAAAATGTACTGCATAAGTTATTATTATATAAATTAGTTAAAATATAAAATAGGATTATTTTGTAAACAAATAAATAATTTAGTAATAGAAGATAATCTTACAATACTTGCATTTTTCTTTTAATTTCTATTTTAGTTTTTACCATCTTTTCATAAAATAAAATGCTATATATATTAAAAAAATCCATAAAAAATAAAACCTCGACAAGAAATTCAAATTTCTCTAAGCCACAATGAACAACAAAAAACAATAAAATTAACCTTCAATTATTTTTATTAAATTATTATTGGCGTAAGTTATCTAAAATTAGATAAACTAAAACAAATTTAAGATAGATACTTGATGATTAATTAATCTTCAAGGTTACAGTCTGAATATGTTTATTGTCTCTAAACATAATAAATAAAAACAAAACAGCAAAGTTCTCATTAGTGAGCTTGTAGCCCAGTGACGGTGCTCTTCCTTTGGACCTTATCACACATTGAGAGGGAGGTCGGGAGTTCAAGCTCTGGCGGGGGAGCTCTTTTATTCCGAGGATAACGCTTATGAATAACTAAATGTGGGGTAAGAAAATGTAAAAAAATGATACTATTGAAAGTGACCCCATAATTGGGTTTTTTTTTGTAATAACGCAATATTCAATACTGGAGTCTGGAGCTGCATTATCTATGCTGAATCTTCGATTCTGGGTTGTTCCTTGGGACCTTATCGACGTTTTCTTGCGGCCGGGAACAAATTAAGTCTATATATGCGACTTGGCCAAGGTCCAGGTCATTGGTGCTATTAAACTAATTGGCTCCTCTTCTACAAGATAGAGTAAACGATGCTCGTTTGTGCAAGTTCCTGTTAATTTAACAAAGGTGGAAAATGATGGCAGCTTATAGAGAATATATGAATAAACTAGCTTGCTCGATCTGATAAGCCTGCCTCTTTATCTATAAATGGGAATTTTCAAAGCAAGTTGCAAACCCAAGTTGGTGTGTTGAGGCCACCAGAAAGTTATCTGATCGATGGGAATGACGTAGTTCTGGTTATGCTCTAATTATTTGCTACTCGTGCTGGCCTTTTTTAATTTGGAGATTCCGTCGATGCTGCCTACTGCATTTATACACTTTTAGTTTGGCATTGAAAAGGAGAGAAACAGAAGAAAATAATTAACAACTAAATGAATTATCAATCTCTAGTTTAGGTACTAATTCTTTGCTTCTGCCATTCCTCATCACTAGTTTAGGTACTAAATG
Source organism: Geum urbanum (assembly GCA_946800695.1). Taxonomy (NCBI): domain Eukaryota; kingdom Viridiplantae; phylum Streptophyta; class Magnoliopsida; order Rosales; family Rosaceae; genus Geum; species Geum urbanum. The sequence goes on along the minus strand of OX327000.1, from coordinate 20,865,761 downwards.
ACATTTCCCTTGTTAAAGGTATTCGGTGCTTGTAAGTGCGTGCTATTGATTATCACATTAATTCTGAAATCTGGATCGGAACTTGCAATACAATTGCCACCCAACAGAGCATCAAGTCAGATAACATTAACTTCTTATAGCAAAAAATCAGAGTGAATTCAATCGATCAATGCAAGTATTTCGGCGACTTTAAATAAAAACACGTACGGATAATTGATCACTTATATATAGTAGGACATCAAACGACAATGCCATAAAAGGGATTGCACTGGACCAGTTTATTATTAATATCAATATCATATCTCAACATTTGATAGATTGATCGGAGGAGTAGCTTCTTCCATTAAAGGTTGCAATATAATCCCGTCGTCCACAAGTGGAAGAGTATCTTCTTTCATATTTTTGATATGGAGTTCATGAGTTCCGGTCCAGAAAGAGATCAACACGGTCGTACGTAGATTGAATTAATGTATGCATACGAACGATCATCCGTAGGTATTGAGCTGAGTCGTCAAGCTTGGTAGTTCAAATAATAAAATTAAGGGTAAATTTCTGTTTACTTATCTGTGTTTGTCATCAACATCACTTTATTACCTGATTTTCTAAATTTGATTATTTCACTATCTATAATTTTAATCAAAATTATTATACTACACTTTTTGAAATTGATAATTTTACTACATAAACTTGTCAAAATTGATCATTGTATTACCTAATTTTTTAATTTTAAACATAACACATAAGTTAAAGGGAGGTCGAAAGTGATGAAAAATATTGAGTTGAAGTAGTAAAATGATTACGATCGAAAAGTTAAAGTAATACAATGATCAAAAACGAAAAAGTGGGTAGTAAACTAAAGTTGATGGCAAACCACAATAACTGAAATGATTAAATTCAAAAAGTCAAGTAATAAAATGATATTGATGACAAACCACAAATAGGTAAATAGAAATTTGTCCTAAAATTAATACTGTTTTCTCGATCGATTCCGGTTGTTTTGAATAGTAAATTACTTTACTTAGAGCATATGTAGTAGTAGCAGATAGGAGGAGCAATTGGTGGTGGCCCGCCGGAAATAGCACGAGCAGCGGCAAATGGAGCGTGCAACGGCGACTGATCATTGACCGAGCTCGCGAGTAGCCTGGCGGAGCCCATGCACGTGGGTGATGCCAAGTTCCATTGATTTTTTTTCTTTACACGCACCAGTAAAGTAATTTTTTTTAACTGTGCGGACTCGGCCAATCAGGTGCCAACACGTGGCGCACACCGGATCCATTCACACCACCAACGGTCGGGCCTTCCATTTCAATTACAAAATTGAATATGACGGCTCAGATTCAAAGGCAATGACAAGATGAATACAACAGCTCTTTTTTTTTCTGCATAACACTTTTTTCCCCAAAAATATTCTAAAAAATTCCAAAAATTTACAAACACCACCCTACAATTTTTCTATAAATATTACATCAATTTTACAAACCTCCTACACCAATTTGTGCACAACAAGTTCATCATCTCCCTCCATCTCTTCTCTCATACATTTGTATTTTTTTCTCCAAAAAAATGTCGAATTGGCTTGCTTTGGAAGATTTGCAATTGTGCATTTCTTATATGCATGTTAGCATTGATCATATCACTGGCAACAAGCAAAAAGTTGACAAATTGTGGGAAAAGATTTATGCCAATTATATCAAAAATTAGGTGATTGGTCATGGTGAATCAACCAAGGAAGATCGGACCCAAACCGTAATTTCATCTCGTTTTACTAAGTTGAAACTGGTTTTCAATCTTTGGGGCGAAGCTCTTAGTTATGCACAAAGGAATCCACCACCATCCGGCACCTCTCTACAAGATCAAGTAAGTCCTAGAAATTTTTCCATGTCTATTATTTTGATTTTATGAACTAAATGTTGTCATCTCCATTAAACATAAATAAATTGTGACATAGAAATTTGTTATTTTTTGTAGGTAAGGAATGCTCAAATGTGGTTTGTGTCGAAGACAAAGAAAGAGTTGTCGAAGTCTGAATGTTAGGAAGTGGTGAAGACTCATCATTTCTTTAGGGAAACCACGGCTACTACTCCACGTATTTACAACTACGAAGCTACTACTCCTACCGTTAGTGAAATGCCTCCCACCATCAATTTAGATGAGGATGAGGTGATTACAACACCAACGAGCAACCGTGAAGGTCTTTCGAGTCCCCCTAGGCCACCGGGAGTGAAGGCGGCAAAAGAAGCAAAAAAAGAGAGGAAAATCATGACTCCTACAAGTGAGCTACGATGTGAGGCTTTGAAGACCATTGCGGCCAATCAAGCCATTTGGGCTGCCGCTCAAAAATCAAGTGAGGATAATGATTTTACTTGACACAAAGAGCAAATCCTCATTCAAGAGAAAGACTACAAATTGAGAGCTCTACAAGAAGAAACAAGGATCATGATAATGGATATGGAGCGAATGACCCCAAATTCAAAGAGGTATTTCACGAAGAGGAAAGCGGAAATCCTTAAGCAAGGAGAAGGAGACGACAACAAGCAACAAGATAGCGAGGGAACCTTTTCAAAATTGTTATCGCCCACTTTTTCAATAGTTTAGTTTTCGTAATAAATCTAGGCTTGACTTGTCATTATGTAATTTAAATTTTCAAGAAATAAAAATGCACTTTTTATTTAGAGATGTTATTAAATAACATTACATGAAATCCAAATTAAAATACACGAAATTAAAACACACCAAATTCAATTACACCAAATTGAAACAAACATAATGCAAAAACATATAATTCAAACAACATTTTTAGATATGTTCACCGGTCTCTAGAAACTAGTTGTGCTTCACCAAGTCCTTCTGAAGCTCTCCATGGATATAAGAAGACTAAAGATCGACAACACGGTCACGAAATCGTTGTTCATCCAGTCCATCCCTTCCAACTGGCTCATAAGAAATCTGATTACCTTGTTCATCCACTGGCCCATCATAATTTACGGAAGCACTTGATGGGTTTTGTAGATCTTCTTCTTCATTCTCCTCAAATTCTACCTCATCAAACTCTTCCTCAACTATCATGTTATGCATAATGATGCAAGCCAACATAATATTTTTATTACCCTTGTGTGGTGAGACCGAGCTGCATGACGAATCATTGCCCAACGAGATTGCAAAATGTTGAAGCACCTCTCCACATCTTTGCGGTATGCCTCTTGTTTCTTTGAGAACAACTTCTGTGGTAGAGTCTGAGGATTGAAAATTATTTTGACAAATGACGAGTACCTCTGATAAATTCCGTCAGCCAGATAGTAAGTGTTGTGGTATGTCATATCGTTGACTTTATAACTCTTTTGTGGGCTACTTTCGACAAGGAGCGAATCGAAGATATCCGATTGGTGAAGCACGTTGATATCATTATGTGGGTACCCAAAAGAAGCTGTGCCATATCCACGTGTCATGTGAGGCCATCGCCTCTAAGATAATAGTGGGATGCTTAGACCGCCCCAGTATGCCCATTGCTAAGCTGTTGGATAGTTCTTCCATTTCCAATGCATACAGTCGATGCTTCCGATCACACTTGGAAATCCCCGATGCCTGGCCCTCCTTAGAAGTTGAGTGATGTTAGCTGCATTTGGACTGCGGAGGTAAATGTCACCATAAAGCTCGTACACTTGGGTGCACCACTTCTTCAGGCATTCAGTGTGGTTGATTCACCCATCCTTGTGTATTCAGCACACTGATCTTTGGCTGCGCTGTACGTCAACATTCGGAGAGCACCGATCATCTTCTGTTGTGGTAGAAGTCCTTGCAATCCAATGACATCTGCTCTTTGATGCCAAAATAGGTCGTTGTTGCAGAGATCCGTGCAGATACGGTTGAATAAGTTCGAACTCATTCAATACCTCCAACAAAATGCTTGCTCGTTGAAGACCGGACGTTCGATGAAGTAATCTTCCATAAGACTCTGTCGCCTTTGCAACCTCAACCTTTCTTCATTTGGACGGTGGTGAGGTGGTTCATCATCGAACTCTGTAGCTACCACGACCGCGTCAGTGATGAAGGCGTTAACTATTTCTGCATTTTGTCGGTGTTGTTGTCGTCTCCTTGTGAAAAAAGTGTTTAAACTAAAAGGATTCATCTTACTGATGCTGAAATGAGAAGAAATGTTTGAAGAAATAGCAAGTAATTTGTAGATGGTGTGAGAATATAAGCTGCCCGAGATGATCATTTTATAGCCGATTTTAGGTTAGCTGATGTCTGATGATGATGACACGTGTCATCTCGTGGTTGGTCAGAAATCTCACCGAAAATCTTCAAAAATTATTCACACGAAAATGACACGTGAAAGTGACACATGTCGTCAAGTGATTGATCGGAAATCTTACCAAACTATTTGTACAATTATTTATAAGATAACGTTCTATCGGTGTGACACGTGTCAACTTGTCATTGGTCGAAAATCTTACCCGAAATCTTATTCAATTATTCATACGACAATGACACATGTCGTCTATGTATTGGTTGAAAATCAATCGGAAGAATTTTTTAATAAAAAAATTAATTTATGAACAGTAATATGAGGTGCTATTTTTGTGTACCGCTACGCAAAAAATAGAAACTGCACATTCTATTTGATGAATAGTGTGTACTCCACCTCAAATAGTGTCTGCTCCTCAAATAGGGGGAGTAAAGCCCTCCCATGGGTGCATATGCTCTTACACAATTTGTCTGAGCTGCTTCGTGCTATATTGTACCTATGTGCGGTAAAATCCGTACGGCCTTGATTGATTTGTACAGTACTGGGATAATTGCAAGGAAATTTACCATAGACAAATATGCAGGTCTTAATTTCCAGCAGCTACACCGGCCAATTCGATACTTACTTTGTTATCACAGAGCCACATAGCTACTACTCGATCTCAAATTCACTAGCAATCGTTCACCTATATATTGAGTTTTGTATGTCAAACATCAAATCCATTAAAAAAATTTAGTACTAGACTAGTTAATAGTTGATACGTCCCATGCTCTATATTCAGCTAGTTGTCCACAAATGCAGAGGACAGCTGCGATGCGATTTATTTCGGACCAAAATAAATATAATTATTTATTGTACATTTTGGGCTAAGAATCAACGGGCCGCCACTTGCGGCCCAAGAATGTTGCGAATCTGGAAATCACATTTGCGTGCGAGATTCCTAAGTAAGATCGGGAAAGATTCAAACTAGTATCTTTGTTTCTTAATTAATAATATTTTCTTGAGCAATATAGAGAAGCAGAACATCAACCTCTATAAATAGACAAATTAGAGAAGATTTGAGGACCTCTTCACACATACACAATTTTGCGCACATGCAAATTCTACTCTCTCAGTGAGTAAATAACCAACGACGACGAGCTTAGAATCTGGTTCACCCGACAGAGCATGGAAATCCAAAGGTTCACTCTTGCTACAATCAACGACGGCGGCAATCAAAGGAGTTTGGTTAACCCGACAAAGCGTGGAGATTCTGACGGTTTACAAAGTCACCCTCAAGTATTCTCAACACTTACCTTTAAGATTTTTATGCTTTATACTCACACAGTGTGTAAATTATCAATCATTTGTGGCCCAATGAAGAGACACAAAACCTGTGTCTTGAAACAACTTAGGCAAGCCATTGGCTTGCAAGGAGTGAGGTTGGTGCTCTCCTCGCTCCAATCGCTTGTAAGGAAGCAGAGACAACACGGTGTAATATACAACTACATTCCTCTATTGGCAGTGGCACGCCAAGCACGTACACCCAAGACAAAGAAAAGAGACAATTCATGATTTTCTAGTCACGACAACCTGGTTAGAGAAATAAAAGTCCGAACATTTTGGCACGCCCAGTGTGACTCAGGTTTAGTATCTCTTAAAGCAACCATTGATAACCAGTATAAGAAGTCATATCCTAGCTGGCACAAACATTCACCACCTAAGTTCCAGGAACATAACTCATCCAGTTGTTGGGGCTTAAGTAGCAAGGAAGTCTTACGAAGATTTGGTTCTACAATGGCTTACAAACCAAAGTGAGTAGCTGAGATCAAGACTCTTGATTCAACGATTTACAGAGAATACACTGTGGAACGAGAACAACACGTCGACATCAAGCTTAAGAACATTCTGAAAACGGTTAATGAGAGTGAGGCGAATGTGACAAGATTCACAGCAAAAGTTGATATATAACATGCGATCCTTTATGGAAAAGACCAAAATCAATACAGTTTAAAGTTTCATAGCTTCGCAAACACCCTTGCAGCCTTAAACAAGTTAATGACTCATAACTTCGCAGCTATACAAGCAAGGATGGATGAGTCGATCCAGTCACCCCACGATGAGGATGCTCAGAAGGATGACGAATATGGTCCATATCAAAAACCTCCTCCATCGTCAAATCCAGAGCAAGAGTTGGAGGCACGGATTTCTAGGATCATTGAGCAAAGGTTACCATGTACGGGCGGGGTTTCTACGAGCTATAGTGATCATTTTCCTCCTCCACCAGCTAATTAGAAGTGGCCCAGGGGTTATAGACCCATCACCTTCACTCATTTTAGTGGAGATGGGATTGAACCAGCCGCCACACACATGGCAAATTTCAAGATCCAATGCGGCCGTTGGGGGAATCTAGGGGAGTTTAAACTTAGAGTCTTTGCATTGTCTTTATCAGGAGTTGCATTGTTGGTATACCAGCCTACCACGAGCTTCTGTTCTCAATTGGGAGATGATGGAAAGGTTGTTTACTAAGCATTTTGGTGAAGCAGAGACTGCGGTGAAAGTTGGTAAACTCTGTCAGATGGTCCAAATGCCTAGCGAGTCACCAGTCGCATATCTACATAGGTTTAGAACAGAGTACACAAAGAGCAAGACTTCATGCACTATGGAGGAGCTCATAGAAATCGCAATTGGGGGTCTAGAGAAGCGATTGCATACGAAGTACGTGGATACAAAGTTTACTTCCTTGAACGCACTCATAGAATCAATGGCACACACTCATGCAACATACTAGGTGACATACAACAGACGCAATGCATCCAGAGGCAAGTATGCTCCAAAGGCACCATACCACTCAGAGCATAATAAGACAGACGTAGTAGCTTATCTCGAGGAGGAGTATGAAGAATCTGAACCTGAAGATGCAGTAGTAGCTAGTGTAGAATTAACAACAAAGAATCCAGTCAAATCAAAGAAAGTGACTCCCACTAAAGGACAAGTGCGAGTATTGACAAGTGTATTCACTAAGCCCAGCAAGAAGCCAATACTTAGATGGCGTCCAAAGCCCTTAGTACCTGAACAATAGAAAAAGCTTACTTCTTCTTCTAGCATTGAGGAAGATCTTGTACCAGTTGTTGATCCAATTGTGAGAAAGTCATACATGATGTTCTCCAAACCCACTGCCATAATCGCATCACACATGAGACCACTCTACATTATAGCAAGCATGGGGGCATCCAGTTAAGCAAAATCATGGTGGACATGGGGGCAGCAGTCAACATTTTGACTACCCGAGCAATGAATTTGCTAGGGATCCCCAGATCTTCAATTCAGGCAACATCCATAACTATCAGGAACTTCGTTGGGACCATATCGCATATGCTTGGATTACTGTTCGTTGAGGTCAAGGTCGGTCCGGCCATTAGAATCCATACTTTCTTTGTCTTGGGCTGCAACGCACCTTACGGTACGATCTTGGGAAGGGATTGGATTCACAGAAGTTACTGCATACCATCGTCACTCCATTAACAGCTCCTGATTTGGGGCATAGAAATTGAGGAATCGTACTTGATTAATGAAGACCCGAGACCGTACTCTATTTCTGCTAATTATTTAGATGCTAATTACTAGAATGGAACTTTAAGGCCTCTGAAGGTGTGTGGCGTCAACAACAAAGGCCGACCTGTTGGAGTAAAGGCCTCTGACCTAGCTTAATGGGGGATAATGCAAGCTAAAGATGAAAAATCACGACCATTCTTCCTTGAGCTAGCCTCGACTTGCCATCACTGACACGACTTTCCGAGAAATCGGAAGTGGATGCTTGCACTTCTCTATGTGCAAGATTTCAAACCTATATGATAGAGAAACAGGCCAATGATTGTCTGCCTACGATAGCATCAAAAAAATGTATTAATAAGGATGTGTAACAAGGAATGTTAGAAGAAGAAGATACCATTCAGTTAGCCCCAACAACATTGGATGATACTCCACCTAAAGTAAAAGATCCCACTGAAAGGATCAACCTGAGAACAATGAGTGAGCCAATGGAAGTGGCCATTAGCAACTTCTTAGAGCCTATGGAAAGAAAAAGGCTCATCGATTAATTACTTGAGTACATGGATTGTTTCACTGAGAAATTTTAGGATATGCCAGGACTCTCTCCAGAATTGGTGGTTCATAAGTTGCCAATCGCTGAAGAGAAGAAGCTAGTTCAGTAGCATATGCGAAGGATGAACGTAGAAATAATGATACTCGTTAAGGAAGAAATAGAAAAGATGTTGAAATCATGAGTCATCTAAATGGCTAAGTATATTGAGTGGATATCCAACATTGTTCTTGTGCGAAAGAAGAACGGTAAGATTCGAGTTTGTATGGATTACAGGGACTTGAACCAAGCCACTCCTAAGGACGGGTATCCTATGCCAGTGGCTGATTTGCTAGTAGACGTTGTGTTCCGGCATAAAATGTTATCATTCATGGATGGAAAAGCAGGTTACCACCAAATCCCAGTTTCTGAGGAAGATCGACATAAGACTGCATTAAGATGTTTAGGAGGGCTAGGAGTTTTCGAGTATGTGAATATGCCATTTAGACTAAAAAATGCTGGAGCGACGTATTAGCGAGCCATGCATTACATTTTCCATGATCTTGAAGGAATCACCATGGAAGCTTACATTGATGACGTAGTGGTTAAAACCAAAAAGTGGTCCGATCATATTAATGACCTAAGGTAGGTGTTTGAGCGAATGAGGAGACACTAACTTAAGATGAATCCCGCCAAATGTGTGTTTAGGGTACATGTAGAAGATGTTCTAGGATTCTTAATACATCAACGAGGGATAGAGGTTCCAGATGATAAGAAAAAGGCTGTGATCAAGGCATCACCACCAAAGAACAAGCGAGAGTTTGTAGGAGCTCCTTGGGAAGATTAATTTCTTGAGATGGTTTATTGCCAACACTGCAGGAAAAACCAAACATTTTCCTCCTTTGTTAAAGTTGTAGGGGATAAAGAGTTTGTTTGGGAACCTATACACCAAGAAGTATGGGCCATCAAGCAGTATCTAGTCAATCCGCCAGTCTTAGTGCCACCGCAGCCAGGAAGGCCACTCAAGCTCTACATCTCAGTACCAGAATCATCCTTTGGAAGCTTATTGGCACAGGATGATGATGCAAAAGCAGAACGAGCAATTTTCTACTTAAGCAGAACTTTGACAGACTATGAGAGCAGATATACACCGATGTAGAAGCTGTGTCTTGCTCTGTACTTTTCAGGTTGCAAGCTGAGGCATTACATGCTATCTTTCACTACTTGTGTCATCGCTCAGACTGATCTGGTATGATACATGTTATCCCAACCTATACTTAGAGGATGGATTAGAAAGTGGATTCTCGCACTGTCCGAGTTTTCATTGCAGTATGTCCCACAAAAGGTAGTTGAAGGCCAAGAAGTGACAAACTTTTTAGCACATCATTCGATGATTGAAGTTCCAGAGACTAAGGAGTTGGATTTGTCCCATATATCCTTAGCCCCATGGAGGCTCTATTTCGATGGATCTAGCATAAGTTCTTTTGTAGGAGCAGGAATTGCATTGGTTAACCCTCAAGGGGAGAATTTTGCTTATTCTTTTAGACTAGACTATCACTATTCAAATAATGTAGCCGAATATGAGGGTCTAATCATTGGATTGGAATTATTGGTGGATTTGGGAGTCATGGATGTGCAGATTTGAGGTGATTCGTTGTTGGTAATCCGACAGTTGCAAGGCACGTTCAAGACATGATTAGTTTTAGAATCATACGTGAAAAGAGCAAGTGATTTGTTAGTGTTATTTACAGAAGTATCTTTGGAGCACATCTTGAGGGGGAAAATTATGCAACAAATGAGTTGGCCCAACTCGCTACAGGCATCAAACTTGATGACGGTGTACGAGAACGTATTTTGAAGATCGAATGCAGAATGCTCCCTTCCTTTATGACTAGGAAAGAGGAAAATGATTGATGATATGTTGCAGCCTTGGACTCAATGACACAGATTGGAGAAGGAAAATTATTGCATACTTTAAAGAGGGTTCCTTGGTGGACAATGCACCAGGTATTAGGCTCCAAATTACCTTCTACGAAGTGATGGGTTGCTTAGGCGAGGAGAAGATTGAGTGGATTTACTCTATGTTTATGGAAAAAAGGCCAAGTGACTATTCCAAGAGGTCCATTTAGAAGTTTGTGAAGCTCAGCAATTTGGACCTAAGATGTGTTGGTTGCTACGATGACATGATTACTATTGGCCTTCCATATTGAGAGATTGTATATCTTTTGCTAAAGGGTGTGAAGATTGCCAAGCTCATGGACCAGTCAGTCACATTCCTTACATTCCTAACATTCCTATGCGACCAATCACTAAGCTATGGCCAACAAGTGGATGGGCTTTGGATATGTGGGATGATCCATCCCCATTCATCCATGCAACACAAGTACATCATCATGGCTTCAGATTTCATCACTATGTGGGTTGAGGCAAAACCATTATAGGTGGCTTCCGCTTCTGCGATCAGACAATTCCTGTATGAAGACATCATTTGCTAGTTTGGAATTCCAGAATGCTTTGTCTCGGACAGGGGGGCATTGTTTATATCTAGAGAAGTGGAGGAGTTAACGACATACTTTGGGATCTCGTTTTTGCATTCTTCACCTTATTATGCACAATCCAATGGCTAAGCTAAAGCCAACAACAAATTGATCCTTCACATCCTTAAACGAATGCTCCCAGACAACCCTCATTTATGGCATGAAGAGTTATTCAACACACTTTAGGCTTACAGGACTTCAAAACGTGCTCCTACATGAACTACTCCTTATGCATTAATGTTCGGTCATGATGCAGTCTTGCCTTTGGAAATTAATGTTCAGTCTTTGCGCGTCATGGATTATCATCAGTTAGTGGGTGAAGATTACGTTCAGGTAATGTGGCAGGAGCTTAAAGACTTAGACGAAAAACGCATTGATGCTTTGAACAATCTGCTCGCTGAGAAGAAGAAGGTAGCCCGCATCTATAATTGTCGTACCAGAGGTTTAAGCTTCGCAGAAGGAGAGTTAGTATGGAAAACGGTTTTTTCCCTTATAGAAAAACAAGAAGGACATGGCAAATGGCCTGCGAAGTGGGAAGGGCCTTTTGTGATTGACAGAATTAAAGGCAAATGTGCTTTTCAACTGTGAGACGTGAATGGAATAGTACATCATAATCCTATCAATTGTAGATTCTTAAGAAATATAAACAACCATTTTAGGAGTACGAAGATCCTTTGGACCCTAATACTTAGTTTTGCAATCATTCGCAGTCCATAAGTGAGGCTCGCTCTTCAAAGAAAACTAGGGGCAACCAGTATTCAACAAGGCTAATTCCTGTGGCTAAAAAATCAGATTTTAAAACTTTGTTTTAAAAGTCTTTTGTATACAGAACCTGTTAAAGGGGGTTTTTAAGTATATGTACAAAACCAGTTTTAAGTGGTTCATCTTCGCTTAGAGATTACATTTTTCTAAACAAATAAGAAATACAAAAAATTAGTGAAATAAAAACTCATTTGATACAACAAAACAAACTTTATTATAAGGCTTTGCGACCTGCAACTTTGATACCATGCATCAAGTGTTGGAAACTATATAGCAAAATGACCAAGCCTAATAACCAAATAGGTGTGGTGGTCGATCTAGTTTCTGTCAGCCCCAATAGACATTGTTGGGTGATCACTGACCAATGGTTAGATCCTTATCCAATTGCGTTGGCTCTGGCAGCTCAAGGATTCCTTCCAACAAATCATCTCCAAGCCTGCTCTTCATCTGACTTTTACTCTTGCGGCTCCACCCTACATGTAATAGAAACTTGCTGGAAGTGAGTTGGAGCATGAAGAAGTTCAGGGTAGTGATCTTTGAGGATGGCGTCAGTGAGGACTTATCACTGTCGTTGCCTGCTAATTTTCAAAAGATGAGGAACTAGCATGCAATCGGAGGACCTGAGCTTAGGTACTTTTACTTAAGATAGGGTTGAGCTTGGGTACTTCTACCTATTGGATCTCAATAGAGAAGAAAAACTGGAAGAAATGCCTTGGGGAAGAGAATGATAAGGCTAAACATAATTGACATGATTTCCTTATAAAAAGCTCAGAGTATTTCTGTGAAGTAGATGGTAGAGGCAACAAGGTATTTATAGAGGCCTAACCCCGGCGGCTTCAACATTTGAAGGAAGAATCGTTGCATCGATTCAATGCGACAATTAAGGAGGTTCAATGCTCTACTTTGATTCACGTTTGTCTTAAAATCAGAAGTTTTGCTGTTTCAAGAAAAGAGAGTTATGAGGAATTTATGTCAGATAGTTATTGGGACTTGGTGTGATTTTTGGATGTGCAAAATTATACCGAGGGGTGACAGAAGCATGCAAAGAAATCAGATCAAAGCTTTCTTGATGGGCCAAAATATTAAATTGACCTAGATAAATAAGGTTACAAAATAAATGAAAACCCCAATACTGGGGCTGGGTCCACAGAAAGTATGAAAATTCTAAAGGGTTTGGGCAACAAAGCTGCTCAGTTCTCGCAGAACAGACTTGACCCTTAGGTTGTTGGCTTGAGCAGTTGACCACTTATCTTCAACATTGGTTGCAAAGGCATGAGTACTCTTCACACTATGCAAGGAGGCCTTTCTAGTCTCAAGGATGTTGAGAGCTTCTTTATGTTTCTCATTGAACTTCCCCTCCATCTCAACAAGTTCGACCTAGAGTTGAGCAACTTGGGCTCTCTTGTCCTGGATGCTCTGCCACTCAGCATGGTAGCCTCGTCCCAGCTAGGCAAGGTTGTCCTGCTGCTACTTCCATCTGTGATTCTATTCCTTGTGATTGGAAATAGCCTTTTCTTCCTCTGCTTTCGCAGAATGAACAATACCTAGCAATTCTTGAAGTTAGTGGACTAGCTCCTCCATTTTCTTCAGAGTTTGAGGATCAACATAATCTTTAGCAAGATGGGCTATTTGTATATTATCCAGAATGACCTTTTGTACTCCCTCATCTTCAAGATTCAAGATCCAGAGGTCATGCAAATATCTAATACTTGCTTGCACTTTAGGAAGTTCCTGCTCTGAAAAGACCAGTTTTGCATAAACTTGAGTAGCCTCCTCCGAGATTCTGGCCATGGTATCATTCGCTTCAAAAGGGCTAGCAATAAGTGTGGGAGTCAGTTTTGACCACCTTGAGCTGGGAAAGATGAGTTTGGCAGGTCTGGTTCCAGATGAGGTCCGATAAGGCAGAAAATGGGCTTGGGCTTGGACGATGAGGGTTGTTCAAGAAGCGAATTATCTAGAAGTTTTTGCAAGTCTCTGGAATGTTGTAGAGGCTTCAGAGCTGTTAGATTGCATGACAATTCCAATGTAAGGTTAGACCTCAAGGGGCGATACGATCTGACCTCTAGGGATTATTCGATCGAACCTCGAGGGATTGACAAAATCCATGAGGGAAAAGGTAAGATTTGAGTGTATCATAGGGGGATTATGCCAAAAGGCCTAAGGTAATCATGAGACGTGATTGGCCCTGGATATGGAGATCTATTCCTTAATGCATTCCTCCTCCTATATGAAAGTATGTAGTCCTACTCCTATATAGACTATGCTTAGACCTAATATGATCTCTATATATAGACCATCCCGGCATGGTCTAAGGTAACGTAACTCTACTTGAATTACTTCTTGATTCTTGAGATAAGTTCTGACGTAAACTTCGGAGGGTCGAAGCATGGTACCACACCGTGCTCCGACTTATTTTGCAGGTTCACAAGGATCCAAGCTAAAGGAAGACGAAATCTGCTCTCACAAATTGGTGATTTCATTGAGAGTAGAACCTTAGGCTAACTCTTGTGAATGGAGGGATATAGAGAGCAACATTAACACAAGTAACCAGTGTGACAAGGACACAACCACACCAAGGAGAAACAACCAAATCACTCCTGACACTGGGACATCGAAGCATGGGAGCACCCTCTCGCATTAGGTTCAGTCAAGGAACCTCGTAAACAAGGGGCACATAAGCGAGGAAGAGGGCTCTAAGCCAGAGAACGAAGGGGCCTAGGGGTGGAGAGCCAAGGTCAATCAAGACCTCCATCATGCTAAGGAATAATATGTGAACTTAAAGCTCAATATGATCGATCTACAGCAGTCGATGGAAGGGGTCGCCAAGAGCACAAACGAGTTGGGGGGCACGTTTGCTGTTGTTCAGTCCACCTTGCTGAATCTAGTGGACCTTTTGAAGAAACAAGGGCTAGTCATGCCCGACCCACCCATGGAAGAGAGATAAGAAGCTCCGGTGACAAGGTAGAACAATCAGCAGGACGGACAAACCCCCCAACACTCTGTGAGTGCAAAAACCTCCGGGGTAGCTGCCCTTAAGAGCATAATAGAGGAGTTTATGGAAACACAATGTGCCCATAACATCAGGACCAACAAAGAGACCGAAAGATTGAGAGATGAAGGAATGTCTAAGAAGGAGTCCAAAATGGAGCAGAGGGCTCAGAGGATGTCCCAGAACCCTGGCCCAGTTCATCTAGGATGCCGAGCCCCCCAAAAAGTGGAGTCACCCCAAGTTCGATAGATACTCGGGGGACTTTGACCAGTACCAACATGTGAGAACCGACCTGTCGACCATGGCTACCATCCAGTCGAACGAAGCTCAGATGTGTAAGATGTTCCAGGCAAGCTGACCACGCACTGTAGTGGTATGAAACTTTTCCCTCAGGTTCAATCGAGGATTAGAGGGGTTTGAAGGCGGCATTCTTCAAAAGGTATGAAAACAACGCTGAAGGAGTAAAGGACGTGACATATCTTACGTCCCTCAAGATTAAACAAGGAGAGTCCTTGAGGGACTACGTTACGAGGTTCAAGAAGGAGTATGCAACGGTCGATGGCAAGGACGATACCATTGCAGCCATGGAATTCATCAACAAACTGGACATAGACTCGAAGCTAGCCAACAAGCTGATCAGGAAGAAGACCAAGGACCTGTCCACGGTCTACCATGAGGCCTTGGACTACGCTCGTGTGGAGGATATAAGGGCTTATAATAGTAGAGACTCCTCAACCAATAAAGCATGTGAGGGTAGTACCAGCACAAGGAGAAACACGAACAGTAGAAGCTCGAACCAGGGGAGGAATAGCTATGAGAAAAAGAGGAAGGCCCCAGGGCACTAACCCTCCAACTCAAGAGGAAAGTTATTTGTTCCCCCCACGCCGATACCAATTTCGACTATACTTCACCATATCAAGAATGGGCCATGGCTCAAGAGACCACCACCGATGACCATCAAGAACGACTCGAGGGACTTTTGTGCCTACCACAAGGTCAAAGGGCACAAGACGGTCGACTGTGGGGTCCTTAAGCGACACTTTGCGAGCTGGTGGATTAGGGATATTGCTAGGAATACCCGACTAAGAAATATAGGAAAAATCTTGAAAATTCATTGAACTCGCAAGGTAATGGTAAGCATCAAAGGAACAATGAAACCTTACCACCACCACTTAAGGGCTAGGAAGAGAAGTACCCTGTGCTAAACTGCATCCTCCAAGCCCCAGAGTATCCCAAGGACACCATCTTCCCCAGCTTGAAGTTCATCATGGCAGAAGAGGAAAAACTAGGGGCAACCCTAAAAGAGAAAAAACATGCACCGAAGAAGCTCATAAGTGGAGGTTAACCCAGAGCCAGAGTAAGGACAAACATGCTGGAATTTTCAAATGCAGACCTTCCCGAGGAGGAGGAAGAGGATCATGACGACGCCCTGGTCATTAATATCTGAATGGCTCACATGATGGTGGCCAGGGTCCTAGTCGACAATGGAGCTGCTGTGACTGTCATCTTTAAGGATGCGGTGGAAAGAATGGGTTTGATTTGTATAATCCAGGATAATCGTATGACCCTTATGGGTTTCAAGGGATTAAGAGTGAGGATCCTAGGGATCATCGTCATCCAGGTGAGAACACCCCTCACTAACCCGACCACATGGTTTGTAGTGGTTGATGCTCCTTCCCCCCATAATGCGATTTAAGGAAGGTTGTGGCTTCACTGAATGAGGGCGATGTCATAAACCTACCACCAAGTCCTGAAGTATTTGACCCTAGAAGGCCCTATCGTAATTAAGGGGGACAAAGTTGTTGCAAGGTTATTTACGGTGCTTGCTACTAAAGGCATGAAAAAGAAAACAGAGGGGAAAATTGGAGGCACGGTTGCCCCACCTCTCCAAGCATAGCAATCATAGGACAGAGGTCAAGAAGACACGATTGATGAGCTAGATATTGAGCTTAACCCCTAGGAACTACCTTTCAAGGAAAAAGCAGAGGAAGATGTGGTACTCAAACCATTTAACCAGGAAAAACTTGATCGATGTGCACGAATTGGATATGAGTGAAGTTGAGCGTAAAAGCTTGATGGACCTCTTGAGGGAGTACAAGAACGTGTTCGCATGGTCGGCTAGGGACATGCTAGGAATAGACAGGACGGTGATCTAGCATCAGCTTTATGTGGATCCCAAGGTGATGCCCGTAGCACAGAAGAAGCATCAGTGAGAGGAGCACCATCGTACGCGGAGAGCTTTGAGTGGGTGTGGGACAAGACTTGGAGTCTTGCATATGAATGCGAATAAGCACATCCAAGTTGTATTTTGTCTAAGTCAAGCAGAACGAAACAGGATAATTGAGCAGGACATGGAAAAACTACACGCAGTAGGGTTCGTCAAGGGGGTTCAACACTCAGAATGGCTTTCCAATGTTGTTCTCGTCAAGAAGAAGAACGGGAAACTCAGAGTCTGTGTTGACTTTACAGACCTCAATAAGGCCTGCCCTAAGGATGTTTCCCCCCGCCCAGAATCGATAAACTAGTAGACTCTACTACAAGGCACGAGCTTCTTAGCTTCATGGAAGCATATAGTGGTTGCAATCAGATCAAAATGGCCGAGGACGATCGTGCAAAAACGGCGTTCGTAATAGAAAATGGGTCTACACCTATGAAGTAATGCCCTTCAGCTTGAAGAATGCAGGAGCAACATACCATAGACTAGTGTACAAGGTGTTGAAGCCCATGATTAGGGATACTATTGAGCAAGAGAAGTCAGGATGACGTGTCTGACCTGAGGAAGTGCTTTGACCTCCTACGAAAGTATGGGATGAAGCTAAACCCTAAAAACTGCACCTTTGGCGTGGGGTCAGGAAAGTTCTTGAGATACTTGGTGACTCAACGTGGGATAGAGGAAAACCCAGACCACGTAGCAGCGATCATCAAGATGAAGTCCCTATCCACAGTCAAGGAGATCCAGAGCTTGAATATGAAGTTAGCAGCTCTAAGCAGGTTCTTATCCAGGTCAACGGACAAATGCAAACCGTTCTTTGAGACCCTCAAGAAGACCAAGGGAGAACTATGGACAAAAGATTGTGAGAAAGCATTCCAAGCACTCAAGCAGTACCTCATCTCCTCTCTCATCCTGAGCAAACCCGTGCTGGGGGAGGACCTCTATTTATACCTAGCTGTCTCAGACGCGGCAGTGAGTGAAGCTCTGGTCCGAGAAGATACTAGGAGGCAGTTATCCATGTACTACGTGTCTAAAGCTCTTCTCGACCTAGAGACTTGTTATCCCAAGCTGGAAAGGCTGATACTGTCCCTAGTCATATCGTCACGCAAGCTCCGACCGTACTTCAAAACCTTCAAGATAGTCGTCATGACTAAGTACCCATTGAGAACGATCTTGCATACCACAGACTTCTTAAGCAGAATAACCAAGTAGGCAATTGAACTAGCACAACATGATATCGAGTACAGACCTCGAACAACAATGAAGAGGCAAGCTTTAGCAGATTTTCTAGCTGAGTCATGACACTAGAACCAGAAGTGCAAGAGAGAAGAGAAAGAGATGAGGAAGCAGATGAGCAGGGGGTCAATCACTAGACACTGTACACAGACAAATCATCAAAATACAAGGGAGCTGGGGCAGGACTAGTACTAAAACCCCCAGATAGGACGATCATTGAACAAGCCCTAAACTTATGGTGGAAGGCCACAAACAATGGAGCTGAGTGCGAGGCACTCCAAGCAGAACTGAGACGAGCATGAGAACTAAACGTGAAGAATAGGATATTCTGTGACTCCCAACTGATTGCAAACCAGGTACTCGGAGAATATGCAGCTCATCATGCGTCCATGGAGGCGTACCTCAGGTTGACAAAATGTTTGGTCAGTCAGTTCAAGGAGTTCTCCATCATGCAACTCACCAGGTCAGAAAACACACACGCCGACACATTGGCAAATCTGGCCTCTAACATGGATTACCAGATCAAGAGAACGATCCCTGTAGAACACTTGCCCAATCCGAGCACGAATGAGGAAGAGACTACAACAGTGATGCTGATACAGCTTGGACCCTCCTGGATGGACGAGATAACGAACTACATAGAAATTGGTGCCCTACTAGAAGGATGAATAGAAGCCAGAAGGGTTGTTCGACAAGCAACAAGATACGACATTAGGGATGAAAAACTATACCGACTATCCTTCAGTGGACCAGATCAACTACCAGTGCATCCAACCAAGGTCAGGACCATCATGCAGGAGTTGCACTCAACAATATGTGGCATGCACATTAGGGGCAGAAACCTCGTAGTCAGATGCTTAACTAAGGGCTATTATTGGCTTGTAATGAAGAACGATTGCATGGAATACGCTTGCTTGTGAGGCCTGTCAGAGGCATGCCTCTCATCCACCCCTACACTTAGAAAAGTTACACCTAGTCTCAGTATCATGTGCCTTTGCATAGTGGGGGTTAGACATAATGAGAGAATTACCAACCAAAGTTGGGGTAGGAAAAACAAGTAGCTTTTCGTCGCCACAAATTATCACTCCAAATGGATCGAAGTTGAGGCCATATCGAAGATAAGAAGAGCAGAGGTAAAAAGTTTTATTTTTGGAAGTTCATTATATGCAGGTTCGGGATCCCATAAACGATCATAGTAGACAATGACCCTTAGTTTAACTGCCAGAAGGTTAGGGACTATTGTGCTGAGCATGGGATCAAGATTAAACTCTCTACTTCGAGGTACCCTTAGGATAATGGGCAAGTAAAAGCTTCGAACAAGACAATACTGCAAGGTCTAAGAAGAAGGGTAGATTAGCTAACAAAGGGGCAATAGGTATCCTAGTTTCCAAATGTGCTTTGGGAATACAGAATGACCAAGAGGAAAACCATTGAGGAGACTCTATTTGCCTTAATATACGGAATAGAAGTTGTCATTCCCATCAACCACAAGATTCCCAACTTCAAACTTGCAGCATGAACATTAGAGAGTGACGCAGAGAGCCTGAGGCACAAGCTTGATTTGCTGGAAGAACGTAGGAAACAAGCTCAGATCAGGGTGGCCTCCTACCAGCAGAAGATAAAGGTTTACTACGACTGGAAGGTTTTACCTAGAGTTTTCCTCCCAGGCACCATGGTTTTGTGTAAAGTATTTGAGAATACCAAGGTGCCAAGAGAGGGAAAACTGAGAGCAAACCGGGAAGGACCATACAGGATTGTTGGAGAGGGCTACAACATATCGTACAAGCTGGAGAATCCAAGAACATGAGCCTTGGTTGATAAACGATGGAATGCTCTTTACCTGAACAAATATCGCCCGGAGCAGAGCTGAAGGCCTGGGAACAGAAGATAGCAAGCGTCTAGAAGGGGCACGTACTCTGCCTAACCAGCTTGGTCTTTAATTCGATTATTTTACAAGTTGACAGGTTTAACAAGGCGTGTCAGATACTTCCTTGCTTATTCGATAAGCAATGTACGATTTATACGATCAATCAATAAAAGCTTTTGTTTTTAGTAACTATGCTTTTCATTTTGTTTTATGTTCGATTTGTCTTTGCAAAGTATTAGATCTATGCAAAAGAGTCTCATGGTTTGATGTGTACAAAAAGAGGAGCCTAATTCCAAGGAAAGGCACCGAGCTCAAGTGGGGCAGACAACGTTGGTTCCTATGGGAAGGAATTTCACCCTATGAGCTAACGAACATTGGAACAAGGATAGTAAACTTTATCTTCTTGGACGGTGGAGATAGTGGCGGAAGATCTTCGAGAGGAGGAGGAAGGATTTCTGTAGTAGCTAGTGCAATGGGATAGGAGACTTCCTTGGGCTCCTTGGCTAGGGCCAAAGCTTGGGCCTTGTCCTTCTAGAGCACAGAGGTCTTCACGAGCTTCCTCTTCTTGGGCTTAGAGGCCTCCCCCTGCTCGGTTAGAGCATTGACATTAGAGGGGTGGAACTGTTGCCAGCCTTGTGGACCTGAGGGGTCGGGGAACCTCAGCCTGCTCCTAGCGATCCTCGTGCTAGAGGGGTTCGATGCCCTCCAGGCCTCCTGGGGAAAAATGCTATTTGCTCCACAACCACCTGCACTTACGGTACTTGGAGGAAACGACAAGGGCGTCCGTCGACGACCCTGAAAAGTTCTTCTGGTAGTTTGGAGAAACGGTTGACGGTGGTAGGGACCTTGAAACTGGTTTCTTTGTCAAACTTTTCCCAATCCCCAAAGACAAGAATGCAGGTTTTCTTCCAATCCTTGGGAAATTAAGGAGGCTCGACCAACAACTAATCTTTTATGTACATGATCCGCTGAGAGAGGTAGAACTGATTTGGTTGAGTGGGATTCGCTTAGAAGAGCACTATGAGCTCCGGCAGTCAAACCACAGATTAAGTCGATCGAAGCAGGCAAGACAACGAAACTTATTTGGGATAGTCGATTGCGCGTGTCAATATCTTACTTTATTGATCCCAAAACATACGTATTCTACATTTTCATCCCAGAAATATTCATGTTTGCATGCTGAGATTTGGATCTATTCTCAAACCACATTCTTGGCGAAATGCAATAATTTTCCAAACAATATAAGAATTCATCTACTTTTGTGATTCTGCACAAATGCGGAAACATGATGTTTTCGAGCAATAAAGATATAAAGGAATATTTCTGTACCATGTGAACATCATAAACCAAAATTTTGATAATTGCTAAATAACTTAGTAAAGTAATCCAGGGAAGATGCGTACCTCATGTTTCCTAAAAATATTTATATCTGAGTTGGTACCTTTGATCTCCTTCTTTTCCTCAACTCATTGTTAACCACCTCGGTTTGCCGTAGTCACGACGATTGCAAAGTACAACTGTACAAGCTAAGTTTACCGACAAAATCAAATACACATTATTGATGTTAATAATCGGTATACAATTAGAATACAATCATCGATTTAAATCTCGATACGAGTATTCATACTATGCAAAACAATTTATAATATACAAGTGCGTAACGTTAGCTTGGTCCGAGAGTTGAACTCGCTCTGATACTATTTGTAACGACTGGTCCTACTTAATTTTTCATAAATTCAATTAACTATAATATCGATAATTATCAAAATATTAAAATATTCAACTAATTCCGAAAATTTTTGACTAATATTTAACTCAAGTAATTCATATCGTAATTCTCTTAGATAACTTGTTCAGACAATTTGTATTATCGCTAAGTGGGACACACTAGAGTATTATGTCGACCGTACCGCTGCTAGTGGCGAACCCCGTCACCACTGCCTACCATTCTAATCACAAATTAAACATAACGAAGACAATCACATTGTCGATACCATTCTAATGACATATAACTCGACCTGTTTAGGAAAAATATTTTCTTGTCAATTTTTTCGGCCATGCGCCACCACCGGCGAATAATACCTCGCCGGAAAGCTCTTGGTTAGCGCAACACTTTATCCTAAAGAACCTTTACCTGATTCCAGCCC
This sequence comes from Geum urbanum, assembly GCA_946800695.1. Lineage (NCBI taxonomy): Eukaryota > Viridiplantae > Streptophyta > Magnoliopsida > Rosales > Rosaceae > Geum > Geum urbanum. The sequence continues at coordinate 20,843,705 of OX327000.1, read as the reverse complement.
ATTTTGCCAGAATTGGGTCCGAAAAGCCACGACACGAAATGCACTTCGGCACCGATCTCTGCCGTCGAGCCACGGAGGGGCTCGAGACATGGCCCAATCGACACAACGTTTAGGGGAGAAAAACCCATCTCCCCTCACCGGCCCAATTCGCCAGCGGTGGCCGAAACAATCCAATCGGAATCAGTTCGATTCCGACGATAAACACCTACAACCAATTAATGACATCACAACCATAATCAATATATCAAGATGATTCGAACCTGACCTATCTCGTCGGCCACCGACCCAAAACCTATATTTTTCTGGCTACTTTTGATTGAAATTCCAACTTGCTCCGGTCAAATCGACATCAGAGACTATGGGGGAAAGATAGAGGGACTCGAGCTGAACATTGTCATATATAGGTCGGCCGCTATAGTGGCTGGATGGCATGACCTTGCCAGATATTTTTGTCGTGGAGAGTTAGTCAATGTGGATCTATCCCGTCTGACCCAAAATGGCAAGTCCCCCTCTTCCCGAAATGGAAAACTATATTATATTCCCACATTTACGGTAATGTACTTCCGATAAAGTTTCGTTGATTATAATTTTCTCGTCGTAACACCGATTTCGACAATTCTCGTGTCTACAAATTCGTATCAACAAATTCTATGGTTTTCACAAAAAAGTTAATTAACTTGGTTAATTAGATAAAAAGTCAACCTGAGACACCTCAGTACTTACCAACGGTCAAAATCTTTTATTGAGACATCAAATCGAACTCGAATTATTTGTAAATAAGATAAAAATATCGGGATTTAACCTATGATACAATAAGAGGTGACCGTTTGAGGAGATAAGAGGTTTCGGATTTCAAGGGATGTGATTGGGTTTGAAATAAGGTGAGAATGGAAAGATACGTGACTGTTGGGAGATGTATGAATGCTGACGAGGTTTGATAATGAAAGAGTCATGATGGGGGTGAAACAGTGAAGGCACATGCTTGGGGTTTCGCGTGCGACTTGATAGGAAAGATAGAGAGTTTTTAAAATCTGAAACGACAGATCTTGGATGATAGCAGTGCAAGGCCAACACGTGTCGAATCTCACGTTGTTATGGGGGTATTTCTAGGAGTCAATTTTAATCACCCTGAGCTGGGAAAGATGAGTTTAGCAGGTCTAGTTGCGGATGAGGTCCGATAAGGCAGAAAATGGGTCTAGACTTGGACAATTTAGGTTTCTATTAAAGAAGTGAATTATCTAGAAGTTTTTGGAAGTCTCTGGAACTTTGTAGAAGCTTCTAGACTGTTCGATGGCATGACAATCCTAATGTAAGGCTAGACCTCAAGGGGTGATACGATCCGACCTCGAGGGATTATTCGATCCGTCCTTGGGGGATTGACAGAATCCATGAGGGAAAAGGTAAGATTTGAGTGTATCATAGGGGGATTATGCCAAAGGGTCTGTAGTAATCATGAGACGTGATTGACCATGGATATAGATATACATTCCTTAATAGATTCCTCCTCTTATCGAAATTATGTATTCATACTCATATATTTACTATGCTTAGACCTAATACGATCTCTATATATAGACCATCCCAACATGGTCTGAGGTAACGTAACTCTACCTTAATTACATCTTGATTCTTGAGATAAGTTCTGACTTATGCTTCAGAGGGTCTAAGCATGGTACCACACCTTGCTCCAACTTTTTAGCAGGTTCGCGAGGATCCAAGCTAGAGGAGGTGAAATCTGCTCTCACAGTAAGAGCGGGTAAAATTGGGAGCGCAACGAGGGGGATACTGTTTCCACCATAGCTGCAAATTGTGTTGGAAAAGTGGCCAAGCACTCAACTCCCTGCAGCGAGAGAAGCTTCCTCAGTACCAGGGTCATTATGTGAAAGCACTTGCACAAGGAGGAGTTAGGATCAAAGAATTTACCACCATCAAAATTCGAACATCGTGAAGAAAGATAGACAAAGATGAGATAGTTGTGGGGTGTTGGAATATTGAATAGGTGGGTGTCCGAAGGAGGATGAGAGAAAGTATTGTTCACAGGGGTCTGAAAGAGTCCCAAATTAAATTATATTGTTATTAAGCCTAAAAGAAAATCTCCATAAAGAGAACTTTTATTATCTCCACTACGTGGCCAACCACTGTGGCCACAAGAGTCGTGGGAAGGACAGGAGTATGCACAGGCCTAATGGCTTGTTTGCTCCCTCTTCATGCCTCGCAACTTCCACTACTTCATCCGCGAGAGAGGGATTGGGTTCTCGCTGTGAAATAACAGCAGCAACTGGCTGTACAACTTGTAACAGTAGTTAAGTACGTATTCTAAACAAACTTTAGAGGACTAAAACAGATTTCAAAAGATATACCTCGGAGGTAGAAATAGCTTTGTGTGGAGAAGGAGCAGCATTATTCTCGACTTCTTTCTCTGGAGCTTTCTCACCCTAGCTTGCATCAGATAATTCTTGAGCATGAAGGCCAATCCCAACTGGGTCCATGACCAATTCATGAATTGGCTGCTTGTATACTTGTTCAATCACCAATTGGTTTGCTCAAAGTTTGGACAAGGCTTCATCTTCACCAGCCTAATTTAAAGGCCTCACATGTCGGGGCTACATAACGAAAGCTTCACAGCCAGGAATCACAGTGTCCACGAAAGAGGTTTCATGAGGAGGAAAAATATGTTGTGTACCCTTGCCTTTGTTCCTTGCAACCAGGATGTTTGAGGGCTCCTCTTCATCAGTAGAAGGAGTGACAACAGAAGGTGAATTTCTGCTCAACTCTCCTTCATCCCGCTCCTCAGAATCTTCTACAATAGCCCTCTGATGGACCTTCTGCTCAACTCTCCTTCAACCCGCTCCTCAGAATCTTCCACAATAGCCCTCCGACGGAAGCAGCGGGCCTTGTTTTACAATCAAAATGAGGCAATAAGCAAAGAGGGATATTACGCGGGATGCAAGAAGGGTTTATACAAATCAAAAGCCAAGTAGCTAAGACGAAACTTACCATTAGCACTTGTCCAGCCTTCTCGAACGGGAGATCTAAGAATGGCTCGAGTCCCTTTCTTCACGGCAGTTTTAGTAGTGGCTCTGGCAGCAGGCTTCGCAATAGCAGTATTAGCAACAAGGAGCTTGTTGTGTTTGGAAGCGAAAGCTGGAGACACACTCTGTTCCCTATTCTTCTTTTTCTTGTCCTTACCACCTTTACCTTGGGTCCCTGAAGTGCTTATGGCACGTTTGTCAACTGCGAGCTTGAAGAAGCGAAATGAGCTAGAATTTTTTTTCCGAAAGACCTCGGACTTGTTCTTCTTCCAGATATAGCCGTAATGCCTATGACTCTATTCTAAATAATCTTCAACGACGGTATAGGTAACGCAAACAATACACCCTTGGTGTTGCTCTATGTTCACTGGATAGAAGGTGGGAATGGCATAGCGCTTGAACATGCTCGTAATAGGCTTATCAAGATATACCCTCCATGAAGTATATCCATTACAAGACTCAACCAAAGGGAAAGGCATACACTATGTAAGGCCAAGTTGGCGGGCAAAATGGTTAGGAGCATATAACTCAATCCAAACCACTGCGTCAAGGATCAGAATATCAGAACAAGACACAGAGTGGGAGAAACTACACAACCTGTCAATAACTTAGGAGGAAATCTGCGATTCACTACCAACTCCGCCATCTCCTTTGAAATTTCCTCGGGTTCCAAAAGTGGTTGAAGCGCTGAAAGTAGCTCAGAGACTCAACTTCACCAGCATGAATGAGAGTCCTTCCCAGAAGTTCATTCTGCTCAAAATCTTGAAGGTCTGGACTACAAAGTAAAGGAAAGTAGACCTAAAGCTACAAGTGCAGAATCCAAACGGGTCCAGCAAACTTAAGCTTGAGGGGGTTCTACAAAATCCACCCAAGGCAGTGATAGAGAGCCCCCAAAGCAGGTTGGGCCAGGCCAAGTTTGTGGTCGTTGTAGAGAGCCTCAACATCCTTAGTGAAGGTTCCCGTCATCTAATCTGCAGCAATGCAAAATACATAACGACAAAGCCAATACTCTAAAAAGGTAATACCTCCATACGCATTACGCTTACGTTCCTTGACAGACTCAGGACTAGGACCAACAAAGGTCTGAAATGCCTCATTGTTATAGTGCTTCTGCCATGCAGAATAAGCGACACCAACATCAGAGCGGTTGGGATAAGTGTGAGCAGAGAAGGTCTTATTGTCAGATCGCGAGGAACATAGGGGCAATTCGCAGTAGGAAGGCCAGTCATTATAATCATATCCAACAATGTAATTCCCATGTTTCCAAAAGGGAACACAAAGGTGTTGTTGCTTGTCTCCCAAAAACATAAAGCAGTAGTGATTGAAGCACGATTACCACTTTGAGGAAGGTTGAAACTTAAATCAAAGGCATGGGCAATGCCAACCTCTGCCCAGAACTCATCATCCAAGGACTTTCGATCCTTGTACTACTGGATTTCGTCCTCCTTAGTGCTCGGCCACTTGCCCAATTTTACTTCAGCATCCTTGCCGTCTCACTGAGTGGGTGAAACGACTTCGACACGATTAACAAGCGGGGACCGTTGCACACCCCAACTAAGGGCAGATAAGGCCTTGGAGGTGCTGGTGGTCAGATCTAATATGACTTCATCACCTTTACTGATCTGAAGCCGTGAAGGCGTTGGTGCATATAATCTCAAAAGTTGACGACATCCTCTCCAAAAGCCTCCTGGCAAAACTTTTTATAGGGCACAATTGTTGCAGAAAAAATGAAGAAGAAAGGAATGGACAGAAATTGCGGCGAGGTTCATGGTCAGGATGAATAAGTTTAGAAAAGAAGCTTTGTGAGTAAGAGATAGAGTGCGAGGCCTAATAAATATAAAGGTTGAAAGATTATGCACGACTTTTCGAGGAGATGCGCTCAAGTAGCCTAAGTGACGGTAGTGATCCGTTGCAGAGAAGAGCAACACGTCACATCGGCATAAAAGACCTCTTCGATTGCCTGGGAGTTAATCTCGAGGTCTAGGGGGCAATGTTTGGGTTTAAAATAAATATAACTATTTATTGTACATTTTGGGTTAAGAATAAATGGGCCGCATGTATGTTGCGAATCCGGAAATCACATTTGCGTGCGAGATTCCTAAATAAGATCGGGAAAGATTCAAACTAGTATCTTCGTTTGCTAATCAATAATGTTGCCTTGAGCGATACAGAGAAGTAGAACATCAACGATCTATAAATAGACAAATTAGAGAAGATTTAAGGACCTCTACACACATACACAAATTTGCGCACAAGCAAATTCTACTCTCTTAGCGAGTAAACAACCAGAGACAGCGAGCTTAGAATCTGGTTCACCCGACAGAATGTGGAGATTCAAAGGTTCACTCTTGCTACAACCAACAACGACGGCAATCAAAGGAGTCTGGTTCACCCGACAGAGCATAGAGATTCCAACAGTTTACGAAATCACCCTCAAGTGTTTTCAACACTCGCTCTTAAGATTGTTATGCTTTATACTCACACAGTGTATAAAGTATTGATCTTTTGTCGCTCAGCGAAGAGATACAAAACCAAAGTCTTGAAACAACTTAGGTGAGTAGAATTTAACGAGCGAGGTTGGTGTTCTTCTCGCTTCAATCACTTGCAAGGAAGCAGAGACAATACGGCGCAATACACAACTACATTTTTCCCTCGGTAGTGGAAAGCCAAGCATGCACACTCAAGACAGAGAAAAGAGACCGTTCATGTTTTTCTAGTCACGACAACCTTGTTAGAGAAAATCAAGCCCGAACACGATTCTCCCATATTTGATGGGATTCGCCACTCTCTACGATGAGACAGTATTAAGCTCTGTACATTACATCAATTGAAGTTGAATGCATTAAACGATCAACGTACTTACTCCGACTCATCAAGCTTGGTACGTAGTTCAGATATTAATTTATAAACCGGCTATATATGTTGGTTAATTTCGCTTCCTTTAATTTCCGGATACTTGCCTATATTATATATCTATGTTCATCTTGTTCCCAGAAGCAGGTAAGACGACGTAAATGACAATCTTATTTTCTTCAAGAATGATTTGAACATAAACATTACTCAGTTGATTGGAGAAGAAAGGCAGACAAATACGCAGTTGGCTTTAATTTTTGAACAGCTGCAGTGTACTAAATACGAGACCTCACTGTTATGACAGAGGTGACCTAACAGTAAAGGAAAGCCGAAAGCATATATATCAAGAAGGAAAGCAAGTTAGGAAAGAGAAAATGTGCATGGTAAAAGAGGATCAAAGAAACCCTACCCGCATATGGCACAACTTGGATCGTCCGGATTAAGTTGAGCCGACAGAGGACAGTGTTAAGGACGTGGGACTTCACGTGGAAATTTCTCTAAAGCGCCGGAAGGGGCAAAAACCTAGACGCTCGATCTGATCCACGAGCCGATTTCGTAGACCGGACTTCTTTCTATCTCTATGGGTTGTCTGACTTGTCTTAAGCCTTGTTCATGCAGAACGTGGATATAAAATGAGTGTTGCATGGTGACGTCCAGAAACGATAATTTTCTTGTTTAGTGGGGTTTGGTGGTCCGCTGAGCCCAGCCCATTTGAGCACGGCACTGGTCTCTCTTCCCTGTTTTGAGTTTTTAACTCATAGGCCGACTAAAATAATACACTCTGGCCCATTTGAACACACTTAGTAGGAGCTTCTCTAATGAGCAGAGACCCATTTTCAATTATATTAACAAAACACCGCTAAATGTTTAGATATATATAAACACATCATTTTTCTAAAGTTTCGATAATGAATTCATAATCGTAATTATTAATTATGATTTTGAAATATTCGAGTTCGACAAATTCGGTACATACATTAGTTTGATCTCATTTGACACTTCAACGATTTCCAAATTGATAAAATTTACAAAAACAATCTATTTTGTTAAAAATATGACTTATGTATAAGAAGATACTCATAATAAAGGTACTTGATAGTCGCATATTTATGCATCTATTCGATATTTAATTTGTTCTCTATGTTTAGTTTATTATTATTATTCGAGTAAATTAATTATGTTTATTTGTTTTTAAGCATTTTGGAGATTAATGGAGAAAATGAGATTAAATAATACAATTTGAGAGTTAATTAGAGAAGTGGAGGACGTATGAGGTAAAAGAATCCTAATTTGAGAAGAATACTAGATACTTGGCGAGAAAGTAGCTTGGAATTGGTTTTGGCGAGTAGCTTGGAGAGAGGTTAAGGCACACATATTTGGCTAGTTGGCGAGATGCCTGGCGAGAGAAAGTTTCAGAAAGAGATCAAATAAGAAAAAAAAGAAAAGAAGAAGTGAAGTTTGAGTTGGAGTTGTCTAGCACGTGGGCTTGCTAGCTAGGTTAATTGCTCTAGCTATATATAAAGATCAAGACAGAAGTGGGGCTGGACAGAGACGGCTAGGGGAGGACTTTGGAGATTAAAAAGAGACATAGACGAAACAGAACAGGAGAAGAGAGTCCTCATGCAAAAAGAAGCCTACACTACCACATAACTTCTCATTGCCGACGACTTAGAGAAACAAAGGCCGACGATTTTTGAAGTCGTCGGCAATAGTGTACTATTGCTGACGATTTGTTGCAACAAAATCGTCGGCAATACTAATTGCCAACGCTTTATAGCCTACAGGACTATAGCCGACGATTTTTACGAAGTCGTCGGCTATAGTATAAAACCCCTGTAGGCTATAAAGCGTCGGCAATAGTACTATTGCCGACAATTTTTGCAACAAATCGTCGACCTTTGTTTCTCTAAGTCGTCGGCAATGAGAAGTTATGTGGTAGTGCTAGGACGATCACGTCATCGTCAAGAGTTTATTCTTTCTCCATAATTTAATTTATCTCTTATGGATTCTTTGATGTTATTATCTAAAACTATGAGTAGCTAAATTCTCATTGTTAAGGGGCTGCTTGAAGCCCCGTACATGAAGTCTTTTTAATACATATACTTTAACCTAGTTTTGCATATTCTTTGAATGAGGTTTCTTTCTCTGAATGATTCACTGTATGAATTCTTGTATGTTAGCTTTTGTGGCGAACTTAGTAAGCATGCTAGGATTCTATTTTCATGAGATACGGGCGATTGAAGATAATTTCTTCCACCGAATTCTCCATAGTGATACACTCATTTTATCGTCAGGAGATTGAAATTCATTGGTCCGACGAGACACGCCCATAGTGTACTTGTGAACCCTTGTAGTTTATCAAACCTTTTCTAGAACTTAATGCTTTCTTCTTTGTAAACCTTGGGGTCCATGACTATGGGTTCATAGAGGGATAGATGTAGAGGAGGTCCATGACAAATTTGCATAGGCATAAGGATTAGGTAATAGGATGTGGTTGTAACGATCAACTCTTCCATGGAAATTTTATTCAGTGGATATGTGCATTAGGTTAAGTATGTGTTAGAAAGGTGGAATGGTGGTGGTGGATTGCATGCTTCTTAACTCATTAATCATATAGTTTAAACCCATTTGCATTCATTAGCATCTTTACTTTCAGCATTTATTTTCTACATTTTCTGTAGCTTGGTCGATTTATTTCGGCGACCAAAACTATTCAGAACACGCTCAAATTTTGTGTAGTAGTCCATCACTGTGTCTAGTTTATTGTGTCAAAGTTTTGTAGTATTTGATTCTGTCTAGCTTAGGTTTGTAGCATCATTAGTGTACTATAGTCGAGTCTGTCACATTTCAGTTTTGTGTTAGGATTTAGTTTCACCAACTTCTTGTGTTCGATAACCCTTATAATTAACTATTACAATTATATATCTTGGTTGAAAATAAGGTATCTTTGAGTAGGTGTTTACCCGCCTTGTCAAATTTTGGCGCCGTTGCCAGGGAGTTGCTTAATTCTAAGTCCTAATAGAGTCTTTAATTTTCAGTTTTGTTTTGCTTTGTTTTCTTTTTCTTTTGAGTCTTACTGTTTCTTCCGTTTGCAAGAGCATTGTGTATGCATACTAGGCACACTAATCGCACTGAGCCATTGTTACTTGATTTAGAGATTGAATGCTCAGTAAAGCGAAACAAAAAGCAGCAAAGACAATGGTCTAAGAGTGTGAATAATGGTGGTGAACCATCTGAGCAAGGAAGACATTCAAGTTCAGAGTCTGAGTTTGAAGAAGAACTGGATATTCCAACACCACCACCATCACTAAGAAGAATGGCAAACACAGCCAAGTTGAGAGAGTCCTTTATACCGGGCACAGGTGCAACAGATTTACCAATCATACTACCAGAGAATCTGGGGGCTTATTCTATTCCTCCATCACTTATTTCGAATCTGCCACACTTCAAAGGAACGCCTTCTGAAGACACTCAGGATCATCTCAATGAGTTCACAACTTTGTGCAGAATCCAGAAATCGACAAATGTAGAGGAAGACACTGTGAAACTCATCTTATTTTCATTTTCTCTGAAGGAGCAAGTAAATGCATGGTATAATTCTTTAGTTCCTTTATCTATTGATAAATGGGAGAAGATGTGTGTTGCATTTATGAAAGAATTCTATTATGCTTCCCGTACCAAGAATTTGAACAAGCAAATAAGCACATTCAGGCAAAAAGATGAAGGTGAACTACATGAAGCCTGGACTTAGTTTAAGGGTCTTCTTCGACAATGCCCTCACCATAAATTTGACATCAACACTCAAATGGAGTTCTTCTATGAATGACTTGATTCTTTCAACAGATCAAAGCTTGATTCAGCTTGTGGGGGAAATTAGTGGAATATGACTGGAACAGAAGCTAAGGAAGTTGTTGAGAACCAAGCAGAAAATTCAAGGTAATTTCAGTCAAGGGATAGATCTATGAAGGCAAGTAGAAGATCTCTCAATGCAGTCACAATCGATGGAGTCATGAAAAAAAGATTAAGCTCTATGGAGAATGACATTGCTCTGATTGCTAGTAGCCTGCAAGTGGCCAAGAAGACAACAGTTGCTGTAGCTCAGGTTGTGTGCACTATTTGTTCAGCTACAGATCATCTAGCCGAAGATTGTCCAAAGTTTAGAGCAGATGAGGAAGTCAATCATGAGGAAGAAGAGGCGAATTCCTTCCAGAGGCAGCCTAATACCTATGGTGGGAATAAAGACCATCTGCTGTTGAGTTATAGGAGGAACAATGTGTTAAATCCTTCTAATGTTCCACTCGATTTTCAGCCAAGGCAGCTTACAGGAGATGGACAACAGTTTGGCCAGAGGCATATTCCTCAACAACAACAAGCTTCAGCTCAAACGTCAACTGGAACTTCAACTCTAGAAGCCATACTGCAACAAATGATGTTTGACAGCAAGAAAGAACGAGGAAAGTAGTGCTTTTCACCAAGATATCAAGGCTACAACTCAGCAACAAGGAAAAGCAATCGATTTGCTAGGGAGGCAAGTAAGCCAAATTCAGCAAACGCTCGCTCAAGCCAACCCAGGAGTTCTTCCTAGCAACACCCTTCCGAATACCAAGGGGCAATATGAGGCCCATGCTATGATCTTGAAAAATGGGAAGGTGTTGGATGCAAATCCAGAGGTCATGAAGCCAAGAAGACAATGGGAAGAGCCTGTTATAGAGCAAGTTGTGTTTGATGAACCACTGAAAACCATTTCAGAAACCCTAACTCAATCCGTTGAGGAAATACCGCAACCTGTTGAGAATGCACCTGGAATGAAAATTGTGTAAAAACTGAAACCAGCTCAAGTTGTCCCTCACACTCACCTGTGATTACTATTAATGTGCATTTTCCTAGCAGGTTGAAAAGGCTAGGGAAGGAGGAAAAGGACAAGGAGGTCCTAGATATCTTCAAGAAAGTTGGGGTAAACATTCTATTGCTGGAAGTGATCAAACAAATTCAACAAAATGCAAAATTCCTCAAGGATTTGTGCACTACTAAAAGAAAGTTCAAGAGAACTGAAATAGTTGCCTTAAGTGAGAGAGTATCTTTTGTTCTTCAGAGGAAGATACCACCAAAAATTGGTGATCCGGGATGTTTTACTATTCTATGCACAATTGGTGATCACAGGTTCGTGGGTGCTTTACTTGATTTAGGTGCTTCCATTAATTTAATGTCATACACTGCTTATAACAGGTTAAAAGAGGGAGAACTTATTCCCATAGGTGTCACCATGAAACTTGCAGATCGTTCTAACTGTTACCCTCGAGGTGTTATTGAGAATGTTTTGGTACAGGTTGGAGATTTGATATTCCCAGCAGATTTCTTTGTGCTAGAAATGGAGATTGAGCCAATGCCATCAGAAATACCATTGATTCTTGGGAGACCCTTTTTGAGAACAGCGCGTGGGCTCAGCTAGCAACAAGCACAAATACCCGGCTACGGACGATTGGCCCTATGCTATGCGCCGAGAGACTTGCTAGCTGAGCTGTGGGAGGGCCACCGGTGAATTCGTCGTAGGGCAAGTCGATCTTTTTCCCGGTCGCCTTGCAAATTTTCTCCGCTTTGCCCCCTTTAACGAGACCCCGAGTCCTTTTCGGTTCCGGGTCAGTGGGGGCCCTCCTTTGCTTACGGCGGGCGCTGTACATGATAGATTCAGCGGTCGAGGACGCCTGAGTACTTGCCGTTGAATCGGTACTGGGCGTCGGAGTTGAAAAGGGGTCGACGTCATTACCGCCGGAGATAAATGGGGCAGAGGGAATTTCCCCAAGAGGCGCCACCTCCGAACCAGATGAAGGGTCCGGATTGAGGGCGTCGTTGCCCTCCTGTTGAACCCAACCGACTTGGTCCGCCAACATTCGGAGCATGGCATCTTCTGCCTCCTGTTGCCCTTTCTTCATGCCGGATGGAGCCATTTAAACCTAGGAGTACGTTGTTAAAATACCTACTTACCATAATAATTACAAGTGCAAAATTTACGCTAATTAAGTACGGTTAAGATTTAAATAGAGTACACTATCTTGGCTTTTTCGGTCATTCAATGGACGTGCGACCCGCGCGATAAATTGTAAATTTTCAATTAATCAGCCTTGGTTAAATCGAAAAACATGGCCAGTTAGGGATAGAGATAACGCGAGAGGCAGGACTAATTTCGACAAAACACCTATTGGTGTCGTCTTTCTTAGATCTAAAACCTGTCACCAGTCATAACCCGTTTCTAAACACCATGTCCGACATTCAGCCAATTTTTCGAAAATTTACACTCCCTCAAGTCCTTTGCAAACTCCGCCCTCAACCTCGTGTCCATAACTTCACTTAGGTTATGGTGTGCGGTGATAAAATCCACACATCACGAGGGGTTAAAGAGATAAGCTAGGAAAAGAGGCGCCATCTATTCCAAAGAGTGCGACTTAATAAACCAAGCATATGTACTAAATTTAAATCGAAGACGTACTACTATGCAATTTACTAGAAAATACACTTAATTATCAATTAAGTAAAACAATAAATAATGACAATAATAAATTATTATTTATCAACTAATTAATTATGAACTAATTACAATAATAAATTTATTCATTTATCAACTAATAATAAATAATTACAATAATAAATTTATTCATTTAATTAATTATCAACTAATTACAATTATGCATTTAATTAATTATTAATTACAATAATTAACCACTAAAAATTATTATATTTACAATAATGAAATATTTAAAAATAATTAATAAATATATTTAGAAATTAATTAATTAAATGAAAATAATTTTAATAAGGTAAAAAATAGAAATTTACCACACCGGAGTAATCGAGAATATATCCGAAGTTGAGTCGTCGGAGAGGAGGAACCACGTCGGAAAAATTGTCGTCGGAGAGTCGCCGGAGGAGAAAACTCGCCGGAGGAGAGGAGAGGAGAGGAGAGGAGGAGAGGAGAGGAGATGGAATGAGAAAAGGGGGGGGTGCTGTTCTATTTATAGGCTTTCACTTAGACGACGGAGCACTAATTTCCGTTGTCTAAGTGCACTTGGACGACGGAAACAGTGTTTTCCCTCGTTTAAGTGAAAGGTTAAAAAATTTCGAAGCGGCGCGTAATTAATGGGCGGGACGTTTCACCCGCCATAAATTTGGACTTAGACGACGGAGAATTGAATCTCCGTCGTCTAAGTAGAAATTCAAGCGGCGCCGAAAATTGAGGCGGTAAATCGAACCGCCATGATTTTGGACTTGGACGACGGAGATGTCATTCTCCGTCGTCCAAGTGTTCACCTGGACGACGGAGAATGACATCTCCGTCGTTCAAGTTAATTTTTCATTGAAAAAAAAATAAAAAATAAATTGAACCGCCATGGTAAATTGAACCTGGACGACGGATCTTGTCATTCTCCGTCGTCCAAGTTCAATTTACGTTAAAATTTTTTTTAAAATTAATTTGCTAGGATTTTAGCAATCTGTCATTCGAGTGAAATAGTCGTCCAATATCGATGAACGCATCGTATATATGAACAGTTAAATTTGAACCGACGAATAATTTTACGTCTTGAAAGTTGTTAAGTATCGACTAATCCTTACGACTTAAGTGTTCATGAGTAGAGGCTCATTTGCAGCAGAGTATTAACGAAATTGAATTTGGACAAAACAACCGTTGGATATGTTCGTCGTAACATAATATATAATTGTCTTCAAAGGACCATAAAATAATAAGTTCGGGAAGGGTTTCATCGGCCCAGTCAACCGCAAAACCGAGAATTTCACAAACCGAAAACGTGGATACAAGGCATTTCACAACTCCGATTTTCGAACCGTCGAAGCTCACACACCAAGAATTGTTTACTCTAAAGTCTTGACAAAAAGAATATGCATTGGAAGAAGGTCTAGATGGTCGTTGTCTTAGAAAAAAATTACGATATCTGCACCTAGACGACGGAGATGAGCTTTTCCGTCGTCCAGGTTGGCACCTGGACGACGGATATGATCTTATCCGTCGTCCAGGTGTATAGACCCTGAATTCAGGGGTTAGGGCCTTACTGTTTAGGGTTTAGGGTTTGTGCACTTGGACGACGGAGAATGACCATCTCCGTCGTCCAGGTGTAAAAACCCTGAATTCAGGTGTTAGGGCCTTAGGGTTTAGGGTTTAGGTCGTCTAGGGTTATTTGTGTGTCCGTTCAATTATTTTGAATCAAAAAAAAATTAAAAAAATGATCGATCGATATCGATCCGATTTGCTAGATTTCTCCGTTGTCCAGGATATATAATTCGGATTAATTATTTAATTTAATTTAGTTTACGTACATCGGTCGATCCGATATATCTGATAATATTAATTAATATATATACCTACATATATACATTCTCCTCCTTATAATATTAATTTATATTAATTATCATATATATATATATTACAATAATTACAATAATTAATTACCAAGTAATAATCCTCGTCGTATGACCGTACTCTTCGTCATAATCGTCATCATCCTCGTCCCCGGTATCCGATTGCTCATCCTCCTCATCATACTCAACATCGTCCGACGAATAACCTGAGTCCTCGTCCGCGTCCTCTTCCTGCTCGTCTTCTTCATCTACCTCATCGATAATCTCATCTTCAGTTAGATCTGTACAACCATCAGGCATGGGTAACCGTTCACCATCTTGAACCAGGTCCATTATATCGGAGCGGATGACAGAAATATTAGGCTCTTGATAGGCAGGAATGTCTCGTTTTGGTTCAGCAGCATCTTCAGTCACCGGTGTCCCTTCAATTGTCTCCGTATTCCATATTCCTCGATGAGAGATATGGTTCACTATTTTCCACCCTTCACCGGCTTTCGGATCGTCGAGATAGAACACCTGCCGAACTAAGGTGGCGAGAGCGAAAGGCTCATCCTCATACCAGCTTGAGTTTGTATCGACTGATAATAGTCCCAGGTCTTCCTGTGTACGCTTGAACCATCTGCACTTGAATAGGAAAATGTTGACATCATTCCCGTAACATAGCTGAACCACATTTACAATAGCCCCGTAATATAGATCATTGTCTTTCCCAACCGCTACCCCACTGTTTTGTGTTCTTCTTCCTTCATCTCGGGCCAATGAATGGAACTTTACACCGTTCACAAAACATCCAGGATAAATATAGTGTTTAATCGGCTTCCCTGCTAGCAAGTGTTTTGGCCATGACCACCACCCCCCGTGGTTTTCAGATTTTTGCAGATCAATCATCTGCGAAAAGGGGCAAATTAATATAAGGGTTTACTTTCTACAAACATGATCGATATGTATATAAATTACTAATTAAATACCGAGACGTACGTACGTACCCATTGGAAGAAATAATCGGGAAACTTCTTCTTAACCATTTTCTCAATCTACGCCGAACTCTTGTTTTGATTTAATGCTTGAAGCCTCTCCATGTATGACATCATGTACGGCTCAACTTCGTCACAGTCTCGCAACACTACCCAATGTGCCTCAATAAGTTCTTCCCGTTTTAACGATTCCTTTAATACTCCTCTAAACGGTCGGACGACATTGGTGACGACAGAAAGATTGATGCGGGCACTGGGATCGGAGGCAGTGGGAGGTGGTGGATCTTTGAGGTACCTGTTGCAGTAAGTAACACACTCATGCATTAGGTATGTCTCTGCTATGGAGCCATCCGGGGCCGACCTGTTTTTGACGAATGACTTATACTGTCCAAGCTGTCTACAAAATCAAACGTACAATAAGAATAAGTACATATAGCTAGCTAGTAATCTCCAGTGGAACAAATTATGAATCCAAAAACCTGTATATATAATTAATTAGTTGTACGTACCTTTCTTGAGGATACATCCAAGTGTACTGGACCGGACCAGAAATGAGCACCTGCTCGGGCAGGTGGATCATTAGGTGAATCATGATGTCAAAGAAAGCAGGGGGGAAAATCCTCTCTAGTTTGCAAATGATGTGCACAATTTGTTGTTGCAATTCCACCACATCTAACTTCTTTAATTCTTTGGCGCATAACCTCTGCCACCACCTGCACAATGCCACTATTGGTTCTACGACGTCACGAGGCAAGTATGGTCGAATTACCACTGGAATCAGACGTTGCAGCATAACGTGATAGTCATGTGTCTTTAGACCAACAAACTTGTGTTGCACCTCGTCCACTGCTCCAGTTATAGTAGCTGCATACGTAGCCGGATAACGAACGCCCTTAAACCAGTGAAATACAGAACGTCTAAGCGTCGGCTTCACTGTGTAAGGTGCAGCTGGCATCTTGTTGTACACTCCTTTCCTATCCCTCCTCAACCACAAGGGACGACGTAGATTCATTGATTCCAAATCTTTGCGTACTTTGGGAGTATCTTTAGTCTTGAACTTAATACCGAGAATTGTTCCACCACGCTGTCGCACACATTCTTTTCTATGTGCATCGCGTCCAAGTTTTTCCTCAGCTTCAACTTCGACCAGTAAGGGAGTTCAAAGAATATACTCTTGTGATCCCAATAGCTCAGATCATGTGGAGGAATTGGATTGCATTTCTTTACCTCCGCGTCATTGCTCAACACACCAAAGTCGAAATAGCTCAACCTCTCTAAAATCTCTTCGCCCGACCAACTACGGGGTTTAGGATTGTTCTCTACTGTCCCGTCGAAATGAGCTTCATCCTGTCGCCACGGGTGGTCGTGAGGAAGCCATCTACGGCGACCCAAGTAACACACCTTCCCCGCGTTCCAACTAGAGTTCACGTCGTCCAAACATATAGGACATCCATTATATCCTTTTGTCCTGCAGGCTGCCAACATCCCATACGCTGGAAAATCGCTGATCGTCCACATTACGGCAGCCCTCATCGTGAACATCGTGTCAGTGAATTTGTCATAAGTTGGGACTCCATTTTTCCACAACAGTTTCAGCTCGTCGATCAAAGTCTGAGGTAGACATCTAAGCACTTCCCTGGAGATTTAGGACTTGGAATTAGTACGATAAGGAAATTAAATTCCTTGTTCATGCACATCCACGGAGGCAAGTTGTACGGCATCAGAATAACTGGCCAAGTGTTGACGGCGGAGTTATTACTTCCCCAAGGATTGAATCCGTCTGTAGATAGGCCGAGTCTAACATTTCTAACCTCTGCAGCAAAGTCTCCAAATTCTCTGTCGAAATGTTTGAAACCCTCCCTATCCGCGGCGTGTCGCAGGACATCGTCATCTATTCACTTTTCTGTGTACCATCGCATCGCCTCTGCTGTGTGTAGAGACATGTACAGGCGCTACAATCTGGGAATCAAGGGAAAATATCGAACAACTTTCACAAGAATTCTCTTTTTTGATCTCTTCCTATTCACCTGGAATCTGCACTGGCCACATACGGGACAATAGTCCAAATCTTTATACTCTTTGTAAAATAGCACACAATCATTCGGACATGCGTCAATTATCCTGTACTTTAGGCCGAGGCTGCTCAAGATATTTCTAACCTTATAATGAGATTTAGGAAGATTGTGATCATCAGGAAGCAACTTACATATTTGCTCCTGAATTTCGTCAAAAGCACTCACTGACATTTTGTGCTTCACTTTTATCTTCATTTGCTCCATAACATATTGCAACACATTCTCTCGACATCCAGGGAACACCGGGGTCTGCGCTTCAAGTAGCATCCGGTTGTACTTATCCATCTCACTGGTGTCAGTGGCCAAGCTAGCAGCGGGGAATGTGTCATCATGCTCATGAGTGGTACTGTAACCTCCGTCTTGGTGTTGGTGTCTACCATGACTAAATCCCGGAAACGCATCATGGACCAAATCTGCAGTTGGGTTGCAAGCTGGGGGGCCGGCACCACTGCCGCTGGATGAGGCACCCTGATAACTGTACCCTGAGCTGAAGTCTGTTGAGCTGAACTCTACTGCTTCACCATGCTCACTCCATGTAGTGTAACTCCACATCATACCATTTTCGTACAGGTGTTGCACCATAACATTAACCTCCGCATACTGACAATTAAGACATTTCTGGCATGGACACCTGAAACGCTTCTTTCCCTGACCATGTTCTATCGCAAAATTCACAAATTCGCTAATTCCATCCATATACCGGACATCACATCTATTCTTCAACTTCATCCAACTCTGGTCCATACTGCTACAAAATATTATAATTAATTAATTATTACATATATATATATTAGTCCATTAATTTACGCTTAATTATACGTACTCGATCTACATCGATCCATCAATTACGTACGTACGTAATTTAATCTGTATATATAGCTAACATCCATGCATGCATGTACGTACGTTTTCACTAAATATATATTAAACAAATTTTAACTGCGTACGTACCTGCTGGCCTTCTCGATATCAGTTAATTAAGCTAGCTAGCTAGTCAGCGGAGATCCCTTATCCTGATCCTTCTCGGCCTTCGATCTAGCTCCTTTCTCCTTCAATTCTTCTTCGAATGGAATAATGAAGAGATCGAGGATCGGATGGAATGAAGAGAGTTTGGCAGCGGGCTAATATATAATGCTTCACTTAGACGACAGAGGTGTCGGTACGTCGTCTAAGTGGAAGTTACTCGGACGACGGCGTGTCGGTCCGTTGTCCAGGTGATCACCTTCTCCGAGGTCCAGGTGTCCACCTGGACGACGGAGACGAGATTCTCCGTCGTCCAGGTGATCACCTGGAGGAAGGAGAAGACTCCGAGGTCCAGGTGATCACCTGGACGACGGAGAATACCTTCTCCGTCGTCTAGGTGGACACCTGGACAACGAATTCTTATCCGTCCTCCAAGTGATCACCTGGACGACGGAGAATACTTTCTCTGTCGTCCAGGTGTAACTTGGACCACGGAACAATTACGTTTCCGTGGTCTAAGTGTTGTTTTCTTGTAGTGAGCTTCTTGTTCTCCAAGATATGGTGCCATGGTATGTCGACATTGTTAACTACAAGGTGAGTAAGTGCATTCCACCTAAGACAAACTGGTCAAGGAAGCCAGGTGTTACATATGGGATAAGCCATATCTCTGGAAACATTGTACCGATGCCATGATCTGCAGGTGCGTACCCAAGTCTGAATTTCAATCTATTATATCTTTTTGTCACTCACATGCAGGTGGTGGACACTTTGGAGGGAAGAAGACTGCTCTCAAGTGCTTGAGAGTGGATTTTATTGGCCATCCTTGTTCCATGACACTCATGTCATGTACAAATCATGTGAAAGGTGCCTAATGACAGGTAACCTCGGTCGAAGAGACCAAATACCTCAACACCCTATTCTTGTTGTCGAAATATTTGATGTGTGGGATATTGATTTCATGTGACCATTTCCTAATTCTCAGGGTTATTTGTTTATTCTTCTCGCTGTGGATTATGTTTCTAAGTGGGTGAAAGCCAAAGCCACTCGCACTAACGATGCTAAGGTTGTTCTTTGTTTTCTAAAAGATATTTTTACTAGATTTGGAACACCTAGATGCATTATCAGCGATGGAGGATCTCATTTTTGCAATAGAACCTTTGATGCTTTGCTCCGGAAGTATAGTGTAGCACATAAGGTTGCCACAACGTATCATCCTCAAACCAGCGGGTAAGTGGAGGTGTCAAATAGGGAGATCAAGCAAATCCTTGAGAAGACAGTCCAGCCAACCCGGAAAGATTGGAGTCAATGCCTTGATGAAGCGTTGTGGGCTTACAGGACAGCATATAAGACACATATTGGAATGTCACCTTATAGGTTGGTGTATGGGAAAACTTGTCATCTTCCAGTGGAATTGGCGCACAAAGCATATTGGGCTGTGAAGAAGTTCAATTTTGACATAGATGATGCGGGTTTGCGTAAGAAGTTGCAGCTGAACGAGGTTGATAAGATTAGGCACAATGCCTATGAGTCCAGCCAGATTTACATGGAAAAGACTAAAGCTTTTCATGACCGGAATATTAAGAGAAAATAATTTATTATTGGTCAAAATTTTTTACTCTTCAGTAGTCGTCTACGCTTGTTTCCAGGTAAGATAAAAAGTAGATAGACTGGACCTTATGTTATCACTAATGTTTTTCCTCATGGTGCCATAGAGATTGTAAGTTCAAAAACAGGGAAGACATTTAAAGTGAACGGACATCGACTCAAAGCCTTCTATGAGTCATTTGTGGAGCATGTCTTTGAGGATGCAAACCTCGAAGAGGTGGCTCCTTATGTGGAGTGATGAGACTTGCCGTCTGGCTGAAGACGTTAAACTTAGCACTACTTAGAAGGCAACCCACGTGGATGGAGAAGCTAGCGACCAGATTTGATTTCTTATCCCTTCTCCTTTGCTTTATTTTTCTCCGAGTTTCGTTTCATTTATGATGTGTTATGCATCTCATTCCATGCTTGTTTGATGTATTGTATGCTTTAGTTTTGTTTTACATTGAGGACAATGCAAATTTTAAGTGTGGGTGGGGTTTATATCATATCCTTAGCGTCTATGTATAATTTTTTTGTTTTTCGGTACTGTGCAGTATGCTGTTTTGTGTAATTTATTTGCAATAGCTAGAGATCTCATAAATTTCTGAAATATAGAGGGAATTTTTGTACAATTGTCTAGTTTTTTCTCTTTAAATTTTAGTTGATTCCGATGTGTAATTAATTCTGTATAAATCTGGTGAGTGGGTTAAGTCTGGCGAAGCCTGAGGGGTTTTTTTCTGACGACTAGTTCGTCGTGGAAGGGTTTCCTCGCCAAAGTTTGGTATTTTTGAGTTTTTCTTTATTTTTCTGGTTTGTTTTAGTGTCTTATTTGAAAAACCAATTATAAAAGTAAAAAGTGTCAAGAAAAATACAAAACGAGTCCCTTGTTTTGAGTCTTAGGAGCCCTTAACTAGTCCATGATGTGATTATATCTTCCGGAATTGTGACTAAAAGATGATCATGTTATTTAAGTTTCTTTGGTTAATCTTGATTTATGGTGCATATGCGAATGTGTAGTGGATGTAGAAACGAGTTAACATGGTACAAATTTTTGGCATGTTTAAACTTTGTTGAGATTCATTTAACCTGTAAGCGATTGAACCTATATGTGAATATACATGCTTTCTTTGTTGAGTGTCAATTGCTTGCCACAGATTAAGTTAATGGACTCTAGATATTACTAGAACTTGGTCTTGTGCTATTCAAAGCTTACAGTCAATACATGTTTTGATTGAGGAAGTGATAAAGGCATTCAGGGGACACCACCATTGCCATATAAGCATGTGCCCTGACTTTGTGTACACAAGTTGTGCACCCCTTAGTTAACCACTTTGAGTCTACATAAGAAACTTTTTGTCATCACCCACATATCTCTGACCTTAAAACTTAGAATAGTTATATCTTTACCCTTATTCTAGGACTTGGTAGAGCTATACATGAGACGGGTATGTGAAGACGGCGACAATGTTGAAAGGTGGTGCAAAGAAAATAAGCGTGGGGTATCAAGCTAGTGTGCAAAAAAAAATAATGAAAAAAGAGTAAGCATATGGTTTGGTCCATTTGGCAAGTAATTGAGCTGAGTGAATACCTTAGTCATACTTTGAGAGAAACACTTTTGAGAGCATATACCTGTGTGGTTGAATCTTGACTTTTTTTTCGCATGCTACAGCTTTACGCTCACCATGATTATGTCTTTGTCCTACATATTACATGTGTGTCATACATTGAAATTAACTTTCGAAACTTTACGGAATGTTAATTTGGAGTCATGCTAGTCTTGGTGTTACAATTGTGGAAGATTGCTGAGACAATTTGTTAAGGACGTTAGAGTCATGTAGTTAGAGTATTTGAGTATTTTTAGAGTCTTAGTTTAGTGTATTGCTCGAGGACTAACAATGTCTAAGTGTGGGGTATAGTCGCATATTTATGCGTTTATTTGGTATTTAGTTTGTTCTCTATGTTTAGTTTAGTATTATTATTCGAGTCAATTAATTATGTTCATTTGTTTTTAGGTATTTTAGAGATTAATGAAGAAGATGAGATTAAATAATACAATTTGGGAGTTAATTGGACAAGTGGAGGATGTACGAGGTGAAGGAATCCTAATTTGAGAAGAATACTAGGTGCTTGGCGAGAAAGCAGCTTGGAATTAGTTTTGGCGAGTAGCTTGGAGAGATTTTAAGGCACACATATTTAGATAGTTGGCGAGATGCCTGGTGAGAGAAAGTTTAAGAAAGAGATCAAATAAGAAAACAAAGAAAAGAAGAAGTGGAGATTGAGTGGGAGTTGTCTAGCACGTGGGCTTGCTAGCTAGGTTAATTGCTCTAGCTATATATAAATATCAAGAGAGATGTGGGGTTGGACAGAGATGGCCAGGGGAGGACTTTGGAGATTAAAAAGAGACAGAGACGAAACAGAACATGAGAAGAGAGTTCTCATGCAAGAAGCCTAAGACGATCACGCCATCGTCAAGAGTTTATTCTTTCTCCATAATTTAATTTATCTCTTATGAATTCTTTGATGTTATTATCTAGGATTATGAGTAGCTAAATTCTCATTATTAAGGGGCTGCTTGAAGCCCCGTACATGAAGTCTTTTAATACATATACTTTAACCTAGTTTTGCATATTTTTTGAATGAAGTTTCTTTCTCTGAATGATTCACCGTATGAATTCTTGTATGTTAGCTTTGGTGGTCAACTTAGTATGCATGCTAAGATTCTATTTTCATGAGATACGGGCAACTGAAGATAATTTCTTTCACCGGATTCTCTATAGTGATACACTGATTTTACCGTCAAGATATTGAAATCCATAGGTCTAGCGAGACACGCCCATAGTGTACTTGTGAACACTTGTAGCTTCTCAAACCTTTTCTAGAACTCAATGCCTTCTTCTTTGTAAATCTTGGGGTCCATGACTATGGGTTCATAGAGGGATAGATGTAGGGGAGGTCCATGACAAACTTGCATAGGCATAAGGATTATGTAATAGGATGTGGTTGTAATAATCAACTCTTCCTGAGAACTTTCATTCAGTGGATATATGCATTAAGTTAAGTATGTGTTAGAAAGGTGGAATGGTGGTGGTGGATTGCATGCTTCTTAACTCATTAATCATCTAGTTTAAACCCATTTGCATTCATTAGCGTCTTTACTTTCAGCATTTATTTTTTGCATTATCTGTAACTTGGCCGATTTATTTCGGTGATCAAAACTTTTCAGAACACCCTCAAATTTTTATGGTAGTCCGCCACTGTATCTAGTTTATTGTGTCCAAATTTTGTAGTATTTGAGTTTGTCTAGCTTAGATTCGTAGCGTCATTAGTGTACTATAGTCGAGTCTGTCAGCATTTCAGTTTTGTGTTAGGATTTAGTTTCACCAACTCCTTGTGTTCGATAACCCTTATAATTAACTATTACAATGATATATCTTGGTTGAAAATAAGGTATCTTTGAATAGGTGTTTACCCGCCTTGTCGGTACTTATTACTATAAAATGAGATGTAAAACTTGCTTGTTCCAAGAGATAGTAAGAATACAATACAAAGGAGAAGATGAGTGATGAGAGAATTAGTATATCATTATATTCTCATAGATCCCCCCTTCTCTCTATATCTCTCTACATAGAGAGAAGGGAGTGTACACCAAAGACTCATGATTCTTTTTAGAAGGCGATAATAATTGGATTGATAATGTGATAGTAATACAAAGACTCCACCGAATTTTTCTGCCAAATAATACGAAACCCTATGCGCATCACTATACTAATAACATTTTCTCACTCAACATTCTAGACTAGAAAAATCAGGATAGCACGGTAATCAAAATTGGGGAGTACCATCCTTTAATTTAGCTAGGCACCCTCTCTAGTTAAATTCCACCACAATGTTTGGGTACGCTTCCTTGGCTTCACTCCCCTCAGACTGGTCCCACCTCACTAACCTCTTCTTCATAAACAAGGCATTAACATGCTCCATTGTAGCGCCCGGGACAGCTGACACAGTTCCCGCTCGTCCATATACTGCTTTGCAACGGGTTTTAGGGTTGACATGTCACAGCCACCTGTTTAAAGATTTATACCCCTACACTTAGTAAGCTATTGGCTAACTCATAAATGCAAGAACGATCTTCACCCGCAAATATACGGGGATAGGTAATATTATAGAAAAGGAAATCGAGTATCGAACCCACAAGGATTAAGCACTTAGATTCTTTAGCTCGGAGTGAAAATTACAAAGACTACGGCTCACTAGACAATACTTGACACTAAAAGGAAATAAAATGTGAAAGTGTATCTTACACTACCAAATCCTTTGAAGATTTGGCATTGCAAGGGATGATGTAATTACGGTGAGTGGTTATACGAGTTGATTGGTTGATTAACCACATAAATGAAGTGAAAACATAAAGTAAGGCAAAACAAAGGAAATGTTTGGTCGGCTAGAGATATTGCTACTAGCCAACTCAATGTACAAACAATGTCCAAGTTATGAGTTTAGTTTGATTCACACGTGCTTTTCCAATTTGTGATCTTTAGGAATCACCATTGGTTGTGAACAAAATCTCCTAAGCCATTAGAGCATTAGAAGTGTTCGGCCCAACATTCAAGTATAAAGAAAATCGAAACTAGAATGCAACTCAATTACGAATCGTATCCTAATCATACCACATGCTTAATGACTTCAATATGTGTTCACTTATGATGAATGTGTAAGGTTTTCCTTCTTAAATCCCTATTAGAAGACATTGAAGTAAGTTCTAATGACTTTTCTAATTCATACCTTTTAGAACATGAATTAGAAGAAGTAACAATTAGCTACAAACTCCTTTTGAGTCAATGTAAGCTTGACCAAAGCTCTTTGAGTCATTTGGACTTCAAGAAGGCTTCGGTCCATGCTCAAGCCCAATGAAAATCAAACCTCAGGCTTATCCTTTTAAGTGTAGACCTAAGTGTATGCTTATCTTCCTTAGGTGAGTGACTAATTCATTTATGTTCATTTTTATCTTCCTTAAACACATCTCAACTTAGTCATGGCTAAGACATGAGTATGAAAACATTGAGTCAAGCCCAAACATGCAAACATACCACAATCACATCACAAGCTATCAAACTCATTCAAAACATGTAGTAAACTAAACCAAATTCAAATCTATAACTCAAAACATAGTTGTATGTACATCAAATTGGCTAGGGCTAAACCCTAACCTTCCAAAAGACAACTGCTCACTACCCATATCTAAGATAGCGTATAGATACATAAATTAAAGACAACTAGGAGAAGAGATAACCAAAGAGTCCCAAAAGCTCCAAGCTCTTCAAGCTCTCTTTCCCTTCTTGCTCCAAAAATGCTCCTATGCTCCAAGAACTTGAGTCACCCACCTTAGGTTTATGAGAAGATGGTGTAGATGGAAGTATGGTGGTGGTGATGGAGGTTTTCAAACCTTTTGGTGGTGCTAATGGGTGTTTGAAAGATGGAAGAGATGGCTATATAGGTTGGGTATGGATGGAGGCCTAATAGAGAGACTAAAACAATGAAAAACTAAGAAATAAGGTGAGTTGTGTGTGGGTGTAGTGGGGAGCTCGACCCCTATAGCTTTAGATGAGGTATTTTGGCATCAAATAATTTAAAATTATATTTGGATATGATCCACAATGTTATGCTTTACTTGGTGGTCCAAAGATGACCCACTAAGCATGTCAGTGGCACATGTCTCTTCCAAAATATCTTCTCTCTTGGGATTGTGGGTTTGGACTTGGAATTCTTGGGCCTTAAAACATTCCGGCAAGGGATCACCGGATTTGACCGCTGGAGCTGACCGTTGACCGACCGAAGTTGGCTTTGACCGGTGGTTGACTTTTCATCTTTTTCTCGGTTTTGCTCATTCTTCTCTAAATGTTTAGGAAACTTGCTTCACTTATTCAAAAAGTGATTAATCTCTATCTTTTAGCTCGTTTCCTTGCAAACTCTCCATTTTCTAGCATAACAAGGAAACATATTAAAGACAATGCTTTATTCATAAAAAATAAGCTACAAGCATAAAGTTAGGAGCGTAATAGGCACATATTATGGTCCTAACACCACCCCATTGACATGCATGGCATGCCATGCGGTCTTGGACCTTGCCATTCTCAAATCAAGCACGATCATAGTCAACATATAAGATCTAAGTGACTTCCACCATTGCTTGACCTCAACTCCATCAGTGTGGTCACCATCAACAGCTTCAGCCCGTGCCCAAACATGAACCTTATGCACTGGTACTTCATGTGGCGGTATGAAACCTTTTGTCTCCACCGTAAGCACAATAATGTCACG
The DNA here is from genome assembly GCA_946800695.1 of Geum urbanum. Taxonomy (NCBI): domain Eukaryota; kingdom Viridiplantae; phylum Streptophyta; class Magnoliopsida; order Rosales; family Rosaceae; genus Geum; species Geum urbanum. The sequence continues at coordinate 20,817,539 of OX327000.1, read as the reverse complement.
GTAGAACTAGGGACCTTCTTCAACAGCTCTTCGATGAGCACCAATATCTTTCAAGAGTCCGATAAAGCTATCAGGAGTACATTGCTAAATCTTAATCGCACCGGAGCCTAGAAAACCTTGCCAAAGCCGGATCATCCAACGCCCTTAAGAATGGGCAACCAACTTGGTAAGTAAATGAGGCAAAAATATGTGGATCACAACGAAGCCGTAGTCCGAGGCTTCCTCCGCTACACCTATAGAAAGATCGATCTCCTCACAAGGACGATGAAGGAAAGAAGTCGCCATAGGAAGAGACGGGAGGCCCATTTGGTTCAACTTGCAAGAGAACTAATTCGACTTGCAATAGAACTAGGGCATGACTTCGAAAAAAAGAAACAATGAAACCAACGGAGACTTGGAAAATTGGTCAACTTAGGAGAATGTCGTGGGAATGGGAAGACTGAGTGGATTAGAGACTAGGGATGGACGATGGTGTAGAACGGAGGGGAAAAGTAGAAGGCGGCACTAGAGCTTTAGGCTAACTAGGGAACTTAGAGAGAAAACTCTCGGTAACCACCCAAGACCCATGACTTGTGGAGTACACCGAGTCTTGGTGAGTACATCAAAGACTCGTAACTAAGTGAGTACACCTTAATGACTTACATTATAATTTCTAATTATTAAATATAGTAAATTACTCTAAGATTTTAGTATTTACAACACTCATTAGGTTATTTCTGTCTTTGGTAAATTATTATTGAATACATATATGAGGATGAATCGGACAATTGAGTTATGATTTATGAGCTACTCAAATTGGTTTTTATTAGTCAAGAATTTATACACATTCAAGTTTTGAGCCATATGAGGCCTGGTTGTTTGAGCTCGTTTACTTGAGTGTCTTATTTTAGCCCAATGTATATTAGAAATGATCTGAGGTTTGGCCAACTATGGTCATTACGCCATCATGAACCTGTTGAGTAGAGCGCGCAATCATTCTACCCACATTTGTTGTCATACAGATTTTGGAGTTGGATTGGCCCGGCTTGTAGCTTTTTACAGCGAGATAGGTGTTGGTTTGTAATTTTATTTGTTCACTATGCCTATACTGAAAGTGAAAGCAGCTTTCAGAACGAGAATTGAGCTCACGGCTCAAGATATGATGTTCTTCGTCTCAAACCTGGTCGATCAGTTGTATCTACTACAGTTGAGTTCATATTTTTCAAAATCGATAACTTGTTCATTATGAATAGGATGGATGGAGTCCAAAAACCCTACATGATCACTTTGGGAGCTAGGAAATGAGATGCAGGCTTGTCCACGGCTTATTCTTGTTATTTAGAGTCCTATCAATTACCAATGCTTATTGAGATAAGAACAGGTCGAACAGAATACAGAAGTTGGAGAATTTTTTGATATATTAATCATTCTCAAATTAGGACATATATAAAATTACTTATAGTCCAACAAGAACACTATTTATACATACTTAAGTACAGAGTATGCACCTCCTAATATTCCTAGGAGTGTGACTTACTTCAACACTCCTTAAGTTAGTGCATACAAGTCTCGAATGCCCAACTTGTCATGTGAGTCACTAAAGGTCTTAGACGCAACAATTTTGGTAAGAATGCCTGTTAATTGCTCATTTGAATGAATAAATAAGAACGTGATAATACGAGCAACTAGCTTCTCCTTGATAAAGTGTCTATCAATTTCCACATGCTTTGTCCGATCATGCTGAACATGATTATGTGCAATCTCTACTGCAGCACAATAAAGATGCATTGGCCGTCTATACTTGAAACCCAAATCCCTTAGCAAATATCTCAACCATAACAACTCACAAACACCTTGAATTATACCTATACTCAGTTTATTCACTAGAACGAGCTACCACATTATGCTTCTTGCTCCTCCAAGTAACTAGATTTCCAACAATAAATGTAAAGTAAACAGAAGTAGAACATTTGTTAGTAATGTTACCTGCCCAATCTGCATTACTGTACCCAGTAGTCCCCAAATATTATGCATATATTGGCACACAACATTAACAACATAAGTAGGACTAGGTCTAGTGTGAGACAGGTAGATCAACATTGCTCTGATATAAAGTCAAACTACGGCAAGTGTGACGTGTGGATAGGGACGGAGCCAAGATTTGACTTGAGAGGGAGAGCACAAAATGCAAACAATATTTTTTCCAAATAAATCATTAAAATTATGTATACATATAAATTAACAAAACTGAATTATATTGCATAAATATTGTGTACAAAGGAAGCATAACTGTTTCATTATTAAAGGTTTGAGGGCTGCTGCATCCGCCCTTCTTTGAAGAAAAAGAGGAAGCATGACTGTATAAAATCAATTAAAAGAAAAATAATTACAAATTAATAGACAAAGGAAAAAAAAACACCGGAGTTGTATAAAAAGGGAAGCAGCAAGAGAAAATAATAACTAGAGAACCGTGTATAAGAGGGAAGGCAAAAGAGTAATACTGGTGTTAATATGGGGAAAGAGATGAAAACTGGGGACACAGAGATTAGAACACATCTGCACTAGTGTAGATGGTTAATACCTCACCACTGTACCAATTCAGTTTTCCAACATTTACATATGAACAACTTGTATATATCATATTTTTAGAGGGAGCCTGAGCGGCTGAGCCTACCCTGACCTTAATGTGGCTCTGTCCTGTATGTAGACCCCCAATATATCTGATATTATTCTAACTTGAACCACTTTTAAGGTGTTGAGTTTTATCCCAAAGACTTTGATTAATATTGGGTATAGTCCATTCACTTATATGTAATCTTTTATTTGCAACTTTTCTGATGTGGGATCTTTCTTTTCCAACAGACTCCCTCACGTTTAACCTATTTAGGTATGCATGTGCAACAAATCCAGATGATCCTCTAGGACAGAATGAGCCGACAAATCCAGCATCAATAAACTCTCTTGAAGCGGAAGCGGAGACATGACATGCGAGGCAGACCAAAGGTGGACAAGAAACTTGGCTCTGATACCAAGTCAAACATAACACAAGAGTTGAGGACTTTTTTGATACTTTGATCACTCCCAAGCTAGACTACTAAAGACACTATTGGGTGATTCACTTAATTACAGAATATACACCTAATATTTCTAGAGTGTGCCTCACTCTAACAGAACTCATGATTGTCATTGTATGTGACGACCCGACCCTTGTCGGAAATCGTCAAAATGATACATTATTTGGATAATTCTAGTAAATACTGGACTAAAATTAAACGTGATCGAAACAAATCAAAAACCTCATCGACATACCCAATACAGTAATACAAACTTAACAATATAAGGTACACTAGTTTCTCCATTTCCTGCACAACCACTGGCAGTAACATTAGTTACCACTGCCTACCCACTGGGACGATGAAGCCTAATCGTATTTTTAACCCCATAAATATGCTCATAGCGTCGATATGATTCTAACCATATATAGCACGAATAGTTTTCGAAAACTTTTTCGGTCAGACGCGCCGCCACAAATTGTAGCGCGTGAATCCCACGCGCCATCGGCGACCACCGCTACTAGTGGCGATAGACTCACTATTAGAAAGAACTCAACGAGTCCATTATACTAATAAACTACGACTATGACCGATTTGGCCGACAACTGACCGGAAGCCCACTAACCCAAAATCACCGAAAATCAATTTCGACAACACACCTCCGCCATCGAGCCACTACTGGGCTCAAGGCATGACTCAATCGAGTTAGAGAGGAGAGAAGAACAAAACCCCTCTAACCTTGCCTTCTAATTCACCAGCAACCTTCTCTAACAGCGGGGGCTGATCGAAATCGGAGGAAATAAAATGGGAATTGATTCAATTTCCTCGTTCGAACTTAATACCAAGAAATTCACAACACAAACACACTAAGAACATCATGAAGAATCAATTTATACCTTAAACGTGGTCGGAGGAGTCGTCGGTGACGGCGATGGCGAAACCCAAAACCCTAGAATTTCTTGCCATCTATTCATCCTCCATAGTGCTCCATCGTCGTAGATAAAGCTAGAAGGAAGAAGAGGAAGATGAGAGCTTTCGATCAAGATCGGAATCGTGGCCTATGGTACCTGGCCAGAGTCTCGCCGCTGGCGAGCAGTTCTGCGACAACTTAGGTCGCGAGAGAGAGAGAGAGAGAGAGAGAGAGAGAGAGAGAGAGAGAGAGAGAGAGAGAGAGAGAGAGAGAGAGAGAGAGAGAGTCAACCTGGTCAAACTCAATTTTTCCAGAAATGGAAAAGTTACTGTTTTAAATTATGGAAACCACTATTTATTCTCTGACATTTACGGTAGTACAATTTCCAATATTTTCGTCAAAGTTCCGCTGACCATAACTTTTCTTTCGTAACTTCGTTCTTGACGTTCTTCACGTCTATGAAGTCGCCTCGACAAACTCTACGATTTCTACTTGAAGTCAACCAATACAATCGATCCAATAAAAAGTCAACCGATATCGCTTGGTAATTATTAACAATAAAAATCTTTTACCACATCTGATAAATCAAATTCAAAAAATACTCGTAAATATCAAATATTACAAAAAGGTCGGGGTAATTGTATGTGGTTCAAATCATTAAACTAAATGAAGTAAACTTTCAAATTAAAGATAGAATGGTCTGTTGTCTTAAGTAGGACGAACCGACTAATTAGGAGTAAAGTAATTCATTCATGCACACTGAAGATAACATGAAAAAAGCTAGACAAGAAGGAAAATGGCGTTGCTCACAAACTATGCAAAGTTGCATAAGAATTTGTAATTATAATATTTACATTCTTCAGAGTTTATAAAGGTAAATTGACGGATTGCGGCACCGAATTTCAATCTGGCCACAGCATTGGGACTCTATCGCGTATGATGATGCCTGCCATCCCTGCGTACTGTCGAATGACCTTTCCCTCGATCACCTCGCCTCCATCCCCGTTTGGAATCATAACTTGGCCACCACCGGTAACCCGAATCGCGTCGTCCAGTAACTTGCCGACGACGGGGCCTCTGGTCCTCTTCTATTTTTCACAGGGCACGATCGCGCCTATCACATTTGTAGATGACTTTTTAAAAATCAACACCTAATTGAATATAAATATTACTAAGTAAAAAGATATCACTAATTAATATTTACCTGATTCGTCGGTGCGTTATCCCGGAATCCTCGCACTCCAGAGAGGTTGCGGGAAGGGTACATATGCGTATGCCTGGTCTATGGTAATGAATCCTAGCTTTCCTAGAACAGACATTCCCATGGGATCGACGAGGGGTATCGTTGGGATTTCCAAGGGTAAGAATAGGATAGACGGCGGGCATAGTCGTATCCCGGCCGATGACTGAGTCGATCCACCAGCCTCCTCGGAAGAATGAGGAGTCTGGTCGGTGGATGGAGAAGGTTCCAGCCGATGAATGTCCGGCATTCGGTCCGAGGATTGAGTCGCACTATCCGTTTAAGGCGTGCGACTATCTTCATAAAGCCTCCTCGTGCTGGAGGGTCGGTGAGGCTCGGCCTGCTGCTGCTGAGGTTGTCCCTGACGTAGAAGTGCACAGTGGCGAGAGGTAGGAGGACCGCTGTAAGTGTTGCCGATATTGGCAAATCCGGATGCGGACTGACGTCCGCTGCCCTCATCCCCATGTCCCGATCTCACGATAGTGCTCCATCGTCGTAGATAAAGCTAGAAGGAAGAAGAGGAAGATGAGAGCTTTCGATCAAGATCGAAATCGTGGCCTATAGTACCCGGCCAGAGTCTCGCCGCTGGCGAGCAGTTCTGCGACAACTTAGGTCGCGAGAGAGAGAGAGAGAGAGAGAGAGAGAGAGAGAGAGAGAGAGAGAGTCAACTTGGTCAAACTCAATTTTTCCAGAAATGGAAAAGTTACTGTTTTAAATTATGGAAACCACTATTTATTCTCTGACATTAAAAAGTCAACCGATATCGCTTAGTAATTATTAACAATAATAATCTTTTACCACATCTGATAAATCAAATTCAAAAATACTCGTAAATATCAAATATTACAAATAGATCGGGGTAATTGTATGTGGTTCAAATCCTTAAACTAAATGAAGTAAACTTTCAAATTAAAGATAGAATGGTCTGTTGTCTTAAGTAGGACGAACCGACTAATTAGGAGTAAAGTAATTCATTCATGCACATTGAAGATAACATGAAAAAAGCTAGACAAGAAGGAAAATGGCGTTGCTCACAAACTATGCAAAGTTGCATAAGAATTTGTAATTATAATATTTACATTCTTCAGAGTTTATGAAGGTAAATTGACGGATTGCGGCACCGAATATCAATCTGGCCACAACATTGAGACTCTATCCCGTATGATGATGTCTGTCATCCCTGCGTACTGTCGAATGACCTTTCCCTCGATCACCTCGCCTCCATCCCCGTTTGGAATCATAACTTGGCCACCACCGGTAACCCAAATCGCGTCGTCCAGTAACTTGCCGACGACGGGGCCTCTGGTCCTCTTCTATTTTTCACAGGGTACGATCGCGCCTATCACATTTGTAGACGACTTTTTAAAAATCAACACCTAATTGAATATAAATATTACTAAGTAAAAAGATATCACTAATTAATATTTACCTGATTCGTCGGTGCGTTGTCCCGGAATCCTCGCACTCCAGAGAGGTTGCGGGAAGGGTACATACGCGTATGCCTGGTCCAGGGTAATGAACCCTAGCTTTCCTGGAACAGACATTCCAATGGGATCGACGAGGGGTATCGTTGGGATTTCCAAGGGTAAGAATAGGGTAGACGGCGGGCATAGTCGTATCCCGGCCGATGACTGAGTCGATCCATTAACCTCCTCGGAAGAATGAGGAGTCTGGTCGGTGGATGGAGAAGGCTCCGGCCGATGAATGTCCGGCATTCGGTCCGAGGATTGAGTCGCACTATCCGTTTAAGGCGTGCGACTATCTTCATAAAGCCTCATCGTGCTGGAGGGTCGGTGAGGCTCGACCTGCTGCTGCTGAGGTTGTCCCTGACCTAGAAGTGCACAGTGGCGAGAGGTGGGAGGACCGCTGTAAGTGTTGCCGATATTGGCGAATCCGGATGTGAACTGACGTCCGCTACCCTCATCCCCATGTCCCGATCTCACTCTCGACGACACACCCACCACCCCCCCCCCCCCCCCCCCCCGTCGACCCCCTTGATCCCCTTCGCGAAGCACCGCAGTTCAACTAATTCATTATTTTCTAAAATTTACGTAACATACTCAATTTTATATAGTTTTTAAAATTTATCTACTAAAATTAAAATTAATTCACATTAATCTACCAAATGTCATATATATTAATTCACATATTTCCATATTTAACTTACACTAATTTCATCGATTACAAAAATCAAAAGTAATTATTAATCTACCAATTTAATTCATATTAATCACCAAATATTATCCAAATTAATTCATATATATATATGCTCATAATAATAATCCAAAATTACAAAAATTCATAAAATTTTCAGTAAATTACAAAAATTGATAAAAATTTCATTATATATTCCTTCATATAAAATTCCATTAAATTTCAAAAATTCAAAAAAATTCCATTATATTCCAAAAATTCCCAATCCAACAATCCCATAAATATATATATATATATATATTCATAATCTAATAATATCCAATATATAATCCAACAATAATTCCCAAAATCAACAAAATTCAACAATAATCCAATATATATTCACATAACTCATCCAAACATCCACATTATCAACAAACTAAACATAAATTGAACCTAAATAAAAAAAATTCTAAATATATTTGGGGATTTAGGAATTTAGGGAGAGGAATCGAACCTGGTTTTGGGTTGTAGATCGAAGGACGGTGGATGCTCTTGATTGGCTAGGATGAACGACAGTGGCGGGTTGTAGATAAATGGACCGGCCAGTTTAAAAAAAAATTTGGGGTAGTTTCGTTTTTGATCTGTCCAAAACGGCTGTTCTGGCGGTTAAAACCCGATAACTATAGCCGACGACATAAGTATAATCGTCGGCTATACTATAGCCGACGATATTTATTATGAATATCGTCGGCTATACTTTTTTTCCTTTCAATTTGCTTTTGTTTTTTCTCATTTAGTAAAAAAGGCTATGAGTTTTTTTTAGTTACTTATAAAAAAGGCTAATTAAACAAAGTTCCTACTTTACATATCACGAATGTTTACATTATTCATTTCACGTTCATACTCAAATTGCACTTTCAAGTCATCGTCCTACACATCATTTTACATTGCACGTTCATACTCAAATTAACATACGTACACTAAGGCACATAGTCAAAATCATCGCTTGAGTCTGACTCGATTTTCGAGTTAATTTCAAGTAAGATGTGTAAGTTCTTGTCACTTGAGTCTTCATTGTCTTCATTTTGATTAACATCAATAAGTTCCGGTCGAGGAATTCGTACCACACTACCCTGTATCACATTAGTAAAGCGAATTGTTGAGGATTCAGAAATACCAGTTGCGTTCGGCTCTTGGTATGCACAAACTTCTTCATTATCCGAGGTCACACCAAGTGTCGAGGCACTGTATATGTTTCTTGGAAGAAAATGGTTAACCACTTTCCACGCGCCTTTATGCACAAGATCATCAAGATAGAACAATTGTTTCACCGCCGTGGTCAAAACAAACGGATTATCTTCATACCAGCTTGTAGCGATATTCACCGAAAATATGTCGTATTGATCGGTCCTTGTGTTCTTAGGGTCAGTATCAAACCATCTACACTTAAACAAGTGCATTGTCATGTCTTCCCCATAAATTACTTCTATAATTGAATGGAGAACACCGTAATAGTCAACACCATTTTGCCCACCATGCACCATTACCCCAGAATTCTGTGTTCTTTGTTTGACGTCTCTATGTTCACAAATAAATAACACATCATTTACCTTACACATAAGATAAACTCTGGAAGTTGCCAGTTTCTGCGCCAAGAGCCTCAATTCGTGTGACCACTGAGGGATACCATCATCTTGTACATGGTTCATCTGAAAATAATCATTTATTAACTTAACTATAAATAGGATATGAGACACTTAAATTCATATACAAGTAAATATATCTATATACGTACCCATTTCCCAAAATAGTTTGCGAACGTCTTGTTGTAGTACTCAACATCACCGGCAATAACAAGGCAGTAAATGTGCAAATTTTTCCAATATTGAACTTCTGGACAATTAATCAATACCGACCAGTAGGCAATGACTAACTCACATGGTTCCAAATTGTACGAGTTGGGCAACTTTCCAGAAACTTCAACATTACTGGAGATGATCGAAAGGTTGAACTGCGGTTAATCTATCGGCATATGTTGTGGAGGGTCCTCCAACGCTCCCAAATACAATTTGGTGTACGTTATACACTCGTGCACAATATATGCTTCAGCGATACACCATTCAGGTGCGGATTTGTTCATCACATAGTCTTCGTAGTCCCCTAATTGTGTATAAAGTGGTAAAGAGCATGTTATGATTATTGTAAAATAAGTGAATAAATAATATTAAAGACATAGCCAGATTCAGAGATGCCTTACGTACCTTTCCATGAGATACATCCATGTGTAGTGTACTGGACCGATAAGCAACAATTGTTCTGGAAGATGGAGCATTAGGTGAGGCATGATGTCGAAATTCTTTGGAGGAAATATCCTTTCCAATTTGCACATGATAAAAATGATGTCCTGTTGCCTTTCCCACATGTTCGATTTCTTCACTTCTCTCGTGCATAACTTTTGAAAGAATCTTGACAAAGTCACTAACGGCTCCACCACCTCTTTGGGCAGGTACCCTCGAATGAAAATAGGGAAGAGGCGTTGAAGCAGTATATGACAGTCATGATTCTTTAGTCCATACATCTTATTGTCTTTGAAGTTAACACATCGACTTATATTTCCTGCATAGCCGGAAGGATACCTAACATTACCCATCCAGCCAAAAATTTCATTCTTCTAGGCAGGTTTGACGGTATAAGGAGCTTGATGCATTTTTTTCTTCCCATCTCTCAACCACAAATATTTTCGCATTCCCATTCTTTTCAGATCAATGCGTGCCTTCGGGCCGTCTTTAGTTTTCCCCTCCCAATTCAACACTGTGCCAACCACACTCTCGCACACATTTTTCGCTATGTGCATGACATCTAAGTAGTGTCTGATCAGCAACTTGGACCAATACAGAAGTTCCCAAAAAATGCTTTTGTGTGTCTAGAATTTATACTTGTCTGGTTTGTCAGGTATTGATGCCACTATCTCAAGATTATTGCTGAACTGCCCAAAATTGTATTCATTTAGCACTTCCAATATTTCATCCCCCGTCTATCTCCTTGGCTGCTCACCTGTTTCCACAGTCCCATCAAATGCCTATATATCCTCCTGAAATGGGTGATAATGTGAAAGCCAACAACGATGACGCATCTGTACAATTTTCCTGCAATGAGGTCTGCAACACTCAACAGTCATGCACTTTGGACAAACCTTGTATCCCCTGGTAACGTTGCCCGACAACATCCCGCGTGCAGGAAAATAGCTAATGATGCCAACAAGCATGACATGCATCTGGAACATCTCATTTTTGAACTTGTCATAAGTGGGATGACCATGCTCACTCAGGTACTTAAGCTTCTCAATCAAGGGTCTCAAATACACATCGAGACACTTTCCTGGATAACCCGGCCTTGGAATTATCATAGTGAGCATATTGTTTTCTTTCTTCATGCACATCTATGGAGGAAGGTTGTATGGTACCAAAATAACTGGCCATATACTGTATTGAGGACTCATGTTGCCAAAAGGGTTGAATCAGTCAAATGAAATCCCCATCCAAACATTTCGAACCTCTGATGCAAAATAAGAAAACTCCCTCACCATGTGCTTCCAAGCCTCTCCGTCAGCAAGGTGTATAGGTATCACCGTCGGGCAAATTCCTCTCGGCCTACCATCTCATAGCTTCAGCTGTATGTGCACACATGAACAACCGTTCTAGCCTATCTATCAGCGCAAAATTCCGAAGTATCTTCACAGCTTTCTTGTTTTCGGCAGAAGTCAACTTATACCTATTTGTACCACATACCGGGCAACCATCAAGGATTCAAGATCATTCCCATAAGCATCTTCACCCCATAACAGAAATCATATCTACAAGCATGGATTTTGATGTAGGAAAGGCCAAGATATTTCAGGATATGTCGCACCTTACGATGAGTGGTAGGAAGACGATGACCGGGGGGCAACAACGAACCATATCATTTCAGCCAATCATCAACAGTCTTCACACTCATTTTTTTCTCCACTTTGAGCTTCATTACTCCCATAACACTTTCAATAACAGTCTTATTACACTTGTTGTACAACGGGGTCTGTTGGAAGGAAATGAGGTTGTTGTACTTGTCCATACCAGCAGTGTTGACAGCCGTAGGTAATTGCTGAACTGACTCAATATGAAGGAAACCCCCAACGGCGGGACGGATATCTGGTGCTTGAGCAAATACACCACTCTCATGAGGAAACATATCATTAATCAACCTTGTTGTTGGATCATTGGATGTACTGGCACTCTCAAAAAATTGTCCCTGATCATGCTAACCAACTGATGAGCTCTCACTGTGATAAATCCAACATATGTACTTATCCCAAAACCCGTTTTTCTTCAAGTGCTCTAATACTTTATCGATGTGAAAACGATATCGCTCGCTGCGATACATACATTTCATACACGGACAATAATGAATTGTCATCCCTCCCCAATTAACCTTCACATATTTCACAAAACTCCTAATTCCACGGTGATATCTTACATCCCATCTTGGAAGACACTTCCAACTCTTGTTGATCCTAAAAATTATAGTTGTATATATACCCATGATCTAATTAATTAAAAATTCATCATTATATATATCGATATTTAAACTATAAATTACATAATTTAATTATTCTACTCGATCGATCCCTAATTAATTACAAATGAACACATATATATATATTTTGTCTAATTTATATTCATTTATAAAACTTATTTTTGTCTAATTATATATTCTACTCGATCTCTAATTATTCGATCATATATTTATTTTCGTCTAATTTAACTCAAATTAAATCAACAATCAATCAATTAATATATATATATATATGATTACACGCACGTACAATTCCCATAATTTTAATATATATGCCCTAACTATAATCACAAAAATCTAAATAATAACCACACTACAATCACAATTAACCGAAACACACAATAATCACAATATATATTAACCATATATAATAATCAAAACTAACCCTTTAATAATCACAATAATCAAATAAATCACCCTATATTCACAATAATCAACGACAATTACTACAAATCAACTATCAATCACTCAAAATCAACCATCAATCACTCAAACTCAACAATCAACTCAAAATTAACAATATATATCTCAACTCTATACATCATTCATATATATATATATGTACCACAATCAACATGTACACATGCACATATATATACCGGCCTATATATATAGTACGTACCTACCTACCTATATAATGAATCACGAACTCATTGTGGACAGTTTTCGACAACACTTAATGATTTCAGAGCGTTTTTAATTTCCGCGGAATATTTTTTTTTAATGACCGAGCTGCTGCCCAGATTGGATCTATAAACACCTATAGCTGATGATACTACAAAGTCATCTGTTATAGTCAAAAACACTCGTCGGTAATAGTTACAAACTATACCCGACGATTTTTCGGCTACTATAGCCGACGACTTTCTATAGACGACGACTAGAATCAAGTCGTCGGCTATAGTAGTACGACTGACGACTGGAGAACTTCGTTGGCTATACCCTACTATACCCGATGATAAGAGTTGTCGTCGGCCTGTTTTTTTCCTGGTAGTGGATTCTCTTCATCATGGTACTTCTCTTGGATTTCATGTTAGTCCTATGAACACTTCTACATCTATACTTCCTTTTAATGATTCATCTACTAGATCTGTCATGATGGGGAATTTTGGAGTTGGTAGCTCAACACATGTCAATCCTAGTAATCATAGTAAAGCCAATTTCAGGTTTAATAATGTGCCATAATCCTTCCATGAGGTCCCTCTAACATATGCAACTCATAGACACACCGCTCTTTATTTTTGTAGACCTCATCCATCCCCTACATATTCTTATTCCACCATCACCACCCAAACAGTTTACTTCCCTACCTACACACCACATTTCCCTTCTTCACAAGCTCACTATAAATAACACCAAACCATTCCATCCTTCCTCAACCAACAACCTCTTTGTGCTAGTAGCAGTACTCAAAATATGTCCCATCATACTCACCAGGACCCATCCCTTCCCACATTTAAGCACGTACTGACCCTATGGGGTGGATCAGTTGGGCCGAACAATACTTAAGGACAAGAAGGTAGGTTTAGCTGCCTTACATTTGATTGATGTTGCCTCTAGCCTTTAGCCTTTAGCTATTATACTTGCAGGATCATCCAAGTTCATGGTCTGTCTTGACTACTCTCATGTTGAATCAATTTGGAGGGCGAGATAGACTTCAGCACAAAGCTGCTTTGGCTAAACTTTAACAAGAAGGGAGTATGACTGGTTTCAAAGATAAGTTCACCCATTTGTGAGTTGAGATTAGCATGCTTCCTTGGGGGCTTGAAACCTGAACTTCATTCTGAAGTGGAGCTTATGAGACCTAGTTTTTTTCATGGAGGCATTTGAGTATGCCACTGCTCGTAAGAAGAAGTAAGCAATTATGAGGTCTCACAAGCCCACATTTGGTCCTAGACTAGTTGAGCAACAGTGGAGCCAATCTGTAGCTCTTCAAAAGCATGGTTCCACTCAAAGTTTAGTGGCATACAAGTCGAAAGAAGGTGGTGATAAGATGTGGTTTTAGAGAGAATGTAGAGAAAGAATGGCTCCAAGGCCTTGTCATTTTTTCCCAAATACATACTTTCCTAATCACATATGTAAGAAAAAGGCTCAAGCCATATGCATTGAAGGCTTCATGGTCTATTCTGACTCTATTAAGGAGGATCAGAATGTTCATTCAAATATTGCAGTGGGGGATTTGTTGACAGGAGATAGTGAAGAAGAGCCATTGATCAACTTGCATTCAATCTCAAAAGGGGCCAATTGCAAGATCTTGCAGTTAAAGGGTTGGTTGGAAGCAAGGAAGCTCATATCCTCATTGATAGTGGTGTTACCAATAGTTTCATTCACCCCTCACTCCATAAGTATTATGGAGGTGTAGTTGATTCTACCAGACCTATGAAAGTGAGAACTGTAGGCAAATTTATATTGGAGACCAGAAGGTACATGCATGACTTAGAACTTGTGGTTCAAGGATAAGGCATTCACACTGAATTTTTTGTCCTCTCTACTTCTAGTTGTGAGGTTATTCTATGAGCATCTTGGCTCTGTACTTTTGGGAGACATCTAATGAAATTTTGAAAATAAAACCATGAAGTTTGATAAAGGTGGCACTCGCTATTCTTTCCAAGGGTTGACAGAAGTAGATATAGATATTGTATCTTGTGAACAGATGAGCAATATTTTGTCAAAGGAATCTGAGGCCTATTTTTTTGAGATTAAAGCCATACCAGTAGATGCTGCTACAAAATCCACATTTGTCCATCCCGCTTTGACAAATGTGGTCAGCGAATTTGAGGAGTTGTTTTCTGCACCAAATACCTTACCTCCCAATAGAAGCCATGACCACAAGAAGGATATTTCAAAACATCTTTTAGAACACATGATGAACATTATGAATTTTTTTTATGCCCTTTGGATTGACTAATGCCCCATCAACGTTTTAGTCACTAATGAATGAAACATTTAGTTAGGGATATGTTGAGAAAACATGTCCTGGGGTTCTTTGATAATATTTTGGTTTATATGAAAACCCTTGAACAACACTTGATTCATGTTAGACTTGTGATGCAGAGGTTGAAGGATTAGTGTTTCAAGGTTAAGCTGTCTAAGTGTACTTTTGGTATCACCAGTATGCACTATTTAGGCCATGTAATCTTTAGATTAGGTGTGGCTATGGACCCTGCAAAGATCAAGAGTATTGAGGAATGGCAGCTACCTATCACAATGAAGGGTTTGAGGGGTTTCTTGCGGCTAGCTGGGTATTATAGAAAATTTATAAAGAATTTTGGTGTCACTGTTGTCACATCCCTCTCCACTTAGTAAGATATTATCCGCTTTGGGTCTCACCCGCCCGGTTTGACTTTTTGGTCTACCTTCAAAACGCGTCTTATTATAGAGATATGGGTATGCACATATAAGCACATTACCTTTCCACTCCCGAGCGATGTGGGATTACATGCCCATGTAGGAATCTAGTTCCCTTGGCACCCCCACACATGGGTCATCACAATCCACCCCCTTAGGGGCTCGACGTCCTCGTCGGCACACTTCCGGTCGGGACAAGCTCTGATACCATTTTGTCACATCCCACTCCACATAGTAAGATATTGTCCGCTTTAGGTCTCGCATGCACGGTTTTACTTTTGGGCATACCCCCAAAACGCGTCTTACTATAGAGATGTGGACATACACATATAAGCACATCACCTTCCCACTCCCGAGCGATGTGGGATTGCCTGCCCATGTATGAAGCTAGTGCCCTTGGCACCCCCACACATAGGTCATCACAATTTATAAGCCCTTGACATACATGCTCAAGAAAAATGCATTTTTTTGGTCAGAGGAAGCCAAAGTTGCTTTTAAAAAGGCTCAAACAGGCTCTTATTACTACACGAGTGTTGGTATTGCCAGATTTTTCTGAGGAATTCACTATAGAATGTGATGCATGTGATGATGGTATTGGGGTTGTGTTGACTTAAGATAAGCATTCTGTAGCATATTTAAGCTAAGCATTGGCTCCTAAACACAAAGAGTATTCAGTCAATGGCAAAGAAATGTTAACAATTGTTTACACAGTGCAACATTGGAGGCCTTACCTCTTAGGGCACGATTTAACATATTATCAGACCACAAAATCATCCAGTTCTTTCTTAACTAGAAGATTTGTAACAACACATACTATGATTAGCAATATAATTACACTTTGACATGTTTATCTAGATTTTTTATTTCGTTGCTATTTAAGAGTCGACTTTTGAATTGTTTTTTATTTGGATTCACTTTCTTCATAGAAGTTGTGGATGAAATTTTTACGAGCTCATATATTTTTAGATTATTTTTCAGAGGTCCGAATTAATTTTTATGTATTTTGGAAGTTCCATGGAAAGAGATTTCAAAGAGTAATCTACACTTGGTGATTTAATCGTAGCCGCCAGATCGAACAGTTTTTCAATCTCAGCCATTGATTTTATTATTATTTTTACCATGTATAAATACTATTTTCTCCATAGAAGGTAAAAGGAGGAATCAGGGAAAATCCTCCCTCTCTCTCCTTGCTCCTGAACCGCGAAGCTCGTCAGCTCAATTTTCCAATGACAACCACCTCAAATCAAAATTTAGTTTGCATGATTCATCTCCCTTCCCTATACACTTATCCATCATCCATTCAAACCAGTTCAAGTTGAGGAGGTTCAATCAGTGACGTCAATTTGAAGGGTTTTAGGTGGATCGAAGTTTTGCCCGCCCACGACGGCGCTCCAAGCTGTGTTGTACTGTCAGATCATGTGGTTTTGGAAGCCCTTAGTTTGGGCTTTCGAATGCACCTATCTTAAAGACCATTAATGTTTGATCATGGTTGGATGATCGGTAGAAAATTTTGAAGACTCTTCTCGATTTTTCATGCATCGGAGGAGCTCGGACAGGGTGGCGTGTGAAGCCCATGCGCTGCCACTGTGGTGGTGGATGAGGGCCATGTGCCGCCATGCAAAGTCTTCCCAATCAGACAGAATCTTCTTTTGCAAAGAGAATTTAAGGAATGAGCTACAACGAATGAGAATTTCTCGACTAATCTGAGTTTCCTTTTTGGACGAACGCGGAGTAAGGAGAATGTGAAGTGACTGATTTTAGCGACATAATAAGCTAGCTATTTGATCTACGTATCCAGGTGAGTGGACCTTTACTTTTCACTATGGCTAATGCGAGTAGTTCCCTCTAGTATATTTTTGATGTTAGTTCTTTTCATTGATTTTGTTTTTACGATTTCTGTTATACTCAGTTAGTAATTTAATACTGTTAGAATTTTTGAATCCTCTTCCATTAGTTTAGCCGAAGCCAGTTTAGTTAGGTTGAACTCCTCATATTTTGCCTTTTCGACTTTGAGTTGTATTACGATCTAAATATATGGTTTATACTTGATGTTCCTGATCAGCTGTCGCTTATGGTTGACATGTCAGATCTATAGTTCATTTTTTATGTCTATTTGGGAAATGAGTCAGTATCATAGAGGCTATTTTGAGATTTTGAGATTTTATATATGCTCATATATGCTACCTGACTGACCACCATTCCAGGGTTGTAGTTCAATATTGATGTATTATCTGGGGTTGTAGTTCACTACCAGATAAGATGGGTGATTAGGGTTGTAGTTTACTACCAGTCATCATTGCCTCCTTATTTCTTGAGTCACGAAAGTCACGCACATGCCGTCCTGGATGCTAGACTCTTAAACAACACTCGATGACTAGAGATGTCACATACCTCAGTGATCCTTTTCTAATTTCTTCGTTTTAGATTTTATTTTTAGTTAGTTGACTCAGCTTTCTATGACTAGAGATGTCATATACCTTAGTCATCTCCGTCGAACTATAATTTCAAATTTAGTTCTTAATCGGTTGTGTATAGTTTATGATAACTATATCTCAGCCATACTAATCTGATAATTTCATTTCATATTCAGTTCTCAGTCAATTAATGAAAAGACCCAACCCCGATTCAGTTACCTAAATCGGAATCGAACCCCTTCTGAAAATACGAACAAACAAAAATTTTTCAAAATTTCGGCAGAGTTTCATTACTAACGTGGAATTTCCATAACCTGCACCCAGAAATTAACACTTCATCCTATGCCACAAAAACCAAACCGTGGGCACCAATCCCATCCGGATTTCTCAACATCAATATATGAATCATAAACAGTAAACAGTACTGTAGTATATATATATATCCGAGAAAATCCATATAAACATGTATCAGAATGTATCAGAGCGACCTCTAATGTAAAACATATACAACATATACATTAGTAGGCGAAACAAGAACCTACTGGAAAACACAGGTAGCTCAGATCACTAGCCTCCAAACCACGACGTGAAAACACCAAAACCTGAACTGCAAACTGGGCACGGAAACCGAAAAGCCCAGGGGAAAGACAATAAACTCGTTAGAGTGAGTGGACGAAAATAAATGTCTTTCACCAGTATATATATACGTTTAAAATAACATATGCGAGTCCAGGTAAATAAAATAACAAGTACACGAGGTAATACTCATACTCCTCCAGTGTACAAAGCATGCAAGTAAAAATCCCACGGGGTCACTCATGGACTCCTCCGTGCTAGTACAGTCCGAACCACGGAGTCCCTGACTTCCACGTGATTCTAAGCCAGAAATGGCCTTGGTTCCGGGGATACGCCCCTCACCGGTCTGGTTGGGGAAACGCCCCTCCAGGCGGCCCTCCGTCAGGGATCAGCCGACGAGGCAAGTGTATCGATACAACAACGTAACTGAGACTGTACTCTGTGTAAACCAAATCATAAACAGTTCGATGCAAATGCATGAAACGACATATAAGTGTATGTATACTCGTATACGTATATTCGTATAAGTATAACCGTATAACCCTAAAACACATGCTCATAACACCATAATCATGTTGCATGCTCAAGTTCATAAATCATATAAAAGACTCGCAAGATTTCCGTGAAAAGAAATTGTCCACTCACAGGTGAGCAAAACGCGCACACGCGCTAATCTCGTGGTCCGGCGGAAGATCCCTCGCCAGAAGCACGATCACGATCCCGATCTCGATCTCCTGAATATTCACAAAAACATAACTGATCAAAATCATAGTTCTCAACCTTGTACTGAATCACGGAAACCAACCGTTCCCGGAAATATGCAATGCCGTACAAAATGAATAACGGAAATTTCGAAATCCCCACTCGAAACCTCGACTGAAAATCGGCTAACCAAATCAACCCGAAAACCTCTGGACGATAGCCAGGGCGTGAATTCGAGAAAAACGACACTAATTTTATCAAAATCTGAAAAAGTCAACTTTCCCGCCGTTGACCGCCGCCGCCGCCGCCGGTGGCTCGCCGTCAACGGTGGAATTTCATGGCCAAAATTTCTAGAATTAAAGCCCATCTCAAGCCGAGTCTCTTCTTCAACAGTCACGAGGTCCAATTCACAGTCTAACTCGTCCAAAACGGCACGAACCCGAATAAAACTTCACCTCCGGCAACCGAATCGGGTTCGCCGGAAAACTCCATTACAACCCAATCAAAGCTTAGGAATAGCTTCACCAAGCCAAGGGGAGGAAAACCCCCAACCTCCTAGCCACCGTGGCTCGCCGGAGAGTCTCCTCCGATCACGGCGAAAAACTCAATTCGGCCTCTAATGGTCCTCACCCAAAACACAACCAATTTTCCCAAACTCAAACACTAATCAACTCGAAATTGAACAAGGAATCGAACCATACCCTCGCCGAAGTCGGAGGTGGCCGGAAAATGGGTCGTCGGACGTCAACTCCCAAACGGGAAACTTCCTCTTCGGTCAAACAGGTCAACTTGCTATTTTTGGAAAGTCAGAGTTCGGTCAACGGTCCAATAGTGTTTTACGACTAATTCTCGACTATTCCGATATTTATACTCGTGCCTCGGGTCGATCGACGATTCGAAATGGATAACCATCACGATTCAGATAAACTCGAAACAATCGGATAAACTCGTCGAAAACCGAAACTTCAAATAATCATAAGATATTCCTCGATTATCAGAAAAATCTTCCGGAACCGCCCACGAACTCGAAATCATGTACTGTACAATTTCCGTGAAGACACCCAATTCAAATTCTCGACCGAAAATATAGTCGCGAATCGAATCGGCAAACCACATATACGACATAAAATCGCGACTAAACTCAATCTCGAGAATCGTGCCGAATACGCAACAGATTCTGGTTCGGGTCATCACAATTAATTTCAATCTTGATGGCCTGAGATGTCGATACCTCAACCACCTGTTTCACTAGATATTTCATATTCCGATTGTCAGTTTAGATTTATATTTTGCTAGTCGATTTCATATCGTGCGTTTAGACATTTGATTTTAGAGGTAGTTTTGTGGTTGATCTCAACTATTTCATTTCCGTCCTTTGATTTTTAGTCCTCGCATATAAGTTTTTCACTAAAATGTAGCAGAAGGGCATAAATATAGTTTCTCTATACTTTTACGTTATTATGACTTTTATCCACTCATTTTAACAATTTTCTGTTTTTGGAATGTCCTTCCCTGGACCCTTTGGTTTTAAATGCCCAGGTTTGCAGAGTTGCTAAGGAAGTCGGGTGTGCACGCAGTTCGAAGTATAACAGTACCCCGTAAGATCCACAGCTGATCCTACGGGCTTGTAGCTTAGTGAGTTAGTCAATTTAGAATATATTGTAGCTTTGGAGTAAACCAGCTTTATTTACTAGTATAGCCTCTTGGCATGTTTGAGTGAAAGGTTAATTTTAGTTTTATTGTCATTGTTAGACAAGCAAATTGATTCGAATGTTGATAAGAAACTCTAGTTAGCAGCGTCGTTAGGACTTAATCCTGGTTTAAGTTTCTAAATCAGAGTCGGGTTCAAACAAGATTACAATTCCAACAGAACAGAATTGGTTGCTGAAATTGCTTGGATACGATTACACAGTCCAGTTTAGACCAAGAAAGCACTAAATAGTTGTAGATTCTTTATCCAAAAATGCTGAACTGAAACAACTCATTGGTGTCACCAACCCTATTTCACAGTTAATCTTTGATGTGTAACAAGATTTTTGGTGGATCCTGAAGCATGTGTCATTATACAAAGGTAATGATCAAAGGAAAAATTATGAATTGCAGAAGGGAATCCATTACTACAAAGGTTTGTTTGTAACTGCTCTTGCTCTTAATGCTTTGAGGGAGAGGATTGTACATGAGTTCCATGATTGCAATATAGGGGGACACTGGTTTCCTTAAAACTTATAAAAGGATAACCAAAACATGTATTTGGTCAGGTATAAAGAGAGATGTGAAGAAGTGGGTTCAAAATTATGATGTTTGCCAAAGGAGTAACCATGAGGTAGTGTTACCACCTGGTCTTCTTTTGCCATTGCCAATACCAGAAGGGGCTTGGAAAGCCATTTCCATGGATTTAATTGAGGGGCTACCTAATGATCATGGTAAATCAGTGTTATCTGTGGTAGTGGATATAATCACTAAATATCTTCATTTTATTCCCATTGCATGCCCCTACACTGCTAAAACTGTTGTTGAAGCTTTCATGAAAGAGGTATTCAGGTTACATGGTCTTCCTGAGGCAATTGTTAGTGACAGAGATCCAATTTTCTCAATGCTTTTTGGAAGGTCTTCTTTGAGTTACAAGGAACAATGCTCAATAGAAGCACAACTTACCACCCTGAGACAGATAGGCAAACTGAGGTGTTGAATAAGACTATTAAGCATTATCTAAGGTATGTGATCACTAAAAAAAGGGGCAGCTGGTTATCTCTAATACCCTGGGCAGAATGGTGATATAACACCATACATCATGTTGTAATTAAGATGACCCCATTTGAAGCCCTATATGGTTATAAGTCTCCCAGAGTAACTCCTTACATTCCTAACACAAGCAATGTTCATGAGGCGGACTTAGCCTTGAAGGATAGGTATGAAATGATGTTAAGATTCAAGCATAACCTCAACATGGCTAGAAATAGGATGAAGGTTTATGCAGACAAGCATAGGAGTGAGAGAAACTTTGAGATCAATGACATGGTTTTTCTCAAGTTACAGGCTTATAAATAGCAATATGTGGAACATAGGCAGAATCAGAAGCTAGCTCCTAAGTTCTTTGGCCTTTTCAAAGTGGTGGCAAAGATCAATGAAGTGGCCTACAAGCTGTTTCTTCCTCCTGAGTCAAAATTTCATTATGTCTTTCATGTTTCTATCTCTTGATATGTATCACTTATAGCATGTCCATTATATTAGCCGTTGTTATGCACTATTTAGTTTGTGTAAACCTTATCGGGCAGTCATCTTCAATCAATACAACAATCTACCTTTTGTCTATTTTCCTAGTTCTTCATTTTACAGCTCAGATTCTGAGATCTTCTTACAAGGGATCTCTTCACAAAATTAAACACATAAAGAAAAGAGTTCTTAGAAATTTAATTACGTACCTTTTCCTGTTAATTTATTTTCATGAATAACTTGACAAGAATTTTTTGGTCAGAATCATCTTTCGGTTCTGATAGTCGCATATTTATGCGTCTATTCAGTATTTAATTTGTTCACTATATTTAGTTTAATGTTATTAATTGAGTGAATTAATTATGTTTATTTATTTTTAGGTATTTTGGAGATTAATGAAGAAAAAGAGATTGAATAATACAATTTGGGAGTTAATTGGAGAAGTGGAGGACATACGAGGTGTAAGAATTATAATCCATGATGGATACTGCTGGAGCTTGGCGCGCACATGATGAAAAAGTGCACGTGAGTTTTGTTAGTTTAATTAAACTAGCTAAATGGAGATATATATATATATATATTTATGCCTGGCAAGCTGATTATGAAAAGAAGTGGGGCTGAGACTTGAAAAGGGGAATATAAGTCTTTGGCGAGGGACCTTGGCGAGCAGTCTAGCCCATGAACAACTAGGTTAATTAAATCTTGCTAGAGTTATATATATAGTTAGTGATAGGCAGTTTGGAGTTGGACTTTGGGAAGAAGTCCATTTGGTGTTGAATTGCTTGCACGTGATGCATGAATTGTGCTAGCTAGGTTAATTAGCTAGCTAAACATATATAAATAGAAGTGGAGCAGAATAAAGGGGAGGACGGCTTGGAGGAGATAAGAGGGAGAATAAGAAAGAGAGAAAAACAATAAGAAAAGAAGAAGTTCTCGTGCATGAAGCGGAGCCCGATCACGTCGTCGCCAAGAGTTCTTCTTTCTCCTTCTTTTGTTTATCTTTTATGAATTCTTTGATGTTATTATTTAAGACTATGAGTAGCTAATGTTATTTTGTTAAGGGTCTGCTTGAAGCTCTGTACATGAAGTCTTTTTAATGCATACACTTTAACCTAGTTTTGCATATTCTTTTAATGAAGTTTCTTTCTCTGAATGATTCACCGTATGAATTCTTGTATGTTTTGTTTAGTGGCCAACTTAGTATGCATGTTAGGGTTCTAGTTTCATGAGATACGGGCGATTGAAGATAATTTCTTCCACCGGATTCTCTATAGCGATACACTGATTTTACCGTCGGGAGATTGAAATCTATAGGTCTAGCAAAACATGCCTATAGTGTACTTGTGAACCCTTGTAGTTTCTCAAACCTTTTCTAGAGTTTAATACTTTCTTCTTTGTGAACCTTAGGGTCCATGACTATGGGTTCATAGAGGAATATATGTAGGGGAGATCCATGACAAACCTGCATAGGCAGAAGGATTAGGTAATAGGATGTGGTTGTAACGATCAACTCTTCCTGGAAACTTTCATTCATTGGATATGTGCATTAGTTTAAGTATGTGTTTGATAGATGGAGTGGTGGTGGTGGATTGCATTCCTCTTAACTTTTTAATCGTATAGTTTAAATCCATTTGCATTCATTAGCATATTTACTTTCAGCATTTATTTTCTGCATTAGCTGTTGCTTAGCCGATTCAGTTAGGTAACCAAATCAACTCAGAAAACCTTAAAATTTTGTGTGGTACACTACCAGAAATGGAGACATTACCGGCGACCTGCCGTCGCCGGCCTTGTCTTTTTTTTTTCGCCGGAATTGACATTACCGGCGACTTGTCGCTGGCAATGATGTCGCCAGTGATTCCCCGCCGGTGTTGACATTGCCGGCGACGGGAAACGCCGTCGCCGGCAATGGCAGCGCCGCCGTGGCCGGAATTTGAGACATTGCCGGCGACTCGAGTCCATGTCGCCGGCAATGTGGGGAAAAATTTTGAAAAAAAAACGCGGTTCTGGATTGGGCCCAATTCCATAACCTGCATTGAACCGGATAAACCGTACAATCATACAAGTTCAACAGTACACGTAGCAAAGACAGTCATACAAGTTCAACATAAATGTCCAACGTACAGTACAAATAGCAACGACGATAAAAAAATTAACTACAACTACAGGTCAGGTCCAGGAACTTGCGGGTCATCAGGGTTGAAGTAATCCATGTACTCATTTGAATTTCGGTGGCTACCTTGGTCTTGCTCTGGCGTTGACTGGTGCGGTGGTGGTGGTGGATAGGTAGGGATATGAGGGACCGGGGGAGGTGTGGGGAAGGGTTGTCCGGTAGTCTGAGCCTCGTACATCGTCCGCATCCATGTGTACATCTGAGCCTGCACCTGTGTCTGCTGCATTTGGTACTCGGCCATCTGCCTCTTTTGCTCCTCCAACTCCCTCTGCGTCCTATGAAGCTCCGCCGCGAGGTTACGACAAGAAGTTGAACTTCTTGACCCGGTAGAGTATTCTGAAGTGTTCTTCAATAGTCCTTCGCCCGCCGTGCCCATTCCCCTACAGTAGTAGGTATTCTTTCCAGTCCCGCACGCTTTTGCCATGATCCGAGCCGCTATCGGGGGATCAAGCGGATCGATCTGAGAGGCATACTGGGTGACTTCTTCCTCGGAGCAGTCAGGATGGTTAGTCCGAGCTATACTCATGGTCACTTCTGCGGTCGCCTCCTCCACTCTCGACTAATTGAAAAGGGAAAATGAACAACGTATTAGCTAACAAAATCTATTTCCATCTTGAAAAATAGTTTTATTAACACATGGAGAGGCGAAAGACTTACCGCTTCTTCAGGGCACTGCGGGTAGAACTTCTGATGAATATACACCAACGGGTTCACCTCTTGTTGTTGCTGCGCCTTAGTCGACCAACCCATGTAGTTGAGTGAACCTACATGATGGGCCCTGGTGTTTTTCAATCTATTCGCCCGGTTCGTCTTCGAAATCGCCTTGTTTGATAAACATATGAAAAAAAATTAGTAACTAACTATTTCAATCTGATACGATACATTAGGCTTGAAAGATATATTAAGGATGCATACCCGAGCTTTGGGGTGCTCGAAGTGGGCTATCAGCCACAGCCACTCGTACTCCCTAAACCGGAATTCGCTAGGGGTGGAACCTCGGCCTAGCTCCTTGTATACAGTGTAATGGGAAGAAAGCTCGTTCTTCCACTCTTTATACCTATATTAAAAGAAGGAAAAAAAGTTAGAGATATTAAAACACTTGATAAACAAAAATCTAACTCGATATATATTCAAATAAGTCGAAGCACATCACCTCATATGTAGTTGACGCTCTACCTACGTGTGAATAAGAACTTCATCCACGTCAAACCACACCTGCAATATGAATATATAAAAGGTAAAATTATATATATATTTATTCGGACTTAATTAATAAATGTAAAATTTACGTAATGAAAATACGATTTTACTCACACTGAGTGCATTATGCACTTGCATCTTCACGTAGATAGGCACAGATTCCCAATCTGGCCAAAGCATTGGGACCTTGTCCCGCACGATCGCACCGGCCATGCTGACATATTTGCGCGTGGTGTCGAATGCCTCGATCACCTCGCCATCCTCATTGGCCCTTATGGGCGTTTTCCTTCCGCCGGTGGCCTGCTCAAGTCTCTTCCCGGTGCAGGTGCCTCTAGCCCCTTTCCGTTTTCCAGTCCCATTAACGAAATTGCCTAATAATACAATGTCAACAAATTGATATCATTAATTGAACCTATCGCAAGTCTTAAGTAATAATTAAGTAATCAATCTGATGTTAAAAAAATTTACCTGCATCGTCCGTTTGTTGGTTGGTGCACCTCACACTCCAAAGATACACGGGGTCGAACGGGAGGAAGTTATACGCTTCCTCCACGGTCAGGAACTCCGGCCGTCCTTCAATATAAACAGGCATCCCCCTATCATCGAATTCAGGGATGACAGGAATCTCGTCGGGTAGGAAGAGACCGGACGGCGGAGATAGACGAGGCCTGGACGATGAGGCGCCAGCACCATCATGTGTCTCAGATGATTCTCGTGAAACGGGAGTAGGCACCGGGCGAATATGGGGCATTCGGATTGAGGGAGTTTCTGATGCCCCCGTTGACTGTCGCTCGTCTGAGGCTCTGCCACCGGAGGGACGTCTGCTGATTGAGCGTCTGGAGACTGAGGCTCGAGACTCAACTTCCGGTTGCACGGCTCTTGATCGTGCAGCTTCCTCCTCAGCTCGCGCCTCTAGCAAGGCTCTCGTGCGAGCACTCATCATTGGCCCACTGGGCGTGTTGCTAACTGCGGGGGAGGAGGAAGCTTGACTACTGTTCCCTCCACTATTTCGGGAACCTCTCCGAAGCCAATTAGCCGCAAAACCTCCTGGCATGGACACCGTAATAGTCATGGGAACTGGGGTTCTATAACAAATCGGAACCGGAACGGTTTGGAACAGGAACCGTTTGAACCTGGAACCGTTATATTACAAACGGTTCCGGTTACAAATAGTTCCGGTTCCAAACGGTTCCGGTTCCAAACCGTTTCAGTTCTATAACAAATCAGAAATACCGGAACGGTTTGGAACCGGAACCGTTTGAAACCGGAACTGTTTGTAACCGGAGCCGTTTGTAACATAACGGTTCCGGTTACAAACAGTTCCGGTTCGAAACGGTTCCGGTTCCAAACCGTTTCGGTTCTATAACAAATCAGAACCGGAACGGTTTGGAACCGGAACCGTTTGAAACCGGAACTGTTTGTAACTGGAACAATTTGTAACATAACGGTTCCGGTTACAAACAGTTCCGATTTGGTATGGTTCCAATATCACCTATTATACGTTAAATTAACAACTATATCACCTAACTTAACATATATACATACATCATTTCCGGCTTTAAATTTTTCACACATATATACATCGATCATGCATCTTAATTTCACCTTAATTCACACATATATATATATACATCACATATTAATCCAATTCACCCTAGCTAATTAATTTTCTACATTTTTCAAACATACGTATATATATACATTCCATATATATTAATTAATTTTTCACATATATACATCACATATATTGCTCCTTCACCCCACAATTATCCACATTTTTTTCCCACAATTTTCATACATACCTTAATTACATTTTACAAATATTGTCCACATGCATACATATATACATCCCACAATTATCAAAAATTAATTAATTAAAATACACAAAAAAAATATTGTGGAATGAGAGAGAGAGAGAGGGAGAGAGAGTGAGCTCAAACCTGCCATGGTGGAGCTCGACCCAACTTTGCCGGCGACGGAGGTGAGGGGAGGAGGAAGAGGAGGAGGGGAGGAGGAGAGAGGGGAAGAGAGAGGGGAGGAGAGGAAGAGAGGGGAGAGGGAAGAGAGAAGAGAGGATTGAGGAGAGGGGAGATATCAGAAATTCGTGCTAAGAGAGGGAAGAGGAAAGAGAGAATTGAATTAGGCCGAAGAGAAATGGGGAGGAGGAGCTCGAGCTCGAGCTATACCGCCACCATTGCCGGCGAGGTAGGTCAACGTCGTTGGTAATGACATTACCCACGAGTTGCTAAGTCGTTGGTAATGACATTACCAACGAGTTGCTTGTCAACTCGTTGGTAATGTCATTATTTGTCGACTATTATCCGATCGACCAATTTCCGACCATTTTCCGACTACATAATTTCCGACTACGTACAATTTCCGACTACGTATAATTTCCGACTACGGTTCCGATTTCCGACTACGTTCAATTTCCGACTACGGTTCCGATTTCCGACTACGTTCAATTTCCGATTTCCGACTACGTTCAATTTCCGATTTCCGATTTCCGACTACGTTCAATTTCCGACTACGGTTCCGATTTCCGACTACGGTTCCGATTTCCGACTACGGTTCCGATTTCCGACTACGTTCTATTTCCGACTACGGTTCCGATTTCCGACTACGTTCAATTTTCGACTACGGTTCCGATTTCCGACTACGTTCAATTTCCGACTACATACAATTTCCGACTACGTACAATTTCCGACTACATACAATTTCCGAGTACATTTTCCGACTACAATTTCCTTAAACATTTTACTACGTACATTTTACTACGTACATTTGCCGACTACAATTTCCGACTACAATTTCCAACGTACTAAGGATGATAATCGTAATCATCTTCATCACTTGAGTCTGACTCGGTTTCATAGGTAACCTCTGGCAATATGTGCCGCTCCTCGTCATCTGAATCAGCGTCAACTTCATATGGATTAACATCGAGAAGTTCTGCTCCAGTAATTCGAACCACACTCCCAGATCTCACATTATTAAGGCAAATCGTAGATGATTCCGGAATGTCAAAAGCGTTTGGCTCTTGGTATGCAGTAACTTCCTCATCATCTGCAGTATCACCAAGTGTGGCAGCACTGTATATGTTTCTATGAGCAACATGGTTAACCACCTTCCACAGGACTTTGTTAAGAAGATCGTCCAGGTAAAACACTTGTTTTACTGATGAGGCAAGAACGAAAGGGTCATCTTCATACCAGCTAGTAGCAGTATTCACCGAAAATGTTCCGTACTGATCGGTCCTTGTGTTCTCTGGGCTAGTATCAAACCATCTACACTTGAACAAGTGCACTTTCATGCGGTTCCCATAAATTAGTTCAACAACTGAATGAAGGACACTGTAATAGTCAATGCCATCCTGCCCACCATGGACCATCACCCCACAATTCTGTGTTTTCAGTCGGTCGTCTCGATTTTCACATATAAATTTCACGCCATTGACCTGACACATCGAGTAAACTTTTGAAGCAATTGGTTTCATCGCCAGGACCCTCAATTCGTTTGACCACTCTGGGCAACCATCATCTTCTACATGGTTCATCTGAAAACGTCCATATATTAATACGTATAGAAGAAATTATGTCATCTTGAAACCACAAAACCACGTACATACATACATGCTATATAAAGATATATATAAAAATATACATATACACATATACTTACCCATTGACCAAAGTAGTTTGCAAACGTCTTGTTGTGGTAATCAACATTTCCGGCAATAGCAGGGCAGTGAAGATGATAGTTTTTCCAATATTATACTTCTTCACAGTTAATCAGTACCGACCAGTGGGCAATGGCTACCTCATTTCCATCCAACTTGTACGACTTTGGCAAGCTTCCCTGTACTACCATGTCACTGGAGATGATAGAAAGGTTGAACTGGGGTTCATCTATCGGCATATGTTGTTGGGGGTCCTCTACATTTTTGAGGTACACTTTGGTGTACATTACACACTCGTGCGCAAGATATGCTTCAGCGATACACCCTTCAGGTGCATATTTATTCTTCACATAGTCCTTGTAGGCTCCCAATTGTCTACAAGTTAACAAGTACATGTTAACTTACTTAACCACAAGAATTTACATATAAAAACATAGGCAAACCAAATTTATGAATCATTTGTACCTTTCCATGGGATACATCCAAGTGTAGTGTACGGGACCAGTAAGCAACAATTGTTCGGGAAGATGGATCATCAGGTGCGGCATTATGTCGAAAAAATTTGGGGGAAATATCCTCTCAAGCTTGCACATGATAAAAATGATGTCATCTTGCATCTCCCTCAGGTCTACTTTTTTAACTTCCCTGGTGCATAACTTCTGAAAGAATCTTGACAAGGCCACCAACGGCTCCACCACCTCTTTGGGCATGTACCCTCGAATGAAAATAGGGAAAAGGCGTTGAAGCAGTACATGGCAGTCATGACTCTTTAATCCGTACATCTTATTGTCCCGGAAGTTAACACACCTGCTTATATTTCATGCATAGCCATAAGGATACCTGCATATATATAGATAAAGCCATATATATGGACCAATTATATTTCTCGCATATAACCATATATACTCCGCTAAAAATTTAAGGCCAAATTCTTACATAGCCATAAGAATATATACCTGACATTACTCAGCCACCGAAAAATTTCATGCTTATGCTTCGGCTTTACGGTGTACGGAGCTTGCGGCATTTTTCTCTTACCATCTCTTAACCACAAATGTTTCCGCACACCCATTGCTTTCAGATCAATGCGTGCCTTAGGGATGTCTTTTGTTTTCCCCTCCAAGTTAAGAACTGTGCCCACCACACTTTCACACACATTCTTCTCTATGTGCATGACATCTAGGTAATGTCTGATAGGCAACCTGGGCCAGTATGAGAGTTCCCAGAATATGCTCTTGTGTGTCCAAAACTTATACCTTTCGGGCTTGTCTGGAATTGACGCCACTATGTCAGGATGATTGCTCAGCTGGCCAAAATCGTATTCATTCAACACTTCCAAAATTTCTTCCCCTGTCCATCGCCTGGGTGCCACACCTGTTTCCACAGTCCCATCAAACGCGTCTGGATCCTGCCTAAATGGGTGATCATATGGAAGCCAACAACGGTGACGCATCTGAGCAATTTTACTGCAATGAGGACTGCAACAATCGACCGTCATGCACTCTGAACAAGCCCTGTAACCCCTGGTAACGTTGCCCGACAACATACCGCGGGCAGGAAAATCACTGATGGTGCCAACAAGCATGGCATGCATCTGGAACATCTCCTTTTTGAACCTATCGTAAGTGGGGTGGGCACACTCACTCAGGTACTTAAGCTCCTCAATCAAAGGCCTCAAATACACATCGAGACACTTTCCTGGATAACCCGGGCCCGGAATTAACAGAGTGAGCATATTGTATTCCTTCTTCATGCACATCCATGGTGGAAGGTTGTACGGTACCAAAATAACTGGCCATATACTGTATTGAAGACTCATGTTGCCAAAAGGGTTGAATCCGTCAGATGAGAGCCCTAGCCAAACATTTCGGACCTCTGCTACAAAATGATCAAACTCCCTGACCATGTGCTTCCAAGCCTCTCCGTCGGAAGGGTGTATAAGGGTGTCATCGTCAGGCAAGTTCCTCTCAGCCCACCATCTCATTGCCTCCGCCGTGAAAGCATACTTGAACAACCGCTCCAGCCTATCAATAAGCGGGAAATATCGAAGTATCTTCACAGCTTTCTTGTTGCCTGCAGGAGTCAACTTATACCTTTCTGTAAAACATATCGGGCAGGCTTCAAGGTCTTCGAGATCTTTTCCCCAGAAGAGAATACAATCATATCTGCATGCATGGATTTTGATGTAGGAAAGCCCAAGATCTTTCAGGATATGTCGCACCTTATGATGAGTGGTAGGAAGACGATGACCGGGTGGCAGTAGCGAAGC
Organism: Geum urbanum; assembly: GCA_946800695.1. NCBI lineage: Eukaryota > Viridiplantae > Streptophyta > Magnoliopsida > Rosales > Rosaceae > Geum > Geum urbanum. Next base: position 20,786,036 of record OX327000.1, on the reverse strand, counting down.
AGTCCACTTCAACCAAGAATCAATAGCTTTGACAGACATTTTGTTCTCCATTTTGAGCTGCATCACTCCCATCACACTTTCAAGAACAGTCTTACTACAACCGTCGTACAACGGAGTCTGTTGCAATGCAATCAGGTTGTTGTACTTGTCCATACCGCTTGTGTTGACATGGCCTCCAGGTAATGGTTCGACTGGCTCGATATGGGGGAAACCCTCAACGACGGGAGGGACATTTGGTGCTTCATCAGCAAATACACCGCTCTCATGAGGAAACATATCATTGATTAACATCGATGTTGGATCATAGGATGAACTGCCCCTCTCAGCAAAATCTCCATGATCATAGCGTGGACTGGCCCTCTCACCAAATTGTCCATGATCATGCGGACCCGCTACCGATGTTTCACCGTGATAAATCCAACAAGTGTACTTATCCTAAAACCCGTATTTACTCAGGTGCCTCTGGACTTTATCAATGGGAAATCGAAATCGATCGCTGAAACACTTACATTCTTTACACGGGCAATAATGAAGTCTAGTGTCTCCACAATTAGCCTTCACAAAATCCACAAAACTCCTAATTCCCTGGTGATATCTGACATCCCATCTTTCGAGGCTCATCCAACTCTTGTCCATCCTGAAAATTCTAACAATTTTACGTATTAGTTATATATATATACACACATTCACTACTAATAATCGACGTGATCTCTCAATTCAACTCTAATTAAATCAACACATGCATGCATATGTATATATATCGATCTAATCTCTGAATTCGATTCAGTACTTGATGATAGTATTCTCCTTTTTTCAATTCAAAACGTATTTGACTGGGTAGGAGGAGGCTCTGTTAAGCCTGGCTTCGATAACAATACGATAATACCAGTCATTGATTCAGACACAAGATTAACTACAACCTGTTTTCTCGTTTCGGTGACCGTACATCAACAACATTTCATATATATCTCACGAATTGGATTTGATCAACACACACACACATATATATATACCACATATACGTATATATACACCTATGTACCTATATATATAGCTTCCCGAGTGATCGAGTTTTCGACGCGCGCCTTAATTTTGACAATATACCGAATGATCGATTTCAGAGCGTACGTTTTCCTTCTTTCGATTTCTCTGGATTTTTTTCGCTCAAAATGATTGAATGATCGAGCTGCCCCATCCGGCATCTAATATAAGACACATTGCTGGCGACGGAGTAAGTCGCCGGAAATGAAGACATTACCGGCGACTTTACGCCGGAATCTCGCCGGTAATGTTCCAAAACATTACCGGCGACTCCAACCGTCGCCGGCAATGTCTAGGCACACATTTCCGGCGAAATTCCGGCCGGAAAATCGCCGGAAATGTGTACCTAGACATTGCCGGCGACGGTTGGAGTCGCCGGTAATGTTTTGGAACATTACCGGCGAGATTCCGGCCACATTACCGGCGACGGAGTAAGTCGCCGGTAATGATGGACATTACCGGCGACTTTTCCGGTCGCCGGCCTTGTTGGCCGGAATCTCGCCGGTAATGACTCATTTTCTTGTAGTGGTAGTCCATCACTATATGTAGTTCAATGTTTCCAAATTTCGTAGCATTTGAGTCTGTCTAGCTTAAGTTTGTAGTGTTATTAGTGTACTGTAGTAGAGTCTGTCAGCACAGTAGTTTAGTGTTAGGATTTAGTTTCGCCAATTCCTCGTGTTCGATAACCCCTATTTATCTTACTACATTAATATATCCAGGTTGTGAATAGGGTATCTTTGAGAGGTGTTTACCCGCCTTGTCAAATTTTGGCATCGTTGCTGGGGAATTGCTTAATTCTAAGTCCTAATAGAGTCTTTAATTTTCAGTTTTGTTTTCTTTTCTTTTCTTTTTCTTTTGAATCTTACTGTTTGTTTAGTGTGCAGGAACATTGTGTATGCGTACTAGGCACACAAGAAGTGCTGAGCCATTATTACTTGATCCAGATATTGAACGCTCAGCAAGGCAAAACAGAAAGAAGCAGGGACAACGGTCCATGAATGTGAACAGTGGTGGTGAACTATCTGAGCAAGAAAGACATTCAAGTTCAAAATTTGAGTTTGAGGAAGAACAGAGTATTCCAACACCACCACCATCACAAAAAAGAATGGCAAATGCAACCAAGTTGATAGAGTCCTTTATACCAGGCACAGGTGCAGCAGATTCACCAATCGTTCTACCAGAGAATCTGGGGGCTTATTCTATTCCTCCATCACTTATATTGAATCTGCCACACTTCAGAGGAACACATTATGAAGACCCCCAAGACCATCTCAATGAATTCACAGCATTGTGCAGAATCCAGAGATCGACTAATGTGGAAGAGGATACTGTGAAGCTCCTCTTGTTTTCGTTCTCTTTGAAGGAGCAAGCAAAAGAATGGTATAATTCTTTAGCTCCTTTATCTATAGACACATGGGAGAAGATGTGCTATGCATTTATGAAAGAGTTCTACTCTGCTTCCCGCACCAAGAACTTGGAGAAGCAAATTAGCACATTTAGGTAGAAAGACAGTGATGAATTACATGAAGCCTGGAGCCAGTTTAAGAGTCTTCTTCGAAAATTCCCTCATCATAAGTTTGACCTCAACACTCAAATGAAGTTCTTCTATGAAAGACTTGATTCTTTTAACATGTCAAAGCTTGATTCAGCTTGTGGGGGAAATTGGTGGAATATGACTGGAGCTGAAGCCAAGGAAGTTGTTGAGAATCAAGCTGAAAATTCAAGGCAATTTCAGTCAAGGGATAGATCCATGGGAGCAAGTAGAAGATCTCTCAATGCAGTTGCAATCGATGGAGCCATGGAAAAAAGATTCAACTCTACAGAGAATGATATTGCTCTGATTGCTAGTTGTCTGAAAGTGAGCAAGAAGACAACAGTTGTTGCAGCTCAGGTTGTGTGCACTTTATGTTCAACCATAAGCCATTTAGCAGAAGATTGTTCCAAGTTTAGAGCAGATGAAGAGGTTGATCAAGAGAAAGAAGCTAATTACTTCCAGAGACAACCCAACACATATGGTGGAAATAGGGATCTGTTGAGCGACAGGAGCAACAATGTGCTCAATCCTCCTATTGTTCCACCCGGATTTCAGCAGAGACAGCCTACAGGAGATGGCAGCAATTTGGCCAAAGGCGTGTGCCTCAGCAACAACAAGATCAAGCTCAAACATCATCAGGAAATTCTACCTTAGAAGCCATGATGCAACAAATGATGTTTGACAACAAGAAGGAATGAGAGGAGAATAGTGCCTTTCGCCAAGATATTAAGGCCACTGCTCAAGAACTCAAGGCTACAACTCTGCAGCAAGGAAAGGCAATTGACTTGCTCGAGCGACAAATGAGCCAAATGCAGCAAACAAAAGCTCAAGTCAAGGAAGGAAGTTTTCCTAGCAACACTCTTCCCAACCCCAACACAAAATATGAAGCTTATGCCATGACCTTGAAGAGTGGAAAGGTGTTGGAAGAATTACCCAAGGCAACAAAGAGAAAGTGGGATGAGCCCGTGCTTGAACAACTTATCCCTTACAAGCCGTTGGACAAGCCGTCAGAAGACTCTGTAGGAACCCCAATTTGAGCCGTCGAAAATGCACCTGAAATAAGAACTGAGAAATCAAAGATCAAGCCAGGTATCCTCTACTCATTCTCCTTCTATTATTCCTAATTTACCTTTTCCTAGCAGATTGAAGAAACAGGTGAAGGTTAAAAGAGAAGGAGATCTTGGATGTGTTTAGAAAGGTAGGAGTAAACATCCCCTTGTTGGATGTAATCAAGAAGATACCACAGTATACAAAGTTCCTGAAAGATATGTGCACAACAAAGAGTAAATTCTATGGAACTGAGACTGTGGCTTTGGGAGAGAGAGTATATGCTGTGCTTCAAAGAAAGCTTCCACCTAAGTTGGGTGATCTAGGACAATTTACGATCCCATGTACCGTTGGTGATCACAGGTTTCCGGGTGTTTTACTTGATTTAGGTACTTCCATTAGTTTAATTCCATACACTGCTTATAACAGGTTAAGAATGGGAGAACTTATTCCTATAGGTGTCACCATTAAACTTGCTGATCGGTCTAACTATTACCCTGGAGGTATTATTGAGGATGTTTTGGTGCAGGTGGGAGATTTGATATTCCCAACATATTTCTTTGTGTTGGAGATGGAGCATGAGCCAATGCCATTAGAAATACCATTGATTCTTGGAAGACCGTTCTTGAGAACAATGCGTACAAAGATAGATTGTTTTAATGGATCATTGAGTATGGAAGTAGCTGAGGAGATTGACACTTTTGAGAGTTTTGTGCAGGAATTCATTCAATATTCATTGGAGGTGGATCCTTTGAGAAAATTCATAGAGATATCTGGGAAAGAAGATGTTCCAAGTCTGGAGCTTGGCGAGCTTCTCAAGAAGCTTGGCGAGGAGAAGAAATTTCGACCCATCGAATTTGAACCTATTTTTTAGATAGCTTAGGCTGAGGATCTTGATATAGAAGAGAAGTATTATGCTATGGAAGAAACACTTAAATCCCTACCAAGTATGAAAGGTAAATATTCTAAACCCATTTCTCTTCCGATTTTAGATGACGTTCTTGTTCCATCTATATAGGTGGCACCCACTTTAGAGTTGAAACTTCTTCCCGAGCATTTAAGTATGCTTTCTTGGGGAAGGATGATACACTTCTAGTTATCATCTCTTCCAAGCTCTCAACAGTACAAAAGGAGAAGTTGATGAATGTACTTAAGGAATACAAGGCCACCATTGGATGGACAGTAGCCGATATTAAGGGCATCTGCCCAACATTGTGTACCCACATGATCCATCTGGAGGAGGGAGCTAAGCCAACAAGGGAAGCTCAATGTCATATCAATCCTCCCATGATGGATGTTGTCAAGAAAGAAGTCATCAAGCTTCGAGATGCAGGTATCATTTATGCAATTTCTGACAGTAAATGGATTAGTCCTGTACAGGTTGTGCCCAAACGTTCAGGAATCACAGTAGTAAAGAATGATGAGAACATGTTGTTGCCTCAAAGAGTCCAAATGGGATGGAGAGTGTGCATTGACTACCGCAAACTCAATGCAACTACAAGAAAAGATCACTTTCCACTCCCATTCATTGATCAGATGTTGGAAAGGTTGGCATGTCATGTATATTACTGTTTCTTGGATGGTTATTCAGGATACAACCAGATAGCCATATATAAGGATGATCAGGAGAAGACCACCTTCACATGTCCCTATGGCACTTTTGCTTATAGGAGGATGCCATTTGGCTTATGCAATGCACCAGCGACATTTCAGAGATGTATGATGAGTATTTTTTCCGATATGGTTGAAAAAATCATTGAGGTATTTATGGATGACTTATCTGTTTTTGGTGATTCTTTTGATATATGCCTTCATAATCTAGCTATGGTTTTAGAGCGCTGTGTAGAAACTAACCTTGTGCTTAACTGGGAAAAATGTCATTTTATGGTGGAGCAGGGTATAGTTTTGGGACATGTTATTTCAGCTAGAGGTATTGAGGTTGATAAAGCTAAGGTTGATATTGTGCATACCTTACGCCCTTCTTCTATTGTGAAGGAGGTGATATCTTTCCTTAGATATGCAGGATTTTATCGCAGGTTTATCAAGGATTTTTCCAAGATATCCAGACCATTGTGTGCATTGCTCCAGAAAGATATAGCTTTCAACTTCACCAATGAGTGTTTGCAAGCATTCAATAAGCTCAAGAAGTTGCTCACTACAGCTCTCATTATTCAAGCACCGGATTAGAGTCTGCCATTTGAGCTAATGTATGACGCTTCAGACTATACTGTTGGTGCTGTTCTAGGCCAACAACCACAAAGACTTCCACATGTCATCTATTATGCCTTCAGGACGCTAAACGATGCACAGTTGAATTACTCAACTACAGAAAAGGAGCTCTTAGCAGTGGTTTTTGCTCTTGAAAAGTTTAGATCTTACTTGTTAGGAATTAAAGTTATCATATTTTCTGGCCATGCTGCTTTGAGATATTTGACGACTAAACAGGATGCCAAGCCCAGGTTGATTCGATGGATGCTCTTACTTCAAGAGTATGATATCGAGATCAAAGACAAGAAGGGTTCGGAGAATATGGTGGCGGATCACTTGAGTAGACTCACCCATGGTTCAAATGCAGAAAAGGACAATCTTCCTTTCAGAGATAGTTTTCCGGATGAACAACTCTTTGTTCTCCAAGATATGGTGCCATGGTATGTAGACATTGTTAACTACAAGGTGAGTAAGTACATTCCACCCAATTTCAGCAGAGCTTAGAAAGACAAACTGGTCAAGGAAGCCAGGTTTTACGTGCGGGATGAGCCATACCTCTGGAAACATTATACCGATGCCATCATCCGCAAGTGCATACCTGAGTCTGAATTTCAATCTATTCTATCTTTTTGTCACTCACATGCAGGTGGTGGACACTTTAGAGTGAAGAAGATTGTTCTCAAAGTGCTTGAGAGTGGATTTTATTGGCCAACCTTGTTCCTTGACGCTCACGTCATGTACAAATCATGTGACCGATGCCAAATGACAGGTAATCTCGGCCCAAGAGACCAAATGCCTCAACACCCTATTCTCGTGGTAGAAATATTTTATGTATGGGGTATTGATTTCATGGGACTATTCCCTAATTCTCAAGGTTATTTGTATATTCTTCTCGCTGTGAATTATGTTTCTAAGTGGGTGGAAGCTAAAGCCACCCGCAATAACTATGCTAAGGTTGTTCTTTGTTTTTTAAAAGATATTTTTGCTAGATTTGGAACACCTAGATGCATTATCAGCGATGGAGGATCTCATTTTTGCAGTAGAACCTTTGATGCTTTGCTCCGGAAGTACAGCGTAACACATAAGGTGGCAATACCTTATCATCCTCAAACCAGCGGGCACGTGGAAGTGTCAAATAGGGAGATCAATAAAATCCTTGAGAAGATAGTCGGGGCAGCCTGAAAAGATTGGAGTCAACGCCTTGATGAAGCGTTGTGGGCTTACAGGACAGCATATAAGACGCATATTGGAATGTCTCCTTATAGGTTGGTGTATGAGAAAGCTTGCCATCTTCCAGTGGAATTGGAGCACAAGGCATATTGGGCTATCAAGAAGTTCAATTTTGACATAGATGATGCGGGTTCGCATAAAAAGTTGCAGCTGAATGAGCTTGATGAGATTAGGCACAATGCCTATGAGTCCAGCAGGATTTACAAGGAAAAGACTAAAGCTTTTCATGACCGGAATATTAAGAGAAAAGAATTTGTTGTTGGTCAAAAAGTTTTACTCTTCAGTAGTCATCTACACCTGTTTTCAGGTAAGCTAAAAAGTAGATGGATTAGACCTTATGGTATCACTAATGTTTTTTCCTCATAGTGCCATAGAGATTGTAAGTTCAAAAACAGGGAAGACATATAAAGTGCATGGACATCGACTCAAGCCATTCTATGAGTCATTTGTAGAGCATGTCTTTGAGGATGCAAACCTTGGAGATGCATCTCTTTGTGTGGAGTGATGAGAATTGTTGCCTGACTGAAGACGTTAAACTTAGCGCTACTTGGAAGGCAACCCATGTGGATGGAGAAGCTGGCGACCAGATTTGAATTCTTATCCCTTCTCCTTTTCTTTATTTTTCTCCATGTTTAGTGTGGTTTATGATGTACTATGTGTCTCATTCCATGTCTGTTTGATGTATTGTATCTTTTAGTTTCATTTTACATTGACGACAATGCAAATTTCAAGTGTGGGGTGGGATTTATATCATTTCCTTAGCGTCTATGCATAAATTTTTCATTTTTCAGTACTGTGCAGTATGCTATTTTGCGTAATTTATTTGACATAGTTAGTGGTCTCGTAAATTTCTGAAATTTTGAGAGAATGTTTTCACATGTGTCTAGTTTATGCTCTTAAAATTTCAGCTCATTCCAATGTGTGATTAATTCTATAAAATGCTTGCGAGTGGGATGAGTCTGGCGAGCCTTGTTTTTCGGTGCTATGCAGTATGCTGTTTTGTGTAATTTATTTTCCATAGCTAGGGGTCTCGTAAATTTCTGAAATTTTGAGACAATGTTTTTACATGTGTGTAGTTTTTTTCTCTTAAAATTTCAGCATATTCCACTATGTGATTAGTTCTGTATAATTGTGACAAGTGGGATGAGTCTGGCAAGCCTAAGGGGTCTTTTCCGACGACTAGTTCATCGTGGAATGGTTTCCTCACCAGAATTTGGTATTTTTGAATTTTTCTTTGTTTTTTGTGTGTGTGTTAGTGTCTTATTTGAATAAAAAAAAACCAAATACAAAAATAAAAAGTCTCAAGAAAAATACATAAAGAGTCTCTTATTTTGAGTCTTAGGAGCCCTTAACTAGTCCACGATGTGATTATATTTTCCGAAATTGTGACTAAAAGATGATCATGTTATTTGAGTTTCTTTGGTTAATCTTGATATATGGTGCATATGTGAATGTGTAGTGGATGTAGAAACAAGTTAACATGGTACAGATTTTTGGCATGCTTAAACTTTGTTGAGATTCATTTAACCTGTGAGCGATTAAGCCTATATGTGAATACACATGCTTTCTTTGTTGAGTGTCAATTGTTTGCCACAGATTCATTTAATGGACTCTAGATATTACTATAACTTGCTCTTGTGCTTTTCGAAACTTATTATCAATACATGTTTTGATTGAGGAAGTGTTAAAGGCATTTAGGGGACACCATCATTGCCATATGAAGCATTTGTCCTAATTTTGTGTACACAAAATGTGCACCCCTTAGTTAACCACTTTGAGCCTACATGTTTAAAATTTATGTCATCACCCACATATCTCTGACCTGAAACTTTAGAATAGTTATATCTTTACCCTTGTTCTAGGACTTGGTAGAGCTATACATGAGACAAGTATGTGAAAACGACGACAATGTCGAAAGGTGATGCAAAGAAATAAGTGTGGGGTATCAAGCTAGTGTGTAAAAAAAATGAATGAAAAAAAGAAGAAGAAGAATGGAATGAAAATAAAAATAAAAAAATGGGTGTGATGTCTAGCTTGATACCCGAGTTAACTGTTGATGAAAACAATGATGTGAAAGCCCAACAAGATGAAATTCGGCCACAAAAGTGAGAAAGTTCATGGTTATAAAGTTTGAAGAAGTCTCTTATTTGGTGCTCTACTGGGTTCTAGAATTATATTTGAATTCTGTATCCATTTATTCTTTAACCTATGAGTCAAGCCCCATTACAACCCATGAAAGTCCTTTTTGATCTTCAAAATGGCAGCCTTTGATATGTGGAGATTAGTCACAAGAGTAAGCTTATGGTTTGATCCATTTGTCAAGTAATTGAGTTGAGTGAATGTCTTAGACATACTTTGTGAGAAACACTTTAAAGAGCATATATCTGTGGGGTTGAATCTTGACTTGTTTTTCGCATGCTACAGCTTTACATTCATCATGATTATGTCTTCGTCCTACATATTACATGTGTGTCATACATTGAAATTAACTTTCGAAACTTTGTGGAATGTAAATGTGGTGAAAGGACCCAACCCTGATTTAGTTTCCTAAACCGGAATCAAACCCCTTCTGTAAACGTGAATCAACAAAAACCATTAAAATTTCGGCAGAGTAATGTTACTAACGTGGAATTGCCATTACCTGCACCTAGAATATAACACTTCATCCTATGCCACAAAGCCAAACCGTGGGCACCAATCCCATCCAGATTTCTCAATATCATATCAATAACAATAAACAGTAAACATAACTGTAATATATAGTATATCCGGGAAAAACCGTATAAAACATGTATCAGAACGTATCAGAGCGACCTCTAGTGTAAATATATACAAAATATACAACAGTAGGCGAAACAAGAAACCTACTGGAAAACACAGGTAGCTCGAACAACTAGCCTCCAACTGCGACGTGAGACACCAGAATCCGAATTGCAAACTGGGCACGGAAACCGAAAAGCCTAGGGGAAAGGCAATAAAAACCTTAGAGTGAGTGGACGAAAATAAACATATGCCTCTCACCAATTTCATATACATAATCAATATAAAACAATGCGAGTTCGGAAAGGATATATGGAGGTTGCCAGGTGAATCTCTCAGACTCGACGGTCAGGTGAATCGCTCAAACCCGACGGTGATAGGCCAGGGGAATCTCTCAACCCTGGCGGCATACAGGGGAATCTCTCAACCCTGCCCAGAGGAATCTCTCAACTATGGCGGACTACCGGTGATCAGCCGAGTAGCCGAAGCATCGATGCAGTAATGCCATCACCAATAAATATAAAATAATACCTCCAAAAATAACATATATCTCAACATCGTATAAAGTAAATACGGAAAATCATGAAAAATCACGAACTCGCAACAACTGTGAAAATATAAAAATGTCCACTCACAGATCAGCAGAGCGCGCACTCGCGCGAATCACGTGGTCCGGCGGAAGATCCCTCACCCGAAGCACGATCTCGATCTCCTGAATAGTCACAAAATATATCCGATTAAAATCACAATTCTGTACACTGTACCACACCGCGGAAACCAACCATTCCCGGAAATATACTACACAGTGCAAAATAATCGACGAAATTCCCGAAATCTCCACTCAAAACCCTCGACTGAAAATCTGATACTCAAATCAACTCAAAAACCTCAAGGCAACGATGGGGGCGTGAATACGAGAAAAATGACATTAAAAACATCGAATTCCAAAAAGTCAACGGGTCGCCGGAGCTCCGGCGTTGACTGCCGCCGCCGTCAATCGGAGAGTTTTCCCGGTGACCGAGCTCCCCAAAGTTTCATCTCGATGTGTAGAACACATTTCTCAACTATAACGAGGGCGAAATCGGACGATAAGCTGACCAAAACCAGCTCGAAAGCCACAGTGGTTCAAAATCTCAGGCGAGGCTGTTCGCCGTCGAACCACCGCCTACGGCGCACGATATTTATACTCGCGCCTCGGGATGATCAACGGTCCAAAACGGATAACCAATACGATTCGGATAAACACGATACGAACGGATAAACTCGTCGATATTCTGAAACTTCAACTAATCATATTATATTCCTCGATCATCGGAAAAATCATCCGGAACCGCCCACGAACTCGAAATCACGTGTACTACAACTCTAGAGAAGAGACTCAACTCAAATTCTCGGCCGATAATTAAGTCGTAAACGAAACCGGCAAACCACACAATTATCGAAAAGCTGCGATTACGCGCTAACACGTGAATCATACTGATTATCTACTGATTCTGGTTCGGATCATCACATGTGGAGTCATTCTAATCTTGGTGTTACAATTGGGGAAGATTCCTGAAAAATTTTGTTGAGAGCATAAGAGTTATGTCGAGTCTTTTCAAAATCTTAGTTTAGTGTATTGCTCGAGCACTAGCAATGTCTAAGTGTGAGATATTTTGATAATCGCATATTTATGGGTCTATTCGGTATTTAATTTGTTCCCTATATTTAGTTTATTGTTATTAATTGAGTTAATTAATTATGTTTATTTGTTTTTAGTTATTTTGGAGATTAATGAAGAAAATGAGATTAAATAATACAATTTGGGAGTTCATTGGAGAAGTGGAGGACGTACGAGGTGTAGGAATTATAATCCATGATGGATACTGCTGGAGCTTGGCGAGCACGTGATGAAAGAGTGCACGTGAGATTTGTTAGTTTAATTAAACTAGCTAAATGGAGATATATATATATATTTATGCCTGGCAAGCTGATTATGAAAAGAAGTCGAGCTGAGACTTGAAAAGGGGAATATAAGTCTTTGGCGAGGAAGCTTGGCGAGCAGTCTGACCCATGAACAACTAGGTTAATTAAATCTTGTTAGAGTTATATATATAGTTAGTGCTAGGAGGTTTGGAGTTGGACTTTGGGAAGAAGTCCATTTGGTGTTGAATTGCTTGCACGTGATGCATGAATTGTTCTAGCTAGGTTAATTAGCTAGCTAAACATATATAAATAGAAGTGGAGCAGAATAAAGGGGAGGATGGCTTGGAGGAGATAAGAGGGAGAATAAGAAAGTGAGAAAAACAATAAGAAAAGAAGAAGAAGTTCTCGTTCATGAAGCGGAGTCTGATCATGTCGTCGCCAAGAGTTTTTCTTTCTCCTTCTTTTGTTTATCTTTTATGAATTCTTTGATGTTATTATTTAAGACTATGAGTAGCTAATTTTATTTTGTTAAGGGGCTGCTTGAAGCTCCGTACATGAAGTCTTTTTAATGCATACACTTTAACCTAGTTTTGCATATTCTTTTAATGAGGTTTCTTTCTCTGAATGATTCACCGTATGAATCCTTGTATGTTTGCTTTAGTGGCCAACTTAGTATGCATGTTAGGGTTCTAGTTTCATGAGATACGAGCAACTGAAGATAATTTCTTCCATCGGATTCTCTATAGTGTTACGCCGATTTTACCGTCGGGAGATTGAAATCCATAGGTCTAGCGAGACACGCCCATAGTGTACTTTTTAACCCTTGTTGCTTCTCAAATCTTTTTTAGAGTTTAATGCTTTTTTCTTTGTAAACCTTGGGGTCCATGACTATGGGTTCATAGAGGGATAGATGTAGGGGAGGTCCATGACAAATCTGCATAGGCATAAGGATTAGGTAATAGGATGTGGTTGTAACGATCAACTCTTCCTGGGAACTTTCATTCATTGGATATGTGCATTAGTTTAAGTATGTGTTAGATAGATGGAGTGGCGGTGGTGGATTGCATTCCTCTTAACTTTTTAATCATATAGTTTAAATCAATTTGCATTCATTAGCATATTTACTTTCAACATTTATTTTCCGCATTAGCTGTAGCTTAGGCGATTCAGTTCGGTTATCAAATCAACTCAGAAAACTCTCAAATTTTGCATGGTAGTCGACCATTGTGTCTAGTTTACTGTGTCCAAATTTCATAGCATTTGAGTCTGTCTAGCTTAGGTTCGTATTGTCATTAGTGTACTGTACTCGTGTCTGTCAGCATAGTAGTTTAGTGTTAGGATTTAGTTTCACCAATTCCTCGTGTTCGATAACCCCTATTCATCTTACTACATTGATATATCCAGGTTTTGAATAAAATATTTTTAAGAAATGTTTACCCGCCTTGTCAGGTCCGCCACTCTTAGTTCTGGTAAGAAAAGCTTAGCAATATTGGCTGTCATATTTTGTTTTAAGACTTTGATCAAATCAAGAAACCCCTTCACAACCTCACTATTTACTTTCAAGGCTTTGATCAAATAACGAAATCCCATCATAACCTCACGAGTGACTTCTATTAGAGGCAAGGCTTCTGCCATACCCTCATTAATTTGCTCTGTCACAATCATATTCTCTTTCCCATCAGTGGCTGCATAATGCTGCAATCCATAGATTTTGGCTGCTGACTCTGCAATCTCCATGATAACCTTAATATTCTTCATTATCACTAGTGAGACATCCTTCTCGTCCTTCACGTCCTTCACGTCCGTACTAGCATGCTTTGTCACCTAAGTATTCTCTATTAGCACATGCAATGCAACCTTCACATCCTTACTAGTATCCTTGGTCATAAGCAATGCTGTCTTCATATCAGCAATAGTACCCTTGACATCATAACGGGATCTGAGAATTTGAGGTCCGAGTAAAAATCGAACTCTCTTATCGTTTTACAAAAAAATTGACCATAAAAAAATTCAACGATTATACAAAATTATGTCATATAGTTATTCAAACCAATCTACTTTCGCGTCGTTCTCATTTCTACAATTATAGGTAAATACAAGAATAAATTCAAATCATACGTATACTAACATTTATGTTTGATTTGTTAATCACAAGTCAAATACAAACCTATAAATTATAGCAATATAAACTGATGATCAGACATAGTACATAAAAAAATTTAATGATATTCTAACACAGTACATAAAAAGAAAACCGACGTTTATAACGACACTAACAACAACAAAAAATTCTCATCTCATACCTTTTTTTCTCAAAGGTATCAAAAAATTATGTCACATGGGTATTCAAACAAAACTACTCTTACGTTGTTCTCGTATCTACCAATATAGGTAAACACAAGAACAACTACAAATCATACATACCCCAACATTTGTGTTTCATTTGTTAATCACGAGACAAATATAAATTTATAATCAAGTACTTATAAACAAAACAAACATAAACTAATGTTCTGACTTAAAATATATGACTAAAATACTCTAACATCGTACATGAAAAGAAAAAACTGATGTTTATAACGATACTAATAAAAAGAAAATATAAAAAAATCCTTAGTTCCTAACTTACATCCTCAAAGACACTAAAACTACTTAAATACAGTAAAACTTTGATAATTTAATACTCGGTTAATTAATAAACTCGTTAAAATAATATTTTTTATCGGTCCCAACTTGGGGACTTGAGTATTAATTTAATACTCAATTAATTAATAACCTCACTAAATTAATAAGTTTTGTCAGTCCCGAGGTTATTTATTTATTGAGATTTTACTGTATTACTGAGTTGGCATCTTGTAGTTTTTTTGAATTTTTTTTATGAGTTATTTTTAAGAAAAAAAGTTATATGCATATTTAAAAAAATAAAATTTGATAATTTAAAATTTTAATGCCTACAGCGGTCACCTCATTACCTGACGAGCATGCTTGATATTGTTATGGATTTTGTTTGGGTCCAAAGTCATTTGGATCCAAAGGTCCAAACTCATCTTGTTTTTACTATTTTCGATTCGTGATTTCAAATTTGACACCACTCATTCTATAGATTATTAGTTGAAAATCAACTCTACAAAAAATGAATCAAAATTGAGATCATTTGGGTATCCGATCTTATAAAACAAATTAATGGTTATGGTGACTTTTAGCATTATAATAACAGTTCATTGGTTTTGCAAGATCGGATATCCAAATGATTTCCATTTTAATTCATTTTTTGTAGAGTTGGTCGTCAGTCAATAATCTATAGAATGAGTGGTCTCAAATTTAAAATCACGAATCAAAAGTGATAAAAATAAAATGAGTTTGGACCTTGGAGTCCAAATAACTTTAGACCCAAATATTGTCATATTGTTATCTAATTCCTTTATGAAAAGCAAGTTCTCCATCCCATGAATCATTTCCTGTGCTCCAACGGTGCCTTAGAGCATCCATACCGGTGAGCAAGAATAGCTTGAGCAAGACCGACCGGACCCACTCGAAGGGCTCCAGTAACAGCTCGTCCAAGTTTTGCTCGACATTTTGCTCGAGCAAGCCTTCCGTCAACGACCGGTCTTGATCAAAATCTCACCGCTGCATTCCTCCTTGATTTTCCTCGAACTCTACCTCAGTCGGGCCCTCCAACAGTTCGAGCACCACTCCTGCCGGTGCATATGCTCTTAAGGGACTCATTACCTCGCCAAATTGGTTGGTGTAATGAGCCTTCAACCCATCCGTGGGCCCTTAACATCGGTTTTGACGCTTTGGCGGGTTTCTTTATACGTTGTTGTTTTGTTCACAAATCCAATAACCCCTCCGACTACTGGGCAACTAATCCTACGACGCGCACAGGGCTAATTCTAGCCCATTAATATCATGCATTTTTACCAAATCTCGATCCGCAGCAACAAAATTAACTCCAACCACTAACTTGTGTCTTCACTTCCATACAAAGCATAATAAAGCTTAATTTAGGCATGTATTTCAAATTTAGTCAGGCATTACATTACATAGCTAGGATGATATAAGATCCATATTAGAGCTGGACTTGTACATTGATACACCAATCCTAGAAGAGCTTCGGTCAAATCTACTAGTCTTTATGTTCAATACGAGAATTTGAATTTTAAAATGAAGAGGCACATTGTGTTCCCAAACACATGATCAATGGCGAATTCAGGATAAAAAATATACCGGGGCTAATTTTTAGTGAATAAATTTTTGACAATACAAGATAACTTTATAAAATAGAAAGAAAGATACACTTTATTAGGGTCATTATGAGCCTTACCAGTTACATTACACTTCTTAAACTTAAATAAATGCATAACACAAAGTAAATACATAAAAGCTAACTAAATTTTACTCTACGAGACCCTAAAGCTTCAAAAGTCTTGATCACATCATCATTTTCAACCACTCCTTCAAATTCTTTTTCGATAGGAAGTACCTTACAATCATCAAGAAAATCATCATCCATCTTGTTTCTACGCCTGTTCTTAATGATGTTCATGGCTGAAAAAGCTCTCTCAGTGGTTGCAGTAGAAATGGGAAGAGTCAGCACCAAACAAATCAATCGATAAATCATGGGAAAAGAATCTCACTTTCTTGTTAGAATCTAAGTTTCGGAATCTTAAATCTGTAGGCATAGCTTTGTGATAATATGGACACTCTAATTCTACCCCAAGAAGATCACCATGCACAAAATCTGCACACTACAAGAAAAACGCACCTAGACCACGAAACTTTTTCGTCTCCGACCATCGATTCGCCATATATCGAAGAAGACTAGGTACGTACGTACGTAGTTAATTTCCCAACACCAGTAACGTTTATATATATAATTAATTGTACGTTTGATTGATTTCATTGTTAATTAGTACGTCTAATATATATTTATAATTAAGTTAGGTAATTGATGATATATATTAGTTAATTAATATAGACCAGTAGTACGTATATATGCATGGATGTTTAAAAATTTAGTTAATATTTAGTTAAAACGTACATGCATGTTAGACATATTAAAGTAATTGATGTAGAATATATTCACCAATAATTAATAAAGGTAATTAATAAATAATTTAATTAATTTTACGCTAATAATTAAAGTAGTTGAAAATTTGTGTATATATATAATAGTTTAATAATTACTTAAAAATCTGTATATATATAGAATAGTTGACTAATATGATAATTAATTATTAAATTTTGTACAAGTATGGACAAGAGTTGGATGAAGTTGCGGAATAGAAGTGATGTCTGGTATATGGATGGAATTAGAGAATTTGTGAATTTTGCAGTAGAACATGGTCAGGGAAAGAAGTGTTTCAGGTGTTCGTGTAAAATATGTCTTAACTGTCAGTATGTGGAGGTTAATGTTATGGTGCAACACCTGTACGAAAATGGTATGATGTGGAGTTACACCACGTGGAGCGAGCATGGTGAAGCAGTAGACTTCAGCTCAGGGTACAGCTACCATGGTGCCTCATCCAGCGGCAGTGGTGTCGGCCCCCCCTTCTTGGAACTCAACTGCGGATTTGGTCCATGATGCGTTTATGGGATTTAGTCATGGTGGACACCAACACCAAGAGGGAGGTTACAATACCACTCATGTGCATGATGACACATTCCTCGCTGCTAGCTTTGTCACTGACACTAGTGAGATGGATAAGTACAACAGGATGCTACTTGAAGAGCAGACCCCGGTGTACCCTGGATGTCGAGAGAATGTTTTGCAATATGTGATAGAGCAAATGAAGATAAAAGTGAAGCACAAAATGTCACTTAGTGCTTTTGACGAAATTCAGGAGAAAATATGTAAGTTGCTTCCTGATGATCACAATCTTCCTAAATCCCATTATATGGTTAGAAATATCTTGAGCAGCATCGGCCTAAAGTACAGGATAATTGGCGCATGTCCAAATGATTGTGTGCTGTTTTACAAAGAATATAAAGATTTGAACTATTGTCCCGTATGTGGGCAGTGCAGATATGAGCTGAATAGGAAGAGTTCGAAAAAGAAAATTCCTGTGAAGGTTCTTCGATATTTTCCATTGATTTTCAGATTGCAGCGTCTGTACATGTCTTTATACACAGCAGAGGCGATGTGATGGTACACAGAAAAGTGAATAAATGACAATGTGCTGAGACACGCCGCGGATGGGGAGGCTTTCACACATTTCGGCAGCGAATATGGAAACTTTGCTGCGGAGGTTAGAATTGTTAGACTCGGACTATTTACAGCTAGATTCAATCCTTGGGGTAGTAATAGCTCTACCGTCAGCACTTGACCAGTTATTCTGATCCCGTACAACCTGCCTCCGTGGATGACCAGGAATTTAATTTCCTTACTCTGTTAATTCCAGATCCTAAATCTCCGGGGAAGTGCTTAGATGTCTACCTCAAATCTTTGATCGACGAGCTGAAACTGTTGTGGGAAAATGGAGTCCCAACTTATGACAAATTCACTGACACAATTTTCATGATAAGGGCTGCCGTAATGTGACGATCAGGGATTTTCCAGCGTATGAGATGTTGGCAGCCTACAAGACGAAAGGATATAATGGATGTCATATATGTTTGGATGACGTGAACTCTAGTTGGCACGCGGGGAAGGTGTGTTACTTGGGTCACCGTATATGGCTTCCTCACGACCACTCGTGGCGATAGGATGAAGCGCATTTCGACGGGACGGTAGAGAATAATCCTAAACCCCGTAGTTGGTTAGGCGAAGAGATTTTATAAAGGTTGAGCTATTTCAACTTTGGTGTGTTGACCAATGACAAGGATGTACAGAAATGCAATCCAATACCTCCACATGATCTCAGTTATTGGCATCACAAGAGTATATTCTTTGATCTCCCTTACTGGTCGAAGTTGAAGCTGAGGAACAACTTGGACGTGATGCACATAGAAAAGAATGTGTGCGATACCATGGTGGGAACAATTCTTGGTATTAAGTTCAAGACTAAATATACTCCCAAAGCGCGCAAAGATATGGAATCTATGAATCTACGTCATCATTGTGGTTGAGGAGGGATAGGACAGGAGTATACAACAAGATGCCAGCAGCAGCTTACACAGTGAAGCCGACACTTAGGCGTTATGTATTTCACTGGTTTAAGAGCGTTCGTTATCTGGCTATGTATGCAGCTACTCTAATTGGAGCAGTAAATGAGGTGCAACACAAGTTTGTTGGTCTAAAGACACATGACTATCATGTTATGCTGCAACATTTGATTCAAGTGGTAATTTGGCCATATTTGCCTCGTGACGTTATAGAACCAATAGTAGCATTATGCACATGGTGGCAGAGGTTATGCGCCAGACAATTAAAGAAATAAGATATGGTGGAACTGCAACAACAAATTGTGCACATCATTTGCAAATTAGAGAGGATTTTTCTCCCTGCTTTCTTTGACATTATGATTCACCTAATGATCCACCTGCCCGAGCAGGTGCTCATTTCTGGTCTGGTCCAGTACACTTGGATGTATCCTCAAGAAATGTACGTACAACTAATTAATTATACAGGTTTTTCGATCCATTATTTGTTCCACTGGAGATTACTAGCTATATGTACTTATTCTACAATGTATTAATTGAACGTTTAATTTTGTAGATAGCTTGGACAGTATAAAAGATTCGTCAAAAACAGGTCGGCCCCGGATGGCTCCATAGCAGAGACATACCTAATACATGAGTGTGTTACTTACTGCAACAGGTACCTTAATGATCCACCACCTCCCAGCGCCAAAGATCCTAGTGCCCGCATAAATCTTTCTGTTGTCACAAATGTCGTATGACCGTTTAGAGAAGTAATAAAGGAATCGTTATCACAAGAATAATTTATTGAGGCACATTGGATAGTGTTGTGAGGCTGTGACGAAGTTAAGCCATACATGATTGGGTATAGGGAGATGCTTCAGTTAAATCTGGACAAGAGTTCAGCGTGGTTTAAGAAAATGGTTAAGAAGAAGTTCCCCGTTTATTTCTTCCTATAGGTACATACGTATGTCTCGGTATTTAGTTTATATACATGTTTGTAGAAAGTAAGCCCTTTAATTATATATATATTTCCCATTTTCCCAGATTATTGATCTACAAAAATCCGAAAACCACGAGGGGTGGTGGTCCTGGCCAAAACACTTGTTAGCAGGGAAGCCGATTAAACAATATATTTACCCCGGATGTTTTGTGAACAGTGTAAAGTTTCATTCATTAGCCCAAAATGAAGGAAGAAGAACACAAAATAGTGGGGTAGAGGGTGGGAAAGACAATGATCTATATTACGAGGCTATTGTATATGTCATTCAGCTATGTTACGGGAATGATGTCAACGTTTTCCTATTCAAGTACAAATGGTTCAAGCGTACAAAGGAAGACCTGAGAATTTTATCAGTCGATAAAAACTTATGCTAGTATGAGGATGAGCCTTTCACTCTCGCAACCTTAGTTAGGTATGTGTTCTATCTTGATGCCAAAACCTGGTGAAGGTTGAAAAATAGTGAACCATATCTCTTATCGAGGAATATGGAATACCACGACAACTGAAGGGATGCCAACCACTGAAGATGTTGATGAACCGGAAAGAGACATTCCTGCATATCAAAAGCCTAATGGACCTAGTTCAAGCTGGTGATCGCTTACCCATGCCTGATGGTTTTACGGATCTAACTGAAGATGAGATTATTGATGTAATTAATGAGGTAGATGAAGAAGAGGCGCAGGATGAGGACGAGGACTCAGGATATTCCTCAGACGATGTTGAGTATGATGAGGAGGAGGAGCAATCAGATAACATTGGTGAGGATGATGATGATTATGACGAAAAATACAATATAACGACAGGAAATATTAATTGGTAATTAAATATTATAATTATACTTTTTTGTCGTAATTAATGATGCATGATTAATTATATATATTATGAGGAGGAGTAGGTACCTACGTACAAGTAAACGTTAACCCTACAATTTTGTACTTAATTAATTAATTATAACTTTTTTACATAATTAACTTCAAATTAATTAAAGAGCGACGTTCGGAATTCAAATACAAATATAAATTAATTAATTAATCCTGAACCGGATCGAGGATCGGATTGGATCAAGAAAATTAAATAAGTAATTAATCAAATTTTCCCTAAACTCTAAAACCAAGACGACGCAACGAATTTTCGTAGTCCATACCAAGGTAATTAAACACAATAGTAATTAATTATATATATACCCTAAATTAATTGTAAAATTTTACTTAGACGACGCAAATACTCTTTTGCGTTATCTAAATATACCCTAAACCCTGAAATGTTCTCTTGGACGACGCAAACGTGTATTTGCGTCGTCCAAGTGAACATTTCGTAATTTCACATCTATGACAACGACCATGTAGACCATGTCTCAATACATATTCTTTTCGTCGAGACCATAGAGTAAACAATTCTTGGAGTGTGAGCATCGACGGTTCCTAGATAGAAGTTATGGATTTTCGTGTATCCACGTTTTCGGTTTGTAAAAATTTCGGTTTTGCAGTTGACTGTGCTGATGAAACCCTTAACGAACTGAATATTGTGTAAATTTTTCTAATTATATATTGTCTTATGGCGAATGTATCCAACAGTTATTTTGTCCAAATTCAATTTCGTTACTATCGATGTGCAATGAGCCTATACTTAATAACACTTAAGTTATACAGATTAGTAGATACCTATCAAGTTTAATCACGTAAGATTATTCGTCGTCTTAAATTCAGTTTTTTATACATACGATTCTTTAATAGATATTTTACGATTAATACATTCGAATGACAGATCAGAAACTTCCTTACGAATTATTTTTAAAAATTAATTATACGAAATTTTGAACCTAGACGACGGAGATAGACCATCTCTATTGTCCAGGATGAAAATTTTGGCGGTTCAATTTCCACCGCCAAATTTTTGGGGAACGGTTCAATTTTCACTTGGACGACGGAGATAAGTATTTTCGTCATCTAAGTTAAATTTGAAACGTTCCCTCAAAATTAAGGCGGTTAATTCCCACCCGCCAAATTAATTGGGTACCGTTTCCACAAATTGAGTTGGTTCACCAAGACGACAGAAATGGGTGTTTCGGTCGTCTAGGTGAACTTAGACGACGGAAAAAACACCTCCGTGGTCTAAGTGAAACTCTATATAAAGGATCCATCTGATCATTTTTCCTCATCCCTTTCTCAATTCCTCCTCTCCTCTCTCACTCCCTATAACGAGCCGGACCGTGGAATGTGTATGTATTGATCCGAACCGTGATTATTGTGAATTAATCGTACTCGTGGGTTTGTTCACGACTAAATTATCGGGTAAGAATTTGGTTTGAGTTCCTTCGCGGAAATTGTAGAGGATTTGATTTCGAGCTCGTAGGAGGTTTTGGAGGATTTTTCGGGTAATCGGAGAATATAAAATGAATATTTGAAATTATCGTCGAGTTAGTCGTACTTATCCGATTGGGTTTGAGTTATCCGAACCGTGAATTTGGTCGGTTCGCGTCGTATAAATAACGAATAGTCGTAAAAGTCGGAAAATCACGCATTTGGGTTGTTTGACCAGATTTGACTCGCGTTGACCGCATTGATCGCAGCTACATCGTGATCCGTGAGCTTGTTGCCGTCCGACCCGAATTTTCCGGCCACATCTAGCCGTGATTTTGGTATGGTCGGAAAGCTCTCAACTTTCTCTATTGATCTATGTATTTATTTGCGATATTTGGTTGAGTTTTGCTGGTGTTCGAGCTGGGCACAGTTTGAGATTTTCGCCGGAAACAGGTGGCGGTTTTTAGCGAGTTTTGGTTCCCCTCAACCCCACGAATAGTTCTGGGTGTCCAATTTGGGAATTGGTTGAGGTTTTAGGTGGTTCGTGATGGTGATCGAAGAGGATGATCCGGCAAGGTGTTTCGGCCAAATTCTGGCCGGTATGGTATGTTTTGGCGTTGGAGGTAGAAGGGAATAATATTGGGCTTGAGGAGAGGAAGAGTTTGAGGTAAGGGTCGCCGAGGATTGTCACCGTTGGCGCCGCGCGGCCGTCGGCGACAGCGGTTTACATCGGAGCTTTAGTGAGGGGTTGACTTTTGGGTTTTCGTATATTTTTATACTGTTTTGCTCGTAATTGCGCCCGACCGTAGTCGTCAGATTTTTGAGTTGATTTGGGTGTGTTAAGGTAGGACGAGGGTTATTTGAGTGTATTTTGGGAATCTTGTTATCCTCATCAATATTTCGAGCGATACGTCTTTCGAGAACGCGGGGTTCTTGACGTGTTCGCTCTGTATGTTATTATTCTATATGTATTGATCATATCCATGTTATTCAGGTGCTCATGATAGAGTGTTTGGCGAAGGATCTTCCACTGGACCTCAGAGTTAGCCTCGTACTGTGAGTGGACACTTTGATTTTCACTATCGATTTGCGAGTCTTGATTTTGCATTTTATGTTATGTATTTTACGAGTTTGCAATTATGATTATGCATTTATGATTATGCATTTATGGTTATGTATTTTTACTTGGAGGCATATGTATGATTTGTTTTACATGGTATATGGATTTATGGATGCATCGATGCAATGGCTTCTCGGCTGATCCCGAGATATTTCGGGGGGGTTAAGACAAACGCTTGACCCGTGATTATATGGCTCCTAGGAAGGTTATGACAAGCTTCTTATCTGGTTAAGCATGATTATAATTTTGAGGAAACTGTACTCATGTTACGGCCTCCACATTTTATACGGTATCCAGGAAGATTATGAAAACCACCTAACCTGAGTTTCATGATTTTAAACTCACATCATGATTTCATGTTTATATTGGTGAAAGGCATATTATTATTTTCGTCCACTCACTATAACGATTTTATTTGCCTTCCCCTGGGCTTTTCGGTTTCCTATGCCCAGTTTACAATTTGAGTTCTGGGGTTGCACGTCGAAAGTGGAGGCATAGAGTTCCAGTCACACTTTTCTTCGAGTAGGTTCTTAGTTCGATCTACTGCTTGTATATGATGTACATAGGAATCGCTCTGAATACTTTTATTGTGTTTTCAGTTGAGTTTACCCCTGAATGTTTTCTGGATTTCTTGTAAACCTTGTGGTTTATTATATATATGATGTTGAGAAATCAGGATGGGGAACGGAGCCCCTGAATGTTTTCTGGATTTCTTGTAAACCTTGTGGAATATTCGAAGTGTGATTCTCTTTGCATGTTCTATTTTGGCTCACGTATTTTAAAGTAACTCTGGCGAAATTTTTTTAAGGTCATGTTTTCGAAGGGGTTTGATTTCGGTTTAGGCAACTAAATCGGAGTCGGGTCCTTTCAGATGGTATCAGAGCATTAGGTTTTAGGTTCTATAGACTCTTGTAGTTGTGTTACTAAGGACATTTGAGAATGTACAGCATTTCCATAGCGATGACCCGACCGGCCGGCGGATAACCATCAATGCTCTTGGTCTTGTATGCTTCGAACATTTGAAGTTTCATGATTACATCCTTTATGTCCTGTGACTAATATCTTTTATCCTTAGGATGCCTCCTCGACGTGCAGTCCGTGCTAAACAGACTAGGGATCCTAATGAGGATCAACGTACGCGTGACTTGGTTATGCGAGTATTGCATTTGGAAGAGCGTCTTGACCCTGTAGCTAAAGCTAGAACTGCGGGAGCAACTACTTTCTCTAGTTCCCTTGATCCTGAGGTGTGTAAAGCTTGGGTGATTCAGGTTGAGCGTGTTTGTGAGCCCCTGCATTTTACTCCTAAACATAAAACTGTAGCAGCAGTGGGTTTGCTTGAGTTAGATGTCTACTTTTGGTGGATGGGTACAGACAGAGTTCCTATTGATACTCCATGGTCTCTATTCAGAGATTTGTTCATGTGTCGATATTTTAATCAGGCTACTCAACAGCGAAAATATGAGAAGTTTACCAATCTGAGGCAGGGAAATATGTCAGTGCTTGAGTATCGGGATAAGTTCACCCGTTTGTCTCGGTTTGCATGTGATATGGTGGCATCAGAAGAAGCAAAGTGCAGGAGGTTTGAGTTAGGTCTGAATCTGAATATCAAGGGGACTTTGACCACTATGCCTCGAGATAACTTTGATGAGTTTGTTAGTGCTGCACTCAGAGGCGAGGATATCGAGAAGGAAAGGAAGATGTGGTTTCAGACGCGTCGATTTGAAGAGGGTGGATCTAGCCAGGGTGCTTCGAAGAGGCTGAGTTCAGGTACTTCTGGATCAGCATCATCTTCTAGTAGTGGACCTTACAAATATCCTACCAGCACTGCTCGACAGAGTCATAGATGGAGGAGGAGTCGACCGCAGAGGCAACAGTCGAGTGGGAGTTCCAGTGGATCGAGTTATCCTCGACCTTTCTTCAGCACATCAGTTACACCAAGGGATATCCCATTATGTAACATTTGTAATAAGCGGCATCATGGTTCATGTTACCGGGGTACTATGAGTTGTTACCGTTGTAGCCAGGAGGGTCACTTTGTGAGGGAGTGTCCTCAACTGGGCACTTTTAGAGGTGTTGCAGATCAGAGTGCTGGTCGAGATCAGGGTACTACTTCTGGTGATCGTGCAACACAGTCTTCTAGACAGGGTGGTCAGCAGAATCGCAGACAGTGTGGACGACCAGCTAGACAGGCTCGAGTTCATGCCATGTCTTTACGTGAGGGCAGAGTTTCCCCAGAGGTTATTATCGGTACGTTGTACATTTTTGGTCATCCAGTTCCTACTTTACTAGATCCAGGGGCTACATATTCATTCATGTCATATAGATTAGCATCATTGGCTACTGTACATGCATCTCCTCTCCCTAGTTTATGGCAAGTGTTGTATCCATCTAGCGAGGTAGTGTGTGTCGGGTGGGTATATAGAGATTGTGAGATTATTGGAGGTTATGGGTTAGCCGCGGATTTGATGCTACTGGATATTGTGGATTTTGAT
Organism: Geum urbanum; assembly: GCA_946800695.1. Lineage (NCBI taxonomy): Eukaryota > Viridiplantae > Streptophyta > Magnoliopsida > Rosales > Rosaceae > Geum > Geum urbanum. The sequence continues at coordinate 20,760,316 of OX327000.1, read as the reverse complement.
GGGATTTTAGGCATGGATTTCTTGGAGAACTATTGGGCTTTTCTTGACTGTCATAAGAAGGAGGTTGTTTTCAGGAGTCTAGGCATGCCAGAGATCTTGTTTTGTGGTAAAAAGAATACTTCTTTACCTTGTTTAATTTCAGCAATGAAGGCTGAGCAGATGTTGAGGAAGGGTTGTGTGGCTTACCTAGCACATCTGATTGATACGAGTATTCATGTACCAGACATTGGTGACATTACGATGGTTTGTAAGTATCCAGATGTGTTTCCCGAGGACTTACCCGGTGTTCCTCTTGTCAGGGAGATTGACTTCACTATTGAGTTACTTCCAGGTACTGGACCCATTTCGCAGACACCCTATCGTATGGCACCAGCAGAGTTGAGGGAGTTGCAGATTCAACTTCAGGAATTGATTGAGAAAGGCTTCATTCGACCTAGTGTTTCACCTTAGGGTGCTCTAGTGTTGTTTATGAGGAAGAATGATGGTTCGATGAGGCTATGCATTGATTATCGAAAGTTGAAATCAAGTTACGGTGAAGAATAAGTATCTGCTTCCACGGATTGATGATTTGTTCGATCAGTTGAAGGGAGCTTCAATCTTCTTGAAGATTGATCTCAGGTCTGGGCACTATCAGCTATGGATTCAGGAGTCTGATGTGGATAAGACGGCGTTTCGGTCACATTATGGGCATTATGAGTTCCTTGTTATGCCATTTGGGTTGACCAATGCGTCAGCTGCTTTCATGGACTTGATGAATCAGAATTTCAGGCGTTATCTGGACAAGTTTGTCATTGTATTCATCGATGATATCCTGATTTATTCCAGGAGTGCGGGGCAGCACAAGAAGCATTTGTATGCTATCTTGCAGACTTTGCGAGACGCTCAGTTGTACGCCAAGTTTAGCAAGTGTGAGTTTTGGCTAGACAGTGTAAAGTTTTTGGGTTACGTGATATCGGTTGAGGGAGTCAGCGTAGATCTAGACAAGATTGATATAGTGCTGAATTGGAGCAAACCTACCAACGTGGTAGAGATACGGAGTTTCTTGGGCTTAGCAGGCTACTATCGCCGATTCGTGCAGGATTTTTCATGGATAGCGACACCGCTTACTCGTTTGACGAAGAAAGAAGTCAAGTTTGAATGGTCTGATGCTTGTGAGGAAAGCTACTTGACTTTGAAGGAGAGGTTGACTACTGCACCTGTGTTGACTCTACCTGACAATATTGGTGTGTATGTTATGTACAGTGATGCTTCGAAGTTTGGTTTGGGTTGTGTCTTGATGCAGCATGGTAAGGTGGTAACATATGGTTCTAGACAGTTAAAACCTCACGAAGTTAATTATCCTACTAATGATTTAGAGTTAGCTGCCATTGTGTTAGCATTGAAGAGTTGAAGACACTACTTGTACGGAGCGCAGTGCGAGATTTACACTGATCACAAAAGTCTTACCTACTTGCGTACGCAGCCAGATTTGAATATGAGGCAGCGGAGATGGATGGAGCTGATTAATAACTATGACTACACTTTCGAGTATCATCCAGGAAAGGCTAACGTGGTTGCTGATGCTCTTAGTCGGAAGCATGGTTCTTCTCTTTTCCATGTTCGTGTTGCAAGAATGTCACTTTTGACGGAGTTGTGAGCAACAGGAGCAGAGTTGGAGTGGAATGAAGATGGAGCATTGTTAGCCAGCTTCCAAGTTCGTCCAGTGTTGCTTGATCAAGTTCGTGAAGCCCAAGATTCAGATACCTATCTGCTGAGCAAGAAGAATTTGATTCAGAATAATGTACCGACATAGTTTCGGATGAGGAGTGATGGGAATTTGACGTTCAGGGGGAGATTATGAGTGCCCAGAGATGATGATTTGAAGAAGGAAATACTCGATGAAGCTAATTGTTCCGCATATGCTATGTATCCGGGTAGTACAAAGATGTTCCGGACACATAAAGCTCATTATTGGTGGCGAAACATGAAGAGAGAAATAGCAATGTACGTGAGCAAATGCTTGATTTGTCAGCAAGTGAAGGCAGAACGTCAGAAACTTGCAAGCAAACTACAACCTTTGGAGATTCCAGCGTGGAAATGGAAGCATATCACTATGGATTTTGTGTATCAGTTAGCTTGTACTTCTAGTGGTAGTACTGGTATTTGGGTGATTGTGGATCGCCTTACGAAGTCAGCTCATTTCTTTGCACTTCCAGGAAAACTTCCCGTGAGCAGATTGGTGAAGTTGTACTTGAGGGAGGTTGTGAGGTTGCATGGTATGCCTATGTCTATAGTTTCTGATCAGGACAGTCAGTTCACTTCAGAATTTTGGCAGACATTGCAGAGAGCAATGGGGATGGGACTACACTTTAGCACAGCTTTTCATCCTCAGACAGATGGTCAGTCTGAAATGACTATTCAGACTCTGAAGGATATGTTGAGATCTTGTATGTTGCAGTTCAAAGGGAATTGGGATCAACAACTTCATTTGATTAAGTTTGCGTACAACAACAGTTATCATGCTAGTATTGGTATAACACCTTATGAGGCATTGTACGGCAAACAGTGTCAAACTCCATTGTGTTGGAGTGAAGTTGGTAAGAAATGGCTTCTTGGTCCTGATTTGGTGAAAAGTACCACGGAAGATGTTCAGGTTATTCGGGACAGATTGAAGGCTACACAGGATCGACAAAAGAGTTATGCTGACGTGAGATGGAAGGATCTTGAGTTTAAAGTTGGTGATTGGGTTTTCCTGAAACTTTCTCCTTGGAAGGGTGTTATTCGTTTCGGGAAGCGCGGTAAACATCGTCCGCGATATGTTGGCCCATATGAGATCACTGAGCGAGTTGGTGCTGTGGCGTACAGGTTGGCATTACCTTCTGAGATGGCCAGGGTACATGATGTGTTCCATGTGTCTATGTTGCGGAAGTACATTTCCGATCCATCTCATATGTTAGCACCGTATTAGCTTCCTATACAGGAGGATTCGACTTATGTGGAGGAACCAGTCCAGATTCTCAATTGAAAGGTCCAGGAGTTGCGGCACAGAGCCATTCCTCTTGTGAAGGTATTATGGTGGAATCATTCAGTTGAAGAGGCTACATAGGAGACCGAACAGCACATGCATTAGCAGTATCCTTACCTCTTCAGTTAGCAGGTATGTAAATTTCGAGGACGAAATTTTTTTTAGGGGGCTAGATTTGTAACGACCCGAACTGTGGAATGTGTACGTATTGATCTGAACCGTGATTATTGTGAATTAATCGTATTCGTTGGTTTGTTCATGACTAAACTATCGGGTAAGAATTTGGTTTGAGTTCCTTCGCAGAAATTGTAGGGGATTTGATTTCGAGCTCATAGGAGGTTTCGGGTAATCGAAGAATATAAAATGAATATTTGAAATTATCATCGAGTTAGTCGTACTTATCGGATTGGGTTTGAGTAATCCGAATCGTGAATTTGGTCAGTTCGCGACGTATATATATCGAATAGTCGTAAAAGTCGGAAAATCACGCATTTGGGCTGTTTGACCAGCGTTGACCAGATTTGACTCGCGTTGACCACATTGACCGGAGCTTGACCGTGACCCACGAGCTTGTTGCCGTCCGACCGGATTTTTCGGCCACCTCTGGCCGTGATTTTGGTATGGTTGGAAAGCTCTCGACTATTGCTATTGATCTATGTATTTATTTGTGAGATTTGGTTGAGTTTTGGGGGTGTTCGAACTCGGCAAAATTTGGGATTTTCACCAAAAACAGGTGGCAGTTTCCGGCGAGTTTTGGTGTCGGGTTGGAGGGGGTTTTGGTTCCCCTCAGCCCCATGAATAGTTCTAGGTGTTCAATTTGGGAATTGGTTGAGGTTTTAGGTGGTTCGTGGTGCTGACCGGAGAGGAAGATCCGGCGAGGTGTTTCGGCCAAATTTCGGCCGGTATGGTGTGTTTTGGCTTTGGAAGTAGAAGGGAATAGTATTGGGCTTGAGGGGAGGAAGAGTTTGAGGTAAAGGTCGCCAGGGATTGTCACCGTTGGCACCACGCGGCCACCGCCGATGGCGGTCAACGGCGGAGCTCCGACGAGGGGTTGACTTTTGGGTTTTCATAGATTTTTATACCATTTTGCTTGTAATCGCGCCCCGAACGTAGTCGTGAGGTTTTTGAGTTGATTTGGGTGTGTTAAGTTGGGATGAGGGTTATTTAGGTGTATTTTGGGAATTTTGTTATCCTCGTCGATATTTCGAGCGATACGTCTTTCGAGAACGCGGGGTTCTTGACAAATTAGCTCCGTATGTTGTTATTCTATATGTATTTATCGTATCCCTGTTATTCAGGTGATCGTGATGGAGTGTTTGGCGAGGAATCTTCCGCCGGACCTCAGAGTTAGCCTCGTACTGTGAGTGGACACTTTGATTTTCATTGTCGATTTGCAAGTCTTGATTATGCATTTTACGAGTATGCAATTATGATTATGCATTTACGATTATGCATTTATGGTTATGTATTTTTTACTTGGAGGCATATGTATGATTTTTTTTACATGGTATATGGATTTATGGATGCATCGATGCAATGACTTCTCGGCTGATCCCCAAGATGCTCCGGGGGGGTTATGACAAACGCCTGACCCGTGATAATATGACTCCCAGGAAGGTTATGACAAGCTCCTTACCTGGTCGAGCATGATTGTAACTTTGAGGAAAATTTACTCAAGTTACGGTCTCCACATTTTATACGGTATCCAGGAAGGTTATGATAACCAAGTTTGATGATTTTAGACTCGTGCATCATGATTTCATGTTTATATTGGTGAAAGGCATCTTATTATTTTCGTCCACTCACTCTAACGATTTTATTTGCCTTCCCCCAGGATTTGCGATTTCCTTTGCCCAGTCTGCAGTTTGAGTTCTGGGGTTGCACGTCGACGGTGGAGGCGTAGAGTTCCAGTAACACTTTTGTTCGAGTAGGTTCTTAGTTCTATCTACTGGTTATATATGATGTACATATGAGACGCTCTGAATACTTTTCTTGTGTTTTCAGTTGAGTTTACTCCTGAATATTTTCTGGATGTTTTGTAAACCTTGTGGTTTATTATATATATGAGAAATCCAGATGGGGAACGGAGCCCGACGGTTTGGCTTTTGTGGAATATTCGAAGTGTGATTCTCTTTGCAGGTTTTATTATATATAATTATTATCGTAGTTATATTTTTACAACTTCTATGCTAAAATGGCCTCGTGGGGTAAGAAAAATGCCCAAAAAGAAGCCGAAGATGCTTTACTCCAACGCTTGGCTGAGCAAGTCAGTTGACAGTTAGAGGAGGACAACATCGTGCCTCCTCCGGACCCTTCAGTTGGTCCTTCGGCATTGGCGACTGGAGAAATTTTCGATGCCCCAGCTATCCGGACCGATGATGATGTGACGACCCAGAACAGAAGCAGTATGAGAAATCAGCTTAATCTACGAGCTTACGTGTAGTCGCAAATTGCCGACAGTTGTTCGAATCGCCAGATTTGATAACGACTAAATCTTTGGTCGAGAATTGGAGCTCAGTCTCTTCTCGATAGTCGTTGTACGTGTGATTTCGAGTTCGTGGGCGGTTCCGGATCGTTATTTGGACGACCGAGGAATAAATTATGAATATTTGAAGTTTTGATATAATCGGGTTTAAAAGGCAGCCTTCTTAACGATTAAATTACCGGACGAGAATTTGGTTTCGGCTTCTTCATGGAAGTTGTTAGAGAATTTAGTTTCGAGCTCGTGGGAACTTCTGGAGCATTATTTCGAGTTACGAGGATTATGTTGTGAATATTTCAACCGTCGATTATTTAATCGGGTAAGTTTGTGATGGTTTGAACCGTTGACTTTTTATCGGTTTGGTTGATGTATTTGACTTCGGGTGATAATTGAAGAATATGTCGAGTCGAGTTTGTTGCCGCGAGAATTATCGGAATCGGAATTACGACGCGAAAGTTACTTGTATTTGAAGTTTATCGAAAAGATAATTATGGAGGTTTCCTTTTTGGGAAGGTATAAATAGTGAACTTGCCATTTAGGGAAGTCAAAGTGGATTCATTAATGCTGTTGACCGAGTTGACCGAGTCAACTCGGTGGTGAAGGAGATGTGTGACGGTGACCGGCGGTCCACGGCGGTGGTACGCCGTCCGGCCACCTCCGGCCTCGGCTCCAGTCTGTTTCACTTCGTCTTGGCCTCCTCAAGGTAACCCCGGCCTCCTTTCACGGCGTGGGACGCCGGAAGTGCATGAATTTTCTGGCCAAAAATGAAGAGTTTTGGGTGAATTTGGGTTGTGTAATTCCGGCCGAATTGAGCTGCAATTTGGACTGAGTTTTGTAGCCCTCATCACCATGAAGCTACCATGTAAGTTTGGTGTTCCAATTCATCTTGTACATGGAGAATTTTGGATTTGAAATTTGTGAGACAATTCGGGTTTTCATGAAATTGACCTAGTTAGAGTGTGAATTGGCCTTCCATGCAGTTGTGAAAGTTGCTCAGTGGGTGATTTGTAATGGAATAGAGGTTGCTCCGCCGGGAAAATTTCAGTTCGTGTTGCGCCGCCGCCGCCGACGGTGGTCAACGGCGGTCAACGATCAAACTTTGACTTTTTGGGGGTTTTGGACAAGTTGCATGTCATTTCACTCGAAATCGCGCCCCGATCGCAGTGGGGAGGTTCGTTTTTCGAATTGAGCATCCGAAAGTACAGCGAGGTATTGAGGTGTGATTATCGGATTTTCGACGATTCGTCGTTATTGGATTATGTGTTTCCGAGAACGGTTATTTCTCGTGATTTGATTTGAATTGTCGAATTATGATTTTGAGAAATGGACTTTTTGAATATTCAGGGGTTCGTGATCGTTCGTTTGGCGATGGACTTTCCGCCGGATCACGGGTTAACGCGAACTGCGTTATGCTTGTCTGTGAGTGGACAATTTCTTTTCACGGATTGATTGCGAGTCTTTTATATACGTTTTATGAACTTGTGCATGCAGTATGATCATGGTTTTATGAGCATGAGATTGCATATGAAATTATGTTTATTATGAGCATGTGTTATAGGATTTTGCTTATATCAGTATATGTATTACGTATATACATTCATATATACTGCTTTATGGATTTGCATCGACTTGTTTACGATTTGGTTTACACAGAGTACAGTCTCAGTTACGTTGTTGTATCGATACACTTGCCTCTCGGCTGATCCTCGATGGAGGCCTACCAGGAGGGGCAGTACCCCGACCTGACCGGCGAGGGGCAGTACCCCGGAACCGAGGCCTTTCTGGCTAGAATCACGTGTGGGTCTGGGATCCCGTGATTCGGACTGTACTAGCACGGACGTGTCCATGAGTGACCCTGTGAGATTTTCCATGCATGCTCTGTACACAAGTTAGAGTCAGCATCTCCTCGTATACTATTTGATTTTATTTATTTATATTTCGACTAGCATATGTTTTTATAACATATATTACTCGGTGAAAGACATTTATTTTCGTCCACTCACTCTAACAGTTTTCATGTCTTTCCCTTGGGCTTTTCGGTTTCCGTGCCCAGTTTGCAGTTCGGACTCTGGTGTCGCACGTCGTGGTCGGAGGCATAGTGCTCGAGCTACCTTGTTTCTTCCAGTAGGTTTATTGTTCTACCTACTGTGGTATACGTATATGATTATACATTAGAGGTCGCTCTGAGTATTCTGTTGTATATTTTATACGATTTTACTCCGGATTTTAGTAAAGTACAGATATATTTATTATTTTACATTACTGTTGATATATTGAGAAATCCGGATGGGATTGGTGCCCACGGTTTGATTTTTGTGGCATAGGATGAAGTGTATTTTCCGCGTGCAGGTAATGGTAATTCTACGTTAGTAGCGAAACTCTGCCAAAATTTCTACGGTTTTTGTTGGTTCATGTTTTCGAAGGGGTTTGATTCCGGTTTAGGCAACTAAACCGGGGTTGGGTCCTTTCAGATGATGACACCTATTCCGGTTCGACAATAATGTCAAAAAGTGCACAGGAGGAAAGTGCTCAGGCGTCGGCCTCCTCCGAGTCTATCCTCTACAGCGCGGGGGGCAAGGTCAGGAGGGCTTCGTCAGACCCTCAACCTAAAAGGTCTCGAGGACCCGAAAATGGCGAAAAATCCGAGAAGTTGTTCAAGGTGATCTGGCAAAAGATCCAGTTGTCGTACGACAATTTCACTGATGGCCCTCCCACCTCTCAGCTAGCTAGTCTCTCCTGGCATAGCATCGGGTCAATCATTCGCAACAATGTTCGTATGATTGCGCCTATCTGGAAGGAGTTGCCGACCGAGAAGGGGAAAGTGTTTAAAGAACTTTTGGTAGTAATATGTACAATTTTAAATTTATTTTCTAATAAAAAATTAAAATCGTAATTTCATAATATATACGATTATAATTTTTTATTCTTTTCTTGTACGTAGGAACAATATGAGGTGGATGGCACTCCGTTGATGCTTAGGCACATCAATAGCACCGCCAACGCCATCTACCGTGATTGGAAGTACAAACTTCATAAGTATTATGAAGAATTCGGCCGAGAGCCTACCCCCGTAGAGCTGCGTGGGGATAGGGAAGATTAGTGGGACTGGTTGGTCACCTACTTCGAAGCAGAATATTATCGAGTGATTATTTTTTATTTAAATCGATGAAATTGAATTATTATTATTTTAGTTATTTATTAATTTTTTAATGATTTATGTTATCCAACAGAAATTTTCCAACATCAACAAGGCCAACCGGGAGAAGAATGACAAACATCATATCTCTGACTCCAAGCAGATGATCCAAATCGCTAAGGAGCACATAGATAAGGGCTCCAAAAACCCTTATCTGGATGCTAGCATCATCGCTTACGTGACGCCTGGACTCAACAATGAAGTGAGTCAATACGGCGTAAGTGTCGTATATATTTATCCTTAATTAGCGCAATTATTATTTATTAAACTGTCGTACAAATTTATAATTATTTAATTATTATTATTATTTTCAGGCGAAGTTGGTAGAACGGGCGCAAGAGGAATTGGCCAACACGCAGCTTGCACATCCAGATTTTCCGCCGGAAGACCTGCCTCCTCTATCGATGAAGTGCCAAATTGCAATCGCCCTTGAGGTATACGGTCGTAGAGCTAGCAAGAAGGTTAGGGGGATGAGACGTAAGATGCAGCGAGATTTGTCTTCTGACTCATCTACGGGACGTTCGGCGAGGAAAGGTGCTCAGGATGCGGCGGTTTAGGCAGCCCTTCAAGAGGCTCGACTCGCAATGTATGCGTCAGAGAATTGATGACATCTAAGCGCAGATAGCCCACCTCATCGCCCTCATAAAAAACTAGGTTCGACAACAATATCAACCTCCTCCGAACCCATACCCCGACGACAACGACACGGATGGAGGTGGGGGACTCAACGGCAGATTTGCTCCCCCTCTATTTTAGTAGTTTGCATTCTATGTACTTTATGATATCGTATTTTCGATTCTGAACGATTTAATTTGATGTATGTACAAATTTTAATTATTTAAATGAAAATTTAGTATTTTAATTAATTTATTAATATTTTACTTTAAATTTTAATTTTAATTAAAAATAAATAAATATTTACTTACACTACAGAATATATAGAGATCCATGGTCTAAGTGGTCACTTAGACTACGGAGTTTTTGCGTGGTGTAAGTGATCACTCAGACCACGCAATAATGCTCTAGTATAAGTAATCACTTGGATGACACAATAAGTTCGTCGTCCAACTGGAACTTAGACCACGAAATATTTGCGTCGTCCAAGTTGTACTTGGACGACACAACTGTCATTTACGTCTTCTCATCAAAGATTAGACGACGCAACATCTCCGTAGTCCAAGAGGCAACTTGGACGACGGAAATGGACTTTTCCGTCGTCCAAGTACCTAGACGACGGTACTTGGAGAACGTACCCTAGACGACGGAGATTCTGTGGTCTAGGTACTTGGACGACGGAAATTTGCACCTAGACGACGGAAATGTTCTGTGGTCTAGGTGTATTTTTCTTATAGTGGCAGGATAGAAATCCATAGCAAGAAGAGTAATTTTCTAAGTTTTGAAAGAACAGAAATTGCAATGAGGGTCCAAAGTAGAGACAGTTGCAAGAAGTTCACAAGCTTCTTCTGAGAACCTCTTGTTTAACTCGTTCAACTAAAACTCAAGTACAACATTAAACACATCTATATGATAATGGTGCTCTACTTTAATGGCATTCATTTGTTGATAAGAACGACTTGTCCCATCCTTGTAAGGAGCCCTCATATCAGGCATATCAATGTTATGTGTCTCACAAAAGCTGGCAAGACTAACCTTTAAATCAGCCCAACCATCTTCTCTCATCTCTTGAAGGAGTTCTTTAGTATGTGCAACAAAACTCAATGATTCTGTGATGTCAAGAGATTTTCGCTGTAATATTTGGCAACGAATTTCAGTAACTTGCATGACCTTGTTCATGCAAATTAGGTAGAAGACAAACTCAAATTGTCTCATAGCTGCGAAAACATCACTAGCTTCCCCTTGAATAGATCAAGAACCATGCTCCATCATATGAGTAAGAGTTTTTAAGGTTGAACTAAATAATTCAACCAAACTCTTAATAGAGCAAAAATGAGAACCCCAACGAGTCGTACCCGGCTGTTGCAAAGTATAAGTTTGATTAGCACCTCTCCCTGTCTCAAGTAAGCCAAGAGCTACTAAATCTTGGACTTCTTCCTCTCTAATGGTTTTCAGCTCACAATGACGCTTGGCAAAAGACTCAACAAAGTTCACAACTAACAGTAGAGTAGAGAAAAATTGCCAAACATCATTAATTCCCTTAGTTGTAGTAGACAATGATAGCTATAAACGGTAAGAAAAATAATGCACATAATATGCATACGAACACTCTTCAAGAAACAATGTTTGTAATCAATTCCATATACCACTCATATTACTAGCCCCATCATATCCTTGGCCTTTTCTAATAGAAGATTATACATATATAATAACGACTTTGACTATCTCTCTTTTAAGAGTAAGTGAGGTAGTGTTAGGAACACTCACTATCTTAAAAAACCACTTTCGAGTTATACCCATACGATCAACAAATCTCAAGATAATAGCCATTTGTTTCTTGCTAGCTACATCAACTTCTTCGTCTACAAGAATGAAAATTTTCGCATCACCTATTTTCTCCCTAATCATGTGCCTCACCTTATCACCAATGATATCTAGAAGCTCTCCTTGAATACTATGAGCAATGTACTTGGCATTCCCCGAACCACCACTTAAGACAACTTTTTCATCTTCTCTAGCCATTCTTATATAAGACTTCCTAATTTCCAGAAAACCTCCAGCATTAAGAGAGCTCTCAGATTCATCATGACTTCTAAAAGCTTTTCTTTATTTCGTTAGATATCTCACACCCTCTATTGAATTTGTTAGCCTATATCGATTATCCTTCACAACCTTGGCAGGTTTTTTAAGAATAACTCTTTCAATTTGTGTAGCCAAATTTCTCATCAAACTACATTTCTCCATAGCATCATGATGTGGACTATTTAAAGCTCCTACATGTACTTTAAGCAACCTTTTATCTTTCCAATTCCTCTGCCCTCAATAGCAAATGACATATGAGAAGAGTTCTTCTTTATCGAAAAGAAAACATGAGAAATAATAAACCTTATTAACACTATTAGAGTACTCAAGTCATGGATTATTTGCATACCAACTAAATTTAGTTGAAATGGACCCAAGGCAATATAGGTTTTTCGAATACTATCACGATCATTTACAGGATACTTCTGTGATGACCCGAACCAGAATTAGAGGTGCGTTTAGCACGATTCTCGAGATTTGAGTTTAGTCGCAGTTTTACGATATAGTGTGGTTCGCCGATTCGATTCGCGACTTTGTTTTCGGTCGAGAATTTGGGTTGAGTGTCTTCACAGAAATGGTAGAGCACGTGATTTTGAGTTCGTGGGTGGTTTCGGAAGATTTTTCCGATAACCGAGGAATATTTTATGATTATTCGAAGTTTCGGGTTTCGACGAGTTTATCCGATTGTTTCGAGCTTATCCGAATCATTTCGTATATTCGTTTTGGACCGTCGATCGACCCGAGGGACGAGTATAAATATCGAAATGGTCGTAAATCGTCGAAAATTTGCAAATTGGGTTTGACTGAACTTTGACTTTCCAGAATTGGAAAGTTGACTTGCTGCCCGAAAGGGAAGGTTTCCTCTTTGAGCGGTGATCGTCCGACGACCAAATTCCGGCCACCTCTGGCTTCGTAACAGGTATAGTTGGGATCCTTTGATGATTTTGAGTATGTTGGTGTTTGATTTGGGTTAAATTGGTTTCGTTATGGATGAGTCCGAGTCGAGCCGAGCTCCTCGATTTTGCCGGTGACGGTTGGCCGTTTCCGGCGAGGTCTGGAGGTGGGGGTTATGGGGGTTAGGTTTCCCTAGGTCCTCTGAGTCTCGTGGTGTGTTTCGTTTGGCCCGGAATTGAGTTTTGGAAAGAGTCCGATAGGTCACCGGAAAGTATGGTTTCCGAGATGTTTCGGTTCAATTGGTCAGTTTTCGTTTGGATTTGGCCTTTGGGGTAGAAGGGAAAGTGGTTCGAAATGGTGTGATCTTGAAATCTGGAAACTTTGGCCTTGAAATTCCACCGTTGACGGCGCGCCGCCGCCGGCGGCGGTGGTCAACGGCGGTCAAAAAGTCAAAGTTTCAGATTTCGATGTAATTAGTGTCATTTTTCTCGTAATCACGCCCTGGTTATCGTACGGAGGTTTATGGGTTCATTTGGTTAGCCGATTTTCAGTCGAGATTTCGAGTGGGGATTTCGAGATTTCCGTAATTCATTTTGTACTGCATTACGTATTTCTGGGAACGGTTGGTTTCCGTGCATCAGTACAGTGTTGTGGATTACGATATTGATCAGTTGTGTTTATATATATATTCAGGAGATCGAGATCGAGATCTGGATCGTGATCATGCTTCGGGCGAGGGAACTTCCGCCGGACCACGAGTTTAGAGCGAGTTCGCGCTAGCTGATCTGTGAGTGGACAAGTTTTTGGTTTTCACTGTTGATTTGCGAGTTCGTGGAATTTATGATTTCCGTATTTATTTTATACGATGATTGTTATATGTGTTATTTTTCGGATGTATTGTTATGTATTGTTGTGATTGGCATTATTTGCATCGATGCTACCAGACTTGAGAGATTCCTCTGGCCCAGAGTTGAGAGATTCCTCTGAAGCAGGGTTGAGGGATTCCCCTGAGTGCCGCCGGGGTCAAGAGATTCCCCTGAGTGCCGCCGGGGTCAAGAGATTCCCCTGGCCTATCACAGTCGGGTTTGAGCGATTCACCCGACGTCGGGCTTGAGAGATTCGCCCGACAACCTCCTTATATATATGTGTTGTTTTCCGAACTCGCATTGTTTACATTGACTGTATATATATATAACTGGTGAAAGGTATACGTTTATTTTCGTCCACTCACTCTAACATTTTTATTTGCCTTTCCCCTGGGCTTTTCGGTTTCCGTGCCCAGTGTGCAGTTCAGGTTTGGTGTTTCACGTCGCGGTTTGGAGGCTAGTGATCAGAGTCACCTGTGTTTTCCAGTAGGTTCCAGTTTCGCCTACTGATGTACATGTTGTATATATTTTATACTAGAGGTCGATCTGATACGTTCTAATACTTGTTATACGGATTTTTCTCGGATATACATAAATATAGTACAATATGTTTACAATTTGTTGATTATATTGATGTTGAGAAATCCGGATGGGATTGGTGCCCACGGTTTGCTTTTTGTGGCATAGGACAAAGTGTATTTTCCGCGTGCAGGTTAAGGTAATTCCACGCTAGTAACGAAACTCTGCCCAAATTTCAGAAAATTTTTGTTGATTCGTGTTTTCGAAGGGGTTCGATTCCGGTTTAGGTAACTAAATCGGGGTTGGGTCCTTTCAGCTTGGTATCAGAGCATTAGGTTGTCAGATTCTGTAGACTCTTGTAGTTGTGTCGCTTAGGGTATTTGAGTTGATACAGCATGACTGGAGTGATGACCCGACTGGCCAGCGGTACTCATCAATACTTCGGGTGTTGTGTGTCCTCAAATATCTGCGGTTTCATGATTACGTTCTTTCTTCTTGTACCTAATGCTTGTCTTGTATCAGTAGGATGCCTCCTCGACGTGGTCCCCGTGTTGATCGGGATGATGATCCTGATGAGGATCGCCGAACACGCGACTTGCTGATGCGAGTGCTGCATTTGGAAGAGCGTTTTGACCCTGTGGTCAAGGCTCGCACTGCGGGTGCTACTGTGTTTTCGGATTCAGTTGAGCCAGAGATATGCGAGGCATGGTTGGTTCAGATTGAGCGGGTTTGTGAGCGTCTGCAGTTTACTCCTGAGCAGATGTCAGTAGCCGCAGTTGGTTTACTTGAGGGTGATGCGTACTTTTGGTGGGTTAGCACCGACAGGGTTCCGGTTGATACTCCGTGGACTGTGTTCCGTGATTTGTTTATGCGGAGGTACTTCAATCAAGCTACCCAGCAGCGCAAGTACGAGGAGTTTACGAACTTTAGGCAGGGCAGCATGTCTGTGCTTGAGTACCGGGATCGGTTTACCCGTTTGTCTCGTTTTGCGCGGGACATGGTGGCTACAGAGGAAGCCAAGTGTCGCAGGTTTGAGCTGGGGTTGAATCTGAGCATCAAGGCGACGCTGACTACGATGCCTCGGAACAACTTTGATGAGTTTGTTAGTGCTGCACTTCGAGGCGAGGATATAGAGCGGGAGAGACAGCAGAGGTACCAGCCGAGACGATTTGAGGAGGGTGGACCGAGTCAGGGGCCTTCGAAGAGGCAGAGTTCTGATACTTCCGGTTCAGCTTCGTCTTCAGGCGGTGGATCATATCGACCACCAGCCAGTGTATCGAGACAGAGGCAGAGGTGGAGGAGAGATCGACCGCAGCGACCACCGGCTAGTGAGGGTTCCATCGGTTCTAGTTATCCTCGGCGTACTGGTGGCACTTTTGCTGTACCGAGAGAGTATCCGTTATGTAGTCTCTGCAGTCGACATCATGTGGGTCTATGTCAGCGAGATCCTATTACTTGTTTCCGCTGTGGCCAGGTGGTCACTATGCGAGGGAATGTTATCAGTATGAGGTTGCTGGAGGACAGGGGGCCCAGAGTTCCGAAGGAGAGCGAGGTGCCACTTCGGGAGCTCGACCAGCACAGTTTGCGGGCCAAGGCAGGCAGCAGGGTCAGGCCCAGCGAGGACGACCAGCCGGACAGGCGAGGGTTCATGCTATGACTCTACGTGAGGGCAGAGCATCACCAGAGATCGTTATCGGTACGTTACATGTCTTTGGTATTCCTGTAGTTGCATTGTTAGATCCAGGTGTCACACATTCATTCATATCATTTAGACTGTCATCACTAGCTACGGTACCTGCATCTCCACTTCCGGGGTTGTGGAGAGTGTTGTATCCATCAAGTGAGGTTGTGAGCATCGGTTGGGTTTACCGGGACTGTGAGGTGTTTGTTGATGGCCATGGTTTAGCCGCTGATTTGTTGTTGCTTGATATTGTGGATTTTGATTTGATCTTGGGTATGGACTTCTTGGAGTCGCATTGGGCCATGTTCGACTGCCATAGGAAGGAGGTCGCGTTTCGACGACCAGGGTTACCCGAGATACTGTTTCGCGGCGAGAAGAACACTTCCCTACCGTGTTTGATTTCCGCGATGAGGGCAGATCGGTTGATGAAGAAGGGATGTGTTGCTTACTTAGCCCATGTTGTGGACACTACAGCTGCAGTGCCAGACCTTGGTAGTATTGAGGTTGTGTCTGAATTTCCGGATGTGTTTCCAGCGGAGTTACCTGGTATACCCCCTGTGCGGGAGATTGACTTTACTATTGAGTTATTACCGGGTACTGGACCGATTTCCCAGACACAGTACCGGATGGCGCCTGCGGAGTTGAGAGAGTTGCAGATTCAGCTCCAGGAGTTGTTAGAGAAGGGATTCATTCGACCGAGTGTTTCTCCATGGGGTGCTCCAGTGTTGTTCGTGCGGAAGAAGGATGAGTCCATGCGTTTGTGCATCGACTATCGGAAGCTGAATCAGGTTACAGTGAGGAACAAGTATCCGTTGCCGCGGATTGACGACTTGTTCGATCAGCTCAAGGGAGCATCAGTCTTTTCGAAGATTGATCTTCGATCCGGATATCACCAGTTGAGGATCCGAGACTCCGATGTAGCCAGGACAGCTTTCAGGACGCGGTATGGGCATTATGAGTTTTTGGTTATGCCGTTTGGGTTGACCAACGCCCCCGCAGCTTTCATGGACTTGATGAATCGGGTGTTTCGTCGATTCCTGGACAAGTTCGTGATTGTGTTCATTGATGACATTTTGATCTATTCAAGGAGTGTAGGCCAGCACAAGAAGCACTTGCGAGCGGTGTTGCGGACTTTGCGGGACCATCAGCTGTTCGCGAAGTTTAGCAAGTGTGAGTTCTGGTTGGATAGTGTGAAGTTTCTGGGCCACGTGATTTCGGCCGAGGGAGTTAGTGTTGATCCTGACAAGATCGAGGTCGTGCTGAATTGGAGTCGACCCACTACTATACCGGAGATCCGGAGTTTCTTGGGGTTAGCAGGCTATTACCGACGATTTGTACAGGATTTCTCCCGGATAGCTACACCACTAACCAGACTGACGAAGAAGGGCGTTAAGTTTGAGTGGTCTAATGCGTGCGAGGAGAGTTACTCGCTCCTGAAGGAGAGATTGACTACCGCACTGATTCTGACATTACCAGACGACAGTGGTGAGTTTGTTGTGTACAGCGACGCGTCGAAGTTGGGCCTTGGCTGTGTGTTGATGCAGCATGGTAAAGTTGTGGCGTACGATTCCAGACAGCTGAAACCGCACGAGGTCAACTATCCGACGCATGATTTGGAGTTAGCCTCTATCGTGTTAGCGTTGAAGAGTTGGAGACATTACCTGTATGGTGCTCAGTGTAAGATTTTCACTGATCACAAGAGTCTCACCTCCTTGCGGACGCAGCCGGATCTGAATATGAGGCAGCGTCGATGGATGGAGTTGATCAATGATTACGATTGCACTTTTGAGTACCATCCGGGGAAGGCCAACGTTGTGGCAGATGCACTTAGCCGGAAATCCGGAGCTTCGTTGTTTCACATGTGTGTGGCTAGAGTGTCAATGTTAGCCAAGCTTCGGGCTACGGGTGCTGTGTTTGGTTATGATGATGATGGCCCTTTGTTGGCCAGTTTTCAGGTTCGACCAGTGTTGGTTGATCAGGTGCGGGAGGCACAGGATTCAGATCCTTACCTGTTGGGCAAGAAGACCATGATTCGGAATGGTGTGCCTACAGAGTTCCGATTGAGCAACGACGGTACGTTGTTGTTCAGGGGCAGATTATGTGTACCCAAGGACGAGAACTTGAAGAAGGAGATTCTGGATGAGGCCCACAGTTCGGCGTATGCGATGCATCCCGGGGGTACGAAGATGTTTCGTACACTTCGAGCGTACTATTGGTGGCGCAACATGAAGCGGGAGATTGCCGCGTACGTGAGTCGGTGTTTGATTTGTCAGCAGGTGAAGGCGGAGAGGCAGAAACCTGCAGGGAAACTACAGCCACTTGAGATTCCGGTTTGGAAGTGGGAACACATTACGATGGATTTCGTCTATCAGTTGCCGCGTACTTCGGCGGGCAACACTGGAATTTGGGTTATTGTTGACCGACTGACGAAATCCGCACACTTTCTTGCACTTCCGGGGAAGGTATCAGTGGGTAGATTGTCTAAGTTGTACTTATCCGAGATTGTTCGCTTGCATGGTGTGCCTGTGTCCATTGTTTCTGACCGTGATAGTCAGTTCACTTCTGAGTTTTGGCGGGCGTTGCAACGAGCTTTGGGCACAAAGTTGCGATTTAGTACAGCTTTCCATCCTCAGACTGACGGGCAATCCGAGCGGACCATTCAGAATCTTGAGGATATGCTGAGATCGTGTGTATTGCAGTTTCGCGGAAACTGGGATCAGCAGTTACACTTGATTGAGTTCGCCTACAACAACAGCTATCAGGCTAGTATTGAGATGGCACCGTACGAGGCTTTGTACGGGAAGCAGTGTCGCACTCCATTGTGTTGGAGTGAGGTGGGCGAGCGTTGGCTCATTGGTCCGGATTTGGTGAAAACTACGATGGAGGACATACAGGTGATTCGGGATCGGTTGAAGATCGCCCAGGATCGGCAGAAGAGTTACGCGGATGTGAGGAGGAAGAGCTTAGAGTTCGAGGTTGGTGATTGGGTCTTCCTGAAACTATCTCCGTGGAGGGGAGTAGTGCGTTTCGGGAAGCGTGGCAAGCTTCGACCGCGGTACATTGGTCCGTATGAGATTACGGAGAGAGTTGGAGCTGTTGCTTACAGACTTGAGCTACCGGCTGAGATGGCTCGCGTGCATGACGTATTCCATGTCTCGATGTTGCGGAAGTACATCTCAGACCCTTCACATGTGATAGCCCCACATCAGTTGCCAATCAGAGAGGATTTATCGTATGTTGAGGAGCCAGTGCAGATTCTCGATCGTCGTGAGCAGGAGTTGAGGCACCGCGTAATTCCGCTGGTGAAGGTCTTGTGGCATAACCATTCAGTGGAGGAGGCCACCTGGGAGACCGAGCAGCGTATGCGGGAGCAGTATCCTCATATGTTCACCTGACAGGTATGTAAATTTCGGGGTCGAAATTTCTTTAAGAGGAGTAGATTTGTGACGACCCAAACCTGAATCAGAGGTGCGTTTAGCACGATTCTCGAGATTTGAGTTTAGTCGCAGTTTTACGATATTGTGTGGTTCGCCGATTCGATTCGCGACTTTGTTTTCGGTCGAGAATTTGGGTTGAGTGTCTTCACAGAAATGGTAGAGCACGTGATTTCGAGTTCGTGGGTGGTTTCAGAAGATTTTTCTGATAACCGAGGAATATTTTATGATTATTCGAAGTTTTGGGTTTCGACGAGTTTATCCGATTGTTTCGAGCTTATCCGAATCATTTCGTATATTCGTTTTGGACCGTCGATCAACCCGAGGGACGAGTATAAATATCGAAATGGTCGTAAATCGTCGAAAATTTGCAAATTGGGTTTGACTGAACTTTGACATTCCAGAATTGGAAAGTTGACTTGCTGCCCGAAAGGGAAGGTTTCCTCTTTGAGCGGTGATCGTCCGGCGACCAAATTCCGGCCACCTCCGGCTTCGTAACAGGTATAGTTGGGATCCTTGGATGATTTTGAGTATGTTGGTGTTTGATTTGGGTTAAATTGGTTTAGTTATGGATGAGTCCGAGTCGAGCCGAGCTCCTCGATTTTGCCGGTGACGGTTGGCCGTTTTCGGCGAGGTCTGGAGGTGGGGGTTATGGGGGTTAGGTTTCCCTAGGTCCTCTGAGTCTCGTGGTGTGTTTCGTTTGGCCCGGAATTGAGTTTTGGAAGGAGTTCGATAGGTCACCAGAAAGTATGGTTTCCGAGATGTTTCGGTTCAATTGGTCAGTTTCCGTTTGGATTTGGCCTTCGGGGTAGAAGGGAAAGTGGTTCGAAATGGTGTGATCTTGAAATCTGGAAACTTTGGCCTTGAAATTCCACCGTTGACTGCGCGCCGCCGCCGCCGCCGGCGGTCAACGGCGGTCAAAAAGTCAACTTTTCAGATTTCGATGTAATTAGTGTCATTTTTCTCGTAATCACGCCCTGGTTATCGTACGGAGGTTTATGGGTTGATTTGGTTAGCAGATTTTCAGTCGAGATTTCGAGTGGGGATTTCGAGATTTCCGCAATTCATTTTGTACTGCATTACGTATTTCCGAGAACGGTTGGTTTCCGTGCATCAGTACAGTGTTGTGGATTACGATATTGATCAGTTGTGTTTATATATATATTCAGGAGATCGAGATCGAGATCTGGATCGTGATCGTGCTTCGGGCGAGGGAACTTCCGCCGGACCACGAGTTTAGCGCGAGTTCGCGCTAGCTGATCTGTGAGTGGACAAGTTTTTGGTTTTCACTGTTGATTTGCGAATTCGTGGAATTTATGATTTCCGTATTTATTTTATACGATGATTGTTATATGTGTTATTTTTCGGAGGTATTGTTATGTATTGTTATGATTGGCATTATTTGCATCGATGCTACCAGAGTTGAGAGATTCCTCTGAAGCAGGGTTGAGGGATTCCCCTGAGTGCCGCCGGGGTCGAGAGATTCCCCTGGCCTATCACAGTCGGGTTTGAGCGATTCACCTGACGTCGGGCTTGAGAGATTCGCCCGACAACCTCCTTATATATATGTGTTGTTTTCCGAACTCGCATTGTTTACATTGACTGTATATATATATAACTGGTGAAAGGCATACGTTTATTTTCGTCCACTCACTCTAACATTTTTATTTGCCTTTCCCCTGGGCTTTTCGGTTTTCGTGCCCAGTTTGCAGTTCAGGTTTGGTGTTTCACGTCGCGGTTTGGAGGCTAGTGATCAGAGTCACCTGTGTTTTCCAGTAGGTTCCAGTTTCGCCTACTGATGTACATGTTGTATATATTTTACACTAGAGGTCGCTCTGATACGTTATAATACTTGTTATACGGATTTTTCTCGGATATACATAAATATAGTACAATATGTTTACAATTTGTTGATTATATTGATGTTGAGAAATCCGGATGGGATTGGTGCCCACGGTTTGCTTTTTGTGGCATAGGACGAAGTGTATTTTCCGCGTGCAGGTTAAGGTAATTCCACGCTAGTAACGAAACTCAGCCCAAATTTCAGAAAATTTTTGTTGATTCGTGTTTTCGAAGGGGTTCGATTCCGGTTTAGGTAACTAAATCGGGGTTGGGTCCTTTCAACTTCCATATTGCACAACATGTTGCATGATCACTTATAATAACATTGATATTACTATGGGGATCAAACTCAACACTGGTAGGTAATGTAGACTCATTCAAAGGAGTTGAAATACTCGAAGTTGATGGTCTTGAAAACCATGAACTAATCGGCTTGGTCCATAATATGGTCTGTTTTCCCCTTTCTGTAGCTCCTTCTCCTTCTTCTGACGTTCTTTTTGATAAATCTGGTTTATAAGAAAACAAAATCTCAAATTCAATTAACAATGAAGAAAAATGCAAACCCAAATTCCGCTGCCCCCCAACAGTAAATGACATATGAGAAGAGTCCTTCTTTATCGAAAAGAAAAATGGGAAACAATAAACCTTATTAACACTGTTAGAGTACTCAAGCCATAGATTATTTGCATACAAACTAAATTTAGTTGAAATGGACCCAAGGCAATATAGGTTTTTCAAATACTATCACGATCATTTACAGGATACTTTTCCATATTGCATAACATGTTGCATGATCACGTATAATAGCATTGATATTACTATAGGGATCAAACTCAACACTGATAGGTAATGTAGACTCATTCAAAGGAGTTGAAATACTCGAAGTTGATGGTCTTGAAAACCAAGAACTAATCGGCTTGGTCCCTAATCTGGTATGTTTTCCCCTTTCTGTAGCTCTTTCTCCTTCTTCTGACATTCTTTTTGATAAATCTGGTTTATAAGAAAACAAAATCTCAAATTCAACAAACAATGAAGCAAAATACAAACCCAAATTACTCAAGTCTCTTCTTGAAACACAACTATATAGATTCCTTATTTATACCCCCTTTGAGTTATCTTAATCTCTGCTACCATATATATAGGTTATGAAATATAAAGATCCCCATGATGCTTGTGCTGCGATTGTTGCCGAATCTTACAAAACTAACCAAATGCTCTAGCTATACAGATCCCTCACGTACACCATAACATGGACACTTTCAAAATGAAATTTTTTGTGTTTGTGAGTTTAGCACTTTAGCTGAATACACAAAGTTGCCTACCCAATAACTTTCCCTCCTTTCTCAGTCACATTCAAACACAAAGAGAATAATAGATCGATGCTCTATTTGAACCAAGTCTTTTGCTAAAACACCCCCATTATTGGAGAGAGTCAAAGAGGATCAAAGCTTACCAAAGATGAGGGATAAAGGTTGTCGATTATCGGCGTGGAGCTGTGGAGTGAGACCACTGAGACAGTGAGACGTCGTCAGGTTGCCGGTTGTCGAGTCGCCGGCGTGCGAAGTGCTACTGTGTGAGCCGGCGAGGAGTTCAATTTGGGGATTTTGTTATGCAAATTAGGCTGGGACTTGAGGTTTTGCTGTTTTTTACTTGGGTTAGTTGGGTATTATAATTGGGCTGGTAAACTAGTATTTCTTTTTCACCCCTTAATTCTCACCAGGGCTTAAGCTCCTAGAACCACTGTATAAGTCCGTCGTTGCACATGATATTACTAGATAACATTTTCTGTTGAAAGCCATGTTCCTAACTCAGTAGAGCGCTTCACTCCGAGCCGCAGTGGCAGAGGGAGAAATATATGTCTATGGGGGAAAAAACATTTAAAAAGGCTAAATCAACTTGATTACACAAAATCATTCCAATTTACCACCTGTATGACATTTGCTGCTCTTCGTCATCTCTTTATCAATTAAGAAGATTGGTTTGGGTGATTGAGAGGGGATTGCTAAGTGAAAAATAATTTTCAAAGATACCTTATTATCAAGTCAATTTTATCAATGTAGTTAATAGTAAATAGGGGTCATTATCCGCAGAGGATTGGTGAAACTATGACTCAAAAAATACAAGAAACACGAAAGCCAGAAACCTGACAGACTCGACCACTAGACACGAACTAATTTATTATAGTACTTATACTTAACCAAAAATCACATAAAATTAACGTGAGACACTAGACTCAGTGGTAGACTGCCACATAAAAATTGAGGATATTATGAGTTGATTTGGTTGCTGAAATAATTCGGCCAACCTACAGAAAATGCAAAAAAAAAAATCACAAAAATAAATATGTGATGAAATCTGATAGAGATGAATGTTAGTAACCTCTTTTCACCCTAGACACCTTATGATTACCCCAAACTAACTAAATAAACATGGATGAATGTTCCCCATGCATGAGCTATGGTTAAGTCATATTACATATTACACTATCTTACTTGGCATGAAAGAGGGAGTGATTATCCGCTCTAACTTGATCCCTAATTAATCAACTTATACATATAGTGGTGTAAGCCTAAAGAACTAGATTCATTAAGTTCTAAGAATGTTTGAGGAACAACAAAGCTTCAAGGGTCGATTTAGTGGTCACCACTAGTACAAAAATCGCTTAAGACTACAATCTTTGAGCTTCATCTGATATGTGTTCTAACCGTCATATATCGTAGTGTCATCTGTTGAAAACACTATCATATACTGATCATAAGGATGACGGTCATATAATTCAGATGATGGATGGCATTCATGGTGCTAACTGATATCATCCATGCGTGAGCATTTCTGTATCTGATGGCATGTACTAAGATGACAATCGTCTGTCATGTAATGTTGCTTATGACCTTGTTCATTTTGTTAAAGCGAGCATCGTAAGATTTATTCTCAAACGTCAATCTTTGTATCATATTATGCGTCGTATGATTGCTTCTCAGACGTCAGTCTTTTTATACATTAGGATGTCATATGAGTTTAGTTTTAATCTCAAGTTTTTTATTTTGGTTTCTATTTGTTGTGATTTATATTCACCAAATAAACAATACAATTCACAAATTTTCTCACATTAGTTTCAACATTGTGCTTACAAATCTTTGATTACTTATACACAAACTACAATTATAACAAAGTGAAGCCCAAAAGAACTAGCAAGTTACAAGTTACAAGTACAACAACTAATTCCCACACATAGGGTTTGGCTGATTAGGAGCCTATAATTACCACACTTCCCACACTTACCACAACTCCCACAACTCAATGATTTGCTGCCTTTGGTCCTTGAAAGTTATTTTTCATGGGACCTAGGTCTCTTCTGGCTCACATGTGATTTCATCATTCTCCATATCATACCAAACAACTTCATTTGCCTCCAGTTCCAAGACCTATAAAAATAACAATTTAATATAAAATGAGTTCACCTCATCAGGTTAACAACTTAACATAACAACCTACTTTTGTAAATGGCATAAATCAAGCATTGGCATACCTGAAAAACTGGAGGTTGCTTTTGGTACTGCTTGAATCATCTCCAAAAATTCTAAGTCTCCACCAATACAAGGAGTGCCCCAATAAGAATGGAGAGAATTATTGTGAGTCCATTAGCATTCAAAACTAACCATTTCCTACTTAGGGCTTCTTAGAACAACTAGACATTCCAACGGATAAACACATCCCAAGCACCAAATATAAGATGAAACTATACCATAGAGCACAACAGCAACACAATAGTACATATATAACGTTGACGACTCCAAAAAAATATTTTATTAGAACCCATTCTTATGAATGCTGACCATGAAAATACTTTAGACAAATCATTTGAAGAAAAAATAATGTTTCATCTTGACTGATCTGCATCTCCACAACGTATAAGAAGCACAGAACAATCTAGAGCAACATTTGATTTAAATCCATTAGCATTAGATTTGAAGCTAAATAATGCCTTAAAGGATGGTTTATCTTCTCCAAGATGTACTACAACTAAAAAATCTGAGCACAAGTCAACCAGATACTGCTATTTATATCTAGGTGACTACATGCTCAAAAATATAAATGGCACACCAATAGACAACAGAGAAATTACACACATGAATTCATAATAATCCCATAATGAAAGTAGCAGATAAACTAAAAACATGCATCACCTCTTCTCTATAAATCAATCAATGTTCTTCAACAAGCTTGACTACCCTGAAACCCACAACTACATAAATTTATACACACATTTTCCAAATATATAGCTTACCCCCATAGTCTTAGTTCTCAGGATCTATATATGAATCTGGAAGCACAAAAAGAACACCCGGCAATCCTGATAACAAAGGCACTAATCAGCAACACACGAACTATAACAAGTAGCATATACAATAAATAAAAAGCAACATTGCCTTGATTCAATTAACACAAACCTTCGGGCTTGTTCGAGGTCTCCTCATCGATCTTATAGCCAAATCCAAAGTACCTTTCGCACGACACATTATAGATCTTCTACTTAGCTTCTTCCTCACTAACACAACAATAAACACATAGAATAGTTAAGTTACCAAACACAACAGCTATATTTATTAAAAAAATTAGAACCATAAATTGAAATGACCCAACATATTAACTGGCTTGAATTGCAAATTAGAAGTTGACCCAGAATGAGAGAGAGAGAGAGAGAGAGAGAGAGGCGATGGCGTCAAGGTCGCCAAAATTGGGTTGGCGAAAATAGACAAGAGACCGAGATTGGAGAATGCAACCGATACCCATGTTCACCAGCGTCAAGACCATCGGTGTCACTAACGGAGGCACGCGAGGGTGTACTCAAGCCGGCGAGCGAGGCTCAGGCCGAGAATTGGTGGCGCGAACTCAGTAGGTGCGAAAGATATGGTTTTAAAATAGAAGGCAGCTCTCTAAGTCAAGATGAAGGCAGCACTTGAGGTCAAGATGAAGGCGGCGCTCAAGGTCGAGATGGTGCCTTTTAAGACCTAGAACTTCTTTTTTTACTATTCATTTAGGATTTAGGGTAAGGGTTTCGATTTAGGCCTAGGGTTTAGGGGATAGAAATTTAATTTTTTTACATGGCAAGATAGATATGAATCCTACAAGAATGCGAGTGACATACTTGTTCTCAAAATATTTTTGACGAAGAGGAAAATTGCATTTTATTCTTAAGGGCAATATAGTCATAATAGTAGGACACTCGGATCGAGGTCAAATTCAATTAAGAAAGTTCTAATTTTTTTTATAGTGTGCTTAGATTAGTCTCATCCAATAGTCACATTTACAAAATAATTAATTGTTAGTAGTTTAGTTTTATAAAGGTTTGATTTTCATATAACCAACAAACTGAAAGGACCCAACCCCGATTTAGTTGCCTAAACCGGAATCAAACCCCTTCGAAAACACGAACCAACAAAAACCAACAAATTTCGGCAGAGTTTCGTTACTAAAGTAGAATTACCATTACCTGCACGCGGAAAATACACTTCATCCTATGCCACAAAAATCAAACCGTGGGCACCAATCTCATCCGGATTTCTCAATATATCAACAATAATGTAAAATAATAAATATATCTGTACTTTACTGAAATCCGGAGAAAAAAATCGTATAAAATATACAACAGAATACTCAGAGCGACCTCTAATGTATAATCATATACGTATACCACAGTAGGTAGAACAATAAACCTACTGGAAGAAACAAGGTAGCTCGAGCACTATGCCTCCGACCACGACGTGCGACACCAGAGTCCGAACTGCAAACTGGGCACGGAAACCGAAAAGCCCAGTGGAAAGACATGAAAACTGTTAGAGTGAGTGGACGAAAATAAATGTCTTTCACCACATAATATATATGTTATAAAAACATATGCGAGTCTAAATGCATAAATAAAGAAATGGTACACAAGGGAGACTCTAACTCCTCACGCGTCCGGGTACACGAGGGAGACTCTAACACCTCACGCATACAGAGCATGCATAAAATCCCACGGGGTAACTCGTGGACACATCCGTGCTAATACAGTCAGAATCACGGGATCCCAGACCCACACGTGATTCGAGCCAGAAAGGCCTCAGGTCAGAGGTCTGCCTCCCCCCGGTAAAGGTCTCGAGTCAGGAGTCACAGCCTCCCCCGGTACACATCCTCGGGGATCAGCCGGGATGCCAGTGTATCGATACAACAACATATATAAACTGCTCTGTGTAAACCAAATCATAAATCCTTTCTATGCACATGCATAAAACATAATATATATATGTATGTATACTCGTATACGCATATCCGTATATGTATAATCGTAAAACACATGCTCATGTAAATCGAAATCTCGTATGCATGCTCAAGTTCGTAAAACGTGTAATAAGACTAGCAAACAATCCGTGAAAAGAAATTGTCCACTCACAGATTAGCGTAACGCAGCTCGCGTTAACCCGTGATCCAGCGGAAAGTCCCTCGCCAAAAGAACGATCACGAACCCCTGAATATTCACAAAGTCCATTACTCAAAGTCATAACTCGACAATTCAAGACAAATCACGAGAAACCACCGTTCTCGGAAACACGTAATCCGATTACGACAAACTGTCGAAAATCTGAAAATCGCACCTCAATACCTCGCTGTACTTTCGGATGCTCAACTCGAAAAATGAACCTCCCCACTGCGATTGGGGCGCGATTTCGAGTGAAATGACATGCAACTTGTCGAAAATCCCAAAAAGTCAAAGTTGACCACCATTGACCGCCGTTGACCACCACCGCCGCCAGCGGTGCCACCACCAACCGTGAAATTTCTCGGCGGATAAACTCCTATTCCGCTCAAAATCACCCACTGAGCAACTTTCACAACTGCATCGAAGGTCAATTCTCACTCTAACCATGTCAATTTCATGTAAAACCGAATTGCCTCACAAATTTCAAATCCAAAATTCTCCAAGCACTATCAAAATTAGAACTCCATACTTACATGGTTAGAATCATGGAGAGGAGAGCTACAAAACCCAGTCCTTGTTTAAGCTCTACTCGGCCGGAATCGAAAACCACCATTAACCCCAAAATTCACCATTTTTGGCCGGATTTTTCTCCCTCCACCGTCCACCTTGCCGTGAACGGTGGCCGGCATGAAGATGAGGGAACTGTGGCGCACCGAACGGGACCTATCCCATGCCATGGGGCGGCCAGACGGCGAGCCACCGCCGTGGGCCGTCGCCTCCGTCGCACACCACCTCGCACCACCTCGGTCAAACCGAGTTGACCAGTCAAAGCAAGTAAATGAAGATGTTGACTTTCCCTAAACGGCAATCTCACTATTTATACCTTCTATTTTTGGAAACTTTCAAACACCCTTTTCGATAAACTTCAAATATCCATAACTTCAACGTCGGAATTCCGATTCCAATAATTCTCGCGGCAACAAACTCGACTCGATGCATTCTTCAATTATCACCCGAAGTCAAACACATCGATCAAACCGATAAAAAGTCAACGGTTCAAGCCAAACACATACTTTAACCGACTAAATAATCAACAATTGGAAATATTCATAACTTAATATTCGTAACTCGGAATACTGCTCCGAAAGTTCTCACGAGCTCAAAATTAAATTCTCAACAACTTCCGTGAAGAAGCCGAACCCAAATTCTCGTCCGGTAATTTAGTCGTTAAGAAGGTTGTCTTTTAAATCCGATTATATCGAAACTTCAAATATTCACAATTTAATCCTCGGTCGTCCAAATAATGATCCGGAACCGTCTACGAACTCAAAATCACACGTACAACGACTCTCGAGAAGAGACCCAGTTCCAATTATCGGCCAATGATTTAGTCGTTATCAAACCTGGCGAGTAAATCTATTATCTGAAATCTACGATAATACGCTAACTCGCGAATTAAGCTGATTTCACTGCTGATTCTGTTCTGGGTCGTCACAAATCCACCTCCCTTAAAAAAATTTCGACCTCGAAATTTCCGAGTCTGCCGACTAAAAGTAGGATCCAAGACCCACACGTGATTCAAGCCAGAAAGTCCTCAGGTCAGAGGTCTGCCTCCCCCCGGTAAAGGCCTCGGGTCAGGAGTCACAGCCTCCCCCGGTACACATCCTCGGGGATCAGCCGGGATGCGAGTGTATCGATACAACAACATATATAAACTGTACTCTGTGTAAACCAAATCATAAATCCTTTCTATGCACATGCATAAAACATAATATATATGTATGTATACTCGTATACGCATATCCGTATATGTATAATCGTAAAACACATGCTCATGTAAATCGAAATCTCGTATGCATGCTCAAGTTCGTAAAACGTGTAATAAGACTCGCAAACAATCCGTGAAAAGAAATTTTCCACTTACAGATTAGCGTAACGCAGTTCGCGTTAACCCGTGATCTAGCGAAAAATCCCTCGCCAAAAGAACGATCACGAACCCCTGAATATTCACAAAGTCCATTACTCAAAATCATAACTCGACAATTCAAGACAAATCACGAGAAACCACCGTTCTCGGAAACACGTAATCCGATTACGACAAACTGTCGAAAATATGAAAATCACACCTCAATACCTCGCTGTACTTTCGGATGCTCAACTCGAAAAACGAACCTCCCCACTACGATCGGGGCGCGATTTCGAGTGAAATGACATGCAACTTGTCGAAAATCCCAAAAAGTCAAAGTTGACCACCATTGACCGCCGTTGACCACCACCGCCGCTGGCGGTGCCACCACCAACCGTGAAATTTCTCGGCGGATAAACTCTTATTCCGCTCAAAATCACCCACTGAGCAACTTTCACAACTGCATCGAAGGCCAATTCTCACTCTAACCATGTCAATTTCATGTAAAACCGAATTGCCTCACAAATTTCAAATCCAAAATTCTCCAAGCACTATCAAAATTAGAACTCCATACTTACATGGTTAGAATCATGGAGAGGAGAGCTACAAAACCCAGTCCTTGTTTAAGCTCTACTCGGCCGGAATCGAAAACCACCATTAACCCCAAAATTCACCATTTTTGGCCGGATTTTTCTCCCTCCACCATCCACCTCGCCGTGAGCGGTGGCCGGCATGAAGATGAGGGAACTGTGGCGCACCGAACGGGACCTATCCCATGCCATGGGGTGGCCAGACGGCGAGCCACCGCCGTGGGCCGTCGCCTCCGTCGCACACCACCTCGCACCACCTCGGTCAAACCCAGTTGACCAGTCAAAGCAAGTAAATGAAGATGTTGACTTTCCCTAAACGGCAAGCTCACTATTTATACCTTCTATTTTTGGAAACTTTCAAACACCATTTTCGATAAACTTCAAATATCCGTAACTTCCACGTCGTAATTCTGATTCCAATAATTCTTGCGGCAACAAACTCGACTCGACGTATTCTTCAATTATCACCTAAAGTCAAACACATCAACCAAACCGATAAAAAGTCAACGGTTCAAGCCAAACACATACTTTAACTGACTAAATAATAAACAATCGGAAATATTCATAACTTAATCTACGTAACTCGGAATAATGCTCCGGAAGTTCCCACGAGCTCAAAATTAAATTCTCAACAACTTCCGTGAAGAAGCCGAAACCAAATTCTCGTCCAGTAATTTAGTCGTTAAGAAGGCTGTCTTTTAAACCCGATTATATCGAAACTTCAAATATTCACAATTTAATCCTCGGTCGTCCAAATAATGATCCGAAACCGCCCACGAACTCGAAATCACACGTACAACGACTCTTGAGAAGAGACTCAGCTCCAATTCTCGGCCAATGATTTAGTCGTTATCAAATCTGGCGAGTAAATCCATTATCGGAAATCTATGATGATACGCTAACTCGCGAATTAAGCTGATTTCACTGCTGATTCTGTTCTGGGTCGTCACACAAACATTGTAAGTAACATTAGTAGTTATACATGCAATTAACGACATGAATATTGATATGATTGATGCTCTTGGGTTCGTGGATACGAATGAGAAATGTGTCCATACATATGCATCAACTTCGTAATAACATAGAGTTTTTAAAAAACTGACCCTCGTCGAAGTTCGTTTAGAGGCCAGTCAATGAGGTCCAATATGACCACAAGACTAAAATGATCATTTTCATGGATTTTGCTCATTCTCCTATGGGAGGAGTACCTAAATTAATTTTTTTGTCATTTTTTTATATAGTAAAATAGATATGACATCCATGATAATGCATATGTGGAATTTCATCTTAAATTAATTTTTGACGGAGCTGAGAATCGAGATTTACTCTAAAGAGCTTTAGCATCACAACAGTGACATACAGAGATCGAGAACGAGTTCAAGTATAAAAATTATAGCTTCTAAACTGTGTCTTAACAATACTCCGATCATCCCATCCAACAGTCAAATTTACAAAAATGTCATGTGAGGTACGAAAAGAAATGTCAAATTTTAATTACACAACATATGACTGTCATTTGATATATGCATATTTCAAACCATAATAAATTTAGGCGCCCACTCATAATAATGTACTTTTGAAAATTTTGCATGTTAGTCGGTATAGGTGGAAATTCACAGTTAGATTATGTCATAACTCAGACGAAAGATGACCGTCATCTAATTGAAGAACTCAATCTTGTGAGCTCCCTTGGAGAGTTCCACACAAGCATTTTTCGCCAAATAGTACTCTTGCTCTACTTGGATTGGCGGAAAAAAAATTACAAAGTTTTGCCAATATTCAAATGCAGTCGACTGAAGTATCATTAATTGACTTATTCAAGTGAACCCCCTCGAAGCATTACCTATTTATTTGTTTTTTCGCCAAATACTCACATGATAGACAAACATAGTTTGACTTAAGTATAATTTTTGAACAATCAAAATTTGAGTTGCTCACCCTTGAAAATCAAGATTTTTGGATGTCCCCCTTAAAAACTAAAAATATGTACTGTGTAAAAGAACATGCAATGATGGACAAAATAGAACCGTTGTCTGTTTATTTCAAAATCAGTCAAACGACGAACATTTATTTTCTATCGTCTGAGAGGCATCATGTGAAGCAGTTTTTGTACTAGTGCACCCTTACGTCACTAAGGGATTACTTCACACAAGAGGTTGTTTTGTGTCTGCTGAACATGGGATAATATGTTGGTATGTACACAATCAAGACTATACACTAGATTATACAACATACAATTAAGTTGGCTACCAAAGAAACATATAGTAGAAATCATCGATGGAAAAATAGTGAAATAAACTCATCCAAATAGTCATAAAATCACAAAGGATTCAAAATTGTAAGCATGTCTAAGGCTTCGATCAGCCCTTAATTAAGGAATTTTAGCTACTCAAAGTTGGAATTACACAATATCAAAACATGAAAGAAAAGAAAGAATTAACAAAAACTCTAGAATTCTCGGCAACTTCAGTTCGATGGGTCGAGATGACTATCTCGACAGGTCGAAGTCGGACAACAAGAAATCCCAAGGTCGGGCTTCTTTCTTCTTAGCTTTCTCTCTCTGAAATTCAATAACATCCGTACTTTCATCAACAAGTTTGGCTTTTATAGGTATGATCTTGGGCCTCTCCACATTAACTTAGGGTTGAGTCATCGCCATATGGACTTTCCACATCATCAATCATTCTTCCATTAGAATTTTTCTTTTTATCAGTCATTTTTCTATTTTTCTCCTAATAACCTAAATAAACAAAAATGTAATTAATTACTAAAAACTAAACAAATAAACCATGTATTTTCGGATAATTTTTCACAAGAAAGTTGCATATTTATGCAACTATTAGGGGTGAAACAGACTCATGGGTTAAAGTTATATTTCCACTCGGCGTATACTATCGAGTCATGAGTGTCGGCGTCGGATTTGGCCATCCTTGAAAGCTAGAGTATTCTGAGTAAGTCTATTAATATGGGTTTCTTACCAATGTAATCCCTGAAAGTCACCACAACAGTAGAGCATTCCCTTGAGGTCTCCATGACAGTAGGACACCACATCCTCAAGGGAGGAGGATTCCTTGGACATTGAGGATTCCATAGTCCTATTGGGATATGGTCATGAACTTGGCCGAAGTACTGGCGAAAGGACATGTGGTAGTTGGAAAAATCCAATTGGTGTTGAATAAGAAAGGACTTTGATTCCTGATCTACCTCGACCTCGTTTTTCAATAAGAGCAAAGACATCTCTTCGATCATCCTTTCTCTATATAAACAGCACTAGGGGAGACATTAAAGTATCACTTATTACACGAATATACATTACTATTCGAGTATTTATATTGACTTGATCGTCAGAAAATCTTTGCGCGATATCACACCGTGTTCTAACTTATTTTGCATGTTCACGAAAGAGCGAGCTTGATGGTCGACAAAATCAGCTCTCAAAGTGAGAGTCTACGAAAAAGAAATAGCCAGCGAAAAGATTCATCAGAAGGAAAATAATATATTTCCCAGCAACGCTTGCTTGGGAAGCTGACAGTAGTGGATCCATTTAAGAACGCGGTGTCAGATTTGCTTGATTGACACAAAGTGTGATTGAATCTTTTTATGTGTTAGTGATGTACAACGTTCAACTCTGTAGGCATATTGGCAAGACATTAAGAATGAGGTTTGCTGATCTCAGTTTTAATACTTTTGTTCACTACCTGTCTTATTCCCAACAACAAATTAATAAAGTGGACCTAAACAATCATGCAACCAATAAAAAGTAACCTGAATGGCCCGGATCAATTTCTGCCAACTCTAGTTGCAACCTAGCTTGTACTCTGTTCTAAGTTGGGCTCTCTCAACTCCATTATCACTTTCCTTTTTAGCCTCTATAGACAAGTAAGACAAATAAAAACCGCAAACACTTCTCAGATTAGGAAACTGAAATGATAATAAAAAAATGCAGAATTGATATATTTAGAGCAACATATGACAATCTTTAGCGCTTGTTTTGAGTAAAAAGAATAGACATTTATTTATTTTTTGAAAGAAAAGAAGGTGCCGGAGTCCTCAATTTCTTATTAATGATATTATTGAGTACATAATTGGGGACATAAAACCTGAATTCCACATAACAATAAGAACACATAGAACATCCTGGATAGTCACAAAACATCATACAATAACTATGTAGTCAAACTTGCACCAAATAGTAGAGAACGCCATACAGGCTATTTTATCTGCGTTATAACTATGGCGACACACTGGAAAGATGATATTGCTTCCCTCACGAAAGCATTCAATCCAAACTCATTCTGGACCAGTTTTCCTAATGTGTTGTCGAACGACTATATCGTCGACACTACGTTTTATCCTACCACTAGGAGGATCAAACCATCTTACAATAAACCACACCGACAAATCGCAATGATTGCCAGACCACCCTTATAGTATAAAGATAGAGCCTTTTATCGACTTAGACACGAAAAAAACCCTAAATAAAAACCAAATTGCAAAACATAATAATAACTAAATTCTAGGCTAAGGCTAATAAGCCCAGCCCAACTACCATAAATGTCAGATTGTGGGCCGCAAGCCTAGCCCAACATCGATAAAAAGCCTGCCATCGCCCCTGACCTCTCACCTCCCCAACTCTGCTTGACGCCGCTCGATCTCTGCCAACAACCTTCGATCTTCCTAGGTCAACACCATGTTGCAGCCAAGCCCTCCACAAACAACCAGCCATCCAAGAATATTACACACCAAGAATCAAACGTCAGATCCATCAAATCCTAGATTTGACAAACATCTGGTAGATCGATCACGTAGTATGCCATGAACAACTCTCGGCTAAGGGTGATGGTCGACCAGAGATCACCACGCCATCCAGGGAAGCCACAAACCTGATCCCCTTCCATACCCCTAAACCACTGCAAACTCTCCAACAACGCCGAACCGAACATATGCCACCCCCAATTTGACCATTGTGCAATGCCTCGCCCATAACAGAGCAACATGTCCCATCCAGCAACACCCCGGAGATGCCAACGATGTGAGAGGCAATCGCCAGCCCTAGGGGCGTCGGACGAAACAAAGAAAAATGAAATGGTTTTTTCCAAGAGCATGAGGTGCGTTCTAATAACATATACTTTTTTATTTAAATGAAATAGACATATATTAATCATTACAAACTCATTATGATATAAGAAAACATACATCGAGGAGGGACATAAAATAAAACCCTATGAATAGAATTTCTATGTTGTAAATAACTAACTAAACCTCACCCTCCGAGGTACGTTAACTTTAAACTCAGCCTCTAAGATCCGCTAACTAAACCTCACCCTCAGAATTTATATCATATCTCAAAAAACACAATTTTAAAAATCGTCAAGATAATGATGATTTTTTTTATTTCCAATTACCCAAACCCCATATTATATAACCCATTAACCCTTATATTCAAGAGAAGAGTGTGATATCCCATGCATTTTGTATAATTAGAAGTACTTTTGCAATATTTCAATATTATTCGGTGCAATAAATAATATTTGTTGATGGTAAATGTAGAAGGTCTCAGATTGAATTTTTATTAAATTGATGAATGTGGTTAACTTTGGGTGAAATTCATACAATTTGTAGAGATGAGTTCGTAGACGACTAGAATGTTGAATCGGAGTTAAGACGAGAAAGTTATGGTCAATAAAAGTTTTGATGAGATTTACGAAAATTGAAATACATTAAATATGTGAGTATATATACGAGTTACCATAATTGGAAAGAGGAGGATTTTCCATTTTTAGGAAAGCGGGGTTGACTCGCATTGACTTTGCTCTCTGCAGAGAACACGGGTCGTCGAGTTCAGCTCCAGTGAGGCTTTGTCATCCAGCCACCATCCCGGATGATATGGGTACCAAAAGGATCAAATAGCTTCCCTCTTCCTTTCCCCAAAGGTCTAGATCATCAATTTGACCGGAGGTGGCCAAAATTATAAGAGAAAAAACCAAGAAAACCTAGTATTCGGGTCGGTGGGTTGCCGACCGATTTGGATGCTAATATTGGTATGGTTCACCTCATTTCCCTCTCCTCTATGTGGTTATGTGTATTTGGTTGTACAATTTCATGTTTGTTAGTTAATTTGGGGATATTGAATTCGACCTTCGACGAGTTGAATCAGGCACTGCCGAAAGATGCAGGCTTTTGCTCCCCTCATCGCGGCGAGTCGAACGCAGCTTGTCTTGAGCTCCAAGGTGGCTCAATGGCGGCTCTGCGTCGCCGATAAGATTTTTAGCTGAAATGGTTTCAGCCTTGATTTTAGCCACGTCAGTCAAAATTAGGAGTCGACGTAGTTAGACAGAATGATGGGTTTAGTGAGAGATATAAATTGATTTATTTTCCTCTGTCACCGGCAGTGGTCACTGGTGGTGGCGTATGGCGGCACAAATTGACGTCTGTGGCGGCGCATCTTGCCGAAAAAATTCTGAAATGTGTCGTGTTATATATCATTAGATTCGTATCGAAGTGACGAGCATATTTGTGAGGTTAATAATGCGTTTAAGCTTCGTCACCCCAGTAGATGGGTGGTGGTGACTAGTGTCGCTGTCAGTGGCAGTGCGGGCGATAGAGAACTAGGTGTGTCTTATACTGTTAAATTCGTATTACAGTATTGGGTTTATCGATAAGGTTCACAACTTATTTTGATTCAGTTTAATTTCAGCCGAATATTTACTAGAATTATCTGAAGAATTTATCGTTTTGATGATTTTTGACAAGGCACGAGTCGTCACAAAGAGGGATACCTGAAAGTTGGTGTTAGTACACAACGTGCTAACTCCTGGAAGTATGTCTTACTTAGCACTAAAATAGGTAAATAGCTTTGCAAGGACATAAACAGGGGAAAACCAGTAAAACTACACACAGGATATACGACGCACGTGCCTAGCCAGGCGGGGCATTGCGCGCTTCACTATGCTTTATGTATGGAATTGAGTACCGAAAGACCAGAATACCTTCTCTTCTGCAAAAGAGGAATACTGGCATCAGTCCCACATTAAGGACCACAGAGTATTGTCAACCTCATCTACCCATATTAGGAAGACACATACTCTAAGCCAAAGGTAATCTGACATCTCACCAATTATTCCCTTACGCTTTTTGCCATACCTCTAACTGACTTAAGCATCAGAGTGTTGATGGCGAGCCAATTCCGTCTCAACTTCTTAATGCTCATTGTTCATTTTACAGAATAGCAGAGCATTCGAGGACAAGTTCCCGAACATTCAGGAGCGATCCCCCCAATATCCATTGCTCTTCAGACGATATCCGTTATAGATTTTGGTTGAAACAGTTGGCGTCGTTTAGCATGGTCCTCAAACACCCTTCTTCATAGCTATGTCGCCTAGAGAGTCTAACGACTTCATCACACCCATGGGCAAGCGTTTGTGAACGATTAAACCGCTCCTCAAGCCTATCACCCCGTCTATGGGCAACAACACAGGAGACAGGGTCGCGCCCAGTGTTCCTAATGACGACCATGCTTGTCTACTGCAGGAGCTAGCCGAGGTTCGGACAGAAAGGGATGCTACCCTCCGCACCAACGAACACCTCCATGAGACGCTCGCCAACCTACATGCTCAATAGCTATAGCTCGGACGCCATGAGGAACACTACAACATGGTCCACATGAACGCTGAGCTTCATCATCCTCTGTTGCCAGGCAACCCACCCCACTTGGAGCCTCAACCGCAAGTTCCTGATGCTACCGTCCAGATCCTAGCTTGCCTAGCTGAGCTCGAAGGAGAGGTTTGGCATAACCGCCACCTGAACCTTATTGTTTCGTACACACCATGCTCCATGTCATTCTCCACAATCATCACAACCATGGGACGTGGTTCATCAGCGAAAACTTGGAAGGATGAGCATTACTCTAGACGTGGTGACCCAGGAACTCATGTGGATAGGTTCCTTTCTTTCACGGCTGGCCATAGGCACGACGACGCAACGTTATGTTACCTATTCCTTGAGACATTAACTGGTGAGGCCCTCAACTGGTTCTTTGAGCTCTCCCCAGGTTCTACCGCTTCTTTTTTCGAGCTCACGGATGCCTTCCTCAAGCGTTATCGTCTTCAGGCCCGCCACAACACTACAAAATCTCTCTTCTTCGTACGGTTAGGAGGGTCAGAGAACCTTTCTTCCTACATCAACTATTTTAGGTCCGCTGCTCAGCTTTGTCAGAATCTCGACAAGCAGACGGCGTTGAACGCTCTGATCGAGGGATTCCAACCATCACTCTTTAAGTAGAAAATCATTAATCGTGATTACCTCACTTATGAAGAAGTCCTGGACATGATGGTTGAAAAGGCTGAAGTCCAGAATAGGGTGTGGGGCCAACGGGACTGGCAACATCCTGGACGATATTCCTCACCTCCATCGCGTCGCCAATTCTTATCGGCTCGACGTAATCATCGTGGAAAACATAGACGATCTCAAATGCCTGAATGGAGATGCAGTCCAGCAAGGCAAATAATCGCAAAAGTCACAGATCCCTCGTACGGAACCCACCAAGACACCAGAGGCCGCATAAGCACTAATCACTTGAAAAAATGGTATATACTGTGACGAATGCCACGTACGCAGAAATATTTGGAAACAACACACACTTGATTCCTTATCCAAACCTCAAGGCATAAAAGGCCTCACTCAGGCACACCAGTAACTGGTGCAAGTATCATGAATCCGAGACCCACAATACCGAGGATTGTGGCGTTCTTAAGAAGGTAATTCAAGAGCGCGCTATTTGACAGGGGAGAACTAAGTGAATACCGAGTAAAAGGCCCAAAGAAGGTGATGTTCATCACGGCTAGAGGAGAAATAAACACCATTTACGGTGGCAAACGCAAGTCCAACACCCCTCCTCGTGAGGTCTTTTCCCTCACCTATGGGTTTGGATCGAAGGCCCTATGATGTTCATGGGACCCCATCACATTCTTGGAGACTGACGAGCAGGACGCTTCAGCTACGGATGTCCCATTCGTCATCGATGGTTTAGTTGAGAGATGCAAGGTTGGCCGCATCCTCATCGACTCAGGCTCGACCACGAATGCCTACAAACAGTTACAGAATCCCAGCAGCAAGTTGACCTAGGATAATGAATCATTGATGAGCTTCTCAGACGACGTCATCTACCCATACACAATGATTATATACGTTTGTGTTTGGGTGCTACGAACACCCACCAGAAGGAAGTCTACACTGATTTCAGTATCGTTGATTTATTTTCTTCTTATAACATCATCCTTGATAGGCCGGTTATCAAAAAGCTCAAAGCCATTATCACAAGTCATATGCTATACATGCAGTTCCCCACTGACTTTGGCATATGATTCGTACATGGATACGACTTCATTGCGCGTTCCATAGACCCAAGGACGAGACAAGTAGCTTGGCAAGAGGTGATAAAGATAGCCAGCAAGGACAATAAGGATGCCCAGGCAACACAACCTGACAATCCCAAAGATGGTGTCAATACCCTCCACCCAGCAGGCACTGGGGACTCCCTCATCAAGGTTTAATTAGACTCCATCCACCCAGACCGCATAGGCGCTCAGATGGACTCCATTGTTAAGGAAGAACTGACCCAGCTTCTTTAAGAATATGAGCAGGTTTTAGCTTGGTCGTACGCAGATATGCCAGGTATTTCCAATTATCTGATTTCACATTAATTGAGTATTGCTCCTAACACCAAGCTTGTCAAACAAAAGAGGCACACATACGATGTCAGACACTATAATGATATGCATGCAGAGGTTGATCGATTGCTAAAAATTGGTTTCAACCGTTCACTACGCAAAATGGATTTCAAACGCAGTTATGGTAAGAAAGAGAAACGACAGGTGAAGAATGTATGTTGATTATACCAACCTTAACAAGGCATGCTCGAAGAGTAGCTTCCCACTCCCTCGCATAGACTAGTTAGTGGACGCTACTGCAGGATATAAATTGCTTTCCACACTGAAGGCCTACTCTGGATACAATCAGATATTTATGTACCCAAACAATCAGGAAGCCACCACCTTTACTACGGATAAGGGGCTCTACTGCTACATGGTCATGCCGTTCAGGCTTAAGAACCCTGAATCGACATACCAGTGCTTAATTACCTACATCTTTAGAGATGTGAACAGTATGGTGGTGGAAATCTACATCGACGACATCTTTGTTAAAAGTCTAACCGCCCAGGGTTATGTGGCCGACCTTCGCATTGTTTTCCAGATACTCATGGAGCACAACGTTCGACAAAACCCAGCCAAATGCATGTTCGATGTCATGGCGAGTAAGTTTCTGGGCTACATCATCAGCTAGTGCGGCATTGAAGCTAACCCAGACAAGATCAAGGCTATCATGAACATGAAGGCACCCACATTAAAGAAGGAGCTTCAAAGCTTAACAGGTAAGCTTGCTACTCTACACCGTTTTATTTCTTGCTTCTCAAATAAATGCAAGATGTTCTTCAAGGTACTCCGTCTCACCAACACCAAGCGCTCCGTTGACTGAAAGCCTGCTTGTGAAGACGCATTCCAGCAAATCAAGCTCTACATGGCTTCTATTCCAACTCTATCCAAGCCTGTACAGGGGAAAACGCTATACCTTTACTTAGTTATATCGCTCACAGCTGTCAGTTCTGCCCTCGTACGGCATAACACTGATAACGAGCTCCCCGTCTCTTTTACAGACAAGGGACCTAACCAAAGAAAAGATACCTAACGTTTGACAAGTGGGTGCTCGCTCTGGTGACCGCGGCTCGACGACTACGCCCCTACTTTAAAGCTCACAAGATCCAGATCCTAACCAACCTTCTGTTGAGGCGAGTGCTCCAATCTCCCGACCACAGTGGACGCATGAAATAGTGGGCCATCGAGCTTAGCGAATTTGATATTGAATACAAATCTCAAACGGCTATCAAGGCACAGGTGGTAACTAATTTCATTGTTGACTACACGGATGTGGAGACAAAAATCGCCCAACAAGAGACCGCTCGACCTCCAGTCGAAAGACCACAATCGCGTTGGAACCTATATATGGACGAGTCTGCTAATAAAACGGAGAGCGGTGCAGGAATCATTCTGACTGGCCCAGGTGGCATTCACGTGGAATACATGCTCAAGTTCAACTTCAAAGCCTCCAAAAACGAAGCAAAGTATGAGGCGCTGATCGCAGGTCTTCAGCTTGCACGTCTGTCAGACGCTTTTGATATTAACATCAGCGACTCTCAGCTCATGGTGAATCAAGTGAACAAGGACTTTGAGGTCAAGGACAGGTCAATGGCTGCTTACTTGGCTCTCGCACAGCACTACCTCTCCAAGTTCAAGTTCTATAATATCACTCAAGTCCCCCGAGCTCAGAACGCCAACATTGACGCCCTCGCTCACTTGGCTACAGCCCCTACGCCTCATTCTCAATTTCAAAAGAAGGTCAAAATTCTGGACAAACCAAATATTCACAGGAGCTTCTTAGAAATGCTACAAATAGCGTCCACAGAGCCAGGCTGGATGGACCCCATCTACATCTACAAAATCTCAAGCACCCTCCCAACTAATAAGGCAGAGCCCAAAATGGTCATAGCCAGAGCGGCCAACTTCAACATTTGAGGCGGTCATCTTTACATCATCCACCTGTGAAACACCCTATGTTCTCACCTTCGGCACTGAAGCGTTACTCCCTCTAGAACTCACTCATAAGAGTCCAAGGGTCAAAGCGTTTGACTCCACCATGAACTTTGAAGGATTATGTCTAGACAATGACCTTCTGGAAGAAAAATACAATGCAGCTCATTACCATAATGTAGCCAATAGAAAAGGATTGCTCATCTATACAACCAGTGCGTTCGTGCTCGCCTTCTACAAATTAGTGATTGGGCAATGAAGGCCATCAAGACTAAGGTCAAGAACCTCCGTCCAGCAAGGGAAGGTCTATACAAGATAGTGAAAGTCTTCAGCCCATGCATGTTCTACCTCAGTGACAAGGATGGCACAGTTCACTCTCACCCATGGAACTTCGTTCACCTAAGGAAGTACTATCACTAGAACGTTCCATTGATTTGCACTTCATTTTATGGCATTTGTACGTTTTTCTTTTACACTCTTAATGTGTATCGCTCTCTTCATCGAAAGAATATGCTAATGCTAATATTGTATTGTTTTCTCAAACACCTCACCCACTATTACTTCGAACGCTAGTATACTATGTTTGAATGTTAAATGCAGACACAACTATTTCCAAGTACATTCATCCACTGCCAGAATACACACAAGCGTTAAAACCAACAAAGCCAAAACCATAACGCCAAATAAAATATGTACATGAATATTTAGTTCGTTACATCCAAATAGCAAAAACGTACTGACAAAGGAAAGACAACAAACAAAAACACAAAGCTACTATTCTCCTCCTTCCTCGACCTCGATCCCTTCCTCGACCTCTACCAGTTAGACGTTGCCTGACGCTGAGTCTGCCTCGAAGCATTCACGATTGAAGTAGGGCGATTTTTATAGAAAAGTGAACATCACTTTCACAACATCCCCTGCTGAGTTCTCATGTTCTTAAGCATGGGCCGCAAACGCCTTGAATGCTCCCACCGCTTCTTCTTTTAACTCGAGGCGAGCCTCCTCGTCCAAGACTAACGCCTTGAGGGACTCCACCTCTGAACGCGCTACTCCAAGGTCCAGACTTAAGGTTTTTACCTCCCCCTGCAAATCCTCCACCCTTTTTGCACTCTGGGAACACAGCTCTTCCACATACCGTTTCTCAGCCAGCACTGTGTCCCATTTCAGGCCAATCTCATTAATCTTATTTTGGAGATCACACTTGCCTGTGGCTAAATCCTCTAATGACTTAATCATGTGGTCTAGCCGCACATGCCCTCTATCATGGAATACTTGTCTAGTGAAGCATGCGTAGACACCAGCGCGCTCTCCATCTTCTTGAGCTCGACCTCGAGCTACTTGATCCATTCTTTGTCCACATCCAGCTCCTCATGCCCCTCATAACCTCCATCCAACAAGAATTGTTGATGCATATCGTCCATAAAGCGCATGGACTACACCAACAAGAGAGTTCTGACATGTTTATGACCAAGGCTCAAGGCTCGCTTTCGCTAGGTCTGGGCTACTTCTAAAGGAACCCTCCTGACAAACAAGTGGAACCTTTCCAGGAGGACCTTCGCGATTGCCAGATCCACTTGGGGCACCTGCGTAAAGGGGCTAATCGGCACCAAGGAAGACGAGCTCTGAGGCTCTTGGGAGGATGGCTCAGCAGTATATGGTTGAACACTGGACATAGCCACAACTTCGTCTAAACGTGGTGGAGAAGGTGGACGCTCATCCCTAAGAGCGAAATAATTTCCCTCATCATGAGGACTCGAGCGATCTGGTGATCGCTCATCGGACTCTGAGTCTACATCACTACACAGGTCTATGGAGGCAGCTGCCTCTTCTGGCATTCACGAACGGAGTGTCTCCTCATCAATATCCTTAACAGAAGTCGAGGAGCGCCCGATCTGCCCCTTGGCCTAAGCGGTAAACATCTTGGATGAGCGTTCCAAATGCCCACCCGCCTTCCTCTTCATCTCTTTCGTCTTCCCCTTCTTCACCTCACGCACTTGGCGGGCCCGTTTAGACTCCACCAGATGTTCAGCGGCATTCAGACACTCATCTTCACCGTCAACCTCGGATTCAATTATCACCTCCAATTGACGCAGTTTAGACTCGAAAGGATGCTCCACTTGCCATTCCGTTGAACCTCTGGTCAATCTCCTGTATGGCTTTTCCTTTAGCCGAGCAGTATTGGACGCTTGAGTCAGCAATTGGTTCAGCAGCCCGCCCAACTTAGCTTTTTCCATTGCATCCTCATGATTTGTAGCACCCTTGACTGAAAAGAAACGTGAGCAGCTCATCGATCAGACCGCCACCTATTAGAAACCAAAAACAAATACAAGAACCTACAAAGCCAAACACACACCAGGATGGTGAAATGTCCTTGTATGGTCTAGGATATCTAGATGCAACAACGCCCAGTGGCAAGTGTCCCGAACGATCTCAATAGTGCAACATTCGTTACAGACGTTGAAGCTCAGACTCGCACGAAACGAAATAGTACTTTACTACAAGGCAAGAAGAATGACAATGTCAGTACGGAATCAAACTCAAAACGAGCACAATTACAAAAGGCAAAAATGTAGCACAAGCAAAATGCCCTAAGTTAGCCTAATGGGTGGAACACTGCAGGCACCCTAGGATAATCGTCCACTCATTCACGGTCTCCAAACTCCCAGTTTCCACCTACTAAGAATGTCTTTCGGTGCCAAACGCTGGCAGATGATTGCGTCTTCTGTAGCCACCACCTTTTTTTCTCCTTCGAGGCCAACGTGATCGTCCTGTAATCATATTCACGTATGGCATAGGTGGGATGGCAAAACAAGGTAAGCTCAGCCATCGTGGGACACTCGAGACGCGATAGCTTGAAAACGTTATACATGGGGGTCAGCACTCTAGCCATTATTGGATCACACTGCCCCAAGAACACTTTCCAATGGGACGGTACGAACTGGAATAACGGCTGTAATGGGAGGTTTATCTCGTTCTGGATCTGCCACTCGTATGCAAATGTAAAGCCCTTGGGCGGATCCATGAACATTTCCCAGGACCCAGTGGCATCATGATCACTGACCGAGGTATGTCATACTTGGTATATAAGTGCTTGCATTCCTTAGCGGTACATGATGCTTCAGGCTCCTGAACGGGCTCGCCATCTTCAAAATGCCATAATACAACCCAGACCTTGTATGATGGCAACACTCATTCCTGCCTTCTCTCAAATGCCACAGACGCGGATGCTCCACTTTGTCTTCTTGCAACGTTGGCAGCTGCCTCAACCTCTGTTCGAAGAGGCCATCTGGGGTGCTATAGTTAATAACAGAGGTTGAGCGTCAGCAAGATATACAATTTAAAGTGGCTCAGGTCTGAGCGGCTCCGAACAGGATGAGTAATTCGATGATGACAATGTCGTCATCTGACTCAAACTAAAGGAATGCATTAGAATGCATGGCTCTCTGCTTAGTTCACTCATTGACACATGTTCCCTAGGATGCCTCTGTTTTCCATCTACAAACCTATATTATTCCTCACTTGATATCTCAAAGGGAGACGACGGATTCATCATACCAATACGAACGACCTTGCAAACAAAACATGTGTATCAAGATCAAAACGCGCTAAACACCACAGGCCCATCAAACGATCTCCCTCAACATAT
The DNA here is from genome assembly GCA_946800695.1 of Geum urbanum. NCBI lineage: Eukaryota > Viridiplantae > Streptophyta > Magnoliopsida > Rosales > Rosaceae > Geum > Geum urbanum. The sequence goes on along the minus strand of OX327000.1, from coordinate 20,715,457 downwards.
CAGGCCCAGCCTACTGCCTACTGGCACACGAGCATCAAGGACACAAAATCCAACATATTCCAATATTCAACCAAGTACATCTAGCACTATAACAATAATGCAGGAAATAGAACTACAAGTATCTACACAAACCCATAAGCATAAAAATCGAAGAACCCAGAAACATTCAAAACACATGCTATATCCCTCAACCATAACAAACCCAGAAGACCAAACAAAAATTAACTAACAACAACAGCTTTCAACGTCGAAACACAGCAAATACGGTTGCAAATACATAATGGCCTCACCTTTAGGCAGAAATCGAAGGTTTCAAGAAACTCGTCGCTGTAAAATCTCTTGAGCACTGTAAGTTTTTCGGTCCAAACGCGGTGAAAAGCCCTCCAAAATACAGCAGAATCTCAAAAGAATGAAATAATATTACAACCAAGGTGAAAAAGAAATATTTATACAGGGCAGTGGTTAATCCCCTCGCATCCTAACTATCCACTATTTCACCCCAGTCACAGTCGATCTATCACACATGCCCCACGTCATTTCAAATTTGAAATGGAAACATCTCAACATGAACCGCAGTAATTATGCCATAACGGCACGTGCTCTACACTTGCCCCTTGACCCCTCGAGACCTGCGCTGACTACCATGTGTCACACATGCAGAGGGCTAACCAAACGGTTACCCCATGGTTATCCCCACAGGATATCACTCAACGCGCGCCACTAGAACAACCCAGTAAGTGTCACATCTAAAGAAGCCATAAAACTCCTAAAAATGATTGCATCCAAATGACCTTAAAAACGTGTTTCACCAAGACACCTACTATACATGATAGGCAAGGACACACAGGCCCGTGAACCACGTTTCGTTCACTCGGCCCAAGCGTCCGAACACAATGACCCTTGGACGCCAATCAAAACATAAAAAGGAATCCTTCAACGGTAGATCACCCTGAACGAGGGGACTTCGGGGTACATCGCAATGCCCCACTAGAACGATGCTAAGTAGCTAAATAGCTAAATAGCTTTGCAAGGAGGTAAACATGGACAAACCGTAAAACTACACACAGGATATACGCCGCACACACCTAACTAGGCGGAGCGTTGTGCACGTCACTATTCTTTACACAAAAGAGGAATACTAGCATGAGTCCCACATTGAAGACCACATAGTATTGTCGACCTCACCTACCCATGTTAGGAAGACACATACTCCAAGACAAAGGTAATCTGACATCTCACCAATTATTCTCTTACGCTTTCTGTCATACCTCGTACTGACTTAAGCATCGGAGCATTGAAGGCGGGTCAACCCCGTCTCAACTCCTTAATGCTCATTGTTCATTTTGCAGAATAACGGAACATTCGAGGCTAAGTTCTCGAACATTCTAGAGTGATCCCCCTAATATCCATTACTCTTCAGATGATGTCCCTCACAGATTTTGGTTGAAACAGTTCAAGATTAAAACAGTGAGTCGTCAAGTTATCAACGAGCTTGTAGAATGAAGCGAGTGAGCGGAGTGACCGATGCTCCTTCACCTATTTTCTCTAGTTTTTCTTATCTGACGGCGAGTACCACACCATCACATAGGAGAGGGGTGATTTGGGGAGAAGGCACATGCATGGCAGCATATTTTCTTTTTAATTTTTTCTTCTTTTATGTTTTTTTGTAAATCTCTTTTTTTTATACTGGCCAAATTTTAGCCCGATTGCAGCCGGAGTAGCCTTCCCATTGTCTCCGCCCCTGGGTTCACAACGAGATTGAATTGAGCTCAAGGCTGAAAATATGATCTACTTCATCGTAGACCTGGTCGACCATGCCACTTGAATCTACTACAATTTAATTCGCTAAGCACAGTAGTTCCATATACAAAGTTTTACAACAATAATTGCTAGTCGAATTAAATTTAAACCTAGCTTGCTGATGATGATGCTAGTGAAATATAAGTATATAACTAGATCTACAGAATATATAGTAACTGTGTGTGTTTTAGTATCCGATCAAGTAGTACTGCAACCAAGGAGTAAAATATCGAATATCGAAGATATATCGACTGTCTAAAATACGGATATTTCGACGGAAATATCGATGAAATATCGATTCAATAAAAAATCGACGGAAATTGAGATAAATACATGAAATTTGTATTTGAACTTTATGAGATTCTTATATGATTAATATGTGTTTTGAAACTTGTAAATTGTGTTTTGTTGATTATTTATAGAGTTTATTTGATTAAGCTTTGGATTATTAGCATGGAGGGTTTTGTGCTTTTGATTTAGTGCAATCAACATATATGTAAAATCAAAATATCGGATAAATTCGAAAATGTCGAGGATTTCGGCGATATATCGGAAAATATCGAATATTTCGAGAAATATCGGACAAAAGATATTGATATGTAAAATTAATATCGGGAAGTCCAAAACGCGGAAATATCGCGGAAATATCGAAGATATTATGGATATTTCATTCCTTGACTGCAACCAGCTGCATGCATTAAGATATAGCAAAACGTCGTCACAAATATTTTCATCTATATACTATTGTAAAAGGAACACATGTTGTTCTCACTTTTTATAATTTATTCCATTTATAACCTTCTAAATTTGGTGCACAAAAATTATTCAGGGTTATTATTATAATTTAAAAATAAATTCTTATTTTGTTTTTCTCTCCTCCCTACGGGAAGTTTCTTTTGTTGTCTTAATATTTTCCAGTTTTTATGGTGGAGTGTAACTGACTCCAGTAATCTTTTTTTAAAAAAAAACTTACGCGAGTAATAATAAAAAAATAACTATAAAAAACTAACTGCAATTTTTTATTAGTTTAAGAAAAATGTTTACACATAATATATTTTTAATTTATTTGAAAAAAAAATTTCATCAAATCAAACACGCACACACGTAGTCTGTGTACCTCTCCTAGTAACTAATTATTAGTGAAGTGCTAGAGGCGCGCATATACACAGACTAAACCTGTACAATAAAAATTGTCAAATTTCGCGGTCATAATTGTAGGTGAAATCACATGTCGTAATACTAATTCCATATGTACACAAAATGTCACATCATAATAACATAATACAACTTTACCCTCTATATTTTAATTTTAATTTATAATTTTTTTATCAACATTTTCTGCAACTAATTTATTTTACTTAAAATTATATGCTAAACCCTAGATAAAACACAATTACATGCTTGTAGCAAAACCCAAAATTTCTTTTTTCAAGATTTTTTTATGAATATTTTAATTATAACATAAGCTTTCACTACCAGCAGAAACACTATATATAGCCGACGACATGAAGTCGTCGGCCTGTCCCAAAATATCGTCGGCTATAGCCTATAACCAACGACTCATCGTCGGTGATACTATAACCGACGACAAGATAGGATTATCGTTGGTTATAGTACGGAGCTATAGCCAACGAGATCAGGTCGTCGCCTATAGTCCATACTATAACCGACAACGTTGACATCGATCATACCTCCTCCCCTGGTCAAACTGGTTGACCATGGAGGAAACTATAGCCGACGATATCAATGTATATCGTCGGCTATAGTGTGTATTATTTTAAATTTTTTTGCAGATTCTAGGTTGCATCCCATAACCTGCATTCCCAAAAAGTCACCAATATTGTTCACATTGAAAATCCAAAAATATTGAAACTATACACGTGAATTAAATAAAAAACCCAGATCGTTCAAATCTATATACATATGCGTACTACGGGTTTCCTAAGTCAATGTGGTCAAACAGATCGCCAAAACTTGGTTGGTCCTGGTCTGGCGGCTGCGGGTGCAGTTGCGGCTGTGGCTGTGGCGCACTGAAAATGGGCGGGGGAGCTATCTGGATTCCAGATGCGTGTAACTGTGCATAACAGTGCTGCATCTATGTCCCCATCATCTGCTGCTGCTCGGCCAACCGAATCTGCTCTGCGGCTCATGCCTCCTTTTCGGCGGCTCTCGCCCGCTCCAGCTCCTCCATCTGTAGCCGTTGAGATTCCATCTCCATCGCTTATCTCTGAAGCTGCTCCTGTACCTTATTAGTCCTCGAAGATAATCCCGATCCGCGAGAGAATTCAGGAGTCTTCTTCAACAACCCTTGACCCCACTTTCCGAGCCCCCTGCAGTAGAAAGTGTTCTTCCCTGAAGGGATCGCAGCTGCCATAATCCTGGCCGCTATGATCGGATCAAATTGATCAATCTGATCAGTCGGGAGTTCCGCATCGGCGGTGTTGGGATAGCGCTCTCTTGCCACTTGAAACAACACCTCCGGAATCACCTCCTGAAGTCTCGCCTAATTGACAAAGAAAAATAAAATGTTAATTAATGTAAACAATATATAAAATATATATATATGTTTATTTTGTAATGAGGACACTTACAGCATTTTCGGGGGACTGCAGATATGCGTGCTGCATCGTATAAGCAAGCAGAGGGACTTCTCGGTGGTTGGCCGCCTCCTCGATCCAACCCGAGTATGATCTGGAACCAGCATGATAATTTTTTGTGTTTTTGGCCCGGTTCCTTGTGTTGACTTCAGAAATAGCCTGCTTGATTAATCCAACATCAAAAAAATATTAGCCAAATAATTTGGGGGAAGTACGATAAAACAAAAATTTAATCGATCGAAGGTTGCGTACCTTCAATTTCGGGTTGTTGAAGTTAACCACAAGCCATCGCCACTCGTACTCCCTATAACGAAACTCGCTAGGGGTATCCGAACGATCGTCGCCATACTTTTTCCACTGTTTTTTCAGCTCGCCCTTCCACTCCTTGTACCTATATTAATAAAACACAAATGTTAGTAACTTACAACATTTTATGAACATAATCAAAACAAACAAAAAATCGAAACAAATGAATCACGTAACTTGCTCCCTTGCACTTCATCCGCCCACGTGGGTCTAGTGTCGTTGTCCACGTGGAACCACCTCTGCAATGCATATATATATATATATATATATCAATATTAAAAATTTATATAGAAAATATACATAATGAATATACTATTCTACTCACCGACAGTGCATTATTCAGCTTATATTTGACGGATTACGGCACCGAATTCCAATCTGGCCATAACATAGGGACTCTATCCTATATGATGTTGCCCGCCATCCCTGCATACTGTCGAGTGACATTTCCCTCGATCACCTCGCCTCCATCCCCGGTCAGAATCATAACTTGGCCACCACCGATAGCTCGAATCGCGCCGTCCAGTAACTTGCCGACGACGGGGCCTCTGGTCCTCTTTTTTTATTCACTGGGCACGATCTCGCCTATCACATTTGTAGACGATTTTTTAAACATCAACACCTATTTGAATTTAAATATTACTAAGTAAAAAGATATCACTAATTAATATTTACCTGATTCATCGGTGCGTTATCCCGGAATCCTTACACTCCAGAGAGGTTGCGGGAAGGGTACTTACGCGTATGCCTGGTCCGGGGTAATGAACCCTAGCTTTCCTGGAACAGACATTCCCATGGGATCGACGAGGGGTATCGTTGGGATTTCCAAGGGTAAGAATAGGGTATACGGCAGGCATAGTCGTATCTTGCCCGAGGATTGAGTGGATCCACCAGCCTCCTCGGAAGAATGAGGAGTCTGGTCGGTGGATGAGGAAGGGTCCCGCCAATGAATGTCCGGCATTCGGACCGAGGATTGAGTCACACTATCCGTTGAACGCGTGCGACTGTCCTCATAAAGCCTCCTCGCGCTGGAGGGTCGACGATGCTCAACCTGCTGCTGCTGAGGTTGTCCTTGACTTAGAAGTGTACGGTGCCGAGAGGTGGGAGGAACGCTGTAAGTGTTGCTGATACTAGGGATCCTGATGCGGACTGACTTCCGCTGCCCTCATCCCCATGTCCCAATCTCCCTCTCGACCCCACCCCCCCCCCCCCCCCATCGACCCCCTCGATCCTCCTCGCGAAGCACCGCAGTTCAACCAATTCATCGTTTCTATAAAATTTACGTAACATACTCAATTTTATATAGTTTTTAAAATCAACAATAAAATTAAAGTTAATTCACATTAATCTACCAAATGTCAGAATATATTAATTCACATATTTCTATATTTAACTCACAATAATTCCATAAATTACAAAAATTCAAATTAATTCATATATATTAATCTACCAATCAAATTCTAAATTAATTCACATAAATCTAGAATAAATGAAATTAATTCACATAAATCTAGAATAAATGAAATTAATTCACATAAATCTAAAATAAATGAAATTAATTCACATAAATCTAAAATAAATCAAAATTAATTATTAATCTGCCAATTTAATTCCTATTAACACCAAATATTAATTAGGTATTAATTCATATATATATGTTCATAATAATAATCCAAAAATTCAAAAAAATTCAGTAAATTACAAAAATTCATAAAAAATCCTTGCACTCACATAAAATTTTCATTATATTCCAAAAATTTCATTATATATTCCTTCATATAAAATTCCATTAAATTACAAAAATTCAAAATAATTCCTAATCCAAAAATTCGAATTCCTAATATATATAATCCAAAAATTCCTAATCCAACAATCTCATATACATATATATGATCATAAACCAATAATATCCAATATATAATCCAATAATTAATATCCAATATATATATAATCCAATAATTCCAAAAATCCAAAAAAATCAACAATATTTCCGAAAATCAACAATAATTCCACACAATTCATCCAAACATCCACATTATCAACAAACTAAACATAAATCTAACCTAAATAAAAAAAAATCAAAATTGGGGATATAGGAATTCGAATCTGTTTTTGGGTTGTAGGATGAATAACGGCGGCTGAATCGGTGGCTAGGAGGAAGGACAGTGGCTAGGATGAATGAAAACCCGTGCTTGAAGACGGCGGCGCTTGAAATCGATCGGAAGGTTTGGAAAAAAAAAAGGGCAGTTTCGTTTCTGCCCAAAACGGCTGTTCTGGGGGATATAACCCGAGAACTATAGCCGACGACATAAGTATATATAGTCGTCGGCTATAGTATCACCAACGATATTTATTATGAATATCGTCGGGAATACTATAACCGACGCCTATACTTATGTCGAAAGTTATAATGCTCGGGTTATATCCCCAGCCGACCATTTTGAATAGTATAACCGACGATATTTATTATGAATATCGTCGGCTATACTTTTTTTTTTCCTTTAATTTCACTTTGCTTTAATTTATTTTTTCTCATGCATTTATACAAAAAGGCTATGAGTTTTTTTTAGTTACTTATAAAAAAGGCTAATTAAACAAAGTGACTACTTTACATATCACGAATGTCGACATTATTAATTAATGAATTCATTGCATGTTCATACGTACTCAAATTGCACGCCAAAGTCATCGTCGTACACACCATTTTACATTGCACGTTCATACTCAAATTAACATACGTACACTAAGGCACATAGTCAGAATCATCACTTGAGTCTGACTCGGTTTCTGATATAATTTAAGGTAAGATGTGTAAGCCCTCGTTACTTGAGTCTTCATTGTCTTCATTTTGATTATATCAATAAGTTCCGGTCGAGGAATTCGTACCACACTGCCCTGTATCACATTATTAAGGCGAAATGTTGAGGATTCAGTAATACCAGTTGCGTTCAGCTCTTGGTATGCACTAACTTCTTCATTATCCGAGGTCACACCAAGTGTCGAGGCACTGTATATATTTCTTGGAAGAACATGGTTAACCATTTTCCACGTGCCTTTATGCACAAGATCACCAAGATAGAACAATTGTTTCACCGCCGTGGCCAAAACAAACGGATCATCATCATACCAGCTTGTAGCAGTATTCACCGAAAATATGTCGTATTGATCGGTCCTTGTGTTCTCAGGGTCATTATCAAATTATCTATACTTAAACAAATGCACTGTCATGCCTTCCCCATAAATTAATTCGACAACTGAATGGAGAACACTGTAATAGTCAACTCCATTCTGCCCACCATGCATCATTACCCAGAATTTTTTGTTCTTCGTCTGACATCTCTATGTTCACAAATAAATAGCATGCCATTTACCTTACACATAGGATAAACTTTGGAAGTTGCCGGTTTCTGCGCCAAGAGCCTCAATTCGTGTGACTACTGAGGGATACCATCATCTTGTACATGGTTCATCTGAAAATAATCATTTATTAACTTAACTATAAATAGGATACGAGACACTTAAATTCGTATACAAGTAAATACATCTATATTCACACCCATTTGCCAAAATAGTTTGCCAACGTCTTGTTGTGGTACTCAACATCACCGGCAATAGCAGGGCAGTAAATGTGCACATTTTTCCAATATTAAACTTCTGGACAGTTAATCAATACCGACCAGTGAGCAATGACTAGCTCATATAGTTCCAAATGGTACGAGTTTCGTAACTTTCCAGAAACTTCAACATCATTGGAGATGATCGAAAGATTGAACTGCGGTTCATCTACCGGCATATGTTGTGGAGGGTCCTCCAACGCTCCCAAATATAACTTGATGTACGTTACGCACTCGTGCACAATATATGCTTCAGCGAAACACCATTCGGGTGCAGATTTGTTCATCACATAGTTTTTGTAGTCCCCTAATTGTCTATAAAGTGGTAATTAAATAGCATGTTATGATTATTATAAAATAAGTAAATAAATAATTGAAATGACCCAACCCCGATTTAGTTTCCTAAACCGGAATCAAACCCCTTTTGAAAACACGAACCAACAAAAACCATAAAAATTTTGGCAGAGTAACGCTACTAACGCGGAATTGCCATTAACCTGCACCCGAAAAATACACTTCATCCTATGCCACAAAAATCAAACCGTGGGCACTAATCCCATCCGGATTTCTCAATATCATAACTGTAATGTAAAGTAATCAATAAAACTATACATTACAGAAATCCAGGGAAAAATCGTATAAAAATATAACATCAGAATGCTCAGAGCGACTTCTAGTATATATATACAAATAGTAAGCCAAACTAAGAACCTACCATAAAAGAAATATCGCTCGAATACTATGCCTCCGACTGCAACATGCGACACCAGAATCCGAACTGCAAACTGGGCACGGAAACCGAAAAACCCAGGGGAAAGGCAAATAAAATCGTTTGAGTGAGTGGACGAAAATAAACATATGCCTTTCACCAATTTCATATACATAAAACAATGTAAAGCAATGCGAGTTCGGATAGTATATATGGAGGTGCCAAGCGAATCTCTCAAGCCCGATGGTCAGGCGAATCTCTCAAGCCCGACGGTGATAGGCTAGGGGAATCTCTCAACCCCAGCCGCATAACAGAGGAATCTCTCAACCCCTCCCAGAGGAATCTCTCAACCCCTCCCAGAGGAATCTCTCAACTCTGGTCAGACTACCGGTGATCAGCCGAGTAGCCAAAGCATCGATGCAAGTAATGCCATCACCATACAAATATAAAATAATGCCTCCAAAAGTAATAAATAATCTCAATATCGTATATAAATAAATACAAAAAATCACGAAAAATCACGAACTCGCAACGACAGTGAAAATACAAAAGTGTCCACTCACAGGTGAGCGTAACGCGATACGCGTTAATCCAGTGATCCGGCCGAAAATCTCTCGCCAAACGAACGATCACGATCCCCTGGATAATCATAAAATCCACTGCTCAAAATCATAACTCAAAACCTCGAATCACATCACGAGAAACAACCGTTCCCGGAAACATATAATTCAATATCGACGAAATCGTCAAAATCTAATAATCACACCATAAAGCCTCACTATAATTTCCGATGCTCAATTTGAAAAATAAACCTCACCACTGCGATCGGTGCGCGATTCCGAGCGAAACGACATACAACTCGTCGAAAAACACGTCGGACGAAAAGTTGCAGCTGCGCACGGCAGCGCCGCTGCCGGCCGCCGCAAAATCACACCGACCCAAAAAAATGCAACCTACACTTGGATTTGAAAATCTCGACATTTCCAACAACTTTTCAGTTCAAAGTTAAGGCCAATTTTGACCGGAAAAGGTCCAAAACTCACCTCAAAGGTGCAAACCCTCGCCGGAATTTCAATTACACTGATCTCCTTCCTCCGGCCACAGCAAGACTTGAAACCACTTCTAAAAGCTTCCTCTCTCTAAGGTTAACAAAACCCCTCAAAGAGCCACCACCAACTCGGCCGGAACGCCGCCACCCGAAGCCCTCAAAATCTCGCCGGAATCCACCCAAAATTCCCAAACTTTGACAAGCCATAACTTCTTCGTCCGGCAACCAAATTAAACGACTGACCTATCAAAAGAAAGAGGAGATCAAGCCCAAAAACTTTCATGAAGACACCATGGCCAAAAGAGGCAGGAATCAAGCTCAACGAAGGCAAACAAAAATCAACCTGGAATGGGTCAGTTTTGACCCACGGGTCAAACTGGTCAACGGGCCAGATTTCCCAAAATGGAAAGTTTCCAAAATCGGCAAGTATTCTCCCGTATTTATACCGTACGCGTATCGAATCCTAAACGGATAAATACGACAATATCCCACGGCCGAAAATATTCACAACTTATTCCTCGTAACTCAAAATAATCCTCCGGAAGTTCCCACGAGCTCAAAATTAAATTCCCTACAACTTTCTTGAAGAATCCCAAATCAAATTCTTGCCCGATCATTTAGTCGTTAACGAAGCTGCCATATTAACCGATTACGTCGAAATCGCGACTAATCGCGAAACTCGCAAATCAAGTCGATAACCATTCCAATTTCGGTTCGGGTCGATCGACGGTCCAAAATGGATCACAATCACGATTCGGATAAACTCGAATACAAACGGATAAACTCGACGATATTACGAAATTTCAAATATTCATATTATATTCCTCGGTCGTAGAAATAATAATCCGAAACCGCCCACGAACTCGAAATCACGCATACAACAACTCTCGAGAAGAGACTCAACTCAAATTCTCGGCCAATAATTAAGTCGTGATCAAAACCGGCAATTCAATCAATTTACGGAAGACTGCAATTACGCCCAATCTCGTGGACTAAGCCAATTACACTACTGATTCTGTTCCGGGTCGTCACAATAATATTAAAGACATAGCCAGATTCAGAGATGCCTTACGTACCTTTCCATGGAATACATCCATGTGTAGTGTACTGGACCGGTAAGCAACAATTGTTCCAGAAGATGAAACATGAGATGAAGCATGATGTCAAAAAAAATTGGAGGAAATATCTTTTCCAATTGCACATGATAAAAATGATGTCCTGTTGCATTTCCAACATGTCTAATTTCTTCACTTCTCTCGTGCATAACTTCTGAAAGAATCTTGACAAAGTCACTAACGGTTTCACCACCTCTTTGGGCAGGTACCCTCGAATGAAAATAGGGAAGAGGCGTTGAAGCAGTATATGACAGTCATGACTCTTTAGTCCGTACATCTTATGGTCTTTGAAGTTAACACACCGACTTATATTTCCTGCATAGCCGGAAGGATACCTAACATTACCCATCCAGCCAAAAATTTCATTCTTCTGGGCAGGCTTGACTGTATAAGGAGTTTGAGGCATTTTTTTCTTCCCATCTCTCAACCACAAATGTTTTCGCAGTCACATTCTTTTCAGATCAATGCGTGCCTTCGGGCCGTCTTTAGTTTTTCCCTCCCAATTCAACATTGTGCCGATCACACTCTCGCACACAGTTTTCTCTATGTGCATGACATCTAAGTAGTGTCTGATCAGCAACTTGGACCAATACAAAAGTTCCCAAAAAATATTTTTGTGTGTCCAGAATTTATAACTGTCGGGTTTATCAGGTATTGACGCCACTATCTCAGGTTGATTACTGAGCTGCCCAAAATCGTATTCATTTAGCACTTCCAATATTTCATCCCCCGTCCATCTCCTTGGCTGCTCACATGTTTCCACAGTCCCATCAAATGCCTCCATATCCTCCTGAAATGGGTGATCATGTGGAAGCCAACAATGATGGCGCATCTATACAATCTTCCTGCAATGAGGTGTACAACACTCAACAGTCATGCACTCTGGACAAGCCCTGTATCCCCTGGTCACGTTGCCCGACAACATTCCGCGTGCAGGAAAATTGCTAATGGTGCCAACGAGCATGGCATGCATCTGAAACATCTCATTTTTGAACTTGTCATAAGTGGGATGACCATGTTCACTCAGGTACTTAAGCTCCTCAATCAAGGGTCTCATACACATCGAGACACTTTCCTAGATAACCCGGCCCTGGAATTATCATAGTGAGCATATTGTATTCTTTCTTCATGCACATCCATGGAGGAAGGTTGTACGGTACCAAAATAACTGGCCATATACTGTATTGAAGACTCATGTTGCCAAAAGGGTTGAATCTGTCAGATGAAAGCCCCAGCCAAACATTTCGAACCTCTGATGCAAAATAAGAAAACTTCCTCACCATGTGCTTCCAAGCCTCTCCGTCAGCAGGGTGTATAAGAGTATCACCGTCGGGAAAATTTCTCTCGGCCCACCATCTCATAGCTTCAGCCGTGTGTGCAAACATGAACAACCGTTCTAGCCTATCTATCAACAGAAAATACCGAAGTATCTTCACAGCTTTCTTGTTTTCAGCAGGAGTCAACTTATACCTATCTATACTATATACCGGGCAACCATCAAGGGATTCAAGATCATTCCCATAAGCATCTTCACCCCAAAACAGAACGCAATCATCTTTACAAGCATGTATTTTGATGTAGGAAATGCCAAGATGTTTTCGGATCTGTCGCACCTTACGATGAGTGGTAGGAAGGCGATGACTGGAGGGCAACAACGAACCAGACCATTTCAGCCAATCATCAACAGCCTTCACACTCATTTTGTTCTCCACTTTCAGCTTCATTAATCCATAACACTTTCAAGAACAGTCTTATTACACTCGTTGTACAACGGGGTCTGTTGGAAGGCAATAAGGTTGTTGTACTTGTCCATACCAGCAGTGTTGATAGTTGTAGGTAATTGCTGGACTGGCTCGATATGAGGGAAATCCCCAACGGCGGGAGAGATATCTGGTGCTTCAGCAAATACACCGCTCTTATGAGGAAACATATCGTTGATCAACCTTGTTGTTGGATCATTGGATGTACTGCCACTCTCAAAAAATTATCTCTGATCATGCTGACCAACTGATGAGCTCTCACTGTGATAAAAATCCAACATGTGTACTTATCCCAAACTCGTTTTTCTTCAAGTGCTCCAATACTTTATCGATATGAAAACGATATCGCTCTCTGGGACACTGACATTTCATACACGGACAATAATGAATTGTCATCCCTCCACAATTAACCTTCACATATTCCACAAAACTCTTAATTCCACGGTGATATCTTACATCCCATCTTAGAAGACACATCCAACTCTTGTCCATCATGATAATTATAGCTGTATATATACCCATGATTTAATTAATTAAAAATTCATCATTATATATATATATCGATATTTATATTATAAATTACATAATTTAATTATTCTACTCGATCGATCCCTAATTAATTACAAATGAACATATATATATTGTCTAATAATAACCACACTACAATCACAATTAACCAAAACATGCACACAATAATCACAATATATATTAACCATAATATATAATCACAATTAACTACCCTAGCTATAATAATCACAAAAATCAAATAAATCATCCTATATTCAATTCACAATTAATAATCTACGACAATTACTACAAATCAATTATCAATCACTCAAAATCAACCATCAATCACTCAAACCCAACAATCAACTCAAAATTAACAATATATATATATATATATATTTCAACTCGATCTATACATCATGCATATATATATGTGCGTACGTACCTATATAATGAATCACGAACTCATCGTGGACAGTTTTCCACAACACCCAATGATTTCGGAGCGTTTTCAGTTTCCGCGGGAAATTTTTTTTGAATGACCGAGCTGCTGCCCAGATTGGATCTATAAACCACCCCTATAGCCGACGATACTAAAAATTCATCGGTCATAGTAAAAAACCTCGTCGGTAATAGTCACAAACTATACTTGACGATTTTCTGGCTACTATAGCCGACGATTAGAATCACGTCGTCAATTATAGTTCTATGACCTACGACTGGAGAACCTCGTCGGGTATACCATACTATAACCGACGACAAGGTTTGTCGTCGGCCTGTTTTCCGGCAAGTCGTCGACTATAGTGTTTCTGCTGGTAGTGTTTAACCCCAAAACCCTAAATTTAAACCCTAATCTTAAACCCGGCCCTAAACCCGATACATTATTAGTCTAAACCATAAACCCGCCATATATATACTATTAATGTAATGCCTAAACAATGAACTTTATAATTTTTTATATATTATCACTCTAAATCTTACTAAATAGAATATAAAAGACTTAACCATAAATCCTAAAACTTAAGTAATGATCCGGCCTTATATGCTTACTAAACTATGAATTTGTACTTTAAAACCACCACTAAATTGTAAATATTTGTACATATGATTATTCTTCATATCATTCGTATCAGGGCCGAACCTGAGATTTGGGATCCGAGGCGAGCTCCAAAAATAGTGCCCCTTTAATTTAACGATAATCCGAGTGAAAATTTTCGATGACAGTTATAAACAATAAACTCACAAAGTAACGAAAGTAAAATAGTGACACTATATCACTGATACACAGAATTCAACTAGTGATAACGCTAAAACTAGCTACTTCATTTGGTTAAGCTGTGAAACAACTTTTCAACTAGGCAACCGGTGGAGAAAACCACTTTTTAGCTCAATTTCCTTCTTATTCTCTTTTGAATCCTGAAATATAATGCATGATAGACCACTACTCCATTCAGTTGAGCAGGTGCGTTGGTGAAGTGACTTGCGTTCATTGTTGTTGTTGGCAGCTATTGAAACTTGCTCTTGTTCTTCTTCAGAAAAATGCTCGATGAAGTGTTGAGATGAGTGTGGAGATTCAGATCCGTCCTCAATGAGAGGATGATCAAAGTTATGCTCCCTTTGGTCCGGAACTACTTGAGACTTGAGATGGGCAATTCGGCTTGTAAGTGCTTGTAGATCAATATTTGGTGTAGAATGGGACATTCATAGAAATCTGAACATCCCCCAAAGATCAAGTGTTAGTATCAAAAGAATACATAATGAATGCACGATACTTAACCAAAACATAGAAACAAAAGAAAACTAAGTAAAACACACTAAAGCACACCAAAAAGATTCAAAAACTTCTAAACACTCTTATGACACTCTAATTTATCATTTAAAGACTAAATGCAATGCAAATATGGATGAAAATAATTTAAACAACCTACAATGTATGCAAAGTCACTAGAATGCTCTAAACAATCTAAAACACATATATACAACATTTTTTGCAAAATTATGCTTATATACAATGTAACTACTTAGAATAACGTTAGAAACACATATATACATGTTAAAAGTTACAAGCAAACCATATATCACATCGAATTTATGCATAATATACTCAAATCGTCATTTAAATGCATTAAACAAGATCCTAAGTGAAATATGGGGTGAATGCATATGAGAAAACTTTAGAAACCAGCAAAAAAAACACACAAGGTACGTGCTAAATCATGAATGCAACATGACCTATCTCTTGGTCTCATGTCTCTAACTTCACTTAGGTTAGGGTACCTAGTGGTGAAATCCAAGCATCACAAAGCCACCTGAAGGTTATGCAAGTTAAATGCAATGTGGATAGTCCCTTACAAATTTAAAAGTTTACAAACACACAATTTTGACATAGTATTATGTACAAATAGTGTCCAAATTGAGTGCGCCTAAGATTTAAAGAGAGTACATAGTTTAATTTTTAGGTAACTCCAATGGATGTGTGGCCGGCGCTACAATGGTAAGTCCCTCAATCCTCTGGCTTAGGTAAGCATCGTAACATGGCCAGTAGGAATAAAGATAACGTGAGAGGTAAAACTAATTTTGATTAACACCCAGAGACTAACCGAGCCAATGGTATATACTCTATTGGTGTTCTCTTTCTTAGATCTAAAACCTGTCACCAGTCATAACTCATCTAGACACCATGTCTGATATTCAGTCAAATTCATGAAGTATTACACACCCAATGATGCTTGTAAACTCTGCCCTCAACCTCATATTCATAGCTTCATTTAGATTATGGAGTGTGGTAATGAAATCCACACATCATGAGGGGTTAAGAAGATAAACAAGAAACCCAGGCACTACCTATTCCGAAAGGACGAGATTTATTCAACCAAACTTATGTACTCAATGTAAATCGAAGACTTCCTTTAACATGTATATGGCTACAAAACAGATTATAAGTATGAATAGGTATATATTATAAACAAGTATGTAAATTTCATAACTATTATAGACATGTATGTATAATATTATTATTAAAAAATTTCACAACAATTACACATTCCAGAATCACACAACTTTGAGCACAACATCATGTTAGAATTTTCCAAAATTCTTTGCTTGTCTGAATTCCATGATATTTTACAAACACATATTAGACACACCGAAGAACAACTCTGTCAATTTTCAAATTTTCTAAGACATTTAGTTATGCCAAATAATTTTTACAAAACAAGGCAATGTAAAGTTTCGAAAACTAAAAACAAAAACATATGTCGTAGTATATTATTTACATCTAATAAACATATTTACACAAAGGAAATCACACAAATACTTTACAATCCCTAGAAACGGCACAAAAATTTGATAATGCTAAAACTAAATATCAAATTAACACTTAATAATCAGAAATAACGCACAATTTAAAACACTCTTTTGTTGATGTAGTATTGATAAGTAGGGATCATTCTTAACTGGGGATTGAGAGTGCACGCATGACTATGCTATGGTTTAAGGGGGTATTGAAGGTTTGGTTTAAGTATCTACGAAAGTACAAAAAAACATGGCAGCAAAAGATATTTAGAAACCCTAGACTTCTAACATGCTTTAACTCATAGACAAGAAAAATAATCAAGAACCCTATAATCTAAACATGTTTGAGATGAAAATAAATCTAACTAATATATATACAAGTGATCATCCCATTCTTTCACTTAACTCTCTATAACTTAACAGATTATATGCAACCTATTAATCTCTACATCTTTAGCTATGTTTAAACATGCATATCTCACAATTAAGTTTTAAACTGGGATTGCCCTGCATTCAACACATCAATAATCTAAACTGGGATTGCCCTGCATTCAAATTAAGCATTAAGCACGAAATTAACCAACATGTTACAACTAAAGTCAAATAACATATAGCAGATTACATAAACTTGTTAAAATCATAAAACAAAAACAACCCTTTACACTGATCCATAAAACCTAGAATTCATACAGGAAGAAGAAAAGAGAAGAAGTCATTATTACACTTTTTGATTTCTGGATTGCCCTAGACTACTTGGTGTAGATGACTCTTTAATGGATGGAGGAGACAGTTAGAATTGCCATGAAAGTCTCGATGGAGGATGGTGTTGATGGTGTTTGGAGAGCGGCGGCTTCTTAAAAACTTTAGAATGTTTGGAGGATGAGAAGTGTTTGAGGCAGAGCTTTGGCTACTAGAATGAGAGATGTCTTGGCTACTGGTTAAACTCCTCCTTATATAGGGATATAGAAAACCCTAGTCCATCCCCACTTAGGAAACAAATTAACTCCACCTGGGTAGATTGACCGAAATCAGTAATACCCAGAGTTGTAGAAGTCCGAATTGAGTGGTTCTTTTGGCGCTGAAAATTAGACTTCTAGAGCTTTCCAGGAACATATTATCGTACCCTTATTCGCCTTGAGCCGTTCTCAGTGGTCTGTCAAAATGGGTTGATCTGCATATGCAGATTTCTTGATTTCTAGCTTTTAATCCATCTTCTTCTTTTGGGCTTCTTTGTAACCGTATCTTGGCATGATCTTGGACTTTCTTAGATACATGAACATAGTGTTGACCTATTTTAATGAGTTTTGATCCAATCTTTATAAATCATGACCCATTCTTCTTCACTTTTCCTCCTCATTTTAGGAACTTCCTCCTAGCACGTTTTTAGCTCATTTATGTCTCATTTACTCAATCTCCTCTATTTAGGACCTAAAAGCAACAAAATAAGTTAAAAATAATAATACTAAGGTCATAAGCTAAATGTAGATAGAAATACGTTAAAAATTAAGCTAAAATGCGTAGAGCAACTAGACAATTTATAGGTTAGCTGAATGATGAAATAACCTTAGTTTTACTTATATTATTACTTACAATATATTTACAATTCACATCAACTAGAAATCTCAAGATACCTTTGTAACTTCAGATCCCACAGTCAAGCCTAGCTTTGAAACGACAAGTACTTCCACAAAATAATCCAATTCCAAGCAAAATTTAGGTTCTTTTTACTTTGATAAAGCTCATAAATCCAGTACACAAAAAAGTAACTTCAAATGTGAACCCAAAAAACCCGTTGATAGATTTTGATAAGCTGCAATATAATGCTAGTTAATAATCACACAAACAACAAATCGACTTAACACAACTTGTGGCATTTTTCATTCACTATTGCAGTAGCAACAGAGAGCAAGAATAATAGTAAAGAGGCAATGTAAGCTCTGCTCTACAAATCTGATCTCTCTCTCTAATGGCATAAAACTTAACCTTATATAGTTTAAGTTATAGCCCAAGTCAGCATAGAACTTTTAACAAACAGCTGTAAATGAAAAGTTCTAGATACTTAACATAAAGTAACAGATAGAAACAACCACTGTAGTAACCCATTGCAGTAGGTAGCATTTGAGTCCAGCAAGAGTATTCCATCAGCAGAGTATTCATTTAAACACTCCATTTCAATGCATTGCTTTTTAACTCTCAATAGCCCTCGTAGATAGAAGAACATGTCTTTAGGCAATGCTTTGGTGAAGATATCAGCCACTTGATCATCTATATTACAGTAGACCAAATCCACTTCTTTCTCATCCACAGTATCTTTAATGTAATGAAATTTAAGAGCAATATGCTTTTCTCTGTAGTGGTAGACTGGATTCTTGCTCATGATAATTGCAGACTTGTTATCACAGAGGATTGGAGTTGGTTATTCTTGTTTTTCTCCAAAGTCTTCTATCACCCTTCTCAGCCAAATTACTTGAGAGGTAGCTATTGCAATAGATACATATTCTGCCTTTGTAGTAGACAAGGCCACAGATTTTTGCTTGTTTGAAGCCCAGGAAAACACTCATGTTCCAAATGTAAAAGTATAACCAGATGTGCTCTTCAAATCATCTACACTTCCTCCCCAATCACTATCACAGATTCGAAACAATTTTGGCTCTACATTTATTTCATACATGATGCCAAAGTCAATAGTACCTTGAATGTACCTTAGAATTTTGTTTGTAATATCATAGTGAATTCGAGTTGGATTGTGTATAAATTTGGACAATAAGCTAGCAACATACATTATGTCTAGCATTGTTGTTGTCAAATACAACAGACTTCCCACTAAGCTTCTATATTGACTCTGATCAGTCTCACCACTGCCATGTTTTTTTTAAAACTTTTCATTCATAATGAGAGGGATAGGTACAGGATTGCATCCGGTCATTTTGAAATTTTTCAACAATGACATTGCATACTTCTTTTGTGTAATAAATATTCCCTCATATTCTATATAATGTCAATTTTCATAAAGTAATGCAATTATCCCAGATCACTCATCTCATACTTGGACATCATGTCCCTTTTGAATTTTGTTATCATTTTATCACTTCTACCAGTAAACACAAGTCATCAACATATAATGAAACAATAAGAATATCTTTGTTACCTTCAGTTTTAGTGTAGAGAGCTGTTTCATTTTCACTTATCAGAAATTCTCTCTCATTGAAGTAGGAATCAATTTCACCCTACCATGCTCTTGGAGCCTGTATCAAACCATAAAATGCTTTCTTCAGCTTGTAAACTTTGTGTTCACAACCATGAACAACAAACCCTTGCATTTTCTCAACATAAACGTATTCTTTAAGAACCCCATTTAAGAAAGCAGATTTGACATCTAGTTGGTGTAGATAGCATCCTTTCTATGCAGCAATTGAAATTAGACCTCTTATGGTCTCATGTCTAGCTACTGGTACAAATATCTCATTGCACTCCACTCCGGGTTTCTGTGGGTATCCTTTTGCTACCAATCTAGCTTTGTTCCTCTAAATGGAACCATCTTAATTTAGCTTCACTTTGAATATCTACTTCGATCACACCAATGACAGCTTTATCACTTGGTTTCTCAACTAACTCGCAAGTTCTATTCTTCACAATCACATCAATCTCATCTTACATTGCTACCCTCCATTCATTCTTGCTCACTGCAGCTTCAAAACCTTCAGGTTCAAACAGACAAGCATTGCAGCTCTCATATACCTCATTCAAGCTCCTCATTCTAATTGGGGTTGAGCTTGGTGTAGAATCAACATTTGAAGGTGTAGGTAACTGTAGTGGAGTAAGTTGTGGAGTAACATCTTGCTCATGGACATTTTCTTCTCCAACTTCTCCATTCTCTTCTAGAACTTGGTTCTGCACATTTTCCAATGTCGTAACAGGTAAGACTGAATTTTATTTCCAATCCCATACAGACCTTTTAATAAAGAGAACATCTCTATAGACTATAATTTTCTTATTTTCTAGGTTGTAGAATCTGTATCCTTTTGTATGGGAACTATATCCCATGAATACACATTTTTGACTTGATTCATCAAATTTCTGTCTTAGCTCTATTGCAATTTTAGCATAACAGATTGAACTAAAAAACCTTAAGTGATTTACACTTGGTTTTCTTCTACTCCACCCTTCAAATGGAGTTTTTCCTTGCACTGCTGTGGTAGGATGCATGTTTATGAGGTACACTACAATCATCAATGCTTCTGCCTAAAACTTCTCAGGAACTCCCTTTTCATACAGCATTGATTTTGCACATTCCACAATGGTTCTGTTTCTTCTTTCAGAAACTCCATTTTGTTGTGGAGTGTAGCTTGCAGTGAGTTGTCTCTCTAGGCCAATATCTTAACAAAACTTGTCAAACTCAGATGATGTATACTCTCCACCTCTATCACTTCTTAAAACTTTGATCTTCAGTCTAGATTGCCTTTCCACCATTGCTTGGAATTTCTTGAAAACTGAAAACACTTCTGACTTATGCCTTAGGAAATAAACCTAAGTCATTCTTGAATAATCACCAATGAAAGTCAGGAAGTAGCAGTTGCCACTATCAGTAGTTATCTTTATTTTTCCACAAACATCAGAGTGAACCAATTGCAATGGAACTTTTTCTCTCCATGCTTTGCCAACTGGAAATGATTCTCTAGTTGCTTCCCAAGTGCACATCCTTCACACACTTCAAAAACTTCATTTATTTTTGGTAGCCCTGTGACCATCTCCTTATGATGTAGCAGTTTTAGACTTTGAAAGTTCAAATGTCCAAGTCTTTTGTGCCACAATCACTGGTCATCTTGAGTTTTCATTCTTATAGCACAAGCTTCAGTGTACTTGAGAGTGAGAGGAAAAATTGCGTTCCTCTTCATTGAAATCTCCACAATCAACTCGTTGACATTACTCTTCTCAAAAATCTTGCAAGTGTAATCACCAAAATGTAAGTGATATCCATGCTCCATTAATTGTCCAACACTCAGCAAGTTTTGATCCAAGTCAGGTACTAGCATCATATCACTGATGTACTTACTTTCTTTTTTTCGTATCAATAGCTATGATCTCATTTCCCTTTGAGTCCACTAGTTGACCATTTCCCATTTTCACTTTGGTGGTTTTGGTAGTGTTAAGATTATGTAGCAGATTTGCATTTTATGTCATATGGTTACTGTAGGCACTATCAACAAGCCACATATTATATCTAACTGACTCATTCACTGCATGACTTACAAAAAAACATGTTAGTTTCTGTTTCATCTTGTGTACAGTTTGCTTGTTGATGTTGATCTCCCTTGTAATTGCAGTTCACCTTGACATGGCCAAATCTATTACAGTTCTGACATTTTGGTTTTCCTTTAAATCAATATTCACCTATATGAAGTTTGTTACAGACACTGTGTGTAATTAGTACTACTACAGTGACTCAAACTTTTATGCTCATTTGAGTTTCCTTCCCACTTTTTGCCTTTTCCCTTCCAATTTTTCTTTTGCTTAGAACTACCCTGACTAGAACTAGCTTCAGTGTTCCCAGATTTTGGATTTAGGCTAAGTGTTTAGAATGCACTCTCAGTATTACTATCTACCCGATTCTCTAACCTCTGTTCATAGGCTTTGATGGATCCCATAACTTCTTGAATTTCTAAAGAATCTATATCCTTAGTTTCCCCTATTATTGAAACTATATTGTTGTACTTAGATGTAAGACTAATCAATATTTTTTGCACTACCCTCTCCTCGAGAACGGTTTCACCATAGGATCTCATTTGATTAACAACATCAGAAAGCCTAGTGAAGTAATCTTTAAGTAACTCAGACTCTAATATCCTAGTATACTTAAAATCTCTTCTCAAAGACTGCAACTTTGGTGCTCTAACCTTTTTGTTACCTCTGAACTCATCAACCAACATATCCCAAGGTCCTTTGGCAGTGACTTCATTTGATATTCTTGGAAAAATTTCTTCTGTAAATCCTTGCAGTAAACCAAGGGCTTTTGCATCTTGCTTTGTATCTAACTTGAGTTGAGTCTTCAGTGCATCAGATAACACTCCTTCAACTCTAACTGGCTTTTTGTTGCCATCTTCTACATAATTCGATAGATCATGAGATGCATACATGGTCTTTATTTTGATGACCCAAAAATCAAACTTTTCTCCATTGAATATTGGAGTTCTGATTTCTTCATATGAACTAGCCATTGCAGCTAAAGTTCAGATCTAGTTTTTTTTTGTGAAAAAATAACTTTGATAAATAGACATCGAGTTGATATTGATCAATAGAGCTCTGATACCATGATAGATTTTGATAATCTGCAGTATGATGATAGTTAACAATCACACAAACAATAGATCGACTTAACACAATTTGTGGTGTTTTTCATTCACTATTGCAGTAGTGACAGAGAGCAAAAATAATAATAAAGAGGCAATGTGAGTAGACCTGTAAATGGACCGGATTTTGATCCGGACCCGCTCCGGATCCGTGGTTTTTAAACGGATTTGGATCGAGAAATTTGATCCGTTGGTCCGTTAACGACCCGTATCCGTTTACCCGTTTAATAAATGGATCGGATACGGATCAAGGCTGATCCGATCCGTTAATGACCCGGCCCGTTATAAAATTAATTAATAATATTTTTAAATATATTAATACTGCTAAAATATTAAATATACACTATAATTTCGTTGATAACCTAAACGTCTGCATGCATTAAACCTCTGCATCGGAAAAAAAGGTATGCATTAAACCCTACTATCACACGAGACGCTGATGATCGATGAAAACCATCGTTTAGTTTACCAAAAAGCTTAGAAGGTTGTGCTTCATTGCTCATACCAAGCTAATAAAGCTATTTCATCCCTTCTCAAATGCTAGTACGTCTCTCACTCTTTATGAACGAAAGAAGAAATCTGTTCCGGTTTGGTTATCAATCTATTGATCTGGTAAGAGAGTCATATCTTCGTTTTACAAATTATTCAGTCTTTTTTCATCACTAGGCTAATGGGTTACTTTATTTATAATCAAATCTTGGTAATTGATTGTTATTTTTCTGGTTTGAATCCCTCTGTTTTTCAGGAAATTCTTGATTTCAAAGATGGTTGATGATGATGGGAAAAAAGATGAGCAGGCGGATGTTGTCGAAGTGGATGCTAACGGGAAGGCTATCGAAGTACCTTCAAATTCGCCAAAGAAGCGAAAGTTGACATCGAAGGTATGGCTTGAGTTCGAGAAAAAAAGAAATCCAGATGGAAGTGAAAGTGCAAAATGTAAGCATTGTCGTAAGGTACTGGTGTCTGGAGCTGATAAAGGAACAAGTCATTTGAGAAATCATTTGTCTAGGTGTAATAGAAGAAACAAGAGAGCCATTGATCAACTACTGCTAGCTGCAGAAACTAATGACTCAGGTACTGCATCAATTGAAAACTTTAAGTTTGATCAAGAGAGAAGTCGTATGGATTTTGCTAAGATGGTCATTAAGCATAACTATTCATTTAGTATGGCTGAGCATGAATACTTTGAAATTTTTGTAAACCATCTTCAACCAAGTTTCAAGCTTGTGTGTAGAAATACAGTCAGGTCAGATATACTCAAAGTTCACAAAAAAGAGAAAGAGAATATGTGCAATTTCTTTGAACGATATCCTGGTAGGGTCAGTCTTACTACTGATCTTTGGACGTCTGATCATCAAAATATTGGATACATATGTTTGACATCTCATTTTATTGGTGAGGATTGGGAATTGAAAAAGAAAATACTTGCTTACAGATGTATTGAGTATCCTCATGATGCAGAAACTCTTTTTCGATACATCACTGACCTGATTTTGGATTGGAATCTTGAAAAGAAATTGTTATCCATGGTGGTGGATAATGCATCTGTGAATGATGCGATGGTGAGAAGCTTGAAGAGTTGGCTTTGTGACAAGTCTCTGATCTTACTGGAAGGTAAATTATTTCATGTTCGTTGTTCTGCTCATTTACTTAATTTGATTGTTCAAGATGGGTTACAAGTGATTGGAGGTTTCATTTTTAAGGTCAGAGAATCTGTAAAATACTTGAAAAGGTCTGGTTATGCAACACAAAAATTCAATCATGCAAAAACCCAACTCAAGTTGAAGGATAAGAAAAAAGTTAAATTGGATTGCCCTACCAGGTGGAATTCAACTTTTTTGATGATTAAAAGTGCTCTTGAAATGAAAGAGGTGTTTTGGCGCTTGTCACAAACAGATCGTAATTATAAATTTCATCCCACTGATGAGGAGTGGAAAACAGCTCAAGTTATCTCTGATTGTTTAGAACATTTTTTTGATGCAACGAATCATTTTTCTGGTTCCAGTTTTCCTACCTCAAATTTGTTTTTTCCTGATATATGTAAGATTAAAATGCATTTGTCTAAGTGGGAAAAAAGTGAGCATGAGTTTTTACGGTCGATGGCTGGCCCCATGAAAGAGAAGTTTGACAAATATTGGGATGAATGCAGCTTGGTTCTAGCAGTGGGTGTTGTTTTTGATCCTAGATTTAAAATGCAGTTGGTTGAATATTATTATGAAAAGCTTCATGGTTCGGAAGCTTATGAGTATACTGAAAGAGTTCGCAGTGCTATGTTTGAGCTTTTCACTGAGTATGAAGATGATTCATCTCAATCTGAGATGGAATCATATTTGGAACGTAGTGATTCTTGTATTGACAAAACAGTGGCCTCTAGAGATGATGAATTGAGTGGATTTGATGCATTTGTGACGACAGTGTCTTCTCATATTGTTGCTAAGAAAAAATCTGAACTTGAGCAATTTCTGGAGGAGCCTTTATTTCCAAGAGCTGAATCCTTCAATGTTTTGAACTGGTGGAAAATTAATAGTGCAAAATTTCCTACTTTAGCAAGAATGGCTCGAGATATATTAGCTGTTCCAGCAACTACAGTAGCTTCTGAGGCAGCGTTTAGTGTTGGAGGAAGAGTGATTGATGAATCTCGTGCCTCTATGCTTCCAGAAACTGTAGAGGCTTTGGTGATTACTAAAGATTGGCTTCCCTCTCGAAAACGGAAAAGTAAGTTTTAATGGTGTTTATATGCATTTAACATTATTGCTGATGTTCTCATTATATATATGCTGAGTTCCAATTCCTTTTAGTTTCTTTCTGTGAAGGATCTGTTTCACAATATGAAGCAGAGGAGATGTCAAAATAAACTCATGTCCTGGCCTTCATGTGCTACAGAGATATGTAAGTATATTTTTATGATTATTGTGTTGCTTTATAGCTAATTGGCTTACACTTTGTATAACATCTAATTTTCTTACTTGAAAAACAAACTAATTAACTGTTTCCTTTTGTTCATGCAGGTTTTGACTGATGATCGTATCTAAATTGTATCTAAAGTATAATGCATGAAGTTGGTTCACTGATGCTTATGTTCTTTTTTGTACTCATATATAAACATTGGAGGTTTAGTATTTTGGTTATATTAGTTTATCGTTAAGGAGTATTTTTGCCATGTAATTTTACTTGTGAACCTTCATTTTGTTTAAATTCCTTGAGTGTTTTATGAGATATTATTTTAAAATTCTAAAATTATTGTTTAACGGATCGAAGAAATCCGGCGGGTATCCGTTAATCCGCCGGATACGGATTTGGATCGAGCTATCAATGATCCGGCGGGTAACGGGTCGGGTACGGATCGAGAATTTTCAATTACTAAACGGATCCGGATCAATGTTGATCCGCTCCGGATCCGGTCCATTTACAGGCCTGAATGTGAGCTCAACTCTGCAAATCTTCTCTCTCTCTCTCTCTCTCTCTCTCTCTCTCTCTCTATAAAGGCATAAAACTTAACCTTATATAGTTTAGGTTACAGCCAAAGTCAACATAAGACTTTTAACAAACAGCTAAAAAAAAAAATATCTAGATACTTAATGTAAAGTAACATATAGAAACACCCACTGTAATGACCCATTGCAGTAGATAGCATTTGAGTCCATCGAGAGTATTCCATCAGCAGAGTATTCATTTCAACATAATGTATACAAAACTAACTATAGGGCATTATGGTAGTCTATCAATTGCAATCTATAAGCACCCAACAATTATCAATTATCTTAATCGTACAGTACAAATTGAGTAAACATAATAGATGATTCAAACAACAAATAATTAACTAAACAGCACAATAGATGATTCATTGTTCAGATCATCTAAACAAAATGATCTAAATCCAAACAACTTATTCTAAAACAAAAAATTACAATCTAGTCATTGATTAATTACCAAGCCACGACCAACACCTGACCAATCAATTACTAATCAATTTACCAACAGAGATGATGAGATATTCAAAGATCATTAGTTTCGAGAGAGAGAAACAGAGTGAAAGGGATATAATGCAAGAGATTGAACAAGTCAGTGAAGAAGCCAATCGTGAAGGAGTGAAATTTGGGCGCCGAAACCTTTAGATTTCCTAGACCTATTACTTTTGTTCGTTTGAGCTTCTCGATCTATGCCTTGGGCTCTGAAATCTTGAAACGATGCGAGAGGAAAGGAAAGTTAGTGTATGTATTTCAAATTATACCTAAATATATGCATATACTAAAAAAATTGGGCTCCCAAAATTTTGTATCCGAAGTTGGGGACTCTATTTAGGTCCGACACTGATTCGTATGATGAAAATGATATTATAACGTGCATTAAGAACTATATTAAGATACTTGACGAATGATTATATAATATATGTTATGCATGTTCTTGTTTGTTCTTTAGGCTAAGAAAACACTTACTTTTTTTGTTATAACAGTATGCTTTAAATTATTAGTATGATAGATTACTCCTATAAGATAATGTTTACAAAAATTAAATTAGATCACATGTTATTTAGATATTTGATTCTACAAAATTGAATGAGTGACACATAATAGTTTTAATTTTTCAGTTTCTTATAAATTAATTCATGTGTATTTTTAAAAATAAATCATTGTATTCAATTGGTATATTAAAGATGATAACCCACTTGGCCAGTTTCTACGTTGTTCGAATGACATTGCTTCACTATTTTTTTTTTACTCCTTTTAGAATCAAAAGTCTTGAAATGAGATAGAAGAAGAAGGACCTAGCATCGACTGTCTCCATTTTTGAGATACACATGATTTTTAGCCTTTTGGTTTCCAGATTATGATCTTTTTCCATCTCTTGAAAAATCACATGGAATAAAGAAAACCCATCTCACAAATATAATAATTAAGGAAGATTATTTCAAGTTTCTAATGGAAAAGAACACCTATATTTGAAGCCGAGAGATATATACAAGCCAAACCTTCATCGATTGTTTTTTTTCTTCATATTTATCACTTATCTAATTTCAAAAAAATATGTACATAAATTTTTTTAATAATTAAATTATAAAGAATATGATAATTAATTTCTTCATATTTATCACTTAGTATGATGTGACAGTTTTATATATTTATGTACAATCTGAATATAATGATGATATGTAACTCGACCTAGATTTATGAGCACAAAAATGTGCCTATGGCACAATATCATTTTAGCATTACAAGATGCCTGGACTAAACTATGACTTCTAGTCATTCCCAAATCCCATTACATGACAACGCGTAATTCATACTAGCCTGTTTGATTTGGCATAACTATACGCAGCTAAACCGTGCATTAATTATATAAAAACCAAGTTCTTAGTTATCGATCGTTGGGTAGCACCACGCACAGATATAATTTAGAAGCTTAATTGTTCAGAGTGCTAACTCTAATTGCCCTTTTCCCGTGCTCAACATCCAAAGAAGCTTAATTATGTCCTTATTCCTTTGTCTTGGATATGATTTTGGGCAGTAGTTCTTACTGGTTGATCGAGCAGTATATATTATTATATATACACATAACATTAATTCCAACTAAGCAGTGTGCTTATACTGCAGGTTACTTCTTCTCCCTTTTAAAAAGCTAGTTAGCTAGCAGATCGAAAGATAGAGATGTCTTATAAATAAGTGTGGTATAAATTAACGTACGTACCTCAAGCACATGGTTACATTCCGACATTCATGCTTACACTTTTTGTTTCTTGTATTGTCTGGAACTTACTATGAAAGAAGAGAAAATTAAAGAGAGAACAAAGGTGCCAGAGAGAATTCGCCTAATTAAAGAGAGATTTCCAAAAAGAAATGCATCGTATATTTGCTTTGGCCAATATGTCGTCTGGTCTTTGTTTTCTCATGTTTTAAGAATCCTCCTCAAAACTCCAACAACCCCCAGATAATAAAACCGAGCATCCTTAACTTACATCATTCTCCTTATGTGTTTCCTTGGAATATCCTGCTCGTGCTCTTCTTTAGATGCACTGCTAATTTGAAAAGCCTGGAAATAATATTGGATATTTTAAAGAAAGGTGGTTCACTTTCTGTCGAAATGTCTAACCAGATATCGACACTCCTCGGTTTCATTTGAGAATGCAGCTTGCTATACATTTCAAGTTTCACTACTACAGACAAAAGTCACAAACAAGTTTGCCACTAATAATGAAAAAATATATATAATATTCATTGTCATAAATATATCCATTATTGTCACAAATATACCTATTTTTATCATTAATATACTCATTTTTGTCATCAACAATATGAACAATATTTGTTTGCCATCGCTATTGGTCACAAATAATACAATTATAATTTTATTTATTCTTTATGCTAAATAGCTATTAATACCTTTGACCAGTAGTAGTGTTTGAGTTTCAAGTTTAGTGGCATCTAAGAAAAACCATGGCAGCTCACTCGCTAGCTAAGGAGAAGGGTACGATCATAAGGAGCGCCCTTTCTGCGACCATTTGAAAGCTTAATTCTGTTAGAAAATGAAACATGTGCATGACAATTCAAAAACCTTGATATTTTATGGCCAAGGATATATGACCCTTTGGTAAATATATATATATGGAAAGGCAAGAATATGTTAGAATGGGTCTCATAATTAGTGGCAACTTCGATTCAATAGACAATAGCTAGGTACATTCTCTCATCAAATCATTGAAATATTGTCCTTTGCAAGTTGCAACCCATGCATGATAGCGTAGTCCTATGAATACTTTGCTCATTCCCTAGCTTGTGAAACACCTAAATTGCATTTACAATGAATATGCGCTATTACTCAATATGTTTCATTCGTCAAATCGGTCAATATGTTCTTTTTCTTGCTTTTTTCGTTTGTATCAATTGTCATGTCTAACCACAAAATTGTTCTGGACCGGTCCGATTTGATTCTCACAAAATTACCTGCGAGCCAATCATGCTGCTTTCTAATTCCTTCCCCACAAATAGTTGTCACTTCCAAGAAAAAGAGTTGTACAATTAACTTACTTAGCAGCAATGCTCTTCCAAGCGAGTGCTCTCGTTCACCCTTTTAGGGTTTTGTTGGCGGTGTCTCCTTGGCTCCGTCGGGAGGCCTTTGTTCCGGCTGCTCCTTCTAGTCCAGTCGTTTGTTCGTACGTCGTCCCTTGATGACGTTGCACCAGCGGCCCATCTCATTGTGTCGGGCACCCCGTTCTGCAGACGTCTGGGATGGAGGTTCGTTTCGGGTGTCGACTATGAGTTGGTGGTGTGTCTGAGGTCGTCGGCGTTGGTGTCTTGGTTGAGGCCGAGTCTCAGTTTGGCGTGCGACTGCTTCCTCTTTACTTGAGTCAGTCGGGTTGGTCATCATTCTGTGATCTACGAGTTAGCAAGATGATGGGTCTCGGCGTTCGACAGCGGAGGTATATCCCTAATCGGCAGCATATTGCTTGGCGGTGGAGGTGGTGTGTTGTGGCATTAAGGCCACGTGATTTTTGCTCTAGGGTTCAGGTGTGTCCTCTTATGGGCTGGGCTTGTTCTTTTAGCTAGCCTAGGGTTGAGGCATTCTCTAAGGCAATATTTTAAAAGCCCAATATAATAGGGAAATAGAATATGGGATGCAGGGAGATTGGATATTAGTACGCAAACGGGGGTTATGTTCCTTTTGTGTAGTAGATCGAACAATTTTAGATTAGGTTTATGTTGTTATGTCGTTCATGTATACTTTATAATAAAATAGTTCTCGTTTATCTTAAAAAAAAAAAACTCCTTTCTCCAAGTACGAAGAAAAAAGTAAAAAAAAAAAAACTCAATCATACTTTTTCAATTTCTTGTTGGAACTTTTTCTCGATAGAAGTTGGAAATAAAATTGTCTAGATAAATTAAACAGTACATATTTTTTGGTTAAAGAAAAAGGAAGAATAATTTCTAATCTGGTGTTATCGAGCTGCGACCGATTTGTCCGTGGTTCTCAAGGTTGAGTAGTCCTACTCAGGTAGGGTTAGACTTAGGAGGAATAGCAGCGACTGGTCCTTGAATAAGGAACAAAATAGGGTTTGTGCTTCACGTGTCCATTGCAGCAAAACCGGGTATTATTAAGAGAAACATATATAAATGGACGAGTTCTTCACATGCATGAATACCACTCCAAGATTCATCTCGTCTCCTCACCTACAAGCACACTCTAATTTCTCTTTTTTGTCTTTGCTACATTCAAATTCCCAAGTGATCGAGTATCCGAACTGGTCCTGCAACAGGATAAGATCGATCTCCACAAATTCGCCGAAGAAAATGAGAGACAGAGAATGCTGACGATAATGCATGGAATCACTCTCGTATAAAAACAGTGTTGCAAGACTTTCATCTCGCATATATAAAATGACTAGGAATAAGGTAATTCCTTAATCCACAGAGAAGTTGGGAAGATGAAGATTCATACGATGGAACTATGGAAGGAGACAGAGGTAGGGATAAATTACTTGCGTTTCTTTCATGTGTATAAAACTATATATATGATCGAGCTTTATTAATCAAACTAGGCATTAATTGGTATGGTGATCGACAACTAACATGTTGAGTGCATATTATAATTAGTTAGCACTAACCACATGACAAAAACAAGGTCTGCGACTATAAGCTCTTGTTTTATACGTTGGATTAGACTGCTGGCGGGATTGATAGATCGAATTAATTCAGCTTGAAGTGAACTTTCAATTAATGCACACTAAGATATCCATTATGAAATCAAAACTATTATAAGGAGTTAGGACTATAACCTAGCCGGCCGCCTTTGCGATTGGATTGATTCGCTATGTCTCCCGGCCATTTACATTTTTCTTTTGGTCTAGGGTTGGTGGTTAATTTCCGGTCATACTTGTTTGTGAATCTAAAAATGAAAATTCAATATTTTGGTTCTTTTCATTTTAAATAACAACTGTTAAGAAACTATTTTGTAAAACAACAACAAATGTGCCCGAAGCATTCACCTTGTAATTTAAACACTAATTTGAGAGTCGAGACTAAATGTTATACTCTTTCATTATTGGAACTTTATCTATCGAAAGTGATATAAAAACCCGACTGATGTAGAAATATGACAAATAAAGTCCATGTACCTTGTGGTTTTCGAAATACCCCTTTTCCTCTCTAAACCCGAGAAGCGCCGCCCACCCTCCCAATCTACGTAGATTCCTCACCCAATCAAGACTTCTCTTCTCCAAATCATATTCTACTCTCTAATCCCTCCCATTCTTGCATTAGCAAGAACCTTGTGTCCATCAATGGTGTCTTATCTGATTAGATCGAGTTGGACACCCATGGAAATCGATATCTCCTATGAAGCGAAGGAGGAACCCGATGAGTTTGTTTTCGCCATCATTCGTGTCTTCTTTCCGAATACTCTATTGGATGAGAAGGCCAAATCACTCAAACACTGGCTTATTCATCTATGGTGTGGTGTTGAAGGTTCTAGTACAATCAATATATCACATCATTCATCTGATAGGTTTGTGGAAAAATTCAAAAACAAGAAAGTTCTCCATCACACAATTTTGCGAGACCCATGGTTCTTTGAGAATGACACTATTGTGGTGGAACAATTTGATGGTTTCACCCTAATACACCTAATGGAGGTGACCACGGTGAGAGTGTGGGCTCGGGTAGACGTTGTCTGCGGTCAGTAGACAGGAGAGATCTCGATCTCTAAGTGGTGGGAAACCCTAGGCAATTGCCTAGGCAGGTATGTTGATGATCGATGACCAATATCAACTTCGTGCTTTTGATAAATTTTGGATTTTTTTGGAAGTAGATCTTCGGCATAGGCTAACAACTAAGGTAAGCTTGTGGCTTGGCCCTCAAGCTTGGATTGATTGTAATATTGAGAGGCTACTGTATGGGTTATGGAAGCTTTGATCATACAGTCAATGTGCAGCTAAGCAGGTAGGTGTTACGGTTGAAACCCGAATGGAATCAGACATTTGGGGTTTAAATCAGGGCATACTGCTTGTTGCAAGCATTAATGGTGATGCTGGTACCAAGGAAAAGAAAGTGGTTGATAGCTGGACGGGGAAGGCTACCCTGGATCTAGCACAGAATACTGAAGTTATGGTTGGCGATATTCTACTACCAATAGGAATGGAACGACTTATGGACAAAGTCTGGGAGATAGATCCAGAAGCAGTGCAAGTTCGGAAGAAAAGGCGTAAGCTAAGGGCTTAGATCATAGTGCGGGGTCCCAAGCCTGAAGATTATAAGATACTCATTGGCTATACGTTTCCAGGAGTCACTACTATTTCTCGGCACCAACTGGCGAGTAGGGTTCGTCGACCCTAGTTCAGAGGGTGGCGCCTTCGGAATCATGCAAGCCACCTTTGTGCAGTGGGACTAAAGGGCAGGTTGCTAAGGGCTAGACTGGAGGGGCAGAACCCCATTTGGCAATGTCGCTAGAATAAAGAAGGTTCTTGACTAGTTAAGTGATGGTACACCTAAAATTTGATGTTCTTCGTGCTGTCCTGGTTTACTAGTTAGATTTAGATAAGCTGAATGCCTAGTATAGTAGTGCGTGTAGGGCTTCATTTTGTTGGGCCGGGTAATCCGGTGAATTCCTATACTATTATCACATATTAATGGAAATTTTCGACCTTCTAAAAAGAGAAGAAAAATAGAAATATAAAAAATAAAAGAGGGAATAACATATAAAAATAGTAGCAGTGACTTAGATATTCATCTACCGACCTACCTCATGATCATATGCGCTTGATAGTTATTACTTCATATATTCCTTTGCTCTATAAATACCAAATAATTAATACTGCAAATTATGCAAACAAACTTCAAGTACAAAATTTAGCAATAACCGACTCGTTTTTTTGTACGAAGGTTGATCAAAATCCTCTAAGAAAAAATGATAGGAATATAGAACTTC
Organism: Geum urbanum; assembly: GCA_946800695.1. Lineage (NCBI taxonomy): Eukaryota > Viridiplantae > Streptophyta > Magnoliopsida > Rosales > Rosaceae > Geum > Geum urbanum. The sequence goes on along the minus strand of OX327000.1, from coordinate 20,681,446 downwards.
ACCGAATTAACGGTCCAACAAAGAGAAGTCATATAGTACACCTATGTTAGGTAACATGGGAATCACAAAAAATCCTAGACTAACAAACCAGAGTAGCACTAGTAACTATCAAACTTTAGGTATACAACTCCTTAATTAGTTAGCTAGGCATTTTTTCTACATGGCTACTAGTCCTCAGCTCTCCTTTCTCATCAGTTGATGAAGCTTCACTCCTGAGTACATCAGGCAGATTCTAGTTTGCGAACATAAGCTGCTGCATTGATGTGTCACCTTTCCTCGGCCTTGGTCATTTAGCCACCATCTTCCACTTCTTCCGTACTCCTTCCAGTTGTTCCTCTTCAATACCACTAGACCACTTATCTGCAACCTTCTCCTAACGATTACCTACACCTCTTCCAGACCCAGACTTCACTGGTATCTCCTCTCCCATTTTCCACATAGTCTCCTCCTCTTTCTGCTATCCTTCTGCGGCTATTTGAGCTTCTAATTTTGTACATTGAATGGGGAAACCCTTCCTCAGATGATCATAACTACCACACCCCATGCAATAACCTTTTAACATCAAGTACTCTACATCGCATTCCATCCATACCCAAGTACCTAATCTCACCCTCAAATGAGTAGTTAAGGCATGCCTCAGGTTCACCTCTACATATAGGCGTACCTCTACCTCCTCTTCCAAGCGAACTTTGTCGCAGTCGACATACCTACCCAAGTGATTTCCAAGAGTTTCCCACTACATCATAGTCGGTCGTTCATCATGGAGATCACCACCAGTGACATCAATTTTGGCCCAAACCCTAGCCTTAGTCACCAAGATCGACTCAACGGGAGCAATGCAATCATATTGCTTGACCACAATTGTAAAATCTTCAAAGAACCAAGGGCCACGTTTGACTGCCCATTTCATGCGCTCCTTCATCCCTAAATCTTACCACAAAGCGATCTAGAGTTTCCCTCCATATAGACATTCCACTTGACCTTTTGAAGCCTCTCACGAGATGAATCATCCAATATTTGAGAGAGTTTGCCCTAGCATCTGGTAAGACCTTCGGGGGAAAAAAATCTAAGCACAACGAAGTCATAGTCATTTACCTCCACCTCCGCTCCAACCGAGATATCAAACTCCAAAGGTGGAGATCCTCTTCGGTTTGGTGCCATGCGGACCTTACGCTTAAGAACCAAGAAAACGAAAAGACGATGATGAGATGGAGAGATGAGATGGAGAAGAGGGAATGAGATCGTATCGACTATGGAATTGGGATCAAGAATCGACTAGGAATCCTTGAAAAGCAAGGAGTCGACTAGGGTTTTAGGAAATTAAAGAGGGAGAAAATGTTTTATCTTGATAACCACGCCAACTCGTGTTATATCATACACTCACTCCTTTCGGTTGATAGTGACCATTCTTCTATATTTAACATATAATTAAGAATATATATAGATGGACTAGCTACTCTTTAGATGAGGATAGAATGGGGTGATCTACCTTAAAAATTGATTTCTAACTAGTTGAACAATATTAGAACTTATTGAAAAAGAATTTACTACATTTAGAACAAAATTATGACCACTTCTTGTATCATTTAGAATCAATTAAGCTAAATTATAAAATTGAAAACGATTTATTTTCAAATATAAAAATATGCGTTGAAATTTTTACAAAAAGATGAACAAAATTACATATAAATTGTCTTCTTTTACAACAATAACATCAAATTATTGAATAAAAAATAGATAGATTCCCCCTGCTCTTTTAAAAGTATGCAGGTCTTGTTAATTAGTAATGAACTGAAGAGAAGTTCCACATTAGAAGAGCAATTAACTAGCAGGCTAACCAACTATCTAACAAAATTATGCAAAAAATTAAGCATCTCTGAAGCCTTTAATTAATTAAAAATGTTTGCCACGAAAGTTTTTTTGTTCAAGTGGATTACGCCATGTGAGTAACTATACAGTAATGTGAATCACAACATGATTCGCCAAAAAAATCAGACATATATAAAAATGGTAAATCAGCGATGTACGTACATGGCGCAGAGACTGGAAAGAGAGAGAAGAATGGAGTTTTGGTAGCCAAAGTTTTGCATGCATCGATGAGACAAAGGAATGGTCATTGCGATCGGGACACCGAGGTATATATACCATCTTGCGCATGCTCTCGTATTATATCTATTCGATCCCAGTCCTTTGAATCGAAGTTAACGTAACCAGTTAAACTACCTGATGTTAATTACAACGTGATAGGCAAAATAATCAGACAAAAACTGGATTTTTCAAATATATATGCACAAATGAAGTCCAACACTAGTTTCTGATTAATAGGGTTGATTAAGTACATAATGAAGACATAATCTATAACTAATTATCTATGCTTTGTTGCATGTTCACCGTTTTTTGTTTTGTTTTTCTCATGTGAAAGTATATATGTTAAATTCTTCATTATGAATCAATGTGATTGAAGAGTGAGCCAATTAAGCATATTATGGAACTATTCTTGACTAGATATGTTTGGAAATAGAAGAGACTATGAAATGAAAAATGATGTAGAATTGTGCTAAAATAAAAGGGATATGTTTATGACATGGTGAGCCATAGTACACTTAGTCAGTTTTATTTTAGTTTTGAGAAATAAAAAAGAATTGTGATATTGAACAAGATTAAGACCTAAAAATAGATGAGTCTTTTATCTTTTCAAGCGTTCTATCAACAACAATACGAAAAATCAAATAAACTAGCTAATTGAGCTGATTAACACAAGTTTTAATGAATGGTTTATCCGTTAAACACTTGCAAAGATCCTAATTATGGCTTCTGACTTGCATTTTTCCACATCCAGTTTTGTCTTATCTAGCTACTACTTGCACCAAAGTGTCACTGCTGATGAAAAAGAGGTTCGTACGTACACACCACATGGTAACAAAACGAGAAAGAATTAACACCCCTGGCAGGAAAAAATGATTTGTTGATTCTATATATGGGTGTAATGTGTGATGAGCATGATTGGTCAAGTCGAAACCAATTATTTATATAGTTCGAATCAAGTGCGAAATTTTGGTGTGAAGTTTATTTTATGCAATTGACAAAATAATTCAAAAATTGAAACCACTTATCTTTTAAATACCCATGTAAAGATCATGCTTGCTAAATTTCAGCCTAAACATAGATGTTTTGACTATTAGATATTCGCATTGTTTACACAAACTTTTTCCATAGAAGCTTTGGGGTCAAAACTTGAATAAGGTAATCAAATGATCAAAACAATTCCGATTGAACTGAACGTTTGTAAGTGTGATTCTTATATGGGTGTCTAAAAAATAAATAGTTTTAATTTTCAAATTATTTTGTTAATTTTACGTAAAATGAAATTGTACATCAAAATTTTAGTGCAAACTTATTTCGCACTTAATAAAATCTAATCTATGTACATATGTATATATGTCCTGATCTTATAAACAAATTTTTGATAGGATGGCCCGTGATGATGATGATGGAATTTTACTAAGCAAGTGAAACAAAGAGATAATTATTAACTGCCTCCGATCCCCCACCAAATTCCCATTCCATGACAAAATCCCAACTCCCGGATACAAACAACTCCTCGGCCGGCTATCCTCACATGGCACCAAAACCCTCTAACTCTCTCCTTCCTTATATGACACTGATACATCATGATCATCTCCCTCTGTCTCTCTTACCTGGATCAAGAAAATGCAGACCCCTTTTTGTAGCCTGAAAAAGGTTTGATATCCCTGTTCATTGATAAAGCTTTCTCTATTTCCTTATTCCACCCGCTACCGACCTAGCTCGATCACTACTTCCTGCATATATATTAACAGTTGCCTGTAGGAACTGAATGCATGAGTCCCTTTTGCTCATATTTGACTTGAAACGTAGCCAGAGGCTAGATCTGTTGTTTTGGGATTGGCGCTTCATCCCTGACCGGTCCCTTTTTCGATCTGCTTCACCCCCAAAAAAGCTGAAGTGTCTATCTGCTTCACCCCAAAAAAAGCTGAAGTGTCTATTTTCTTCGATTCATTTGCAGAACCCACCTGCAATGGCGAAATATATATTTGGGTCGCTTCCCAATGCTTAGCTAGCATAACCTAGCCAAGGTAAATAACTCACTCCCAGTGTCTCTCTCGTCTCTTTCCCGGTTCAGAATTTCTGACTCTCTCTCTCTGTCTCTCTCTCTCAAATAACGATGCAATTTACCGAAACGCCACCGCAACCCCTACACCAAATTGTGACCACTCCACCATCAGTACCACCATTGTATCATCATCATAGTCTTTCAATCATGAACAAGAATAGCCAGGCTCAGCGAACACGTCCCTGGCCGGGCGGCTTCCCCACGTCTTCTTCTTCGTCGACAAAGCTGAGTACCAATTTCGGCGACGCCAACTGCATGGAGCAGCTACTCGTCCACTGCGCCAACGCCATCGAGACCAATGACGCGACCCTCGCGCACCAGATCCTCTGGGTTCTCAACAACATTGCCCCCCAAGACGGTGACTCCAACCAGCGCCTCACGTGCGCCTTCCTCCGTGCTCTCATCGCACGTGCGGCCCGCAGCGGCAGCCTCAAGCTTCTCGCCGCCATGAACGCTGCCGCATCCCAACACATCACCAACAACCTCGTTGCCATCCAGACGCACAAGTTCTCCGTCATCGAGCTCGCGGGGTTCATCGACCTCACGCCGTGGCACCGCTTCGGCTTCACCGCCGCCAACTCAGCCATTCTTGACGCCGTGGAAGGCTACTCCGTCGTTCACATCGTTGACCTGAGCTTGACTCACTGCATGCAGATCCCGACTCTCGTCGACGCCATTGCTTCCCGTCAAGACGTCTTGGCCGCTCCTCCGCTGCTGAAGCTCACCGTCGCCGGAACGACGGAGGACGTCCCGCCGATGTTGGATCTCTCCTACGACGAGCTCGGTTTGAAACTCGTCAACTTCGCTCGGTCGAGAAACATAGTACTCGAGTTCAGAGTCATCCCTTCTAGCTACACAGACGGGTTCGCTAACTTAATCGAACAGCTTCGCGTTCAGAACTTGGTTTACCAAAACGAGGCACTAGTCATGAACTGTCACATGATGCTACACTACATTCCGGAAGAGACCTTTCCGAATAACTTCGAGCCTTCTTCTTCTTCTTCGTCCCTTACGACGTCCCTTAGAACAATGTTTCTCAAGGCCATACGTGATTTAAACCCCACTGTGGTCGTTTTGGTGGATGAGGATGCGGACCTGACTTGCAACGACCTGGTGACGAGGCTGAGGTCGGCTTTCAACTTCCTATGGATCCCTTACGACACGGTGGACACGTTTCTGCCGAGGGGGAGCGAGCAGAGGCAGTGGTACGAGGCCGATGTGTGTTGGAAGATTGAGAATGTGATTGCCTATGAAGGGTTTCAGAGGGTGGAGAGACTGGAGCCGAAAGGGAGGTGGGTGCAGCGAATGAGGGGAGCCGGGTTTCGGAGTGCGGCGTTTGGGGAGGAGGCGGCAAATGAGGTGAAGGCAATGCTGGATGAGCACGCGGCCGGGTGGGGGTTGAAGAGGGAAGAAGAAGATCTAGTACTTACTTGGAAGGGGCACAATGTTGTTTTTGCTACTGCTTGGCTGCCTGCTTAATTAAGTTAGTTTTAATTAATTTTCTGATCGATCATGAGCGGTGATCTGACTACTGAATTAATATAGAGAGAATTTATCTTACCTACGTACTTTTGTTGTTAATTAGCTCTTCTGATCGGTCTAGCTCTAGCTTGCTAGTTTGCTAAATGTTTTTGTTAATGTTCTTCTACTACTATTTTCATCTATCAATAGTACGTAGATGTAAGACGAGAGCTTTATTAATTGATGGAATTTCAGTTTCTATGTCACATATTGCATAAATGCATATTGAACTTGAATGATCTTCTGGGTAAGTAGTCAGCTCTAACCATGCATGTAATGAGTAACTTCAAGCAATTTGTTTTTTTTTTATGTATTTTGTTATATTATTTAGCCTCAAATTCTATAGCAGAATATGTTTCATATATGTATAATTTTTTTCTTCTTCTACTTTTGCTTCTGCGCAAGACAGAGGCGGAGCTCAAAGTTTGTCCAACATGCGCCATGCATACATTAATCAAAACTACTCAATTTTAGTACTATAGTCGACGAAATGACGAAAAACAGGCTGACAACTTTTGATGTCGTTGACTATACTATAGTATAGCCGACGACAAAAAGGGTTTGTCGGCTATAATTTTTGGTCGTCGGTGTTTGTGATGAGACGGTCTCCGGCTATAATTTCGACTAAAGCCGACGACATATTTAATTATAGCCGACCACATTATTAGGTCGTCGGCTATAGTTCTTTATTACAGATCTAGGCAGTAGCTCAATCATTCAAAAAAAATTGGTGAGAAAAACTCAAAATTAAACGCTCTGAAATCGTTGGGTGTTGTCAGAAGCTATTCAAAATAGGTTCGTGAAGCTCTGTGTGTGTGTGTGTGTGTGTGTGTGTGTGTGTGTGTGTGTGTGTGTGTGTGTGTGTGTGTGTGTGTGTGTGTGTGTGTGTGTGTGTGTGTGTGTGTGTGTGTGTGTGTGTGTGTGTGTGTGTGTGTGTGTGTGTGTGTGTGTGTGTGTGTGTGTGTGTGTGTGTGTGTGTGTGTGTGTGTGTGTGTGTGTGTGTGTTGATTGTTAATTTAGAGTTGATTGTCGATGTAGAGTTGATTGTTGATTTTGAGTTGATTGTTGTTTACTCATTAAGTAATTGATTGTTGATTTTGAGTTGAGTTGAATTCGATGAATATATATATATATAATTAGATGTAAATTGTTGATATATATATATGTGTTAATTAATTTATAATTAAGGAGTAGAAGAGTTAAATAATGTAATTTGTAGTTTAAAGATATATAAATATAATGATGAATTTTTAATTAATTAGTGCATGTATATATATATAGCTGGAATTTTCAGGATAGACAAGAATTGGATGTGCCTTCCAAGATGGGATCCAAGATATGCCCATGAAATTTTGAATTTTGTGGAATATATGAAGGCTAGGTATGGAGGGATGACAATTCATTATTGCTCGTGTACAAAATGTCAGTGTCACAGCGATAAATATCGTTTTCCCATTGATAAAGTATGGGAGCACCTGAAGAAAAACGGGTTTTGGGATAAGTACACATGTTGGATTTATCATGGTGAACCATCATCAGCGGGTCAGCATGATCATGGGCCATTTCCTGAGAGGACCAGTACATCCAATGATCTAACAACGAGGTTGATCAACGATATATTTCCTTATGAGAGCGATGTATTTACTTAAGCACCAGATATCCCTCCCACAGTTGGGGGCTTCCCTCATATTGAGCCAGTCTAGCAATTACCTAGAGCTGTCAATACTGCCAGTATAGACAAAGACAATAGCATGATTGCCTTCTAACAGACCCTGTTGTACAACGGGTGTAATAAGACTATTCTTGAAAGTGTCATGGGAGTAATGAAGCTCCAAATAGAGAACAAAATGAGTGTCAAAACTGTTGATGATTGGTTGGAGTGGACTTCTTCGATGCTGTCCCCTGGTCATCGCCTTCCTACCACTTATCGTAAGGTGCGACATATCTTGAAACATCTTGGTCTTTCCTGCATCAAAATCCATGCATGCAGATATGATTGCATTCTTTTCTGGGGTGAAGATGCTTACGAGAATGATCTTGAATGTCTTGAGGCTTGTCCGATATGTGGTACGTATATGTATAAGTTAACTCCTGCAAGGAATAAGAAAGCTGTGAAGATACTTTGATATTTTTCGCTGATTGATAGGCTGGAATGGTTGTTCATGTGAGCACACACGGCTGAAGCTATGAGATGGTGGGCTGAGAGAAATTTTCCTGACGATGATACCCTTATACACCATGCTGACGGAGATGCTTGGAAGTACATGGTCAGAGAGTTTTCTCATTTTACATCAAAGGTCCGAAATGTTTGGCTCAGGCTCTCACTTGATGGATTCAACCTTTTTGGCAACATGAGTCTCCAATATAGTATATGGTCAGTTATTTGGGTACCGTACAACCTTCCTATATGGATGTGCATGAAGAAGGACTACAATATGCTGACTATGTTAATTCTAGGGCTGGGTTATCCAGGAAAGTATCTCGATGTATATTTGAGACCCTTGATTGAGGAGCTTAAGTACCTGAGTAACGTTGGTCATCCTACTTATGACAAGTACAAAAATGAGATGTTCCAGATGTATGTCATGCTTGTTGGCACCATCAGTGATTTTCTTGCCTGTGGGATGTTGTCGGGCAACGTTACCAGGGGATGCAGGGCTTGTCCAGTGTGCATGACTGTTGAGTGCTGCAAACCTCGTTGCAAGAAGATTGTCCAGATGCGTCACCGTTGTTGGCTTCCACATGATCACCCATTTCGGCAGGATCACGAGACTTTTGATGAGACTGTAGAAACGGGTGTGCAACCTAGAAGATGGAAGTGTGATGAAATTTTGGAAATGCTGAATGAATACGATTTTGGGAAACTAAGCAATCATTCTGAAATAGTAGCGTCAATACCTGACAGATCCGACATGTATAAATTCTGGACATACAAAAGCATATTCTGTGAACTCCCGTACTGGTCCAAGTTGCCAATCAGGTACTACCTAGATGGCATGCACATAGAGAAGAATGTGTGCGAAAGTGTGGTGGGTACAATGCTAAATTGGAAGGGAAAAACTAAAGACGACTCTAAGGCAGACATTGATCTGAAAAGAATGGGACTGCGGAAACATTTGTGCACTACCACATTTCTTCCCATTGCCCACGAAATGGGAAAACAAAGGCCGACGATATCATATATTGTGCGCAATAATAGGCATTACCAACGAAAATTTAAATCACTGGCAATTGTTTTTGCTCATCGCCGGCAATGATATTATTGCCGACGAGTCGTCGGTAATAGCTTTCTCGTCGCCGGCAATACTACACATTCTTGCCGGCGATGTTTTGGCCGGAAAACCGACGATATAATCTCCCTATAGCCGACGATTTAATGAATCGTCGGCAATAACTCTTATATCAGATCTACTTTGCAGCAGCTCATTCATTTTACAAAAATTCGGTGAGAAAGAAGAAAAACGCTCTGAAATCGTTGGGTATTGTCAAAAGGCGTCGAAAATCCGCTCGTGAAGCTATATAGCTAGGTATGTACGTATATATATATGTGGTTCGATGTATATGTGTGTTGATTTCGATATATGTGTTGATTTAGAGTTGAGATTAATGGTTTGATATGCAAATAGAGTTGATATATTATTGATTTTGAGTGATTGACTGTTGATTTCGAGTTGATTTGAGATGATTTCGATAAAAATATGCTTGTGTATATATATGTATATAAATTTATTTTGTGATTAATTTTTAATATGTATATATATATACATGTAAATTTGTAATTGGAAATTGTTGGTATATATATATTTTTTTATATGCATGGGTCAACTTTTGTTTAGGGAGATATATATATATATATATAGACGAAGAATTAATTAAATTAGTGTAGCTAGTTTAATGATAAATATATATATATATAGATGCATGCATGTAATGATGATTTTTTAATTAATTAGTAGTGAATGTATATACATAAATATATAATACTGTTAGAATTTTCAGGATGGATAAGAGTTGGATGAGCCTTGAAAGATGGGATGTGAGATATCACCATGGAATTAGGAGTTTTGTGGATTTTGTGAAGGCTAATTGTGAAGACACTACACTTCATTATTGCCCGTGTAAAGAATGTAAGTGTTGCAGCGATCGATTTCGTTTTCCCATTGATAAAGTCCAGAAGCACCTGAGTAAATACGGGTTTTGGGATAAGTACACTTGTTGGATTTATCACAGTGAAACATCGTTAGCGGGTCCGCATGATCATGGACAATTTGCTGAGAGGGCCAGTCCATCCTATGATCCAACAACGATGTTGATCAATGATATGTTTCCTCATGAGAGCGGTGTATTTGCTGATCAAGCACCAAATGTCCCTCAAGCTCCCGTCTTTGAAGGTTTCCCCCATATTGAGCCAGTCGAGCCATTACCTGGAGCTCATGTCAACACAAGCGGTCTAGACAAGTACAACAACCTGATTGCATTGCAACAGACTCCTTTGTACGACGGTTGTAGTAAGACTGCTCTTGGAAGTGTCATGGGAGTGATGCAACTCAAAATGGAGAAAAAAATGACTGTCAAAGCTGTTGATTCTTGGCTGAAGTGGACTGCTTCGCTACTGCCACCCGGTCATCGCCTTCCTACCACTCATCATAAGGTGCGACATATCCTGAAAGATCTTGGGCTTTCCTACATCAAAATCCATGCATGCAGATATAATTGTATTCTCTTTTGGGGGAAAGATCTTGAAGACCTTGAAGCCTGCCCGATATGTTTTACAGAAAGGTATAAGTTGACTCCTACATGCAACAAGAAAGCTGTGAAGATACTAAAATATTTCCCGCTAATTGATAGGCTGGAGCGGTTGTTCATGTGTGCTTTCACGGCCGAAGCTATGAGATGGTGGGCTGAGAGGAATTTGCCTGACGATGACACCCTTATACACCCTACCGACGAAGAGGCTTGGAAGCACATGGTCAGGGAGTTTGATCATTTTGCAGCAGAGGTCTGAAATGTTTGGCTAGGGCTCTCATCTGACGGATTCAACCCTTTTGGCAACATGAGTCTTCAATAGAGTATATGGCAAGTTATTTTGGTACCATACAACCTTCCACCATGGATGTGCATGAAGAAGGAATACAATATGCTCACTCTGTTAATTCCAGGCCCGGGTTATCCAGGAAAGTGTCTCGATATGTATTTGAGGCCTTTGATTGAAGAGCTTAAGTACCTGAGTGAGTGTGGCCACCCCACTTACGATATGTTCAAAAATGAGATGTTCTAGATGCATGCCATGCTTGTTGGCACCATCAGTGATTTTCCTGCCCGTGGTATATTGTCGGGTAACGTTACCAGGGGTTACAGGGCTTGTTCAGAGTGCATGACTGTTGATTGTTGCAGTCCTCATTATAGTAAAATTGTTCAGATGCGTCGCCGTTGTTGGCTTCCAGATGATCACCCATTTAGGTAGGATCAAGACGCTTTTGATGGGACTGTGGAAACGGGTGTGGCACCCAGACGATGGACATGGGATGAAATTTTGGAAGTGCTGAATGAATATGATTTTGGCCAGCTGAGAAATCATCCTGAAATAGTGTCATCAATTCCAGACAAGCCCGAAAGGTATAAGTTTTGGACACACAAGAGCATATTCTGGGAACTCCCGTACTGGCCCAGAATGCCTATCAGACACTACCTATATGTCATGCATATAAAGAAGAATGTGTGTGAAAGTGTGGTGGGCAGAGTTCTGAATTGGGAGGGGAAAACAAAAGACATCCCTAAGGCACACATTGATCTGAAAGCTATGGGACTGCGGAAACCTTTGTGGTTGAGATATGGTAAGAAAAAAATAACCCAAGCTCCTTACACCGTCAAGCCTAACCAGAAGCATGAAATTTTTGGGTAGATGAGTAATGTCAGGTATTCTTATGGCTATGCAAGAAATTAATATAATTATTGCTTATGGCTATATGCAAGAAATATAATTGTTGCCTATGGCTATATATGCAGGTATCCTTATGGCTATGCAGGAAATATACACTACAAGAAAATAGAACTTAGACGACGGAGCGTTTCCGTCGTCTAAGTGAGTTTTTCCGTCGTCTAAGTTCTTAGACGACGGAATCTCCGTCGTCCAAGCTACGTGCTCCAAGTGCTATCGTCCAGGAACTTGGACCGCGGACAATCTCCGTGGCCCATGTAACAACCTGGACGACGGAGAACTTCATCTCCGTCGTCCAAGTGGTTACATGGGCCACGGAGAATGTTACAATCTCCGTGGCCCATGTAACCACTTGGACGACGGAGATGGAGTTCTCCGTCGTCCAGGTTGTTACATGGGCCATGGAGAGTGTAACATTCTCCGTGGCCCATGTAACCACTTGGACGACGGAGAACTTCATCTCCGTCGTCCAAGTGGTTACATGGGCCACGCAGAATGTTACACTCTCCGTGGCCCATGTAACAACCTGGACGACGGAGAACTTTATCTCCGTCGTCCAAGTGTTTTTTAATTTAAAAAATAAATAAATTGTATTAAATATTATTAATTTAATTTATTATTAATTGAATTTAAATAATGAAAAATAATAAAATTAATTAAATAAACTAATTAATTTAATATTACTTAATTATTAAATAATTAAAATTAATTTGTACATACACATTCAAAAAACCCATAAAAATAAAAATATTGTTCGGAATGCGGAAAGAAACGAGATAATTAAAAAACTACAAGCTAATTAACACACTGGAGGAGCAGATGCACCGCCGCGTCCCCCGCCTCCAGCCGGGTCGTCGTCGTCACGGTATGGGTTCGGAGGAGGTTGACATACTTCTCAAGATTGTTGCATGAGGGCGATGAGTTGGGCTATTTGTGCTTGTTGTTCGTCAAGTCTTTGCCGATGGATTGATTCTCCTCTCGTGCCAGTCGAGCCTCTTGAATGGCTGCTTCGACGGCCGCAGCCGTAGTCCTTCTCCGCTGGCCCGAACCTCCCGTAGATGATGAGTCGGAGGTCGTCGACAAATCTCGTACCACCTTAGGCCCGAAGTGCCTAACCTTGCCAGCTCAACGACCGTAGACCTCATCCGCGATTGCAATTTGGCTCTCTAAGGATAGAGGAGGCAGGTCTTCCGGCGGCACATCTGGGAACGCAAGCTGAGAGTTAGCCAACTCTTCCTGCGCACGCTCTATCACCCTTGCCTACAAGCACATAATTAATTTATTATAATGAAATAATATTTAAATAATAATTACTATAATTAAAAGCACATATATATATATCACTTACGCCGCATTGACTGGCTTTATTATCGAGCCCAGGCGTCACGTACGCGCTTATGCTTGCATCAAGATAAGGGTGTTTGGAGCCCTTATCCTTGTGCTCCTTGGCTATTTGAATGAACTGCTTGGCGCCGGTAGTATGGTGTTTGTCCTTCTTCCCCCGGTTGGCTTTGTTGGCACCGGAGGATTTCTGTTACACAACATAATTAAATCATTAAAACATTAATAACTAAAATTTAAATAATTCAATTATCTTAATTGAAATAAAAAAAGTAAATTAACACCTTAAATTCGTCATCGGCAAAGTGGTTACACAACCACTGCCACTCATCTTCTCTATCCCCACGCAACTCTACGGGGGGAGGCGAGGGACCGTAAGTTTGGAAGTACTGATGGAGCCTGTACTTCCAATCTTTGTAGATGGAGTTGGCGGTTTGGTTGATATGCCTCAACATCGCCGGTGTCGGATCCACCGCAAATTGTTCATATCAAAATAAATAGAAAATTATAATCGTATATATTATGAAATTATAACAAATATTAACAATATTATATAATAACTAAAATTGGACGTATTACGTACCGAAAGATCTTTAAAGACTTTCGCCTTCTCATAATCCGGCGCCTCCTTCCAAGTAGGGGCAGTGAGACGAACCCGGCTACGGACGATTAACCCTATGCTATGCGCCGAGAGACTTGCTAGCTGAGCTGTGGGAGGGCCACCGGTGAATTCGTCGTAGGGCAAGTCGATCTTTTTCCCGGTCGCCTTGCAAATTTTCTCCTCTTTGCCCCCTTTAACGAGACCCTGAGTCCTTTTCGGTTCCGGGTCAGTGGGGGCCCTCCTTTGCTTATGGCGGGCGCTGTACATGATAGATTCAGCGGTCGAGGACGCCTGAGTACTTGCCGTTGAACCGGTACCGGGCGTCGAAGTTGAAAAAGGGTCGACGTCATCACCGCCGGAGATAAATGGGGCAGAGGGAATTTCCCCAAGAGGCGCCACCTCCGAACCAGATGAAGGGTCCGGATTGAGGGCGTCGTTGCCCTCCTGTTGAACCCAACCGACTTGGTCCGCCAACATTCGGAGCATGGCATCTTCTGCCTCCTGTTGGGCTTTCTTCTTGCCGGATGGAGCCATTTAAACCTAGGAGTACGTTGTTAAAATATATACCTACTTACCATAATAATTACAAGTGCAAAATTTACGCTAATTAAGTACGGTTAAGATTTAAATAGAGTACACTAGCTTGGCATTTTCGGTCGTTCAATGGACGTGCGACCCGCGCGATAAAGTGTAAATTTTCAATTAATCAGCCTTGGTTAAATTGAAAAACATGGCCAGTTAGGGATAGAGATAACGCGAGAGGCAGGACTAATTTCGACAAAACACCTATTGGTGTCGTCTTTCTTAGATCCAAAACCTGTCACCAGTCATAACCCGTTTCTAGACACCATGTCCGACATTCGGGCAATTTTTCGAAAATTTACACTCCCTCAAGTCCTTTGCAAACTCCGCCCTCAACCTCGTGTCCATAACTTCACTTAGGTTATGGTGTGCGGTGATGAAATCCACACATCACGAGGGGTTAAGGAGATAAGCTAGGAAAAGAGGCGCCATCTATTCCAAAGAGTGCGACTTAATAAACCAAGCATATGTACTAAATTTAAATCGAAGACGTACTACCATGCAATTTACTAGAAAATACACGTAATTATCAATTAAGTAAAACAATAAATAATGACAATAATGAATTATTATTTATCAACTTATTAATTATGAACTAATAACAATAATAAATTTATTCATTTAATTGTCAACTAATAATAAATATTTACAATAATAAATTTATTCATTTAACTAATTATCAACTAATTAATTACAATTATGCATTTAATTAATTATTAATTACAATAATTAACCACTAAAATTTATTATAATTACAATAATGAAATATTTAAAACTAATTAATAAATTATATGTAGAAATTAATTAATTAAATGAAAATAATTTTAATAAGGTAAAAAATAGAAATTTACCTCACCGGAGTAATCGGGAATATAGCCGGAGTTGAGTCGTCGGAGAGGAGGAACCACGCCGGAAAAATTGTCGTCGGAGCGTCGCCGGAGGAGAAAACTCGCCGGAGGAGAGGAGAGGAGAGGAGAGGAGAGGAGAGGAGAGGAGAGGAGGAGAGGAGAGGAGATGGAATGAGAAAAGGGGGGGGTGCTGTTCTATTTATAGGTTTTCACTTAGACGACGGAGCACTATTTTCCGTCGTCTAAGTGAACTTAGACGATGGAAACAGTGTTTTCCGTTGTCTAAGTGAAGAGTTAAAAAATTTCGAAGCGGCGCGTAATTAATGGGCGGGACGTTTCACCCGCCATAAATTTGGACTTAGACGACGGAGAATTGATTCTCCGTCGTCTAAGTGGAAATTCAAGCGGCGCCGAAAATTGAGGCGGTAAATCGAACCGCCATGATTTTCGACTTGGACGACGGAGATGTCAGTCTCCGTCGTCCAGGTGTTCACCTGGACGACGGAGAACGACATCTCCGTCGTGCAAGTGAAATATTCATTGAAAAAAAAAAAATCGAACCGCCATGGTAAATTGAACCTGGACGACGGATCTTGTCATTCTCCGTCGTCTAGACCACGGAACAATTACGTTTCCGTGGTCTAAGTGCTGTTTTCTTGTAGTGATAAGCAAGTGTGTTAACTTCCGGGACAATAAGATGTACGGATTAAAGAGTCATGACTGCCATGTACTGCTTCAACGCCTTTTCCCTATTTTCATTCAAGGGTACCTGCCCAAAGAGGTGGTGGAGCCGTTGGTGGCCTTGTCAAAATTCTTTCAGAAGTTATGCACCAGAGAAGTTAAAAAATCAGACCTCAGGGAGATGCAAGATGACATCATTTTTATCATGTGCAAGCTTGAGAAGATATTTCCCCCAAATTTTTTCGACATCATGCCTCACCTAATGATCCATCTTCCCGAACAATTGTTGCTTACCGGTCCGGTAGACTACACTTGGATGTATCCCATGGAAAGGTACAAATGATTCATACATTTGTGTTTGCCTCTGTTTTTATATGTAAATTCTTATTTTTTAAGTATCATAACATGCACTTGTTAACTTGTAGACAATTGGGAGACTACAAGGACTATGTGAAGAATAAATCTGCACCTGAAAGGTGTATCGCTGAAGCATATCTTGCGCACGAGTGTGTAACGTACACCAACTTGTATTTGGGAGCGCTGGAGGACCCCCAACAACATATGCCGATAGATGAACCTAAGTTCAACCTTTCTATCATCTCCAATGACGTGGTAGTACATGGAAGCTTGCCAAAGTCGTACAAGTTAGATGGAAATGAGGTAGCCATTGCCCACTTGTTGGTACTGATTAACTGTCTAGAAGTTCAATATTGGAAAAACTATCATCTTCACTGCCCTGCTATTGCCGGTGATATTGATTACCACAACAGGACGTTTGCAAACTACTTTAGTCAATGGGTAAGGGTATATGTGTATATATATATATATTTTTTTATATCCTTATATAGCATGTGTGTACGTGGTTTTCTTTTTCTATGTTCATAATTTCTTGTGTACGTGGTTTCTTATCTTTTTCAGATGAACTATGTAGCAAATGATGGTTACCCAGAGTGGTCAAACGAATTGAGGCTCTTGGTGATGAAACCGATAGCTTCAAAAGTTTACTTGATGTGTCAGGTCAATGGCGTGAAATTTATATGTGAAAATAGAGACGACCGGCTGAAAACACAGAATTGTGGGGTGATGGTCCATAGTGGGCAGGATGTCGTTGACTATTACGGTGTCCTTCATTCAGTTGTTGAACTAATTTATGGGAACCGCATGAAAGTGCACTTTTTCAAGTGTAGATGGTTTGATACTAGCCCGGAGAACACAAGGACCGATCAGTACGGAATATTTTCGGTGAATACTGCTACAAGCTGGTATAAAGAAGACCCTTTCATTCTTGCCACATCAGTAAAACAAGTGTTTTACCTTGACCATCTTATGAACAAAGTCCCGTGGAAGGTGGTTAACCATGTTGCTCATAGAAACATATACAGTGCTGCCACACTTGGTGAGACCGCAGATGATGAAGAAGTTACTACATACCAAGAGCCGAATGCTTTTGACATTCCGGAATCCTCTACGATTCGCCTTAATAATGTGAGATCGGGGAGTGTGGTTCGAATTACTGGAGCAGAACTTCTTGATGTTAATCCAAATGAAGAAGACGATGATTCAGATGACGAGGAGCGGCACATATTGCTAGAGGTTACCTATGAAACCGAGTCAGACTCAAGTGATGAAGATGATTATGATTATCATCCTTAGTACGTTAATGATGTATGTATTTTAGTATATATAAACGTGCATGTATGTTTGTTATGATCGACGAGTCGGAAATATTATCACCGAAATAGAAGAACTCGCACAGCTTCGTAAATTACAAAAAGGTGGCCAACGTCATATCGATCAGCCACATCAGTGTTTATATTACATTAGACTTGAAATGGAAAATGAACACAGAGCCTTCTTCGATAATGGCGTTATTGGTTGCTGGAATTTGGGAATCACACTATCACCGACTAGTTGCTTATTAACTCGTCGGTGATAGTATTACCGATGAGTTAATGCAACTCATCGGTGATAACCTCCTTTAAATTCCAGCACGACGGGGCAGAAGCCATTTCTTCAAACTCCCCAAAAAAAACCCTAAATTCCTCCCCTCTCCCAAAAAAAAAACCCCAAATCTCCTCTCCCCTCTCCTCCTCCCCTCCTCCCCTACCCCCTCCTCTCCCTCCGGCCGCCGGAATTCGAGCACCGCCGCCGCCCTCTCTCTCAACCCGAAGAATGACAGGTCCCCTCCCCCTCTCTCTCTCTCAATTCGATTTTTCAATTTTAATTACATGACATTATGTAATTATGTATGCATTTTAAGTGGGTGTAAAATTAATCTTCAATTTTAATTAAGTTGGTGTAAAATTATGTATATATGTATGCATTTGAATTATGTATGCATTTTAATTATGTAGTTGGTGTATGCATTTTAATTATCTATGCATTTTAAGTTGATATTTTTGTGTATATATGTACAATATATGTAGAATATATGTAGGATATTTTGTGTATATATGTAGAATATATTTGAAAGGACCCAACCCTGATTTAGTTTCCTAAACCAGAATCAAGCCCCTTCTAAAAATAAGAACCAACAAAAACCATAAAATTTTCGGTAGAGTAACGCTACTAACGCAGAATTGCCATTAACCTGCACCCAGAAAATACACTTTGTCCTATGCCACAAAAGCCAAACCATAGGCACCAATCCCATCCGGATTTCTCAATATCATAAGAATAGCAATCAACAGTAAACATAACTGTACTTTATAGAAAATCCGGGAAAATCACATAGAAAACATGTATCAGTAACGTATCAGAGCGACCTCTAGTATATATATACAAAATATACAACAGTAGGTAAAACAAGTAACCTACTGGGACAGAAAGGTAGCTCGAATGACTAGCCTCCGACTGCAACGTGAGACACCAGAATCTGAACTGCAAATTGGGCACGGAAACCGAAAAGCCCAGGGGAAAGACATGAAAACCGTTAGAGTGAGTGGACGAAAATAAATGTCTTTCGCTGAATAATATATGTTATAAAAACATATGCGAGTCAAAATGAATGAATATGATATAGTACACGAGGTGAACCCAAACTCTTCCAGCGTACAGAGCATGCATAGAAAAATCCCACGGGGTCACTCATGGACACATCCGTGCTAGTACACTCCGAATCACGGGATCCCAGACCCACACGTGATTCTAGCCAGAAAGGCCTCAGGACAGAGGGTCTGCACCCTCCCGGTAAAGGCCTCGGGTCAGGGGTCACAGCCTCCCCCGGTAAACATCCTCGGGGATCAGCCGGGATGCAAGTGTATCGATACAACAATATATACTGTGACTGTACTCTGTATAAATCAAATCATAAATAGTTTTATGCAAGTATATAAAATATAACGTAAATACATATACGTAATACATATTTGTGTAACACATGCTCATATAAATTATAATCTCATATGCATGCTCATGCTTGTAAAATGCGTAATAAACACTCGCGACTAATCAGTGAAAAGAAATTGTCCACTCACAGGTGAGCAAAACGCGCACTCGCACTAATCACGTGGTCCGGCGGAAGATCCCTCCCCTGAATAATCATAAAATATATCTGATCAAAATCATACCTCACAACACTGTACCACACCTCGGAAACCAACCGTTCCCGGAAACGTATAACGGATACAAAAATAATTAACGAAATTCCCAAAATCTCCACTCAAACCCTCGACTAAAAATCCAGCACTCAAATCATCTCGAAAACCTCAAGACTGCGTTCGGAGCGCGAAAACGAGTCGGAAACACATAAAAATCTCGAAAAACTGGACCTCGCTGGAGCACCGCCGGCGGAGGCGGCGCGGTGGTGATGGCGTCCAATCTCGGCCAAACTTTCCAGAAATGCTCATCTCCCCAAGCCAAACAACTTCTCTCAAAGGACATCCTCCATCCAACCACCATAGTGGCCGGAATCACAAGCTCTGGTGGTGGCAGTTCGACACAACGGCGGTGGACTCCGGTCAACGAAAGTCAACGGTCAACCCAAGGTCAAACAACGGACAAACTTCCTGAATAGTAATTTTTTACTATTTCTGATACTTATACTCGCATCTCGGGATGATCGACGGTCCGAAACAGATAACCATTACAATTCGGATAAACTAGATACGAACGGATAAACTCGACGAGATTCTGAAACTTCAAATAATCATATTATATTCCTCGGTTGTCGAAATAATCATCCAGAACCGCCCACGAACTCAAAATCACATGTACAACAATTCTCGAGAAGAGACTCAACTCAAATTCTCGGCCGATAATTAAGTCGTGAATAAAACTGGCAAACCAATCAATTTACGTAAAACTGCGATTACGCGCTAACTCGTGAATTAAACCGATTACTCTACTAATTCTGTTCCGGGTTGTCACAAATCTCCCCCCCCCTTAAAAAAATTCGACCTCGAAATTTACGTACCTGTCAGGTGAACAGATGGATACTGCTCCCGCATACGCTGCTCAGTCTCCCAAGTGGCTTCCTCAATCGAGTGATTCTGCCACAAGACCTTCACCAGTGGTATAACACGGTGCCTCAACTCCTGCTCACGCCGATCAAGAATTTGTACCGACTCCTCAACATACGTCAAATCCTCTCGGATCGGTAACTGCTGTGGCGCTAACACATGCGATGGATCTGGAATATATTTTCGTAACATCGAAACGTGGAAAACATCATGAACACGAGCCATCTCTGCTTGCAACTCAAGTCTGTAAGCAACAGCTCCAACCCTCTTGGTGATCTCGTACGGACCAATGTACCGAGGTCGAAGCTTGCCACGCTTCCCGAAACGCATAACTCCCCTCCATGGAGATAGTCTCAGGAAGACCCAATCGCCCACATCGAACTCGAGACTAGTTCTCCTCACATCCGCATAACTCTTCTGGCGATCCTGGGCAATCTTCAATCTGTCTCGGATAATCTGAACGTCCTCCATGGTGCTCTTTACCAGATCAGGGCCAATAAGCCATCGCCCGCCCACCTCACTCCAACACAACGGAGTGCGGCACTGCCTCCAGTATAGGGCCTCGTACGGTGCCATATCGATACTAGCCTGATAGCTGTTGTTGTAGGCGAACTCAATCAAATGTAGTTGCTGGTCCCAATTCCCTCGAAACTGTAAAACACAAGACCGCAACATATCCTCAAGAGTCTGTATAGTTCGCTCAGACTGCCCGTCAGTCTGAGGATGAAAAGCTGTACTGAAACGCAATCTTGTGCCCATGGCTCGTTGCAATGCCTGCCAAAACTCGGAAGTAAACTGACTGTCTCGGTCAGAAACAATAGATACAGGCACACTGTGCAATTGAACTATTTCCAACAAATACAGCTTGGCCAATCTGCCCACTGAAATCTTCCCCGGAAGTGTGAGAAAATGAGCGGATTTCGTCAGTCGATCCACAATAACCCAAATACCAGTGTTGTCAGTCGAACTACACGACAACTGATAAACGAAATCCATGGTAATGTGCTCCCACTTCCAAACCGGAATCTCCAGGGGCTGCAACTTCCCCGCAGGCTTCTGCCTCTCTGCTTTAACCTGCTGATGAATCAAACATCGGCTCACATATGCGGCAATCTCCTGCTTCATGTTGCGCCACGAGTAATATGCTCGAAGTGTACGAAACATCTTTGTACCCCCGGGATGCATTGCATACGCCGAACAATGAGCCTCATCCAGTATTTCCTTCTTCAGACTCTCGTCTCTGGGCACGCACAACCTGCCTCTGAATAACAACATACCGTCATCACTCAATCGAAACTCTGTTGGTACACCATTCTGTATCATGGTCTTCTTGTCCAACAGGTAGGAATTTGAATCCTGAGCTTCTCGAACCTGATCAACCAACACGGGTCGAACCTGAAAACTGGCCAACAAAGCTCCCCCATTTTCCCACTCGACTCAGCTCCCGTAGCCCGAAGCTCGGCTAACATAGATACTCTGGCCACACACACGTGAAAGAACGAAGCTCCAGATTTCCGACTGAGTGCATCGGCAATAACATTGGCCTTCCCTGGATAGTACTCGAAAGTGCAATCATAGTCATTGATCAACTCCATCCACATGCGCTGCCTCATGTTCAGATCTGGCTGCATCCGCAAGTAAGTGAGACTTTTGTGGTCGGTGTAGATCTTGCACTGAGCTCTGTACAAGTAATGTCTCCAACTCTTCAACGCTAACACAATAGCGGCTAACTCCAAATCATGCGTCAGATAGTTGACCTCATGTGGTTTCAGCTGCCTAGAACCATATGGTACAACTCTGCCATGCTGGATCAGCACACAACCAAGTCCCATCTTCGACGCGTCACTGTAAACCCCGAACTCACCGCTGTCATCTGGTAATGTCAGAACCGGTGCAGTAGTCAAATTTTCCTTCAGGAGTAAGTAACTCTCTTCACATGCATCGGACCACTCAAACTTGACGCCTTTCTTCGTCAGTTTGGTCAGTGGAGCAGCAATCCGAGAAAAATCCTGTACCAATCGCCGATAGTAGCCTGCCAAACCCAAGAAACTCCGGATCTTCGGTACGGTGGTAGGTCTACTCCAATTCAACACGGCCTCGATCTTGTCAGGATCAACGCTGATTCCCTCAGCCGATATCACGTGCCCCATAAACTTCACGTTGTCCAGCCAAAACTGGCACTTGCTGAACTTCGCAAACAACTGATTGTCCCGGAAAGTCCGCAACACTGCTCGCAAATGCTTCTTGTGCTGGCCTACACTCCTGGAATAGATCAGGATGTCATCGATAAACACGATCACGAACTTGTCCAGAAACCGTCTGAACACCCAGTTCATCAAGTCCATAAAAGCTGCGGGGGCGTTAGTCAACCCAAACGACATAACCAAAAACTCGTAGTGCCCATACCGTGATCTGAAAGCTATCCTGGCCACATCAGACTCTCGGATCCTCAACTGATGATATCCGGACCTGAGATCAATCTTCGAAAAGACTGAATCTCCCTTGAGCTAATCAAACAAGTCATCAATTCACGGCAACGGATACTTGTTCTTCACAGTGACCTGGTTCAGTTTCCGATAATTGATGCACAACCGCATGGATCCATCCTTCTTCCGCACAAACAAAACTGGGGCACCCCACGGCGAAACACTGGGTCGAATGAAACCCTTCTCTAGCAACTCCTGAAGTTGAACCTGTAACTCTTTCAACTCTGCTGGCGCCATTCGATACAATGCCTGAGATATGGGTCCTGTACCCGGTAATAGCTCAATAGTGAAATCAATCTCCCGAACTGGAGGTATACCCGGTAACTCCTCCAGAAACACATCCGAAACTCGGAAACAACTTCAATACCACCAATGTCCGGCACAACAGCCGTAGTGTCCACAACATGAGCCAAGAAGGCAACACAGCCCTTCTTTATCATCTGATCCGCCTTCATCGCAGAAATCATACATGGCAATGAAGTGTTATTCTCGCCGCGAAATAATACCTCGGGAAAGCCTGGTCGTCGAAACGCAACCTCCTTCTTGTGACAGTCAAACATGGCCCAATGTGTCTCCAAGAAGTCCATACCCAAGATCATGTCAAAATCGACGATATCAAGCAACAACAGATCCGCGGCTAAACCATGTCCTCCAATAAAAATCTCACAATCTCTGTACACCCAGCAAATACTCACAATCTCACCGAACGGATACAATACTCTCCACAACCCCGGAAGTGGAGACGCAGGTACAGTAGCTAGAGATGATAGTCTATACGACATAAATGAATGCGTAGCACCTGGATCTAACAATGTAAGTACTAGAATAACAAAGACATGCAACGTACCGATAACAACCTCTAGTGAAGCTCTGTCCTTACACAAAGTCATGGCATGAGCCCTAGCCTACCCGGCTGCTCGTCCATGTTGAGGCTATCCCTGCTGTCTGCCCTGGCCCGCAAACTGTACTGGTCGAGCTCCCGAAGTGGCACCTCGCTCAGCTCCGGAACTCTGGGCCGCCTGTCCATCAGCACCATCAAGCTGGAAACACTCTCTCGCATAATGACCCACCTGGCCACAACGAAAACAAGTGACAGGACCCCGCTGACAAGGACCATAATGATGCTTGTTGCAGAAGTTGCATAGTGGATACTCTCTCGGTACGGAAAATGTGCCACCGGTATGCCGAGGATAACTGGAACCGCTAGAACCCCCACTAGCCTGTGGTCGCTGCGGTCGATCTCTCCTCCATCTCTGCCTCTGTCTAGGTGCACCTGCTGGTGGTCGATATGGTCCACTGCCCAAGGATGAAGCCGAATCGGAAGTATCAGAACTCTGCCTCTTTGAAGGCCCCTGACTCGGTCCACCCTCCTCAAACCGTCTAGGCTGGTACCTCATCTGCCTTTCCTTCTCGATATCCTCACCTCGGAGTGCTGCACTAACAAACTCATCGAAGTTGTTCCGAGACATCGTAGTCAGAGCCCCCTTGATGTTCAAATTCAAACCCAGCTCAAATTTGCGGCACTCGGCTTCCTCAGTAGCCACCATGTCACGCGCAAAACGAGATAAGCGGGTAAACCTGTCCCGGTACTCGAACACTGACAAACTGCCCTGCCTCAAATTTGTGAACTCCTCATACTTCCGTTGCTGGGTAGCCTGATTGAAGTATCTCTGCATAAACAAATCTCGGAACAAAATCCATGGAGTATCAACTGGAACTCTATCGGTCCTAACCCACCAGAAGTATGCATCTGACTCAAGTAATCCAACTGCTGCCACTGTCATCTGCTCAGGGGTAAATCGCAGACGCTCACAAACGCGTTCAACCTGAACCAACCATACCTTGCAAATCTATGGATCAGCTAAACCCGAAAAGACAGTCGCACCAGCAGTACGAGCTTTGACCACAGGGTCAAAACGCTCCTCCAAACGCAATAATCACATCAACAAGTCATGCGTCTGGCGATCCTCATCAGGATCCACTTCCCGATCAACACGGGGACCACGTCGAGAAGGCATCCTACTGATACAAGACAAGTATTAGGTACAAGCAGAAGGAACATAATCATGAGACCTCAGATATTTGAGAATACACAACACCCGAACCATTGATGAGTACCGCTGGCCAGACGGGTCATCGCTCCAGACATGTTGTACAAACTCAAATACCCTAAGGGTCATAACTACAAGAGTCTACAGAATCTGACAACGTAATGCTCTGATACCAAGCTGAAAAGACCCAACTCCGATTTAGTTTCCTAAACAGGAATCAAGCCCCTTCTAAAAACACGAACCAACAAAAACCATAAAAATTTCGGCAGAGTAACGCTACTAACGCGGAATTGTCATTAACCTGCACCCAGAAAATACACTTCGTCCTATGCCACAAAAGCCAAACCGTGGGCACCAATCACATCCGGATTTCTCAATATCATAAGAATAGCAATCAACAGTAAACATAACTGTACTTTATAGAAAATCCGGGAAAATCACATAGAAAACATGTATCAGTAACGTATCAGAGCGACCTCTAGTATATATATACAAAATGTACAACAGTAGGTAAAACAAGTAACCTACTGGGACAGAAAGGTAGCTCGAATGTCGACTGCAACGTGAGACACTAGAATCTGAACTGCAAACTGGGCACGGGAAACGAAAAGCCCAGGGGAAACACATGAAAACCGTTAGAGTGAGTGGACGAAAATAAATGTCTTTTGCCGAATAATATATGTTATAAAAACATATGCGAGTCAAAATGAATGAATATGATATAGTACACGAGGTGAACCCAAACTCCTCCAGCATACAGTGCATGCATAGAAAAATCCCACGGGGTCACTCATGGACACATCCGTGCTAGTACACTCCGAATCACGGGATCCCAGACCCACACGTGATTCTAGTCAGAAAGGCCTCAAGTCAGAGGTCTGCACCCCCCCTCCCCCCGGTAAAGGCCTTGGGTCAGGGGTCACAGCCTCCCTCGGTAAACATCCTCGGGGATCAGCCGGGATGCAAGTGTATCGATACAACAATATATACTGTGACTGTACTCTGTGTAAACCAAATCATAAATATTTTTATGCAAGTATATAAAATATAACGTAAATGCATATATGTAATACATATTTGTATAACACATGCTCATATAAATCATAATCTCATATGCATGCTCATGCTCGTAAAACGCATAATAAAGACTCGCGACTAATCAGTGAAAAGAAATTTTCCACTCACAGGTGAGCAAAACGCGCACTCACGCTAATCACGTGGTCCGGCGGAAGATCCCTCGCCCGAAGCATGATCTCGATCCCCTAAATAATCATAAAATATATCTGATCAAAATCATAGCTCACAACACTGTACCACACCTCAGAAACCAACCATTCCCGGAAACGTATAACGGATACAAAAACAATTAACGAAATTCCCAAAATCTCCACTCAAACCCTCAACTAAAAATCTGGCACTCAAATCATCTCGAAAACCTCACGACTGGGTTCGGAGCGCGAAAACGAGTCGGAAACACATAAAAATCTCGAAAAATCGGACCTCGCCGTAGCACCACCGCGGACCATCGCTGGCGGTGGCGGCGCGGTAGCGAGGGCGTCTAATCTCGGCCAAACTTTCCAGAAATGCTCATCTCCCCAAGCCCAACAACTTCTCTCAAATGACCACCTTCATCCAACCACCACAGTGGCCGGAATCACAAGCTCCGGTGGTGGCAATTCGGCACAGTGACGATGGACTCTGGTCAACGAAAGTCAACGGTCAACCCAATGTCAAACGACTGTCAAACTTCCCGAATAGTGATTTTCGACAATTGTCGACTATTTCTGATATTTATACTCGCGTCTCGGGATGATCGACGGTCCAAAATGGATAACCATTACAATTCGAATAAACTCGATACGAACGGATAAACTCGACGAGATTCCAAAACTTCAAATAATCATATTATATTCCTCGGTCGTCGAAATAATCATCCGGAACCGCCTACGAACTCAAAATCACGTGTACAACAACTCTTGAGAAGAGACTCAACTCAAATTCTCGGCCGATAATTAAGTCGTGAATAAAACCGGCAAATCAATCAATTTACGTAAAACTGCGATTACGCGCTAACTCGTGAATTAAAACGATTACTCTACTGATTCTATTCCAGGTCGTCACAATATATTTGTAAATTATTTTTGTGTTGGTTAATTAAGATTTGGGTTAATTGATATTTTTGATAATTATATTGGTAATGATATTTTTGATAATGATTTTGGTAATGATATTTTTGATTTTTTCGTTAATTGATATTTTGGTAATGATATGTAGGATATTTTGTGTATATATATTTGTGTTGGTTATTTTTGGCATATAGAATATATTTTTGGTTGTTCTGTTTAATTGTTGGATGTGCATGAGGTTTTGCGGCAAATTGGCTTGGGGGCAACAAATGGAGAGCGACTAGATCCAGTGGAGGGAGCAGTAGTCAAGCATCCTCATCCGCAGTCAGCAACACGCGCAACGACCCTATTATGAATGCTCGGACATAAATTTTGCTACGTGCGCGAGAACAGGAGGAAGCTGCACGATCCGGATCCTTGCAACCCTCAGTCCAGCCTCGACCCTCAGGCAGTAGACACTCAGGTGAGCGACCCTCAACGGGCGCATCAGAAACTCCCTCCATCCAAATGCCCCCAATTGGCCTGGTGCCTACTCCCCTTTCACGGGAATCATCTGAGGCAGATGGTGCAGGCGCCTCATCGTTTAGGCCTCGTCTATCTCCGCCGTCCGGTCTCTTCGTGTCCGACGAGATTCCTGTCATCCCTCAATTCGATGCTAGGGGGAGGGTTATTTTTATTGAAGGACAGCCAGAGTTCCTGACCGTGGAGGAAACGTACGTGTTCAAGCCGTTCGACTCCGTGTATCTTTGGAGTGCGAGGTGCATGAACCAGCAAACGGACGATGCAGGTAAATTTTATTTAACAAGATTGATTACTTAATTATTACTTAAGACTATAAATAGTGTCAATTAATAATTTCAATTTTTTGAAATTGTATTATTAGGCAATCTCGTTAATGCCAATGGAAAAAGAAAGACTAGAGGCCCCTGCACCGGGAAGAATCTTGAGCAGGCCACCGGGGGAAGGAAAATAATCATTAAGGCCAATGAGCGTGGTGAGGTGATCGAGACAGAAAACACCACGCGAAAGTATGCCAGCATGTCTGGGGTCGTCGTGCGGGACAAGGTCCCAATGCTGTGGCCAGATTGGGGTGCTGTGCCTCGCTACGTGAAGTTTCAAGTGCATAATGCACTGACTGTGAGTTAAATCATATTTTCATTACGTAAATTTTACATTTATTAATTAAGTCCGAAGAAATATATAATTTTACCATTTATATATTCATCTTGCAGCTGTGGTTTGACGTGGATGAATGCTTTATTGAGACGTGGGCAAAGCGTCAACTACATATCAGGTGATGTGATTCGAGTTATTTGAGTATATATCGAGTTAGATTTTTGTTTATCAAGTGTTTTAATATCTCTAACATTTGTTTCTGGTGTTAATATAGGTATAAAAAGTGGAAAAACGAGCTTTCAAAACATTACACAAAGTACAAGGATCTAGGCCGAGGTGCTACCCCTAGCGAACTCCGGTTTAGGGAGTACGAGTGGCTGTGGCTGGTAGCCCACTTCGAGCACCCCAAAGTAAAGGTATGCATCCTGAATATATTTTACAACCCTAATGTATCGTATAACATTGAAATAGTTAGTTACTAATTTTTTGACATATGTTTATCAAACAAGGCGATTTCCAAGATGAACAACGAGAACAGATTGAAAAACACCAAGTCCCATCATGCAGGTTCACTCAACTATTTAGGTTGGTCGGGTAGGGCGCAGAAACAACAAGAAGTCAACCCGTTGGTGTTTGTTCATCAGAAGTTCTATCCGCAGTGCCCTGAAGAAGCGGTAAGTCTTTGGCCTCATTATTTTGTAGTTCACATATGCATGTGTTAATAAAACTATTTTTTTCTATTAATTTATTTTGTTTAATAATACGTTATTCATATTCGCTTTTCAATTAGGTGAGAGTGGAGGATGCGATCACGGAGGTCACCATGAATATAGCTCGAAACGACCATTCTGAATGCTCGGAGGAAGAAGTGACCCAGTATGGCTCTCAGATCGATATGCTTGATCGCCCTTTAATGGCTTAGATCATGGCAAACGTGTGCGGGACTGGGAAGAATATCCACTACTGCAGGGGAATGGGCTCAGCGGGCGAATGAGTATTGAAGAACAGTTCAGAATACTCTAGGGGGTCAATAACTTCTTCTAGGAACTCTAACCTAACAGCGGAGCTCCAGAGGACGCAGAGGGAGTTGGAGGATCAAAGGAGGGTGGTGGAGGAGATGCGGCAATTGGCCGAGCAACAGGCAGCCAGAGATGCCGAGCACCGGACGATGGTCGAGCAACACCGAGTTATGGTCGAGCAGCAGACACAAATGTTCACATGGATACAGATGATGTACGAGTGCCAGACTACCGGACACCCGCTCCCCACACCTCCACCGATGCTTGTGTTCCACAACCGCAGCCATCGCAGCAAGACCAGGGTAGCCGCCGGAGTTCAAATGATTTCGTCAATATGGATTTCGTCGACTCTTAGTGTAGTTGTATTTTATTTTTGTATTATTGCTGTTTGTACTATTGGACAATTATGTGTGTACTGTTGGATGTGTATTTGTACGGTTTGTGTTTTTCACCGCAAGTTCTGGAATTGGGCCCAATCCAGAACCTACTTTTTTTTGTACAATGTCACCGGGTATTGCCGACGAGATGGACCTAACTCGTCGGCAATAACTTCCAATTTCCGGCGAGTTTCTTCATTATCATCGATGACTTTCTGAAGAATGTTGTCGGCAATAATTGTGGCGGTCAAACAAGTTGACCTCGGTGGAGCATCATCACCGACGACTAACTCGTCGGTGATGCTATTTCCCATTGTCGGGGACTTTAACTCGTCGGTGATACCTTTGAAGTATCACCGACGACTTCTTCAATTTCTCGCCGGTGATACTACCACCGACGGGTTGCTTCCGGTGACCTTATAACCGGCAACATGTCATCGGTTATAAGGATCACCGGCGATTTATGGAGAAAGGCCAACGACTTTAAGTCGTCAGCAATGATGAGAAGTGTGGTAGTGGTGGTTGAGATAAAGGAAGAAAAAAATGTCTCAAGCTCCTTACACCATTAAGCCTAACTAGAAGAATGAAATTTTTGTGTGGATAGGTAATATCAGGTATCCTTCAGTCTATGTAGGAAATATATATATATATATATGCCGGTGTATTAACTTTCGGGATAATAAGATGTACCGATTAAAGAGTCATGACTGTCATATACTACTTTAATGCTTCTTCCCTTTTTTCATTCAAGGGTACCTGCCCAAAGAGGTGGTGGAACTATTAGTGGCGTGTCAAGATTCTTTCAGAAGTTATGCACCAGAGAAGTGAAAAAATCAGACTTGTCGGAAATGCAACATGACATCATTTTTATCATGTGCAAATTTGAGAGGATATTTCTCCCAAAAAATTTTGACATCATGCCTCACCTGATGATCCATCTTCCCGAACAATTGTTGCTTACCGGTCCAGTACACTACACTTGGATGTATCCCATGGAAAGATACATACGACTCAACATTTCAATTTGGCTATGTTTTTATATGTAAATACTTATTTCTCAATAATCATAACATGCACTTTGCAACTTAATAGACAACTGAGGGACTACAAAGACTATGTGATGAATAAATCCGCACCTGAAGGGTGTATCACTGAAGTATATCTTGTGCACGAGTGCGTAACGTACACTAAGTTATATTTGGGAGCGATGGAGGACCCTCCACAACATATACCGGTAGATGAACCACAGTTCAACCTTTCTATCATCTTCAATGATGTTGAAGTATATGGAAAGTTACTAAACTCATACAAGTTGGAACCATATGAGCTAGTCATTGCCCACTGGTGGGTATTATTTAACTGTCCAGAAGTTCAATACTGGAAAGACATCTATATTTATTTCCCTGCTACTGCCGGTGATCTTGAGTACCATAACAGGATGTTTGCAAACTATTTTGGCAATTGGGTATGTATATATATATACACACACTTCCATATATAAATTAAAATCAATATTCATATTTAAAGTTAATAGTTGTACATATGGTTTTTTTTCAGATGAACTATGTACAAGATGATGGTGACCCATACTGGTCACACGAATTGAGACTCTTGGTGATGAAGCCGTTAACTTCAAGAGTTTATCCGATATGTAAGGTCGGTGTGCAATTTATATGTGAACATAGAGACGGCAGACGGAGAACACAAAATTCTGGGGTAATGGTGCATGGTGGGCAGAATGGCATTGACTATTACGGTGTTCTCTATTTAGTGGTGGAACTCATTTATGGGGAAGCCATGATAGTGCACTTGTTTAAGTGTAGATGCTTTGATATTAACCCTGAGAACACAATGACCGATCAATACAGAATATTTTCGGTGAATACTGCTACAAGCTGGTATGAAGATGACCCTTTTGTTTTTGCCACATCAGTAAAACAAGGGTTTTATCTTGATGATCTTGTGCACAAAGGCGCGTGGAAAGTAGTTAACCATGTTGTTTCTAGAAACATATACAGTACTGCTACACTTGGTAAGACCACAGATATAATGAAGAAGTTACTGCATACCAAGAGCCGAACACAATTGGTATTCCTGAATCCTCTATAATTCGCCTTAATAATGTGAGACTGGGTAGTGTGGTTAAAATTCCTCGAGCAAACCTTATTGATGTTAATCCAAATGAAGACAACAAAGACTTCGGTGATGAGAAGTGACACATCTTACAAGAAATTAACTCGGACACCGAGTTAGACTCAAGCGATGATTCTGATTATGAGCCTTAGTTAAAAATGTAGTTGAGTATAAACGTGTATATTTGTTGGTCATGATCCTAATTTTGTTAAGCATTTTCACACTTCTAAATATAGCGATGATTCAGACAATGTTCTTTAATTATTTAAACAGGTATTTGTGTGAAACGTGTTTCCACATAAGCCTCATTTGTCAAAAAATTAACACTATAGCCGACAACATAGAGTCATGTCGTCTGTTATACTAACTATAGCCGACGACATAAGTATATTGTCATCGGCTATAGTATAGCCGACGACATTTTACATGGATGTCGTTGGTTATAGGTTTCGGATATATTACCTAGAATCGACCAGCCCGCACCGTACTTTGCAAACCAAAACACCTTAAACCCTAATTCGGCCTCTGCTGCACGCCGTTTGCCGCCTTGCCCCCGATCGCCGCACACCGTTTTTCACCTCTCTCTCTCTAAAAAACCAAAACAGGTTCTCTCTCCCTCTCTCTCTAGAGCAATCTCTATGCTCTCTCAATCTCTCTGCTCTCTCTCTTCTGCAATTTCAGATTTAGAAGGATTTTTTTTTCTGAATAAACAGTTTAAGGTTTGGTTTTGGTTGTGAATGAGATTTGTGTGAATATGAACAGATTAGGGTCTTGGTTGTGAATATGTTTTGGCTATTGTGAATAAGATGTGTGAATATGTGATATTGGTGTGAATAGGTGATATTTGTGTGAATAAGATGATGTGAATAGATGAATTAGATGAGTTATAAGATGTTTTGGCTACTGTTTGATGAATTAGATGAACTATAAGATGTTTTGGCTACTGTTTGATGAATTAGATGAATTAACTACTGTTTTGGCTATTGTTTGAAGTTGATATGGCAGTGAAAGATGGTAATGGAAGGGTTGTGGTATGGATTGAATAGAATGATTATTGGTTGGTGTTGTGAGAATATGAAATGTGATGTTGTGATTAGGCTTAGGTGATTATTTATTAGAATATGAAATATGATTAGTGTGTTTATTAGGGCTGTTAGGATGGATTAAGGCTTGATTAGGGCTGTTAAGATTAATTAGGGCTTGATTAGGGCTATTTGTGTGAATGGTTGTTGATATTGATGTGGTAAGTGTCTTTATTGATGTAATAAGTGTGATTTTGTGAAATTGATTATGGTATGTGAAATTCATTTTGTATGTGAAATTGATTATGTTATGTGAAATTGATTAGGAACCATGAATTGGTTAATATCAGCTAATTCGTCGAGATCCAAAGGTGAAAAAGGGACTAGCGCCTCAAGTTCCAGGTTCGCCACTATCGGCAACACGTATAGCGGCCCTGCCACCTCTCGTCACCTTCAACTACTTCAGGGGGGGACGCCGCATCATGAAGTAGTGGCCCACCGACCCTTTAGCACAAGGCAACTCTGGAAGGAAGGCAAAAACTGCACGCTCTCAATGGGTCATGTGACTCAATCCTCGGTCTATTTTCCAAACATTCGACGGCCAAAGCCTTCTCCCTCTACAGCTCAAGCTCCTCATTACTCCGAGGCTGGTGCTTCAGATAATTCCTCGACTGGGGTATAATTATGTTTGTCGTCTCACCTCTTCTTGCCCCCTGAGATACTTGCCATACCTATTGTCGATGATGATGGAATGCCTATTCCAGGATAGCAAGGTTTCACTACCCTGGAGGAAGCATACGTGTATGTACCGTTAGATACACCTCTCTGGAGTACGAGGGTTCCGAGACTACAAACGTCAGAATCAGATAAATATTAATTAACAACCTTGGTTATTTAATTTCAAACTTATTAATAATATGTATATTAAATTGGGTGCTTATGTTTTAATCTTTTTACCTTGTCTTAGGTCAAACCGTTGTTGGAGACAAACCAAAAAGGAACAGAGGCCCCGTCTTCGGCAACATACTTGAGGATGCGATCAAGGCCAGCACTACCAGAAATGGAGACATTACCGGCGACCTGCCGTCGCCGGCCTTGTCTTTTTTTTCGCCGGAATTGACATTACCGGCGACTTGTCGCCGGCAATGACGTCGCCGGTGATTCCCCGCCGGTGTTGACATTGCCGGCGACTCAAGTCGCCGGTGATGTCTCGGACATTGCCGGCGACTCAAGTCGCCGGTGATGTCTCGGACATTGCCGGCGACTCAAGTCGCCGGTGATGTCTCGGACATTGCCGGCGACGCCGTCGCCGGCAATTGCAGCGCCGCCGTGGCCGGAATTTGAGACATTGCCGGCGACTCGAGTCCATGTCGCCGGCAATGTGGGAAAAAATTTTGAAAAAAAAACGCGGTTCTGGATTGGGCCCAATTCCATAACCTGCATTGAACCGGATAAACCGTACAATCATACAAGTTCAACAGTACACGTAGCAAAGACAGTCATACAAGTTCAACATAAATGTCCAACGTACAGTACAAATAGCAACGACGATAAAAAAATTAACTACAACTACAGGTCAGGTCCAGGAACTTGCGGGTCATCAGGGTTGAAGTAAGCCATGTACTCATTTGAATTCCGGTGGCTACCTTGGTCTTGCTCTGGCGTTGACTGGTGCGGTGGTGGTGGTGGATAGCTAGGGAAGGGAGGGACCGGGACCGGGGGAGGTGTGGGGAACGGTTGTCCGGTAGTCTGAGCCTCGTACATCGTCCGCATCCATGTATACATCTGAGCCTGCACCTGTGTCTGCTGCATTTGGTACTCGGCCATCTGCCTCTTTTGCTCCTCCAACTCCCTCTGCGTCCTATGAAGCTCCGCTGCGAGGTTACGACTAGAAGTTGAACTTCTTGACCCGGTAGAGTATTCTGAAGTGTTCTTCAATACTCCTTCACCCGCCGAGCCCATTACCCTGCAGTAGTAGGTATTCTTTCCAGTCCCGCACGCTTTTGCCATGATCCGAGCCGCTATCGGGGGATCAAGCGGATCGATCTGAGAGGCATACTGGGTGACTTCTTCCTCGGAGCAGTCAGGATGGTTTGTCCGAGCTATACTCATGGTCACTTCTGCGGTCGCCTCCTCCACTCTCGACTAATTGAAAAGGGAAAATGAACAACGTATTAGCTAACAAAATCTATTTCCATCTTCAAAAATAGTTTTATTAACACATTGAGAGGCGAAAGACTTACCGCTTCTTTAGGGCACTGCGGGTAGAACTTCTGATGAATATACACCAACGGGTTCACCTCTTGTTGTTGCTGCGCCTTAGTCGACCAACCCATGTAGTTGAGTGAACCTGCATGATGGGCCCTGGTGTTTTTCAATCTATTCGCCCGGTTCGTCTTCGAAATCGCCTTGTTTGATAAACATATGAAAAAAAATTAGTAACTAACTATTTCAATCTGATACGATACTTTAGGCTTGAAAGATATATTAAGGATGCATACCCGAGCTTTGGGGTGCTCGAAGTGGGCTATCAGCCACAGCCACTCGTACTCCCTAAACCGGAATTCGCTAGGGGTGGAACCTCGGCCTAACTCCTTGTATACAGTGTAATGGGAAGAAAGCTTGCTCTTCCACTCTTTATACCTATATTAAAAGAAGGAAAAAAAGTTAGAGATAGTAAAACACTTGATAAACAAAAATCTAACTCGATATATATTCAAATAAGTCGAAGCACATCACCTCATATGTAGTTGACGCTCTACCCACGTGTGAATAAGAACTTCATCCACGTCAAACCACACCTGCAATATGAATATATAAAAGGTAAAATTATATATTTATTCGGACTTAATTAATAAATGTAAAATTTACGTAATAAAAATACGATTTTACTCACACTGAGTGCATTATGCACTTGCATCTTCACGTAGATAGGCACAGATTCCCAATCTGGCCAAAGCATTGGGACCTTGTCCCGCACGATCGCACCGGCCATGCTGACATATTTGCGCGTGGTGTCGAATGCCTCGATCACCTCGCCATCCTCATTGGCCCTTATGGGCGTTTTCCTTCCGCCGGTGGCCTGCTCAAGTCTCTTCCCGGTGCAGGTGCCTCTAGCCCCTTTCCGTTTTCCAGTCCCATTAACGAAATTGCCTAATAATACAATGTCAACAAATTGATATCATTAATTGAACCTATCGCAAGTCTTAAGTAATAATTAAGTAATCAATCTGATGTTAAATAAAATTTACCTGCATCGTCCGTTTGTTGGTTGGTGCACCTCACACTCCAAAGATACACGGGGTCGAACGGGAGGAAGTTATACGCTTCCTCCACGCTCAGGAACTCCGGCCGTCCTTCAATATAAACAGGCATCCCCCTATCATCGAATTCAGGGATGACAGGAATCTCGTCGGGTAGGAAGAGACCGGACGGCGGAGATAGACGAGGCCTGGACGATGAGGAGCCAGCACCACCATGTGTCTCATATGTTTCCCGTGAAACGGGAGTAGGCACCGGGCGAATATGGGGCATTCGGATTGAGGGAGTTTCTGATGCCCCCGTTGATTGTCGCTCGTCTGAGGCTCTGCCACCGGAGGGACGTCTGCTGATTGAGCGTCTGGAGACTGAGGCTCGAGGCTCAACTTCCGGTTGCACGGCTCTTGATCGTGCAGCTTCCTCCTCAGCTCGCGCCTCTAGCAAGGCTCTCGTGCGAGCACTCATCATTGGCCCACTGGGCGTGTTGCTAACTGCGGGCGAGGAGGAAGCTTGACTACTGTTCCCTCCACTATTTCGGGAACCTCTCCGAAGCCAATTAGCTGCAAAACCTCCTGGCATGGACACCGTAATAGTCATGGGAACTGGGGTTCTAGAACGGTTTGGAACCGGAACGGTTTGGAACCTGGAACCGTTATATTACAAACGGTTCCGGTTACAAACAGTTCCGGTTCCAAACGGTTCCGGTTCCAAACCGTTTCGGTTCTATAACAAATCGTTGCCGAAACGGTTTGGAACCGGAACCGTTTGAAACCGGAACTGTTTGTAACTGGAACAATTTGTAACATAACGGTTCTGGTTACAAACAGTTCCAGTTCCAAACCGTTTCGGTTCTATAACAAATCAGAACCGGAACGGTTTGGAACCGGAACCGTTTGAAACCGGAACCGTTTGTTTTCAAACGGTTCCGGTTATAAACAGTTCCGGTTTCAAACCGTTCCGGTTCCGATTTGGTATGGTTCCAATATCACCTATTATACGTTAAATTAACAACGTACTATATCACATAACTTAACATATATACATACATCATTTCCGGCTTTAAACTTTTCACACATATATACATCGATCATGCATCTTAATTTCACCTTAATTCGTGCATATATATATACATCACATATTAATCCAATTCACCCTAGCTAATTAATTTTCCATATTTTTCAAACATACGTATATATATACATTCCATATATATTAATTAATTTTTCACATATATACATCACATATATTGCTCCTTCACCCCACAATTATCCACATTTTTTTCCCACAATTTTCATACATACCTTAATTACATTTTACAAATATTGTCCACATGCATACATATATACATCCCACAATTATCAAAAATTAATTAATTAAAATACAGAAAAAAATATTGTGGAATGAGAGAGAGAGAGAGAGGGAGAGAGAGAGGGAGAGAGAGTGAGCTCAAACCTGCCATGGTGGAGCTCGACCCAACTTTGCCGGCGACGGAGGTGAGGGGAGGAGGAAGAGGAGGAGGGGAGGAGGAGAGAGGGGAGGAGAGAGGGGAGGAGAGGAAGAGAGGGAAGAGAGAAGAGAGGATTGAGGAGAGGGGAGAGGGAAGAAATTCGAGCTAAGAGAGGGAAGAGAGAATTGAATTAGGCCGAAGAGAAATGGGGAGGAGGAGCTCGAGCTCGAGCTATACCGCCACCATTGCCGGCGAGGTAGGTCAACGTCGTTGGTAATGACATTACCAACGACGTACGTCGTCGGTAATGTCATTACCAACGACTTGACTCGTTGGTAATGACATTACCAACGACTTAGCAACTCGTGGGTAATGTCTAGGTTTGTCGACTATTATCCGATCGACTAATTTCCGACCATTTTCCGATTTCCGACTAATTTCCGACCATTTTCCGATTTCCGACCATTTTCCGATTTCCGTATAATTTCCGACCAATTTCCGATTTCCGACTACGTTCAATTTCCGACTACGTACAATTTCTGACTACGTATAATTTCCGATTTCCGACTACGTTCAATTTCCGAGTACATTTTCCAAGTACATTTTCCGACTACAATTTCCTTAAACATTTTACTACGTACATTTTACTACGTACATTTGTCGACTACAATTTCCGACTACAATTTCCAACGTACTAAGGATGATAATCGTAATCATATTCATCACTTGAGTCTGACTCGGTTTCATAGGTAACCTCTGGCAATATGTGCCGCTCCTCGTCATCTGAATCAGCGTCAACTTCATATGGATTAACATCGAGAAGTTCTGCTCCAGTAATTCGAACCACACTCCCAGATCTCACATTATTAAGGTGAATCGTAGATGATTCAGGAATGTCAAAAGCGTTTGGCTCTTGGTATGCAGTAACTTCCTCATCATCTGCGGTATCACCAAGTGTGGCAGCACTGTATATGTTTCTATGAGCAACATGGTTAACCACCTTCCACGGGACTTTGTTAAGAAGATCGTCCAGGTAAAACACTTGTTTTACTGATGAGGCAAGAACGAAAGGGTCATCTTCATACCAGGTAGTAGCAGTATTCACCGAAAATGTTCCGTACTGATCGGTCCTTGTGTTCTCCGGGCTAGTATCAAACCATCTACACTTGAACAAGTGCACTTTCATGCGGTTCCCATAAATTAGTTCAACAACTGAATGAAGGACACCGTAATAGTCAACGCCATCCTGCCCACCATGGACCATCACCCCACAATTCTGTGTTTTTAGTCGGTCGTCTCGATTTTCACATATAAATTTCACGCCATTGACCTGACACATGGAGTAAACTTGTGAAGCTATCGGTTTCATCGCCAGGACCCTCAATTCGTTTGACCACTCTGGGTAACCATCATCTGCTACATGGTTCATCTGAAAACGTCCATATATTAATACGTACAGAAGAAATTATGTCATCTTGAAACCACAAAACCACGTACATACATACATGCTATGTAAGGATATATATAAAAATAGACATATACTTACCCATTGACCAAAGTAGTTTGCAAACGTCTTGTTGTGGTAATCAACATTTCCGGCAATAGCAGGGCAGTGAAGATGATAGTTTTTCCAATATTGTACTTCTTGACAGTTAATCAGTATCGACCAGTGGGCAATGGCTACCTCATTTCCATCCAACTTGTACGACTTTGGCAACCTTCCCTGTACTACCACGTCACTGGAGATGATAGAAAGGTTGAACTGTGGTTCATCTATCGGCATCTGTTGTTGGGGGTCCTCTACATTTTCGAGGTACATTTTGGTGTACGTTACACACTCGTGCGCAAGATATGCTTCAGCGATACACCCTTCAGGTGCATATTTATTCTTCACATAGTCCTTGTAGGCTCCCAATTGTCTACAAGTTAACAAGTGCATGTTAACTTAGTTAAAAAATAAGAATTTACATATAAAAACATAGGCAAACCAAATGTATGAATCATTTGTACCTTTCCATGGGGTACATCCAAGTGTAGTGTATGGGACCGGTAAGCAACAATTGTTCGGGAAGATGGATCATCAGGTGAGGCATTATGTCGAAAAAATTTGGGGGAAATATCCTCTCAAGTTTGCACATGATAAAAATGATGTCATCTTGCATCTCCCTGAGGTCTGTTTTTTTAACTTCCCTGGTGCATAACTTCTGAAAGAATCTTGACAAGGCCACCAACGGCTCCACCACCTCTTTGGGCATGTACCCTCGAATGAAAATAGGGAAAAGGCGTTGAAGCAGTACATGGCAGTCATGACTCTTTAATCCGTACATCTTATTGTCCCGGAAGTTAACACACCTGCTTATATTTCCTGCATAGCCATAAGGATACCTGCATATATATAGATAAAGCCACATATATGGACCAATTATATTTCTCGCATATAACCATATATACTCCGCTAAAAATTTAAGGCCAAATTCCTACATAGCCATAAGAATATATACCTGACATTACTCAGCCACCGAAAAATTTCATGCTTATGCTTCGGCTTTACGGTGTACGGAGCTTGCGGCATTTTTCTCTTACCATCTCTTAACCACAAATGTTTCCGCACACCCATTGTTTTCAGATCAATGCGTGCCTTAGGGATGTCTTTTGTTTTCCCCTCCAAGTTAAGAACTGTGCCCACCACACTTTCACACACATTCTTCTCTATGTGCATGACATATAGGTAATGTTTGATAGGCAACCTAGGCCAGTAGGGGAGTTCCCAGAATATGCTCTTGTGTGTCCAAAACTTATACCTTTCGGGCTTTTCTGGAATTGACGCCACTATGTCAGGATGATTGCTCAGCTGGCCAAAATCATATTCATTCAACACTTCCAAAATTTCTTCCCCTGTCCATCGCCTGGGTGCCACACCTGTTTCCACAGTCCCATCAAACGCGTCTGGATCCTGCCTAAATGGGTGATCATATGGAAGCCAACAACGGTGAC
Organism: Geum urbanum; assembly: GCA_946800695.1. Classification (NCBI taxonomy): domain Eukaryota; kingdom Viridiplantae; phylum Streptophyta; class Magnoliopsida; order Rosales; family Rosaceae; genus Geum; species Geum urbanum. Next base: position 20,641,292 of record OX327000.1, on the reverse strand, counting down.
GCATCTGAACAATTTTACTGCAATGAGGACTACAACAATCAACCGTCATGCACTCTGAACAAGCCCTGTAACCCCTGGTAACATTGCCCGACAACATACCGCGGGCAGGAAAATCACTGATGGTGCCAACAAGCATGGCATGCATCTGGAACATCTCGTTTTTGAACCTATCGTAAGTGGGGTGGCCACACTCACTCAGGTACTTAAGCTCCTCAATCAAAGGCCTCAAATACACATCGAGACACTTTCCTGGATAACCCGGGCCCGGAATTAACAGAGTGAGCATATTGTATTCCTTCTTCATGCACATCCATGGTGGAAGGTTGTACGGTACCAAAATAACTGGCCATATACTGTATTGAAGACTCATGTTGCCAAAAGGGTTGAATCCGTCAGATGAGAGCCCTAGCAAAACATTTCGGACCTCTGCTGCAAAATGATCAAACTCCCTGACCATGTGCTTCCAAGCCTCTCCGTCGGAAGGGTGTATAAGGGTGTCATCGTCAGGCAAGTTCCTCTCAGCCCACCATCTCATTGCCTCGGCCGTGAAAGCACACATGAACAACCGCTCCAGCCTATCAATAAGCGGGAAATATCGAAGTATCTTCACAGCTTTCTTGTTGCCTGCAGGAGTCAACTTATACCTTTCTGTAAAACATACCGGGCAGGCTTCAAGGTCTTCGAGATCTTTTCCCCAGAAGAGAATACAATCATATCTGCATGCATGGATTTTGATGTAGGAAAGCCCAAGATCTTTCAGGATATGTCGCACCTTATGATGTGTGGTAGGAAGACGATGACCGGGTGGCAGTAGCGAAGCAGTCCACTTCAACCAAGAATCAACAGCTTTGACAGACATTTTGTTCTCCATTTTGAGCTGCATCACTCCCATGACACTTTCAAGAACAGTCTTACTACAACCGTCGTACAACGGAGTCTGTTGCAATGCAATCAGGTTGTTGTACTTGTCCATACCGCTTGTGTTGACATGACCTCCAGGTAATGGTTCGACTGGCTCGATATGGGGGAAACCCTCAACGACGGGAGGGACATTTGGTGCTTCATCAGCGAATACACCGCTCTCATGAGGAAACATATCATTGATTAACATCGATGTTGGATCATAGGATGAACTGCCCCTCTCAGCAAAATCTCCATGATCATAGCGTGGACTAGCCCTCTCACCAAATTGTCCATGATCATGCGGACCCGCTACCGATGTTTCACCGTGATAAATCCAACAAGTGTACTTATCCCAAAACCCGTATTTACTCAGGTGCCTCTGGACTTTATCAATGGGAAATCGAAATCGATCGCTGAAACACTTACATTCTTTACACGGGCAATAATGAAGTGTAGTGTCTCCACAATTAGCCTTCACAAAATCCACAAAACTCCTAATTCCCTGGTGATATCTGACATCCCATGTTTCGAGGCTCATCCAACTCTTGTCCATCCTGAAAATTCTAACAATTTTACGTATTAGTTATATATATACACACACATTCACTACTAATAATCGACGTGATCTCTCAATTCAACTCTAATTAAATCAACACATGCATGCATATGTATATATATCGATCTAATCTCTGAATTCGATTCAGTACTCGATGATAGTATTCTCCTTTTTTCAATTCAAAACGTATTTGACTGGGTAGGAGGAGGCTCTGTTAAGCCTGGCTCCGATAACAATACGATAATACCAGTCATTGATTCAGACACAAGATTAACTACAACCTGTTTTCTCGTTTCGGTGACCGTACATCAACAACATTTCATATATATCTCACGAATTGGATTTGATCAACACACACACACATATATATATACCACATATACGTATATATACACCTACGTACCTATATATATAGCTTCCCGAATGATCGAGTTTTCGACGCGCGCCTTAATTTTGACAATATACCGAATGATCGATTTCAGAGCGTACGTTTTCCTTCTTTCAATTTCTTTGGATTTTTTTCGCTCAAAATGATTGAATGATCGAGCTGCCCCATCCGGCATCAAATATAAGACACATTGCCGGCGACGGAGTAAGTCGCCGGAAATGAAGACATTACCGGCGACTTTACGCCGGAATCTCGCCGGTAATGTGGCCTAGACATTGCCGGCGACGGTTGGAGTCGCCGGTAATGTCTAGGCCACATTACCGGCGAGATTCCGGCCACATTACCGGCGACGGAGTAAGTCGCCGGTAATGATGGACATTACCGGCGACTTTTCCGGTCGCCGGCCTTGTTGGCCGGAATCTCGCCGGTGATGACTCATTTTCTTGTAGTGCAGTGGTGGGAAACTGGTCATAGAGTCCGTGGACGGAGGTGAGGTGATTGAGAGAAAGATTACACGCAAGTACGCCGGCAAAGTGGGAAGCATTATACCGGACAAAGTCCCAATGCTGTGGGAATATTGGAATTTTGTGCCGCACTGTGTGAAGTACGAAGTGAATAATGCATTGTCGGTGAGTTATATTGTATATTCGTTATGTATTTTTTCCACTTGTTAATTAAGTCAGAATAAGTACATAATTTTTACCATTTTTACCATTCACGTGCCCAACGAGCTCAAAAGCACGTGGAAAAATGACATGCAAGGAAGCAGGTGCTGTGATTCGAGTTATATTGTATATATCGAGTTAGATTTTGTTGATCGAGTGTTGTCAATTTCTAACATTTGTGTTGCATTAATATAGGTACAAAGAGTGGAAGGCAAACCTCAAAAAGCACTTGAAGAAGTACGACAACCTCCGAGGGGGTACCCCTAGTGATTTCAGGTATAGGGAGTACGAGTGGCTATGACTTTTAGCCCACTTCAACAGTACGTCCAAAATTAAAGGTATGCAACGTCATATTTGTTAAGTATCGTATTTAGTGAAAATAGTTTCCTAATATTTTGTTGATAAAATAGTTTCCCAAGGCCATTTCGAAAACAAACACAAAGAACCGGAGAAAAAACATCAAGAACCACCATGCCAGTTCTAGATTATATGTGGGTTGGATGGAGGAGGCCGCCCAAAGCCCTGAAGTCTCCCCGTTGGTATATACGATACAACACGTGTATCCTCAGGTCCCCGAAGATATTGTAAGTCTTAAGCCCATATAAATTAATTAACATATTTGCTTATATATGTATTTTCTCTTAGATTTTTTGTATGTTTACTAATACGTTATTTTATTTTCCTTGTCAATTAGGTAAGAGTGAAGGAGTTGATGCTAGGGGTGTTGACTCAGATCGCGAGAGAGCGATATCCTAACACCTAGGATGAGGACCTCCCGATTGATTAGATTGATCAATCTGACCCGATTGTAGTGGCGAGGATCATGACTACTGCTATTCCACCGCGGCAAAACACCTACTACTGCAGGGGTCTCAGGATGAAGCACTACCACATAATGACTCATTGCCGGCGACTTTTAAGTCGCCGGCAATGTTTTTTAACATTACCAACGATTTTTTAACATTGCCGGCGACTTAAGTCGCCGGTAATGTCTTTTTTTTTTTTTTTAGACATTGCCGGCGACATAAATGTATGTCGCCGGCAATGTCTCGATGGTAATGACATTGCCGGCGACTTAATTTATGTCGCCGGTAATGTCTTTTTTTTTTTTTTTTTACATTACCGGCGACAAAAATGTATGTCGCCGGCAATGTCTTTTCCGGCAAGACATTACCGGCGACTTACATTTATGTCGCCGGTAATGTTAAAAAAAAAAAAAAAAAAAGACATTACCGGCGATTTTTCCGGCAAAAATCGCCGGTAATGTCCAAAAACATTGCCGGCGACATAAAAGTCGCCGGCAATGGGAAGAAATGTTGTAGTGAAGGGCAAAGAGATCTTGAAGAACACTCCCGAATTCTCACGTAGGTTGGGAACTTCCAGGAACTCTGAGCTACAAGAGCAGCTTCAGAGGCAGGCGAGGGAGATGGAAGAGACTCGGAGGATGATGGAAGAGACAGAGCGGGTGAGATTAGCCGAGCAACAGACAAGATTAGCCGAGTATGCATCTATGGCGACATCGATTCAGCAAACTTTTGCACAGCTTCAGGCTTCTAGAATTCCGGTCCCGCCCCCACCTCCGTACCTTTTCAGTGTTTCACAGCCGCAGCTGCAGGAGGATCAGCAAGACCATGATAGTCACACAAATCCTTTTGATAACATAGATTTGGGAAACCCTTGGTGTAGCTACCTTTTCTTATGGGTGAATATGTTGTTTGTTTGTATGGATATGTTTGTTGTCTATTGTGTAAATAAAATTTCGTAACTACTGGTTCTGGGAATGGAAATCAAGAATCTGCAGTTTTTTTTTTCATAATTCACCGACTATAGCCGACGACATGAATACAACTCGTCGACTAAAGTGATCCAGAAACTGACATTTCTGTGGACTATAGCCGACAACATTCAAACTATTTTCGACGACATTCTTGTACCATAGCCGACGACATTCTTCCAAAACCTCGTCGGCTATAGTCTGATCCCATTCAACCTTTTGACCACGGGGGAGGCTTTGACCGACGACGTCATCATTGGGAAAAGGCAAAACTATGGTGAACGAATTGAAAATCGTCGGCTATAGTTCGAATCATAACCGACGAATACCCTACTATGTCGTCGGTTATTGTTTCATCGACGACCTTCACCCGACGATGCTATATCCGATGAAAGGTCGTCGGCTATAACTATAACTGATGACTTTGTCTAACAGGTCCGATGACGAAAGTCGTCATCGGGCTATAGTAACAATTCTGGTAGTTAGAATATGTTTCATATATGTATAATTTATTTCTTCTTCTACTTTTGCTTCTGTGCAAGACAGGGCTCAAAGTTTGTCCAACATGTGCCATGCATACATTAACCAGAACTTCTGACTGAATGGTGTGATCGAGTGGTGGTGGACTAGTAGTAGAGTACGTACGTACATGGTGTTGGGACTAAAGAGAAGGATCGGAGTGAGTCATCATATACTGGAGACGTTTTAAGTTGTTTGGTATGACAGGCTTTAATTTATTAATTAATTAGGTGATCGAGTCCAACTTTTTCCACTGGTATATCTAATTTTTGTTGCAAAATGGAGAAGTGATCACCAAGAACAGAAACAGAAGGTGATCGAACAGTATCATGCATAGAAGAGACAGAACTAAAATTCAACTACGCATAAGTGTCATGGTAATTAAGCTACTTTTCAGCTACAAAAATATTAATTTCGATAAAGAGAACAAAACAATTTCATTATTGGTGAATACATATGATTGATATGAAGTATGAGATGGGTACGTACATGTAGCCATGCCCGATGGGTACGTACAGTCTTCTGAGCTCCATAAACTGAAGAGGCTGTAGCTACCAGCGGTAACCAGCCTACCACTTCAGTAACACCAAACAAACTGTTATGGCTTTGTGGTTTATGCCACAAAAGATGAAAGATCCAACTAGGCTAACACAATCCAATGTATAGTTCCGAGTTTGGGACTTGCGACATGATCTACTTCGAGCATGAAGTTTCAAGAACCTGTATCTGTTAGGCTAAAATACATCATAGTTAACAAACTTCCCAATTATCTGGATGCAGTGAAATGAAACTCCTTTTCCAAGTCTCTAGGTCGCATTTGGTTTTGGAATTTTGGTCGGGTTTTAGAACCCGTATGGAGAGTTCAAACCCGACCCTCTGACTTCGTTGACAAGAAGGACATTTCTGTACGTGTGAGTGTGACTTCGAGTAAACGATGTATGTAATCAACTCAGAGCACCCGCATCGGTAAAGCAAGCTTGCTCGTGCTATTCGAGGAGGAGCAAATACTGTTTGAGGTGGAGCAGTCACTGTTCATCGAATAGGAGGTGCAGTTTCTGTTTTTCACGCAGCGGTGCCAAAAAATATTACGTGCTATTACTGTTCATAAATTAAATTTTTAATTAAATATTTTTTTGAATCATTTTCAACCAATCCATAAACTCCACGTGTCATTGTCGTATGAATAATTGAATAAGATTTCGGGTAAGATTTCTGACGAATGGCGAGTTGACACGTGTCAGACCGACAAAACGTTATCGGGTAAATAATTGTACAAAATTTCTAATAAGATTTTCAACCAATCACGAGGCAACACGTGTCATGTCCACGTATTGTTATCGTCCTAATAATTGGTATAAGATTTCCGGAGAGACTTCCGACCAATTGAAAACCGACATGTGTCATTATCTTATCTAATCATAATATCTACACTCGGCTATAAATTTGTTGATCGGTGCTGATCGTTCACTCACACCGTTTTCAACAATATATTCTACATTCTGATAAGATAAATCCTTTTAGTTTTGAGAATTTTTTTCCAGAGGAGGCGACAGCAACGTCGGCGAAATGCCGAAATTGCTAATGCTTTCATCATTGAAGCGGTCATGGTTGATGCAATGTTTGATGATGAACTACCTCGCCGCCGACCAAATGAAGAAAGAATGAGGGAGTCAAGGGAACATAATCTGATGGAGGATTACTTCATCGAACGCCCCGTCTTCAACGAACAAGTCTTTCGTCGAAGGTACTGAATGAGTACGAATTTATTCAACCGTATAATGACGGATCTCTGCAACCACGACCAATTTTGGCACCAAAGAGCTGACGCCACCGGATTGGTTGGACTTCTTCCACAACAAAAGATGACTGGCGCTCTTTGTATGTTAACGTACGGCGCAGCCGCAGATCAGTGTGCTGAAATAACAAAGATGGGCTAATCCACAACACTACAATGCATGAAGAAGTGGTGTATGCATATATATGAGCTTTACCGTGACCTCTACCTCTGCGCTCCAAATGCCACAGACATAACCCGACTTCTAAAGAGAGCAAGGCATCGTGGATTTCCTGGTATGATCGAAAGCATTGACTGCATGCACTGGGAATGGAAGAACTGCCCCACAGCTTGGCAATGGGCATTCTCGGGCCTGAAGAAGCGTCCAACTATTATTTTAGAGGCGGTGGCCTCATATGAAACGCAGATATGGCACAGCTTCTTTGGGGTACCCAGATCAAAAAATGATATCAACGTGCTCCACCAATCTGACATATTCGATTCGCTCCTTGCTGGAAATAGTCCGAGTGCAACTTATAAAGTCAACGGTATGACTTATCACAATACTTACTATCTAGCTGACGGTATATATGCCAGGTACTCCTCATTTGTGAAAACAATCTCCAATCCCCAAGAGCTACCACATAAATTGTTTGCCAAGAAACAAGAGGCTGCAAAGATGTAGAGAGGTGCTTTGGGATTTTGCAATCTCGTTAGGGAATTATTCGGCATGCAGCTAGGTGTCATCACCAATCGACATTGAAGAGTATCATGTTGGCTTGCATTATAATGCATAACATGATTGTAGAAGAAGAATTTGTGGAGGAGGAGTTCGAGGAGTTGGAAGAAGAAGATCTACAAAACCCATCAACTGCTTTCACAGTTTATGATGGACCAGTGGATGAACAAGGTAATCGTATTCCTTTTGAGCCTGTTGGAATGGATGGACAAAATGAACAACGATTTGCCGACCGTGTTGTAGATCTCCAATCTACGTACATCCATGGAGAGTTGCAGAAGAACTTAGTTAAGCACAACTGGTATCTAGAGACCGGCGAATGACTTTAAATGGTGTGTGTGTAATTTTAATTAATCTGGTTTGTAACATGTTTGCTTTATTTGTTTTTCCTTTTGGTTGTTTGAGTGATGTGTGTTTGATTTTAAGTCATTATGTTTTATTATAATGTGTGTGAGCTTTGATGGAATAAAAAAAAGTGCAATTTTATTACTTGGAAATTTAAAGTACATAATTTTAATTAAAGCGTAGAATTATTGAAAATTTAAAGTACATAATTTCATAATGGCAAACAAATACCAAACTATTGAAACAGTGGGCGATAACAATTTGAAAATGCTTCATCACTACCATCTCCTTCTTCTTCCTCCATTTTCTTAAGGATAGTTTCTTTTTTCTTCGAAAAACACCTCTTCGATTTGGGGGTCATAGCATCCGTATACATTGCCATAATCCTTGAATCCACCACTTCGGCCCTCAATTTGTAGTCCTTCTCCTTAAGGACGAGTTGTTTTTGGTATAAAGTTAGCTCAGTGGCATCACTTTCTTTTTGCCCAGCGAGATGCATTCTTTGATTTTCCATCATGGTTTTCAAAACCTCATCTCTTACCTCATTTGAAGATGTCATGGCTCTTTTCCCCTTTCTTTTAGCTTCCTTGACCGCCTTCACTCCGATTGGTCTAACCGGACTAGAGTACACTTCTTCTTCCTTGCTTTGTGGTGTTGCAATGACTTCATCATCCTCTACGTTGACGGGGGGAGACATTTTTGCAAAAGGAGGAGTAGTTGCGCAGTTGGAATATAGAGGTGGTATACTAGGTTTGACGGCCCGAAAATTTGGATGGTTCTTCATCACTCCCCAACATTCAAACTTGGTAAACTCTTTTTTTTTGTGCCACGTACCATGATTGAGCATTTCTTATCTAAGGGGAAAAAATTTATATGTCAAAATAATATCTAGGAAATGGAGATGTCAACATTGATTAAAATAAATGTAATAAATAATTTATGACAAAATTATTAACATTTACCTCATCTTGCAAATTTGAGCCGGATTGTGCTATCCTTCGTGCATATGCAAGAGCAGCACCCCAAGTTCTAAAACTCGGCTTCAACTTTGTAAAACGAGAAGAAACTGCGGTTTGGGTCCTAGGCTCCGGCCTTGATTCGCCATGCGTAATCTCCTAATTTTTCTTATAATCGGCATAAACTTTTTTCCACAATTTGTCGGACTTTTGCATGTTGCCGGTAATAGGACAAACGCTAATGTGACAATAAGAAATACAAAGTTGCAAATCTTCGGAATCAAGCCAATTAGACATTTTTTTGGAACTAAAATACAAAAGGATGAGAGGAGGATGAATGAGAAGAGAAAGGAGAGAATAAATTTGTTGTGCACAAATTTGTGTGAGATGTTAATGAAATTGATATAGTATTTATAAAAAAATTATTTGGTGTTATTTGCAATTTTTTAAAATTTTTTGGGATTTTTTTACAATTTTTAGGGTTTATTTTGCAAAAATGGCAAAAAAATTTGAAATAGTCGTTTCGGTTGAATCTCAGCCATCCGATCAGAATTTTTGGATTGAAATGGACGGTCCAGATCAATATGACCGTTATGAATTTTTATCCATCCGGCCTGACATGTGGCACCTCCCTATTGGATGGTTAATATATTTTTTTTACCATTGATTGGGCGCATGTAAAATTCGAACCGGCTGGCGTCACCCACGTGCGTGGGCTCCGCCAGTACAGCTCGTGCTCCAGCTCGAGCAGAAGTTGCTCGTCCGACTGCTGCAAGTTCACGATCGAGCTACTCGTGCTACGTTGACGGGGGCCCGCCGTTTGAAGCTGCTCCACCTGGCATCGGTGCAGCTGCTTTCATACGATGATTGGCAGTTTGGCTTCGCTCAGCTGAAAGGACACGTGTGTGTTTGACCCCCAAAAACTAACCTAAGAAACTTCGAAGCTTCTGAAGAAAAGTCTCCTGCCTACTCTCTCTCTCTCTTCCTTGCTCTCAAAGCAAGTCAATGCCCAAGTGAAGCAAGAATTTCGTTTCTGCAGTGAAATTGTGTACCACAGCATTAAAATTCAGGTTGGTTTTACTTGTCTTTAGTCTTCTGGATTTTTTTTTGGTTCATTTCCGTTTCGTTTCAGTGTCTGAATTACTTTGTTGTCCGATTCGATTTTCTTGCTCGAATTCGAATTGGGTGTGGGAATGAAGTCGAATTCAATTCGAATTCGATCACTTGGAAGTCTATAATGCTTGAATTATTGATGGGTCTGTTGGTTTTTCTCTTCTCTTGAATTGGATTGATCGAAACTAAGTGCAATGAATGTCGTAAGTTTGCTCTCAATTCTGTGTGTAATGAACTGTTTTGTGAGTTGATGAACTTGAAAGATTCACTTTTGAGCTTATTTTGTATCTGGATTATGTACCATCGGTATAAATTTGCAGTATTCAGCTTATTCCACCAGTCCACTGTAGCTAAAGAAATTGGGATTTGTTGTTTAGAATTTAGATGTACGATTTTAAAGAATTGGGAAATTTGGATGTTTTAGCTGAAATTCTAAAACTTGGATGGATATTCTTGGCTTGATGCGAAAATAAGCGGTTAGATTCTTGTTTTAGTGGAATCCTGTTGTGGTGTTTGTCTCTTTTTCTAGATAGTCCTGCATGGATCAATGAGCACTGTTGACATTTGAACTTATATGCAACAGTGCTCTTTGAGGTAAAATGTAGAATTTCATTTATGATGGTGAATGGTTTGTTGTTCTGAGTCTCTGTTCCTATTGATTTGAATAATTGAATTTGCATTTTGATGATAGTGAGGATTTTGAAACCAGAATGGTGGCAAGTAGGCAGTTTTCTCGGGTAGACACTGCAGAGCTGAAAGCACTAATTGAGAGGAAGGTTGGGATGCCGAAAGCGTTGAAGTATTTCAATCTTCTTACAAGATACTTGAGTCTCAAGGTTCATAAGCCTGATTTTGATAGGCTTTGCATCGAAACAATAGGGAAAGCAAATGTCTGTCTTCATAATCATCTCATCCGTTCGATACTACAAAATGCATGCCTTTTGAAGTCCCCACCAATGAAAAGGAGCAAATTCACAGGTTGTCTGTGTGTTGAAGTGGCAAATGGATCTCATAAAAGTAGTCTTCAAGTGTTATGCAATGATTTTCCCAAATCACCTCGAAAAGGGAGAACTCCAAATCTTCGTGATCGAAGGGTAAGGAATCATTTGACATATCCTGAAGATCCTGTTAAAAAGCTTCAACAACAAGAAATGGAAACTGAGCTAATATCTTTGGGAGGCAGACCCCCTGGCTCAGACGAAGACGGAGAAGAGGTTGATCAGGCTGCTGAAAGTACCAGCGTTGATAGTATAAGACCTCTTACAGCTCCTCTTGGAATCCCAGTAAACACTGGAAGGTCAAAGAAACTATTAATTAAAGGATTAGCGCCACATCTTTACAACGAGACTTGTCTGAACAGCAGGGAACTACCAGATACTAGTTCTTTACGGAAGAGGTTGAAGCAAAAGTTGGAGATGGAAGGAATGGAAATGTCCGAGGATTGTGCCAGCTTGTTGAATATTGGCCTTGATATTTTCTTGAAGAGATTAATAAAGCCCTGTTTGGATTTGGCTAGCTCAAGGTCTAGGGAAAAATACATAGACCAAGAACATAGCCGTGATTTGAGATGCTTACAAAGATCAAGCAGGCCTAATTCAGCATCTGTGTTAGATTTCCGGGCGGCGCTGGATTTGAACCCTCAAATACTTGGAGAAGATTGGCCAACTAAACTTGAGAAGGTTTGCTTGCATGGATAGAAGGCCTAACTGACAGCTACCTACATGTTTTGATTCGAACTGTGAGTTTTTGCTTGTTTTGTCAAAACACATTCTAATACCTGACACCGATGTTCCGCTAACCACTGGCACAGTACATAAGTAAATTTGATGGAAAGTTTTGGATCAAAGGCTTGTAGACTGTACAAAAGAACTGCCGGGCTGATTATATCTTGACAATGCAAGGTATTACACATTTGGAACTTAAATATAGTTGTATCAAATAGGTCAGTATCATTCTCGACAGATATTTACTCTTTCCTAATATAGCTCATGTTAAAAGTCTCAAACCTGTAATGGATGATTTTTTTTTTTGCTACTTTGGATTCTGGATTTCCTTTTCTTGATAAGATTGCATTCTACTTTGGAATTTGGATACTTTGGTGATTGCTGCAGAATATTCATCTCAATTTTTTACCAAGCAGCTAGTGAACTAAAAAAAAAAGTACTAATAGAACCCCCCACATCCATTGACTGCTCAAGTGGTTCAGTCTTTATTTAGCTGTATGTAGCTGCATACATATCCACTCGTTCACTAAATGAATGTGTGGAGAAAATGACAAGCTATCAGCATCTTCAATAATCAAACCTGGTGTGTCAATGACTAGGATATGGGGTCTAACTACAAGGATAAATAAAAAGAAAAGAAAGAAAGACCTGTGAAAATATATGCATAATACATATGGTCAAACTGGAGTTTTATGCAGCAAAATGAGAACCGCATGCAGTAGTAGAACAATTAACTCATATGAAAGAGCAAACAAACTGTAATACATCAGACGCATCCAAACTGAAATCCAATTTTGCCTTCAAACTGTCGCTCACTTTGACAACTGTGTATTATTCAACTATACAGCCTTCTCAATAAATAGCAAAACCTCACTGTATGGAGTAGAATTCCTATTTTCACTTCATTTCTCAATCTGACTTTCACTCACTCTCTCTTAGTTAAAAACAGCACAATCACGGCGGATATTCCCATTCCTGCCGGTCTTGACTCCAACCCGGCCCAACTTAGTCATAGCATCGATAAAAGCCTGGTTAAAAGCTGCATTGTTGTTAGCCCATGTATTAACAGTAGACCTGGTCCTTGTGTCTGTGAAAAGAACCTGGTCTGAGGTGAACAAGCCTTTGCCTTGTTGAAGATTCTTGAAGTACATATTATCAAATTTTCTGGGCGTATTTGGGTCCATGTTGATGGCTATGTTGGGGTCAACGTTCTTAGGGCACTGTTGTTGGAGCTCCACAGCATAGGTTTTGTTTAGTGTCGGGTCGATCGGGTTTTCCATCCGAGTAGCAAATTTGCTGCAATGAGAGAATCCGACGGTATGCGCCGCTGCAAAGCAATTAAGCATATTGAACATGTTCAGTCCGACAATGTATGCGGACTAAATCCAAAGGAAAAATACTACTATATCAATACATGTCACTGTATGCGTTGCTCTGTTTCCAAACGATGTCTAAAACTAACAGCATGTTGGAAAGCTATTAAGCACATCCAGATGAGTATAATGGATAAATATAAGGTATGTGGCCATCAAGCATTTCAATTATATATGGTCAGTCTCAATCACGGGAGAAACTTCTTAATTAATTTAGCTACTGTCCCACACAGATAACACCCTACACATCCTATAATTGGTGGATAACTGTACCTGAAAGAGCAATCATGTCTGCCTGGGATAGCCCGTTTGCACTGAACATGGAATTGAGCTGGTTTACGTTGAAGGTTGGCTGGGGAAGCTTCCCATTTACACTTGAAGAAGTTGAACTCAGTCCATCCAGTCTTCCCAATTCAACTTGATATGAAGGTCCCCCAGACTGCATGATTTAGTATAGCAATTAGCATCAACTTTACTTAGTTGATAGCTCAGAAGTCACAAGTTTAAACTTTAAACTATTAGAAAATGAGTTGAGGCCGGGTGAGCCAATTACCAGAACAACAGCGTCTCTGGTGGCCAAAGCAAGAATATCAGCACAAGAGACTTTGTTTTTGCATTGAGAAACTGCGTCAACGGCTGCTTTAGCTTTAATCACAGTGTCAAATCCATCTCCAGCCAATGACAGATTATCAGGGTGGTCTTTCTCTGCTTTGTTGCTTCCACTGGAGGCAACTATAACTGAAGCATCACACCCCTGTACACAAAGATCAGAATTTGATCAATTCTCATTGCAGACTAACCGGTGGGGTTTTGAGTTACGACAGAAATTTCGAGTTACCTGGACAAAACAATCGTGGAAAAAGAGACGGATTGTGGCTGGAACCGTCACAAATGTTTGTTGGAACTTTTTAGTGACAGCATTTTTGACGATGGATTCAACGTTTGGACATATATTGGCGTAGTAGTTTGTTTTCAGCTGCGCCGATGTGGGAACAGAGAACATGCACAAAGACAGGGAAAGTGACCAAACCAAAACCAAACTGAAACGTCCCATTTTGAGCAGAGAAAACGATTCTGAACACACACAGAGGAGGAAGAGAGAGATGCAGAGGGCTTATATAGGGCTGAGTTTAAATGGTGGCTTTGAGAGGAAAGTAATATACAAAGGAGTTGATGATGGAGCTACATGACTCTATGCCGGTTGGTTTAGAATCTTTTTATATAAAAAGGCACATGTAGTGTTTGAGAGAGCGACTTGGACTTGGCTATGTGGAGGTGTTGATCACACATTGCCGCCTTTGTCTTGTTGTTACTGCTCTGCAACACTTTGTCCAATTATTTCTTTGTTGTTCTTAAAGGGGAGAGAAAATTATAAAACGTGGTCCAAGTAAAGATGGAAGAAAGGCTTAGAACGTAGCATCCACGTTAAGATTTCTGTGGGCTTCTTCGGCTTACCTGCACAACATGTAGCATAATATTGCAGTACTACACTAGTACTGGACGACTGAAAATGAATTTTGGTATTCGAAGAAGTCATTCGGAATTTCCGATCCTGATATGAGATGAAGTGATAAAATATGAATGGAATGGTGGTCATATCTACCACGTCGTTTCAGAATGGGAATGGACTTCGTTGCTTCACAAAAACATTAAAATCTGTCAAAAATGAGAACGGAATGATCATCCATTGCCTAGTTAATACAAAATTAAGAGACCCAAGGTAGATACGAAATGGCAACGGAACAACCATATGTTGCTTCATGTTTACACTAATCGGGCCAACATGGGAAAATATCCGAGGTAAATACTAAATAGCAACGAAACGACCATCAATTGTATCATATATACACTAAGTTAGTCCAATAATGACAATGGTGTTCAAATATCTCTTATTAAATTTGTAATTCATTCTTCCTTATTTGTTAGTCAAAATTTTTATGTATAATATATTTAGTATCTCAATAGGATTCTATATCCATTCTCAATATGGACTAAGATTACCATTCCATATGGGGACTAGCTTGTAACACTATATAAAAGGTTCTTGGTGTCTTGTACAAAACATAGAATATTAATCAATATAGATCAACTTTACTTTCAAATTATTGCATTTATATTCCAACACGTTATCAAAGCACGAGTTTTTACCCTAGCTTTTAACCCTAAACACTTTCCATCCCTAAAGTCAATATTGACTACTTCAGTCTCACAACCTGTGCAGAACAACCAACTTCAACAGAAGATTGTGAGCAGCTCAAAATGAACCAGCTGGAGATCTTTATATGGACGGAAAGACCTAGATATTTAGTTTCTAGAACATCTTCCAAATCAAAATTCGGATGTATCTAGAGAAAGTTATGGTCGTTTTAGTGCACAAAGATCAATCTGCCTAAAAAGAAGAATAAGAGAAAAAGTTTTCTTATAAAAGTTGTCTCTTCTCCCTTCTCGCAACTTTGAGATTCTTTTTCTCGGGTGTTTCAAAACCTTTCTTCTACTCTGTCTTTACAATTTCTTCAATAGAAGACGTTAAAGAAAACCCGTCTTTACGATTTAGCCGTAGACATTAAAGAAACCTATAGTGGGGACATACTTAGGAAGAAATTCCTAAGAGATCGACCTACATAGAGTTCCGATTAACATTTTCTCCCCAAATCTTTGGCCTTATTTTTTTTTCTTACACCAGAATTTAGGTCTGAAAGTATTGCATCGTTACATTGGAACTTCTTTTTTCTCATTTGGGTTTGTGGCTTTCATAGTCTTCTTTTGTCTTTTGTAGTCATTCTCTATACTTGCTCGTAGTGATCATAACAGAGCATACATGTATATCATAATCTACTACTGCAATGTGCTTCTTCATACTACTCACTTGTAAATTTCTATCTTAAGTGAAGTGAAGTGCATGTGCAACTTGATTGGGATAACTGGTGGATTTAGTACAATTTGATAGTGCTGATATAGTTGAAAAACAAATGTCGGGGAGGTGATATACAACTTCGTAGAATAGAGTGCTGATATAGTTATAAGTTGGTCCAATCAACCTCTAACCCTTGCTAATACTAAATGCCTCTACAAACTCAGCTTATATGTGTTGGTGTCTCTAATCCTCCCTAGTTTATTTCCTTTCATTTTCTTTTACTTTCATTCCTTTATAATTTTCAGAGGTTTATATATTACATAAGTAATATTGATGCATCTCTCTGATAGAACAAGCTCTTGCTATTGTCCATTCACAACATCTTCATATATGAAATGATCAAATCTTCATTCCTTTGTTTGTCCAGACCTCCAAATAATATGATATTTGGAGAACATCAATTTGAGAGAGTACACTATCTTTTGAGAGAGTGTTGAGCACATCAATCCCTTGTTCATGAACAGGGTGGATGGGAGAATGATAAAACCATGCATGAAGTTGCTTGTCGGGAGGCCTTAGAAGAGTTGTGGGCACTTGACTCGGTTGAAGGCACATCGATGATGAGTTGTGGGTACAAGATTCATACAAAAGCTCATATTGTTTTCTCTATTGGCATGGTTATGATCTATGTAGCTTCGGTGGTGAGCAATGCTATACTTGATATGTATGCCAAGTGCCGAAGAGTTAGTGAAGCATATAAGATGTTTAGTGTTATGCCGGATAAGAATCTGATTACTTGAAACGCGATGATAGCTGGATTCAATGTCAAAGGAAATGGGGAGAGAGCTTTGGTTTTGTTTAGGGAAATGCAAGAGCTGTGAGAAGTCCCGGATGAGTATATGATTATGAGCACACTGAAGGCTTGTAGCAGCCTTGGAGCAATTTGGCTAAGTAGCCAAATACATTCCTCCTTGATCACAAGGGGGTTCCTACGTTCATTCCGCGCATGCTATTTCTGGTGCTCTTGTTGGTATGTATGTGAAATGCAGGCACTTGACTGGAGCTCAGAGAGTATTTGATCAAGTTGAACAGAAGAATCTAATATCGTGGAGTGCCCTGATTCTTGGAGAGAAGTCTGAGAGATGCTTCTGAGATTGGATGACATTGTTTTCTAAGTTCCTTACATGATCTGGCCAGTAACAATGAACTTTTGGTAATCTTGTGTTGGTGCGCTTTCATTTCAAATGTCAAGTCTAGTGATAATTATGTGCACATTTTAGGATTGTTGGTTTTGATCTCTGATCATTGTTACTTGCTCACTCTTGTATTTGCTTGTAGGACTCAAATTGATGAGGATATTATGGTGCAAGACATTAGAGATGTGCAAGGCTAGCGAAGATGTCACAATATTGCAATTGAGCTTTGTAACTTCTATGTTATATATGAGATTGATCTTATGTTCTTACATGTTTTAAATCCTTAAAAATGTATGTGTTGATATAGAGAATCGATGTATTATATTGATATTGCTTCATTGGAATAAATATATAAAATAAATTGCAAACAACGACGCACTACCGAATAACTTCGATAATGTTACTAAATGTGAGAGAAGTGTAAATAGTATCATGACAAGAAACAAATCAAGAGCAATTGAGATTAGTGAGTAAATAAAACTTGTCATTGCCTCGAAGACAAGGTAAGTAATCTAGCTAATTCTAAATACCAGGACAACTCACATAAATTTCATTTTCTTCGTAACCGCGTAACTTCGATGCTTTTCTTTTTATTCATTTTTTTCAATAGAAACGACTATTTTTCAAATAATATGAATTAACATAAACAAATAAAATTTAATATCCGACTGAATTTAATAAATTGAGTTTGATCTAATAGTGTTTAATAATAAAAAAATATGGGTTACATATATCATTTAAAATTATTATAAATGATAAATAAATATTAAATAAAAAATAATGTTCTGATCCTGACCCGACGGATAGAAGCAACTATCATAAAGTGAATGACATGTCACTGACTTACTACCCTATTGACCCAGCAACCTTGACCTTCTGACTCAACGGATGAACTTGTTCTTTGAGAAGCCTAAGAAAAATATGTCCAAACACTTGGTAATATTCATGAGAAATTAGAATTATGAAAATTATGGAAAAATTGTTAAACTGCACTTTTTTGAGAAAAATCATAAGCTGATTTGGAATCATAATCGTGTAAGGGCATTTTGGTAATTTTAGAGGAACTAATGGCATTCTGGTGAAAACCAGAAAACTTGAGGGCAATTTGATAATTTTTGGGACAAACCTAGAAAAACCCAGCGACTGGATCTGAGGAGATTCGCCACTGTCTCCGGCAACGAAGCTCGATCGAAGTTTGCCAGAATTGGGGTCCACGACTCTGAAATCGTCTCTCTCTCATCGTCTCCTCCATTATGTCGTTCTCGTACGACATCGAGGGAGAAATAGATTGAGAACGAACGGAGATCGAAACCGATTCAGATCGGGTTCGATTCTCTTCGTCGCCTCCTCCGTTATGGCCAAACCCGGCCGGTCGACGCCACGAAATCGAGCGGTGCTCCTCACCGTTTCAAGACCGAGCTTCGTCGATCACCAAACGGAAAACGGGTCAAAACCTAACTGATTTTGACGAGGAATCTAGGCTTATCTCCACGATCGCCGCCTTCCAACATCACCCGTCCACCCATCTCTCTCCTCTCTGATATGATCCTTGAGATCCAAATCCAGAAAAACAGATGGAAACCAAAGAACAAGTAGAAAATCAATGGAAATGAAGGGAAAAGAAAGAGAAATAAAAGATAAAATTTGATATTTGATTGATTATCCTCCGACTAGGGATTACACAGCATATATATGGAGAATGCATGGTTGGATAAGTGGCTAAGATAGTCAGTGTCACATGACAACATCTCAATGGAACCCCCCAAATGCCTCTAAAATGAGAGTCCTAACACACTCCAGGCCAAGAAACGCGCCACTGTGCGATTCTCCCGCCACGGGAGAGATTTCCGACAAATTCCACGGGTTATGGGTCAAACCCGACCCGAGTTGACCAAGTGGGTCAGCTCAAGTGCAAACTGGGCTGCGCCGAACTCAAAACCAAAACAGGCCCAACTCGATTCAAATCTATTTGGGCTTCTGATGACATGGCGACACGTCAACGACCAATGCTGACATGGCAAATTATGATCAGTCCACTAATTGTTTATGGTACCTACTACTATTTTCCATAAATTCGTATTATGTACATGTACATTGATTTAAATCAAATCCAAACTCTAATCTTTCGAAATTTGATTTTAATGTGATACTTGTTTACATTAGAGCTTTTCATCATGGAATATTTCTAGGTTACAAGTTCGACATTCCATATGAAAGTTGAGAACTAAAATGGAGAATTAGACATGCGGAATATTAAATAGGTCTGAATTCAAAGTGACAATATTGATCGTTTGTTGATCTACCATCCACAAACCAATTACGCTAAACTTGTGGTATCATAAACTATTTTGATTAGCAAGTACCAAACTAATCGTCGGGTTTTCCAAAACCATAAAATCATGGTGAAAGGGTTTATATCGGCCTTCTTTATTGAATAATCTAACATGAAACTCGCGTACAATGCTCTTGATATTTTAATCAAGCGCCGTCTCTTCAAGTCGCCTTGCATAGAAATGGATTGAAGATAAGGCATTCCAAGTACATTGATGACAGGGACACAAATCTCTTTCCTATCATTGGTTAGTCGAAATAGATGCGTGAAGCATTTAATGCCCTTGATCTAGAGTAGGACGAAATCTATCCGCACTATGTATTACACAATGGGATTGAATCATTTGATATACTCGAAGTCATCAGAATGAGCCAATCTTCCATCGTTTAGGGGGAGATAGGAACATAGTTCTTTATTGAAAACGATACGAATTGTTGTGATCAAACCTCACTCTATCTCATTATAATTTGGGAATCTCAGTGTCCGAAACTGAATTCACTGGTGACATCAATGGTTCTTCTTATACATACCACGTTACTATGTGTAATTACATAGCCATGAAAATGAAACTACACTGGCACGACCTAGGGGGAGCTAGGTGGCGCTACCGTGACACCAAGAAGCACACGGCCAATGAGGCCGAGCCTAGGCTGCCATGGCATGGTGATGTTGACTTTATGTGGGATTTAGACACATGACTTGTGAAGGTAAAACACGACCCATTTCCACTTCAGTTGTTGGCGGATAATACTCATCCGGAAGAACCCGAAACTAAGTTAGTCACATGGTCATATACACGGATATGGTATTACACGGACATGGTCGAACCAACTGAATCATGCCTCAAACGGTCTGCAAGTTGTTGCCTACGTGTAGCTTCTTTGTAGCATTGTTGTAATCATGTTGTTGCTTGCATGTAGCGTCTTTGTAGCGTCATTGTCCATCTTGAACTTGCTTGTTGTTAAGTAAAGTTCCTCTTTGAAAAGTACTAGACATAGTAGAAGCGAAGTTTGACTTTGGTACGGGTTTACCCCAAAATATACTATTGGTCATTGAGCTTGAATTGTCTCGTTATTAGCAGAGTTTGAAATTATGCACCAGCTAAAGTTGGATTCAGACGAAACATTCACGGTGTGTTTCTATGACTACTTACGTTAAGAGAAGTTTTCTTCCTGACATGAGTTCGGACCTCTTGATTGAAACAGTATTGGACTGACATGTCAAAATGTGGCAATAAATGTCTGACAATCAATGACAATTTAGAATCATTCAACTGAGCTTAAACGTCTGGACCCTTGACCAACAATCGGCTCCGAATATAAGTGACCACATAAGATACAGCTTGACTACCATAGAAACTGGAAGTGTCGTCGCCAATAATGGCGTTACCGACGGCGAAATCCACAGGTTGCTTAAGGCCAGTGTTTCCTTTTTTTTAACCACATCGATGCCTGAATCTTGGATTCATGTTTGGAGGCCATGCAAGTGGTTTATCCATTGCATATGTACATACTAAGTATAGATTCTTTTGGAGGGATAAGTGTATAACAGACACACCTAATGCACGTAGACATGGGTTCTTATGATGAGTTGTGTCGAATATCCCCTTGGTTCTTTAGTTGTAGTTGTGTCGAATATCCTCTTAGATTTTATCCACTATGTTAATTGAAGTAAAATGGAATGCTCGCCGTGTGAGTTGAAGCTGAAGTTTCTTGCTATTTGAGCATATTGGGATACTGTCACTCTTGCATTGAAAAATAATTTAGTATGCGTGCTACGGCTCATGCCTATGTCCACATTTGTATTGACATAAATTTTTCTGTTTTATTTGAGTCGCTCATAACTCAGGAAATCCCTCTTGATGAGTTCAGGGGGAGACGTTGACTTCAGGGAGTTGAAGTCCATAACGTCGTGTCATATGATATATGTGATGAGTTGTACTCTTTTCTCTACCAAGGTTGTTTTCTCCCATAGGGTTTTATTACTTGGAAAAGGTTTTTATTGAGACAATGAAAATACGTTTGTGTCAAAGTTTCATCATCTTGACATAAAGGAGGGATGCTTTCAGTTTTTACTTAGTCCGAGATTCATTTTTCTCCTACAAAGGTTTTTGGCTTGACAAAATTTTTAATGTGATGCAACCGTGATCACCACCACCAAAGTTGATCATGCTTCATGAAGGAAGACCACAAATTGTTATGACACCACAAGGGGGAGTGTTGAAATATGTCTTATTAAATGTGTGATTCATCTTTCCCTATTTGCTAGTCAAGATTTCCATGTATAATATATTTAGTATCTCAATAGGATTCTATATTCATTCTCATTATAAACTAGGATTACTATTCCATACGAGGACTACCTTGTAACACTATATAAAGGTTCTTGGTGCCTTGTACTAGATACAGAATATTAATCAATACATATTAGTTTTATCTTCGAATGATTGCATTGATATTCTAACAAATGGAATGATTTTCGTTGCCTATTTAGTACAAATTGAATATAATCTATTGCTTGATATATATACTTTATTTAAAATTTTAAATTATATTGAAGTAGAAATTATTAAATTTTGTAGTTGGTATCCTTTTGTTATTTGAAAATTGAACATTGCCACATTGTTTTTTTGGGTACGATTGTAAATATAATAAGTAAATATTTAATGAGAAATATATCTAATGCATCATAGATGTCAACTTATGCATATCTCGAATACTTTTGGTGATCGGCTAATATGTACCATTCAGGCATTCACTGATTCAAGGCTTTCACGCTACACAGATCGATATAGGTCTTCACAGGAAGAAAATGTCAAGCTCTCTTTCGATGGACAAATCTTTGTTTCCCAGGTAGTTAATTTTACCCACAATCAATAAAAATGTGTCAGGTGTCTTTTTATTTTATTTATATTATTTTTTTTTATTGAGAAAGAAGAAGATTTCAGTTTACAAAAAAAAAATGACATTTGTCATACTTTTATTTATTGTGAGTAGTCGTGGTTACCCATGCATGAACAACCGAGTCTTGTCATTTTCCGATTTGTTTGTAGTACTTGGACATAGACATGAACAAATGATACTTGGCTATCCATGTATGAATAGCAAGTGCTGCCTTAAGTCAATTGATGTTCGACACATGGCTCTTTTTTTTTGCCACGTGTCATGCATCGATTGGCTTGAGGCAGCACTAGCTACCCATGCATGGGTAGCCAAGTATCATTCTACACGAACCCATGAATGCAAACCAAAAGAAACTAAGTATATAGGAAGTTTCACGAATGTATGTAAATCCTAGAGAAAGTTTCAAGAACATACGTAAATCACAAATCTAGGGAAAACTTTATCTCTTGATCGATCATTAAAGGATGTAGAAAATTGACTTAAGCTTTTTGTTGAACCTCCATTATTCTTGTGACTATATGTTAGTACCTCAATTATTTTTTTTGAGATGGCGAGCAATGAATAGATAATGTGATTGTAATACAGAGTTTCACCAGATTATCCACCCTGATAAATTGAAACCCCTTAAGCATTACAATTCTAACACAGTTTTACCAAATAGACCTAGATGAACAAATCAGAGTAGTGCGAAAACTTCAAAAAATCCTGTTGCACCACTCCTTAGTAGCCCGGGCACCATCTCTACTGCGAGGGAGATTGGCGGAGTTCTTCGATGGTCATTCCCGCAGGGAGGAAGACTGGCTTCATCTACGATGAGACCTTCTTGGTGGATGTGATGACTAGTCCAAGCTTGGACTTTGCTTTCTTGTCTTCAGAACGACGATGCTTGCCGCCCTTACCCCTTGACGAACTAGGAGGCTTCTCTACAACATCCTGCAGCTCTCCATCAATAGTTTCCATCAATGTTGTTTGTTGCTAACTTGGTAAAGGTATCAGATCCTGATCAATGACCATATCTTGAGCTCACAAAGACACCCACTGACCAAGGAGGTTATTCTGTAGACACAAGAACGTTGTTTACATATGGCATGATAATAGAGTAAGGAACATCCTGATTAACTAGGTGAGCTGCCGACTTCTTGACTCGACCAGAAGGTTCTGAGACTAGTATCTGACCTAAGGGTTTCATCTACAAAAAAAGAACACGGTTAGCCGGACACTCCCTATAAAGAGGGTTGTCCATCATAGTTGCCACTAGTTCTTCCAACGATGAGATCTTGGCGGCCTCATGGTCACCACTAGCATCAAGAGCAGGGGCCGGAACAGAAGACATCCCACCCTGATTGAACACTATAGTATAAAGCATTGGAGCCCGTTGCATTGACTCCAGAAGTGCCATCATAGATGAGGACTAGCCACTGCCTTCAACAACCTGTAATTGAGAAGGAATCCCCATAACTCCTCCAATACGTTTAGAAGCCCTATGGGTGCTGGAAACAAGTCTTGAATTCCAACCATGATCGGTTGTCGCTACTAACGACTCCAAACCCTGAATGGTCGAAGTCAACATCAGCATCACACCATGTAATTTAAACAAAACGACAACCCTCCGCACCATGTACGAAAGATCCACAATAACCTCAGATATTTTCATACAGGAACAAAATATCCATAACATAAGGTTCAAAGAATTGAAATCGGGTTCTTACCACTAGAGGCCTGCTGAAATCCATTTCAATCCGGATCTTCATCTTTGAACTATGAAACAATGCATGCCTGTTGAACTCCACATATATAGTGGCCTACAACATTGTCAATCTGATGACACCATTTCTCCTGCAAAACTCCTACTGTGAAGCGGCCCTACTTTGGCCGAACCACAGCCCAAACCCATCCTCGGTTTGCAGAGATCACAAAGGGGTTACCAAATTCCCCCATAGCCTGAACAACAACAGTTGTAGAATGAAAATACCAAGGGCCACTTGGAATCGCACGATGGTGACCGGCAAGTGACCAAAATTTTCATATGAACCAATCATCATCAATTTAGGTAAACCCTATAATACCTGTGCCGGTTGTATGATGCCACAAACCAATCATCCGCATCTTGAAGGTTTGGACATGATTGGCAGCGAGACGAGTGAGAAAAAAGAGTTGGGAGACTGAGAAATACCAAACTTGGTCGTCATCATCATCGTTTGAGTGAGCGAGGTTGACCTCGCTGAGCGCCACCACAAAAAATTATGGTGGCGGCAGCCCTGGTTCGGTCTAAGGTGCAAGAGGAGGTACGGGTGGGTTTGGCCCAAGGCCTTCATCCCCGTCCATAATTGACATGCAAAAGGTGTTTAGGGTAGATGGAGAGGAGGGGAAGCTGGAGGTGTGATTCGATTTTGGAGTGGTGCAATGAGGAGGATGGAGGAGGATGGAATCTGCAGCAGCGGTGTAGGGTTTTTGGAAAGAGAGTCGAGGAAGAGAGGAATCGAGAGAGCGGTCATGTTACTACGAGAGACCAGATATACAGTTTTGAGATTTTTAGTACCTCAACTTTTATAGGAAAAGAAATTGAAAAGAGGTGGGAAACTGATCTTGAAAAATTGCATGAAAGGTTTATTTTTCTTGTGTTTGCAAGTCTCTTGTTGAATCCAGTTAATAATGTATATATCAACATTATTGTCAATTATCAATCACCTTTTCTGGAGGGACTGTAGTATTATTAACTTTACGAGTTGCAGTCGATCGACAGCGATACTTAATCTGGTCGCGGTATACATTTGTGAGATATGCATGAATGAATGATTGTCTTTTGCTCAATTAAATCATTTATATAAGAGGTGGTTTACATGTACTGATGTACAGCTGCAGTTACGAACATGTTTGTGGTCAGAATTCAGGAATCAAAATCTGCATCATTGATCATATCCTTCGTTTTCTCACGTGCTATAGCTGACATTGGATCTAGGACATATTCGTCGTCAATAACTCAATATATATGGGGGATGCATACTTGCATATATATAGCCTAGTTGTTGAAAACTCAGGTGTGGAAATCGCCCCAGTTAATTTCATATCACGATGCTGTTTAAGCAGCCAAAGTGCCAAACACTACAATGAGAATGCCGAGAAAGAAAAAAAAAATCTCATCGAATATTTGTTCAACAAACGTACGTAATGGATACATGAAATTGATCATAATTCATAAACACAATGCAGATATATAACTATATAAGAAAAGAAAATGTCTATTTATAATTCATATGATTTTTCCTTCAAAAAAATAAAAAAATCATATGATTCAATCCATCAATCTCGAAATACATTACCTATTAGCTAAGATTTTTCTTTTTATTCAGACTACAAATATTAAACTTTCCATGAATGAAATAGAAATTAGTAATTGCAGAGATACGCTTGATTCTGCGGCGGTGTTGCAAATGCAATTTGCAAAGTCACATCACATATATCGACGAGAAGAACAACATCAGACAACGCATGAACATTTTCCAGCAGATGATGATGAGGATCTCTGCAGAAGGCCTGAACTCCCTGAACTACTTCTCCAAGAATACTTTCGTGATCATCCTTGGGGATATCCATGTCGTTAAGAACATCGGTCACCAGCGTCGAACAAGTTCCGGTATTGTCTCGGGGCACTCTAATGAGTTTCTTGTCTTCGAGATCAGTTGATAAATCTTCATGAAGAACTCTAACATCATCATCATCTGAAATCAGCTTCCTTTCGATGGACTTGTAAAACCTAAATAGGATTGGAAGTGCGTTGGGATCCTTTTCGCTCGGAAGTTTCTGTGACAAGTTAGTATAGAAGGGTGCACTGTTGTCATCAGTCTTGTGTGCTATAGTATCGATGCGATAGTACCGTCTCTCTATAATTGGTGACATGCTTGCTTGAATAACTTGATGCATGCTAAGACTCAATTTGGCCGCGCATAGTAGAACATTTGGACTTGTATATATATTACCCCGTCCTATATACACCCAGCCAGCATATAAATGTGCGTGTAGGAAAAGGATTGGGGTATAGATGAGATGCTTAAAGTCGAAGACTATTAATTAGGGAAGAATTTGAAAAAATATATATCGAATCTGTATAAACAGTATATTCAAGAATACTAATTATTTCTTGCCGATCGAAATGATTTTAAGAGATGTAGTTACATGAACAAATGAAAAGAAAAAGGACACTCCCAGTCCTTACCATAAGAAAATTGGAACTAGTATGGAATAAAATCCTCTACAATAAATTTCGTTGTTGAATGAAATCAATAGCTAATACTGATCAAAGTAGAATTATTTTACAAGAAATCAATAAGCGTGCGAGTCTTCGTTATCGCAGGGCATTTGGTGTCGGCAAAAAGGGCACGAATGACTGGTCCGTAGCCACTTAACGGTGCAATTATCATGAAAGAAATGGGAACAAGGCAAGCGCACAAAACGAGCGCCACGCTCAAAACCCTCCTTACAGATCACACATGAACTTTGTTCTTCTTCCATATTATCATCAAGTCTCTGTCTTCGCAATTGGTCAATGAACCATTTCGCTGCAGGAATAGGTGACAAAGCGGATTAACACCTCTCAAAGATACCCTATTCACAACTTAGATATATCAATGTAGTAAGATAAATAAGAATTATCGAACACAAAGAATTGGTGAAACTAAATCCTGACACACTACTATGCTGACAGACTCGACTACAGAACACTAATGATATGTGAATCTAAGCTAGACAAACTCAAATGCTACGAAATTTTGACACAATAAACTAGACACAGTGGTGGACTACCACACAAAATTTGAGGGTATTCGGAGTTGATTTGGTTACCGAAATAAATCGGCTAAGCTACAGCTAATGCAGAAAATAAATGCTGAAAGTAAATATGCTAATGAATGCAAATGGGTTTAAACTATATGATTAAAGAGTTAAGAGGAATGCAATCCACCACCGTCATTCAATCTATCTAACACATACTTAATCTAATGAACATATCCAATGAATGAAAGTTCCCAGGAAGAGTTGATCGTTACAACCACATCCTATTACCTAATCTTTATGCCTATGCAAGTTTGTCATGGACCTCCCCTACATCTATCCCTCTATTGAACCCATAGTCATGGACCCCAAGGTTTACAAAGAAGAAAACATTAAGTTCTAGAAAAGGTTTGAGAAGCTACAAGGGTTCACAAGTACACTATGGGCGTGTCTCGCTAGACCTATGAATTTCAATCTCTCGACGGTAAAATCGGTGTATCACTATAGAGAATCCGGTGGAAGAAATTATCTTCAGTCGCCCGTATCTCATGAAACTAGAACCCTAGCATGCATACTAAGTTGGCCACCAAAGCAAACATACAAGAATTCATATGGTGAATCATTCAGAGAAATCATTCAGAGAAAGAAACCTCATTCATAAAATATGCAAAACTAGATTAAAGTGTATGTATTAAAAAGACTTCATGTGCAGGGCTTCAAGCAGCCCCTTAACAAAGAAAAATTATCTACTCATAGTCATAAATAATAAAATCAAAGAGTTCATGAAAGATAAATAAAAGAAGGAGAAAGAAGAACTCTTGGCGACGTCGAAATCGGACTAGTTCGCATGCATGAAATCTTCTTCTTCTCCCTTGGCTCTATTTTGTCTTTTTCCTTCTTCTCCCTTGTTCTCTCCAGCCGTACGTATATATCCTTTTCAGCCCCACTTTCTATATATTTATATGTCTAGGTTGATTAACCTAGCTAGCATGCATCACGCTCTAGACTCCTCTTCCAACTCCAACTCCACTTATGTTCTGTTTTGACTCCTCTTCTTCCCTTTCCAAGTTGCAAATATAAATATATAAATATCCACAACAAACCTTCTCCTCGCCAAGCCCACAAATCCTAATGCAAGTGGACTTCCTCTATTTTCTTTGTTTTCTATTCAATTTCTCTCTCTTCTCTCACCAACTTTGCTCGCATAGAACGTACGTACTCCCCTTAACTAGCTCAATCAAAGTCTTCCTTTAATTAAGCCAATTAACTCACGTGCCAAGCACCTCCTTGCCAAGAACCAAAACCAACGTACGTAATCTCCTATAATCTGCTCGCCAGGCAGTTCCTCGCCAAACAGCTTCAAAATATATTATTTAATCTCCTTTTCTCCATTAACCTCCAAAATACCTAAAAACAAATAAACATAATTAATTCACTCGATTAATAACAATAAACTAAATATAGGGAACAAATTAAATACCAAATAGATGCATAAATATGCGACTATCAATAGGCCTGGCTTCATATGTAGCCATGGATTCCCTTGTAACCCTATCAATTACGTGATCAGATCTATCTGTTTGGGCCTAAAATAAATAAAGTATTACGTTGCTACACTTGATCACATTGATGTGGATTGGAAACAGGAAATCATCTCTTATCTCCAGAATCCCAATAATCCGATAGACAAGCGGATTCGATTTTTAGCTCCCAATTATGTGTTCAAGGATGCTGAGTTATATAGAAGGGGAGAAGAAGACATACTGTTACGGTGTGTCTTTGGACGTGAAACTAAGCGGTTAATGAGAGAAGTTCACCTTGGGATTGCATGGGCACATCAGACTGGTCTCAAGATGAGATGGTTACTAAGAAGGCATGGCTTTTATTGGCCAGGAATGCTCAGAGATTGCATCACGTTTGCAAAAAGGTTGTGAAGAATGTCAGAAACATGGTCCAGTCAACTATATGCCCAGAATACCATTACAGCTAATAATCAAGCCTTGGCCAGCTCGAGGATGGGCTCTGGACTTAATATGAATGATTCATCCTCATTCATCTGAAGGGCACAAGTTTATCATAGTGGCTACTGATTTCTTCACAAAATGGGTTGAAGCTCGACCTCTCAGGGTATCGTCTGCAAAGGCCATCCGTCAGTTCTTATTTGAAGATATCATATGTCGGTTTGGCATTCCTGAGAGTTTTGTTTCAGACCGTGGGGCAACATTCATGTCTGGAGAAGTAGAGGAGCTTATGAAGGATCTTGGGATTCATTTTCTTCACTCTTCTCCATATTATACCCAATCCAATGGTCAAGCTGAAGCGAGCAACAAAATCATTATTCATATCCTTAAACGGATCCTTGCGAGCAATGCCAGACTGTGGCATGAAGAACTTTTTAACACCTTGTGGGCTTATAGGACTAGTAAGAGGACACCCAAAGGTACGACTCCTTATGCATTAATGTTTGGGCACGATGCAGTTTTGCCTTTAGAAATCAATGTTCACTACAAGAAAAGAGGACTTAGACGACGGAACAGTATTAGTTCCGTCGTCTAAGTTACACTTAGACCTCGGAGATTTCTCCGTGGTCCAAGTAACACTTAGACGACGGAGATGTAATTCTCCGTCGTCTAAGTGTTACTTGGACCACGGAGAAATCTCCGAGGTCTAAGTGTAACTTAGACGACGGATGTGAAATTTCTCCGTCGTCTAGGTAAGTACCTGGACCTCGGAGACGTATCCGTCGTCCAGGTTATCACTTGGACGACGGAGAATTACATCTCCGTCGTCTAAGTAACATTTAGACCTCGGAGATTTCTCCGAGGTCCAAGTAAAACTTAGACAACGGAGAATTCCATCTCCGTCGTCTAAGTTTTACTTGGACCTCGGAGAAGTGATCACCTGGACAACGGACCGACACGTCGTGGTGTAAGTTCCACTTAGACGACGTACCGACACCTCCGTCGTCTAAGTGAAGCATTATATATATAGGCCATGCCAAACTCTCTTAGCTTCGATCATTCCATTATATTTTCTCCCGTGGGGAATTTTTGAGATCGAAGGAGAAGGAGAAGGCCGGATTAGGCTAGGCCGGGGCTAGAAATTAAAGGATCTCCGGTGTTCGATCACTAGCTAGCTTAATTAACTGCAGATATCGAGAAGGCGAGCAGGTACGTACGTACGTACGTAGGCAGTTAAAATTTGCATGATTAAATATATATATATATATATATTTAGGGAAACCGTACGTACGTACATACATGCATGAATGTTAATTAGCTATATATACAGATTAAATTACGTACGTAATTTGATGGATCGATGTAGATCGAGTACGTATAATTAATGGTAAATTAATGGACTAATATATATATATGTAATAATTATTTAATTATAATATTTTGTAGCAGTATGGACAAGAGTTGGATGAAGTTAAAGAATAGATGTGATGTCCGGTATATGGATGGAATTAGCGAATTTGTGAATTTTGCGATAGAACATGGTCATGGAAAGAAGCGTTTCAGGTGTCCGTGCCAGAAATGTCTTAATTGTCAGTATGCGGAGGTTAATGTTATGGTGCAACACCTGTACGAAAATGGTATGATGTGGAGTTACACTACATGGAGCGAGCATGGTGAAGCAGTAGAGTTCAGCGCAGCAGACTTCAGCTCAGGGTACAGTTACCATGGTGCCTCATCCAGCGGCAGTGGTGCCGGACCCCCAGCTTGCAACCCAACTGCAGATTTGGTCCATGATGCGTTTCCGGGATGTAGTCATGGCGGACACCAACACCAAGACGGAGGTTACAGTACCACCAATGAGCATGATGACACATTCCCCGCAGCTAGCTTGGCCACTGACACCACTGAGATGGAAAAGTACAACCGGATGCTACTTGAAGCGCAGACCCCGGTGTTCCCTGGATGTCGAGAGAATGTGTTGCAATATGTGATGGAGCAAATGAAGATAAAAGTGAAGCACAAAATGTCAGTGAGTGCTTTTGACGAAATTCAGGAGCAAATATGTAAGTTGCTTCCTGATGATCACAATCTTCCTAAATCTCATTATAAGGTTAGAAATATCCTGAGCAGCCTCGGCCTAAAGTACAGGATAATTGACGCATGTCCGAATGATTGTGTGCTATTTTACAAAGAGTATAAAGAGTTGGACTATTGTCCCGTACGTGGCCAGTGCAGATTCCAGT
Organism: Geum urbanum; assembly: GCA_946800695.1. NCBI lineage: Eukaryota > Viridiplantae > Streptophyta > Magnoliopsida > Rosales > Rosaceae > Geum > Geum urbanum. The sequence continues at coordinate 20,610,207 of OX327000.1, read as the reverse complement.
TGAATAGGAAGAGTTCGAAAAAGAGAATTCCTGTGAAAGTTGTTCGATATTTTCCCTTGATTCCCAGATTGCAGCGCCTGTACATGTCTCTACACACAGCAGAGGCGATGCGATGGTACGCAGAAAAGCGAATAGATGACGATGTCCTGCGACACGCCGCAGATGGGGAGGGTTTCAAACATTTCGACAGAGAATTTGGAGACTTTGCTTCAGAGGTTAGAAATGTTAGACTCGGCCTATCTACAGACGGATTCAATCCTTGGGGAAGTAATAGCTCCGCCGTCAGCACTTGGCCAGTTATTCTGATGCCGTACAACTTGCCTCCGTGGATGTGCATGAACAAGGAATTTAATTTCCTTACCGTATTAATTCCAGGTCCTAAATCTCCATCGAAGTGCTTAGATGTCTACCTCAGACCTTTGATCGACGAGCTGAAACTGTTGTGGGAAAATGGAGTCCCAACTTATGACAAATTCACTAACACGATGTTCACGATGAGGGCTGCCGTAATGTGGACGATCAGCGATTTTCCAGCGTATGGGATGTTGGCAGCGTGCAGGACAAAAGGATATAATGGATGTCCTATATGTTTGGACGACGTGAACTCTAGTTGGCACGCAGGGAAGGTGTGTTACTTGGGTCACCGTAGATGGCTCCCTCACGACCACCCTTGGCGACAGGATGAAGCTCATTTCGACGGGACGGTAGAGAACAATCCTAAACCCCGTAGTTGGTCGGGCGAAGAGATTTTAGAGAGGTTGAGCTATTTCGACTTTGGTGTGTTGACTAACGACGCGGATGTAAAGAAATGCAATCCAATTCCTCCACATGATCTGAGCTATTGGGATCACAAGAGTATATTCTTTGAACTCCCTTACTGGTCGAAGTTGAAGCTGAGGAACAACTTGGACGCGATGCACATAGAAAAGAATGTGTGCGACAGCGTGGTGGGAACAATTCTCGGTATTAAGTTCAAGACTAAAGATACTCCCAAAGCGCGCAAAGATTTGGAATCAATGAATCTACGTCGTCCCTTGTGGTTGAGGAGGGATAGGAAAGGAGTGTACAACAAGATGCCAGCTGCACCGTACACAGTGAAGCCGACACTTAGACGTTCTGTATTTCACTGGTTTAAGGGCGTTCGTTATCCGGCCACGTATGCAGCTACTATAACTGGAGCAGTGGACGAGGTGCAACACAAGTTTGTTGGTCTAAAGACACATGACTATCACGTTATGCTGCAACGTCTGATTCCAGTGGTAATTCGACCATATTTGCCTCGCGACGTCGTAGAACCAATAGTGGCATTGTGCAGATGGTGGCAGAGGTTATGCGCCAGAGAATTAAAGAAGTCAGATGTCGTGGAATTGCAACAACAAATTGTGCACATCATTTGCAAACTAGAGAGGATTTTTCCTCCTGCTTTCTTCGACATAATGATTCACCTAATGATCCACCTGCCCGAGCAGGTTCTCATTTCTGGTCCGGTCCAGTACACTTGGATGTATCCTCAAGAAAGGTACGTACAACTAATTAATTATACAGGTTTTTCGATTCATAATTTGTTCCACTGGAGATTACTAGCTAGCTATATGCATGTACTTATTTTTATTGTACGTTTGATTAATTTTGTAGACAGCTTGGACAGTATAAGTCATTCGTCAAAAACAGGTCGGCCCCGGATGGCTCCATAGCAGAGACATACCTAATGCATGAGTGCGTTACTTACTGCAACAGGTACCTCAAAGATCCACCACCTCCAACTGCCTCCGATCCCAGTGCCCGCATCAATCTTTCTGTCGTCACCAATGTCGTCCGACCGTTTAGAGGAGTATTAAAGGAAACGTTAACACGGGAAGAACTTATTGAGGCACATTGGGTAGTGTTACGAGACTGTGACGAAGTTGAGCCGTACATGATGTCATACAGGGAGAGGCTTCAGGCGTTATATCCAGACAAGAGTTCGGCGTGGATTGAGAAAATGGTTAAGAAAAAGTTCCCCGATTATTTCTTCCAATGGGTACGTATTTAGTGATTTATATACATATTGAGATCATGCATGTTTAATTTGTAGAAAGTAAACCCTTACATTTTTCCATTTTCGCAGATGATTGATCTGCAAAAATCCGAAAACCACGGGGGGTAGTGGTCTTGGCCAAAGCACTTGCTAGCAGGGAAGCCGATTAAACACTATATTTATCCGGGATGTTTTGTGAACGGTGTGAAGTTCCATTCATTGGCGCGAGATGAAGGAAGAAGAACACAAAACAGTGGGATAGCGGTTGGGAAAGACCCTGATCTATATTACGGAATGATCGTATATGTGGTTCAGCTATGTTACGGGAATGATGTCAACGTTTTCCTATTCAAGTGCAGATGGTTCAAGCGTACAAAGGAAGACCTGGGACTTTTATCAGTCGATACAAACTCAAGCTGGTATGAGGATGAGCCTTTCGCTCTCGCCACCTTAGTTAGGCAGGTGTTCTATCTCGACGATCCGAAAGCTGGTGACGGGTGGAAAATAGTGAACCAGATCTCTCATCGAGGAGTTTGGAATACAGAGACAATTGAAGGGACACCGGCGACGACTGAAGATGCTGCTGAACCAGATAGAGACATTCCTGCCTATCAAGAACCTAATATTTCTGTCATCCGCTCCGACATAATGGACCTGGTTCAAGACGGTGAACGGTTACCCATGCCTGATGGTTGTACAGATCTAACTGAAGAAGAGATTATTGAGGTAGATGAAGAAGACGTGCAGGATGAGGACGATGACGACAACTCTGGTTATTCCTCGGACGATGTTGAGTACGATGAGGAGGATGAGCAATCGGATAACGGTGATGATGATGATGACGATTATGACGAAGAGTACGGTCACACGACGAGGATCATTAATTGGTAAACCCTAATTTATTATTGTAATATATATATGATCGATCGATGCATCGTAAAAAGGTGAAAGATTTCTATTATGTCGAGACTTTAAGATTCCTCGTCCAGCTTTGGTTGGTTTTATTGTTTTTAAATACTATTTATGTATAAATTGGATTAATTATGGGTCCCTATATATGATTATATATATTGACTTGTGATAGTATTATTGAGAGCACAAATTTTGTACGTAGTCCCGGCCCCTCTCTTTGCTTTCAACTTCATCGGTGTATTCTCTGATCTTATTAAAAGTAAGCTGAAGCTGCTCTACATTTCGCTCAAGCAGCCCTTCAAACCCTAAATCCTCGACACTAAATGTAGCATGCGCAGATCGGATCGATCGATCATTTTTTTAATTATATTCTTGAATGAGAATAATTGAACGAACATACAAATGACCGGGGACGACCTAAACCCTAAACCGTACGGCCCTAACCTCTGAATTCAGGGTTTTACACTTGGACGACGGAGACAGTCATTATCCGTCGTCTAGGTACACACTTGGACGACGGAGAATGACTGTCTCCGTCGTCCAAGTGACAAACCCTATACCCTAAACCCTAAGGACCCCTAACCCCTGAATTCAGGGTATATTCACCTGGACGACGGATACGACATTCTCCGTCGTCCAAGTACACACCTGGACGACGGATATTAGCGTCTCCGTCGTCCAGGTGTGTACTTGGACGACGGAGAATGTCGTATCCGTCGTCCAGGTGTAAATTTCGTAATTTTTTCTAAGACAACGACCATCTAGACCATCTTCGAATGCATATTCTTTTCGTCAAGACTTTAGAGTAGTATATTCTTGGTGTGTGAGCTTCGACGGTTCGAAAATCGGAGTTGCGAAATGTCCTGTATCCACGTTTCCGGTTTGTGAAATTCTCGGTTTTGCGGTTGACTGTGCCGATGAAACCCTTCCCGAACTTATTATTTCCTGGTCCTTTATAGTAATTATATATTATGTTACGATGAACATATCCAACGGTTGTTTTGTCCAAATTCAATTTCGTTAGTACTCTGCTGCAAATCAGCAACTACAAGTGAACACTAAAGTCTTAAAGATTAGTCGATACTTAACAACTTTCAAAACGTAAAATTATTCGGCGGTTCAAATTTATCTGTTTATATATACGATGCGTTCATCGATATTGTACGACTATTTCACTCGAATGACAGATCGCTAAATTCCTAGCGAATTAATTTAAATATTTTTTTTTGCATAATTTGAACCTAGACGACGGATACGGTCATTTTCCGTCGTCCAAGTGTTCACCTGGACGACGGAAAATGACCGTATCCGTCGTCTAGGTTCAAATTACCATGGCGGTTCAAATAAAATTTTTATTATTTTTCGATGTAAATATTGACTTGGACGACGGATATGTCGTTTTCCGTCGACGGAAAACGACATATCCGTCGTCCAAGTCGAAATAACATGGCGGTTCGATTTGCCGCCTCAATTTTCGGCGCCGCTTGAAATTCCACTTAGACGACGGAAAACACTGTTTCCGTCGTCTAAGTCAACATTTATGGCGGTGAAACGGCCCGCCCATTTATTTGGCGCCGGTTCGAAAAAATTTGACTCTTCACTTAGACGACGGAAAACACTGTTTTCGTCGTCTAAGTGCACTTAGACGACGGAGAATAGTGCTCCGTCGTCTAAGTGAAACTCTATATAAGGAGGAGCACCCCCCCTCATTTTCTCATCATTCCATCTCCTCCTCTATACTCTCCTCTCCTCTCTCTCTCACTCCGGCGATCCTCCTCCGGCGACGCTCCGACGACCAACTTTCCGGCGTGGTTCCCCCTCTCCGACGACTCGATCAACTCCCCGATATTCCCGAAAACTCCGATTCGGTACATTTCTATTTTTCCCTTATTAAAATAATTTTCATTTAATTAATTAATAAAATTCTAAATTTAATTAATTAGTAGAATTTAATTTATTACTTAGTTTTAAATATTTAATAAATGATTAATTTATTGTAAATTTATTGTTATTAATTATATTTAGATTAATTATTGTTATTAATTAAATAAATGATTACATATTGTTATTAATTAATTAAATGGTAAATTATTGTTATATATTAATAATAATTAAATGAATAATTGTAATTACTTGATAATTTATGAAATGTTTAAATATTATTGTAATTATTTATTAATTAGTTGCATAATTAAATAAATATGAGATTAAATTAATTAGTAGTACGTGTTCGATTTAAATTTAGTACATAGGCTTGGTGTAATTAAGTCGCACTCTTTGGAATAGATGGCGCCTCTTTTCCTTGCTTATCTCCTTAACCCCTCGTGATGTGTGGATTTCATCACCGCACACCATAACCTAAGTGAAGTTATGGACACGAGGTTGAGGGCGGAGTTTGCAAAGGACTTGAGGGAGTGTAAATTTTCGAAAAATTGGCCGAATGTCGGACATGGTGTCTAGAAACGGGTTATGACTGGTGACAGGATTTGGACTAAGAAAGACTTTTGTCGAAATTAGTCCTGCCTCTCGCGTTATCTCTATCCCTAACTGGCCATGTTTTTCGATTTAACCAAGGCTGATTAATTGAAAATTTACACTTTATCGCGCGGGTCGCACGTCCATTGAACGACCGAAAATGCCAAGCTAGTGTACTCTATTTAAATCTTAAACGTACTTAATTAATTAGCGTAAATTTTTAAGTTGTAATTATTATGGTAAGTAGGTACGCGTATTTTAACACCGTACTCTTAGGTTTAAATGGCTCCGCCAAAGACCACATCCGGCAAGAAGAAAGCCCAACAGGAGTCAGAAGATGAGATGCTCCAAATGTTGGCGGCCCAAGTCGGTTGGGTTCAACCGCAGGACGACGCCCTCAATCCGGGGCCTTCTGGGGAAATTCCCTCTGCCCCATTTCTCTCAAGCGGTGATGACGTCGACCCCTTTTCAACTCCGACGCCCGGTACCGCTTCAACGGGAAGTACTCAGGCGTCTTCGACGGCCGATTCTATCATGTACAGCGCCCGCCGTAAGCAAAGGAGGGCCCCCACTGACCCCCAACCGAAAAAGACTCGGGGTCTCGTTAAAGGTGGAAAGGCGGAGAAAATTTGCAAGGCGACCGGGAGCAAGATCGCCTTGCCCTACGACGAATTCACCGGTGGCCCTCCCACACCTCAGCTAGCAAGTCTCTCGGCTCATAGCATTGGGTCGATTGTTCGTAACCGGGTTCGTATCACTGCCCCTACTTGGAGGGAGGTGCCGGATTCGGAGAAGGCGAAAGTCTTTAAGGATCTTTCGGTACGTAATACGTACAATTTTAGTTATTATATACTATTTTTAATATTAGTTATATATAATTTTATAATATATACGATTATAATTTCCAATTTATTTCTGATAGGAACAATTTTCGGTGGATCCGGATCCGGCGATGTTGAGGCATATCAACCAAACCGCCAACAACATCTTCAAAGATTGGAAGTACAGGCTCCATCAGTACTTCCGAACTAACGGTCCCGTGCCTCCCCCCGAAGAGCTGCGTGGGGATAGAGAAGATGAGTGGGAGTGGTTGTGTAACCACTTTGCCGATGAGCAATTTCAGGTGTTAATTTACTTTTTTTATTTCAATTAAGATAATTGAATACTCTAAATTTTAGTTACTTATAAATTTTTTAATGATTTCATTATGTTGTCTAACAGAAATTCTCCGGTGTCAACAAAGCCAACCGGGGGAAGAAGGACAAGCACCATACTTCCGGCGCCAAGCAACTCATTCAAATTGCCAAGGAGCACAGGGATAAGGGCTCCAAACACCCTTATCTCGATGCAAGCGTAAGCGCGTACGTGACGCCTGGGCTCGATAATGAAGCGAGTCAACGCGGCGTAAGTCATATATATATATGTGTGTGTGCGCTAATAATTATAGTAATTATTATTTAAATATTATTTCATTATAATAAATTTATTATTCTTTTGTAGGCAAGAGTGATAGAGCGTGCGCAGGATGAATTGGCTAACACTCAGCTTGCGTTCCCAGATGTGCCGCTAGAAGACCTGCCTCCTCTATCTGTGGAGAGCCAAATAGCAATTGCGGATGAGGTCTACGGTCGTAGAGCTGGCAAGGAGGTTAGGCACTTCGGGCCTAAGGTGGTTCGAGATTTGTCGACCTCTGAGTCATCATCTACGGGAGGTTCGGGGCGGCGGAGAAGTTCTCAAGCTGCGGCAGCCTATGAAGAGGCTCGAATCGCACGGGAGGAGAATATTGTCATGCGCCAAAGAATGGACCAGCAAGACGAGCGAATAGCCCAACTCATCGCCCTTATGCAACAAGCTCAAAGACAATGTCAACCTCCTCCGAACCCATTCCCCGACGACGACGACCCGGCTGGAGGCGGAGGACGAGGCGGCGCATCTGCTCCTCCAGTGTTTTAGCTAGCTAGTAGTTTATTATTTCGTTTCTTAATTTCCGCATTACGAACAATATTTTCATTTTTAATTATGGGTTTTTTCGATTATGTATGTACAAATTAATTAATTAAATTAATTTTTTTTCAATTAATATTAATAATATTTTTGAATTTAATTTTTTTTTAAAAATTAATTTTTCACTTAGACGACGGAGACATTAATCCCCGTCGTCTAAGTCCCCACATGGGCCACGGACGTTGTTAGCTTGTCCGTGGCCCAGGTGGTGACTTAGACGACGGAGATTAATGTCTCCGTCGTCTAGGTTACTACCTGGGCCACGGAGAAGTTAACAATCTCCGTGGCCCAGGTGGTGACCTAGACGACGGGGATTAATGTCTCCGTCGTCTAAGTCACCACCTGGGCCACAGAGATTATTAGCTTCTCCGTGGCCCAGGTAGGAACTTAGACGACGGAGATTAATGTCTCCGTCGTCTAGGTCACCACCTGGGCCACGGACGTTCTCCGTGGTCCAAGTGAACTTGGACGACGGAGATGAAATTCTCCGTCGTCTAAGTACTTAGACGACAGCACTTGGAGCACGTACCTTGGACGACGGATTTTCCGTCGTCCAAGTACTTAGACGACGGAGACTGTCACTTAGACGACGGAAATGCTCCGTCGTCTAAGTCACTTTTTCTTGTAGTGGTTCAGTCTTTACGGGTGATGGAGCAGCACAACTTGATCGGTGAAGACTATGTGCAAGCAATGTGGCAAGAACATGAAGACTTAGATGAGAAACGTATACAAGCTTACGACAGTCTACGTGCTGAGAAACAAAAGGTGGCTCGTGCCTATGACCAACGTATTAGGGGCATGAGTTTTGCAAAGGGAGAACTTGTCTGGCGAGTCATTTTGCCTGTTGGCGAGAAGACTGACGGACGAGAAAAATGGTCAGAGAAATGGGAAGGACCATACATTATCGATCGACTGTTGGGAAAAGGAGCAGTTTGTTTGCGAGATCGAGATGGTACAATACACACTAATCCAATCACTACAAGAAAAGGAGACATTACCGGCGACGGGAGGTCGCCGGGCTTGTATTTTTTTTTCGCCGGAAATGTCATTCCCGGCGACGAGTCGCCGGCAATGACGTCGCCGGAAATCTCCCGCCGGTGTTAACATTGCCGGCGACGGGAAACGGCGTCGCCGGCAATGGTTCCGCCGCCGTGGCCGGAATTTGTGACATTGCCGGCGACTGAGGTCCATGTCGCCGGCAATGTCAGAAAAAATTTTGAAAAAAAAACGCGGTTCTGGATTGGGCCCAATTCCAGAACCTGCATTGAAAGACATAAACCGTACAATCATACAAGTTCAACAGTACACATAAATGTCCAACGTACAGTACAAATAGCAACGACGATACGAAAATTAACTACAACTACAGGTCAGGGTCGAGGAACTTGCGGGTCAGGGTCGAAGTAATCAAAGTACTCATTTGAATTCCGGTGGCTACCTTGGTCTTACTCTGGCGTTGACTGGTGCGGTGGTGGTGGTGGATAGCTAGGGAACGGAGGGACCGGGACCGGGGGAGGTGTGGGGAACGGTTGTCCGGTAGTCTGAGCCTCGTACATCGTCCGCATCCATGTGTACATCTGAGCCTGCACCTGTGTCTGCTGCATTTGGTACTCGGCCATCTGCCTCTTTTGCTCCTCCAACTCCCTCTGCGTCCTATGAAGCTCCGCTGCGAGGTTACGACTAGAAGTTGAACTTCTTGACCCGGTAGAGTATTGTGAAGTGGTTTTCAATACTCCTTCGCCCGCCGAGCCCATTCCCCTACAGTAGTAGGTATTCTTTCCAGTCCCGCACGCTTTTGCCATGATCTGAGCCGCTATCGGGGGATCAAGCGGATCGATCTGAGAGGCATACTGGGTGACTTCTTCCTCGGAGCAGTCAGGATGGTTAGTCCGAGCTATACTCATGGTCACTTCTGTCGTCGCCTCCTCCACTCTCGCCTAATTGAAAAGCGAAAATGAACAACGTATTAACTAACAACATCTATTAATATCGAAAAATAGTTTTATTAACACATGGAGAGGCGAAAGACTTACCGCTTCATCAGGGCATTGCGGATAGAACTTCTGATGAATATACACCAAGGGGTTCACTTCTTGTTGTTGCTGCGCCTTAGTCGACCAACCCATGTAGTTGAGTGAACCTGCATGATGGGCCCTGGTGTTTTTCAATCTATTCGCCCGGTTCGTCTTCGAAATCGCCTTGTTTGATAAACATATGGAAAAAAATTAGTAACTAACTATTTCAATCTGATACGATACATTAGGCTTGTAAGATATATTAAGGATGCATACCTGAGCTTTGGGGTGCTCGAAGTGGGCTATCAGCCACAGCCACTCGTACTCCCTAAACCGGAATTCGCTAGGAGTAGAACCTCGGCCTAGCTCCTTGTATACAGTGTAATGGGAAGAAAGCTCGTTCTTCCACTCTTTATACCTATATTAAAACAAGGAAAAAAAGTTAGAGATATTAAAACAGTTGATAAACAAAAATCTAACTCGATATATATTCAAATAAGTGGAAGCACATCACCGATTATGTAGTTGACGCTCTACCCACGTGTGAATAAGAACTTCATCCACGTCAAACCACACCTGCAATATGAATATATAAAAGGTAAAATTATATATTTAAGTGGACTTAATTAATAAATGTAAAATTTACGTAATGAAAATACGATTTTACTCACACTGAGTGCATTATGCACTTGCATCTTCACGTAGATAGGCACAGATTCCCAATCTGGCCAAAGCATTGGGACCTTGTCCCGCACGATCGCACCGGCCATGCTGACATATTTGCGCGTGGTGTCGAATGCCTCGATCACCTCGCCATCCTCATTGGCCCTTATGGGCGTTTTCCTTCCGCCGGTGGCCTGCTCAAGTCTCTTCCCGGTGCAGGTGCCTCTAGCCCCTTTCCGTTTTCCAGTCCCATTAACGAAATTGCCTAATAAAACAATGTCAACAAATTGATATCATTAATTGAACCAATCGCAAGTCTTAAGTAATAATTAAGTAATCAATCTGATGTTAAATAAAATTTACCTGCATCGTCCGTTTGTTGGTTGGTACACCTCACACTCCAAAGATACACGGGGTCGAACGGGAGGAAGTTATACGCTTCCTCCACGGTCAGGAAATCCGGCCGTCCTTCAATATAAACAGGCATCCCCCTATCATCGAATTCAGGGATGACAGGAATCTCGTCGGGTAGGAAGAGACCGGACGGCGGAGATAGACGAGGCCTGGACGATGAGGCGCCAACACCACCATGTGCCTCAGATGATTCCCGTGAAACGGGAGTAGGCACCATCCGAATATGGGGCATTCGGATTGAGGGAGTTTCTGATGCCCCCGTTGACTGTCGCTCGTCTGAGGCTCTGCCACCGGAGGGACGTCTGCTGATTGAGCGTCTAGAGACTGAGGCTCGACGGTTCCACGGCTCTTGATCGTGCAGCTTCCTCCTCAGCTCGCGCCTCTAGCAAGGCTCTCGTGCGAGCAGTCATCATTGGCCCACTGGGCGTGTTGCTAACTGCGGCCGAGGAGGAAGCTTGACTACTGTTCCCTCCACTATTTCGGGAACCTCTCCGAAGCCAATTAGCCGCAAAACCTCCTGGACATCGTAATAGTCATGGATTCCGTTCAATAACAAATCGGAACCGGAACGGTGTGGAACCGGAACCGTTTGAAACCGGAACTGTTTGTAACCGGAACCGTTTGTAACATAACGGTTCCGGTTACAAACAGTTCCGGTTCCAAACCGTTCCGGTTCTATAACAAATCGGAACCGGAACGGTGTGGAACCGGAACCGTTTGAAACCGGAACTGTTTGTAACCGGAACCGTTTGTAACATAACGGTTCCAGTTACAATAAGTTCCGGTTCCAAACCGTTCCGGTTCCAAACCGTTCCGGTTCCAAACCGTCCCGATCCCGATTTCCACCTTCATTTATACGATTAATTAACAACTATATCACCTAAATTAACGACTATACATATTCGATGTGTATATATATATACATCATGCATCTTAATTAAATTTATCCATCACATATTCATCCAAATCACAAACCCTAATTAATTTTCCACATTTTTCACACATATATATATCATGCATCTTAATTAGGTTTAATTTCCGTATATATATACATCACATATTCATCAAAACCACATTTATACATAATTTTCACATATATATATACATCACTTCATATTCACATACCTAAATATATATATACATCACATATATACATACATGCTAATTTAGAACTTATCACCCTAATTTCCAACTTAGCACCCTAATTAATTTACACATACACATACACATACACATACACATACACATACACATACACATACACATACACATACACATGCAAAAAAATAATTAAAAATTGAGAGAGAGAGAGAGAGGGAGAGAGAGAGGATCGGACCTGCCATTTTCTTCCACCTACAATGGTGAGGGGAGGAGAGGAGGGGAGGAGGGGAGGAGGAGATTTTCGGAGGAGGAGAGGAGAGGGGATCGGTGGAGAGGAGGAGAGGGAGAGGAGGAGTAGGGAGAGGAGAGGGAGAGGAGGAGGAGAGGGAGAGGAGAGGCTCACCGGACCGATTTGGGAGGAGGAGAGGGAGAGGAGAGGGAGAGGAGGAGGAGAGGGAGAGGAGAGGGAGAGGAGAGGCTCGAGCTCGATATGGGGGAAACCAGAAAACATTACCGGCGAGTTGCTTATAACTCGTTGGTAATGTCATTACCAACGAGTTAACTCGTTGGTAATGACATTACCAACGAGTTAACTCGTTGGTAATGACATTACCAACGAGTTATAAGCAACTCGCCGGTAATGACATTACCAACGACGAGTTAACTCGTGGGTAATGTCATTACCAACGAGTTGCTTATAACTCGTTGGTAATGTCATTACCAACGACTTCAACTCGTTGGTAATGTCATTATTTCCCGAAGAATATCCGACAACATTTTCCGTCTACGATTTCCGGCTAGATTTTCCGACTACATTTTCGATTATCAATTTCCGTATCCGTACGATTAATGACTACATTTTCCGTCTACATTTTCGATTAATGATTTCCGTATACGTACGATTAACGACTACATTTTCCGTATACGTCCGATTAACGACTACATTTTCCGTATACGTACGATTAACGACTACGATTAACGACTACGATTTCCGTATACGTACGATTAACGACTACGATTTCCGTATACGTACGATTTCCGACTACATTTTCCGTCTACGATATCCGGCTACATTTTCCGACTACAATTTCGATTATCAATTTCCGTATACGTACGATTAATGACTACATTTTCGATTATCAATTTTCGTATACGTACGATTAACGTCTACATTTTCCGTATACGTACGTACCATTTCCAGCTATGCACATTTTCCGACTACAATTTCGATTATCAATTTCCGTCTACGATTAACGACTACAATTTCCGTATAGGAATTCAATGAGGATCTGTCATAGACCAATCTATGTTTTCGAATACATAGTTATATCTGTGTATATATTGCAGTAACTTCAAAAGGCACATCAGTTCAACAGAACTGATGCCGTTCCGGTTCACATTGGTTCACATTGGTTCACATTGGTTCACATTGATTCAGTCCCTGAACTGATGCATTGGTTCACATTGTTCAGATCAGTTTCTGAACACAGATGCATTTGTTCACATTGGTTCACACTGATGCATTGGTTCACATTGGTTCACATTGGTTCACATTGGTTCACATTGGTTCACACTGATGCATTGGTTCACATTGGTTCACATTGGTTCACATTGATTCAGTCCCTGTAAGTTCTATTTGTTTTCATTCTATAAACACAGATGTTCTTAACATGAGTTTTGCAGAATTCATATCACTAGAAACTAAGTTATCTAACATTAGTACCCAGTCTTAAGTGTCTAACAATCAATGCTTCAACAGATTTGTAATCAATGCTTCAAAATAAATTAATAAGATAGCATTAAAGTGACTAAACCACAAACAATCAAGTAATCAACAATTCAAAATGAATTCCCGCTGTGAGAAGATATAATGCAGAAGTTGATTATCCTCTTATGCATTTCTCAGCCCTACAATTTTCGACTACAATTTCGACTACATTTTCCTCCTACGTACGATTTCCGACTACAATTTCCGACTACAATTTCCAACGTACTAAGGATGATAATCGTAATCATCTTCATCACTTGAGTCTGACTCGGTTTCATAGGTAACCTCTGGCAATATGTGCCGCTCCTCGTCATCTGAATCAGCGTCAACTTCATATGGATTAACATCGAGAAGTTCTGCTCCAGTAATTCGAACCACACTCCCAGATCTCACATTATTAAGGCGAATCGTAGATGATTCCGGAATGTCAAAAGCGTTCGGCTCTTGGTATGCAGTAACTTCCTCATCATCTGCGGTATCACCAAGTGTGGCAGCACTGTATATGTTTCTATGAGCAACATGGTTAACCACCTTCCACGGGACATTGTTAAGAAGATCGTCCAGGTAAAACACTTGTTTTACTGATGAGGCAAGAACGAAAGGGTCATCTTCATACCAGGTAGTAGCAGTATTCACCGAAAATGTTCCGTACTGATCGGTCCTTGTGTTCTCCGGGCTAGTATCAAACCATCTACACTTGAACAAGTGCACTTTCATGCGGTTCCCATAAATTAGTTCAACAACTGAATGAAGGACACCGTAATAGTCAACGCCATCCTGCCCACCATGGACCATCACCCCACAATTCTGTGTTTTCAGTCGGTCGTCTCGATTTTCACATATAAATTTCACGCCATTGACCTGACACATCGAGTAAACTTTTGAAGCAATCGGTTTCATCGCCAGGACCCTCAATTCGTTTGACCACTCTGGGCAACCATCATCTGCTACATGGTTCATCTGAAAACGTCCATATATTAATACGTACAGAAGAAATTATGTCATCTTGAAACCACAAAAGCACGTACATACATACATGCTATGTAAGGATATATATATAAAAATAGTACGTGCATGCATATGTATATATATCGATCTAATCTCTGAATTCGATTCAGTACTCGATGATAGTACGTATTCAGTACTCGATGATAGTACTCAATGATATATCGATCTAATCTCTGTTAAGCCTGGATCCGATAACAATACGATAATACCAGTCATTGATTCAGACACAAGATTAACTACAAGCTGTTTTCTCGTTTCGGTGACCGTACATCAACAACATTTCATATATATATATATATATCTCACGAATTGGATTTGATCAACACACACACACACACATATATATATATATACCACATATACGTATATATATATACACCTACGTACCTATATAAATAACTTCCCGAGTGATCGAGTTTTCGACGCCCGCCTTAATTTTGACAATATACCGAATGATCGATTTCAGAGCGTACGTTTTCCTTCTTTCGATTTCTCTGGATTTTTTTCGCTCAAAATGATTGAATGATCGAGCTGCTCGATCCGGCATCTAATATAAGACACATTGCCGGCGACGGAGTAAGTCGCCGGAAATGAAGACATTACCGGCGACTTTACGCCGGAATCTCGCCGGTAATGTTGCAAAACATTACCGGCGACTCCAACCGTCGCCGGCAATGTCTAGGGAGACATTTCCGGCGAAATTCCCGCCGGAAAATCGCCGGTAATGTCTTCCTAGACATTGCCGGCGACGGTTGGAGTCGCCGGTAATGTTTTGCAACATTACCGGCGAGATTCCGGCGACATTGCCGGCGACGGGCTAAGTCGCCGGTAATGTTGAACATTACCGGCGACTTTTCCGGTCGCCGGCCTTGTCTCCGGTGATCTCGCCGGTAATGGGCAAAAATGTTGTAGTGAATAAACGGTCGTTTCCTAAAGAAATTTATACAACCAGTTTGGGAGTATGAAGATCCTCCAACTACAGCTTAATCTAGTTTATTTACGCTCTCGCATAAGTAAACTATAGGGGCAACACATACATATCTACCGAGGATCATTGTACATCATAATAGCCTATTCATGGGGTTAAATAACTAGAGCCTGTACCCGAGGCCAAATTTTTTGTTTTTCTTCCAAGTTAAAAGTTCATGTTAGCCAGTTTCTGTGGCCTGAGTTTTGAGCAAACTGTATCTGAGTTTATCAATATAAGGAACTTTTGCACTTCAAATAAATATTACATTCAACAAATGGAAGAATACAAAGGTTTTGCGGCCTCAAGCTCTGATACCATATGGAAAAACAAACTCTGAATCAGCAACAGAGAAAAAAGATAAAACAGTTTGTTTTTCACAAATCCTCTTAGTTGATAGCCATCCCCTGGGTCGAAGTATCGAGTAAAGACCAAAACACCAAGTTTAAAAAAAAAAGAGATCGACCTCGGCGAGGGGATGAGGAGGATTTGAAACGCCAAGGTAGAAGGTGCATCAGATCAAAAGACCTGTTACCCTTCCCTTGACGTTTGTTGCCTTCTTCCCAGGTTGACGCCCCTATCTTTCCTCATCTTTGCAGGCCACATTGAAGAGGCTTACCACCTCCAATGCATATCAACACCGAGCGGGTGCACTGGGGAAAGGTGAGGGGGTCTTCACCTCGGGATTGTGGCTTCTCCCTTCTTCTACTGACTCAAGTAGGGATAGCCAAGGCAACGCCTGGACGTAGATATTGCTATCTAGTCCAGGTTTGGACGTGGATATTACTATCTAAGGAACACAACATGGAAGGATTTATCTGGAGGTTTCTTTAGATAGGAAGACCAGAGCAAATAAACAGTGGGGGAATTCATTCTCGCGAAAAGGTTGTTTCATAACACAAAGGAAGGGAAACCTTTTATAACCAGGAGTCACAACGGTTTGGCTTCGCGAGAGTAATTACACCCGAGAATAGAGAACACGTGTCCAACTGAGAGTGGACCGCGAAGACGGTTTATCTACTCGCAAGAAGTGCATGATAAATGAGGAGATTTCTGGGGATGGTAAAACGTACTTCAAAAGATTTTGATTGTTTGACGCGATACGGATTCCAAGCTTGGAATTAAATTCCATTTATTGTTGAACAGTCAGAATAGTCAAACCAGTTACAGTCTAAGACGAGGCTGGATCAAAGATAAAAAAAAAGGGCTTATTAGAGAAGCCTAATTTGGTCTTTGGACCCAATTCTTACTTTGTCGTCAAAAATAATACATAAATAGTTTAATGGTTTGGGACAAATAAATAAGACCTACATCTGAGGCCCAAAAAGTTACAATTGGAGGAGAAAGTTCTTTATTGAGATTTTAGCCGTCTCTGAGGCCATCCAGGCCTGGTGAACTGCTTGGCGAGCATTATTGGCTTCATCGCGTGCTTCTTGGAGGAGTTGAGCTTGATTCTCGCCTTCCATCACAACTTGATGCATTTTGTCCTAACACCTGGGGATGTCAGTTTCCAATGCATTTATTTCAGCATCAAGGGATGCGAGTTCAGCTTCAAGAACAGCTCTTCTGGCACGTTTGGTTGCTAAAGTCTCTTCCTGGCTAGAGTCATCCTCCAATATTTTTTGAATTCTCTCTTTCTCCTTTTGAGTTTGTCGCTCCAAGGTCTCTGCTGCTTCGTTCTTACGCTCAACCTCAAGTGTTAGACGATGGAGGGCTTCGTTTTGGTTCAGGAGTAGAGAGAGATTCTCTTCAAGTTCATCCAGGCGAGGGATGAAGTCTGCTGGGGCAGTGGATTTCAAGGTTTTCACTTGTTTCTGGATACCTTGAATGTCTAGTGGAGAATCCAAGGGCCCAGAGAGAATTTTTCTAAGCACGACTGTGGTGTCAGAAGGAGTGCTCAGTGTACCCAGTTTGCCTACTAGTTCTTTTAACTTGGTGGTTGATTCTTGAACACTGGGAAGCTGAGGGTTGCTTTCTCGCGATGAAGATGGTATAGGATTTTCTTTGATTTGAAGTACGGGATCTTCATCGTTGACACCAAGAGGACTGCCAGGCTGATCTTCAGCGGCCATTATAAGAAGTTGGCCTGATGTGTTTGCTTGGTTCCTGGGACTGTTTGGAATTGTCTCGCGAACGTCCAGGTCCACAAGAACATGTTTGGACTACAGTATGAATAACAGTTTGTCAGGACCAATTAAGAAATCATTAATCCAGAAGTAAGTATGAAAGGTTCTTACTTGTTGGGGAGACAATGACTGTGTTCCTTCAACTGCTTGAACTAAGGGCTCTGGCGAGGAAGGACTTGGTTCCTCGCGTTCTGGATTACTCTCAACCAGAGTCAGTGGTTGTGGAACTAAGTGCTCTGGCGAGGAGATGATCTGACGTTCAGGCTCTGGAGTGACTTGCTCATTCGGAGTGCTGGCGCCCTCGCCAGAGGAGGAAGGAATGAAGCAAGATTGAACTTCAATTTGTAGTTGCCTGAATAAAATGGCAGGATCAACAGGCTTTGTTTTTTCTTCTTTCTCGAGTTCTGCTCGATGAATACCAGCTAGAAACCTGGCTATGAAATCCTTACAACATTCTTTGGCGCTATTGATGATTTCAGGGCCCGTTTCACGATCTTCATTGTCAAGTATAATGCTGGACTCATCGAACTTCAAAATGAAGGCTTTACAGCACCCTTCAGAAAGCCTTTCTCCCAGTGAGTCTATTATATAATAAGCTTCGTCTTCAGCTTTGAGGACGAAGAAGTGATCGTTCCAACTCACTATGTATACTTGTGGCTTTTGGCTCTTTTGGATTTGTTCCCATAAAGCATCAAAAGAGGGAAGGCCATTCAGGGCTGTAAATTTCTCTGGGTCAAAGTACCCAATGAAGGAGTCATCAGATGAGAACTGTAATGGTCTGATGTTTGCCTTCAAGATTGTGTCCAGATCAAAGTGTTGGTCTGGGTACTTGCTCGCAAGGGTATCGTCCTTGCATAATTCCTGCCGCTCCCTTGAACCTTGAATTAGGAGATCATCAAACTGGGAGTATGTGGGCACGCTGTTTGGATTTACACATAACCAGTGTGCAATGGTGAAAGCTACGGTTGAGCAAGCACTGGATCCTGAGGCTTTGTCACTCCTCTAATAGAATGAGGCAAGAAAGACTCGAGCCTGAAGCTTTTCTTGTTTATTCCTGCTGATAACTTTTGAATCCAGCCAAGCTCCACTTTTAGGCCCTTTGGATTTCAGTGCAATCTTTTTGCATTTTGGAGACTGTCAAATGATTGGGGTTAGTTATAAGGTCAGCAGCAAAATCAGATGGTTCTGGAAACAGCAGGTTCAAATACTTACAGAGGATCCAGAGGGGTTTGATCTTTTCTTCCTAAAAGACTGTATAGCCACAGTTACATCTGGTTCTGGGGTGTGCTGTGCAAGCGAGATTGAAGAAAAGAATGGTCAGTCATGATATGAAGAGTTGCTAATGCATGTGGCAATTTTTAGTAAAGGGGCATACCTGTGGCCATGGGGTAGAACTGGTGCTCTGATATAATCCATTTAACGCAGCCAAGTCTTCTTTATTTGAGAATCTGTGGCTGAAGTCATGGAAGATGGCTGCAAAACATAGAAGCGGTCCCTAGTGTCGTTTCTCTTCCCAGAACTGGGAGCACCATGCGAGATACGATTGGGTGACTGACTGAGAGATCACTAGTGGCTTTGTTATTGGTGGAAGCATTACTGTTGGAAAGCCAAAGTGTTCATCTCGTACTTCTGCTGCGAGAGGATGATTGTTTCCTCGCCAAAGAGTATATTTATTAACAGAGCAGGCGATGGGCATGGGAGCATCCTGGATGAGCCCAAACTGTCTGCAGAAGTGGTTTGGGGCATAGAGCTCATACCCGGAGCTGACTGAGTTTGGAATTTGCAGGTCCTGACAAGTGTTGAATCGAGTGAAGAGTTTCCTCGCAAGAACATCTTGTTCTGGTGAGGGCATAAATCCACTTGCGAGGAGGCCAGGGTGGTGACGACTCAGAATATTCTCAACTGCTGCAGTGGGGAGGTCCTTGTGCGAGCAGAGGTGATTGAAGCAGTGGAGGTAGGACCATTGTTTGGTCCCTGGGCATTGTAGAAACTAATGTCTGGCCCAGCAGCTTGTGTTCTTCATGGACATGGGGTGTTGAGGGGCAGAAGAAAGGGAAGTAGATTTGCAACCAGAGTTCTACCATCCAAAGTGGTCCTGGTTGGTTCAGATCAAGCTTCGATAATGTGACTCGCCTGAGGCCATAGTAGATGTAGGCGAAGACGGACTCAACCAAGCTTAGTTGATCACCGTCGAAGAGGCGTTCAGCGAGGTTGGTCCAACATTTGGTGACCTTGGCAAAGGTTGAACAGAAGAGGTACTTTGCTAGCCAATACTCCAGGAAGACTATTCCTCCTTGTGGTGTGTCTTTTTGCTCGCGAGCAAAGTGTTTCACCCAGGAGGAGTAGGATGAAGGGCGTTCATGGGAGGCTTGATTAGGTGTTTTGTGAGAGTGTTGAGGAGCCCAGGTGTTTTTAAAGGCAGGAACTCCAAATATTGTATACAGGTCGAGCATTGTGATGCTCATATCACCACAAGGTAGACGGAAACAATTTGCTGTACAGTCCCAAAAACACATGGCTATGGCAAATGGGGTTCTGTTACCTCCAGTTGGAAGAGAAAAGCATAAATCGATTAGTTGGGCTATTCCGGCTGTCTCCCACCGTTTGATATCTTGCCCACGGCGGTGCCGGTACCAAGCGAGATCTTCTGTACGTGCTTGTGTGTGGCCACTTTCCAATAAGACAGAGAGTGTCTTTTTGGGTCTGCTATGGGGTTTGCTTGGAGTATAAGGGATGAACTACAAATGGGCTGGCGAAGGTTAGTAAAAAGCTCTGGATTAAATGGAGTGTCCAGAAATGGACCAAGAAGACCTGTGTTTTCAGCAGGGTCTACAGAGAGGGTGCAACCAGCGTCTGGGTTGTGTCGTTTAGCGACGGCCTTGAGTTGTTTGGAGAACTTCTTGGCGTCATGGGATTCATAAAGGCTGGGAATGTCTTTGCGATGAGGAATTTTTCTGGGAAATAAGGATTGACGGCAGTGAGAAGGAAATGTTTGAGCTTTTTGACTGAGAGAGTTAGAAAGTGCAGGATTTGAGCAGGTGAAAGGGTTTCGTTGAAAGATGAAATTTGTGGGTATGGACTGGTGTTTTTATAATGTGTCAGTCGAGCGTCACATTTTTTTTGAAAAGTTGGGTGACGTGGTGTTCGGGTGATGGGATACCGTTTTGGAGTCTATAGGCACGATAGTCAAGGTATATTCAAGTCTTTTCGCTTGTTCAGGAAGTTCCAAGTTCAAGACTTGATGGGCAATGTTTGGGCCTAAAATAAATAAAGTATTTCGTTTTGGGCTTGGATGGCCGAGGTCTATGCGAGCGGCTCAATATATGCTTGGCGAAGAGTCAAGTGAGGATAATGTCTGGCGAGCGTTCGCCAGGAGCAGACTTTGAGTTCTATTAGAACTGTGTCTATTACTTAGCCGGTTCCATGCGGCTTTGATTCTATCATGACTGGTTTATTTTAGACAGGGCTCTTAGAAGAGTTATGATGGAATTAGAGATCTATGAGTGATACAACACGTATGCTGGTGTTGGATTCAGATTGTGATTACAAGAGCAGAAAGAGTTCGAAACAGAGTAAATGATTGTTGTTTAAGCGAGTATATAAGGAGAGTAAGAGCTTTGTGAGAAAGGTCCTCGATCAAACATACAAACTTGCTATATGCAAACAAACCTAGACAGACGTCTCGTCCTCGAGATTTCTATCTTCTTTGCAACCAGAAGGTCAAAAGTGTTTGTCACCTGTCGAGTGAGAGTATTGCGACTCCAAGGAAGCAATTACAACCGGACGGTCGAAGAGCTTGTCACATAAGGGTGAGAGTTCGGGCACACGAAGAGAGTAGTGTTCTCAACACTCTGTCGCTTGGATTGCTCTGCGTTGCACTGAATAGGAGTGTGGAGTATCGATTTAGAGACATTGCTAGAGATTCACATATCAATGTCCTAGGTCACTAGGAAAAAAGGATCTATTCGAGTGGGGTTGGTGCTCTCCATATTCTAATTGCTTAATATAGAAGTCAGGCGGCTGTAAACAGTCCATATTCCGTCTAGAGACGGTGGCACGCCAGCATACGAAGCACAAACAGGATAAACCGGCTCACGCGGTTAAAATATCCGAAATCATAAAAGAGACTGCTTCGCGAGAAGGATCTCTTTGCGAGAGATATTTTTGCATCGAACACTATCCTCAATGGATTGAAGTACCATAGTTACGTGTCTGATCGCCACACGAATAGATACAATGGCGTTGACCGATTCGGGCACCGGAAATATTTTGCCGATGATGACTGCTTGCTCATTTTCAGGGACTCCCATGCGGGACAGAACAAGCTTGCGGGCATCCACGCCATTTCTAGTTTCATATTATTTCTATTTTTTTGTGTGGCTCCAGAGTAGAACGTGCTGCCACGCGCGGAACAAAGAAAAAGAAAAACAGGTTTTCGTCGCAACATTGTAAGTCTTGTCCGGTGGCCCGACATTGGGTGCTGGCTTTGGCCTCACCAACGTCTATGGGTGTGGCTGGAAAGGTTTATGGCCTCGCGAATAGGCGAAGATCGACGGTTGGGTCACTCTATCTAGGTCGCATGGTTTCGGTGAGTCGGGGAGTAGTTTTGAACGGAGGAACGTTGTGGGTGGTGAGGCTGGTTTGCGTTGGCCTCTAAATGATGTGGCGTGCGATTTGAGCATGGTGGTGGTTGGCTTGTCTGTGGCGGCGGCGGTTGAACATGATGACTTTGGCCTACATCCGGGTCGGGTTAGATACCTGGGTCGGTTTGGTATCTATTTTGTCCTAATAAAAGTTTGAGTTTGGGCCTGATCCAGACCATATTTTAACTTTTTTAGGGTTTAGTTGTTTGAGTTTTTTTCTTGAGTGCTACAATAATGTCCAAAAAACCTGTTTACTAGAAGATGATGACTTGTTGAAGCCGTTTTGGAGTGTCGTTCCGTGGCTCACAAAGCAGCTGGCAGTTGAGTCCTCTGGCTAGGTTTTTAGGTTTACGTATTATTTGGGTCAGGTACCTTGGTGTTTAGGGTTTAGTTCATTTAGCTTGATTATATAGGAGGTGGGGTACCAAAGATGTTTTTCAGTTCAGATGTCTGCATGACACCTTGCTCGCCCTATTTCTATTTGTTGAGCTATTTCTTTATTATTCTTGTATAAGTTACTCTAGAGGGTTCCTATTGATCGAGTTGGTGACTGTTAAACTTTTTATAACCTATCATTCTCATTGACTATTATCGCTTTCTTTTATATATTTCTATTTCCAATTTTCCAAACCAAAGAAGATACACCTATGGATTATGCCTAGGTGCCATTTACATTTGGCTCCAAAAATATGAAAGTTTTTATACGAACTTTCACCCATGAAATCTTGTCTAGTACGTACAAAACACACATGGTTCAGCTTTAAGTCGGTATTTGCCCTTTTGCATGGTAAAGTTGCCGCGTTAATTGACAACTTCAAATTTGAGTAATTTTTTTTCCCAAAATGTTTCATGTTTACTATATAAGTCAAAAAATAGTCAAAAAAAATTATACTATGACTTTTACCTTGACCAAAAACAGAGAATGCATTAACGATAAATATCTCTAACGAGCCTTGCCTCTTTTCATTCAACAAGTGGAAAAAAAAAATCAAATCCAAGGAGAAGCACTTTGGTCGGTTTATTTCCAAATTCGGTTCTCAGTTGAAGAACGCTTTAGATATTTACTATAATCGGCCATTGTTGTCCCAAGAGACGAAGGATGCTAGGTTAGCTGATCGTTGTAAACTTGAAATTCGTCATTTATTCATAATTGAAACAATAATCGAAATGGATATTTCTTAGAAAAATTTCACCATTTGGGTCACGGGGTCAGGGTTGTTGGGGCAATAGGACAATAAGTCAGTGACGTATCATTCACTTCTTGATAGTTGCTTCCACCCGTTAGGCCAGAGTCAGAGTCAGAACTAAGTTTTTTATTTAATATTTATTAGTAATTTATAATAAATTGAAGTGATATATGTAAGATCAAACTCAATTAATTAAATTCAGTCGAATCTTAACATTTGATCAGAGTAAGTTGGTTTTGACACACCTTTTCATCAATTTTTTCCTTTGCATATGACACTTTTATTTTTTTATGTTAATTCGAAATATTTTTTTCGTCATTTTTATTGAAAAAAATGAATGAAAAAAAAGAGATCGAAGTTACAAAGAAAATGAAATTGATACCAAATTGAATTTTGTAGAAATTATGGGAAACGTACCATATCACATGCAATAATGTTGCAATAATGTTACTTGCAAGTGAATGGAGATAACATTCATCTTAAGCTGTCAAGGTACATACTTTGATTTCCAATAAGATATATACTACATATATCACAGTCAGACTTGATGAAAGGATCCGATCCCGATTTAGTTGCCTAAATTAAGCCCTAACAACTCTACTAACTATGGTTACTACTCTTTATTTGACAACCAAAGTGGAGAATTAAAATTCAAAAGTCACGAAATAATGAAATTTCATACATCTAGGTTTCTTACTAAAATATATTAAATATACAACTATTTTCAACATTAGAGCTGCTAAACAAATTAAGCTGACATTGTAAAGTAAAATACTAACTCGCAAGATCAACCTTGGATCCTATGGTAGATACTGCTATGTCTCGATCTGTATGCGCACTCGACCCCAAAAGAAACTCTACAAACTGGTCATTTAAAACCGAAAAGCCCAAGAAAAAGACACATAAAATATTAAAAAATGTTAGAGTGAGTGAACGAAAATAATATTTTACTTTTTTAAGTAAAACTGCAAATAATATGCCTTTCATAAATAATGTATATAAAAATAATGCAAGTTTAAAAATATGATTATCCAGGTACTCCTGAGTACTATAAAATATGTGGAGCCTACGACTCGGGTCATCTGACCTCAAGTTCTAATATTGTCCAGGTCAGGTTTACTGGCCCTTCTGGGTGCTCAATAGATCCTTGGGTCAGGTCTCTGGCCCTCACGGAGCATCTCGGGGATCAGCCGAGAGGCAGTGCATCAATGCAACACTGTGACTATGCTGAATGTAAACCAAATTATGCATATGCCTCCAAATGAAAATTCATAACTATAAATGCATAACTGTATACTATATATCTAATGCATGCATAACTACCAATGCATACTAAAGACTTGCAAATAACAGTGGAAAATAAAATGTCCACTCACAGTACTGTGTCGTGATTTCCACCAGCTGAAGCCTGTCAGTCGGCGTTCTATATGTATGATACTGGCTACTATCACGTCATCCTGAAACAATGATCATTATTTAATAACTACTCGTCGAAAATCATATCGAATAGCTAGGCTCATAACTCACAACCAACATCGTCAAGAAAATTATATTCTCGACAAACGCACTTTCCGAGATAATATTGGTCTCCAAAATAAATTCTGATTTCCAATTTCTAATTTTTAAGTCCTCTATTTAATTCGTATGCAATATCCTTAATCGTTATGTGACTCGTGGTCGAATCGATAAATTAATCCGTCGATTAATAAAATTATAAATATGTTTATTTAATTTTTGATTAACCCACTACCGGCGACGTTCGGCCTTGTTTTTTTTTTTTCGCCGGAATTGTCATTCCCGGCGACAAGTCGCCGGCAATGGCGTCGTCGGAAATAGCCCGCCGAAGATAACATTGCCGGCGACGGCGTTTCACGTCCCCGATAATGTCTAGACATCACCGGGTCGCCGGCAATGTTAAGACATTACCGGCGACTTGAGTCGCCGGTGATGTTTAGGACATTACCGGCGACTTGAGTCGCCGGTGATGTTTAGGACATTACCGGCGACTCAAGTCGCCGGCAATGTCAGCGCCGCCGTGGCCGGAATTTGAAGACATTGCCGGCGACTTAGGTCCATGTCGCCGGCAATGCTTGGAAAAATTTTGAAAAAAAATCGCGGTTCTGGATTGGGCCCAATTCCAGAACCTGCATTGAAAGACATAAACCGAACAATCATACAAGTTCAACAGTACACATAAATGTCCAACGTACAGTACAAATAGCAACGATACGAAAATTAACTACAACTACACGTCAGGGTCGAGGAACGTGCGGGTCAGGGTCGAAGAAATCCATGTACTCATTTGAACTCCAGTGGCTACCCTGGTCTTGCTGTGGCGGTGACTGGTGCGGTGGTGGTGGTGGATAATTGGGGAAACTGGGGAACACAGGGACCGGGGGAGGTGTGGGGAGCGGTTGTCCGGTAGTCTGAGCCGCGTACATCGTCTGCATCCAGGTGAACATTTGTGTCTGCTGCTGGACCATGAGGCGGTGTTGCTCGATCATCCCCCGGTACTCGGCATCTCTGGCTGCCTGCTGCTCGGCCATCTGCCTCATCTCCTCCATATGCCTCCTTTGCTCCTCTAATTCCCTCCGCATCCTCTGAAGCTCCGCTGCGAGGTTACGACTAGAAGCTGAACTTCTTGACCCGGTAGAGTATTCTGAAGTGTTCTTCAATACTCCTTCGCCCGCCGAGCCCATTCCCCTACAGTAGTAGGTATTCTTTCCAGTCCCGCACGCTTTTGCCATGATCTGAGCGGCTATAGGCCGATCAAGCGGATCGATCTGAGAGGCATACTGGGTGACTTCTTCCTCGGAGCAGTCAGGATGGTTACCCCGAGCTATATTCATGGTCACTTCTGTGGTCGCCTCCTCCACTCTCGCCTAATTAAAAAGCGAAAATGAATAACATATTATCTAACAAAATAAATTAATATCGAAAAATAGTTTTATTAACACATGGAGAGGCGAAAGACTTACCGCTTCTTCAGGGCACTGCGGATAGAACTTCTGATGAATATATACCAACGGGTTCACTTTTTGTTGTTGCTGCGCCTTACTCGACCAACCCAAATAGTTCAGTGAACCTGCATGATGGGCCCTGGTGTTTTTCAATCTATTTGCCCGGTTCCTCTTCGAAATCGCCTTGTTTGATAAAAATTTGTAAAAAAATTAGTAACTAACTATTTAAATGTGATACGATACATTAGGCTTGTAAGATATGTTCAGGATGCATACCTTCGCTTTGGGGTGCACGAAGTGGGCTATCAGCCACAGCCACTCGTACTCCCTAAACCGGAATTCGCTAGGGGTAGAACCTCGGCCTAGCTCCTTGTATAGAGTGTAATGTGAAGAAAGTTCGTTCTTCCACTCTTTATACCTATATTAACTCCAGGAAAAAAAAGTTAGAGATATTAAAACACTTGATAAACAAAAATCTAACTCGATATATACTCAAATAACTCGAAGCACATCACCTCATATGTAGTTGACGCTCTACCCACGTGTGAATAAGAACTTCATCCACGTCAAACCACACCTGCAATATGAATATATAAACGGTAAAATTATATATTTATTCAGACTTAATTAATAAATGTAAAATTTACGTAATGAAAATACGATTTAACTCACACTCAGTGTATTATTGAAAGGACCCAACCCCGATTTAGCTCCCTAAATCGGAATCAAACCCCTTCGAAAACACGAACCAACAAAAACTTTTTAAAATTTGGGCAGAGTTTCGTTACTAACGTTGAATTACCATTACCTGCACGTGGAAAATACACTTCATCCTATGCCACAAAAAGCAAACCGTGGGCACCAATCCCATCCGGATTTCTCAATATATCAACAGTAAAATAAATCAGTAAATATCTCTATACTTTACTGAAATCCGGTGTAAAATCGTATAGCATATACAATAGAACGCTCAGAGCGACTTCTAATACATAATCATATACGCATACCACAGTAGGTAGAACAATAAACCTACTGGATGAAACAAAGTAGCTCGAGCACTATGCCTCCGACCACGACGTGCGACACCAGAGCCTGAACTGCAAACTGGGCACGGAAACCGAAAAACCCAGGGGAAAGACATGAAACACGTTAGAGTGAGTGGACGAAAATAAATGTCTTTCACCAAATAATATATGTTATAAAACATATGCGAGTCGAAATATAATAAATCAAACCAAATAGTATACGAGGAGACGCTGACTCCAACTCGTAAACAGAGCATGCAAGTAAAATCTCACAGTCAGAACCACGGGGTCCCTAGCCCACACGTGATCCTAGCTGCAGCAGCACAGTCGGAACCACGGGGTCCCTAGCCCACACGTGATCCAGAACCACGGGGTCCCTAGCCCACACGTGATCCAGAACCACGGGGTCCCTAGCCCACACGTGATCCTAGCTGGTAACATCCTCGGGGATCAGCCGGGATGCAGTGTATCGATACAACCTCATAAACTACGACTGTACTCTGTGAAAACCAAATCATAAACAGTTCGGTGCAAATGCATGAAACAATATATCAATGTATGTATACTCGTATACGCATATCCGTATATATATATAATCGTAAAACATATGCTCGTAAAACCATAATCAATCTGCATGCTCAAGTTCGTAATTCATATATATAAAAGACTCGCAATCATTTCCGTGAAAAGAAATTGTCCACTCACAGACTGGCGTAACGCGTATCGCGTTAACCCGTGATCTGGCGGAAAATCCCTCGCCAAACGAACGATCACGAACCCCTCGCTTTACGTTCGGACGCTCAACTCGAAAAACGAACCTCCCCACAGCGATCGGGGCGCGATTTCAAGTCAAATGACATGCGACTTGTCGAAAGTCAAAAAGTCATCTCTGACCGTTGACCGCCGTCCACGGCGGCGCCACTGTTGACCGGAGAATTTCACGGCGGGGCAACCTCTATTCCACTCCAAATCACCCACTGAGCAACTTTGTCAACTGCACCGAAGTCCAATTCTCACTCTAACATGGTCAATTTCAAGCAAAACCGAATGAACACACAAATTTCAAATCCAAAATTCTCCTTGCACACATCGAATTGAAACACGAAACTTACAGGGAAGCATCAAGGGGATGAGAGCTTCAAAGCCCACTAAGAATTGCAGCTCGAATCGGCCGGAATCACAAACCACCATTAACACCAAAATTCACAAACCTTACTTCAAGTTTTCTCTCTCCACCGTGAGCTCCACCACGAAAGGAGGACGGCACGGGGTCGAGGGCAGCTCGGCGAGTAGGACGGGCCAAGGACCAAGCCTTGGGGTGGCCGGAATCATCGCGCCACCGTGGAGACCGTGGAGAACCACCGTGAGTTCATCTCCACCGAGTTGACTCGGTCAACTCGGTCAACCCTCAAAATGGAAAGTCTCCCCCTTGCCCAGAATAGCAGGTTACTATATATAGCCTTTCCCAAAACGGAAACTTCATGTTTATCCATTTCGACGAACTTGAAACGCGCGTAACTTTCTCGTCGTGATTCCGATTCCGATAATTCTCGCAGCCACGAACTCGTCTCAACATACTCTTCAATAATCACCCAAAGTCAAACATATCGGCCAATCAAATAAAAAGTCAATCCTTCAAAGCAACACACAATAAATCGACTAAATAATCAACAAACGGCAAAATTCGTAACTAATTCCTCGTAACTCCAAATCATGCTCCGGAAGTTCCCACAAACTCGAAATTAAATTCCGAACAACTTCCGTGGAGAAGCTGAGACCAAATTCTCGTCCGGTAATTTAGTCGCGAACAAACCCGCCATTTAAATCTGAACTTCAAATATTCATAATTAATTCCTCGGTCGTCCAAATAACGATCCGGAACTGCCCACAAACTCGTAATCACACGTACAACGACTCTCGAGAAGAGACCCAGCTCCAATTCTCGGCCAATAATTAAGTCGTTAACAAGCTAGGCGATTCCAAACAACCGTCGGATACCAGTGACTACGCGGTAACTCACGTACATAGCTGGTCGTACTGCTGATTCTGGTTCGGGTCGTCACAAATCCACCCCCCTTAGAAAAATTTCGACCTCGAATTTTCCAAGTCTGCTGGCTAAAAGTAGGAACACTGCCTCTGCATACTGCTCAACTGCTCAGTGGCTACATCAACTGAACAACTCTGGTAACCGTCTCCACAATAGGAGACAATTCCGTGCCGGAATCCCTGTACCCACAAATCACAAATCTGAACTGGCCCACACAATCGCCAAGTGTTCCTACATAAGGAACAGACAGGGTACACAATGCGAAACCAACCTGAAATACAGTTCCGCCACACGGAACACAACTCGCACAAAAGCCAATGCTATAGGCGATGCCGAACCATACGGCGTAACACTAACTCGCCTATGACCACATATGGATCAAAACATCGAGGCAAATCACAACTCAGTTCATACATCAACATAACTCAGACACTCATATCAGCATAGTTCAAACATCGAACTCGAGCAATAATCAACCCATTTCCACTAATCTGACAGTCTGTGGTAACACACTCCACAAAATCAAAAACAAACATCAACTCAAATTCAAACCAAACTCGTTCCAGCACAATGGAGTACAGCACCATACCTCAAATCAACATCAAATAATCTCAAAACTATAGTGGTCCACAAACTGGTACTGCAAGCAACCTCGAACAGCTGAAATTGCTGGTCCTGAATCCTCCGGAACTGCAACACCGAGGTCCACAACATGCCCTCCAAGGTCTGAATAGTTCTCAAAGATCACCATCCAATCTGAGGATAAGAACCGGTACTAACTCGCAATCTGGTTCCCAATGCTCACTGCAAAGCTTGTTGACACTTTTCATAGCCGATTACCTCGACCAGCAAACTGGGACACAGGTACACCACGTAGACGGACAACCTCCGTCAATCACAGCTATACCAGCCAACCACTGGAATCATCTCCGAAAGTACAAGGAACTGTACTGAGTTCGTCAAATGATCCACAAAGACCCGACAACTGGTATCACAACCAAACTGTACACATCCACACACAATTACAGCAGCAACCGTCACGTCTAACCGGAAATCTCAAATGGCTAACACATCTCGGCAAGTCTCTGCCTCCTAGCCATCGCCAGTCGACGAACATGGCATCAGCACACACAAGCTGCGCTCGCACAAGCTGCTATATCGTTCTTCATGTTGCGTCACGAGTAATAAACTCGAAATATCGGATACATCTCCACACCACTAGCGCCAAATGCGCGTCAAACAATGAGCTTCAACATCATCATACTCGAACTCAGCTCTCGTAGCCCATAACTCGGCTAACACAAAAACTCGGGCCACACATACATACATGCAATACTGAAGCTCCTAACTCTCAACTGAATGCATCAGCATCACATCATCCCAAACGGATGGTCAAAGTACGACCACTAGCCTTTCTCGAACAAGCTCAAAGGTGCAGCCCTTGTCGTGAGTCGACCTCATCCATCTACACTGCCTCAAGCCCAAATCTGGCCGAGAATGCAAGTGGATGAAACTCAGTGGTCAGTGTACATCCTACACCGCGCTACGCGTCATAGCTATAGTGTCTCAAACTCTCTGATACTAACACAAATACAGCTACACCCAAATCAAACTCCGGATACGTAGCCTCATAAGTTTTCCATTATCCGTAACCATGAGCCACCGCTCTGTTACACAGCATCAAAGCACAACCCAAACCAAATCTCGATGTATCACCATAACCCACGAACTCGTCGCGATCATCAGGTAAGGTCAAAACCGAAGCAACGGTCAACCATCCTGCAGGAGTAAGTAACTCTCCTCGCGTGCATCGAACCACTCGAACTTGATGCCTTCTTCATCAAGTGAAGTGGTAATCCGGGAAAATCCTGCACAAGCCGTCGATAAAAGCCTGCCAAACCCAAGAGACTCTTGATCTCTGGTACAATCGTAGGGCAACCGCAAATCAACACGGCTTCAAACTAGTCAGGATCCACGCCAACTCCCTCGGATAGCATCACATAGCCCAACATCTTCACGCTAATCGATCAAAACTCACACTGGATGAACTTTCACAAACAGCTAATCGTCTCGTGAAGTCCGCGAAACCACTCGCTATTGCATTAGGTACTGGCCCACGCTCCTGGAGTACATCAGGACGTTGCCAACGAACATGACCGCAAACTCGTCCAGAAACCGTCTGAACACCTGGTCCATCAAGTCCACATGATCAACGGGGCATTGGTCAACCAATAGCGTGACCAAGAACTCCTGATGTCCGCACCGAGATCCGAAAGCCAACATAGCCAACATAGCCACATCTGACTCATCAAACCTCCACTGATGGTATCCGGATCTGAAATCAATCTTCGAAAAGACTGAAGCTCTCGTAAGCTGATCAAACCACTCGCCTGTCCGAAGCGAAGGATACTCACTCTCCTCTGAAGCAAATCAAGCTTCTGGTAGTCAATGCACCACCATGTCGAATCATCCAACAACCACACAAACAATGCAGGAGCACACCACGCAAATACGCGGGGTCGCATAAAATCTTCTGAAACCTCCTCCAGCAACTCCTGGAGTCGAAACTGTAACTCCATCAGCTCCGCTGGCACCGAACGACAAGACGTCGGCAAATGAGTCCAGCGCTCGATACAAGCTCAATGGTGTAGTCAGTCTCCCGAACTGGAGAAACACCTGGTAACTCCTCCGAAACACACCTGGAAACTCCGGAACCACCTCGATATCACCAATGTCGGGTACAGCAACCATAGTATCCATAACATGTGCTAAGCAAACAACATAACTCGTCTCCACCATCCGCTCGACCATCACCGCGAAACAGCATCTCGGGGAAATCTGGTCGTCGAAACACAACCTCCTCATCGAGGTACACGAACACAGCCAAATGCATCGTCAGTAAGTCCATACTCATAAACACACCAAAATCACAACATCCAGTTAACAGATCTGCGGCTAAGTCATAACCTCCAACAAGGATCTCGCAACCTCCGGATGGATACAATACTCTCCAAAACCTCGGAAGTGGAGATGCAGGTACAATAGCCATGGATATCAAACAGCAGCAACCTCGGAGAAAAATCTGTCCTCAAACAAGGTAATGGCACGAACTCCAACATGCCCAACTAGTCGCCCACATCAATTGCGACTTGCTGAATAACTCGTCTCGAAATCTGGGTTGATCAAGCTCTAGAAACAGCATCATAATTTCCTCGTAAACTCTGAGCTGTCGAACCGCTAACACAGCTGGCTAAGGGCACTTCCTCATAACGTGACCCTCCTGGCCATCGAAACAGCAACTGAAAGTGCTCCACGAACACAAATCACCGCAACACCAGCTGCGTGATAGGATCACCAACGATCGCCCAAGTTCATGCCACAGGTACAAGTCCGCTACTCTGCGCTCTCCGCCATCGTCAAACGAATTCTTTGCTCGATCTGATGACCCTCAACATAATTGAAAAGGCCACAGTCTGATGACGTCATTGATCCCGAAGTGTCGGAACTCAACCTCATCAAAATCTCGACTAAGTCCACTTTCCTCAAATCATCGCATCGAAAACCGCGTACATCTTTCCCTCACAATAGCCTCGCCACTGAGTGCAGCACACTATGCTCCTCACGGATGTCTCGAGGCACATCAAACAGTCTCTCTCTGATGCTCAGGTTCAAACTCATCTCGAACCTCATGCACTGCTTCCTCTGAAGCCACATAACACGTGCAAACAGGAACAACATGTGGACAATGCATCTCTGCCTCAGGTGGGTAAACACTCCACATAACGCTTGCTGAGTAGCCTGATAAAACCATTACCGTAAATACAACATCCTGAATGTAGGCCATGGAATCACAACCGGAACTCACACAATATCAGCCCACCAAACACAATAATCTGAATCAGGCAAACATCACCGCCACAATTCTCAGCTCTGAGGCAACATATAGACTCCCATATACACATCCCAAGGCAAACCGTGCCACACAAATATCTGAACTCTGAATACTCATCCAAATCCACAATCTCTGGCAAATCGCCCGTCGATTGATCCTCAACAGGATCCCCAACCGAAACGACACGGAAAGCACGTCAGGAGGCATCCTAATGAATACAATACCGTTCACAACAAGTGGAACGTAATCATGGAACTTCAAATATTTGAAAGTATACAACACCCGGAGTATTGATGATTATCCGCCGGCCGGTCGGGTCACCATTCCAGACATGCTGTACATTCTCAAATATCCTTAGTAAACACGACTGCAGAAGTCTACAGAACCTATAACCTAATGCTCTGATACCAAGCTGAAAGGACCCAACCCCGATTTAGCTCCCTAAATCGGAATCAAACCCCTTCGAAAACACGAACCAACAAAAACTTTTCAAAATTTGGGCAGAGTTTCGTTACTAACGTTGAATTACCATTACCTGCACGTGGAAAATACACTTCATCCTATGCCACAAAAAGCAAACCCTGGGCACCAATCCCATCCGGATTTCTCAATATATCAACAGTAAAATAAATCAGTAAATATCTCTATACTTTACTGAAATCCGGTGTAAAATCGTATAGCATATACAATAGGACGCTCAGAGCGACTTCTAATACATAATCATATACGTATACCACAGTAGGTAGAACAATAAACCTACTGGATGAAACAAAGTAGCTCGAGCACTATGCCTCCGACCACGACGTGCGACACCAGAGCCTGAACTGCAAACTGGGCACGGAAACCGAAAAACCCAGGGGAAAGACATGAAACACGTTAGAGTGAGTGGACGAAAATAAATGTCTTTCACCAAATAATATATGTTATAAAACATATGCGAGTCGAAATATAATAAATCAAACCAAATAGTATACGAGGAGACGCTGACTCCAACTCGTAAACAGAGCATGCAAGTAAAATCTCACAGTCAGAACCACGGGGTCCCTAGCCCACACGTGATCCTAGCTGCAGCAGCACAGTCGGAACCACGGGGTCCCTAGCCCACACGTGATCCTAGCTGGTAACATCCTCGAGGATCAGCCGGGATGCAGTGTATCGATACAACCTCATAAACTACGACTGTACTCTGTGAAAACCAAATCATAAACAGTTCGGTGCAAATGCATGAAACAATATATCAATGTATGTATACTCGTATACGCATATCCGTATATATATATATAATCGTAAAACATATGCTCGTAAAACCATAATCAATCTGCATGCTCAAGTTCGTAATTCATATATATAAAAGACTCGCAATCATTTCCGTGAAAAGAAATTGTCCACTCACAGACTGGCGTAACGCGTATCGCGTTAACCCGTGATCTGGCGGAAAATCCCTCGCCAAACGAACGATCACGAACCCCTCGCTTTACGTTCGGACGCTCAACTCGAAAAACGAACCTCCCCACAGCGATCGGGGCGCGATTTCGAGTCAAATGACATGCGACTTGTCGAAAGTCAAAAAGTCAACTCTGACCGTTGACCGCCGCCGTTGACCGCCGTCCACGGCGGCGCCACTGTTGACCGGAGAATTTCACGGCGGGGCAACCTCTATTCCACTCCAAATCACCCACTGAGCAACTTTGTCAACTGCACCGAAGTCCAATTCTCATTCTAACATGGTCAATTTCAAGCAAAACCGAATGAACACACAAATTTCAAATCCAAAATTCTCCTTGCACACATCGAATTGAAACACGAAACTTACAGGGAAGCATCAAGGGGATGAGAGCTTCAAAGCCCACTAAGAATTGCAGCTCGAATCGGCCGGAATCACAAACCACCATTAACACCAAAATTCACAAACTTTACTTCAAGTTTTCTTTCTCCACCGTGAGCTCCACCACGAAAGGAGGACGGCACGGGGTCGAGGGCAGCTCGGCGAGTCGGACGGGCCAAGGACCAAGCCTTGGGGTGGCCGGAATCATCGCGCCACCGTGGAGACCGTGGAGAACCACCGTGAGTTCATCTCCACCGAGTTGACTCGGTCAACTCGGTCAACCCTCAAAATGGAAAGTCTCTCCCTTGCCCAGAATAGCAGGTTACTATATATAGCCTTTCCCAAAACGGAAATTTCATGTTTATCCATTTCGACGAACTTGAAACGCGCGTAACTTTCTCGTCGTGATTCCGATTCCGATAATTCTCGCAGCCACGAACTCGTCTCAACATACTCTTCAATAATCACCCAAAGTCAAACATATCGGCCAATCGAATAAAAAGTCAATCCTTCAAAGCAACACACATTAAATCGACTAAATAATCAACAAACGGAAAAATTCGTAACTAATTCCTCATAACTCCAAATCATGCTCCGGAAGTTCCCACAAACTCGAAATTAAATTCTGAACAACTTCCGTGAAGAAGCCGAGACCAAATTCTCGTCCGGTAATTTAGTCGCGAACAAACCCGCCATTTAAATCTGAACTTCAAATATTCATAATTAATTCCTCGGTCGTCCAAATAACGATCCCGAACCGCCCACAAACTCGTAATCACACGTACAACGACTCTCGAGAAGAGACCCAGCTCCAATTCTCGGCCAATAATTAAGTCATTAACAAGCTGGTCGTACTGCTGATTCTGGTTCAGGTCGTCACAATTATGCACTTGCATCTTCACGTAGATAGGCACAGATTTCCAATCTGGCCAAAGCATTGGGACCTTGTCCCGCACGATCGCCCCGGCCATGCTGACATATTTTCGCGTGGTGTCAAATGCCTCGATCACCTCGCCATCCTCATTGGCCCTAATGGGCGTTTTCCTTCCCCTGGTGGCCTGCTCAAGTCGCTGCCCGGTGCAGGTGCCTCTAGCCCCTTTCCGTTTTCCAGTACCATTAACGAAATTGCCTAATAATACAATGTCAACAAATTGATATCATTAATTGAACCTATCGTAAGTCTTAAGTAATAATTAAGTAATCAATCTAATGTTAAATAAAATTTACCTGCATTGTCCGTTTGTTGGTTGGTGCACCTCACACTTCAAAGATACACGGGGTCGAACGGGATGAAGTTGTACGCTTCCTCCATGCTCAGGAACTCCGGCCGTCCTTCAACATAAATAGGCATCCCCCTATCATCAAATTCAGGGATCACAGGAATCTCGTCGGGTAGGAAGAGACCGGACAGCGGAAATAGACGAGGCCTGGACGATGAGGCGCCAACACCACCATCTGCCTCAAATGATTCTCGTGAAACGGGAGTAGTCACCGGGCGAATAGGGGGCATTCAGATTGAGGGAGTTTCTGATGCCCCCATTGACGGTCGCTCGTCTGAGGGTCTGCTGACGGAAGGACGTCTACTGACTGAGCGTCTGCTGACTGAGGCTCGAGGCTCGACTTCCGGTTGCACGGCTCTTGATCGTGCAGCTTCCTCCTCTGCTCGCGCATCTAGCAAGGCTTTCGTGCGAGCATTCATCATTGGCCCACTGCGCGTGTTGCTAACTGCGGCTGAGGAGGAAGCTTGACTATTGCTCCCTCCACTATTTCGGGAACCTCTCCGTTTGATTCCTGTAAGCCAATTTGCCGCAAAACCTCCTGGACACCGTAATAGTCATGGATTCGGTTCTATAACAAATCGGAAACGGAACGGTTTGGAACCGGAACCGTTTGAACCTGGAACCGTTTGGAACTGGAACCGGTATATTTCAAACGGTTCCGGTTACAAACAGTTCAGGTTCCAAACGGTTCCGGTTCCAAACGGTTCCGGTTCTATAACAAATCTGAACCGGAACCGTTTGGAACCGGAACCGTTTGAACCTGGAACCGTTTGGAACTAGAACCGTTATGTTTCAAACAGTTCCGGTTACAAACAGTTTCGGTTCCAAACGGTTCCGGTTCTATAACAAATCTGAACTGGAACCGTTTGGAACCGGAACCGTTTGAACCTGGAACCGTTTGGAACTAGAACCGTTATGTTTCAAACAGTTCCGGTTACAAACAGTTCCGGTTCCAAACGGTTCCGGTTCTATAACAAATCGGAACCGGAATTTGGAACTGAACCCTTTATGTTTCAAATGGTTCCGATTACAAACAGTTCCGGTTCCAAACGGTTCCGGTTTAAAACCGTTTTGGTTCCAAACTGTTCCGATTCCGATTTTTCACATTAATTTATACGTTAAATTAACAAATATATCACCTTAATCCAAACACGTTAAATTCCGATTCCGATTTTTCACCTATTATACGTTAAATTAACAACTATATCACCTAACTTAACATATATACATACATCATTTCCGGCTTTAAATTTTCTACATATATATACACATCACATACACACTTTGTATACATCATGCATCTTAATTTCACCTAATTTTCACATATATATATATACATCACATATTAATCCAAATCACCCTAGCTAATTAATTTTCCACATTTTTCAAACATACGTATATATATACATTGCATATAAATTAATTAATTTTTCACTTATATACATCACATATATTTCTCCTTCACCCCACAATTATCCACATTAAGTTTCCACATTTTTCAAACATACCTTAATTACATTTTTCAAATATTTTCCACATGCATACATACATCCCACAATTATCAAAAATTAATTAATTGTTGGTTAATTAAAATGCATAAAAATAAAATGTGGATTGAGAGAGAGAGAGAGAGAGAGAGAGAGAGAGGGTGAGAGAGAGAGGAGGAGAGAGTGAGCTTGCACCTGCCATGGTGGAGCTCGACTAGACTTTCCGGCGACGGAGGTGAGGGGAGGAGGAAGAGGAGGAGGGGAGGAGGAGAGGAGGAGGGGAGGAGAGGAAATTGATATTTGGGGTTTTTTTTGTGGAGATGGGAGAAGGGAGAGGAGGTGAGGGGAGGGGAGAGGGGAGGAGAGGAAGAGAGGATTGAGGAGAGGGAGGCGAGGAAATTGATTGAGATGAAGAGAGAGGGGTTTTAGGGTTTGAGAGGGAAGCGAGATGTGAAGAAATGGGGAGCAGCTTGAGCTGCCCTGGAAATACCGCCACCATTGCCGGCGAGTTACCAACGAGGTAAGTCGTGGGTAATGTCATTACCAACGAGTTCACTCATTGGTAATGACATTACCAATGAGTTGATAACTCGTGGGTAATGTCATTACCAACGAGTTGCTTATCAACTCGTTGGTAATGTCATTATTTCCCGAAGATTATCCGATCGACCTATTTCCGACCAATTTCCGACCATATATAACTACAAATATTTCCGACTAAAATTTCCGACTAGAATTTCCGACTAGAATTTACGACTAGAATTTCCGACTAGAATTTCCGACTTCAATTTCCGACTAGAATTTCCGACTATAATTAAAATACGTACATCATTAACGTACTAAGGATGATAATCATAATCATCTTCATCACTTGAGTCTGACTCGGTTTCATAGGTACCCTCTAGCAATATGTGCCGCTCCTCGTCATCTGAATCAGCGTCAACTTCATATGGATTAACATCGAGAAGTTCTGCTCCAGTAATTCGAACCACACTCCCAGATCTCACATTATTAAGGAGAATCGTAGATGATTCCGGAATGTCAAAAGCGTTCGGCTCTTGGTATGCAGTAACTTCCTCATCATCTGCGGTCTCACCAAGTGTGGCAGCACTGTATATGTTTCTATGAGCAACATGGTTAACCACCTTCCACGGGACTTTATTCTGAAGATCGTCAAGTGATCTACGCATTTTAGGCGTATTAATTAATGTGTTTTCTCGACATTTTTACTTTGATAATTGCTTAGTTTTATTAGTTTTAACTTATTTTGTTAAATTCAGGTGTTGACCAAAAGAGACGGAGTAAAGGAGTCTACAAGCACGCAAAACGCAATAAATCCGGAGAAGAAATAGTCCGAGGAATGGTCTTCAAATGGTTACTAAAATACATTCCCATATGGTGTCAAGAATTGGAAACCAAATGCCAAATGAAATGGATACCAAAATGGTGGACAAAAAGATGAAGACATTTCTCCTGCGCGACCCAGGAAAGAGCAAATATGGCGGAATATATGGAGCATATAATGGACGAATTTTTGAAGGATATTCCATGAAGAAAAATACTTTATTTGAGGGCCAAAATATGTGCAAGAATATGGTATATTCGGCCAAGAAGTATTGGGGAATAAGGAATGCAAGATTTGAAGATATAAAGATTTCCTTTTCCTTGAAGAAGAAGAAAACTGGGCAGTCAGGTCACTCAACTTCTAAAATCCGTAGTAAATTCAATTCAACTCCAAATATGGCGTTCATTATATGTATTTTATAGCCCTTTGAATAAGCTTTCCAATGAAACAAGAATCGGAATTTTCTGAGCTCTAGAACTCCCGGAAAAGACGTTTCAAGAAAGGCTGGCAGTTCTACCCGAGTACACTAGGAAAACCTAGTTTGGAGAGGAAAGTTGGAATTCTTCACCTATAAATACAAGAGCTCGGCCTCAAAGCAAATAATCACATATTCTAGGCCTAAGCTCTGCAAAATTACTCTCCACCCTCTCCCTCAAACACCAAGGCCGAGCACAAAGTGACTACACCGCCATCCACCATCACTCGGATCGCTTGCACACGTTAAGTCCATACAAGTGAGAACCACCATCCTTGGAGTCATCTACACCTTGGGAGTTTGCAGCGTTAAGCGGGATTTCTTCAAAGTGTAACCATGAACCCTTTACTCCGTAGTCATATTTTGTTCTTGTATTCTTTTTGTTTGACATTGGGTTTTGGTGAATACTTTTGGATTTTTAATACTTACTTGAGTATATCTTCCATGTGTTTATGTTCTTAGTTTTGTTTGATGCATGCTATGTCTAGTTCTTAATGCGTTGGGTAGTGCGGGATGATTGTGTTTTAACCTTTCGCCTGGAAGTTATTCAATGATTCTTAGATTTTAAGGCGTTAAGCTTTAACCCACATGGCATGTTAATAATAAAAATTAGG
The DNA here is from genome assembly GCA_946800695.1 of Geum urbanum. Lineage (NCBI taxonomy): Eukaryota > Viridiplantae > Streptophyta > Magnoliopsida > Rosales > Rosaceae > Geum > Geum urbanum. Next base: position 20,569,957 of record OX327000.1, on the reverse strand, counting down.
AGCATGAATTTCGAAAGTAGCTTAATTAGGTAGAGAAAATTGGCTAGGTTGAATATGATGATCACATGTAAATAATTAGCTTAGGTTTATTTTTGTCGAAAATATGGTAAGGGTTTTTGGGATTTTCTTATGTGTTTGCTTGTCTATGAGTTGATGCATGTTAGAGTCCTAGGAATACTTGCTATGTGATTGACGTTTTTAGTAAATAAATTAGTAATTAAAATCAACTCATACACCCCCCCATTTTACACAAGAATTGCATGCACCCTTCAATCCCCGGTTTAGAACGATCCCTACTTGCTTATATTATACTACATCTATAGGGTTTTAAATTGTTTATGGTTGATTTATGTGTTTAATTTAAATGCATGTTTCCGTCATATCAATTTTTGGCGCCGTTGCCGGGGATGATGGCAGAAAGCAAACGTCATATCAATTTTTGGCGCCGTTGCCGGGGATTGTTAATTGTTTGTGATTTTTGTGTGTATATATGTAAATTTATACTTGTGCATATTACTAACCATTTTCTTTTTCAGGAATTTTTGAAGTATATATGCTAATTTTACTTACAAATTTTCGATGCCTTGTATATGTGCCTTAAATGATTTAATTCTTCGTAAATAAATACATGTGAATAAATGTTAGTGTAAATTTTAATTTTTGTAAATATTAATCGGTGTTTGTATATATATATCTAATAATTGTTAAGCATGTTAAAGGATAGTCTTAGATTTACATTGATTACATGCTTGATTAATTAGGTCTCACTCCTTGGAATAGATGGTGCCTCTTTTTCTTGTTTATCTCCTTAACCCCTTATGTTTTACACATAAGGTTGAGGGCGGAGTCTACAAGAACTATGAGGGAGTGTGAATTTTTTAAAGTTTGGCTGAATGTCGGACATGGTGTCTAGAAACGGGTTATGACTGGTGACAGGCTCTGGATCTAAGAAAGACTTGCATCAATGGAGTATATACCAATGATCCGGTAAGTGGATGAAAACTTGTCTTTGAGTAAGAAATCTTTGGTAACTTGGTGTCTAGAAGGTGACGGTTTCTATGACGGGTTCTGGATCCGAGATCTCAAATCGGTCCTACCTCTCGTGGTCTCTCTTGCCAACTGGCCAAGCTTATTAAAGTTGCCCAAAGAAGACAAGGACTAAATCTACTTTCCATGATCGGTAAGCCTCGGGATGCATCGTCGAAATTAGTCCTGCCTCTCGCGTTATCTCTATCCCCAACTGGCCATGTTTTTCGATTGAACCAAGGCTGGACAATTGAGAATTCATACTTTATCGCACGGGTCGCACGTCCTTGGAAAGACTGAAAAATCAATGCCTTGTAATCCTTGTAAATTTTTGGCGAAATCAATTTGGGACATGTGTTCTAAAAATCTCGAAAATTGTTGAACATGTAAAGGACTTTCCAACGTTGCAGGTACTTAGTTGCATTAACTCCCCTGCGGTTTCATGATGCTCGGATTTCATCACCGGGTACCCTAACCTAAGTGAAGTTAGGGACATGAGACCAATGGACGAGTCATTCTATTCATGATTGTTCATGTAACTTGGATGTTTTCTGCAGGTTCTAACCATTTTCTCTTATGCATTCACACCATTTTATCATCTAGGTTGATCTTGTTTGATGCATTTAGTTAATTCTCATTAAGTAAATGTGTGATACATGGTAAATCGAAGTGTGACATTGTGTGAAAGGTACCCTAAGAACATGTCCAACGTGTGAAACAAACTTTGTGTGTTTTATACTTAGATTTCTCATTGGTTACTATATTTCTGCATCATTTGCATTGCATTTTTGTTATATATCATTTGCATTCACGTTTAAGTGTGTTTCTGCATTTAACATTGTATATTTTTGCATTTCATATGTATTCTGTTGATACTAACGCTTGATCTGTTGAATCTCAGGCCATTTAATGAATGTCCACTCCTATTCTCCATTAACTTGAACTCAGAAACCGAACAGTTGTTAGACAGAATCAAGGGAATCAAGTTAACGCAGAAGGGGTTTTACAAGGGCCTATTTTCAACAGTCCACCAAGTAGTCCACCTAGACCACCATCACCTACATCATTTTCAGACACTTCAGAAGCCGAATCCATGGGTGACAACAGGGATAACGTTGAGCAGTCCATCAGACAGCAGACTTGCTCGAATCTGGGTAACTTTGGCCCCATGTCGATCACTTATCCAACACCAACAGCGGGCCAGACTACACCAGAACTCAAGAGTGGTGTCATCCATCATTTGCCACGTTTTCATGGCCACACAACAGAGGATGCCAACACTCACTTGACCACATTTCTGTTTGTGTGTGATTCCATGTGTCCCACCAACACTGATAGGGATGCATTTCGACTAAGAGCCTTCCCATTTTCACTGGAGGAGAAGGCCAAACGTTGGCTCTTCAGTCTACCTGCTGGATCCATCACCACATGGGACGCTTGCATCCAAGCTTTCCTCACCAAGTACTTTCCGGCGTCCAAGATCACAAGTCTGAGAAAGAAGATAACGGGCGTTATGCAAGAAAGTGATGAGTCTTTCGCTACTTACTATGAAAGATTCAAGGAGTTGTGTGAATCATGCCCATCACATGGAATATCTGAGAGCAACCTCTTGACATACTTTTATGAGGGACTCAAGCCTTTGGAGAGAGAACTTCTAGATGCTGCCGCTGGTGGATCATTTTTGGAGAAGCCTGCAACTGTGGGACGTACTCTATTAAACCAGCGTGCTCTCAACACTCAACAGTACGAGGGTATGACAGTGCAACAAAGTAGGAAAGTCAGTGAAGTGTCATCTTCAAGCACTAGTGCCGAAATTGCCAAGCTTTCTTCATTAATTACCAAACTTCTGGAAACCAAGTCACCTAAACCACAACCACCTGCAACGTTGGTATGTGGGATCTGCATGCTGGATGGACATCATAATGATCAGTGTCCTCAGAATGTACCTACTCAGAAGATGGAAGAAGTCAATGCCATTGGTGGATATCAGAACAATCAAGGTGCTCCTTGCTACAATAACTATGGAAACTACAATCAAGGGATTCGAAATAATCATCTTGGTTTTCAGTGGAGGAACAATGATGGATGCCTTAATCCTGCGCCTCAACCATTGCAACAACAACAACAGACTCAGCCTGTACTCACCAATCCGGATTATGACAAGATGTTGTCACAACTTTCATCGTCTACACAGGCTTTGCTGAACACCCAAGCCCAACAAGGGAATGACATTAATGAATTGAAGAAGCAGATGGGCCAGGTGATTGAATTCATGGGCCAGATTAAGGGCGGTTCTGGAAAATTACCTACTCAAACAGTTCAAAATCCTGGGGGAGATTTTCGTCCAGCACAGTGAGTATCACTGGAAGAAGCCAACGTCACATAAACATCCTGGATGGCGTTGAGCAAGAACCGGCCATTCCCAGCGACTAAAAGTGCATCATGTCTAGGCTGTAAGACATTAAAAAACAAGCGCTTGTTGGGAGGCAACCCAATGGAGGATCGACATACAGATTTGCTTTCTTTTCCCTTCCTCTTTATTAATTAGTTTGTTAGTGTGTTAATTAGTTAGTCATTTTTGGTAAATTCATTCTCCATGCTTGGTTCTATGTTTTTCTCTATTTACATTGAGGACAATGTAGGGTTTAAGTGTGGGGGAGGGGTTTACACTTTATTTGAGTCATAAATTGTAAAAATTGGGCGGACAATGAAACTTCTCGGCGGATGATGCCCTAAAAATAAAAAAAATTCGTGGGTTTTTAGTTTTCAAAAATTTTAGGTAGTTTTTGAGTGTATTTTAGTGTTTTTCAGAGTCTTAGGATGCCCTTAACTTGTCGATGATGATATTTCTCTGAGACAATTTCGAGTTCATGGCTTTCATATTATTAAACTATGGAATTCTTTTGTTAATAGAGATGTTTTGTTTGCATTAACATGTAGTAGATATAGATTGTAAAACTTGGTACAGAATTCGCATGTTAGAATAAGTTTTAAATCATACAAACCTAAAAGTGAGTTTTTGAGCCTACATTATTTCATTTGAGAGTGAATTTCGTGCATATGGTTTTCAAAAAAAAAAAAAACATGCTTCATCTAATTACTTGCCATAGATTTTAATGAACTAGAGATTACTAGAACTTACTCATGTAGATTTATAACGCTTTTAAGTTGATATATACTCTGATTTTGGATATGATTAAAGGCACTTAGGATTTTACCACCACTTTTTCCAAATTGCTATGTGTCCCATTGTGCGCACGAGTTGCGACACCCCTAGATTACCCCTTTGTGCCTACGTTAAGCCTTTTCTTTCATTTACCACATACATATCTAAACACTTAGCCTAGTGTAGAATTTCCAACCCTTGTTCAAAGACTTGGTGAAGAGGTTTCGAAGCTAGCATAAAAGAAGTGGCGAAAAAAAAAGTGATGAAAGAATACAAAGAAGGGAAGACTTGTCCAAAAGATGATTGCCGAAAATACAAAAAAATAAAATAAAAAGAAGAAGAAAAATCGAGAGCAAAAGAAAAGAAAAGAAAAAAAAAATGTATGTAAAAGCTCTCCGGCAAAAGTTCTAAGTGTAAAAGTTTGGACAAGTGAAGTTTAGAATGAAGTTAGGGCCCAAAAAGATGAAAATTGGCCCCCGATCTTGAAGTTTGACACAAGAAGAAGTGTAGAAAGGATGAGCCACGAATTTGAAGAATTCTAAGTGCTAAACTAAGTCTTTGGAACGTTTTTACACCACCACTTATCTAAATTTTGAATGCCTTAGCCTTAGCCCCATTACAACCTTTCTAAAGTCCTTTATGATCCTTAAGATGAGTAGCCTTCAATTGGTTGAGTAAGTTACATGAGTAAGCATATGGTTTGGTTCATTTGTGCAAGTAATTATGAGGTATTTCGATGCAATACATATACATTTGAGTGAATACCCCTTTTTCATGAGTGAAAAGATGATGAGTGCATCCATGTGAAATTGATTTAAACTTTTTCGAAACATGCATAGCTTATAACTCACCATTGTTTTCATCTAAGTCTTACTTGTTCATGCATGAGAATGTCTTTATTAACTCTTGAATTCCTTGTGCTTTAATTTTGTGAATTCTCATGGAATTTTCGAAATTCATTTGTTAAAGGGCTTAGTAGTATTTTTGTTGAAAAATTTTGAGTCTTAGATTAATTTAGTGTTTGCTAAGGGACTAGCAAAGTTTAAGTGTGGGGGATTTGATCTACGCATTTTAGGCGTATTAATTAATGTGTTTTCTCGACATTTTTACTTTGATAATTGCTTAGTTTTATTAGTTTTAACTTATTTTGTTAAATTCAGGTGTTGACCAAAAGAGACGGAGTAAAGGAGTCTACAAGCACGCAAAACGCAATAAATCCGGAGAAGAAATAGTCCGAGGAATGGTCTTCAAATGGTTACTAAAATACATTCCCATATGGTGTCAAGAATTGGAAACCAAATGCCAAATGAAATGGATACCAAAATGGTGGACAAAAAGATGAAGACATTTCTCCTGCGCGACCCAGGAAAGAGCAAATATGGCGGAATATATGGAGCATATAATGGACGAATTTTTGAAGGATATTCCATGAAGAAAAATACTTTATTTGAGGGCCAAAATATGTGCAAGAATATGGTATATTCGGCCAAGAAGTATTGGGGAATAAGGAATGCAAGATTTGAAGATATAAAGATTTCCTTTTCCTTGAAGAAGAAGAAAACTGGGCAGTCAGGTCACTCAACTTCTAAAATCCGTAGTAAATTCAATTCAACTCCAAATATGGCGTTCATTATATGGATTTTATAGCCCTTTGAATAAGCTTTCCAATGAAACAAGAATCGGAATTTTCTGAGCTCTAGAACTCCCGGAAAAGACGTTTCAAGAAAGGCTGGCAGTTCTACCCGAGTACACTAGGAAAACCTAGTTTGGAGAGGAAAGTTGGAATTCTTCACCTATAAATACAAGAGCTCGGCCTCAAAGCAAATAATCACATATTCTAGGCCTAAGCTCTGCAAAATTACTCTCCACCCTCTCCCTCAAACACCAAGGCCGAGCACAAAGTGACTACACCGCCATCCACCATCACTCGGATCGCTTGCACACGTTAAGTCCATACAAGTGAGAACCACCATCCTTGGAGTCATCTACACCTTGGGAGTTTGCAGCGTTAAGCGGGATTTCTTCAAAGTGTAACCATGAACCCTTTACTCCGTAGTCATATTTTGTTCTTGTATTCTTTTTGTTTGACATTGGGTTTTGGTGAATACTTTTGGATTTTTAATACTTACTTGAGTATATCTTCCATGTGTTTATGTTCTTAGTTTTGTTTGATGCATGCTATGTCTAGTTCTTAATGCGTTGGGTAGTGCGGGATGATTGTGTTTTAACCTTTCGCCTGGAAGTTATTCAATGATTCTTAGATTTTAAGGCGTTAAGCTTTAACCCACATGGCATGTTAATAATAAAAATTAGGAGCATGAATTTCGAAAGTAGCTTAATTAGGTAGAGAAAATTGGCTAGGTTGAATATGATGATCACATGTAAATAATTAGCTTAGGTTTATTTTTGTCGAAAATATGGTAAGGGTTTTTGGGATTTTCTTATGTGTTTGCTTGTCTATGAGTTGATGCATGTTAGAGTCCTAGGAATACTTGCTATGTGATTGACGTTTTTAGTAAATAAATTAGTAATTAAAATCAACTCATACACCCCCCCATTTTACACAAGAATTGCATGCACCCTTCAATCCCCGGTTTAGAACGATCCCTACTTGCTTATATTATACTACATCTATAGGGTTTTAAATTGTTTATGGTTGATTTATGTGTTTAATTTAAATGCATGTTTCCGTCATATCATCAAGGTAAAACACTTGTTTTACTGATGAGGCAAGAACGAAAGGGTCATCTTCATACCAGGTAGTAGCAGTATTCACCGAAAATGTTCCGTACTGATCGGTCCTTGTGTTCTCCGGGCTAGTATCAAACCATCTACACTTGAACAAGTGCACTTTCATGCGGTTCCCATAAATTAGTTCCACAACTGAATGAAGGACACCGTAATAGTCAACGCCATCCTGCCCACCATGGACCATCACCCCACAATTCTGTGTTTTCAGTCGGTCGTCTCGATTTTCACGTATAAATTTCACGCCATTGACCTGACACATCGAGTAAACTTTTGAAGCTATCGGTTTCATCGCCAGGACCCTCAATTCTTTTGACCACTCTGGGCAACCATCATTTGCTACATGGTTCATCTGAAAACGACGTACCAAACTTAGAAACCACAAAACCACGTACGTACACACATGCTAGATAAGGATATATATAAAAAATAGACATATACACATATACCCTTACCCATTGACCACAGTAGTTTGCAAACGTCCGGTTGTGGTAATCAACATTTCCGGCAATAGCAGGGCAGTGAAGATGATAGTTTTTCCAATATTGTACTTCTTGACAGTTAATCAGTACCGACCAGTGGGCAATGACTACCTCATTTCCATCCAACTTGTACGACTTTGGCAAGCTTCCCTGTACTACCACGTCATTGGAGATGATAGAAAGGTTGAACTGGGGTTCATCTATCGGCATCTGTTGTTGGGGGTCCTCAAGCGCTCCCAAATATACTTTGGTGTACGTTACACACTCGTGCACAACATATGCTTCAGCGATACACCCTTCAGGTGCATATTTATTCTTCACATAATCCTTGTAGGCTCCCAATTGTCTACAAGTTAACAAGTGCATGTTATGATACTTAAAAAATAAGAATTTACATATAAAAACAGAGGCAAACCAAATGTATGAATCATTTGTACCTTTCCATGGGATACATCCAAGTGTAGTGTACGGGACCGGTAAGCAACAATTGTTCGGGAAGATGGATCCTCAGGTGAGGCATAATGTCGAAAAAATTTGGGGGAAATATCCTCTCAAGCTTGTACATGATAAAAATGATGTCATCTTGCATCTCCCTGAGGTCTAATTTTTTAACTTCCCTGGTGTATAAATTCTGAAAGAATCTTGACAAGGCCACCAACGGCTCCACCACCTCTTTGGGCAGGTACCCTCGAATGAAAATAGGGAAAAGGCGTTGAAGCAGTACATGGCAGTCATGACTCTTTAATCCGTACATCTTATTGTCCCGAAAGTTAACACACCTGCTTATATTTCCTGCATAGCCAAAAGGATACATGCATATATATATATATATATATATATATATAGCCATAGGCAACAATTATATTTCTCGCATATAACCATAATCCGGTAAAAATTTAAGGCCAAATTCCTGCATAGCCATAAGAATATATACCTGACATTACTCAGCCACCGAAAAATTTCATGCTTATGCTTCGGCTTTACGGTGTAAGGAGCTTGCGGCATTTTTCTCTTACCATCTCTTAACCACAAATGTTTCCGCAGACCCATAGCTTTCAGATCAATGCGTGCCTTAGGGATGTCTTTTGTTTTCCCCTCCAAGTTAAGAACTGTGCCCACAACACTTTCACACATATTCTTCTCTATGTGCATGACATCTAGGTAGTGTCTGATAGGCAACCTGGGCCAGTAGGGGAGTTCCCAGAATATGCTCTTGTGTGTCCAAAACTTATACCTTTCGGGCTTGTCTGGAATTGACGCGACTATATCAGGATGATTGCTCAGCTGGCCAAAATCATATTCATTCAACACTTCCAAAATTTCTTCCCCTGTCCATCGCCTGGGTGTCACACTTGTTTCCACAGTCCCATCAAACGCGTCTGGATCCTGCCTAAATGGGTGATCATATGGAAGCCAACAACGGTGACGCATCTGAACAATTTTACTGCAATGAGGACTGCAACAATCAACCGTCATGCACTCTGAACAAGCCCTGTAACCCCTGGTAACGTTGCCCGACAACATACCGCGAGCAGGAAAATCACTGATGGTGCCAACAAGCATGGCATGCAACTGGAACATCTCATTTTTGAACCTATCGTAAGTGGGGTGGCCACACTCACTCAGGTACTTAAGCTCTTCAATCAAAGGCCTCAAATACACATCGAAACACTTGCCTGGATAACCCGGGCTCGGAATTAACAGAGTGAGCATATTGTATTCCTTCTTCATGCACATCCATGGTGGAAGGTTGTACGGTACCAAAATAACTGGCCATATACTATATTGAAGACTCATGTTGCCAAAAGGGTTGAATCCGTCAGATGAGAGCCCTAGCCAAACATTTCGGACCTCTGCTGCAAAATGATCAAACTCCCTGACCATGTACTTCCAAGCCTCTCCGTCGGAAGGGTGTACAAGGGTGTTATCGTCAGGCAAATTCCTCTCAGCCCACCATCTCATTGCTTCGGCCGTGAAAGCACACATGAACAACCGCTCCAGCCTATCCATAAGCGGGAAATATCGAAGTATCTTCACAGCTTTCTTGTTGCCTACAGGAGTCAACTTATACCTTTCTGTAAAACATACCGGGCAAGCTTCAAGGTCTTCAAGATCTTTTCCCCAGAAGAGAATACAATCATATCTGCATGCATGGATTTTGATGTAGGAAAGCCCAAGATCTTTCAGGATATGTCGCACCTTATGATGAGTGGTAGGAAGACGATGACCGGGTGGCAGTAGCGAAACAGTCCACTTCAACCAAGAATCAATAGCTTTGACAGGCATTTTGTTCTCCATTTTGAGCTACATCACTCCCATCACACTTTCAAGAACAGTCTTACTACAACCGTCGTACAATGGAGTCTGTTGCAATGCAATCAGGTTGTTGTACTTGTCCATACCGCTTGTGTTGACATGAGCTCCAGGTAATGGCTTAACTGGCTCAATATGGGGGAAACCCTCAACGACGGGAGGGACATTTGGTGCTTCCTCAGCAAATACACCGCTCTCATGAGGAAACATATCATTGATTAACATCGATGTTGGATCATAGGATGGACTGCCCCTCTCAGCAAAATCTCCATGATCATAGCGTGGACTGGCCCTCTCACCAAATTGTCCATGATCATGCGGACCCGCTAACGATGTTTCACCGTGATAAATCTAACAAGTGTACTTATCCCAAAACCCGTATTTACTCAAGTGCTTCTGGACTTTATCAATGGGAAAACGAAATCGATCGCTGCGACACTTACATTCTTTACACGGGCAATAATGAAGTGTAGTGTCTCCACAATTAGCCTTCACAAAATTCACAAAACTCCTAATTCCCTGGTGATATCTGACATCCCATCTTTCGAGACTCATCCAACTCTTGTCCATCCTGAAAATTCTAACAATTTTACGTATTATATATACACACATTCACTACTAATAATCGATGCGATATCTCAATTCAACTCTAATTAAATCAACACATGCATGCATGTATATATATATATCGATCTAATCTCTGAATTCGATTCAGTACTCGATGATGGTATTCTTCTTTTTTCAGTTCAGTATTTGACTAGGTAGGAGGCTCTCTTAAGCCTGACTCCGATAGCACTACGATAATACCAGTCGTTGATTCAGACACAAGATAAGATTAACTACAAGCAGTTTTCTCGTTTCGGTGACATCAACAACATTTCATATCTCACGAATTGGATTTGATCAACACACACACACACATATATATATATATATATATATACATACACATATACGTATATATACACGTACCTATATATATATAGCTTCCCGAGTGATCGAGTTTTCGACGCGCGCCTTAATTTTGACAATAATACCGAATGATCGATTTCAGAGCGTTTTCCTTCTTTCAATTTCACCGGATTTTTTTCGATTCAAATGAATGAGCTGCTGCGATCTGCATCTAATATAAGAGGCATTGCCGGCGATTCATTAAATCGCCAGAAATGGAGATATTACCAGCGACTTTTCGCCGGAATTTCACCGGTAATGTTTCAACACATTACCGGCGACCTCCTCCGTCGCCGGCAATGTCAAGCCAAGCATTTCCGGCGATTTTCCGACCGGAATTTCGCCGGCAATGTTTGGCTTGACATTGCCGGCGACGGAGGAGGTCGCCGGTAATGTTTTGAAACATTACCGGCGAAATTTCGGCGACATTACCGGCAACGGAGTAAGTCGCTGGTAATGATGAACATTACCGGCGACTTTACCGTCCGCCGGCCTTGTTTTTGGAAATCTAGCCGGTAATGTTTTCAAACGTGGTAGTGACCACTTGACTTATCATATTGCATCCAATTCAATACAATAACTTCATTATTGAAATCGGTGCGCGATTACAAGTAAAACGACATAATAATTACGTTGAAACCAACCTCGCCGGAGCTCCGCCAGCGGTGGCGGCGCGGTGGCGCCACACCCATTTTCCAGAGACCCGAACACCATTCCACTCAAAATCACCCAACAAACAACTTCCATAACTACACCAAAGTCCAATTCCAATTCTAAGTAGTTCAATTTCATGCAAAATTGAAATCTCACAAAAACTTCAATCCATCGATTATCCACGCACAAGTGAAATTGAAGTGCCATACTTATATGGTTAGTTTCGTGGTGATGAGGGCTTCAAAGTCCAGTGCTTCACGCCGGTCAATTTGGTCAAAAAATGGTCGACTCGAAACCCCCAAAATTTTCCAACTTTGGGCCGAAAATTGCTCCTTTTTTCGGCATCCTTGCCATCGATGATGGCCGGAAACATGTCGGGGATGTCGAGATGAACCGGATGCGCCATACCCCAAGGCCGGAGGTGGCCGGACGGCGACCCACCGCCGGTGAACCGAGCCACATCGTCGTCGCTCTCCTCTCACCCCGTGTTGACTCGGTCAACACCCAAGTCAAAGTCTGACTTTCCCTTTTTGGAAATCTCTTATTTATACTTTCCATTTTTAGTAACTTCGGTATTTATTTTACGACAAACTTCGGTCGATTGTAACTTTGGTGTCGTAACTCCGTTTTCAACGATTCTCGTACGTGTCTAGAAACTTATCTCGACAAGTTCATCAATTTCGACCCAAAGTCAACCAACTTCGACAAATTCGATAAAAAGTCAATGGCCGAACTCAACACAACATTATCCGCTAAAAACAATTCAACACTTCGTAATTAACGCTGATTCTCGGAAAAGTTCTCCAGAAGTTCCTATACATTCAAAATTAAATTCTCTACAACATTTGTGAAGGGAACGTGTCCAAATTCATGACTTAAAAAATGGTCAACATAAATCGCGACAATTTTCGATGAACTTCAAATATCCATAACTTTTTTCTCGTATCTCCAATTTTGACGTTTGACGTGGCCATGAACTTATCTCAACAAAATCTATAGCTTCATGAAGAAACATAACTCCAAACTCGTAACTTATAAAACATCAATAATTAGCTCGCATTAGATCTCAGAAAACGTGCCACGAGAAGTCAAGATCGACAATTAGTTCGGTAATAATGTTTACTACCCAAATTTGAGTTCGGGTCATTACACTTAATCAGATCCTTAATTTCTTGAACATCTACTTTGAAAACCTCAGCACCAACACAAGACTTGATCAAATCTTTCACTCTTGTTGTGATTGGGAATAAAAGTACACAACTGCAGACCATAGTGTCAACTGAACATTAAAGTTTCTAATACAAGTTCCCTCATGTTGACGCCTCATTCCCCACTCCAGCTGCTCTTTATCTTCAACACGTACTGCCCAGAAATCAATAAAATCAGGTTTTTGTGATTTCACGATACATCATGACAGTCTCTTTATCCCCACACCCACTGTTCTAAAAGGAGACCTAGGCGCTAGGCGAAGCTAAATGAGGGAATAAACTCTTTGGGCGGGCGCCTAGCTCTCAGGCGCTCCTGAGCGAGCCTAGGCGATGCGGGGCATGAAAATAATAATAATTTAAAACTCAAATAATTTGAGATTTGAGATTATTACTCTATATTATATATTTTTGCATGGAGATTATGAAAATTTAAACTATATTTATTGCTAATTTTATTATATAAGTGTTTTAAATATTCATTATTTCACATATATATGTATTGAATTAATACCGCCTTTAAGTCGCCTAGAAAACGTCTAATTCCGATTAATCCACGTCTAGCTGCCTAGGCGCTCGAAGGTATGTTCACCGTCTAGGGTCGCCTAACGTTTTTTACAACCTTCCCCACACCTCATATTTTTTAATAAGAACAATATGACCTGAAAAATGAATTACTCTAATATCCAATATTATAGAAGAATCTGAAATTCCATTACCATCACCAAATACCTTTATAATTCTCACACTTAGTCAAACCAAGCATGCCCATTTATGATCCAAAATAGACAAAGCTCTACATACACAGTAACTCAAGAACTGAAACTTGAATGAAAACCATATGCATTTCAACACAAGTCCAATTACTCATGCTTATTGTTTGGGACTGAAATAAAATATCTCTTATTAGACTTTGAGGGTTAGATTAGATGAGCGGCCCGAATGGAGTGTACAAGTCCGGGTTGGAATGGGCTTGAAGAAAATGATATTGAATGTTGATCCATGCGTCTTGTTTTTATCTAACATTTCCTATAGTGGTTAGGACTTTGTTATGAGAGCTATTAATAAGTATCGGATGAGCTTTATTGATTACTTAGAGTTGTGTTGTGAATCTAACTACCGATACCAAAGAGTTCCAAGTGAAGTGGAATACGGCTACAATCTTCTATATAAAGAGTTGAAGAGTGATTTGGAAAGGATCCTCGATCAAATATATATTTTTCTCCCAGCAAACTATCATTCTCATCACGAGAAAACCCTTATAACTAGCAATCAAGAGAGTTGTCACCCGAAAATCGTGAGATTCTTGCGATTCAAGGACGCAAAAGTCTGCAACCGGTGATCAAGAGACTTGTCACCAGGAAGAGTGAGAGTTTTAAGGTTCAAGGACGCTACACCATTGTGTTCTTAACACCGCGTCAAGGAGATTACTCTATTTTACACCCAAAGGAGTTTAGAGAATCGATTTCCGTGACTCAGCTAGAGACACAAAAATAGCAAGTCCGAGGTCACTAGGCAAGAAGGATCCATTCAGGCGAGATTGGTGATCTCCTCGTCTAAATCGCTTATTAAGAAGTCAGTAGCTGCTAGCCTACAGTTCAACATTCTATTGTGAGACAGTGGCACGCCAGCGCACGAAGCACAATCGAGGAAAAAAAATAATTTGCAATATCTCTTTGAGTCCGCTAGGAGACTTTTGTGTCAAACACCTATCATCTTAAAATTAAACAAGATTGAACCTAATCGCTGAATGATCTGATTTCCCATATCTCTAAATATCACACTAGTCAAATCCACAAATGAAATTCACCAAAGAAAGCCAGTGTGTGCTATGCCAATTCCTAACTCTTCATTCTCTACAATACTTAACTACTGGTTTTTAATCAAACTCTACACATGTACTAGGTCTGAAAACTGATTGGCAACGATCACAAGTGAGCCAAATTTGCAACACATTGTTACAGAAATCTTTTTGCATTGAGTAAGTAACACAATAGCATATTATCACTACATAAACACAATTGACTCGGGAATAAAAGACGACGGTGAAATGAGCAAGATTGATAGCGTACCTCTTGGAGAAGGTGGAGTCAAAAGTGAAGGTGATCTTGTTCTTCTCACGAGCGGCGGCAACAGAGTCACCGAGAGCTCCGGCCTTGCCACCAACCTTGATTTTCTCCTGGAGAAACTTACTCCAGTGAGGCGATCTCCATGATCTTATCCTTCACCAGCTTCCCGCAATCTCCCTTCTTCTTCCCCTTCGTTCTCGCCATAGCTTCTTGACTCATTTTTCCTTCTAGTATACAAAATCAAACCAAATTGACTATACAATTCAATCCCACACAGAAACCCAACAAATCTAACACAAAGAGAAAATGAGAGAGAGAAAGAGAGATTGAAGCCGCAACTTACCTTTGGTTTTCGAGAGATAAGAGACATGAATAGAGAACTTCGACTGCTCCGCTAGCGTCTCCATCAGCAACGTCAGAATGACGCCACAAACTCCAGCATCGTGATCCGCGACAACATGGTGGAGAAGGTGTAACGTAGACAAAGCGCACTGCAGAGTTGGGCCTGGAGGCTGAAATCTAGCTTCGGCGAGACTATTCATCAAACATCACTCTAATAACGTGGAAGTATATACGGTTGAGATTAAGAGCGCCACCATGAAAATTGGGTCAAATCAGGAGGCTAGAAGTGTCCCATGGATTGACCCAGGAGAGTTCTTGCCCAGACAAGAAAATACCGTTGGAACATTGATCTTTTACGTTTTTTTGTTTTTTGGGGTTACATCTACATGACAACCAGACAAGATACCCTCTTGAACTTGCGTAACTGGGAGTTGGATGGGAGGAAGGATATAACGAACACATCCTGTCACCAAATTGAATCAATAACAGTTGAGGGCGAGGAAGAGCTCGCGTGTGGACTATGGATACTGTCTGGGTCTGGATGCATGATTGTTCATTCAAGGCGGTTAATTACATAAACACTCTAATTAATTAACAAGAACTAACAAAAATCAATCATCCAAAGCGATCTCGAAATAATTATCATGTCTTTTATTCAGGTACATATAGTTTTGAAAACTAATTCAGGACCTAAAGGATGTATTTCAAGTTTTCAATTACTTAGTACAGGAACGTCCGTCCAATTCATTTTCCATACAAACTCATTATGTTTAATGTGGAACAACCAAAATCCAGTTTTCCTTATACTCCATATTGCATGGACGCCACCATATTCAGGAACATGCGTATCTTGCCAGGCATTTATAATACCTGTGTGATTTGGAGTAATGCTGCTAGTCTTGTACCACATACCGCATTTCCAATATGTTCGACCCCCCTCATAGCGAAAATGGAATTCCCATTGATCGTTGGGTAAGAGCTCTCGAGGACCAATAAAATCATCAATTGACCAACACTGGTAATGAAGTGAATTTAGATCATTAATATTGTTGATAATACGGACGAAATACTTGTGCCATTGCCAGGGATTGGGGATAATTTCTGGTGACTGGGCTGTGTTGTTTTCTTCACTGTGCACTGAGGATAATGCAAGGAAGCAAAGAACCAAACAGTACGAGAGCCATGCTGTGCATCCCTTCATTCTTATATCTATTAGACCTATAGCCAATTTACCCAATACAAGATCTTTCAATTTCATCATGCTTCTTATATAGTTCTTATAGCAAGTACACTGAATTCTTTGAAATGGGGTGAGTATTTACTTTTCCTTTCACATTTCTTCTGAAAAGGTATATTCAATCTTTTTGTTCAAATGAAAAGTCAAACATATCCTTAATTAAAATATAAAAAAAGCAATCAAAACTGAAGCTAAAAGAATATGTTCGTAGAGACATTCAAAATACATTTATATAAGAGTTATATTAGTCAATAGTTATATATGTTATAGCCATAGTTTCTCTAAAAGAGGTATTTGTAGTAGTAATTATCTCAAATAAGTTTTGTTACACATTGTAAATTATCACATAATAAAGTTAAATTTGTTCTAGATGTAAAGAAGAAACACGCTACGCATTGCATATGACACGCTAGAAATTTTCTTCTTAATTAATTTTTTTTGGAAACATACTTTCTTACACATAATAAACTTTAAGGCTTAGTTTGGGAGGGCTTAGCTTTATGAAAATCAGCTGTAGTTCATATATAGCATATGAGAGACACATATTGTCAGCTTCTAATTTTTTGGTACGTACATGTAGATTATAAGATATGAGCACAATTTTTGTAATAAATTGCTGCTCTTTTAATTAACTAAAAATCTCAAACAAGTTGAGCAACATATGCCACATCATAAACTTCTACAAACTAAGTATAACATGAATAATCTTTTAGCAATAGTTCTCAAACTCTAGTCTAAATGTCTAATTACACAGCCCCGTTTTAATTATATAATAGAAGGGAAGGCCAATTAGATGCATTGACAGAGTTGTGACACTACTTAATCTAGATGGAGGAATACTTGAGTTGAAAATTATAACATGCTCACGTCCCAAAAGGAATCTTCATATTTAATCCCTTATAATATCAAATTAGTTGTAAAGAAATGAAAGCTAATTAGACTAATATAAAGAACAATTATGTGTTTATATAGACACATGTTCCACTTTAAAAAAAGACTAGCTAAAACTCACTGTGGCAGTTACTAAAAAAGAAAAGGGTTGCGCAAAATTTTCCGAACGTTAGCCTGTCTGACGGTGCGTCTATCTGGAGTGATCGTCAGACGGGTTATGGTGGCTCTTTTGGGCCGTTTGTGTGTGTCTTGTAGTATTGATCTTAGTAGGTGTGGAGATCGAATAGTTGCGGCAAGTGGGTTTGTTTATAACAGTTCCAGAATCATAACAAGGCAGAATCAATTGCGTTCTCCGGCTATTATGATTGGATCATATTGGGGTTTGCAGGGTATAATGGTGAGCGATGGAGTGTAGAAGTTGGAGCAGGTAGCGAGGTCGGGTTGGATCTTATTTGTCGACTGTCTCCTGCTTCGTCTTCGAGCGATACTCAAGTTTGAATTAGAGAAGTTGCTAGAGCATCATAGTGATGATCCATCTTGGCGGCGTGGGGTTAGCAGGGTGTTGCAGCAGACTCATACGCGGCGACGCGTGGATGGCGGGGAAGTGCAGCCGATCCGGCATTGGTGGCAGAGGCATGATAAAGGTAGCATAATATGGGCCTGGGCTATATACCTCTGCTTTGCCCAAATAAGATTCTGGGTTTGGATTCAATTAGTGAACCTGACTTGGACAATTGTCTTTTAATGCTTGTTATGTTATCAAGTTTTAGTTATAGCCTTCTTTAGGTGTGGAATAAATCCCTAATTTAGGGAGATAGGGCAAGTCAGGATTTATGCCTCGGTGTGCATCTTTGATGCCTTGTCTTCTCTAGTGAGGTAGCGGTCAACAAAATGGACGCATCCTCCTAGATGTAGAATGAAATTTAGTGTCGACGACTCAATGGTCGTTCGGTAGCATAATAGGAAAGCGGGTCTATTGGTAATGATGCGTCAGTTTTGCGATATTTTTCTTTTACTATGTCATTATTATTGTAAAGCGGATAGAGTTACTTTTGTAACACTCTCTGCTAATTGGTGCATGTTTGAATACATAGATGTCATGAATAGTCTTGTTATAATTCAAGATGCTCTGTTTGTACTCATTGTAATACGGGATTTATGTTCGATGCCCCCCCCCCCCGATATGTATTCATTACTTTCATCTATAAAGACTTAAGGACTGCCGCACTGCCCTTATTTAAAAAAAAAAACACATGTTCCACTTTTGGCTGGTATTGTAGCAATAATTGTGAGTTGGGAAATTATACTATATACTAAAATGTGTCAGTCGATTTATTTACGAAATATCATTCATATGAACAATATTTTTACGATTTTGTTTTCCCTGTTTTATTCTGTTTTTTTATTAATCCCCTGTGTGTCCTCTTTTTTCTCTTTGTTCCTCTGCCATATACGGATATACTCCCGCTTCTCTCAAGTTTTAACGTTAGAGAGATCTCTCTTTCTCCAACTTCTCTCTTCCCGTCCACTTCTGACAAACCAGTTTACATTTTTGGGTCTCACCTTTTCAGCTTCACCCACTAAACTTGGATCCATTTTTGCATATATAGTTGCCAATTGCTACCATAATAAATTGGGTGTTCATGGTTTGGGTATTTCTCTACAAATCAACTGATTGATTGCGAAGTAAAGGCAAGAGGGATCGATTTCGTGCTCTATTTTTTTGGATTCCTCATTTCCAGCGACTCAAATTCTTTGTTGGAAGGTTATTTCTCTAATTTCTACTAATTTGTATTAATTTGCTCATTCATCGTGTTTAGTTCTTTGTTCCAGCTGTTAATATGTTTGATGACAATCTCTGTGAAGCTTTTTTACTTTTGAGGACACCTGTAGGTTGAGCACGGAACTCAAAGATTTAAGCTATTGATTTTTGTTTTTCTTAATCTCTAAGACATAAAATCATGAAAGCTGAAGTCAGATCAAATTGCCAGTTTATGTCAGTTATATAGAACTAGGTTTTGATTCCAGAATGGTGGGCATATATATTATTGAATTTTTGTGTTCTTTTGTATACTCACCAGTAATATCATGAAAATGGAATACATTTTTAATGTAGGATGGAATATGTGAACTTCGACTCATTCTATTTGGTTCAAATTATACTATAGACACATAAAATTTAAAATTCATCAAATAAATGTCAGTCCATATTTCAAATGTCATGTTGACCAAATATAGTTGGTCCATGAGTTTTACAAATGATACACATGGCTCATATTTTAACCGATAATAAATAAATTATATGCCATGTGAAAGGACCCAATCCCGATTTAGTTTCCTAAACCGGAATCGAACTTCTTCTGAAAACACGAACTTGTAAAAACCATAGAAATTTCGGCAGAGTTTCATTATAACGCGGAATTGCCATTAACCTGTACCCGAAAACACACTTCATCCTATGCCACAAAAGCCAAACCGTGGGCACCAATCCCATCCGGATTTCTCAATATCATATCATAATGTAAAATAATAAACAAAAGCTGTAACTTTACAGAAATCCGGGGAAAAATCATATGAAAATATAACATTAGAGTATTCAGAGCGACATGTAGTATATATATACATATATACACAACAGTAGGCTAAACAAGAAACCTACTGGAAAAGAAAGGTAGCTCAAATACTAAGCCTCCGACTGCGACATGCGACACCAGAATCCGAACTGCAAACTGGGCACGGAAACCGAAAAACCCAGGAGAAAGGCAAATAAAATCGTTAGAGCGAGTGGACGAAAATAATCATATGCATTTCACCATTTATATAACATAAAAACAATGCGAGTTCTTAAAATAAATGGAGGTGTCAGGCGAATCTCTCAAACCCGACGGTGATAGACTAGGCGAATCTCTCAAGCCTAGTGGGCACATCAGAGGAATCTCTCAACCCTGGAACTGGACTACCGGTGATCAACTGAGTAGCCAATGCATAAATGCTAAGTAAATGCCATCACCATAAAACATAAAACAATACTTCCAAAATAATAAATAATCTCAATACTGTACTAGAAATAAATACTAAAATCAAGAACTCGCTACAACAGTGTAAATAAAAGTCCACTAACAGATAAGCACAGCGCGCAAACGTGCTAATCCTAAGATCCAACGGAAGATCTCTCACCCAATGTACGATCTCGATCCCCTGAATAATCATAAAATATAACTGATCAAAATCACAATTCATTACTCTGTACCACACCTCGGAAACCAACCATTTCGGGAAACATATAACTCGGATACAAAATAATCGTCGAAAACCCCCAAATACTCCACATAAACCCTCGACTTAAAATCCGCTACTCAAATCAACTCGAAAACCTCAAGGCTACAATCGATGCGCGATTACGAGCAAAACGGTATAAAACTTGACAAAAATCTAAAAAGTCAACGTCTTGCCGGAGCTACGCCGGCGGCGGCACGCCGTCACCGGAAAGATTTTCCGACGAGGAAAGTCCAGAATTCCTCTCCTCCTCGAGCCCAACACATCTCTCCACTACCACAACCTCCAATTTCATCTCAATTCACCGGAAAATTGATCGAAAGTCACCAAAATCTCAAAATCGGCCGGCGACTCGATCTCCACTGGAACTCCGGCCATGGCGCACGGCAGCCCTCGAGGCCACTCCCAAAAGCTTCGCCGTGGCTCCACGAGTCTTTCCCCCTTAATCTTCGGCCACCACCGTGGCCAGAGCACCGCCGTCTGCCACCCCCGATTCCACTCCATTTCACCTCCAAAATTACCACACAAAATCTCCACCAAACATCACAAAACATATATCAAAAGGAAGCATGAATCATAGGCTTCAATTCCCTACCTTGAAATCCGGCAACCGCGCCGTATTCCGGCGATCCTCACGACGGCGAGTCATGGACTCACTGAGTCCGCCACGGGTTGACTTGGTCAACTCGATCCAAAACAGTCAACTCGGTCAAACAACTCATTTTTCGCACTTTTTTGACGACTTTACGACTATTCGGCTATTTATACGTCGCGATACGGCTCTATCCACAATTCGGATAACTCAAACTGGAACGGATAAACACGACTAACTCGACGATAATTTCAAATATTCATTTTATATTCCTCGATTATCCAAAAAATCCTCGGAAAGCTCCCACGAACTCGAAATCAAATTCTCTACATTTTCCATGAATAAACCCAAATCAAATTCATGCCCAAAAATTAAGTCGTGATCAAAACCGCTTAACCGATTATTTACAATAAACCTCAATTACTCGTAAAACTCGCAGATTAAGCCGATTACCATACCAAATCCGGTTCGGGTCGTCACACCATGTTGGAAGATCATCGATTTAATGTTAACCAAAAATTATCGAGTCAGCATTAAAGCAAGAAGACCAAAATGGATCGATTGATTCTGATCACTACAAAAATAGTGACTATAACCGACGACCTAGAGTCGACCAAATTGGATCGACCTAGCTGTCACCCTCTGGAGCTGTTCTTGTAGATGAGAAGACTTCGAACTCATCAACCTGCGTGAGAATCAGGGAGTGTTCTTCAAGACCTCGTCCCCTTCTGTCCCAGACCCTGTAGTAGTAGCCGCTTCCCCGTGGTGGGAAAACCTCACTCATGATCCTCGCCGCTACAAGCGGGTCAGATTGACCAATATGAGAGATGGCCTGGGGGAGGTCTGCATCCTGGGTCTCAGGCCATTGCTCTCTCACAATCTGAGTCAATACCTCCAGAGTCACCTCTTGCCTAATTGACAATGAAAAAAAAATACATAAATTAGAACGGTAAACATATGTAAAAAAATTTAATAGCAAATATGTTAATTAAGCAAATATTTTAGAGATATATCATAGAAAATATGTTAATTAAGTTATAAGGGCATAAGACTGACAATATCTTTGGGGCAATGAGGATACGCTTTTTGTAACGTATACTCCAAATGGGAGACTTCAGGGTGTTGGGCGACCTCCTCCATCCAGCATGCAAAGGCTCTCGAACCGCCATTATAGTTCTTCATGTTTTTTCCTTGGTTCACCGCGTTTATTACAGAAATAGCCTAATTGGATGAACATACGTGAAAAAAAATGAATTAGAAAATTATTTTTACCAAATACGATACAAGTAAGCACAAATGGAATACTATTGCATACCTCGACCTTTAGGGTGTTGAAGTGGACTACGAGCCACTACCACTCTTACTCCCTATACATAAACTCCATAGGGGTACCCCCACGGAGATTCCCGTGCTTCTTCCAGTGCTTTTTGAGCTCACTCTTCCACTCCTTATACCTATATATGTGAGGTATGGGTGAGTAAATTAACATATAAATGATCAAAAAAATGTCTAAAATTTAATTCCATATCTCATCACTTTCTTCCTTGCACCTCATCAGCCCACGTGTATTTGAGCTCTTCCGGCACAATAAACCAGAGCTTCAATGTATATATAAATAAATATATAAATGGTAGACATACATAATGAATATATGAAAAATAATTATACATAATGAATATATAATTAACTTACCGACAACGCATTGTGCACACAGTCATTCACCCATTGTGGTACGGATGACCACTCTCCCCATAGAACCGACATTCTGTCTCGTATTATACTCCCTACCATGCCGGCATACTTCCACATATTCATATCTACTATCACGTCTCCATTGGAATTGGTATGTATGACCACTTTCCCACATTCCTTGACCAAATGTTCAAGTAGCTTGCCGCTGACCATACCTCTAGTATTCTTCTTTACATTACCTCCAGCGTCGGTGTCAGCTAATAGAAGGGATTTTTTTTTATGTTAACCACTTAAGCAGTATATTCATTATGTATTAATGAGTTTCAAATGAAATACTAAGTTTGGCCATATTTACCCGATTCAGATGTCGATGCATTTGATACCCTCGCACTATAAAGAGGAGTATCAAACGACATATAGAAGTAAGCCTTTTCCGGGGTAGTGTAACCAATTTTTCCTGGAATGGGCACTCCCCGATCATCGACCGCAGGTATCGATGGTATCGTATCGGGCATGAAAATGTGCGGAGGCGGATCACCACGTGTCCCCGTAGAGGAACTATCTGAATGACCTACATTACAGGTGATACTCACCATTACTAAGCACTAAATTAACATTTATTACTCAACAGCAATGAGTCAATTAAAACCCTTTTTTGTAGATGTAGCATTGGTAAATAGGGATCGTTCTTAACCGGGGATTGAGGGTGCATGCATAACTATGCTAGGTTTAAATGGGGGTGCGAGTTTTTGGTTACTAAATTCCTACAAATTTTAAGGTAAAACATCCTAAACTAATATATTTACAAGGATCGACTCATCTTTCACCTAACTCTTTAGAACCTACCAAATTACATGCAACCTATTAGTTCTAAGCTTTAGCTACTAATTTCATGCATATCTCTCGAAAGTAAAGTGTAGGGATTGCCCTAACATTTCCATCGATTTAAGGTGAGATTGCCCTACAATAAATCAAAGCGTTAAGCATAAAATATCACATGAAAGCTAAAGATCAAAACGTGGGAGATCACATGAACTTGATAAAATTACAAACCAAAAATACTTCAACAAATTTGTCCATACAAACCAAGAAATAACACGAGAAGTGAAGAGTAGAAGTCATGGTTACACTTTTTGATGTCGGGATTGCCCTAGTCTACTTGATGTAATCGTGCCTTCAAAGGATGGAGAGAAGCACTAAGGATTGCCTTGAATACTTCGGTGGAGGAAGGTAGTTGATGAGCTATGGAGGGCGGCTTCTTGGATGATTTCGGCTTTGGGAGGAGAGGAAAAGTATTTAGGCAGAGTTTTGGCTCTAAAATGAGTGATCCCCTGCTTTGAGGCCGAGCTCTCCTTTATATAGGAGAAGGAAAGCTTAGTTCGACTCCTTCTAGGACTCTAACTAGTCCGCCCGGGTAACCTGACCCTTCTCTACAAAAACAGGAATATCTCTCGTTCTAGGAATCCAAATTGTGTAATTCCAGTTGCGTTGGAAACTAGACTTTTATATCTTTCTAACCATATGCTAACCGCATCTAGATTCATCCGTATCTGTTCACAGTGGCCTTTTGAAGTTGGCTGATGTACAAATGCCGATTTCTGATAATTCATTTTAATCCATCTTCTTTCTTTGGGCTTCTTTGGACATACTCTTGGTCTTTGATCCATCTTCATTAATCTTGATCCATTCTTGAGTAATTTGGGCTCCCATTTAGGAATAGGGTCGACATTTTTAATATATAAGAAACCCATGACAAATCCTTCTTCTAGGTGGACTAGTATTTCAATTCTTCATTTTTCTGCGCTTTTGCTCCATTTTGCATTCTTTATTGTTCCTCCTTTATTTTCAACCTAAAAACATAAAGTAAATTAGAAACATATTCACTAAGGTCAAAACAAAGCTAAATATAAAGAGAAAGACGTTAAGAATCAAGCATAAAATGCGTAGATCAAATTCCCCCACACTTAGACTTTGCTAGTCCCTAGCAAAAACTAAATAAAAGAAAGACTAAAAATAAGGCAACACAAAAAAATCCAATGTTGGAGATAATCTCCTTATTGGGAAGATTCTAAGGATTTTTAAATAATACAAACACTACTAAGCCCTTAGTCAAATTTGTCTCAGAAAATTCTTCAAGTCTATGGCGATGGAATCATAATGTTTTCACATAAATGTTCAATGAATTCAATAGATAATAGAGATATGATCATGTCATGAACAAGTAAGACGTGGAGAAAACAATGGTGATGTTAAAGCTGTGCATGTTTCGAATAAAGTTCAAATCAACTCACATGGTTGCACTCATCATATTTTCACTCATAAAAAGGGTTCACTCAAAGTGTATATGAATTGAATCGAAAACCTCATGAATATAATAAATTACTTGCACAAATAAACCAAAACCATATGCTTACTCATGCAGCTTACTCCACAGATTGAAAGCTACTCATCTTAAGGATCAAAAAGGACTTTTAAGGGTTGTAATGGGGCTTATACTAAGACATTCAAAAATATGGATATGTGGTGGTTAAGATCATTCAAAAGACTTAGTCAAAGCACCAAAGCATCATCAAATTCATTCGTCCTCCTCTCAAAACGTCACCATGTATAAAGTTTAAGTACACGGGCTAGATTTCATCTTGTTGGACCCTAACTTCATTCTAAACTTCCTTGAGCTTTTGTAAACAAGACAAAGGACACATTTCTTCACTTTTGGGCATTCAATTCAATACAAACTCCAAATCCACAAGTATGGGGGACATTAATCCAAAATTTAACATCTAAATCACATTGCTGGAGAGCTTCTTTTTTTTTTCTTTTCTTTTTTCTATTTTCGGCAATTGCAAACTTTTTTCAAGGTATTTGGACAAGTCTATCCCCATACACACATCTCCTCATGATGTTCACACCATCTCCATGATTCTAGCTTCAAAAATCCCCACCAAGTCTTTTGAACAAGGGTACGGATATTCTACACTAGGTTAAAGTGTTTAGATATGTATGGTAATGAAATAAAGGCATAATGTGGGCTCAAATGGGTTATCTAGGGGTGTCGCAACTCGTGCGCACAAATGGGACACATGGCAATTTGGCAAAGTGGTGGATATCCTAAGTTCCTTTAATCACATCCAAAATCAGAGTATGTATCAACTATAAGCTTTGCAAATTGACATGAGTAAGTTCTAGTATTCTCTAGTTCATTAAGATCTATGGCAAGTGAGTATATGCATGATTTTGAGACCTATATCTAATATGCACGAAATTTCACTCGAAAGAAGTGTTTAAGGCTCAAAATCTCACTTAAGGCTCATATGATTCAAAACTTATTCTCATATGCAATTTATGTACCAAGTTTTATCAAACCATATCTACTACATGTCATAAAACTCAAAAGATATCTCAATTAGCACATGAATTCATCCTTAATGATATGCAACGCCATTTTTGTATTCTTTTCGGTCCAATTTCATCGTAGACTAACTAAGGGCATCCTAAAGACTCTTTAAAACACTAAGTTAAACAAAAAGACTCACAACAATTTTTTTAGGGCATCATCCACTGGAAGGTTCCCTTATCTGCCCGTTTTTACAATTTATGACTCAAATAAGTTGTAAATCCCTCCCCCACACTTAAACTCTACATTGTCCTCAATGTACTAAAGTAAAGCATAGAATTCAAGCATAAAAGGAAGGACTCACGAAAATTTATCTAAGAGATTAAAAGCAACGAAAATGTAAAAGAGATAGGGGAAGAGAATGCAAATCTATTGTAGACTCCTCCATTGGGTTGCCTCCCAACAAGCACTTGTTTTTTAACGTCTTCCAGCCTAGACGTGATGCATCCTTCATGTGTTTGAAGTTGGTGGCTCATAAAGCTTCTCATCCTCAACGATGACTTCCTTGAAATTTGTATAGTATGGCTTCAACCGATGGCCATTGACTTTGAACTCATTACCAGATATCGAACTTTTGATCAAAACAGCTCCATGTGAGAAAACTTCAATCACAATGAAAGGTCCGATCCATCTTGAGCGTAACTTGCACGGAAAAAGCTTGAGACGCGAGTTAAATAAGAGAACTTGTTGACCAATCTCAAACTCCTTCCGTCAGATCATCTTGTCATGAAACATCTTTGTCTTCTCCTTGTAGATCCAATCATTGTCAAACGCATCATTCCGGATTTCCTCTAAATCACACAACTGCAATTTTCGATGTAATCCAGCTTCATCCTTGTCCATGTTAAATTTCTTCACCGCCCACCAAGCTTTGTGCTCTAGCTCTACCGGAAGATGACAAGACTTCCCATAAACAAGTCGATAGGGTGACATGCCTATAGGGGTTTTGTATGCCGTTCTATATGCCCACAAAGCATCATCCAAACACTGGCTCCAATCTCTGTGGTTGGGCTTGATAGTTCGCTCCAAGATCTTCTTGATTTCTCGATTTGATACCTCTGCCATGCCATTTGTTTGTGGATGATAAGGTGTAGAAACTTTGTGGTTGACCCCATATTTCCTCATCAATGCCTCAACTGTCTTGTTGCAACAGTGACTCCCTCCATCGCTGATTAGAACACGCGGCATTCCAAACCTTGCAAATATGTTCATTTTGAGGAAATCTGTAACAACTCACGAATCATTAGTACGGGTGGCTTTTGCTTCCACCCATTTCGAAACATAATTAACAGCGAGTAAAATGTAAGTGAAACCATTAGATGAAGGAAAAGGTCCCATAAAATCAATACCCCAAACATCAAAATTTTTGACATTTAGTATGTAAGTTTGTGGCAACTGATCTCGAGGTCCGAGATTACCGGATCTTTAACACCTATCACACTTAGCACAAAAGTCGTTAGAATCACGAAACAGGTTAGGCCAAAAGAAACCACAATCTAACACCTTAAGGGCTGTCTTTTTCGAACCAAAGTGACCTCCACATGCACCATTGTGACAAAACTCAAGAATAGAGGCAAACTCATCATCCGGAACACACCTTCTAATCACTAAATCAGCACATTGTTTCCACAAGTAAGGTTCATCCCAAATAAAGGTCCTAGCATTACTTCGAAGTTTGTCACGTTGAGCCTTGTGCATAAATGATGGAAACTCACCGGTAACTAAATAGTTTACAATATCCGCATACCAAGGAATTTCAGAGGCACTTACCTGAAGTCCAAAGAGTTGTTCATCCGGAAAATTTTCTTCAATTGCAATGTTGGACTTCTCTTTAACAATCCTAGAGAGGTGGTCGGCTACCACATTCTCTACTCCCTTTTTGTCCTTAATTTCCACATCAAACTCTTGTAGAAGTAGTATCCACCGTATGAGCCTCGGTTTTGCATCCTTCTTCTGCATCAAATACTTCAAAGCTGCATGATCAGTGTAAATTACAACCTTACTTTGAAGTAAATAGGATCGAAACTTGTCCAATGCAAACACCACCGCCAACATCTCCTTCTCGGTTGTTGTGTAGTTGGCTTGAGCATCATCAAGTATCTTAGAAGCATAATAAATGGCGTATGGCTTCTTATCTCTCTGTTGTCCCAATACAGCTCCAACAGCATAATCCGATGCATCACACATAAGTTCAAATTGTTTAGACCAATCTGGAGCACAGAGAATATGGGCACTTGTCAACAACTCCTTAAGCTTCTCAAATGCAACGCCACATTCATCATCAAAAACAAAGGGAATGTCCTTCTGAAGCAGCTTGCATAAGGGACGTGAGATGTGGGAAAAGTCTTTGATGAACCTCCTGTAGAAACCTGCGTGTCCAAGAAAAGAACGAATCTCTCTAACCGAAGTCTGAGAGGGTAAGTACCGCACAAGATCTACCTTAGATTTATCAACTTCTATACCTTTTTTCGAAATAATGTGACCTAAGACAATCCCTTGAGTGACCATAAAATGACACTTCTCCCAATTAAGTACCAAGTTCGTTTCAACGCATCTTTGCAAGATTAACTCTAAGTGATCTAAACAGGCATCAAAATCCTTCCCAAACACACTAAAATCATCCATAAAAACCTCGATTATTTTCTCAATGTAATCAGAAAAGATAGAGAGCATGCATCGTTGAAACGTACCTGGGGCGTTACAAAGTCCAAATGGCATGCGACGATAAGCAAACGTTCCAAAAGGGCATGTGAACGTTGTTTTCTCTTGATCCTCCTCAGCAATGCTAATCTGGTTGTAACCCGAATATCCATCAAGGAAGCAATAGTATGAATGCCCAGCCAATCTCTCAAGCATCTGATCAATGAATGGCAAGGGAAAGTGATCCTTTCGAGTGCTGGCGTTGAGCTTCCTATAGTCAATGCAAACTCTGTGTCCAGTGATAGTCCGTTGAGGCACTAACTCATTCTCTGCATTCTTTACAACAGTAATTCCAGACTTTTTAGGAACTATTTGCACAGGTGAGACCCAACGACTATCCGAAATTGGATAGATAACTCCACAATCTAAGAGTTTGATGACTTCCTTTTTCACAACCTCCATCATAGGCGGATGGAGCCTTCTTTGAGCTTCACGAGAGGGTTTAGCTCCATCTGCAAGTAAAATGCGATGAACACAAGTTGCAGGATTGATACCTTTGATGTCCGCAAGTGTCCAACCGATGGCGGTTTTGTATTGTTGAAGCATATGAACTAACTTCACTTCTTGTTCTTCCTCCAAAGATGAAGAGATGATAACCGGTAAAGTCTCATTGTCTCCCAAGTAAGCATACTTCAAATGATCCGGTAACACCTTGAGTTCTAATTCTGGTGCTCGAACAATGGAGGGAACTAGCTTGTTTTCACCATAAACCAAGGGAATCGGGGCTGCCTTAGAAATCACGTTGGCTTGCTCATTGAGGAGTGACGCCGTCTCCGTCACCCTAGGCTCAAAAATCTCGATCAAAGCATCCAAGAAAGATTCTTTATCTAGTCGGTTCAACCCAACTCCTTCTTGAATCACAGTGTCGAGCTCATCTTCTCTAAGTGTGTCGAGATGCTGCTACGCCAAAACTTCAACTATATCATATGAAAAACATGCATTGACACAAGTAGTGGGAACCTTCATGGCATCAAGAATGTTGAACTCAATCCTTTCTCCATCAATCTCCATGGAAAACGTTCCCTCGAACACATCAATCTTTGTTCTTGCAGTCCTCATGAAAGGTCGTCCGAGCAATAATGGTGTGGTGTTCAACGGACTCTCCTCCATGTCAACAATGCAAAAGTCAGCAGGAAATATCAAGTTGTTGACTTGGACAAGAACATCTTCAACATATCCCCTTGGATATTTATGAGAGCGGTCGGCTAACTGTATGATGACATTATCTTGCTTAAGCTCGCCAAGCTCCATGGATGCATAAAGATAGTAAGGCATCACATTGATTGATGCACCCAAGTCGAGCATGACATCTTTAAATCTGGTGTCACCAATAATACAAGGAATAGAAAAGCTCCAAGGGTCCTTCAATTTTGGGGGTAACCGACGCTGCAACACAGCCGAAACTGTTGCATTCACCTTCACGACCTCCTTCGCTCTCGTTTGCCTCCTCTGGGTGCATAGCTCTTTCAAAAACTTGGCATATATCGGCACTTGCTTAATGCACTCAATCAAGGGCAGGTTTACTTGCACTTTCCGAAAGATGTCCAGGATCTCCTCATATTGATCATCCTTCTTTGATTTTGATAATCTGTGTGGGAATGGTGCACGAGAAAATGAAGCATTAGTATTAACTAAACTTGAAGGGATAGAGTTAATACCTTTGGTTGGGGTAGGTGGCGTTGGTGATTGTGGCCTTACAAGTGGCGCCACTTTCTTCTTGTTCTTGGCATCTTTGGTTGCCGAATCTTCTTCTAGATCTTCATCCTTCACAACATCATAAGTTAATGGTGTTGCCTTCAGCTTAGATCCTTCCAACATTGGACTCTCCAAAATCCTTCCACTTCTTGTTGTAATCGCACTCACATTCCTTGGTGGTGGTTGAGGTTGAGATGGAAGTTGTCCGGAAGCCCTAAATTGTCCCATGAAATCCACAAGTTGACCCATTTGCTTCTTCATTTTAGAGATATCCTGTCCATGAGACTCCAACGTGGCCTTTGTTTGGTTTTGTCCATCGATTAGAGCTTGTGTGGAGTTGGACAGTTGAGCAAGCATCTTGTCATAGTCTGGATTTGTAAATTGTTGGACCGGAGGAGCTTCTGGTGGTTGCATGGGCGCTTGAGGCATTGGTGGCCTTTGTTGATAGGGAGCACGTTGGAATTGTTGTTGTTGAGGTGCTGGAGGGTTAAGACACCCCTCATTGCTACTCCACTTGAAACCAGGATGATCACGGTTGCCAAAATTGTTATAGTTGTTGTAACGCTGGCCTCCTTGATATCCACCAATGGCGTTGACCTGTTCTTCAGTAGGCGGCTCCATTGTTGTAGGACATTGCTCACTAAAATGCCCTTGAAGGTGGCAAACGCCACATATTGGTCCCAAAGCTGCCTTGGCTCTCTTTACTTCTAGTTCAAGCACTTGCTCCATCAAGTCGGAGAGTTTATCATACTTGTCATCCGGTGCTGGCTTAGAACTTACTACAACTACAGTCTTGCGTGGTGCCATCCCATATTGAGCATCATTGTTGGCTCGATTTTCCAATAGTGCACGAGCTTGTACCTCAGTGAAATCTATGAATGCTCCATTTGCAGCGGCATCAAGAAGCTCTCGATCAATTAGTTTAAGACCATCATAGAAGTAGTTCATGAGGTTGGTCTCAGAGAATCCATGTGATGGGCAGGTGGCGCAGAGAACCTTGAATCTGTCATAGTATTGGCCAAAAGACTTATCCGCAGCCTGTGCAATTCCAGTGATCTTCTTCCTCAAAACAGTGATCTTTGAGGCCGGAAAGTATTTGCTTAAGAAAGCATCCGCTAGTTGTTTCCATGTGGGGATGTGATTCGGTGGGAGCTCCATAAGCCAAGTTTGTGATCTCTCTTTCAAGGTGAAAGGAAACGCCTTGAGTTTCAAGAGTTCTTCATCAGCATCCGCAGGCTTCATACTTGAGCACACAAACTGGAATTGCCTCAAATGCATATTTGGATCTTCATGCGCCATCCCTTGAAAGATAGGTAGGCGATGGAGAAATCCGCTCTTCAGCTCAATGACCTTCTTCTCCTCTTGAGGTTCTGGAAATCTGATGCATGAGGGGCTGGCACTCCAATCAGTAGAACAAGTGCGTTGGCGAAGTGATTGTTGAGCATTGTTTGCGTTGGCCATTGATACGTGCTCTTGTTCTTCTTCTATTATCAAATGTTCGGGGTGCTGGGATGATCTTGGTGAGTCAACGTCGTCCTCAACAATAGGTCAGTCAAGGTCTTCCACCGCGTTGGTAAAAATGATCACAGTGCGAGTACGAAGTTGAACTTCACGTGGAGTAGGTCTGATCATTCATAAATTTGAGCATCCACCAAAGACCAAGTGTTAGTACCAAAAGAATACACAATAAAAACAAGATACTAGGCCAAAAATGTAACACAAACAAAGCACAAACAAAGGTACACGAAAATCACACAAAACATAAAAACTCATGAAAAATACACGAGCACACTGAGACAGGGGAATCGACCGGTCAAAATTAATAGGCATGGAATAATCGACCGGTCAAAAACTAGAGTTTCTTGACAATTCAAAAGTTCTAAGTTATGAATGCAAGGGCTTTAAATATCCTAGATGATATGAAACGTAGTATGAACAATCTAGAACAAGTTAACACACATATTTACATGGTTTCCTGAAAGAGTAGACGAGGTTAATGTATAAACAGATGGAAGGTTTAAAGGAACACACATATGTATATAAATCACACAAATGCAATCAAACAATACTTCAACAAATTCATGCATCATATATTCAAATCGTCACCCAAACATATCAAGCAAGAACTTAGATGAAGTATGGAGTGAATGCATAAGAGAAAAGTGTTAGAAACCTGCAGAAAACACAAAAGTTACGTGCTAATTGATGATGCAAGGTGACTTATCTTTTGGCCTCATGTCCCTAACTTCACTTAGGTTAGGGTACCCGGTGATGAAATCCGAGCATCACAAAGCCGCCAGAAGGTTATGCAGACTAAATGCAACGTTTTAATTAGTGTTTAATTACAAAATTCGGTGCAACACACATGTCCACGTTTTTATGCACAAGTATAAGTCATTTTGAGTGCGCTTCGGATTTAAAGAGAGTACACTTGCTTGATCTTTAGGTCGTTCAAAGGACGTGCGACCCGCGCAATAAAGTATAAACTTCCAATCGAATGGTCTTGGTTCAATCGAAAAACATGGCCAGTTGGGGATAGAGATAACGCGAGAGGCAGGACTAATTTTGACAATGCATCCCGAGGCTTACCGATCATGGAAAGTAGATTTAGTCCTTATCTTCTTTGGGCAACTTTAATGAACTTGGCCAGTTAACAAGAGAGACCACGAGAGGTAGGACCGATTTGAGATCTCGGATCCAGAACCCGTCATAGAAACCATCACCTTCTAGACACCAAGTCACCAAAGATATCTTACTCAAAGATAAGTATTCATCCATTCACCGGATCATTGGTACTCCATTGATGCAAGTCTTTCTTAGATCCAGAACCTGTCACCAGTCATAACCCGTTTCTAGACACCATGTTCGACATTCAACCAATCTTTCGAAAATTTACACTCCATCAAGTCCATAGTAGACTCCGCCCTCAACCTCATGTCCATAACTTCACTTAGGTTATGGTGTGTGGTGATGAAATCCACACATCACAAGGGGTTTAGGAGATAAACTTTGGAAAAGAGACGCCATCTATTCACAATGAGTGCGACTTAATCAACCAAGCTCATGTACTTAATGTAAATCCAAAACGATCCTTTAAGGTGTATACATGGCTGCAAAAAAAATAAAAATAAAAAAAATAATAATAAAAAAAATAAAATACAATATGAATAATTGTTAGTACACAAATATAAACAAAAATTTTGTGGGTTTTACATACATGCTTAATATTTACACAATTTCACATATTTACAAAGAACACATGTAATTCCAGATTCGTGAAAACTTGAGCATAGCTGCTTGTCGATTTTTTCCAGAATTATTGGCTTGGCAGAATTCAATGCAATTTTACAGGCACAAACTAGACACGTAACCAAAAAATCCTGAAAATTTTCATATTTTTATGACACCTGTAGCTATGTCAAATAATTTACACAAAACATGGCAGTGCACAGTTCTGAAAACAGAAAAATATAAACATATTGTACAAGCATAATCACACAATTCTTTACAATCCCCGGCAACGGCACCAAAATTGATACTCACCATTACTAAGCACTAAATTAACATTTATTACTCAACAACAATGAGTCAATTAAAACCCTTTTTGGTGGATGTAGCATTGGTAAATAGGGATCGTTCTTAACCGGGGATTGAGGGAGCATGTATAACTATGCTAGGTTTAAATGGGGGTGCGAGTTTTTGGTTACTAAATTCCTACAAATTTTAAGGTAAAACATCCTAAACTAATATATTTACAAGGATCGACTCATCTTTCACCTAACTCTTTAGAATCTACCAAATTACATGCAACCTATTAGTTCTAAGTCTTTAGCTACTAATTTCATGCATATCTCTCGAAAGTAAAGTGTAGGGATTGCCCTAACATTTCCATCGATTTAAGGTGGGATTGCCCTGCAATAAATCAAAGCGTTAAGCATAAAATATCACATGAAAGCTAAAGATCAAAACGTGGGAGATCACATGAACTTGATAAAATTACAAACCAAAAATACTTCAACAAATTTGTCCATACAAACCAAGAAATAACACGAGAAGTGAAGAGTAGAAGTCATGGTTACACTTTTTGATGTCGGGATTGCCCTAGTCTACTTGATGTAATCGTGCCTTCAAAGGATGGAGAGAAGCACTAAGGATTGCCTTGAATACTTCGGTGGAGGAAGATAGTTAATGAGCTATGGAGGGCGGCTTCTTGGATTATTTCGGCTTTGGGAGGAGAGGAAAAGTATTTAGGCAGAGTTTTGGCTCTAAAATGAGTGATCCCCTAATTTGAGGCCGAGCTCCCCTTTATATAGGAGAAGGAAAGCTTAGTTCGACTCCTTCTAGGACTCTAACTAGTCCACCCGGGTAACCTGACCCTTCTCCACGAAAACAAGAATATCTCTCGTTCTAGGAATCCAAATTGTGTAATTCCAGTTGCGTTGGAAACTAGACTTCTATATCTTTCCAACCATATGCTAACCGCGTCTAGATTCATCCGTATCTGTTCACAGTGGCCTTTTGAAGTGGGCTGATGTACAAAGGCCGATTTCTGATAATTCATTTTAATCCATCTTCTTTCTTTGGGCTTCTTTGGACATGCTCTTGGTCTTTGATCCATCTTCATTAATCTTGATCCATTCTTGAGTAATTTGGGCTCCCATTTAGGAATAGGGTCGACATTTTTAATATATAAGAAACCCGTGACAAATCCTTCTTCTAGGTGGACTAGGATTTCAATTCTTCATTTTTCTGCGCTTTTGCTCCATTTTGCATTCTTTATTGTTCCTCCTTTATTTTCAACCTAAAAACATAAAGTAAATTCGAAACATATTCACTAAGGTCAAAACAAAGCTAAATATAAAGAGAAAGACGTTAAGAATCAAGCATAAAATGCGTAGATCAACAGGTCAACGGCTGCGACGAGGGAGTAGGCTCCCTTGGCCGGGAGATGGAAGGCATGTGGACACATGAATGTCTGGGACCCATAGAGGCGGCCAGCTGCGGCGGCGAAGGAGTGGTGCCTTCGTTGAAAACCGGCATCGTGCAGGCGGGTCGGGTGGCCACTACAGCTTCTTGCGGCTGCTGAAGCGCGCAGTTGTGGATGTCGAGAGGTCCTGGGGCCGCTATAAGTGTTACTTATAGAGGCGGTCGAGGAACTATCTCCTCTAGACTCGGTTCCTTTTTTAGAGCTCTTCGAACTCTTCCGACTTAACTAATTCATGATCCCTAATTAAATTAAACCCTAATTAATTATACCATATTTAAATTAAACCATACATAAATCATAAAATTTCTCACAACAAATTCATACCTAAATCATATAATTCACAAAATTCGTACATAAACAACAAATTCATAATAGTCACAAAATTCATACATACATCACATAATTCATACATAAATCAAAAATTCATAACAAAATCACATAATTCACAAAATTCGTACATAAACAACAAATTCATCATAGCCACATAATTCATATATACTTACATCACAAAATTCATACCTAAATCAGAAAATTCACAAATTCATACATAAATCACAAATTTCATATATAAAGCACAAAATTCACAAAAATTATACATAAATCACATATTTCATATATTCACAAAAAATCACAAAATACACATAATTCACATAATATTGCCTCCAATATTTTCACATAATATTCCCTCCAAAATTCACATAATATTCCATAAAATTTACAATCACAAATTAAATACAATTCACAAATCCAATAACCCAATCAAATTAAATAACTCAATCAAAATTTCCATAGCAAAATTCAATAACCTAATCACAAAATCCATAACAAAATTCAATAACCCATAATCAAAACTCATACACAATCACATAATCTATTCTATATCAAACTAAAATTCCTAAAGAACTTAAACCCTAAAATTTAGGGGGAAAAGGAGGGAGGGAGAGGGGGAGAGAGAGAGAGAGAGAGAGAGAGAGGATGAACCTGTTTTGGGGGAGGAGAGGCCGAGTTGGGCACTAATCTGGCAATTGAGGACCTTTGGGGAGAATTCTGGGCGATTTGGGATGATTTGGGAGAAAGTGGGAGAGATTTTAGGGAGGAGAGGCCGAAGAAATGACCTTACGGGATGGGTTTGGGGCTTATATTGTGGGACTATATCCGACGACTTAATGAAGCTCGTCGGTTATAGTATACCCGACGACCTTCATTAGGGCGTTGGGTATAGTTTTTTTTTTTGTTTTTTTTTAAGTTTGTTATACTATACCTGACGACCTTCATTAAGTCGTTGGGTATCATTTTTTTAATTTTTTTATACTATACCAAACGACCTTCATTAAGTCGTTGGGTATAGTTTTTTTTTATTTTTAATTTTATTTTTTTATACTATACCCGACGACAACCTTTATTAAGTCGTTGGGTATAGTTTATTTTTGTTTTTTATTAATTTTTTTAAAGTATATCCCACGACTTTGATGAATGTTGTCGGGTATAGTATGTAAAAAAAAATTGCATGCCTCTTTGGCAAAACTAACCTGTTTCGCAGTAACACGATACTTGTTTATACCTAATAGTATAACAAAAATGAAGCAAACATTTCAACCACATCCTCATTATCAACAAAATTTCACATTTAATTAATTTACAAACATACAATTATGTATAATTAAGGCTCATATTCAGAATCATCACTTGAATCTGCATTAGTGTCGGAGTTAATTTTTGGTAATATGTGCCGCTCTTCGTCACCGGAGTTTTCGTTGTCTTCATTTGGAAGGACATCAATAAGACTTACATCCGCTAGCAGAAGTCGAACCACACTACCAGGTCTCACATTATTTACGCAAATTGTAGAGGATTCAGGAATACCAATTGCATTCGGCTCTTGGTATGCAGTCACTTCTTCAATATCGTCGGCCTCACCAAGTGTAGTAGCATTGTATATGTTTCTAGGAACAATATGGTTGACTACTTTCCACTCCCCTTTGTGCACAAGATCATCTGGATAAAACACTTATTTTACCGATGTGGCAAAAACAAAAGGGTCATCCTCATACTAGCTTGTAGCAATATTCACCGAAAAAATCCAGTATTTATCGGTCCTTGTGTTCTCAGGGTCAGTATCAACCATCTACGCTTAAACAAGTGCATGGTCATGCCCTCCCCATAAATTAGTTCAACCACTGAATGGAAAACACCATAATAGTCAATGTTATTCTGCCCACCATGCACCATTACCTCAGAATTCTGTGTTCTCCGTTAGTCGTCTCTATGTTGACATACAAATTGCACGCCATTGACCTTACACATCGGATACACTCTTGAAGTTATCGGTTTCATCGCCAGAAGCCTTAATTCGTGTGACCAGTGTAGGTCACCATCACATTGTACATGGTTATATGAAGATAAAAACAGCAGCCATTAACTCATAATCTTCACATTGATTTATGAATATATATAACTATATCAATTTGAAACAAGTACCTAGCCACCAAAATAGTTTGCAAACTCCCTATTGTGGTACTCAAGATCACCGGTAACCGCATGGCAGTTTAAATGGATGTTTTTCCAGTATTGAACTTCTGGACAATTTATCAATACCTACCAGTGGGCAATGACTAGCTCATAGGATTCCAACTTGTACGACTTAGGCAACAAACCATATACTTCAACTTCATTCGAGAGGATAGAAAGATTGAACTGGGGTTTATCTATCGGCATATGTGTTGGAGGGTCCTCCAACGCTCCCAAATACATCTTGGTGTACATTACGCACTCGTGCGCAAGATATGCTTCAGCTATACACCCTTCAGGTATAGATTTATTAGCCACATAACCTTTGTAGTCCCCCAGTTTTCTATCAAATTGTAAAGTGCATGTGAGGATTATGGAAATACATAATTATATTAAAGAATTTATCATATGTTGAATCGTACGTACCTTTCTATGGGACACATTCAAGTGTAGTGTATTGGACCAGTAAGTAACAATTGTTTGGGGGGATGGATCATCAGGTGAGGCATGATGTCATAAAAATTTGGGAAAAATATCCTCTCAAATTTGCACATGATAAAAATGATGTCTTGTTGCATTTCCCTCAAATTTGATTTTTTCACTTCTCTGGTGCATAACTTCTGAAAAAATCTTAACAACGCTACTAATAGCTCCACCACTTGACGGGGCAGGTATGATCGAATGAAAACAGGGAAGAGACGTTGAAGCAGTATATGGCAGTCATGACTCTTTAATTCGTACATCTTATTGTACCAGAAGTTAACACACCTCCCTATATTGCCTGCATAGCCTGAAGGATACCTAACATTACCCATCCATCTAAAAATGTCATTCTTCTGGTCAGGTTTGACGGTGTAAGGAGCTTGAGGCATTTTTTTCTTCCCTTCTCTCAACCACAAATGTTTTCGTTTACCCATTCTTTTCAGATCAATGCGTGCCTTTGGCCCATCTTTAGTTTTTCCCTCCCAATTCAACACTGTGTCCACCACACTTTCGCAGACATTCTTCTCAATGTGCATGACATCTAGGTAGCGCCTGATGGGCAACTTAGACCAGTACAGAAATTCCCAAAATATGCTTTTGTGCGTCCAGAATTTATACTAGTCAAGTATGGGAAGTATTGCTGCCACTACATCTGGATGATTGCTGAGCTGCCCAAAATCGTATTCATTCAGAACTTCTAAAATTTCATCCCTCGTCCATCTTCTGGGTTGCACACCTGTCTCTACAATCCCATCAAATGCCTCCTTATCCTCCCGAAATTGGTGATCATGTGGAAGCCAGCAATGGTGACGCATCTGGACTATCTTCCTGCAATGAGGGCTCGCACAATCAACAATCATTCACTCTGGACAAGCCTTGTATCCTCTAGTAACGTTGCCCGACAACATCCCACGGACAGGAAAATCACTGATGGTGCAACCAAGCATGGCATGCATCTGGAACATCTCGTTTTTGTACTTGTCATAAGTAGGATGACCAACGTTGCTCAAGTACTTAAGCTCCTCAATCAAGGGTCTCATGTACACATCGAGACACTTTCCTGGATAACCCGGCCCTGAAATTAACATAGTCAGCATATTGTATTACTTCTTCATGCACATCCATGGAGGAAGGTTGTACGGTACTAGTATAACTGGCCATATACTGTATTGAAGACTCGTGTTGCCAAAAGGATTGAATCTGTCAGTTGAGAGCCCGAGCCAAACATTTCGGACCTCTGATGCAAAATGAGAAAACTCTCTAACCATGTGCTTCCAAGTCTCTCCATCTGCAAGGTTTATGAGGGTATCATCATCAGCTAGCAAATCCCTCTCCGCGTGCCATCTCATAGCTTTGGCCATGTGTGCTGACATGAACAACCGTTCCAGCCTATCAATCAGTGGAAAATACCGAAGTACCTTTACAGCTCTCTTATTCCCTGCAGAAGTCAACTTATACCTATCAGTGTGACATACCAGACATGCATCTAGGTTTTCCAGATCATTCCCTGCAGCATCTTCACCCCAAAAGAGAACGCAATCATATCTGCATGCATGAATTTTGATGTAGGTAAGACCAAGATGTTTTAGGATATATCACACTTTACGATGAGTGGTAGCCAGACGGTGACAAGGGGGCAGCGCCGAAGCTGTCAACTCCAGATAAGCATCAATAACCTTGACACTCAATTTGTTCTCCACTTTGATCTTCATTATTCCCATGACCATTTCAAGAACAGTCTTGTTACATTCGTTATACGACAACGTCTGTTGGAAGGCAATCAACTTGTTGTACTTGTCTATACTAGCAGTGTTGACAACTCTGGGTAATTGCTGGACTGGCTCAATAAAAGGGAAGCCCTCAACGTTGGCAGTGATATCTTGTACTTGAGCATATACACCGCTCTCATAAGGAAACACATCATTGAGCAACCTAGTTGTTGGATCATTAGATGTACTGGGGATGGCCCTCTCAGAAAATTGCCCATGTTCATGATGACCTGCTGATGATGTTTCACTATGATAAATCCAACATGTGTACTTATCCTAAAACCCATTTTTCTTCAGGTGCCCACATACTATATCAATGGGAAAACAAACCAAATCGTTGCGATACTAACATTGCGTACACGGTAATAATGAATTGTATTCTCCTTCGCATTACACTTCACATATTCCACAAAATTCTACATTCCAATGCCATATCTTAGATCCCACTTTGGAAGGAAAATCCAACTCTTGTCCATCCTCAAAATTCCTACTGTATACACATAAATTATTATATATATGCACAAATTAAAAATTCAACATTATATCTATAAATCTTTTTAACCTACAAATTAATTACATTAATTCTTCTATTCTTAATTAATTACAAATTAATACACATATTTATATACATAATTTCGATCATTCAATTCGATCGACTCAAAATCGATCAACTCAACTCAACTGAAAAACAACTCAATTCAAAATCAACATTAATTAATCGATCACCTCAACATTAACAATATCAACACAAATTAACAACGTACTCAAATTAAATTAATTCTTCTATATATATTCTTAATTACAAATTAACACTCATATATACATATATATATATATCAACAATTCACTCAAAATCAACTCAACTCAACTAATTAAAACACAACAATTAAAAACCTTAAAATCTTCACATTCATTTATATCTATACATATATATAATCAACATTAATCAACTCTATATAAATCAACAATATTATTAACACACACACATATATATACACACATACCTATATATATGTATAGCAGAAGAGTATCACAAACTATTTTTGAAAAGCTTCCAATGACACTGATGATTTGAGAGCGTTTTGGGATTTTTTGGGTAATTTATTTTCAAATGGCCGAGCTGCTGCCTAGATCTGTATAAAAGGAACTATACCCGATGACTTCATTAAAATCGTCGGTTATAGTATGGTCAAACTATACCCGACGACTTTATAGGTCGTTGGGTATAGTTTCATAATTATAGCCGACGATTTCAATGGTCGTCGTTGGCTATAGTTTTTTTGCCGATGACTTTAGAAATCGTCGGGTATTATACCCGACGACGTCATTATGTCGTCGGTTATAGGTGACTATACCCGATGACTTGGCAAGTTGTCAGCCTATTTTTTCCAAATTCGTCGGGTATAGTTCTTTTTCTGGTAGTGGATTGAAATCAAATTTAAATAGGATCGAGAATCATGATACTTGATTTGTTCCGATTGAAATCAAGTGTTAAATCGATTATTTACTTCCTTAAAATAATTGTCAATCTATTAAAACTGATTGATTAAATTAAATAAGGAAATCAATTAATTCCAAGTCATCAATGCATTGCCAAATTCAGTGGAGCTCAACCATTATAAATAGAGCTTCACAAAGTAAGAAGAGAAACTTTTGAGATAGAAGAGAAAACGCTAAAGCACTGAAGCCAAGCCTCCAAAGAACTACCAAGCTTCTCAAGTAGCTAAGTTCTTCATCAAATAAATTCAAAGTCTCAAGTCCCCGAAGAACCATCAAGCTTCTCAAGTAGCCGAGTTCTTCATCATGTCAAAGTCTCAAGCTCTTGAAGAATCACCAAGCTTCTCAAATAGCCAAGTTCTTCATCAAATAAAGTCAAAATCTCAAAACCCTGAAGAACCACCAAGCTTCTTAAGTAGCCGAGTTCTTCATCAAACTAAGTCAAAGTCCCAAGTCTCCGAAGAACCATCAAGGTTCTCAAATAACTGAGTTCTTCATCAAATCCAAGTCAAATTCTCAAGTACTCGAAGAATTATCAAGCTACTCAAATAGCCGAATTCTTCACCAAGTTCAAGCCAAAGTCTTAAGTCATTGAAGAATCATCAAGCTGCTTAAATAGCCAAACTCTTCATCAAATCCAACCATCACGTGCAAAACTTTGTGACCCTCAAAGTATTCAAGATCAAGTGTTCATGACCCTTGAATCAAGCACAACATCGGAGATAAAATCAGAGGACTATGACAGAGTGTAACCTACAAATTTACAAATCAATAAAATTATTTATTTTGTTGTACACATGTTCTTGTTTGATTCGTCGTAGGAAATTTGTGTCCATAAATTGGCACGCCCAGTGGGACATTCTTTTCCTCTCATCTCCTTCTCTGAAAGTTTGAAGAATCCCAATTCGAACAATGGCCTCCAAGAAGGTTGAAGATGTACTGCCGAAGAAAGCTTCATCGACCACCTTAAGGTCAAGTAGCGAGTCTATAGGCCTCGTCACTCGAAGCATGTCAAAAGTTCAACCTACAACATTCGTGGCTCTCCCAACCAAACCTCATCAACTGGTCATCACCTTGGAGAATTTGGGAGGATGTGTTTCTCGAAGTAAAGAAAGAGGTGCTCGAAGCGACAATGACTCAAGGGCTCAATCGTATTCACTTACTCATTCCGACTCAAGTACAGGGTCCTACAACGGGTCACCCAACAGTAAAGAAGATGGCACTCCATTGGTGAACACAGATGCCACATCACACTCTACGGCAGCACAAGTCTTCATGACGGGAGCAATTTCACTCGAGGATCAAGTAGCAAGCTTGATTAGCACAGTTGAAAACTTGAACCAAGCCATTGAAGAGAGGGATTTGCAAGTTGCTGAGCTTAAGAGTCAAGTGGAAACCAACTATGAGAATGACTCCGCCAAAGGGTCACTACAAAAGGACAAAGGAGAGAACAAGCTAGGCGAATCCTCCAAGAACAATGAGAGCTCACTCAGTTCTTTCACTTACCAACAGCTCTAAGATATGATCAACAATTCTATAACAGCTTAGTATATAGGTGCTTTTAGGGACTCTCTCACATATTCCAAGTCGTAGACAAAAAGAGTTGATAGTCTGAGGATGCCTTAGGGATACCAACCGCCAAAATTTCAACAATTCGAGGGGAAAGGCAACCCAAAATAACACATTGCTCACTCTGTCAAAACTTGCGACAATGTTGGAACAGAAGTCGACCATCTCGTCAAGCAATTTGTTCGGTCTCTGAAGGGTAATGCTTTCGAATGGTACACAGACTTGGATCCGGAGTCGATCGATAGTTGGGGCCAAATGGAACATGAGTTTATAAACTGCTTCTACAGTACAAGGCACACTATAAGCATGATAGAGCTAACTATCACAATGCAATGAAAAGATGAGCATGTCGTCGACTATATCAACAGATGGAGTTCACTAAGTCTTGACTGCAAAGATCGGTTGTCAGAATTGTCTGCAATAGAGATGTGTATTCAAGGAATTCATTTTGACTTGTCATACATTCTGCAAGGAATCAAGCCAAGATCGTTTGAAGAGTTGGTTACGTGTGCTCATGATATGGAGTTAAGCATAGCTTATCACAAGGGGAATGTGGAACATATCACTGGTCTACGCTACAAGCACAAAGTAGATAAGTCCATGAAGAAATCTTCCAATGATTCATTGACGATCACCGTAGCTCCTGTCAAGATCTCAACAAGAGATATGATGGAGGTAAAGAAGCAAGAGCTGCCTCAAACCTTAATTGGAAGAAGAATTCGATAAAGGAGAAAGATGAGAAGACATATCCTTTTCCAGTTTCTGACGTAGCAGACATGCTGGAAAACTTGCTTGAAAAGAAGGTGATACAAATTCCAGAGTGCAAGTGACTCGAAGAATTGCATCGAGTCAATGACCCAAAATATTGTAAGTACCATCGTATCATAAGCCATCAAATTGAGATGTGTTTCATTCTCAAGGACTTGATCATGAAGCTAGCTAAAGAAGGAAGAATCCAATTAGAGGAA
Organism: Geum urbanum; assembly: GCA_946800695.1. Classification (NCBI taxonomy): domain Eukaryota; kingdom Viridiplantae; phylum Streptophyta; class Magnoliopsida; order Rosales; family Rosaceae; genus Geum; species Geum urbanum. The sequence goes on along the minus strand of OX327000.1, from coordinate 20,525,743 downwards.
CATGAAGCGGTAAACGTCAACTGCACATCTGTCATGTTTGGATCGTTTGAACCTGTTCCCTTTCCAGATTCGCCCAGGCAGCAGCTAAATTTCTTATCAAAACCAACATGTGAAAATATGAAGTTCAACACACCCAAGTTGACAAAAAAAGCAAGCTCAACGAAAATAGAGCTGGTTGCACTTCAAGAAGAGTCAGTTATAGACGATGAAGGATGGAATCTTGCTACTCAAAGGGAAGAACACAAGAGTGGTCATCCTTGCCCACCAATTAATCAAATGAAGATGAACCAAGAAGTATATCTTTAGCGTCATCGTTAGAAGGACCATGACTTCATAAGCGGAAAGGCACGTCAACTTCACAAATCACAAAAGAGATCAAGGGGCTTGTAGCAAAAGTTAACTACATCAGCATCAAGGAAGTTGGAGAGAATGATGAGTCACTACAAACTTCTCGAGGTTTGGCATTTGATCACATTGGTCCAATCCTCAAGTCGTGGCAAATGAAAATGCAACTACCCAAGGGGATCGCAATTCAGTATTCAAGCGTGCTGATGTATCCACTAATCGAGTTCACATTTTTGAGCGCCTCTCTATGCCAATCACTCCAGCTTTTGTCTTCAATAGGTTAGCAGCGTCAAATGGGGTAGATGACATGCAAAGTGAAGCTCCACATAAGTCAATCTTTGAAAGGATGCAAGCCACTTCAAGACACCAAGGGCCAAAAAAGAAAAGAACTTGATAACATGAAGGAAGAAATCAAAAGCCTTGTTCCCTTACAAATGAAGCGACGCTCAACACTGGAGGTAATTTCAAACAAAGAACTCAAGGTGAAGCATTGAATGATCATACTCACTGGTCAAGGTACAAGTAGAGACGACAATGTGGAAAAGTGCTTATACGATGTCACAGTAGCGGAAGAAAATAAATTAAGGGTCAACCCCATCAATGACAAGTTCCTAAATCGCTATTACGCCTAAAGCAAGTGGAAGCCGCTCTTAGCCAGCACGAGCCTAAATTGCATGGCACCAAAAAAAAATTAAATCAAATCAAATCACATGAACTATGTAAATGGCTTGATTCCTTCTCGAAGGATACGTACGCAGCTTGAGAATAACAAACTCAAGTTCAGTCAATATATATATATATATAAAGAGTTTGTTCATTCATTTCATTAAACTTAGACAACAAGAATACATGAAATTTTATTCGTTATTCATGATTTTGAATGGATGAATTACTAGCAAAGAAAGAAATACAGCAACACTAAGCTCAACATGGTTGAGAGCTTGTTGCGCTCATGTCAACAACCCCACAATTCTGCTTTGTTGAATTTCAAGCTTCTACTCCAATGAGTACACTACCTCAAGCTTAGCCAAAGATAATGGTCAAGTCTCTCAAGTCGAGTCTTTTTCATCTCTTAATACTTAAGTAGTTGAAGGCATTCATCTAGTAGAGCTATTTTCTGATCCAGCTTTTGTGCTTATTCTTCAATTCTTCCGAAGACTCCAGAATAACTCTGTTTTCCTTCAACAAAAAGAGCACATGAAAAAAAATACAAAACCTTATTCATTTGAAGTGTGAAGAGCCACTGCATTGAACATTTGAAGACTAGGTCAATAAGAAGCTTGACCAGCTTGAGTCTTAAAGATCACTCCAGGCAAAACAAGATGGTTGGTCAATTGGGTCGCTCTTGGTAGCTTTCTGATTCTCCTTTATGTGTGGACATGTCAATATATTAAGACTCAAACCAATGTTGAGTAAGTATTCGTAGTTGTTCCTTCTTTCTTGTGACGAGTGAAGCCTACAAGAATAGTGACAATGCTATATCAATAGTGAAAACTCATGGTTGCAAGTTGCAAAAGTGATATCGACTCCTTTTTGCCTGTACACGTGAAGCCTAATTTCTTTAACGAGTCCCCTTCAAGTCTATGAAATGGGAGAACTCAAGCATTTAAGGTGTCCATGATCTTCTCGTCGCCGTCGGTACATGCGAAGTCTAACCGCTTTGATGAGTCCCTAATGAAGACTTTGTACCCCTTAAACTTATGACCTATTGACTAACTCATAAGTAATTAGAGTTATTCACTAGCAAGTGCACGAGGTCAAGTTTAGTATAAATGTAGGAAGTCGAGTGTCATACCCACGAGGATTAAGCACTTAGACTCCCCACCTCACAATGTTTAGCACAAAGACTACGACTAACTAGACACGACTTGACACAAAAACTTAAATAAAAGGTGAAAATGAATCTCATACCGCTAAGTCCTTTGGAGACTTAGAATTGTGAGGGGTGATAAATTTATGATGAGTGATTAACGAAGTTGATTGGTTGATTTGAGTCCACTAAAATGTGGAAGCTAAAATAACGCGAATTCAATATAAGAAAAAATGGTCGAGTAGGGAAATCCCCACTAACCATATGATGCCTCAAAAAATATCCCGGTTTATGTAATGGATTAAAGTCCATTTACACAAGTTAATGTCCAAATCGTGACCTTTTGGGTCACGTTTGGTTTTGAACCCAAGTTCCTAGGTCATTTCGAACTCTAGATGAGTTGAGCCCAACATTGAAGTATTTCGTGAATCGGAACCAAGACCCATGATATTTTGGAGTTACATCCTAATCATATGTCACGTTATGAAGTCAATAAGTATATCGTGTGATATATGTGGAAGGTTCTTCTTCTCGAATCTCTCTTGGAGAATCCGAGAGAAAGTCTATGTGATTCCCCCAACTCGCACATATTGGGTTACGAGTCAAGTGAGTCTACTATTAGCCACAATAAATTTTTGGATTTACTGTGTGCTTGACTAGAGTCCCTCAAGTCTATTGAGACTCAAATGAGCTTTAGTCCACGCTAGGTGCTAAGGCAACCAAGTCACAAGGTAAACCTTTTAGAAAATGCCATAATCATGTTTACATGCTCATCTAGCCTTAAGTGAGTAGCTAATTCAATTAAGGTCCATTTTTAGTCTCTTTACACATAAATTAACTTAGCTAGGGTCAACACATGCATAAGTGAAACTAGACATAAAGGTCAAGCACAATAAACATCCACAAACACACAATTGCTCATTCACAACTTACAATCACATAACATGCACTAAACTCATAAATCATACATAAGCCAAGACATCATTTGTTCATCACATGGATAGGGTTCTACCTAGCCTCCCAAATAAAACTACTCACTACACATTTAAAATCAAGTTTAAATACATCAATAGAGTAAATAGGATGAAAAAATAACCAAGGAATCTCCCCAAAGTAAGCCAAGCTTCTTCAAGTCCACCATTGTACTTCTAACTTCACCTTCTTTGCTCTAAACTGTCTTCTCAAATAAGTATCTAATTATTCATATTTAATGCATTTCCGAGTCATCTCCACATTTCCTAGTAAGAATAGGAAACGTCATAAGAACAATGTTTTATTAATAGAAAACAAGCTATAAGCAAAAAGTTAGGAGCGTAATAGACAAATAATTATGGTCCTAACAGTCCCTTCCAAGTCCAAGAAATGGGAGAACTCAAGCGCTTAGGACGATTACGGTCTTCTCTTTGTCACCTATACACACGAAGCCTAACCGCTTTGATGAGTCCCCTCCAAGTCCAAGAAATGGGAGAACTCAAACGCTTAGGACGTTCACGGTCTTATTTTCGCCACCCATACTGGTGAAGCCTAACTGCTTTGATGAGTCCCCTCCAAGTCCAAGAAATGGGAGAACTAAAGCGCTTAGAACCCCATGGTCTTCTTGTCGTCACCCATACACGCAAAACCTAACCGCTTTGAGGAGTCCACTCTAAGTCCAAAAAATGGGAGAACTCAAGCGCTTAGGTTGTTCACGGTCTTCTCGTTGCCACCCATACACACGAAGCCTAACCGCTTTGATGGATCCACTCCAAGTCTAAGAAATGTGAGAACTCAAGCGCTTAGGACGTTCGCGGTCTTCTCATCGTCGTTAACAAACACATAAAGCTCGATCACTTTAATCAACTCACTTTTCTCCTTTTAAGTCTTTCGGTAACTCTTTTCGGAGAGCAACCAGGTGAGGAAATGAACGATTTTGGCAAAACAAAGCTTGTTTGAAAGCACTTCTCGTATCCAGACCAATCCTAGGCATCGCCGTCCTACTAAGGTTCACCTATTTGACTTAAAATTTGAATATGAGAGGATCGAAGCATTTAGAGCTCAAGTTTTATGCATACTGACATAAATATGAGGCCTAAGTGCTTTGAACGAATTCCCTCCAAGTCTAAAAAATGGGAGAACCCCAACACTTAAAGACGCTCACATTCTTCGTTTACCTACAAAGCGCATGTATACGACAATATTATTTATGATACTAAAACGATGCTAGTCACACATATGATTAGCAAAGCCAAGCAATGGGGGTAACAATATTAAATAGGCTATCATATATCAACTCATCTGGAATGCCGAAAGAAAATTAAGAGTACGTGTTAGTAGATGTACCTGTCGATGAGGCTTAAAAGAGGACAACGAATGCAACCCTTTGATTCTTCCGTGATAACAATAAGACCTCAAGTGTACAAATGTAAACGGATCAATACGTACGCACATATGTATATCATGTGCATAGGTTCATAGTCAAATGGGCATATATATACATGTGTGTGTATAAATGTCACTATACATGGATGTCGAAATTCCAGAGCGTGTTCAGCAAAGTGGGCATATATATGTATAAATGTCACTATGCATGGATGTCAAAAGTTCAGCAAAGTTTAATGGCATGCAAAGCACATATAATTACAAAGACATGCAAACGTGTGAAGAAGATTAGATGCTTCATGCCTGGTTTTGAAGAAAGAATGACAAATATCTCAAGAGGTGTGTTTTGTTTCTTTGGCAAATAAGAATCATATATGCATGGAGATGTCAAGTTGCACATCAAATAAAGTAGTCCGTAGCAAATCAAACCTTGGAGGGTGGGGGGATTGTTAAAAAAAAAAAAACAAGGAGTAAGCCAAAAGAGAGGGAAGAGGAGCAGTACAATGTCTACCTAGCTCGAAGTCGATATGGCTGCTGCAAACAATTTTGTTTGTGTTGGCTCGAGTAAAGAACTGTACCCAAGAGGTGCCTTTTAAACTAACATCATAAGGTTGCTGCATAAATGACTTTCCTTTACAAAACTAGAACGTAAAAGGAAGTAGAAGACACAAACATGAACTCCTTGACAAGCAAGGAATAAAAAATATAAAAAATCGGGAGTAAATTGGTCCATGGGATTTGATTGATAAAATAGAATCAAATTCTGATTGCATTCCCCAAAGGCATGGAGACATTGACTCTACGATCTGCTACATGCCTACATACAATCATACTTAGAGGGAAACAACTAAATACTTGCCTAACTCAGTCACATTTGAGCAAAATGCATGAAGATCCACCGAATGTAGTAAGGGTTTCACGTCTAGAACCATGCAAGCTTTGCAAATCAAGTACATTGGTGGTGAAGCAAGCAGATCGACATGCATGCTAAATTAAACTAAATACAATAAACATCAAGTTTGTGAAGATCACCAAGCAAGGAAAAGAATTGGCTTTGGACTTCAAGCCACTCCTTCAACAACACTGAGCATCACATGTTTAGGGCGCACCTGGGGATATTTGTAGACATATAAAATTTAATGAAAATAAAAATTATTAAATAAATGTCTGTCTATATTTCAATTGTCACGTTGACCGCGGTTGGTCCATGAGTTTTACACATGATTCATATTTCAACCGACAATAAATAAATTATATGCCATGTTCGAAGATCATCGATTTAATAGTAACCGACAATTATCAAGTCAACATTAAAGTAAGAAGACCAAATTGGATCGATTGATTCCGATTGAAATCAAATTTAAATAAGATCCAGAATCATGATACTTGATTTGTTCCGATTGAAATCAAGTATTAAATGAATTATTTACTTCCTTAAAATATTAGTCAATCAATTAAAACTGATTGATTAAATTAAATAAGGAAATCAATTCATTCCAAGTCATCAATGCAATGCCAAATTGAGTGGAGCCACAACCAGAAAAAGCCACTTAGACGATAGAATAGTTTCGTCGACTGAGTAGGCATTTCCGTCGCCTAAGTACTTACACGACGAAATCTTCGTCATTTAAGTGTCATCGTGTAAGCACCGTAGTTTAGGTACTTAGATGATGACATCTCCAATTTGCGTCGTCTAAGGCACACTAAAACGACAGAGTAAGAAGCGTCGTCCAAGTCTCACTTAGACGACGCATTATTTCGTGGTCTAAGTATACCCTTAAACGATGCAAGTTTCCGTCGTCTAGGTGATCTTACGTAGACGGCGGAATCAAATTTGTCATCGTCTAGGTGATCTTACTTAGATGATGGCAACTCACCTAGACGACGGAATCAAATTTGTCATCGTTTAGGTGATCTTACTTAGACGATGGCAACTTTAACTCTGTTGTCTAAGTAGGAAATATAATTTTTTTAATATAATAAATCTAATATATTAAATTAATTTAAAAATTAATTAACTACTAATAATCAAAAATATATTAAATATACAATTCGTACAAAATTTATTAAATATTGTTCGATTCCGATCAAGATCACAAAAGTACATAAAAAAACTTAGCTAGCGAAATTAGAAGGCGTATGGGCCCCACCGATCCCACTCCTGCTCGGATTGTCGTCGTCGGGTCTTGGAGGATATTGAGAGCCAAACGGGTCATAAATAGCATCGGGACCTAGGCCTAGCTTAATCAACATAATGTGAATTAATTGATCCATATGATCCATCCGAGCTTGAGCTGCTTGACTCTCCTCACAAGCCCTATGAGCATCCTCCTGAGCCTTACGAGTGTCCTGCTGGGCAGCTAAAGAGTTGTCGTTGGCCACTCGAACTTGCTCCTGGAAAACTTTTATTTGCTCTCGTCCCGCCGCATTCAAGCACCGACTCCCCGATGATCTGGATTGGCTCATATCTCACTCGACTCCCTGTCCAAGACCACGAACCTCTTTACCAGGTAGACGACCGAAGACTGCATCTACCAACATTTATATCTGAGACTCTGTCGAAAGAGTAGGCAGCTCCTCAAGCGTGATCCCTGGACTCTAGGATTGCATATCCTCAATTCTATCGTTAGCCAATTGTTGCAACCTCTCCTGAAATGAACATGAACAATATCTATATGAATGTCCCCAAAAAAATTGACATAATTTTCCCTAAAAATTGAGGAAACCAAAATCCTGCACGAAAACCAAAACACTTCCAATAACATCAAAACTAAATCTCATTCACATTTCTCAAGTTCACCATATGTATCCTACATGCACCTATGTACCACACATGCATATAATCAATTACCTATGTATCACACAAATAATATCCTCATTTATCAAGTTTATCTCTTTATGCACAAGTGAAGAAGCAATAATAAAATTAAATATTATTACTTTGGGAAAAAATGTTACTTACGGCATGTTGAGTGCCGAGATGTTCGGTCTGCCCGGGCCTATTGTAAGCAGAAATGCTGCCTGCTATGAGTGGGTATTTCGAACCCTTTTGCAAGTGCTCGTGCGCCAGGTTGAGCATTTTGCATGAGCCCGATCCGTGGTGCAACAGTTTCTTCTCCCGATTAGCTATGTTCCTCCGTGATTGTGCCTATTACACAACAATTTAAATTATCACGCAATTAATTATTATTCAACCAAATTTTTCCCAAAAAACGACACGAATGTGGAGGAATATGAATTATGAACCTTATACGGTTTGAACTCAAAGTGGGTTTTCAACCACTGCCAGTCATCTTCCCTTCCCTTTTTGAACTCCTTCGGAGTCTTTCCGAGGTTTGCTTTGTACGTCTTGTGCAATGCGTGTTTCTAATCCTTGAAGATCTGGTGAGCGATTTTGTTGATGTAGTCCACCATCTCCGGAATCTGTTCATAATTAAAATTGTTCTAACAAAAAAAATTAAACAATTAGAAATAGTAAACATTAGAATTTGTAATCAATTATGAAAAAAAAACTATAATATTAAATATTTTTTTACTGTGAGTCCGCGGAACACGTTCATTTTATCCTCGTCGGGGAGCTCTTCCCAAGTAGGGGTTATCAGTGCGAACGTACGTAGTTTCCGATCTGGTGAGCTATCAACAAGGTTAAAGTCAGAAGCTAGGTAAATCCCCTACGAGCATCAAGCAAAGCTTGTTCAACATACATGGTCCTTGCTTCACCACGCAATGACTTGAACACAGAGATACGATGTGGCTCCTTTAAAATGTATTCCACAACCTTAATTTGGTCCAGAATAGGAAGTCCAATATCCTCAATTTCTTTAGAAATATCAGAATAACGATCTTCATTACCTTTCAATATGGCATCAGTCACCATTTGCAATTGTTTTCCAGATTCTTCAAACAGCTTATTCATTGCATCCATCACTCTATCCTCATCATTTCTTTTCCTCTTTTTTTGACTAACTTGAGATTGTCGGCTAGGTTCTCTGCTTATTGACATAGGACTTGTGTCATTCTCAACATCAACATCAACCTCAACCTAAACTTCATTGATGCTCTGCTCCTCCACCATATCAGCAGGGGTCTCAGCCGCACTACCATTAGCACGATCATTCCCAAATATGTTTCCTAATCTTTCAAACATGGGATACGATTTGTTTCTCCAGCCTTTTGCGTTTTTGTTTTGCTATGGCATAGAAAGAAAAATGAAACCAGTAGATATTTTCATCAACCTTAAAATAGAATCTGCAACCTCAATAATAAAGCCAAGGTATTAAAATCATTACCTTCTCATAAGTCTCCCACACTTCATTACTATCAACTTCCACACACTTTTTTACATCATTCCATGCAAATTCACTCTTGTTTATCATGTCATAGATGATGCTATAATCCTTCTTAAGTTTCTTCAACTTTGACTCAATATGTGGACTTGCCTTCAAATTGGAATTAGGACATAACAAATTCAAAGCATTCTCTATTTTCCCCACTGTACCAGATTTGAAACTTCCAGTGTCGCAGCGTTGTCCACTAGCAACAATGCCATCAAGCACATTCAACAAAGATTCTTCTTCGAATTTGGTCCATATACGTCGTTGCTTCCCTTGTTCAGCATTCTCATCACCACCTTCCATACTGAGCATACAAACAATAATTAGACAAAAAGGAGAAACGTCATTAATGAACACACATAAACATATCACAGACCTAAGAACACATTATCTTTCAGATATTGCAGAAATAGAGATTTTTGATCCAATAGAAATCGTATGTTCCCTTGAAATGTATCTTTCTCATAACAAAAGAACAATAATGAGACCTTCATAACGGATACAGCACCTATAGTTATTGGAATACAGACAGATATCACTCAAGAGTCTTAAAAGCAAGAAGACCTACCTTCCTGAACTTGACTAGAGTCTTCAACACAGGAGAACAAGCTTTCAAGAATGTAGAAGAAAATGATCCACCTGCTACAACAGAAGTTCTATGACCCTCCACAAAAAAATAATAAAAAAAATTAAAAAATAATAATAATAATATGCCAGGAATTCTCATATCCAATATTTCATATTTAACCATACGAATAGACAAAAAATTCAGCATTAGCATAATATATGAAAACAGAACAAGGAAAATTAACACGTTCTACAATGTTAGAAACAACAATCCAAGACATAAACAACAATTGAAGACATAAACAACAATCCAACTACATAAAATCTTTCTAATCAGCCGCACAACACAGCTCTAGCTACAATCTATCTAACGTCTTGCAGATCTTCCCCCCCTTGCACTCCTCACAGCCCTTCTGCCCCTTGTAGTATTTTCTTCAACCTCAGCAGCTCTTGCTTCCCTTGCAGCCCTTCTTCTTGACCACTCATTATACATTCGTAAAGCCAGGTCATTCCTCCAAGCAGTCTATTGATCAGACGATTCAACGTGGTCAATTACATTAACATTTTCCTCATTTTGTGACTCTAAAGGAAATACTGCATTCTCCATCGGATCTACAGACATCTCTCTCCTAATCAAATTGTGTAAAAGACAGCAAGCCATAATTATACGGCTTTGTGTCTTTATTGGATAAAATGACGGACTCCTTAGTATTGCCCATCTTCCTTTCAGCATTCCAAAACAGCGTTCTATGACATTTCTTGCCTTAGAATGCTTCATGTTAAAGTATTCCACATGATCGCTAGGCATATTTCCATCATCCCATTCTGATAAGTGATACTTTGTTCCTCTATATGGTGCAAGAAATCCCTCACCATTAGTGTAACCACCATCTACAAGGTAATAGTAACCTAATATCCAAAATAAAAATTGTATTAGTGTGTGTAAAGGCAAGGAAACAATCTGAATTTTTTCTAAACCCAGTAGCCTTACCGGTGGGAACTCTTAATCCATTAGGCCTAGTGACTGCATCATGAAGAACCCTAGAGTCAGATGCGGATCCCTCCCAACCCGGTAAAACAAATATGAATTGCATATCACGAGAACAAACAGCCAACACATTTGTAGCAACTTCACCCTTTCTTGTTCGATATCTTGGCTGGTCATTTGCAAGCACACGTACTCTAATGTAAGTCCCATCTAGTGCCCCCAAGCAATTCTATTAAAACAAAGATTCATTATTCATCAACTGCATGGACACAAGGCATAGTTTAGGCTTGAAAAAAAATTGAAGTCCCTAAAATATACAAACCTTAAAACACTTCCATCGCTGATCTGTGCAATCAGCAAGTACTGGATCAGGTACCCTTAACAAACTCCCTTGCAATCGTAAGATACCTTGTAGTACTGAATTGAAGTACCTACTAACAGTCTCTCCAGATCTAAAAAATCTACCTCTAATCGTACGATTTTTCACATGATGTGCAAGCGTATGGACAAAAATACATACTTGCTCTTCCACTGACACCAACCCATCGTTCTTTATCCTCCCATCTGTGCGCAACAATTCACATAGCAAGCCAAAACACCTTCTATCCATTCTCAGTTCATTCACACACTCAGTGTCACTATTACCTATGATACTATCTAGATAACTCAAACGAGTTTGTTGTCTAATGAATGACCAATTATTTAAGGCCTGTCTTTCAGCACGCCTTCTCCTCAAATTAAAAAACTGTAGCACAAGCATAGTGCAAGCACACATGGTCCGTAGGTGCCATAAATTCACCAATAAGAGCAATTAACAAAATGTGTCTTCGATCCATTATCTAATATTCACAGGAAAATAAAAATCAATGAACTACTCACACAAAAAGGAAGAAGAAGACCTAGCTATGAAATTCATCAATTGAAATTCATATTGAGCATTTTCAACAATCCAACAATTAAGAGAACTCCATTTTATTCATACATATATAATTGAACAAAAACTTTTTTTTTAAATACTAAAAATTTGAACTTTTATTCCAATAAACCTCAAAGCTACATTATTTTCAACCATAAGCAGTAGATAAACACGAAACAGACTCGAACACTTGCTCCATGATAACCCATAGACACCCAGAACAACACATTTCTTCAGTACTTCTCCTCCATCTCTTCAAACCATGCCAACATTATCTCATCAACATTATCTTACTAAAAGGCACTATACAAACCATTTTCTTCTTTCGATTCGTAAACTAGAAACCTGTTATAACCATAAACTTTTGTTCACGCTCGAATTGTATAATTGAACAAAAACTAAACAGGAGAGTCCTCTATAAACAGATATGAAGCTTTTGCATTTAATTTTACTTCCAAAGCTATGAAGTTTCTTAATTGAAATCAGATCAAGCAACCCAGATCAAGAAGACGACCTAGCTATGAAACTCATAAATTCATATCAAATCAAGCTACCCAGACCAAGAATCATTCATCAATCAATCAAATAAACACAACCCATAAACAATTGTCAAGTAAATCGATCTATTTTAACCCATACCAGATCGAGAAAAAAAATTCAAGATAGAGCAAGGTTGAAGACGAGAGGGAGAGAGAGAGGAGGAGGAGGAGGAGAGAGAGAGAGGCAGAACCTGGAATGGGGGTGTGTGAGAGAGTCGATGAGTGAGAGAGCACCAGAGCTGAGTGAGAGAGGTGTGAGAGTGAGACGAAGTCTTCTGGAACCCTACGTTTTTCTTCTGCAGCGAAAGCTTATGGAGTCCCCCCAATTTTGGGGCCGCTCCGTAAGCCGAAATATGGGGGACGCGGGGACTGCGTAAGCTCATTAATTGAAATCCCGTGTTTTCACCAAACATGGGTTTCGGCTTATTTTTGTGTGTAAGGTAGTCCAGTCCAATCCAAACCCAGGTAACAAACGTACCCTAATTGTTCTAATCAAGATGATTATTGAGATATGTTCATGCCTTAATGGTGTGATTTCGATTGCCAAATGTAATCTCCAATAATAACAGGTGATGGTGTTATGATTTGAAGAAAAGATTGGGCAGTATATGATGTTACTACCATAGCTAATGAGGTTCGCAAGGTTACTAAGTTTACAATTTTAATCTCATGCTTCAATTGTGACTGTTCTCGTAAACAGAACATGGAGGTGTTAAGAATCTTATGTTGCAATATATTGGCTCCCAGCTTATTATTACTAAAGTAAGCCAAGTTGACTGTATATCTTGGGTTTACTGTACATCTAATACACTGAATTCACTATTCCTAAGTAAATGGTATTTTAGCCACTGAAGCAAAAATAAGAACAAAAGTTACGCTCTTTGCGCCTCCCTTTCTCATCTACGACTTCTTGCTTACATGCCCCCAAACCTAAAAATCGACTCTCTCTATGATCTCCTACTCTAAATCGATTTTGCCATTGATCCGTGCTATTTCTCAACATTTGCGTGTCGACAATCGATTTCGACGATCTGTACTATTTCTTAACATCTGCGTCTCGATGAACACCAAGATCTAAATCGATTTTGTCGATTTCGACAAACACCAGGCTTACAATCGTTTCCCTGTTCTACGTAATCTTCTTCTTTCTTTCTTTATCTCTTTTGTTTTGTTACTTAAGTGTCGGATTTACTTTTTGTTTTGAAGTTCATAGTAGATATCCCCAATGAGTAAATAAACAACACTTTATGTAAATCTTTCGATTGCTATTGTATACCCGATATATATATGATCTGAATTCACTACAGCCACCTGTATATACATTATGTTATACCATTTGCATATGAGATCTTATAAAAAAAATGATCCTTATGCATATTTAAAATGATCATATCTTGATATGCAGTTTATATAACACTGCATTATGATGTGGTGAATGATCATAATGTTAATACTGATCGGCAATGATCATAATTAAAAGGGGTCTTATAGGGGTCAGATTAACATATCATGATCATTGTTTGATATCGTCCAAATGAGTATAATGGGATATTTGGGAGGACACCGTTTTGTGTGAGTTTGAGATTTTCTGCTGAAATTCACTTTGACTCACCTAAATCAGCATTTTTATGGTTTGATTTTGCTGGTTTCTGATTGTGTGTCAGTCTCTATGTGTGTTGGTTCCTGATGTCGTGGATTGTGTTGGTTTTGTGACCGACTTTCTGTTCAGATGAATAACTAATCGATGTAAACCAATCACTTTTGCCTTTTTTATTTTGTTTGATCTTGATGGGTGTGTCTGACTGTGTGTGGATCATGGATTCATGTTTATCTTTGCTACGGTGGATTATGCTAGAAGCTCGAATTAGCGGTTTGTTTGGAAAGCTTGACATCTCAGGTAATTTACGCTTTCATTCATTTTCTGTTTGTGGTGATCCTGTAAGCTTGGTATCTCTCCTGTAGGCTTCGTATATCACCAATGATAATGGGAAATCTCTGGACTTATTTTTTTGTTATTTGTCATTTTTCTGATTTATAGTTAATCATACTTTAGTATATTGTCATTGATGATTAAAAAATTATTTGGTTTTTGATTGTTTGTTAGTTATGGTTTCATGTTTTTGTCTATTGCTCTAGATTGTGGTGGAAGTGGAGTAGCAATGTGTTCTAATGGCTTTGTAACTTGGGTAATTTTTCCTTGTGTTGATTTCATTATTTGTGTATTTCAGGCCTCTGTATTCCCCAATGACAATCGAAAAATGCTAAAATTTGTTGTTGATGTTGGATTTAGTTGCTTTTTCTTTGTTTTTATTTTTCATTTTTTTATATTTGATCAGAGTTTGGTACATGGCTATTGTTAATTGAAGAATAGTTGGGTTTCTGATTATGTGTTGGCTAGGTTTCTTGTTTTTGTCTATTGCTCTAGATTGTGCTTGAATTCTAGATTCGAGATTTGTTTTGAGAGCTTCATATCTCAGGTATAATCTACGAAATCCAATTGTTTTGCTTTTTTTAGGGTTTGATCTTTGGTCAGTTTCTGATTGTGTGTCGGTCTGTGTGTTGGTTCTGGTTATGTGTTGGTTTTCTGATGTGGCGGATTGTGCTGGAGGCTTGGAAAGCGGTGGATTGGTAAGCTTGGTAACTCGGGTAATTTGCCTCTTTTTTTATTTGATATTTTTTATTTTTGGTGATCGTGCATGCATGCTTGGTATTTGCCAATGAAATGGGAAAACACTGGAATTTATTGCTCTTTTTTTGCATTATTATTCTTTGACTTTTTGTGATTTTTAGTTCATCATACTTTAGTAAATTGCTACTAGTAATTAATAAATTGCTGGGTTTCTAACTTACATTTGTTGGTCATGGTTTCAGGTTTGTGTCTATTGCATCGGATTTTGGTGGTAGTGGAGTAGCAGTGTGTTTTGAAAGTTTTGTAACTTAGGTATTCTTCCTCTTTTGTTGATTTGATTATTTGTGGTGTTCAGGCTGTTGTATATGGGCACTAACAATCGTAAAATACTGTAATTTGTTGTTGTTTGTTGGATTTTGATGCTTTGATTTTGTTTTTATTTGTTATATTTACGTTTTTTATCGTCATCATTTTTAGTATATGGCTATTGATAATTGAAGAATTGCTGGGTTATTGATTGTGTCTTCGTTATAGTTTAATGATTTGTCTCTTACTCTGGATTGTGCTGGAAGCTCGAATTAGTGGTTTGTTTATAGAGCTTTATATGTCATGTAATTTTGTGCCCTGTTGATTTTATTTGATGTGTTTTATTTTTGGTGTCGAGGCTTTTGTATTATGTCATTGACAATTGGAAATAGATAGATTTGTTCTATTTGTTTGCTACCTGTGATTGTGATTTTTATGGTCATCATACCTTACCATATTTTAATCCTTTTTCTGCCTTTGTTGATTTGTTGTGTGTTAGTTGCGGTGTTAGTGTTCGAGCGCAAAATATCTCTCGTTGATAAATCCTTCCGCGAAACAGTCTCTTTTAACAGGTTCAAATAACTTTAACCGCAGGTACCGGTTTATCCTGTATCGTGTGCTTCGTATACTGGCGTGCCACCGTTCTTCAAGGGAATATTGACTGTTTACAGCCGCCTAACTTCTATATAAAGCGATTTAGATAGGGAGCTGAATAGGTCCTTCTTGCCTAGTAACCTAGGACTTTGATATGTGTCTCTAGCAGAGCCTTCGAAATCGATATCTCACACTCCCTTATCAGTGCAAAGCAGAGCAACTTCTATGACGATGTGTTGAGAACACTTGCTTCCTTAGAATATCCAAACTCTCAACCCACAGGTGACAAGCTCTTCAACTTTCCAGTAGCAATTTGCTTCTTTGGAGTAGCAATACTCTCACTCGATAGGTGACAAGCACTTTGACCTTCTGGTTGCAAAGAAGATAGAATCTCGAAGACGAGATGTCTGTCTAAGTGTACTTACGTATAACAAATGTATGTATTTGATCGGGGACCTTTTCCACAAAGCTCTTACTCTCCTTATATACTCGCATACCAGCAGTCATTCAATTCTATTAAACTTCCTCTGTTCTTGCTCTTAGAATCCCAATATAATTCCAACACCAGCACACGGGTTATTAATCCTTATAGATATTCAATATTATTACAACTCTCCTATCAAAGAAACATATCTGAGATAAAACAGATATGATAGACATCCAAGTTGCATGGAATCAGCTAACTAATGAATCACAGTTATAACTGAACTCTATTTCCTATACTCGGCTGCTCGCCAAGCTCTCTTATAATTCATGGGCCGCTCGCCAAGACTTCAGCCATTCAAGCCCAATATGAAATATTTATTTCAGGCCCAAACATTGCCCATCAAGTCTTGAACTTGAATTATCTGAACAAGCGAAAAGACTTGAATATTACCCGACTGACGCGCTGTTAAACCAAATAGTAACATAACACCTAAGTGCCACGTTGCATGACTTCTCCAAAGAGTTGCATCACTCGGCTGACGTAATATAAAAGCACTAGTCTCTATCAACAAAATCTCATTCCCCGACGAGACCTTTTCACCTGCCTTGATCCTGCACTCTCAACCTTTTCAATCAAAAGCTAAGACCTTTCATTCTCGACGCCATTCATCTTCTCCGATCTAGAAAAATGTCTCCTCGCAAAGACATCTCCATTTCTCATGAAACCCAAGACGTCAAGAGGTTCTCCAGACACCTCAAAGCTGTCGCCAGACGACACAACCCAGAGGCCGCCTGCACCCTTTCTATAGACCCAAGCGAAGGTACTGGCCTTCTTGGTCCCTTCCTGGATGTTCCAATAAATCCAGAGCTATTCAATATCCTTCGCCAACCCATCTGTAATTCATCCCTGATAGTCCAAGAAAATCCCAGGGCAGACCCAAAAGAATAGACCAACAAAGACACACTTTGTCTCATTGGGAGATGGCCGCACCCAGGCGTAGAAGATCTCGCCTGGTACCGGTACCGTCGCGAACAAGATATCGACCGGTGGGAAACAGTTAGAATCACTCAACTCATCGATCTATGTTTTTCGCTCCCAGCTGGTGGCAACAGAGCACCATTCGCCACAACCATGTGCTTCTGGGATTGTACAGCCAATTGTTTTCGTCTCCTCTGTGGTGATGTAAGCATTACAATGCTCGATTTATACACCATTTTTGGAGTTCCTGCATTTGCGAACCCCTGGTCGCTCAATCAACACCATGGGACACCAGTCCAAGCCTCCCTCAGCCGTCCTTCTTCCTACTCTTCCTAGGTAAAGCATTTTGCACAGGAGTAAAAAGACACAGACCAAGGAAGAATAGCTTTTCTGGAGTACTGGTTATCGAAGTACATCTTCTGTCCCTCTTCTGCAAAGGTCAACAGATGCTGGACCAACCTTGCCAAATGCCTATTCAACGGTGAACAACTGGGCTTGGTTGAATCCGTTCTCGCCTACATCTACTATGGCTTGAGGCGAGTCATACTTTCAAAGCTCGACCTTAATCAACCAGGACCACTCTGGATGGTAGAGTTTTGGTTGTGGATGTACTTCCCTTTCTTCTGCCCATCAGCACCTTCTGCCTTTAAAGATCAGAAGTTATTGGGCCAGTCGTTGGTTTCTACACCAACTAGGACCAGACCATGGTCCTATATCAACTGCTTCAATCATCTCTGCTTGCATAAAGAATTTCCAACCACAGCAGTTGACATCATATTAAGTCGTCGCCATCCTGGCCTCCTTGCGAGTGGATTTATGCCTTCGCCAGAGCAAGACGCTCTCGCGAGGAGCTTCTTCATTCAGTGCAACACCTGCAAGGACCTTCCAGTCCCAGACTTAGAGAGCCCTGGGTATGAACTGTATGCCCTTAACCATTTCTCCAGATAGTTCGGGCTCACACAGGATGCACCCATGCCCCTCGCCAATTCTGTGAGCAAATATACTCTCTGGCTAGGAACAAGTCATCCTCTTGCAGCAAAGTGCAAGATGAACACTTTGGCTTTCCAACAATAATGCTTCCTATCATATCAAAGCCACTAGTGATTTCTCATTCGGTCACCGAGTCGTACCAAGTATGGTGCTCCCAGCTTTGGGAAGAGATACGACACAAGGGACCGCTCTCATGCTTTGCCTCTATCTTCCATGATTTTGGCAAAAGATTTTCAAATGAAGGGGACTTGGCTGTTATTAGCAAGACTTTCAGGAATGTAAGCACATCACCTTGGCCACAGGTATGCCTCTTCATCCAAAAATGCCACATGTATTAGCAATTTCTGATATTGTAACTGATCAACCTTCCTTCTTAAACACAGCACACCCCTTAAATAGACGTGACTATGGCCTTACAGTCTTTTAAGAAGAAAAGATCCAATCCTTCTGGGCATTCCATAAGTATTTGCATTCATTTACCCAGAATAATATCTGATTTTATCACTGAGCTGTAACTAACCCAAATTCTTTAACAGTCTCAGAAACGCAGGAAGATCCACCTGAAGCCCAAAGAGCTTCAAAGTGGAGCTTGACTAGCTACAGAGATCACAAGCAGGGACAAACAAGCAAAGCTTCAAGCTCAAGTCTTCCATGCTTCGTTTGATCAGAGGAGTGACAAAGCCTCCGGGGCAAGTGCATGTTCAGCACTGGTCTTCACCATTGCACACTGGTTATGTGCAAATCCCAACAGCCTGCCCACGCTCTCCCAATTTGATGACCTCTTGATTCAAGGTTCCAGGGAGTGGCAAGAACTATGCAAGAATGAGGCCCTTGCAAGTGCTTACCCAGATCAACATTTTGATCTGGACATTATTTCGAAGGCCAGCATCAGACCGCTGAAGTTCTCATCTGATGACTCCATCATTGGGTATTTCGACCCAGAAAGGTTTACAGCCTTGAATGGTCTTCCATCATTTGATTTGTCATGGGAGCAAGTCAAGAAGAGCCAAAAGCCTCAGGTATTCATAGTGAGTTGGAATGATCATTTCTTCGTCCTCAAAGCTGAAGGCGAAGCCTATTATTTAATAGACTCACTGGGAGAAAGGCTCTTTGAAGGATGTTGTAAAGCCTATATCCTGAAGTTCAATGATTCCAGCATCATATATGGTAGTGAAGATCATGATACAGGTCATGAAGTCATCAACAGCGGTAAAGAATGCTGCAAGGACTTCATAGCCCAATTTTTAGCTGGAATCCATCGAGCAGAACTCGAGGAAGAAGAGAAGAACAAGCCTGTTGATATCATCGTGTTATTCCGTCGCTTGCAGATTGAATTTCAATCTTGCTTCATTCCTTCCTCCTCTGGCGAGGGCACAAGTACTCAGGATGGCCAAGTCATCACAGAGCCAGAACAACAAATTCCCTCCTCGCCAGAGCACTCAGTTGTCAAACCACTATCATTGGTCGAGGTTAATTCAGAACGCGAAGAACCAACTCCTTCCTCGCCAGTGCTCCAAATTCAAGCAACTGAGGAACACAATCATTGTCTCCCACACAATTAAGAACCTCTTAACTTACTTTATTCTGAATTATTAGTTCTGATTGATCCTGATAACATGTATTTATACTCTAGTCCAAAAGCGTTCCTGTGGACACTGATGTTCATGAGATAACTCCCACAAGTCCAAAGGAACAACCAATCCTATCAGGCCAAACATCTGAAACGGCCGCCAAGGGTTAACCCGTCAGTTCCCCAGATGTCAATGATGAAAATCTTAAGTCTATAATTGAAGAAATTACTGCACCATTTTCATCACAAGGAGCTTCTTGTCAGTTACTCAGACCACAAGAAGAAACAGTACAATTGCAAGAAATTGTAAGCAAACTGGGTACACTGAGCTCTCCTTCTGACACTGATGTCACTAATCAGGACATCCTTTCTGGGGATCTGGATTCTCCTCACGACATCCAAGCCGTCTGCATCCAAGTCAAGAACATGAAGGCCACCGCCCCAGCAGACTCCATTCCCTGCCTGAACGAACTTGAGGAGAACCTCTCTCAACTCTTGAGCCAAAGTGAAGCCTACCAATGTCTAAAGCTCGAGGCCGAGCGTAAGAAAGAAGCAACAGAGACATTGGAGCGTTAAACTCGAAGAGAGAAAGAGCGAATCCAAGCGATTCTAAAGGACACATCTACTCAGCAAGAAGCCTTAAGAAACAAAAAGGCTAGAAGGAAAATTTTCAAGGCTGAACTTGCCATTCTTGACGCTGAAATAGATGTCCTGCAAGCAGATGTCCTCAAACATAATGTAGGCCAGATCGTGATGGAAGGCGAGAGCCAAGCTCAGCTCATGCATGAGGCACGAGAAGAAGCCAAAAATGCTCGCCAAACAGTCCATCAAACCTGGGTGGCCTTGGAAGTTTCCAAAGCTATAGTGAGAAAATTTTCCCTCTTATTGTAAATCTAATGCGCCTCAAGATTCAAGCCCTATTTTAGTTGATCCAAAATTCTTTAAATATTTATTCATTCAATCCAAATTTTGGAAACAAAGTGTGAATTGGGACCAACAATGAGAATGGGCCTCAGATTTAGGCCTGGTCAAAACTTGTTCCAACGAAACTAGCCTTACTTATAAGCTACAGCCGTTCATTTGATCTGATTGTTCAACATTAAATGGAATTCAATTCCATGCTTGGAATCAGTATCGCGTCAAACAATCAAATCCTTGAAATACGTTTTACCTGCCCAAAAAATCTTTCATTTATCATGTTCTCTTCGTGGGTAGATAAACCGTATCGTGGTCCAATTTCAGCTAGATGCGTGTCCTCTATTTTCGGGTGTAATTACTCTCGCAAAGCCTTACTGCTGTGACTCCTTCCTATAAAAGGTTTCCATTTCCTTGTCTTGTGAACCAACTTCCTCGCGAGAATAAACTCCCTTCTTGTTCTTTTGCTCTGGTCTTCCTACCTAAAGAAACTTCCAGATAAAATCTTCCATGTCGTGTTCCTTAGATAGCAATATCCACGTCCAAACCTGGACTAGATAGCAATATCTACGTCCAGGCGTTGCCTTGGCTATCCCAACTTGTGTCAGTAGAAGAAGGGAAAGCCACAATCCCAAGATTGAAAATTTTCTCGTCTTCCTCCGGTGCACACGATCCGTTTCTATAACATAGAGGCTCTAAGCCCTATAAACATGGTTGCACTGAGGGGGAAAGATATGAGCCTCAAACCCTGGAAAAAAGGCAACAAATGCCAAGTCTAGTGTAAAGGGTCTTCTGATCTGATGCACTAGCTTCCTTGGCGTTTCAAATCCTCTTCATCCCCTCGCCGAGGTCGATCTCTACATGTGTATATTTGATACATCGACCCCAGGGGATGGCTATCAACTATGAGGATTTGTGAAAAACAAACTGTATTTATCTTTCTGTTCTGCTGCTGATTTGTAGTTTGTTTCTCATGTGGTATCAGAGCTTGAGGCCGCAAAGCCTTTGTATTCTTCTATTTGATGAATGTAATATTTTGTTTGAAGCAAAGAGTGTCTTATGTAAATTTATTTGTTAAAATCAGATATAGTTTGTACATAACTTTGGCCATAGTAATTGGCTAATACGAACTCTTTATTTAGAAGAAAAACAAAAAATTTAAAATTTGGCCTCAAATATAGGCTCTAACTAAAGATTTAGCCTCAAGTATAGGCCAATGTGATGTACATAATCCCTGTGTGTTGCCCCTGCAGTTTACTCATGCGAGTAGAATTTTAGCATGAATAAATTGGATTAAGCCATAGTTGGAAGATCATCATACTCCCAAATTGGTTGTATGAACTTCTTAAGGAAACAACCATTTATAGGATTAGCGTGTATTGTACCATCTTGATCTCGTAAACGAACTGCTCCTTTACCCAAAAGTCGATCGACAATGTATGGTCCTTCCCATTTTTCTAACCATTTTCCTCGTCCTTCAGTTTTCTCGCCAACAGGTAAAATGACTCGCCAGACGAGTTCGCCTTCTGCAAAACTCATGCCCCTGGTATATTGGTCATAGGCACGAGCCACCTTTCGTTTTTCAGCACATAGACTATCATAAGCTTGTATTCGTTTCTCATCCAAGTCTCCATGCTCTTGCCACATCGCTTGTACATAATCTTCACCGATCAGGTTGTGTTATTACATCACTCGCAAAGACTAAACGTTTATTTCCAAAGGCAAGACAGCATCATAGCCGAACATTAATGCATAAGGAGTTGTACCTGTGGGTGTTCTATTACTTGTTCTATAAGCCCACAGCGTGTTAAATAATTCTTCATGCCATAGTCTGGCATTGCTCGCAAGCATCCGTTTAAGAATATGGATAATGATCTTATTGCTTGCTTCGGCTTGACCATTGGATTGGGCATAGTATGGATAAGAGTGTAAAAAGTGGATTTCGAGATCCTTCATAAGCTCATCTACTTCTCCATACATGAATGCTGCCCCACAGTCTGAAACAAAACTCTCAGGAATACCAAACCGACAAATGATATCTTCAAATAAGAACTGGCGGATGGCCTTGGCTGACGATACCTTGAGAGGTCGAGCTTCGACCCATTTTGTGAAGAAATCAGTAGCCACTATGATGAATTTATGCCCTTCAGATGAATGAGGATGAATCATTCCAATTAAATCCAAAGCCCATCCTCGAGCTGGCCAAAGCTTGATTATAGGCTGTAATGGTATTCTGGGCATATGGTTGATTGGACCATGTTTCTGGCATTCTTCACAACCTTTAGCGAACGTGATGAAATCACTAAGCATTCTTGGCCAATAAAAGCCATGTCTTCTAAGTAACCATCTCATCTTGGGGCCGGCCTGATGTGCCCCTGCTATCCCAAGATGGACCTTCTTCATTAATCACTTAGCTTCACATCCAAAGACACACCGTAAAAGTATGCCTTCCTCTCATCTTCTATATAACTCATCATCTTTGAGCACATAATTAGGAGCTAAGAAACGAATCCGCTTTGCTACCGGATTATTAGGATTCTGGAGGTAAGAGATAATCTTCTGTCTCCAATCCACATCAACGTGATCAAGTGTAGCAACGTACCACTCATTTTTGTCTTCTTAGCGAGCAAAGAAAGATGGGAGGGTTCTTCTTTCAACCTTTAATATCCGCTCGCGTACTCCATCTTGCAAGCTCACCCCTGTTGTTAGTTGAGCCAACTCGTTTGCTGCATAATTCCTCTCGCGAGGAACATGACTCAACTCCACCTCTGTAAACAACTTGTGCAAATCACAAGCTCATTTAGCATATGGTTCTAGGACTGGTCCAGCCTTATACTTGGTTTCAAGTTGTCTGATCACTAGTTGTGAATCTCCAAAAATGTGCACATCATTGATCTCCATATCTAGCAGAAGTTCTAACCCAATGATTAAAGCTTCATATTCTGCTTGGTTATTTGTGCATCTGAAGTCCAACCTAAAAGAATAAGAAAAAGTTTGGCCGCGTGGAGAAACTAATGCAACTCCTGCCCCAGCCATTGTACTCGTACTTAACCCATCAAAGTAAAAACACCAAGGGGCCAAATCAATACGAGCAAGGTCCAGTTCTGGCCCCTCACTAACATCCTCCATTGGATGATGAGCCAGAAAGTCAGCCACTGCTTGGCCTTTAACCGCCTTCTGGGGAACGTATTGCAAAGAAAATTCTGACAATGCCAGAATCCACTTCCCAATGCATCCCCGAAGAATGGGTCTGGACAACATATACGTCACCAGATCAGTTTGTGTTATGACACACGTGGTGAAGGAAAGCATGTAATGCCTCAATTTGCACCCTGAAAAATACAAGGCTAGGCACATTCTTTCCATTGGAGAGTATCTCGTTTCACAATCATTCAGGGTATGACTCAGATAGAAAATAGCACGTTCAGTTCCTGACGTGTCGTCTTGAGCTAATAGACTTCCAATAGAAAGGTCAGTAGTTGAAATATACAGCTTAAGATGAACCCCTGGTCTTGGAGGAACCAAGACTGGCGGGTTCATTAGATATGGTTTGATGGTATCAAATGCCTCTTCATGGATAGGCTCCCATACAAAGTCTTTCTGATTTTGAAGCTTGAGCAAGGTTGAGAATGGTTGTGTTTTCCCAGCAGCATTGGCAATAAACCGTCGTAAGAAATTAATTTTTCCTAATAATCGTTGTAGCTCCTTCTTACTCTTTAGTGGGACTGCACTAAGTACCGCTTGTTTCTCGTCGTCCGGTATCTCAATCCCACGCTGATGAAGCAAAAAACCCAGGAAGTCTCCTGCCTGGACTCCAAATACACATTTGACTGGATTCATCTTTAGTTGATGTTGCCTCATTCTGAGAAACACCTGCCGTAAGTCTTCAAAATGGTCACTTCTGTGTTTCGTTTTAACTACCACATCATCGATATATACTTCCATAGTCTTGTCGATAAAATCATGGAAGATCAAGTTCATTGCACGTTGGTAGGTTGCCTCAGCATTCTTGAGTCTAAATGGCATGTCCACGTATTCAAATACTCCTGCAAATCCTGGACACCGAAACGCAGTTTTATGTCGATCTGATTCAGCCACTAGAATTTGGTGGTAGCCAGCAGTTCCATCCATGAATGTTAACATCTCATGGCGAGCTACTGAATCTACCAGCAAATCCGCTACTGGCATTGGGTATGCATCCTTTGGGGTTGCATTGTTCAAGTCTCTGTAGTCAACACACACTCGCATTTTCCCATTCTTTTTCTTGACTGGGACGAAGTTGGATAGCCACTCATTGTATTTGGCTACTTGTATGATCCCTGACTTGAGCATCATCTCAACCTCTTCCTTGACAAGAATTGCAGTTTCTGTGTTCATCCGACGCATCTCTTGTTTCACGGGCTTCTTTCCCTCGATGATGGGTAAGTTATAACAAACCAAATCTGGTGACAGTCCTGGCATGTCGTCGTACTTTCTGCAAAACAATTAGCGTATTATCGTAGCAATTCAATAAGTTT
This sequence comes from Geum urbanum, assembly GCA_946800695.1. Classification (NCBI taxonomy): domain Eukaryota; kingdom Viridiplantae; phylum Streptophyta; class Magnoliopsida; order Rosales; family Rosaceae; genus Geum; species Geum urbanum. Next base: position 20,500,960 of record OX327000.1, on the reverse strand, counting down.
AAGTCTTTCTTCGGGTTCCAAGAAGGTACTAATAGCCACAGAGATTGGCTCTTCAGTTGTCCCAAGATTAATATGTTCAATGGGATCCTTGACTTTGGGAGGTAAATCGTCCAGGGCTGCTGGAGCTAATTTAATCTCTTCTTCTTCCTCCAAGTCTTATAAAACATCTTCATCCACATATTCCAATGCTGCAACCATTGGAACCTTCTCGAAGGCTTGACTCTCTAACATAAAATTGTGAAAGCACTCGTGTAAAGAGTAACAAGTCTCGGTCTCTATACTTGATAGAGACCCGATCATTGAGAATGTTTGGATGGTAGCTCAATGATGCAGGGTCTTCTACTATCTTGATTGATTTGAATCATACCCCACTGACCTAGTTCAGATGCCATAACACCAACTGGGCGGCCCCTGCTATCGACGCCACACACCTCCAATGGCCTGAGGTCACTGTGGTAATAACTGGCTTCTAATGAGTTAGCAGAAACAGAATATGGACGAGGATCAGCATTAATAATCTCTGCTTCCCCAGATTCTATATCCCAAAGTAACATCAGCTGATGGAGGGACGAAGGTACACAATAGCTCATGTGGATCCAGTCACGCCCCAGAATTGCAGTGTATGGAGCTGTACATTCTGCTACAAAGAATGTATAAGTACCGGTGGCTGGACCGATGTGAACCTTCAAAAAGATAATGCCCAAAGTCTTGGAAATGTTACCCTGAAAGTTTCTAACGTGTAGTGAAGTTTCTTGGATAGCAGACTTGGGAACGCCTAATAAGGTCGTTGCCTTGACTGTGATGATGTTTACGGCTGCCCCAGAGTCCACTAAGAGTTTGTTTAGTTGTATCCCTTGGACTTTCCCTATAACATATAACGGCCGCATGTGCATGGCCATGTCTACCGTAGGCTTGGTGAACATCATTTGTCCATTTGTGGATGAATCAATTTTTGGTGCCTTGGTAAATGCTAGGTCATCGTTTGGTTTTGGTTTAGTGTCTGGTACTACCAAGTTGTTGATGCTATCGCTCATGATTGACTCATCCATTATTGCTGGTGAAGGCACAACATACTTGGAGGATAAAATATACACTATGTTAACAGTGATATCCTCATCTTCGATGTAATCTTGAGTTTCTTCTTCTTCACCTTCACCATAATCCAACAACTGCTCATCATCTTCACAGTTGTCACTCTCAGCCTGTTGCACCTCGGGATTCAAATCTGTAGTGAGCTCGAGAGAAGTAACATGTTGCAACTTATCCTCAGGTATAGAATCAACAGTTGCTGGCATGAGTAGTGCTGGATCTTGCTCCATTGGACGGGAAACGGGTTGTCGGACTTTCTTTTGTTCTTCCACAACCAAAGGTTTCGGTTTCCATTGCAAGACCTTGGGCTCGGGTGGAGTTTTTTGCTTTTGAATGTTTTTCCCTTCCTTAAGAGGTGTATGTAGCCCTATTGCCTTCATCATGTCATCTTCAAAAGTGAGACGTCTTCTTACTGGTTTCCATTGTGTAACTTCACGATGGTCCTCAGGGGTAGGTACAAGCTGTTTTCCTTTAGACCCTAACTCTGGGTTACGGTTAAAGACACCTGGTCTTTGTGCTCTCATTTTGGGCTCGCGAGACTTCTTCCCGAAAACCACTAATGGGTTTGCTGCAAGGGCATTCATCCGCCTTTGCAGCGTTTCTGGAGAACACACCAGTTCTTCTTCTGTGAGCAAGCCTGCTTCATAAGCCTCTAGTGCTCTCTTGGCTTCCCCAAAGCGGCGTTGAAGATTTCTTCTTCTGCTTGGAGTCACTTCAATAGTTTTTCTTTTCTCCCTCTCATACCAAATGTTCTCCTTGGTGATATTTCTTGAAGCTGGAGGTATATATGGCCTCGAGAGCGCTTAGGAGTTGGAGTGTCCCTTTGTTCTGCTCGTTGAGGTTGATGATCTGCTTGTTCAAATAGTTCTGGGAATGATTTAGCTGCTTCAGCCAATTCTTCATATGAGATCTTCAACCCACTTCTGAGTTTACAATGAGCACAAAGGGCTACTAGCGACGTTGATTTTGGGTCCACTTTTTCTTTTCCTCCGCTTGGTTTCGTCATTTGTCTATTTTGTGGACTCTCGCCAGTAGTTAGATGGTTTTTGGGTTGTTTCCTTTTATTGGATTTGTCTTTTGTTAGTTCCAACATCCCAACCGTCATCGATAAGTCGGTCGCTAAGCCTGGCGAGGGTTCTTGATCTATCATTATTTCTCCCTCGTCAATCCACTGCTGTATCCTAAACTTCAAATCACGACAAGCACTTGTGGAATGGCGACCCCACATATTGTGGTATCGATAGTGAAAGAGACCCCTAACATCCTCAGGATGTGGGTCCGGAGCTTCCCAATTATCAGGATTCACTGCTATTCCTGCTTGGACTAGCTCTTCAAATATTTCCTCTCGCCTAGATGCATTGTAAGTAATCTCAGTCCGTTTAGGTCGGATAAATGCAATATTGCATCTAGACCTCCGTCTTGACTTCTTCCTTTTATATGTTGGTTCAGTTTGATTGCTATGGGAAGAAGTTTCGATGGTAGGATAAGTTATGTTGGGAGGAGGTGATGGCCCATGAGGGTATAGTGGATGCCATTCTACCTCTCCTTTTTCGTTGATTTCAATCACGTCCCAATTGATCAACCCTTGAATTTTATCTCTCAAGGTCAAACACTTTGCTGTTTGATGACCAAAGTGATTGTGAAATCTGCAGAAGTGCTGAGCTGGACCTTTATACGTAATTGTCTGAGTTCATTAACTGGGTAATAAAGGATCAAACCCATGTCCTCTATCAAAGATATCCTCCATTTGTTCATATTTGAAAGAGTAGGCTACAAAGACGGACCGATTCAAGTCCTCCCAACTTCCAATGCGCATATCAGGTAGTGACCAATCGACATCAATCATATTGACTTGAGGTGTTGGGAAAGGCTTAGAATCCACTAATGCTGCTGTTTTGGACGTTCCTTCCAGATCTAGTCTTCCTTCGTTGATCCATCTCTGGATCTGGTCTTTAAGCTTGATGCAGTCTTTTTTAATATGGTTCCATACTCCATGGAACTTGCAGTACTTTTTACCCTTTAACTGCTCAGCTGTAGGAAGCAGTCCAAAATTCGTTTTAACAACACGCATGCTGTATAGCTCGTCCAAGATCTCATGAGCCAGATTGGCATCATAAGTGTATGTCTCAAACTCTGGCTTGGTAAAAGCCACTGTTGAAAGTTTGATTGGACCCTTATTCTTTTGAAGCTTGCGGGGCTTTAATACTTTGCTTGTTGTTAAATCCACAGCATCCGTGCTCACCCTCAGAGTCCGATTCTTGGTCGTCTATATCTTCAATATAAGCCACTGTTTTTGGCTTTAGTCTATCATAAGATTTAGCATTGTACGTTCCCTTGGATGCATTCCTTATGTTGTCTCTTTCTTGCATGGTACTGTAAGCTTTTGTTACAGCCGTGATAAGCTCATTCAAGGAGAAGTACTTGCTGTTTAGGAATAGTTGGTGGTACGTATCCTCCAAACCATTCTTGACCATCTCGGCCACCTCTTCTTTACCAAGTGGGGTCTTACATAGATTGTATTCTGACCGGAAACGGTGTAAGAAAGTGACTGGAATTTCTGTCGCCGATTGGCTCAAGGAAGCCAACTTTCCAACGCGGGTTTCTGGTCTTACCGTTCCAAAGTGATCTATGAATAAGGCCACCATGTCCTTCCACTCACTGATCGAGCCATTTTCTATTCCCGTATACCATACGAGGGCTGATCCTGACAAAGACGATCCAAAGACTCTTAATTTGAGTCCCTCATTATCGGCATACTGCATTAATTGCAGTGTAAAATATGCTAAGTGTGTTGCCGGGATAGAATCGTCGTCGCCAGAGAAAGTCTGGAAGGTCTGATGCCGGTAAAATTTTGGCCATTGCCATGCATCAAGATCGTCCTTCTGCATGGGAGGAAACGGTGTCTCGTATGTTTCATACATCTTAGCTAAATGTATGTCACAATCGTTTAGGAACCTATTTAACCGTTGCTCCCAAGCAGGAGGGAAAGACTCTGCTTGTCTAGTCTTTCTTGCCAAGTCAGATACGGATTTGGTTAGAGACGCTATGTCCCTATCTATCCTTTGAGACAATGTCGCCCCATATCGGCGGTATTCATCCAAACTTGATCCCAAGTGTTGGAGGATTTCTATCCGTAGTTTATCTTGACCTTCCACAAAACTAGTTACCTGGGCTCCCATGGCCTCTCTCTCCTCTCGATCTCTACTGAGATCTACCCGTATTGATTGGATTCTGGCTGCCGCTGTATCTATTAAGTCGCTCTGGTTAGTGAGAAGAGCCGCCTGTTGCTCGATCCTTTCATCGAGAGCTGCATAGTAATTAGCTTGGTGGCAATCACGCCTAGCTGCATAAGCTAGGTATTCTGAGAACATGAGTTCCGCTATCTCCGCTTCACTCAAAGATTTAAACGTCATGATGTTGAAATCTTTAGCGAAGATAATTTCAACCGCTTGAATACTCAATGAACGACACTGGGTAGATGTATGTTCACGGTAAGCCGGTTGTGGGTGTTTGCGACACTGAGGGTAGACCCTTTGATAAGGATCCCCAATTGTCACTTAGAGACACGAAAATACAAATTGGGTCCCACTGGGCGTGCCAAAATATTCGATCGCAAAATATCTCCCGCGGAGAGATCCTTCTGCGAAGTAGTCTCTTTTAACAGGTTCGGATAGCTTTAATCGCAGGTACCGGTTTATCTTGTATCGTGTGCATCGTATGCTGGCGTGCCACCGTTCTTCAACAGAATATGAACTGTTTATAGCCGCCTGACTTCTATATAAAGCGATTTAGATAGGGAGAGCACCAACCCCGTCCGAATAGGTCCTTCTTGCCTAATAACCTAGGACTTTGATATGTGTCTCTAGCAGAGTCTTCGAAATCGATACCTCACACTCCCTTATCAGTGCAAAGCAGAGCAACTTCTCTGACGATGTGTTGAGAACACTTGCTTCCTTAGAGTATCCAAACTCTCAACCCACAGGTGATAAGCTCTTCAACTTTCCAGTAGTAATTTTGTTCCTTGGAGTCGCAATACTCTCACTCGACAGGTGACAAGCACTTTGACCTTCTGGTTGCAAAGAAGATAGAATCTCGAAGACAAGATGTCTGTCTAGGTGTACTTGCGTATAGCAAATGTATGTATTTGATCGGGGACCTTTTCCAGAAAGCTCTTACTCTTCTTATGTACTCACATACCTGCAGTCATTCAATTCTATTAAACTTCATATGTTCTTGCTCTTAGAATCCCAATATAATTCAAACACCAGCACACGGGTTATTAATCCTTCTAGATATTCAATATTATCACAACTCTCCTATCAAAGAAACCTATCTGAGATAAAACAGATATGATAGACATCCAAGCCGCATGGAATCAACTAACTAATGAATCACAGTTCTAACTGAACTCTATTTCCTATACTCGGCTGCTCGCCAAGCTCTCTTATAATTGACGGGCCGCTCGCCAAGACTTCAACCATTCAACCCCAATATAAAATATTTATTTCAGGCCCAAACAGTTAGGCACCTGTATTTCGCTATTGACAAATGGAAATTGGTAGAATTTGTTGTTGTTTCATTGCTATTTGTCATTTTGTGATTTTTATGGTGATCATACCTTCGTATTTTGCTGATAATAATTGAATTATGGTAGATATAATTTGAGGACTTGCATTAGTACATGATATGCTTTTTGATTTTTTTATTTTTTTATTTTTGCTTTGATAATTTATTAAATATAATTTTAATGTCAGCAATTTGCTGACAGAATGATTATGCATCTTCTTAATAATAGGGTTCAATGTTTATGAATGTGATATTGGAAGTTGCACTACAAGAAAATGAGTCATTACCGGCGAGATTCCGGCAAACAAGGCCGGCGACCGGAAAAGTCGCCGGTAATGTCCATCATTACCGGCGACTTACTCCGTCGCCGGTAATGTGGCCGGAATCTCGCCGGTAATGTTCCAAAACATTACCGGCGACTCCAACCGTCGCCGGCAATGTCTAGGTACACATTTCTGGCGATTTTCCGGCCGGAATTTCGCCGGAAATGTGTGCCTAGACATTGCCGGCGACGGTTGGAGTCGCCGGTAATGTTTTGGAACATTACCGGCGAGATTCCGGCGTAAAGTCGCCGGTAATGTCTTCATTTCCGGCGACTTACTCCGTCGCCGGCAATGTGTCTTATATTAGATGTCGGATGGGGCAGCTCGATCATTCAATTATTTTGAGCGAAAAAAATCCAGAGAAATCGAAAGAAGGAAAACGTACGCTCTGAAATCGATCATTCGGTATATTGTCAAAATTAAGGCGCGCGTCGAAAACTCGTTCACTCGGGAAGCTATATATATAGGTACGTAGGTGTATATATACGTATATGTGGTATATATATATATGTGTGTGTGTGTTGATCAAATCCAATTCGTGAGATATATATGAAATGTTGTTGATGTACGGTCACCGAAACGAGAAAACAGGTTGTAGTTAATCTTGTGTCTGAATCAATGACTGGTATTATCGTATTGTTATCGGAGCCAGGCTTAACAGAGCCTCCTCCTACCCAGTGAAATACGTTTTGAATTGAAAAAAGGAGAATACTATCATCGAGTACTGAATCGAATTCAGAGATTAGATCGATATATATACATATGCATGCATGTGTTGATTTAATTAGAGTTGAATTGAGAGATCACGTCGATTATTAGTAGTGAATGTGTGTATATATATACAACTAATACGTAAAATTGTTAGAATTTTCAGGATGGACAAGATTTGGATGAGCCTCGAAAGATGGGATGTCAGATATCACCAGGGAATTAGGAGTTTTATGGATTTTGTGAAGGCTAATTGTGGAGACACTACACTTCATTATTGCTCGTGTAAAGAATGTAAGTGTTTCAGCGATCGATTTCGATTTCCCATTGATAAAGTCCAGAGGCACCTGAGTAAATACGGGTTTTGGGATAAGTACACTTGTTGGATTTATCACGGTGAAACATCGGTAGCGGGTCCGCATGATCATGGACAATTTGGTGAGAGGGCCACTCCACGCTATGATCATGGAGATTTTGCTGAGAGGGGCAGTTCATCCTATGATCCAACATCGATGTTAATCAATGATATGTTTCCTCATGAGAGCGGTGTATTTGCTGATGAAGCACCAAATGTCCCTCCCGTCATTGAGGGTTTCCCCCATATCGAGCCAGTCGAACCATTACCTGGAGGTCATGTCAACACAAGCGGTATGGACAAGTACAACAACCTGATTACATTGCAACAGACTCCGTTGTACGACGGTTGTAGTAAGACTGTTCTTGAAAGTGTGATGGGAGTGATGCAGCTCAAAATGGAGAACAAAATGTCTGTCAAAGCTGTTGATTCTTGGTTGAAGTGGACTACTTCGCTACTGCCACCCGGTCATCGTCTTCCTACCACTCATCATAAGGTGCGACATATCCTGAAAGATCTTGGGCTTTCCTACATCAAAATCCATGCATGCAGATATGATTGTATTCTCTTCTGGGGAAAAGATCTCGAAGACCTTGAAGCATGCCCGGTATGTTTTACAGAAAGGTATAAGTTGACTCCTGCAGGCAACAAGAAAGCTGTGAAGATACTTCGATATTTCCCGCTTATTGATAGGCTGGAGCGGCTGTTCATGTGTGCTTTCACGGCGGAGGCAATGAGATGGTGGGCTGAGAGGAACTTGCCTGACGATGACACCCTTATACACCCTTCCGACGGAGAGGCTTGGAAGCACATGGTCAGGGAGTTTGATCATTTTGCAGCAGAGGTCCGAAATGTTTGGCTAGGGCTCTCATCTGACGGATTCAACCCTTTTGGCAACATGAGTCTTCAATACAGTATATGGCCAGTTATTTTGGTACCGTACAACCTTCCACCATGGATGTGCATGAAGAAGGAATACAATATGCTCACTCTGTTAATTCCGGGCCCAGGTTATCCAGGAAAGTGTCTCGATGTGTATTTAAGGCCTTTGATTGAGGAGCTTAAGTACCTGAGTGAGTGTGGCCACCCCACTTACGATAGGTTCAAAAAGGAGATGTTCCAGATGCATCCCATGCTTGTTGGCACCATCAGTGATTTTCCTGCCCGCGGTATGTTGTCGGGCAACGTTACCAGGGGTTACAGGGCTTGTTCAGAGTGCATGACGGTTGATTGTTGCAGTCCTCATTGCAGTAAAATTGTTCAGATGCGTCACCGTTGTTGGCTTCCATATGATCACCCATTTAGGCAGGATCCAGACGCGTTTGATGGGACTGTGGAAACAGGTGTGGCACCCAGGCGATGGACAGAGGAAGAAATTTTGGAAGTGTTGAATGAATACGATTTTGGCCAGCTGAGCAATCATCCTGACATAGTGGCGTCAATTCCAGACAAGCCCGAAAGGTATAAGTTTTGGACACACAAGAGCATATTCTGGGAACTCTCCTACTGGCCCAGGTTGCCTATCAGACATTACCTAGATGTCATGCACATAGAGAAGAATGTGTGTGAAAGTGTGGTGGGCACAGTTCTTAACTTGGAGGGGAAAACAAAAGACATCCCTAAGGCACGCATTGATCTGAAAGCAATGGGTGTGCGGAAACATTTGTGGTTAAGAGATGGTAAGAGAAAAATGCCGCAAGCTCCGTACACCGTAAAGCCGAAGCATAAGCATGAAATTTTTCGGTGGCTGAGTAATGTCAGGTATATATTCTTATGGCTATGTAGGAATTTGGCCTTAAATTTTTAGCGGAGTATATATGGTTATATGCGAGAAATATAATTGGTCCATATATATGGCTTTATCTATATATATGCAGGTATCCTTATGGCTATGCAGGAAATATAAGCAGGTGTGTTAACTTCCGGGACAATAAGATGTACGGATTAAAGAGTCATGACTGCCATGTACTGCTTCAACGCCTTTTCCCTATTTTCATTCGAGGGTACATGCCCAAAGAGGTGGTGGAGCCGTTGGTGGCCTTGTCAAGATTCTTTCAGAAGTTATACACTAGGGAAGTTAAAAAAGCATACCTGAGGGAGATGCAAGATGACATCATTTTTATCATGTGCAAGCTTGAGAGGATATTTCCCCCAAATTTTTTCGACATAATGCCGCACCTGATGATCCATCTTCCTGACCAATTGTTGCTTACCGGTCCCGTACACTACACTTGGATGTATCCCATGGAAAGGTATAAATGATTCATAAATTTGGTTTGCCTATGTTTTTATATGTAAATTCTTGTGGTTAAGTAAGTTAACATGTACTTGTTAACTTGTAGACAATTGGGAGCCTACAAGGACTATGTGAAGAATAAATATGCACCTGAAGGGTGTATCGCTGAAGCATATCTTGCGCACGAGTGTGTAACGTACACCAAAGTGTACCTCGAAAATGTAGAGGACCCCCAACAACATATGCCAATAGATGAACCCCAGTTCAACCTTTCTATCATCTCCAGTGACGTGGTAGTACAGGGAAGCTTGCCAAAGTCGTACAAGTTGGATGGAAATGAGGTAGCCATTGCCCACCGGTCGGTACTGATTAACTGTCAAGAAGTACAATATTGGAAAAACTAGCATCTTCACTGCCCTGCTATTGCCGGAAATGTTGATTACCACAACAAGACGTTTGCAAACTACTTTGGTCAATGGGTAAGTATATGTGTATATGTATATTTTTATATATATCTTTATATAGCATGTATGTATGTACGTGGTTTTGTGGTTTCAAGATGACATAATTTCTTCTGTATGTATTAATATATGGACGTTTTCAGATGAACCATGTAGCAGATGATGGTTGCCCAGAGTGGTCAAACGAATTGAGGGTCCTGGCGATGAAACCGATTGCTTCAAAAGTTTACTCGATGTGTCAGGTCAATGGCGTGAAATTTATATGTGAAAATCGAGACGACCGACTGAAAACACAGAATTGTGGGGTGATGGTCCATGGTGGGCAGGATGGCGTTGACTATTACGGTGTCCTTCATTCAGTTGTTGAACTAATTTATGGGAACCGCATGAAAGTGCACTTGTTCAAGTGTAGATGGTTTGATACTAGCCCGGAGAACACAAGGACCGATCAGTACGGAACATTTTTGGTGAATACTGCTACTAGCTGGTATGAAGATGACCCTTTCGTTCTTGCCTCATCAGTAAAACAAGTGTTTTACCTGGACGATCTTCTTAACAAAGTCCCGTGGAAGGTGGTTAACCATGTTGCTCATAGAAACATATACAGTGCTGCCACACTTGGTGATACCGCAGATGATGAGGAAGTTACTGCATACCAAGAGCCGAACGCTTTTGACATTCCGGAATCATCTACGATTCGCCTTAATAATGTGAGATCTGGGAGTGTGGTTCGAATTACTGGAGCAGAACTTCTCGATGTTAATCCATATGAAGTTGACGCTGATTCAGATGACGAGGAGCGGCACATATTGCCAGAGGTTACCTATGAAACCGAGTCAGACTCAAGTGATGAAGATGATTACGATTATCATCCTTAGTACGTTGGAAATTGTAGTCGGAAATTGTAGTCGTAAAATGTACGTAGTAAAATGTACGTAGTAAAATTTTTAAGGAAATTGTAGTCGGAAAATGTACTCGGAAATTGTATGTAGTCGGAAATTGTACGTAGTCGGAAATTGTATGTAGTCGGAAATTGAACGTAGTCGGAAATCGGAAATTGAACGTAGTCGGAAATCGGAAATTGAACGTAGTCGGAAATCGGAACCGTAGTCGGAAATTGCACGTAGTCGGAAATCGGAAATCGGAAATTGAACGTAGTCGGAAATCGGAAATTGAACGTAGTTGGAAATCGGAACCGTAGTCGGAAATTATACGTAGTCGGAAATTATGTAGTCGGAAAATGGTCGGAAATTGGTCGATCGGATAATAGTCGACAAATAATGACATTACCAACGACTTAGCAACTCGTGGGTAATGTCATTACCAACGAGTTGCTTCTCAACTCGTTGGTAATGTCATTACCAACGACGTTGACCTACCTCACCGGCAATGGTGGCGGTATAGCTCGAGCTCGAGCTCCTCCTCCCCATTTCTCTTCGGTTACAAATATACATATATTTGATGTATATATGTGTGAAAAATTTAAAGCCGGAAATGATGTATGTATATATGTTAAGTTAGGTGATATAATTGTTAATTTAACGTATAATAGGTGATATTGGAACCATACCAAATCGGAACCGGAACGTTTTCAAACCGGAACTGTTTATAACCGGAACCGTTTGAAAACAAACGGTTCCGGTTTCAAACGGTTCCGGTTCCAAACCGTTCCGGTTCTGATTTGTTATAGAACCGAAACGGTTTGGAACCGAAACTGTTTGTAACCGAAACCGTTATGTTACAAATTGTTCCAGTTACAAACAGTTCCAGTTTCAAACGGTTCCGGTTCCAAACCGTTCCGGTTTTGATTTGTTATAGAACCGAAACGATTTGGAACCGGAACGGTTTGGAACCGGAACTGTTTGTAACCGGAACCGTTATGTTACAAACGGCTCCGGTTACCAACGGCTCCGGTTACAAACAGTTCCGGTTTCAAACGGTTCCGGTTCCAAACCGTTCCGGTATTTCTGATTTGTTATAGAACCGAAACAGTTTGGAACCGGAACCGTTTGGAACCGGAACTATTTGTAACCGGAACCGTTTGTAATATAACGGTTCCAGGTTCAAACGGTTCCTGTTCCAAACCGTTCCGGTTCCGATTTGTTATAGAACCCCAGTTCCCATGACTATTACGGTGTCCATGCCAGGAGGTTTTGCGGCTAATTGGCTTCGGAGAGGTTCCCGAAATAGTGGAGGGAACAGTAGTCAAGCTTCCTCCTCCCCCGCAGTTAGCAACACGCCCAGTGGGCCAATGATGAGTGCTCGCACGAGAGCCTTGCTAGAGGCGCGAGCTGAGGAGGAAGCTGCACGATCAAGAGCCGTGCAACCGGAAGTTGAGCCTCGAGCCTCAGTCTCCAGACGCTCAATCAGCAGACGTCCCTCCGGTGGCAGAGCCTCAGACGAGCGACAGTCAACGGGGGCATCAGAAACTCCCTCAATCTGAATGCCCCATATTCGCCCGGTGCCTACTCCCGTTTCACGGGAATCATCTGGGACACATGGTGGTGCTGGCGCCGCCTCATCGTCCAGGCCTCGTCTATCTCCGCCGTCCGGTCTCTTCCTACCCGACGAGATTCCTGTCATCCCTGAATTCGATGATAGGGGGATGTCTATTTATATTGAAGGACGGCCGGAGTTCCTGAGCGTGGAGGAAGCGTATAACTTCCTCCCGTTCGACCCCGTGTATCTTTGGAGTGTGAGGTGCACCAACCAACAAACGGACGATGCAGGTAAATTTTATTTAACATCAGATTGATTACTTAATTATTACTTAAGGCTTGCGATAGGTTCAATTAATGATATCAATTTGTTGACATTGTATTATTAGGCAATTTCGTTAATGGGACTGGAAAACAGAAAGGGGCTAGAGGCACCTACACCGGGAAGAGACTTGAGCAGGCCACCGGCGGAAGGAAAACACCCATAAGGGCCAATGAGGATGGCGAGGTGATCGAGGCATTCGACACCACGCGCAAATATGTCAGCATGGCCGGTGCGATCGTGCGGGACAAGGTCCCAATGCTTTGGCCAGATTGGGAATCTGTGCCTATCTACGTGAAGATGCAAGTGCATAATGCACTCAGTGTGAGTAAAATCGTATTTTCATTACGTAAATTTTACATTTATTAATTAAGTCCGAATAAATATAAATATAATTTTACCTTTTATATATTCATATTGCAGGTGTGGTTTGACGTGGATGAAGTTCTTATTCACACGTGGGTAGAGCGTCAACTACATATGAGGTGATGTGCTTCGACTTATTTGAATATATATCCAGTTAGATTTTTGTTTATCAAGTGTTTTAATATCTCTAACTTTTTTTCCTTCTTTTAATATAGGTATAAAGAGTGGAAGAACGAGCTTTCTTCCCATTACACTGTATACAAGGAGCTAGGCCGAGGTTCCACCCCTAGCGAATTCCGGTTTAGGGAGTACGAGTGGCTGTGGCTGATAGCCCACTTCGACCACCCCAAAGCTCGGGTATGCATCCTTAATATATCTTTCAAGCCTAATGTATCGTATCAGATTGAAATAGTTAGTTACTAATTTTTTTCCATATGTTTATTAAACAAGGCGATTTCGAAGACGAACCGGGCGAATAGATTGAAAAACACCAAGGCCCATCATGCAGGTTCACTCAACTACATGGGTTGGTCGACTAAGGCGCAGCAACAACAAGAGGTGAACCCGTTGGTGTATATTCATCAGAAGTTCTACCCGCAGTGCCCTGAAGAAGCGGTAAGTCTTTCGCCTCTCCATGTGTTAATAAAACTATTTTTCAAGATGGAAATAGATTTTGTTAGCTAATACGTTGTTCATTTTCCCTTTTCAATTAGTCGAGAGTGAAGGAGGCGACCGCAGAAGTGACCATGAGTATAGCTCGGACTAACCATCCTGACTGCTCCGAGGAAGAAGTCACCCAGTATGCCTCTCAGATCGATCCGCTTGATCCCCCGATAGCGGCTCGGATCATGGCAAAAGCGTGCGGGACTGGAAAGAATACCTACTACTGTAGGGGAATGGGCACGGCGGGCGAAGGACTATTGAAGAACACTTCAGAATACTCTACCGGGTCAAGAAGTTCAACTTCTAGTCGTAACCTCGCGGCGGATCTTCATAGGACGCAGAGGGAGTTGGAGGAGCAAAAGAGGCAGATGGCCGAGTACCAAATGCAGCAGACACAAGTGCAGGCTCAGATGTACACATAGATGCGGACGATGTACGAGGCTCAGACTACCGGACAACCCTTCCCCACACCTCCCCCGGTCCCTCATATCCCTACCTATCCACCACCACCACCGCACCATTCAACGCCAGAGCAAGACCAAGGTAGCCACCAATATTCAAATGAGTACATGGATTACTTCAACCCTGATGTCCCGCAAGTTCCTGGACCTGACCTGTAGTTGTAGTTAATTTTTTTATCGTCGTTGCTATTTGTACTGTACGTTGGACATTTATGTTGAACTTGTATGACTGTCTTTGCTACGTGTACTGTTGAACTTGTATGATTGTACGGTTTATCCGGTTCAATGCAGGTTATGGAATTGGGCCCAATCCAGAACCGCATTTTTTTTTCAAAATTTTTCCCCACATTGCCGGCGACATGGACTCGAGTCGCCGGCAATGTCTCAAATTCCAGCCACGGCGGCGCTGCCATTGCCGGCGACTTAAGTCGCCGGTGATGTCCTTAAGTCGCCGGTGATGTCTCGGACATTACCGGCGACGGCGTTTCCCGTCGCCGGCAATGTCAACACCGGCGGGGAATCTCCGGCGACGTCATTGCCGGCGACAAGTCGCCGGTAATGTCAATTCCGGCGAAAAAAAAAAAGACAAGGCCGGCGACGGCAGGTCGCCGGTAATGTCTCCATTTCTGGTAGTGTTGATTGTCTGGGTGGGGCTATTCACTCGGTTTGTGGTAAGTAGTATCGACTAAAGTTGTTTTCTGATTTTTTATATTTGTGGTTTGGGGTATTTTTGCTGTGGCTGTGGCTTGAAGTCAATAATAGTTTGTTTTGGGGTCTAATTTTGAATTTAAGTTGGTGGGTTGATATTTGACATTGTGTTTTATTTATCTGCTCTTTGAGTAGTTGTACTTGCATGTGGGGTGATGTTTATCATATATGTTTTTACTAGTAAAGTGAATAATGTTTATTCTTGGAGTCAAAGCAATATGATTGTTGTGTCTTTAATCGGTGCCTAATTATTTGATATTTATAAGCAATCAAAGCATGCATCCATAACAAATATGCAGTTTAACTGCCAATTATGTGTTAATATGATAATGAATAATGGTGGTTGTATTAGTTAAGTTTGTGTGTTATTTTTATTATTAGATTTTTGTTCTATTCTATTTGTTATGATTTGTTAATTGCCATTTTGATTGCAGATTAGTAGCTTTTGTAGTTATGGAACTGTCTATGTGTTATTTTTTTATGTAACCGATGAATGTTGTAACATATTCGGTATTGAGTATATTCTTTGTTTTTAATCTCAAGAACGATTGAATTTGGGGATCGAAAGTTTCTTTAGTGTATAGTTCAAGAGAAGGTGAATGTTATTTCTTGAAAATTGTTGAAGTTTTATTTTTTAATTATTTTAACACATATCTTAGTTTAATTTAAGCGTTTTATGCGGAGGTAGTAATTATTTTGTGATATATATTGTTAGTGCAATAGTGAGATTCATGTTGTTTTATTTTATTAAAAGAGAATTATATTTGTTGTATACTTTGTATGTTATAGTTGATGTGATGATGTGTGGTTGATATGATTAGGTTGTTAATTTATGCTGATTTTGTTCAGTAAAGACTTGTTTATTTTATTTTTTGGTAACTATGATTTTACATTTTATTTTATTCCAAGATACTAATTATTTCATGTTGAATATTGTTAGTTTAATAGTGAGATTCATGTTTGTCTTTTTTACTATAAGAGAATTATATTTGATGTATATATTGTATTTGTTGTTGGTGTGATCGTGTGGTTGTTAGGGTTGTTTTATTTAGGTTGCTGAATTGTTTTCAATGGAGTCTTGTTTATTTTATTCTTCAGTGAGTGGGTTTGTAGTCTGTATTTTTTTCTTTGTTGATTATTTGTCATTTTTACGAGTGTCTTTATGCTTTCAAGGACTGCTTTGTTGTCAGAGCTAATTGTGATAATATTTTTTTTCAGTCATATTGTGATAATAAGGTATGTCAATTTGTAAATGTTGTTTAATATATGTGATTTGTATATGTTATTTTTTGATATCTTGGGCTAAGTTTTAATTTATATTTTTTTTGGTAAAAAAAAATTGGTCGAATAATGTTAAGTAATTTTGAGTGAAGAAAGAGGAATACATGTGCTATTCTATTTATTTCTAAGGTTAGTCGAAGTGGCACTAATTAATTATATGATATGTGTGTGCACATGCATAGTCATTGTATATGGTTATGATAGTTTGAGCAACTATAGTTGATTGCTTTCTTTTCACTATTTTGGATTTTTGTAATTTAGATTGACTTTTTGCTTCATCTTTTGTTGATTGACCAATTTTTTGGTAAATTAATGAGGAAATATACTGTTAAAGTTTGTCTTCCAGATATTACTTTGGATTTTATTCGTGTTGGTTTTCATTCAAGTAAGAGCATTATATGTGTGGTATTTTATTTATTGTTTTGGTTGGTTTAAGTGGTAATATTTTTTTTATTTTATGTTTTTGTATGTGCAGTCATTGTGTTTGATTTTGGTGGTCAGGGCCACAATTGTGGTAACACTGCCCCAAGGGGCGGGCATCCACCTAGATAATTTTTTCGGTTCTAAACACGTTTGGTTATGCATGATAATAAGTGGTTGTCCGCCCCAAGGTAGGTCTGATTCACCAATGGCCAATGACCAATGACCTAGGGTGACTTCTTAATACGGATATGCTATACTATACTAGGTTACATTAACTTCCATTTATGATTGTGAATAATGCTTTTGGATAACCACTATAGTTAATGCACTACAGGAACAAAACACTTAGACGACGAAGCTATTTTATTGTCTAAGTTCGAGTTTCCGTCGTCTAAATACGTAGACGACGAAATCTCCGTTGTCTAAAGTCCGTCGTTCAAGTGTTGTAGTCTAAGTACTTAGACAACGGAAATATAGCATTTTGTCGTCCAAGTGACGGCTTAAACGACGCAATTGATCTGTCGTCCAAGTGAAAGATTCGACGACGCAAATAACATTTGCGTCGTCCAACTACAACTTAGACTACGAAATTATTTCTTAGTCTAAGTCATTCCTTAAACCACAAAAGTTTTTTGTAGACTACGAAATTGTAAGAATTGACTTAGACTACGAAATATACTGTTTCATAGTCTAAGTCATCACTTAGACTACGAAATCATATATTTTGTAGTCTAAGTGAATTTAAACTTTTTATAATTTTTTTCCTTAAAATTTGAATTTAAAGTAAAATATTATTAAATTAATTAAAATAATAAACTTAATTTAAATATTAAAATAACTAAAAATTGTACGTACATCGATATCATTCGGAAAAAAATAAAATATTAAAAACTACGTACAAACTAAGTAAATACGGCAATAGTAGACGCGCCGCCGAGTCCCCTACCTCCGATCATGCCATCGTCGTCGGGGTGTGAGGTCAGAGCAGGACGACAATCTCGGGGAAACCTGTCTTGCATGAGGATATGGACATTGGCTATCTACACTTATTTCTCATCAAACCTTTGACGCGTGGATAGCATTTTTGCCCGTGCGAGTCGAGCCTCCTTAAGGGTTACTTGGACAACCGCATCCTGACCACTCTTCCTCGTCGAGCGTGCCGTAGATGAATCAGATAAATCTCGCTGCACCTTGTGTCTCAACCCCCTAACCTCCTTGCCAGCTCGACGGCCGTATACCACATCAGCAATTACAATTTGGCTCTCCTTCGATAGAGGAGGCAGGTCTTCCGGTAGCATATCCAGGTGTGCAAGCTACGTGTTGGTCACTTTCTCTAGTTCCAGTTCTAGCACCCTTGCCTGAAAATAATAATGAAAATTAAATAATTATAAATTTGTGTGGGAGTGCAATAAATATTAATTACATTAATTGAGAGGAAATATATACGACACTTACGCCGCTTTGACTCGCTTCATTGTCGAGCCCAGGCGTCACGTAAGCGTTGACGCTGGCATCTTAGTGATCCCTGGCGATTTGTATCATCTACTTGGAGCCGGAGGTATAATGTTTGTCTTTCTTCTCCCAATTGTCCTTGTTTGCGTCCGATAGCGTCTGTTCGGCAACACAAATCATTAATAAATTAATAAATCACTAAAAAAATAAATTTTTCTATTTCATCAATTTAAATAAATAAATAAAAGACGAACCCGATACGATTCTTCTTCGAAGTGGTTGACCAACCATTCCCACTCATTTTCCCTATCCCCACGCAACTCTACGGGGGTAGGCGAGCGACCGAATTAGAGGTAATACTTGTGAAGTCTGTACTTCCAATCATAGTAGATGGCGTTAGAGGTGGTGTTGATGTGCCTAAGAATCTCTGATGTGCAATCAACTTCATACGATACCTACAAAAAAAAGAATAAAAAATTTAAATCGTATATATTATGAAATTACGATTTTTATTGGTTATTAAAAAATAAATTTAAAACTGTATTACCGAGAGCTCTCTAAACACCTTCCCCTTCTCCAAGTTCGACAACTCCTTCCAGGTAGACGCAATCATACGGATGCTGTTGCGAATAATTGCCCCGATGTTGTGCGATGAGAGACTAGCTAGCTGAGAGGTGGGAGGGCCATCGGTGAAATCGGCGTACAGAAACTGGATCTATTGCCATGTCACCTTGAACAACTTCTCGGATTTTCCACCATTTCCAAGTCCTAGGGTCCTTTTCTATTGAGGGTCTGGCGGGGTCCTCCTGACTTTGCGTCGCGCACTGTAGAAAATAAACTCGGAGGCCGACTCTTGGGTACCTTTTGACATCGATGATTGGGCAGAAGGGATGTCACCGTCATCGCTCTGTCTAACTTGGGTATTAGGAATTTTCTCAGTCGCCGCAACCGATGGACCAGCTGAAGGGTCCGGAGGAGCCGCAACGGTGTCCTCCAGGCATTGCCAACCCACTTGGTCCGCCAAGTGTCGGAGCCGGGCATCTTCGACCTTGCTCTGTGCCTTTATCTTACCCTATAGGGCCATTTTAACCTAGGAGTTGTAAAATTTAATTATTAAACATATTTTACCATTATAACTATTTTACAATATTTACTATTTTCCATATTTACCACAAAATTTACCATTTTAAATATTTACTATTTTTAATATTTAACATTTTTTAGCATTTACTATTTGTAATTTTTACCTTTTTAAAAAAATTACCATTTTTATTATTTACCATTTGGTTTTACCATATTTTGATATTTACTAATTTTAATTTTTACCATTTTTAATATTTACCTTTTTATATTTTTATAAATTTATTATTTTTACCAATTTACAATATTTACCATTTTTTATCAATTTATAATATTTACCTAAATACACATTATTCAACGAATTTTACCTAAATACATATGATTTTTTACCAATTTATAATATTTACCTAAACACACGTTATTATACATCCTATTATACGTAAATATGTATTATTATACCAAAATACATTTAATTATATATAAATACATATTAAAAAAATTATACGTACGTACGTAAAATTTTAAAATTTTGAATTTTACCGGTTGTGAGAGGGGGCCGGTGGTGGTGCCGGTGGGAGGCGCCGGAAGCGGTGGGAGGAGTTGGTGGGAGGTGGGAGGCGGCGGAGGGGGGATCCCGTACCCTCTGTTTCCGTCGTCCAGATGGCCACTTAGACGACGCAAACTTAGGCTCCGTCATCTAAGTGCATCTCGGGTTTCTCCCCGAATTAATTGGCGAGTGCAAGTTGACCGCCCAAAATTTGGACTTAGAGGACGGAGGAGGCCGTTTTCGTCGTCCAGGTGATCACTTAGACTACGGAATAGGCCTCTTCCTTCGTCTAAGTCAGTTTTGGCAGTTCCCAAAAAATTGGCAGTGGAATTCGAACTGCTCAAAATTTGGATTTAGACGACGGAGGAAGCCGTTTCTGTTGTCCAGATGCTTACTTGAACGGCGAAAATGATCTCCTCCTTCGTCGTCTAAGTACAATTTCTCTATAATAATATTAAAAAATAATTCGTAAGGAAATTTTCGATCTGTCTTTTAATTTTTTTTGTCGTAAAATACCGATTAAAGAATTATATATATAAAAAGTGAGATTTAAGGCGACGAATTAATTTATGTCTTCAAACTTACAAAGTATCTACTAATGTGTATAACTTAAGTGTTATTAAGTATAGGCTTATTGCACTTCAATATTAACGAAATTGAATTTGTACAAAACAACCATTGGATATATTCACCATAAGATAATATATTAGTAGAATAATTTTTAGTAAATAGTAAGTTTGTTAAGGGTTTCATCAGCACAGTCAACCGTAAAACTGAAATTTTAATAAAACGGAAATGTGGATACACAAAAATCTGTAACTCCTATTTTGGAACCATTGACGCTCACACTCCAAGAATTGTTTACTCTATCATCTTGACGAAAAGAATATGCATTGGAACATGGTCTACATGGTCATTCTCTTAGAGGTGAAATTACGATAACATAACTTAGACGACAAAATGTTCACATGTTCGTCGTCCAAGTAATGACAAAAATATGACATTTCGTCGTCTATGGTAAAGGGTTTATGGTTTACTTAGACGACGAAATGACACGTTTTCGTCGTCTAAGGTAAAGGGTTTAGGGTTTAGTGTTTATATAATTGTGTTTACCTTGGACTACAAAAAATCGTTCATTCGTCTAGGTTTTATGGTTTAGGAAAATGTGACACTTGGTCATCCGGATTTCGTCGTCTAAGATCTTCACGTTTTACAAGTCAAAACGACCTCTTTAATTAATTTAAAATTAATTATGCGAAAAAATTCAAAGTTATAATTAATTAATTAATTGTTGTACTCCTTGTTCAAAAAAGTTTCGAATAATTGTACTCCTTATAATATAATTAATCATGCATCATTACCTCGAAAAAAAATTAATTACAATAATTAATTACCGATTAATATCCCTCGTCGTTGTATTGTACTCCTTGTCAAAATCGTCATCATCCTCTTCACCATTGTTATCCAATTGCTCCTCCTCATCATTATACTCAACGTCATCTGATGAATATCCTGAGTCATCGTCGTCATCCTGCGCCTCTTCTTCACTGCCATCATTCTCTAGATCTATAATCTCATCTTGAGTTAGATCCGTAGAGCCATCAGGCATAGGATAAGTATTCACCACTTTGAACCATTTTCATTATGTCGGAGTGGATGACAGAAATATTAGGTTCTTGATATGCAGTAATGTGTCTTTGCGGTTCAGCATCTTCAGTCGCCGGCATCCCTTCAGCTATCGTGGTATTCCATATTCCTCGATGAGAGATATAGTTCACTATTTTCCACCTTTCACCAGCTTTCGGATCATCAAGATAGAACACCTGCCTAACTAAGGTGGCAAGAGTAAAAGGCTCATCCTCATACCAGCTTGAGTTTGTCTCGACTGATAAAAGGCTTAGGTCTTCCTTTGTACACTTGAACCATTTGTACTTGAATAGGACAACGTTGACATCATTCCCGGAACATAGTTTAACAACATATACAAGAGCCCCATAAAATATATCATCGTCTTCCCCAACTGCGACCCCAATGTTTTGTGTTCTTGTTCCTTCATCTCTGGCCAATGAATAAAACTTTACACCGTTCACAAAATATTCGGCGTAAAGATAATGTCTAATCGGCTTCCCTGCTAGCAAGTGTTTTGGCCAGGACCACTAACCCCCTTGGTTATCGGATTTTTGTAGATCAATCATCTGTAAAAATGGGAAGAATATATATATATATATAATTAAAGGATTTAATTTCTATAAAAATATATATAATTAAATAAGTAAATATACGTACTCATTTGATCGGAAGAAATAATCGTGGAACTTCTTCTTAAACACTTTTTCAAACCACACCAAATTCTTGTCTGAATTTAACGCCTGAAGACTCGACTTCGTCACAGTCTCGCAACACTACCCAATGCGCCTCAATATGTTCTTCTCGTGTTAACGATTCCTTTAATACTCCTCTAAACGGTCGTACGACATTTGTGACGACAGAAAGATTGATGCGGCCATTGGGATCGAAGGCGGTGAGAGGTGGTGGATCCTTAAGGTACCTGTTGCAGTAAGTAACACACATAAATTAGGTATGTCTCTGCTATGGAGCCATCAGGGGTCGACTTATTTTTCACGAATCCTTTATACTGTCAAAGCTGTCTACAAAATCAAACGTTAAATTAAGTAATTGTAGAATAGGTACATATAGCTAGTAATTTCAAGTGGAAAAAATGATGGATCAAAAAACATTTATAATTAATTAGTTGTACATACTTTTCTTGAGGATACATCCAAGGGTATTGGACCAGACCAAAAATGAGCACCTATTAGGGTAGGTAGATCATTAGGTGAATCATGATGTCAAAGAAAGTAGGGGAAAAAATCCTCTCTAGTTTGCAAATGATGTACACAATTTGTTGTTGCAGTTCCATCACATCTTTCTTTTTTAACTCTCTGGCACATAACCTCTGCCACCATCTGCACAATGCCACTATTGTAACTACGACGTCACGAGACAAATATGGCTGAATTAGCATTGGAATCAGACGTTGCAGCATAACGTGATAGTCATGTGTCTTTTGACCAACAAACTTGTGTTGCACCTCATCCACTGCTCCAATTATAGTAGCTACATACGTAGCTGGATAACGAACACTCTTAAACCAGTGGAATACACAACCTCTAAGTACCGGCTTCACTGTGTAAGGTGCATCTAGCATCTTGTTGTACACTTATCTTATATCCCTCGTCATCCACAAGCGACGACGTAGATTCATAGATTCCAGATCTTTGCGCGCTTTGGGGGTATCTTTAGTCTTGAACTTAATACCGAGAATTTTTTCCACCATGCTGTCGTACACATTCTTTTCTATGTGTATCACATCCAAGTTGATCGTCAGCTTTAACTTCGACCAGTAGGGGAGTTCAAAGAATATACTCTTGTGATGCCAATAGCTGAAATCCTGTGGAGGTATTGGATTGATTTTTTTTACATCTTTGTCATTGGTCAACACACCAAAATTGAAGCTGCTCAACCTCTCTAAAATCTCTTTGCCAGACCAACGACGGGGTTTAGGATTATTCTCTACCGTCCCATCGAAATGAGCTTCATCCTGTCGCCGCGGGTGATCTTGAGGAAGCCATCTACGGTGACCCAGGTAACACACCTTCCCCGCGTGCCAACTAGAGTTCACATTATCCAAACATATAGGACATCCATTGTATCCTTTTTTCATGCAGGCTGCTAACATCTCATACGCTGGAAAATCACTGACCGTCTACATCACGGCTGCCCTCATCATGAGCATCGTGTCAGTGAATTTGTCATAAGTTGGGACTCAATTTTTCTACAACAGTTTCAGCTCATCGATCAAAGGTCTGAGGTAGACATCTAAGCACTTTCCCGGAGATTTAGGACCTGGAATTAGCAGAGTAAGTAAATTACATTCCTTGTTCATGCACATCCACGGAGGCAGGTTGTACGGCATTAGAATAACTAGCCAAGTGCTGACGGCAGAGCTATTACTACCCCACAGATTGAATCCGTATGTAGATAGTCCGAGTCTAACATTTCGAACCTCTACTGCAAAGTCTCCAAATTCACTATCGAAATGATTGAAAGCCTCCCCATCTACGGCGTGTCTCAGCACATTGTCATATATTCACTTTTCTGCATACCATCGCATCGCCTCTGCTGTGTATAGAGACATATACAGACGCTGCAATCTGGGAATCAATGGAAAATATCGAAGAACCTTCACAAGAATTTTTTTTTTTTCGAACTTCTCCTATTCTGCTCATATCTGCACTGGCCACATACGGGACAATAGTCCAAATCTGCATACTCTCTGTAAAACAGCACACAATCATTTGGGCAGGCGTCAATTATCCTGCACTTTATACCGAGGATGCCCAAAAAATTTCTAACCTTATAATGGAATTTCGGAAGATTGTGATCATCAGGAAGCAACTTACATATTTGATCCTTAATTTTGTCAAAAGCACTGACTGACATTTTGTTCTTCACTTTTATTTGCATTTACTTTATCACATATTGCAACACATTCTCTCGACATCCAGGGTACACCGAGGTCTAGGCTTCAAGTAGCATCCTATTGTACTTATCCATCTCAATAGTGTCAATGACCAAGCTAGTAACGGGGAATGTGTCATCATGCCCATGAGTGGTATCGTAACCTCTCTTGGTGTTGTGTCCACCATGACTAAATCCCAGAAATGCATCATGGACCAAATCCGCAGTTAGGTTCCAAGCAGAGGGGCCGGCACCACTATCGGTGAATGAGGCACCATGGTATATGTACCATAAGCTGAAGTCTACCGCTTCACCATGCTCGCTCCACGTAGTGTAATTCTACATCATACCATTTTCGTACAGGTGTTGCATCATAACATTAATCTCCACATACTTATAGTTAAGACATTTTTTGCACGGACACCTAAAACGCTTATTTCCCTAATTATGTTCCATCACAAAATTCACAAATTCTCTGATTCCGTCCATATACCGGACATCACTTCTACTCTGCAACTTTATCCAACTCTTGTCCATACTTCTACAAAATTTAATAACTATCATATTAGTCAACTATTATATCTACATATTATCAAGTAATTATTAAACTATTATATATACATATTTTCAACTACCTTATTAAAGTATAATTAATTAAAATATTTATTAATTACCTTTATTAATTAACAGTGAATATACTATACATCAATTACTTTAATATATCTAACATGCATGTATATTTTAACTAAATATTAATCAAATTTTTAAACATCCATACGTACTAATTAATTAACTAATATATATATATCAATCAATTACCTAACTTAATATATTATAAATATTAGACGTACTAACAATGCAACCAATCAAACGTATAATTAATTATATATATATATATATACGTTAAGATTGTCAGAAATTAACTATGCACATACCTAATCTTCACCGATATATGGTGAATCGATACTCGGAGCTGGAGATAGCTAGATATATATATATATATATAGTGCTGGTTGTACGTGTAAGGATAGTCTAATCGAGAGAGAATGAGAATGAGATGGCCCGAGCGAGCGAAGAGGAAAAGAATCTGCCATAATATATCATTGTGTTTACTGAGACGACGAAAATGAGGATTTGTCATCTAACACTACCAGCGTAATCACTATAGCTGACGATTTTTTAGAATTATAGCCGACGAGTTTTTTTTTCGCCGGCTATAGTACTATAGCCGACGAATTTTTATAAAAAAACTCGTCGGTAATAGTATAGCCGACGAGTTTTTTATAAAAAATTGTCGGCTATAGTACTATATATAGCCGACGACTTTTTATAAACAAAAAAACAAAAACAAAAAACAAAAAATCGTCGGCTATAGTGATTACGCTGGTAGTGTAAGTGACTACTTATACGACGGATTGTGTGTAATTTTCGTCATCCAAGTGAGGGATTAGACGATGTACCGACACTTTGTCGTCTAAGTGACTACTTAGACGACAAAGTGTCGGTGAGTCGTCTAATACCTCACTTGGACAACAAAGACTAATTTTCGTCATCTAAGTGTGACTTAGACAACGAAAAATGTTTAAGACGACACAATATATTGGCGTCGTCTAAAGTCTACTTAGACGATGAAACCTTCACTGTTTCGTCGTCTAAGATGGTTTATCTCGTAGTGATGTGACCTGCATATACAAATTGTGAATATAGTTATGTTTGATGTTACCAGCAAAATACTAGCACCACTCAGACTTTTCCATTTAGATATTATGGTATTACGATGAGATTCTGGTTTTCAATTTGAATTGTTTAACTAAATTAATTAGATTAGGCTATGTGGCTTCATATATGGGGTATTGCATATGGTTGTGATTAAGATGTATGTTATGTGTTTGATACAAATTGAACAATTGTGTAGGATCATATTCTTGCTGGCATAGAGGACAAGCTCACAACTTGGACATTTCTTCCAAAAGGTAAGTAGATACAAAAACATTATTACTGTTTGAATTCAATTGAACAATGTTACAAGGAATAAATTAATGCCCTTTATTGAGTCAATCCTCCATTGTTTGAGTTTCATAGTGAATGAAACTTTGTTAGATTTTTCATGTACAATCATTCATGTTAGGCATTCACTTCCAAAATTAGTGTGTTCGATTGGGTTTCATGTTATTAGCAGACTGGAAATAATGTCATATTGATGAATTTGGGAATGTTGGTCTGTATTTAGGATATTTAGGAATGTGTTTGAATGGATATTTGCCCTTTTTGTATTGTCATTAAGGGTCTGGGATCTTGTTCTATATAAAGGATTGGGTATAAAAATACTTGGCTTTTTTGTAGATTCAAGTCAAACATAAGATTTAGGATATTGCCATTTTTCAGAGATTTGGATGCAAATGGAGCAGGTATACTTTTGTACATTTTGTATGATATAGAATGAAACATATAGCAATCTGTGATTGTTCGTTGGTCTAGGTATTAGTGGTTGTGTTAATCTTGGGGATTCGTAAACTTTTAATCTCGGTCTGCAACATTTTTATCTCTTTCTTTAGGTAGTCTTTGGGTGCATTATATTCGATAAACTTAAATTTTTAATTTTTAATGGTATATGCATGAGGAATTGTGACTGATATCTTATTCGCAGTCTGCTATTTTTGATATATCTACAATTTTTACTCGCAAGGATTGATGAGTCTTGAGAGACAGTCACTTATATAAACCCGAATAAAACTATGCTCCAGATATGGTACTGTTTTTGGTTCAGTTAAGAAGTCCTTCATTGCTGTCAAGTTTTAATTTATTGTGTTGGTTCTTGATTAATGTCTTACAGGTGGTGAAATTAGTGGTCTTTCTATGATTTGATGAGGAGGGTTTAGGAATAAGTGGGTTTATGATGGATTCAGACTTTAGTGACAATGGTAGCCTGCTCCAGTTGAATACCATACTAGATACTACAAATTGGAACTAGCATATTTGGTTAACAGTATTAAAATGAGCATAGGATGTATAATCAATTTCATTTAGGTGAGTAACAATTAAATCTAATAGGATTGAATTTTATTTTCTAAGAAGATTCAGGATCAATTGTAGTCCATATTAGAAATTTTATGGTTTGTAGATGAATCAAGAAAGTATGAAGAAAACTGAAATTGAATTTTGCCTCGGTCGATCAAGCTTTAATTGATATTGGTTTAATTGGGTTGTTGTACTTTGTGTAAACAAAAATAATAATTCACTAGATTATGTGGTAATTTACTACAATTATGTGGATTATGTGGTTCTCTATAGCATACCAAATTTCATATCTTTTAGTTTCAGTTGTTTCATAGTGACATTGGAGGTTTTATTCCTTCAAAAAAGATGGTTGTAGTTCTCCATTCCAGACTTTAACTTTGTCTGCTTCCTCATCTAAATATGGAACTCATCTATGTTAACAGATTTACGAGGACTATCATCTTATATAATAAAGCATGCCTAATCTTTCTTCCAGACTTTGTTGATGTTTCTCAATTCATTGTAGGTCTTATTATGGTTGATTAGCATTGCAAATGGCCTATATGTTGGAATTTAAGGTATCAGATGAAGAAGTATGTGTTATATAAGTAATCAAGGAGTTTTACTTCT